>OZ024719.1:7526294-9926294 GCA_964016875.1 Fallopia convolvulus
TGCCTATATCCATGGGACAATCTCTAAAGAGATGCAATTCAATTTCATCAGTATTTTCACAATACGTGCAGATATCCACTGTTTGCTTGCCCAGTTCCGGTGTTGGAGTATTCTCCATGACGTTCGGGAGTGTAATTTGGTGGCAGATTACATTGCTATTTCTTTTCGTCGTATCTTTTCTGTCCCACTTATAGTTGATTCGGTTCTTCAAATCCTCATTCTTGAGGATACTCTAGGAAGGTCGATAGCCGGTTAGCAGTCACCCTAATCTCTTTTCTTATAAAGAAAAATTTGATTTTATATACTAATATATTCTCGATTCTCGATTAGCTGGTGCTTGTTGCTTTTGTTTAATTTGATTATTATTTTTTCTACACTCCCCACTGGCAACTGCTTCCCTCTCAAGCTGGGATCTTCATCCTCTTCCAGCTGCTCTTGCTCACATCCGGTGTCTTGCGAATCCCTTATTCGTATCTAACAATTCTCTTCCAATGGCCAATGCGTGGAGAAGAGACAAATCTTCCAAGTTCCTCGCCCCCAAATCTCTCTTACTCCTCTCTCTCCCGTTCCTGGCCCTCATTCTCTTCTTCTTTTCCTCTCGCCCTTCTACCTCAAACCCTAACCCTAATTCCAGCTTCGTCGTCAAGTCGCAACTACCCCAATTCCGTGGGATTGATCCCTTCGATTGCTTAAAATCCCCACAAGCCCACCCGGTAATCGCAAACGTCGTTGAAGGAGTTAAATACCCCTTTCTCTACGCTCTTTCTGATCTGGGTTACTTGCCTGATAAACCCCACAAGAACATTGTGAGGCTGTTAAAGAACAAGCCTTTCCGAAAGCCTGACATTTCGGTGACGATTCAGGGCGTTTTGGAGAGGATTAAAGGTGAAGCGGGGGAGAAGATTGCGAATGGAGCTGTGATCGATGTCGGTGCTAATGTGGGTATGGCGACATTTGCTGCCGCTGTGATGGGTTTTAGGGTTCTTGCGTTTGAGCCGATTTTTGAGAATTTGCAGAGGATTTGTGACGGGATTTACTTCAATCGAGTGGGGGAGCTGGTCACTGTTTTTGAAGCGGCTGCTTCAGATCGGTTAGGAAATATCACAATTCACAAGGTATGTGATTTGAGGTTGTTAATTCTTATATAGATAGGTTTTCAAGATTAGTGCTTTTAGAAGATGTGTGATGAAGTAACTTAAAATGCTTGATTTGGAAATATGGGTGACGAATCTGAAGAGTGACTAGCAAAGTTTAGTGAGACTAGTCTTAATTGGAGTATTTCAACTTGTATGCTGGCTCAATTTGTTTATTTACTACCTGGGATTACTGATCTCTAGTGCTTTGACTCTGTGAAAGTTCATGAATACAATTGTGCTAAATTTTAGCTGATCTCTGTACATTTATTGTGAATCTCGTAAATTGGACATGCTATTGTATCTGTCATTGTTTCATGATCATTTGTTTGACATGTTAACCCACTTGTTTTGATTCTAAGGTGTCGAAATCTGGTACTATCATGTAAGGGAAGTAGTGAATTTTAGCTAAATAGAACTTCTTACATGAATCTTTCAGTTGAATCATTCTAAGTGGATAATTATTCAAGTTTTGTTCTCAAAGTGAAAAAGCTTTGCTCTCTGAGTTGTGTTGGTATTTGGTAAATCCAGCTCTATGCTGATAAATTTTTCTTGCTAGTTGGTTGGCCGGCTTGACAACAGTGCTGTTTCTGCCGCCGGAGCAAAGTTGGCGTTCAAATCAAACGAGGAAGTGGCAATACAGCTCAAGTCCATACCTCTTGACGAAGTCGTCCCAGAATCCGAGCCAGTGTTTCTAATAAAAATAGACGTTCAAGGATGGGAGCATCACGTGCTCAAAGGAGCTTCAAAGCTGCTATCAAGAAAACCAGGTGAAGCTCCTTATCTAATCTATGAAGAAGACGAGCGATTGTTGCAGGCCAGCAACAGCACTGCCAAAGAAATACGTTCGTTTCTTGAAAGTGTCGGCTATAACCACTGTGAACGGGTTGGAACCGATGCGCACTGCACTAAAAAGGCTTGAAAATGGTTAGTACTCAAAAACCCTGATCAACCCGTCTCTGAGAAATACAGAAAAGAGTTCCTTTCCAAGGAAGTGCACATAGTTCATTTGTTTGATGATTGACATCAAGATGGCTCTGGAGGGGAGATTAGGAGAAAGGGGCTATTCCCATACACGGTTGGATGAAAAAAAATTAGTTTTATGGGTTTTGGTATGTGTATTCTTTTTGAGATTTAGGCAATATGTTTTTTATTCTAACGTGACTTGTAACTTGTGTAGCTACTGCAAAATCATGGTAAGAGTTCGGTGTGTGGGTGGTACAACTTTGTTTTCTGTTAATGCATGAAAGTTTTTGAGTGCTTGATCAGGTGTTCAGGTGGTACATCCACCAAAAATACAGACGAAATCTTGCAGTTTCTGTAAAGAGATGTTCTAACTAAAAGACGAAAAGATAACTAAATCCTTAGAAAAGGTTTGAGAATTAAGGAGATAAGGAGATATACATCATGAGTTTATGACCCATGAGGCAATCCTGCAGTACCCGTCATGTAGTTTTTCTTTTTGTAGCAGGATGGTAAAAAGCACATTCAAAGAATGAAAACAACATCCATCATCTATCACAAGATTTTGCCACCCCTAATGGTGAATTTTAAGTTAAATTTCTTACACAAGAAATTTAAACTAATGAAAAATTAGAGTCCTTCCCATAATCTATCTCACACAAGAAATTCCCACCCTTCAACATCCTGTTGCACCCGTCTTGTAGTTTTTCTTTTTGTAGCAACATTGTAAAAAACAGTTTTTGGTGTTCATGGATTTTTGACTTTATCTTTTGGTGTTAAAAAAAAAAGTTATTCGTTTTGATAATCTTCCGGTTTGTACTACTTATCTCACCCAAAATCAAACTTACATCCACTTTTATTCATGCTTATGCTAAAAAAATTTGCGTCCCTTTTGCTTGTATTAAGATGTATACCCTTTTGAGATTATAAGTTCAATTGTGAATTATAGTACATAATAAATTGTGTTCAAAGGAACGCTTGGGCACCGGTTCAAAGGATCGAACGCTTGGCCTTAATTGAGTTCCGAAGGGACAAGGGCAGACCGAAGAAGAGTTGAAATAAAGTCATAAAGTAGGACCCGTCCTCCTAGTAGTTACAATAGATTTAGTCATGTGCAGGACCAATGGTAGGAGAGGATTACAGTTGTAGAGCGGTAGTAGAGAAGTGTTGGAGGGGGTGCCTCACCCAACCCTTCTCTTCTTGCCACCCTTCTCTTTTCCTTTTGTTTTTTGCATTCCTTCTAGTCTTTTTTGTAAGTGCTTGTTCTCCTTCAATCTTTTTCCTTCTTCACTACTTTGGGCCCATCATACACACCCTTTTGACTTTTACTCGGGGCAAGGGTGCGTATATCTTGACCCTCTTGTTGTTGTTGTTGTTGTTGTTGTTGTTGTTGCCCGCACCTTGTAATAAAATACTTTCAAATATGTTTATTATCGGAGAAAAATAATCATGTAAATGCTTAAATATAAATTTTTGTTATGATCTACATAAAAAGATAAGACAATTATCATATAACTAATCAAAATCTTTTCATATAAGATAACAAATGATTGGATTATAATAATAATCAAAATGGCAAGGAGATTGCTAGTAATATATTGTTACAAAGATAACTATTCAATTAGATATCTTACTTAAAAAATGATTCTAACTAAAATAAAATAAACATTCTAGAATTTGTATGATAGTATCAAAAAAATATCCTAATTATCTTCCTATCTATCCAAAAATGGATAAGAATTTATCATATCCAAAAATAAAAGATTTTTAAAAAAAAAAGGGTGGTGTGGCCCAATCTAAAATTGACATATGTCGTTTAATAACTTTTTTAACCTCCACTTTAGGTTATAATTATGATTGTTAGACATGTTTTTTAGCATAGTGGGATATAAATATTTTCATCTCCTTAAGATTGAGGCTAACGAAACATTGGTGTCCATCACCACCGTCTTTGTTTCCCGGTTTCTCCTTGATACTTCAAATCCTGGTTGTTCCTCGGTACTTCACCACCACCGTCAAAACCACTTTAGAGGAATTCAGTGTTGAACGTTGTCAGACAACAATTCTTTGCGCGTGCATATCAGTGGACTAAAACACAACATTTCTCCCTAATATGTTCAAAACGACGTCTTTTCGGTGCCAACAACATTTATATATATATATATATATTTTAGTTTTAAAGTGTTGATTTTTAATATATGCCAACAATTCATGATTCTTTATCTACCTATAGACACCATTTTTATATATATTTGAATCATTTTAAAACTAAATTAATTTTCTATATATATTTGAATCATTTAAAGCTAAATTAATTTTCTAGGTTAGTTTAGTGTAAACAAACACATATTAACCACTTTTTAAATTAACTCATGATTTTAACTTAAAAAAATTACACAAAATTCATAAATTTTTTTATCTAATTTAATTTGCACCAATTTTTATATTTTTTTAATTAATTTTAATTAAAATTATTTTTTTTATAAAACTAAATTAGTTCTATGTACATGTATCCAATTTAATTTGCACCAATTTTATAAAATTAATTATATCTATATTATTATTAAATATTATATCTACCAAATTTCATCAACCCTATTTTGAAAGGTTCATATATCTATCCTATTATTAAATTATTTTTTAGTGTCATCTATCCTATTTTTTTTTTGCTATATGCAATATATGTACGGTATTCTCATTTGTAAAACACACTCAAACAAAAAATTCCAATAAGTCCTCTCTTCCAAACCTTTCAAACCTAACTTCTCTTAATCATGGATTCAGGTGAAAATCATCCATCATATTTTCAAAAAAACTGGCACCAAAATTTCAAAAAAAATCAACATTCAAGCTCCTAATAGAGGAAGAGCAAAAGGAGCGTCCTCATCATCCCAATTGTCTAGGGATATTGAGCTTTCAAAGCATATGATGAAAGCATCGTTGCAGCAACTCAAGAGCTGGCAAAGGTAAAGGGAGAAGAGGTGGAGAAAAAGAGGATAAACCTACATTACAAACTGACTAGTGAAGAAAACCTCAATTTCGCAAAAGAAAAAATGATGTGCAAATTGGAGAAGTATTTGGGTTTGGACTAATTAAGAGCATTATTTTATTCTCATGTTCTATGCTTAGTGTTTCAAACTTTCATTTTTCATAGTTTGTGTTTAAGTTAGTATGTTCATCAATTCCATTCTTGTTTGTATTATGTTTTAATGAATGTAATCGATGTTTACGTCAATGAAATCGTTAAAAATGTTCTGCTTTGTGTTTAAATCTTATTTATTGGCATTCAAGATAAGGTTGGATTATGATAGCATTGGATTCTAGAAAAGTGAAACCAATTTATGAAAAGCAATTCAAAGCATACATGATAAGATAAGGTTGTATTGTGATAGCATTAGATTATTGTAATTTATCTTATGGTAGGGTTTATGAGACATGTAATATTTGAAAAGCAAATTGAAATCAAACAAGATAAGATTGGATTCTCATGTGATATTTTAAAAGCCTCATTAGATTCCCTTCTCGTGGGAGACAATGAAATAAATCAATTCTTATATTGTGGTAGACAAGAGAATTGTGATAGCATTAGATTCCGAAATTTATTTTATAGTAGGGTTTAGGAGACATGTGATATCTAAAAACCAAATTGAAATCACACAAGATGAGATTGGATTGGTATTTGATATCTAAAAAACCTCATTGGATTCCCTTCTTTTAACAAACAATGAAATAAATAATATTTCATCTAACAAATTTCATCTACCTTATTTTGAAAAGTAGTTGTATCTACCCTATCTATTAATTTCGTTGAAAAGTAGTTGTATTTATCCTATCTATTGCTTTCGTTGAAAAGTAGTTGTATCTACCCAATATATTGCTTTCATCTACCCTAGTTTTTTTTTGTTATATATATGTATCAATTCCATTCAACAATTTACATCAAAACTCACAACTCTTTGAAAAACTCCTCCTTATCTATTGCTTCCTTAAGTTTAATAACCAATTTTCAATAGTAAAAAATGTCTAGTACCAATAGCTCTGAATCAGAAAATGAGCTAGATGTCTCATACAATCAATTTCAAGTTCATTACCAACAACTTCAAATCAATCTTCAACGTCGTATAGCAGCTGCACAAGCACAAGCAGAAGGTTCAAGAAGTAGGTATGATGAAGGTCCTATTGAGCGCCCAATCGACATTCAAGCAGCTAAGAGAGGAAGAGCAAAAGGAACATCCTCATCATCCCAATTGTTTACGGATATTGATCTTTCAAAGCATATGGTGGAGGCATCATTGCAACATACCCAAGATCTGGTGGAGGTGAAGCGAGAGGAGTTACAGATCAAGAGGATGAACCTATATAACAAATTGGCTAGTGAAGAAAACCTCAATCCCGCAAAAGAGAAAATAATGCGCAAATTGGAGAAGTACTTGGGGTTGGACTAATTAAGCTCATAGAGAGCGTTCTTGTTTGGAAATTTTATTAGCAAACGTCCTTATTTTCATGTTTTATTCTCATGTGTTATGCTTTGTGTTTTGAACTTTCATTTGTTGTAGTTTGTGTTTAAGTTAGTATGTTCATCAATTTCGTTTTTGTTTGTATGATGTTTAAATGAATGTAATCGATGTTTAAGTCAATGTAATCGTTGAACATGTTCTGCTATGTGTTTAAATCTTATTCAGTGACCTTCAAGATAAGGTTATATTATGATAGCATTAGATTCTATTAAAGCGAAACCGATTTTTGAAAAGCAATTCAAATTATACATGATAAGATAAGGTTGGATTGTGATAGCATTGAGTTCTTCAATTTATCTTGTGGTAAGGTTTAGGAGACATGTGATATTTGAAAAGCGAATTGAAATCAAACAAGATGAGATTGAATTGGCTTGTGATATCCAAAAAAGCCTCATCGGATTCCCTTCTTGTGGTAGACAAGAAATTAAATCAATTCTTATACTGCGGTGGACAAGATAAGGTTGGATTGTGATAACATTGGATTCCGTAATTTATCTTGTGGTAGGGTTTAGGAGACATGTGATATCTAAAAACCAAATTGAAATCAAACAAGATAAGATTGGATTAACATGTGATACTTGAAAAGCCTCATTGAATTACATTCTTGTGACATTCTTGTGGAAGACAGTTAAATAAATCAAATTTTATTTACCAAATTTCATCTACCCTAGTTTCTTGAAATATACATCAAAATGCATCAAAACCCACAACTCTCAAAATCAACGCGATGGCTTAAAAATAGTTGGCTTTTATAATATATTTTGATTTTGGAAAATTTCAACTCATCAAAGTGTTCGATTCTCCTTAACCATATAAACTTTATCATAAAATTTAACTAAATCGTCGGATATCCGCCAAACATGAATAGTTTGGATATCCGCTACTGGATATTTGATCCAAGCGGATACTTCTTGGCGAATACCCGACCATTAACGAATCGGGTACGAATTAGAATTTTAATGAAAAAATTACCAGATATCCGATATATCCGATCGGATCGAACCGGATTCTGATTCAAACCGGATTTTGTACAGATTAACTCTAAGTTGTCAGTTCAGCGTGTGAAACGGGTCATTGTGTCGGATTCGGGTCATTATCAGTCCAAAGGCAAAGATATATGATAGGCAGTTTTGTCCCTCCATCTCCAATCCATGGCTCCATTCCACAATACACAGTGTGAAACATTGACTTGTTTGGTTTTGTTAGGCGACTTTTTTAGCACTCATCTCATTATACCCCACCGGCGAACTCCAAATCAATCACTACTACTTCCATCGTCCGCCTTCACGGCATCATCACCACATTTCTCCCGCCTATGGCGGTAGCAGACCTTCTCGCCGGCGAGATCACCAGCGAGCTTCTCAGACTGCTCTTCTCCATCGCCCAGAAGTCCTCCCTCTGCAGAGAAAGCGCCGAGGGACTCATCAGCCATGTCAACGAGCTCTTCCCCATAATCCAAGAGATCCGGAAAACCGGCGTCGAGCTCCCTCAATTCCGCCAGTTCCAGCTCGAGCGCCTCTCCAAGCTCCTCGTCGAAGGCCTTGACCTCTCCGCGGAAATCCTCAATTCCGGCCGATGGAACGTCTACAAAAACCTTCAATTATCGAGGAAGATGGAGAAATTGGAGAAGAGAGTGGCCGCTTTCCTCCAAGGTCCTCTGCAAGCGCACCTCTTAGCCGATGTCCATCACTTGAGGTTCGACACCGCCGAGCGATTCGATCGCCTCGAGGAATCCGCGGAAAGGATCGAGCGCCGGCTTGGGGCTGTGCAGGTTGGGGTTGCGGTTGGGGCTGTGGCTGGAGGAGGAGGAGGGTGGTTGGAGGAGGAGATCAAGAGAATGGAGGAATTAGGGCAAAAATCCGAGATTGATTCGGCAAGTATAGGCGCTGCTCTGGAGGTTGGGCTGAAGAAGGTGAAGCAGGTTCTGATGGGGAAAGAAGACGGAGTTGTTGGTGTTTGTGGGATTGGAGGTATTGGGAAGACTACTTTGGCCAAGCAGATTTGCAAGGATGATGATGTTAAAAGTAAGCATTTAATTCCCCTTTCATCTGTTTGCTTACCAATTTTGGATATCCTTTAACAAAATTAGGGTTCTACTTGTATGTTGGTTGAATTTTGTATGGTTTTTATTGCTGATTTTGGTCATTTCTGTTCTGGATTTAACCCTTTGGCAGGCTACTTTGAAAACAAAATCTTGTACCTGACAGTTTCTCAGTCTCCTAACGTGGAGGCATTGAGACAGAGGGTATGGGGATTTTTATCAGGAACTGAGTTCATGGGTGTACCAGCTATGGTTCCGCAGTGGATCGTCCAACGCGAGTGGAAGCTTGGAATCCGAAAACTCATCGTTTTGGACGACGTTTGGTCGCTCTCAGTGTTGGAGCAACTGGTTTTCAGAGTGCCCGGTTGCAAGACTCTCGTGCTCTCAAGATTCAAATTCCCAAACATCTTCAACCTAACCTATGAGGTTGAATTGTTAAAAGAAGATGAGGCTTTGGGTCTGTTCTGCCTCTCTGCTTTCGGCCAGAAAGAAATTCCCTTCTCTGCTGATGAAAATTTGGTTAAGCAGGTAAAGCTACTCAATCATCTGTAGTATCTATGATCAAGCCTATAGAAAGCTTATACTGATTATTTGTTTGTGAATGTGTTTAGATTGTGAGTGAATGCAAGGGGCTTCCTTTGGCTCTAAAAGTAGTTGGGGCTTCATTACGCAATCAACCTCCTATGTTCTGGAAGAGCGCTAAGAACAGATTGTTGCGTGGTGAGCCTATTTCTGAGTCTCACGAAGTCAATTTGCTGGAACGGATGAAAGTAAGCATTGGCTACTTGGGGGATAAGGTCAGGGAGTGTTTCTTGGACACAGCTGCCTTTCCTGAAGATAAGAAGATTCCCCTGGATGCTCTTGTTAACGTTTGGGTTGAGGTTCATGATATCGATGAGGCAGAAGCGTTCCACATTCTCATTGAGCTTTCAGAGAAAAATCTCATTACTTTGGTAAAAGATTCAGGGTATGCTGTCTAACTGGTTCTTCCTTGAAACTCAAAATAGAAAATCATTGTGCTATTATTGATAATGTGTGTTTAATTAATTCCCATTTCGTTAATTTTTTTTCCCAGGGATGGGGATATACATAGTAGTTACTCTGACATATATGTGACCCAACATGATGTCTTGAGAGATCTTGCTCTTCATTTGAGCAGTCAAGGCAATGTTAATCAAAGAAGAAGACTTCTGATGCCTAGAAGAGAAGAAAGGTTACCCAAGGAATGGGAGAGGAGCAATGATGAACCATTCAATGCTCAGATTGTTTCACTTCAATTAGGTATCTTATTATTATATACGGAAAATGCATAATAATTAATCGGGCATTGTTTTTGGGAATTGCTAAATTCAATATTTTGTTATATATAGGTAAAATGGAGGGAAAGGATTGGTTCTCCATGCAATTTCCCAAGGCTGAAGTGCTAATTTTGAACTTCTCATCAAGCGAGTTTTTCTTGCCCCCATTCATAAACAACATGCCAAAGCTCAGAGCACTCTTATTAATCAATCACGGTGCCTCTCACGCCACCCTTCACAACCTTTCAGTATTCACTCAAATGCACAACCTGAGAAGCCTTTGGTTAGAACGCATTTGTGTTCCTCAGTTACCCAAATCCACCATATTACTAGACCAAACACAAAAACTCTCCTTAATCCTCTGCAAAATGGATTCCAACACAGATCCTTCAGTTGTGGATCTGCCTTGGGTTTTCCCTAATCTCACCCAACTCACAATTGATCACTGCATTGATCTCAAACGCCTCCCGGAAAGCATCTGCTGGCTAAACTCTCTATCAAGCCTGAGTGTCACAAATTGCCACAGCTTACTTGAACTGCCACCTGACTTGGGCATGTTAGATTCCTTGAAATCTCTCAGGCTTTGTGCTTGCCCTAAATTAAAATCCCTCCCACCCGGCATTTCTCAGCTTGTTTGGCTGAATTACCTTAACATTTCTCAATGCCTGAACTTAACAAGCTTGCCAGAAGGAATTGGTAGGCTGATGAGCTTGGAGAAGATTGACATGAGGGAATGCTCCCGTATAGGAAGCTTGCCCAAATCTGTGGCCTCTTTGAAGGCGCTACGTCATGTGGTTTGTGACGAGGATGTTTCTTGGGCATGGAGAGAATTTGAGAAGGCTCTTCCAAAGGTTCACATTCAGGTTCCAGAGGAGTCCTTTACTCTTGACTGGCTAACAGACTGAACCATACTCGGAGGCGCCGTTCTGGGGCCGTTTTGGTCAAATCTGATGATTCATTGGTTCTTCCTGTAAATATTTTATATAATTTTACAGTAACTTAGATATAGGATATCTGAACTGATCATGTATGCAGTTGAAGTATAACTGTTGTTGTAGAATGCATCAGTTGAATGCTGAAGTAAACTAGCAAATTAGTCTTATGTATTGAATCTATACTGAATGATTAATAATAGAGCTTCTAGAAGTGAAGTATTGAAAGGGCTTTTGCTTTTGTTTGGTTGAGATTTGAGTGGCTGCTGCTATTAGATGTGGTGGGGCCCAGAAACCGCGTCAGGGGTAGTTGGTAATTTTGGTGATGGTGTTGACCGTGGACTGAAAATAGCTTGCTTCAACGATTCCCCAAAATGAAATATCTAATCGCTTATTGACTCAAATTTTTCCTTTGAATATTTGCCGGTTGACTTGAAGATGTGGTTGTAGTGGCAGATCATTGAAGTTTGCTTATTGACACTAAAATTGTTAAGATGACTAGTATAGTATAAGCATAACAAGACCCCGTGACATATAGTTTGTGTGTGTGTGAATCGTAACTAACTTACAAGGCAATAATGCCAAGACCTTGTTTTTTTTGGTCGAAAATGCCAAGAAATTGTTTGAAGAATGTTAATTTAATAGTACCTTGCAAGCAAGACTCTCTTACTAATTGAATATAAACTGGTCTTCATCCGAGGTAGCCTCTCCTTTAACTAAACTATAATTATATAAAAAAATGTATAAATATATCTCGGGATTTATATGTTTTTTGTTGAAAAACAAAATAAATCATTTTTTTTAAATAGATAAATGGATGTTAATCTTTATATAAAGTTATGTGGATATCCGATATCCTCTCCACTTTCTTATGTCTCTACAACGAGTGAAACTGAGTAATTGGGTAATATAAGGATATGTATGCCCCAACTCAACAACAACAACATCAATTATCCAATGGAGTTTCCCTTACGAGAAATATGGGAGTCAAGATAGGAACACCCTGACTTAACGCAAAGGGGAGCGCCCAAATAACCCAATGACACCACATAACATAAGAACAAACAGGTCAACCAAAAGCAAAGACGAGACAAAAACAAAAACAAAAACCGAGACATAGAATGATAAAAACTGAAACATAGCATCGAATCCTCGAGGCCCCGGTGGATCGGACTATTCAGGTGAGTGGCCATCCATCACTCGAATCTTCTCTCTCCATTTATCACTGCAAACTGCCAGATCTATCGAAATCCTCAATTGGTTGACATCCTGCCTTATACTATCCTTTCAATATTTCTTCGGTCGTCCCCTCCCTCTACGTATGTATGCCCCCAACTCAAAAAGTATAAATAGTATGTTTATTTTTTTGCTCAAAAAGAGTACTTATTAGTAATATATTTAGATCATATATAAGTTTTTGGTAAAAAAGAGGAACAAAAGTATTGTTTTTAGAAACTTAATTTGGGTGAAAATTTTTGACCAACTCAATCCGTGAAAGAAAAGATGGATCGAATCTGAAAAATCTCAATATTTTCCCATATTTTCTACCACTAGATCAACCGAAAGAGATAAAACAAATAACAAAAGTAGACTGTCATAGCATTAAAACCTAAAAATATTTAAAGGACGAATTTGTCTATAATGTGTGTTTAGAACACATTTTAACAACCAAATTTTAGAAAGATTAATAAAACTTTTATTCATAACATGTTTTTTTTCTTAGAATTTATTTGTTACATTTTGGTTTCAATTGAATTTGTATAATGTGCCCTTAAGCACACTATAGAAAGACCGAGTTTTAAATTTTAACCGGTTATGTTTGATTGATTTTGGGCAAAGACGTGTGATTCTAACGTTTGCCTCTATAGATTTGATTGCGAATTATATATTGTGGTTCATGTGGACATAATTGCAGTGAACAAAGTGACTATATTTAAATAATTTTCTAACTTACGGAGTATGTCTTACGGACATGTGTTAAATATATTCAAGGAAAAAAATTTCTGAAAAAAATTATTAAATATTTTTTTTAAGAATTCACTAATTTTAAATAAATACAAATTAACAATATACCATGGTCATCAGTTGCATCAATCTCTATTGTATATATTTGATTTACTAATTCTTATTTTTATATTACTATATAGATTTGGGGACCCCCAGAGGATAATAATGTTGGATTATCGCCTTAAGTTTCGTATAATGCGGATAATTGAATGACACACGTTTTTTATCAGGTGTTTAGGCGACGGTCTCCAACTCTCCATACCACGGCACCAGTGACACACATTTATTTGCTTACTTTTCCCCCTTTTTTCATTAACATCTAATCATGGAGATGATGACCCGTTTGATCGTCTCTTACATACTTCTCCCATACTTGTTTTTGGAGTTTCTGTGTTTATACATTTTGCCGGTTTATCTTACTGTCGATGACTTATCTGGTTCATTGAATTATTTTCCTCATAAAAAAAGGAAGCAAAATTAGACGTGCACAATCTTGTCTTCTTTTTTTTTACCCATAATGGCTCAAAAAAATTGTTTGAACGCGTCAGGTAGGGGTCGAACCTACGACCTTCTGCTTAGGAAACAGACGCTCTATCCACTGAGCTACAGACGCTTCTTGTTCCAATCACTTACAAATATTATATCTTCCTTATTTACACTAATTGAATATCCAATTAAAGCTGCTTTGATTTTTTTATGTCCAGATAACTTGCTGAGATTTCTATCAAACTAGGACGTAAAACAATTTTTTAAAAAAAGAAGCAAAAAAGCAAGCAAGCCAGTTAATGTCTCTTTCCCAAATATTTTTTTATTTGAATGTTTGAGAATTCACATGTGAATTGCAAGTAGAAACCAATGGCAATCAGACAAAGATTTCAAATGGCATTACAATTTTACAGCTTTGTATCAATTTTCACTTCTCTCTTTTTAGGCTTTTAGCAGAAACTCCACTCCAGCAAAACAAATAAGAGCAGCATCAGGCTCACTGCAGTGATGCTCAATTGAGGCTTCTTAAATCCCTGAGAGGAAGTTCCTGCATTCATCAGCACCATTCAAATTCAATATCAGAAACAATCTTGTGACATTAATTAAGCCTGTATGATTTCAGAGTTCTTTTGGGCAATTTAGCATAGTATATAGTTCCTAGAGAGAACATCCATCATCACTTCACCTACTCTGATATTAAACAAAGCAATGACAGACTTTTCAAAACCCAATACAAGCCAATCTGACCAAAACTCAATGTATAATTCAAAAACCTGATCAGATCTAGCTCAGTATGCAATTAGTCCGATATTTAATTTAGTTGAATCCAATATCTATCCAGAGAAATCTACCTCGCCCAAACCCGGCCCAAAACATATGCATTTGATGTATGTGGACCAAAAAAAAACCATATTTTTGAGAAGCTAAAATGAAGATAAGCATGAATTTGAGTAGCCCAAATTGACCCATTTTAAAAAAATGTATGAACTCAATGATCCAAAGATGTCTTTATTTAAATCTCTTATCTCTTACAACTCAAAGATGCCTGCATTAATACAGACAAATACAAATGCAATAATGAACCAAAACACAAGAGGCATCATCATCACCCCCATTCTTTTATTGCCAAAAGCCATTTATTTGACAGATCCAATCCAAGGGTTCTCACAGGCGCCAACATAGCAAACAGCCACCAACCACCCCAAGATCTTATCCTATGACCACACTAGAAAACTGGCATTTAATCAAGTTGTCCAGATCTACATAATTGGAGAGGCAGCAAACGCACCAGAGCAGTAGTTGAAGCCCCACCACACATTGTTTGGGAGGTAGTCATTGTACTTGAAGGTCACGGTTCTCGTATATGTACCGTATATTTGTACGCTCCCGACTTTCCACCCGTCGTTCCCCCTCCTCAGGAGATACGCGTAGCATACGTCGTATGTACATGGACCATATATCTGGAACGTGTCTGTTGAGCAACGCTCGAATGTGCCAGAAGACGGGTCATCTAGCCTTGGCACATACACCTTGTAGTTTCCAAGAAGTCACTTGTTAGACAAAACAGGCCCAGACCAGAGAAAATTCTTATGATAATGATAGTTTTGAATTTATCACTACAATTTTCATGGAGATGATAGCATAATTGCAAATGTGATGGGAATGCAACAGACTTGAAAACCCAATTTGGCAGATTATGGAAATTTAAACCTAAAATATGGTAGCAACTTTTAACTTGTAATCCTGAATTTCCGGAACCTATGTAATCCACTCAACCAGATCCATAGCTACAAATACAATTCCAATTAACACAAATTTCATTCTTTCAGAATTTATTAAAAATCTCTAGTAATTCATATGAAATTGAAAACCCTCACTTACAACTCACTAGTCTGTATCAACGCTTAATTTATGAAAAATAGATCTTAGGGTTTCCCATTTGATTTAATCCCTTTTTCCTTCAGCTGATCAGAAGTATTCAAATTAATCAGGCAAGAAAAACAGGAAGAAGTACCTGGTTGCCGTAAGCATCACCGAAAGAGAGACTGACGCTATCTCTGGTGTAGGAAGGCGACGAGCAACTGGTTGTGATCGCCACAGTGTACGTGCAACTAGAAGCCGTCTAAAAATCGTTCGCAAAAGAAATCCAAAAAGAAAAAAAAAAAAGATCAGACATTTAGAGCTCAGGTATAATAATCTCAAATCAATTAAGTGCTTAATTTGGGAGAGAACGGAGAATTACCCGATTAGGCTTGATCCTGAGAGAGAGAAGCGGAAGTGGGTTTGTAGGACGGAGAGAATCGAGAGAGTGTGCTTGCAAGAAGACGAGGGGGAACAATACAAGGAGAAAGCCCAAGGAAATTTGTTCCACCATTTTCGATTCTGCTTTGAATGAATTCTGCTACTCGCTTAATGATGCTTAGCTCTTGTAGTATGTGAATGAAATGATTTATACTACAGAGAGAGCCTTTGATTGACCTTCAAAAAAACACAAACGCCGCCTCTAATTCCACAGTATATACGCTTGATTCTAGACTGAAAAAAGCGGACTCAGGCCGGAATTGGACCGGGCTCAACTCAAAATTATACTAGATTCCTACCAAAAAAATTATACTAGATGATTGGGGTGGATTTCAATAGAATTTAGATATTTTTCTTGTCTAGTAGTCCTCCGTCGACTGCCTGCTAGTTTATTTTTTTGTCAGTGCCACCCCAGTTCAGCGGAGAACTTTGCTCCATCAAACGCCTACTTCTGGAGTTTGAATCTCGCAATGGCTCCTTTATTTTTGGATGAGATCTGCTCTCCCAACAAGTTCATTTCTCCTCCACTGAAAATCGAACCCTCGACCTCAACGAAGGGAAGCGTAGTCCCTCCCACTACGCCCCATGCTTGTTGGTAATTGCCTGCTAGTTTATTTGGGTGCATTCATTTATCGCCCATTAGGTAATTTGTGTGGATCGTTTTTTCAATAAATAATTGAAAATTTTAATTTCATATAAAATATAATGCATAGTTACGACTTTTTTGTTATATTGGCGGTGAATCAATTAGCTGATATTAGAGCAAGTTTATCGGTAGAGTTTTTGCTTTGGAATGCTCTTTTTTATTAATATAATAATGGGGTAGTGGGTGCTAGATGAGAGCATGGATGCTCTTTATGGGGGGAAAAGAGCATCGGTGCTCTCTCCCCAAAAGGGCGAAAACGCAAGATTTCTTTCTTTTTTTTTCGAAATTCTTAAATCATGCATATATTTATTGATTTATAGTGAAAAGAGTATCTCAACAGGAGAACATTGATAAACTTGCTCTTAGGTCATGAGCAATGATGTAACCATTTTGGGTACATACTATTTTATTTCATATTTCTCTCTCTTCATACTATACTAGCTTAAACCCATCGTGTCATGCATGACAATAAGCTCAATATTAAAACTATATTATTGTAATGTTAAGGAAATTAAGAAATTATTCTAAAATATGTTCAAAAAATTATTTTAAACTATTAATTGTGAATAAAGTAAAATTTTAAAATATTCTACAATATTAAAATTATTTTATTGTTGTGATAAGCCAATTTTTAAAAATTAATTTTTAAAAAGATATTTTACATGATTAAGGCAGTTTTAAATATGAAATAATTGTGAATAAAGTAATTCTAGATTATGTAATAATCAATAAATGATAAGGACATATGAGTAATTGGCTAAATTAATTTTCTTACGTGACATATTTAGATGAACAATACGTAGGATAGAACAACAACAACAACAACAATGACCCAGTGTCCTCCACTTTAACAGAATCTGGGGGGCCAAGATGGGAACACACCCCTGGCTTAAAGCTAAGGGGGAATGTCCTGGAAGGCCCGAATAAGATGACCAATCAGAAACTGTGCAAGCACATGACCACGGGCACCACACACTACAAGCAACTCACCCCAACACACCAACGCAGACAACAACACAAAAAGGCACACTGAACAAAAACACAAAAGCAAAACAAACAAACACCACAAAACAAAACCGGGCAACCAAAAACAAAGCATAATAGAGCCAAACACTCAAATCGCAGGGCGCCGTCTGTCCTGGCGATTAGATATTCGCCACCTTGATCTTCTCCCTTCATTTGTCCCTACAAACTGCTAGCTCTGCTGAAATCCCCAACCAATCCATATCCTGCTTTATGTTGTCTCTCTAGCATTTCTTAGGTCTTCCCCTACTTCTACGAAACTCCCCAAGGTCCAATCTCTCACACCTACGAACTGGCTCCCCGGTTCCCGGCCTCTGCACATGTCCGAACCATCGGAGCCTCGATTCTCTCAGCTTATCCCCTATACTAGCCACCCCTACCTTGTTCCTAATCTCTTCATTTCTGATCCTATCCCATAACGTGTGTCCGCACATTCACCTCAACATCCTCATCCTCAGCTACATCACTCTCTGCTCTTGTGCCTTCGTGGTTGGCCAACACTCTGCCCCATATAGAATGGCCGACCTGATAACTGTCTTGTAGAACTTTCCCTTGAGCTTTAGCGGTACCTTCTTATCACAAAGAACCCCTGACGTTGCCCACCACTTTTGCCATCCTCTTTGAATCCGGTGCGTAGTATCCTCGTCGATGCCTCCATCACTCTGCAACACTGAACCAAGATATCTGAAACTCTCCTTCCTCGCAACGATTTCCCCATCTAAGAGGACCTCGTCACTGGCCTCTGCTCCCTGCCCGAACTTGAACTCTACATATTCTGTCTTTGTTCTGCTCAGTTTGAAGCCTTTAGACTCCAACTTCTCCATCCAAATATCAAGTCTACTACTAACTCCGTCTCTGGTCTTGTCCACCAGGACAATATTGTCCGTGAACAACAAACACCAAGGAATGTCCCCTTGAATATCCCTCGTCAGAGCATCCAACACCAGTGTGAATAGGAAGGGGCTCAAGGCTGAGCCTTGATGTAGACCTGCCTCCACCTTAAAGTACTCTGTGTCTCCTCCCGGAGTGCAGACACTAGTCATCGAACCCTCGTACATATCTTTGATAACCCGGATAAACGTGCCAGACACTTCTTTGGTTGCCAGACTCTTCCATACCAACTCTCTCGGCACCTTGTCATAGGCTTTTTCTAGGTCAATGAAAACCATATGCAAGGGCTTTCTTCTCTCTCTATATGCCTCTAAAAGCCTTCTCAATAGATGAATAACCTCCATAGACGATCTCCCAGGCATAAAACCAAACTGGTTCTCAGACACTCTGATTTGTCTCCTCAACCTCAGCTCGATGGTCTTCTCCCACAATTTCATCGTATGGCTAAGGAGTTTAATACCCATGTAGTTGTCGCACTACTGTACATCCCCTTTATTCTTGTACAATGGGATCAACTTACTAAGTCTCCATTCATTTGGCATTTTGGCCGTCATGAGAATGACATTAAAAAGGGCCGCTAGCCACTCTAGCCCTCTTATCCCCAGGAACTTCCAGACTTCTACCGGGATTTCATCCGGTCCCACCGCTCTTTTGTTACTATTTTTCGGATCACTCCGTTTATCTCTTCCCTTGAGAAACGTCTGTAAAAGAGGAAGGGACTTTCCTCCTCGCTTTCTCTACCTGCCGCCCTATGCTGACTCTCTGTCCTTTCACAACCCTCATTTAGTAGACCACATAAATACTTTTCCCACCGTTGTCTGATTTGCGTATCCTCCACTAGCACTCGTCCATCCTCGTCCTTGATGTATTTTACTTTGTCTATATCCGAGCTCCTCCTTTCCCTTGCCTTAGCCAGTCTGTACATAACCTGTTCCCCCCTTTCTCATCTAGCGCCTTGTACAGATTCTCGAACGCTTTCTCTTTAGCAACTAATACTGCTCTCTTAGCTGCCTTCTTTGTTGCCTTGAGTTCTGCCAAACTCGCTTCCTTATTTGACTCTACACTATGTAACCATTTTTTGTATGCTAGTTGCTTTTCCTTAACCTTCACCTGAACCTCGTCGTTCCACCAAGCTTCCGCCCTTCTGTTTGTCGAAAAACCTCTCGACATACCAAGCACTCCACATGTCGCTCTTCGAATACACTCTGCCATCCTGCCCCACATCTCGTTTGCGTTACCACTCACTTGCCACACCCCTTTTGCATCCGTTTCCTCGAGTATCCTTTCTCGCAAAGTCTGCACATTGGATTCTGAAAGGCGCCACCATCTGATCCTCGGTTGTGACACTGCATTTGTTCTCCTCTTTTTGCAAGGATTCGAATTTAGTTATAGTATGTTGATATGCAAATATACCCACAATTTAGAATTTAAATTATTTCCCAAATAATAATGATTTAAAACGTTATAAATAACTTATAAATTTAATGATAAATTAATTAATATTAATAATACGAAATATTACACACTAAATTCACAATAAACTAAAGTACATCACACTTAATTAAAATAAAACAAGACGTAATAAATTAAAAGTACAACTATGCAATGCAAAAAAGTACAAATATAATTAAACATTCTAATCTTCATTAGTCGAAGTGCCAAATCGACGACAAATGTCATTACATATACCTAGTGTTCTAAAAAATACATGTTAGATCAAAAGATCATACAATGGAACCGCTTCTAATACGGTTATTGGATGCCCATTTCCATGAGTGTATTGAACATGCCAAGCAGTGGTGCAATGTTTCCTAGTATTCTAGGAAATCCACAAAATTCTTCTACCTCTAGTAGGCGATTGAGGTTAGTTGGTGTTGGTCTTCTAAGATACTCCTCCCCAAACAATATAATGATCCCATCAATGAAATTTGACAAGCACTCTCTCACAATGGAATCACCTATACGAATGTATTCATCTCCTGCATCCCTGGTGTAGCCATACACCAAGCAACGTATGGTGGCAGTGCACTTTTGCAAAGGTGAAAATCCAGCCCTCCCGATTACATCATATCTTTGTTGAAAGTATGACATTTCACTTGAAAGACGATCAATAATACACTTGAAAATCTTGAATCGATGCTGAAAACTTTTCTCATCATATGTTGGTTCGTCATCAAAATAATCTTCGAACAAGCTCAAGTGCCTTTCCTCACGATTTCTTTCAATGTAACATCAAGGGTTTCTCAAAGTTGAAGTTGGTGTTTGTGAAAGAGGCCTTGAAAGTTAGCACTCATTTATTTTGGGCTTCAACAAAAATTATTATAAATTATATGAGGATCTTAATGGAGATTTATATGGAAAAATCCATAAAAAATCCCAAATGAGAAAAATAAATAGGGATGTAGAATCCCAATGGAGATGAAGATGAGCTAGGTAGGTTTTCAATTCCCGCTAGTGGATGGAGAACAGGACATGAAATAAAGTGATAAATAGAGATGGAGACAAGAAAAGTATTCTCGTTCTGAACCTGTCCTGTTGTCATCTTATACAAGACAAAATACAAGAAATGCTCGTACATGAAAAAGCAATTACAACATTAATTAAAACATACAGATTTGGCATCACACGTGTCAACCTTTTTTTTAATTCTTGTTGACCACATTTACAAATAAATTGAAGCAACAAATACAGATTTAGTGATGCAACATTGCATTGTGGACGAATTTGGTTATTCCTGTTGGAACTTATTTTATGTAATAAAATAAAGTTCATAAAATGTGAATGAGAAATGTCTAGTCCGTTAGGGTTGTAGGACATTGAGTTGGGCTTGGCCCATTTAAATGGCTGAATAGAATAGGTCAAGGATTTTCCTTGATTTTCTAATCAGTTGGAGAAAATAAACCACGTTCTTTGAGAAGTGGTTGGTGGATCAGCAGATAAAAAGATAACTGCTGACTCTCATTCACACGTCAATTGGAAAACATCCTCTTCTGTTCTCTTCTTCAAAATTATAGAGTCTGAGAGTACACACTGATCGTTGGTTCGCCAGGCTCCTGTTCTTGAGTTGTGCAAAGCAGGAGATCGTAGTAGTTGTATCCTGGGATTCGGAACGCTAAAGAACCGTCACACTACGGGGCGTTTTCAGAATTAAGGAAAGAGATCAATCATCTCGCCTCTACAAATCATTGGTATTTGGTATTATATTTTACGTAATTTGCTGATCTGTATGATCTTAATTTCCTTAATTCATGTTTAATTAGGGTTTGGAATTTCGGTTCCTACAATTCCTTCAGTTGAGTATAAGACGAAACATGTCTCTTGTGCATTTGAATACCTTGTGTGTTTCTTCCAAACAACGATCCTTCTCTTCCCTACTCCAACTCTGCTCACAAAGGTTTGCATTTTACAAGGAAAAGGTCTCAAAAATCAAAATTACCTAAACTAAAACAACCCTAATTAACCCACAATGACCCAAGACTAAGAATTGGTAAGAAAATGCCTAATTCACATATTTACGTTATAGCTATATGCAATATATGACTCGACCCATTTATTTCAATTCTCTAAGAAAACCACATGATTTTAAATTATTTGCATTAGTTACCATCTACACGTCAAATCCATCTAAGTATATATGTTACAAGTCAAGCTACAATATCTTAAAGAAAAGGTGTGAGAACAAGTTATATAGAAAAGGAAATAGAGAAACTTACATCGGCGACCTTATTTAGGTTATCTCTTACATTCTGCAATAACTCTGGAAGGTCACCATCCCATTTATAGAATTCCAACACCTTGTTATTGAGTAGCTTCTCAGCTACCTATAAACATGAGAGTGAAAAAGATGACATCTTTCTTTGAGAATGCACATCAAAGCCATGATATTTGTATCAATGAGCAGACATTGCAATTGAAAGCTACTTATCTGCATATTAAAAATGATTAATGGCGACAACGTCTTACCTTCTTACCAATTATACGGCCACCGGCGATGTGGCCAAAGTATATGTTGTAGTAATGACAAAAGAATGCTTGTGGATCCTTGTCTGACACTTGTTGAATATAACTTGCGTGTGTATGACCGGGGCTAGATGGCTCGGGAATAACATGACCTTGCTCTTTAAACCACTCTATATCCTTTGTCAGACGCCTTGATCTTTCCAATCCTGTGTGCCTAAACTCTGAATCTATGAACACACAAAATAAATCGGTATATATGTTTTAATTGCGGATACCAAATTATCATAAGTAGCTACCAAAGTCCTAATTAAGATAATATGAACAATTATAGGCAGACGAGATAAAGAGTTGATAAAAATTAATGTAAAATCTTAGTGAATAATATATGTGTGCATTTGGGCATGTACGTGCACCCCCTTGTTTATCACATACAATACTCATCTAATGCCACTTAAGCCCCGTTTGGTACCATATTTTAGGTATGAGGAATCGGTTTAGGAATCAGTTAAAGTTCAGTGGGTCAATATAACGTAGGGGTTCACACATCTGTCTCCCATGAGTTTTCATGCTAAAACCAATTAATAATAGGAGGAATAACCACCAAAGTAATTATATGCTAGGCTTTGTTCCTTCAAACTTCCAACGTAGAAAACCCTTTTTTATTTTTCTTATTTTCACATCGTGTTTAGTTAGATTTTTCTCCATTCCAGAAATATCTCATTTCACCTTATGTTATATTAGCCATATCTAAATTCATCAAACTCATTCTTTATCTCATTTTCAGTCCAACCTCATTCATATTCCAATCCGATTCCAGATTCGCTCTACTAGATAATAAAACCAACAACAACAAACAATGGAATGTTAGAAAGCTTAAGAACAAGGGCAAAAAATCGGCCGGCCACTCACAACAAGGAAGAGGAGGATTCTCCAGAATCTTCTCAAGCGTCTGATACACCAAGCTGCTATCCACCAAGAACTTGAGATACCCATCCATCGTCGGCTCCCACGTGGCCGGCGAAGTCTCCTCCGGAGCCGCCGCATCCTTCTCTCCTTCCTTGGACTGCTCCTTGGTGTGTAGCCTCATAGTCACACTCCTCATCTCCTGAACAAATCCTGGATTCAAGGCCATTTTCGTCAAATCACTAGAAACCCAAACTATGCAGATTAATTGAATGCCAATTCTTAGTTGTGGTGGCTATGGAGCTGCTTCATGCAATTGATATATACTGGGTGTATAGCTAATATAGAAAGTGTGATTGAAGCCATCTACATGTGTGAATAGTACGATCGATCTTGCAAATTTTGCCTTGAGATTGGCAACTTCTTTTAATTTAGGCTGTCGTAGATTTTATGTTAGGAGAATTTTGTTTATACTTTATAGTATCTGATGGGATTTTGTTGCATTTTCTTGGTTTACCATTATCATTATCATGTACACATGGGATTTGTCATTTGTGAGATGGATATGCTGGCAATTAAGCTGGTATGGTATATTTATATGTTGATTTGTACGGTATATTGATTGTGCACTTATATTTGCGAGATATGTAGCATCTTGATATTGAATTATTGGCGGGATTTGTCGCATTTTAAAGGTATTATATTACTACTATCATATATTACTACTATCATTTTTCACATCTTGCTTAGTTTGCAATCTCCGAATTTTTTTTGTGCAAATTGTAATTTCATATTCTTTTTGTCTGCATAAGAAGATACTGAGCAATTTTTTTAAAATAATTTTTATGGACACCCTTAATTATCAGCCTGACACGTCATGAACAGAATTAACAACTTATTTGGGCTGGGCCTGAAGATTTATTTGGGCTTAAGACACCATGTTTCAACAGTATCACACTTGACGTAATAGTGTAAACAGAACATTATCCTCCTATATTACGACCTCGGCTGAATCCACCAGCCACAGTGGATTTTTCGCCCCATAAAGTGACAGTGTGTTAGACATAGAACCGATCCTGCAGACCGGTTCTATGAGAACCGGCTTTGAAAACCGATTCTATCCCGTTATCACAATTACTTTTAACAATATTACTTTTAATAATATGTAGTTAAATTAATTTATTCTAATAATATTTCTTATATACGAATAAATTAGTTTACTTTAAATATTTTTTTATAGTTAATATATAATTTAATATGGACAAAAACTAAAAATGTTATATAATGGTTAAACAAACAAAGTCAAGACAAGTTGATTGATTACGGAAATATATCGAAATAAAAACTAAAAGCATACATTGAAATAAATCTAGAAAAAGCTACGGTCTTGACTTGAATATCCGTGTGGATAACTCCCACCAAAATGCATGCTCTGACGGTGAGGTTAAGCATCTTGACTTGAGCCTTCGTCGAGTGGGTAGAAACGACTATGATAACAACTGTGACGGTGAGGCTCGGGAGAAGGCTGCCATGGTGGGGGAACTTGCCTAGGAGGGGGCACTTGAGGAGGAGGTGGAATAGGAGTTTGTGTCAAAGCATCATAAATGTGTGTCCACATTCGCCTCAATTCGGGATACCGGTTCAAGACATGCATATTATCCGCTATGTAACATTTCACGTAGTTGTGGGCCTAAACAACTATATAATTTATTACAATAACAACTCACTAATATTAATCTTAAGTACATTTTACTAATATTATGAACTATGACAATATATCAAGTAAACTATTTTAACTAACATAATCATCTAATCTTAATTTTAAGTATATATAATAACTTAAATTCTACAATAAATCTATATAAAACTCATTATAGTAATAACTCAATAATATTAATCTTAAGTACATTTTACTAATTTTATGAACTATGACAATGTATCAAGTAAACTATTTTAATTAACATAATCATCTAATCTTAATTTTAAGAATATATAATAACTTTAAGTCTACAATAAATCTATATAAAACTCATTATAGTAACAACTCGTTAATATTAATCTTAACTACATTTTACTAATATTATGAACTATGACAATGTACAAAGTCAACTATTTTAACTAACATAATTATCTAATCTTAATTTTAAGAATATTATCATAACTTAAATTCTACAATAAATCTATAAACTAATACTAACGACTAATAATAGATAATTATAAAAATGACAATATAACATGTCAACTATTTTAACTCGCTAATATTAATCTTAAGTACATTTAAATAATATTAAGAATATTTATGTACATACCTCTTCCGTAGATGCATAATGAGGGTATGCTTGATCCAGAGGAAAGCACGAGAAACCTTGATCCGATGGATAAGTCGTGTGACCTTGCTCCGACGGATAAAAAGGATATCATCGCTCCGATTGATAAGGAAGCTCCGGTGGTAGAAAGAAGTTTGGATTTTGAAAAAAATTACTTCCCAAGAAATTTGAGAAATAACCATGATTTTGACCCGGATTTGGGATTTCATTTTGAGGAAGCTCGGGGGTGGAAGATAATATTGCTCGTTTGGATTTTGAAAAGGATTAATGTCCAACAAATTTGAGAAATTCATTAGAGCATTATTCCAATCCGAATTTGGGACTTCATTTTGAGATTCTTCGGGTGGTTGAAGATTATTGAAAATATTAGAAAACTAAGACATGTTGAGAAAATCACAAGAAGAAAATGAAGGAGGAATGAACAAGGTAAAAATGAGATGTGAATGGGTTTATATAGGCAAAAAAATTACTATCCCGGATTGCCAAGTTGGCAATCCGCGTTTTTTCTCCCCGGATTACAAATGTGGCAATCCGCCATTTTTTGTGCAGTGGAGACCCGGCTTTGAAAGCCAGATCCCCATAGAACCGGTCTGTAAGACCGGTCCTCTTCTGACACACACGTCCAATCACGGGGCGAAAAAGCCTCTGCGCGTGGTGGATAAAGCAACGCCCTATATTACCACCCGTCGGCCGTAGTTACTTCATGTTTTGGACGAAAAATACCCAAGGCATTCAAATGTCCTCAATGAGGACCACAATCGAAAATATACTCAAGATCGAAGAAAACGAACGTAAATCGAAATAGAGGATCAATGAGAGAGAGAAAATAAATTAATTCGATTGATTGTAAAAGATATTTTTCTTAGTTTCGATCTGATTACAAGATAATATTTGGTTAAGATATAGATGCCAAAATTAGGGTTTACTCCCTTATATTCCACTAGCCGACCTTGTTTCACTTGTGGGTAGAAAGAGCTTTTTGAGTGAAAAATAATTTTTAATGTTTTGAAAAATGTAAAAAGTAAAGATATACTTACATAGATTTTAAGAGTATTAAAAGTGGTTTTTATATAAGAAGGACTTTTGTGGGAAAAATGAATCAAGGCCTAAGGCAGCCCAAAGACTGTTCATAGCTCAACATCCGCCCTGAGATCTCTGACATGACCATCGTGGTCATCTTCCACTCCGCCTTCTTCAGGATTTGTCACTTTGACTTGGCTCATCTGCCCTGATCTTTAGAGATAGGTCCTAACCAGGGGCGGAGGTATATATATAATATATTGAAATGATTTTTTATACATAAAAATACAAACTTTTTACTATAATTTTTTTTTTATATATAGAAAAATACAATTTTTTTTATATTTTATAAAAAAAAAAATACAAAAAAAAATCCCTGTCTTCGCCAGGAATATTTTTGTAATAAAAAAAATTAACCAAAGAAATTTAGCCTCCACTGACATGAATTTCTGGCTACACCACTGGTCTAACCGACTGTATTTGCGGGCCTGTTTTGATCTCTCGGTTGATGAGCCAAATGCTCTTTCTCGGTCCAACATTTCCTATTATGGATCGTATATGCGTACTGATTATGAAATTTTGTGTATAGCATTAGCACGTACTGCTTCAACCACACCACCTGGATCGGAGGCTCTTTTATTGCTAAATTTAATGCTTATAAAATTAAAACTACATACGCTATATACATTCACAAATCACAATTTACATGCATGCGTTTTACAAATACGCGTTGCAACCTGTTTAACTACGGCAGACTACTCAAAACGACACGTTTTATGTCGCACAACCGTATTCATGAATGACGACACCTTTTTTTTTCCTTTTTTTTTTTAACTCTCCAACTTGGGACATTCTATACATGTTCGAAATGATGTAGATATTACATCTTAACAATTTCCACACACATAAATAACCAATAAAATCCACGTATCCTTCCTAGCTATTATTATTATTATATACTACTAGGACCTTAATTAATGATCAAGTACGTCCACTTTAATTTGTAGCTAGCTAGAGGACTCTCATCAGCTCTTCATTAATCTGTCTTTTTTTCCCAACCAAGATTTGTCAACTTTATGTTCCAACACTAGTTCAATTTGAACTAGAACCTGGCCTCCCATCTCAAATGAACTACTCCCTCTTATATATTGATAAAAACAAGTCCCTTTCTTTTTGTACGTACCCTGGTTCACTTAATTTCAAGATCTCTATTAAGGTACTCTTCTATCATTTGAAGTGCATTTTTTTCCTCTTCATCCATTCCTTCATCACATTGTTGTCCACCACCATCCTTATTATTGCCCTCGATTTGATCTTGATCTCCATGATCACCAACATAGCACCCATCAACCCTATCGCAGTCTGCTCCACCACCTTCGCCACCTCTGTTCTCAAACTGAATATTTCTAACCAACCTCGAGCTAGATCCACCAGGGCCCACCTTATTCTTCCATACCCCGAGATGACAGCTCTTGTTGTCAAGCCTAAGGCAAGTGAGCGAGGCTGAGGCCGCCCTGTTGCTCTTCCTAAGCTTTTCATGTAGAAACCGCGATAAACTCTTAGATGAGGAGGATGAGGAGGGCAAACCCGGTGTGGGCTCCACACGACCTACATGAGGCTTCTTTTGAGCTTGACCTTCATCAACAAAGGCTTGGAGGATCGGGAAGTTGGTCTTGGCATTTCGGCCTGATATGATAACTGCAGCTTGATCGTAAACCCTAGCGGCTTCCTCAGCTGTGTCAAATGTCCCTAGCCACACCCTCTTCTTCCTAGAATATATGGATCCATGTAAATTTTCACAGAAGATACCTCTTGGAGCATGCCATTTATAACTTGAATGATTTTTGTAACTAATAAAGCACAACAAGTTAGCCAAACGATATGACTATATGTTACATGATATGTAACATGCCCAAATAAACCCAAGGACTTTGTCAATATAGTTGGCTAACATACAATAGGTACCTATATGTCTATATAGGGCAAACTTTATATAAGTAAATAGAATGATGATGTATATGAGCTTACAATAAAGGATGGCGAATCTCGGATACCCAAGATCCCCATGAGCGCTGGCGTACACCTCTGAACTTTCTAGACTCCACCATTTTCATGTTCTTGTGAAGCTTTGTGGTAGTGAATTAAGTGCAATACTCATACACATCCTTATAAGGAAAAGGAAGGGTGGAACGTGCTCATGATCATCGAGTACATATTGCATGAAGGTACTATTATAAATGCATGCACTATTATTTGTTCGTGTCAAAACTTATATTTATATATAAATATATATACAAAATTATTCAACCCAACATAGATAATCGATCGATAAAGCGCCTCTTTGAGGGGTCGGAAAGTATTACCTCTCTTTCTACCAAAAAAAATGATAGATAATCGATCGATTTGTTAATTATATCTATATATTGTTATGGATGTCAAGCATCGTCATTCTAACTAAATATATTATAAGCATTTATATGTCAAACATGATTTACCAAACTCCAATCAGCTTATCCTCAATTAATTAATATATTGTGATGTCCATCAAATTAATTATGTCCGATCAAGGCGGCCTCGGCCGGTCTCTTTCTCCACCTCCTAATAATTAGAAGCCCCTTAATTATTCACATTCAACCACTTTAGCATGCTAGTTTTTATATCTGCCTATATATTAGTTATATCCAGTTAATAAATGGAAAAAGGATGTCGACGTTTAACACTGTATTACAATAAAAAAGGGAGGTGTGGTTAAGTCTTCATCAAATAAATTAATACAAAAAAAAAAGTGAAAAAGAAAAATTAAACACTTTTTAAGGTAACATGCATGCATGTATAATGTATTGTAACTTGCAAGAGATATTGATCGATCTTGCGAAATATATATAGGAGCAGTTACGTTATGCAATTAAAGACTTGTCTCCTAGACACCATATATAGTTAGCTAGACCATAACAAAAATAGATTGAATGTGATCGAATAGGTCGATAAGGTTAAAGCAATCGTACTCTACAACATTAACATTTGTCGTATATTATTGTACTTTGCAACCAAAGATATACACGAACACTTTCTAGCGTGTCTCGATCTTGATTAACAATTGCTTGTTTTAGTTAATTGATCATTCAATCAATTAAAAGATGAATGATCAATTAAAAGACGTACTCTTAAGAGTTTCTACGAATCCAATATAGTTATTGTTGCCTTTGTCTGGATTCAATTATGAATCCTACAAAAGAAATTTGGAAAATAACAAACTAGTGTACAAGGTCATATATACTCTTCATTCGAGCAATTAAAGTTTTGATAATGAAAAACACTCGAAACTAATTCTTTAATTAAGTAAATACAGAAAAAATACAAGGCTATAGGAAAAACAAGGGAAACATTCTCCGTGAACCATCCGGATACGTGGCAATTGAATGAAGGCTAAAAGGGAATTTTCACTGTTGTCTTGGGTGGCAAGAACAAAAGGATAAAAATGTCCCAAGATGGAAAGTTTCCAAAAGGGTACGTTGTTTTTTTTAACAGTAGTGTGTGCCCAAAGAGTTAAAGAACAAAAACTTCAAATGGAAAAAAGCGACCACTATAAATAGAAAGAGATGAAGCTAGGTCAAGTACGCTCTTAGAAAAGAATGAACAACAGTCACTGAAAGAAGCAAGTGATCCAGAGAAAGAGAGAGTGCGAGCAACTCAAGTGAAGACGACGAACCAAGATCCAGAGAAGAACGTACCAGATCCAAGTGATGAAGCTCGCCATCGACTTGGAAGTTGGTTCCTGTGCAAAAGGGATCTGCATCAGGAATGAGTCAGGTTCAAGTACCATATTGATTGCGTTTAGTAGATCTAGATCCATGATGACTTAAGTCGATAGTATTGTTTGTATTTGGGTTTATGAACAATAGAGAAGTTCGTCTTTATATTGTGTATATAGATATCTATCAATCTAATATAGTACTTGTTCAATTCAAAATCCTCCAAGGGATGTTGAGGTTTACTTTTCAGCTAGTTGGATGTAGAGGTTCCTCTATAAGGGAAAGTGTCTTTGCTACCGTGTTACAGTTTTTTTCTGTGTTGTCTTATTCCGCTCCGTAGGAAACTGTCTCTGGAACAGTTCCCGATTTATCTTACTAACACAGATCTTCAATCCTTACAATTGGTATCAAAGAGGAAAAATTGTTGAATCTGGTACGTTCCTTACACTTTATACAAGTCACAATTTTAATTTTTTCGATGACAGTGATCTTCGATCCGTACACTTTATATTATTAATTAATTTAATTTGAAACTTGTTGGTTTGTAATGTGTTAGTAAATAAACACAAAACTAACAATGTTTCCTGGGCAGCGAAAATAACATTAAACAAGACACGGTATTTAGATAGAAAAACTTTATGTCCGACCAATAAATCGTAAAAGAAAAACCTCTACCCTTGACACTCAGTCTTAGAGGATTTCAATAGAACACTTAGATATTAAATTTCAATGATTATAACACAAGCCAAGTTCCCTGGTAACTAAGACACCCACCAAAATTCAACCAACTCAATTTCTTCAACCCTAAACATAAATCTAAACAACATGTGAACTACCAGCCTGAGTACTCACACCAACGTGGAATCTTCACCGGAAAATGCCACGAACACTCGATCAAACACTTGAAAACACTCTCTTTTCAAGTTCGCCGTCAACCACACTTTTAACCCTAGCTAACCCTAGCCTATTTATAGAGCATTATCTGAATATGATCTCAATCACGTCTTAACTAACCATGATGATATTCCATTAATAAAATCTCTCTAAAAACGAATTAAGATAAACTATTTTCGAGCCAAATCTTCAACTGCTCAATTACTTCCCTTAATCAATTGATCTCGATTTTCTCTCATCCCTATCCATATCTTCCAGATTTCTTCAACTTTTTTCACAAACAACCGTTGCATAGTTGGTGTATATTCTCTGCAATCATTCGCTCAAGATCTGGTAACTTGCCAATTATAAAAAGTCGCATAACTTTCTACAGATGCTTTCCAAATCGTACTCGTTCCCTCACGACGTTCCATCACTCTTGACGATGTGTACATATTTCCTTTTTTCGGTCAAAAGGATATATCATGTCCTCTTAAAAATTAGTAAAAATAAAAAAGTGTTAAATAGTTAGTAATATAAGATAATTCGACTCCTAAGTCCTAACATCAACAAATGACAAAGAAATACACTCTCATGAAATATATGTACACACATTATAGGTGGAATTAAGGACTATGTAAGTAATTAAAAATCATTTCGATATAAGTATTCTTGTTTGGTTGGATGGGAAAATTCCATGGTTTACAAACTCTCATAAAGTACCTCCTAATATATGTTTTTGGTTTAAAAAATAAATGACTAAAAATCATAGGAAGTTAAATTCATAAGATTTCCAATTCCTCCAAAATGGAGAAATTACAAATACCATGTATGAGGGTGGGTAAGGTTTACTTCCACCCTTTTATTTTAAATGTTTTTTCTATAAAATTTTATTAATTATAAAATCTCTAATTACCTATAAATAAGTCAATACTCCGTATCATTTTATGAACAATGACTATAATAGTAACTTTATATAATATTTCCATGATTTCTCAAATTAAATCAAACAACATGTAGAAATCTATTTCGTACAAATTTAATTTTCACCAAACACTTTTTCTCAAATCACATAAAATAAAATTTCTGCAAATTAATTTCTCTTGATTTAACTTCCTAAGAATTACAATTTCCATGTTTAAGCAAACAAGCACTAAGTATAGGTCATTGTCGTCGAAAAAATTAAAATTGCGACTTTCAGTGGATAATGACTAATTTAGAGGAGAAAATCATTGTCGTAGGTCTCCGTACGAAGTTTTAATTAGTAAAAATTAGACCATCATCATCGCAAAGTTTTTCTTCATTTACTGGAGTTTATGATGCAAATATGTTAGAAGGATTTGACGTTTCTCGTTCTCATAAGCGCTTGGGCACCAACTCATAACTTTTAACTTCTAGTCACATCATAAAACAAATAGGTGATTTTTTTGTTATAATTTTATTTTATCTATTGGCTATTAAAAAAATGGTTGAGACTTGAGACCCAAACATTAATAATAATATTAATTTTAACAATAACAACAATGTAGTGGATTCAAGGAGGTGTTTTTCAATGGGTTAATTTTAACAATAATATTAATTTTAACAATAACTTAGGGAGTTCTTTAATTTATGTCACTTAAGCCTGATGGTGGGTTCGGATGTGCAATTTCGGAGGATGGGTGTGATTTAAAAAGAGAATTCAATGGAGTTGAGATTGGTGGTGGAAATAACGTGAGTCCGAATGGGCTGAATTGCATACGGACACATATTCTCTTACCCTATTCAAGCCGTTTATAGTAAGTTTACATTCATTTCTTATAATACCAGCAATTTATCTTACCGAACAAAATCTAGATTATTTTTTTTGGTAGAAACAAAATCTAGATTATTTAGAATATCAATATCTAATATAAGTATCAACAACCATAAGTATCAAAATCAACATCAGCACCAATAAGTACCGATTTGTCAAACAGAGCTTTAATTGAGAGCCATAAATGAGGGTGTTTTTAGAAGTCTGCATGTGAGCCAGACATAAGTAAAAGGGATCTATCAAAGGAAGTTGGCTTAGGTGATAAACGACATGCTTTACATCTACGAGGTTTAGGGTTTAACTTCAGTGAATGTAAAAAAATATCTTTGGAAACTCACCCCCAAAGTTAAGTGCGTGATCCAGATTGAGCTAGATGTAACCTAGACGAAGCTCTGGTAAAGCAGTACACAACTGATGTCATCTAGTTTTGCATGGCTTTGCATTAGCATTTAAGGTTAGATTTCGTCCTTTTCTAGCTTAGGTTTTGCATTTTGTGTTGATTTCTAGTATTACTCGTAGTATGGATGTCTACACAAGCTTTGTGTGTGTTTTCAGGTTTATGGAGGTGTTTTCGGGTCTAAAAGATGGCTAAGGAGTTGAATGGTATTAGAGGAGTCAAAGAGAGGTAAAACAAGCCTTTGAGGATGCTTATAGGACAAGAATATGAGGTTAAAGAGGTGCTATAGACGAGCCAACAAGCCAGAGATGAGGGTCGAGACCAGAAAATAGGAGAAATTTGGCTAAGTGATGGTCTCAGTCGAGACCGTGTGCCGTCTTGGATGAGACGGTGGTTCGGCAGCTCGTCTCGGTCGAGACGGCGGGTGTCAGCCGCGAGACCTTGATTTCTTGCGCATGGGGCCATCTTTATGTTGTATTTTTGGATATTTTTAGCCTTTAATATAAATACTTTTTAGAAAAATCTTTTAGGGAGACTTTTACATTATTTTTTTTCTAGTTTCAAGTAGAGAGAAGAGAGAATTTCTAGGGTTTTTAGTTTTACGCTCTTTCAAGTTGGGATTTTTGCACTTTTGGATCTACTTTTGTTTCTTCAATTGAATCTCTAGTAAGTTTCTCTTTCAATTATTGTTATTATTCTTATTCCATGTTTGATTTAATTGTTTTGATCATGAATGTAATTATTCTAGGCTAAACTCTATAGTTCCGAGGTTTGGTCGATCCTAACAATGTGAAGCGTATTAGATTCAATACCATTTACTTGAATTGAGTTGGAAAGCTAATATGATTTGATTATAGGGGTTTAATCTAATAGGTTTAACTTGTTAGAGTTGTTTAGGTTGCGTATCGACAGTTGGTAGTCTAAGTAAGTAAACAAAAGTTTTTTTGCTTCCACCAAAAAACGTTTTTTTTTGCAATTCTTTTGAGCTTACCAAACAAGTGTATTTGGTTGCACGTTTTGGTTTTGGAGAAGCAATCAAATCAAACAAATGGTGGTTAACCTGACACGTCTTATAAAAATAAGGGCCGGCCCACAAATGTTGCCCAAAGATTCGAAGCCCAATATATGTGGTCCTCGTCTCGTTTATTGAATGTGGGGACCAATCAAAACTTCTTCCTACGCCGCAAAATGCGGTTTATAAAGAGCATGCTAGAATTTGTAGTAGCCAGCCCATGTGCTTTACACCATTTTGCGGCGGGTAGCTGGTTAGAATTTGATACAAAACTAGTTGAAGTTTATATTTAAGGGATAATTTTATTAAAAAATTATACAATTTTATAATATTAATTTAAAATACTAAATATATTTATCTAATATCATAATAAATTATGTAATAGATAAATTATTTTTTTATATTGTACTCCATATTTTAATTGAATATATTTTAAATATTTTTCCATTATTTGTGGAGATCTTGTCCAAATTTAGATTAAAATTATTAAAAAATTAATTTTATTTTTTATTGAATATTTTTAAATAATATTTTCTTATTTTTTAGACACTAATATGTATAGAATACTTGGTTTTTTATAAAGATAATTATAATTAGGATAGGCAATCTACAAAGCATAATATAATTTATTAAAACATTTTTTTAAAGTTAATTTATTAAAATTATATATTAGGATTCTTATCTTTTATTCTATAATAATAGGAATCTTTGTAAATATGAAAAATACAATATAAAGATAGAAGAGAACATTGTCCTTGATTTAAGAGATAAAATATACAGGAAATTATCTATGTATTATTTTGCAAAATTCAATCCATCTATAAAGTTTTTTTCCATACTAAGTTTACATAACGAATAAATAAAATATAAAGGAAATTAATGTATATGAAAATTTACAAAATTCAATGTATTAATCAACCTATCATCCATATTAAATTACAAAAAAAACATAGAGATAAAAAATTTAAATGTAAGTGGGGTAGACCTGTCAATCGGGTCGGATTGGGCGGGTTCGGGTTCGGTCATTTCGGGTTCGGGTTCGGGTTAATAAAAAAATATGTTATAAGTTTCAAAATAAATTTAAAAAATTCTATAAATATGCTAAATCGGTCAACCCAACGGGTTTCGGGTTTCAACCCAATGGGTTCGGGTTCTATCGGGTTCGGTTTATTTCGGGTTTTGGGTTCAAATTTTCGGGTCTTAACCCTAAAATTATCGGGTGGGTCGGGTCGGGTCGGGTTAGCGGGTTAGGTCAGTTTTTGACAGGTCTAAAGTGGGGCTATATAAAAAAATTCTATATTTACATAAATAAAATAAAAATAAAATTAAGAAAAATGTAATGTAAATTTTTAGCAAAATTCAATTTAAGTAAGTATTCATCAAGATTTGTAAATTTTTCTAATTTTTTTTTTATCAAACTTCGATTTAAGAGAAAATTTTATTATAAATGCATAAAAAGATAAAGAAAATATAATTTTATTAATTTAAATTAAAATTCGAATTTTTATTTTTTTGAGTTTTATATATAATCTTAGTCATCAACGTAAAATTATATCTTTTTCTCAAAATAAAAATATATCAACATAAAAAAAATTATTATTTAAAATTATATCATTATATAGATATAAATTTTATACTTGGAGTTTAAGCCTTGTTAAAAGATAAAAAAATATATTAAGACCCTAAATCTTGTTAAGAGGTAAAAATAATAAATTAATAAGGAAAATATCATCTCATAGGAATTTATGTATATAAAAATTATATAAATATGTTATCTACTGTAGTAAACTAATACATAATCCATAGATAGAAAATTATATACATAAAAAATTATATAAACATGTTATCTATTTAGTATATATAGCAAGAATACTATAAGTTGTTACAAGATTTATTAAAATATAATTTCACATTAATTTATTCAAAAATGCCACGTGGCGCAAATTTTACAACAGACTTGGGTTATGCTTTATAATGTATTAGGGTAGATTCAAAGGTTAGAGTTAAAATTTTATACTCTCTCGTCTAAAAATTATTATGGCTTTAGAATTTTTAAGACATTGAGAATAACATTAAATTTACTTACCTAGCATTGTCTACTTAATTAATTAGTATAAGAAAAAATAACCCATCAAAATTTTGAGATCATCTTTGATTAAAGAAATTAACTAATCGATTTTCATATTTGAAGATGAAAGAAATTTAGATTTTAACTGATTTATAAGATTACCCTATATTTAGTATTATTTACCTTAATTTGTTGGAAGGTTAAAACTGGAAAAAATATCGAAAACCAAAATGATTTCTAAACAACAAAATTATCCTAAAGTGACAATGAATTTTAAACGGAGGGAGTTGTATACAGTAGTAGTAAATTAGTAAAATTTAGAAAAAGTTAATTAAAACAATAAAAATATGAAGAGAGTGACAAAAAAACAACAATAATATTGATCCAATATAGTTTCGTTGAAGCGAGATTTTAGGGTCAAGATGTGGATAGTCGAATCATGTACGTCTTAGGATGGTGTGCCCAATAGATCCAAAAAAAAAAGCAAAAACAAAGTAAAAAAAAAATACAATACCATCGTTAGCAGGCGAAAATGACAATTGGAAGATGGAGTTTTGGCTAAAGGATGCATGGTGTGGATCAGGCAAGTCCAATTGGAAGATGGAGTCAAGGCATGTGGAGTGCTTGTGATGCATGGCTCAATCGGGTTCGGTGGTGGGCTATGCGGTGTGGCCAAAATAGCATCTTATAATGGGTTTGGGTTTGGCAAAGGGGCCAATAGAGAGGCAAGTTGTAGGGGTTTTGTTGAACCGGATTTGGGAATTAGGATGGTAAGAGTGTGGGTTGATTTTCAGAGGGATATGGGTAAGTAGTCTCATAAAAAATAACATGTAGAGCAATGTAAACTCTATTTGTCAGAACATGAAGACACAAGTAGCCCCGATATTGGGAGCTATAACCTATAAATACATACGGGGAGGATCGAAATTCAAGCTTGTGTGTGAGTTTAAGTTCTCAAAAAGGGGATAACAAATACACCTAAAGGTTTTAAAGGATGAGTAATCGAGAACTTTATTGTACAAAAGTACTGAAAGGGAGATTTATTTTTGAGGATTGGAGTGAGGGTTCTATTAAGGAGATAAATGGAGGTGTGAAAGGCATGCTCCTAAAAGGAAGTATGTAATTGAGCATGAGAGATAAGAGTTATACCTTTTTCGACTATGGTTCGATGTCGATGCTCTGTGACACCATTTTGAGATTGTGCGTGTGGACATGAGACGAAGAAGAATACCATGTGTTTGGAGATACGTGGAAACATTTCTATATTTTCCTCCCAATCAGATTGAAAGAGTTTAATTTATGTCAGGATAGGGATGCTTGACCTTCCAGACTCCGTTGCAAAGAAAACTTTACTAGATTAATATTGTTGTTGTATAATAGTTATAGCTAATGTTCTAAAAAACGCTAGACGGACCCTAGGCAGAGAGGGACCGCTTAGCGCCTAGGTGGCCTAAACAGACGCCTATACAGACTAGACGGTCTCCTAAATGGTTGGAAGGCTAGCGGACTAGCACCTTCCAGCGCCTAAACTAACGTCCTTATTTTGCTTGAGATAATAAGTAGTGTGTTATATTAAGTTCTTGCGAGATTGATATGGTCCATATTGAATCATATGGTGATTGGTGATCACAAATTGTCCTTACTTACATATATAGAGTTTCCAGCAATGAATAATACAGTGTAATATCCGCGATATTCCAAGCTTTTTATAATATAATATTTATTAATTATTTTTTTTCTCTAATTAAAAAAGGAGAATTTCTAAATATCAAATTAACTTCTATTATTCTCTTTTAAAAGAGATTATCATGAAAGTTAAAATAGATAAAAATTTAATAAAATAACTTGAGGGGCATAGTTTAATAAAGTGAGGAAATTAATAAAAAGAGCATTAATTAAAAATAATGTCTTTTAGAGATTAATTTTATTCTACAAAGTAAATTACATAAAAGCCTAAAAATCTAGTTGCAAGCTTGGTAAAAAGAGTGCAAGAGCCGGGACTTGAACCCAAGACCTCTTGCCACTCTACCTACACGCCCCACACTCTCATCCGCTAGACCAATTGCACTTTCTTACTACATCACACCATTCTTATTAACTTATACCCATTTAATCTTCTTCTTCTACAAAAAAAAAAATAGACATCAGACTATGTCTGATGTGATTTACGTAGATTGGACTCCCTCCCAATGCATGCCCATGGAAGCTTCTTCCACCTTCCTCTTCCTTGCAAGACTACCCTTCTTACCTCATCCTTCCATCACCCTCAACTAACACACTCTTGGCCAATGCAAGGACACCTCCTCCTCCCCCATTGGTGCAATCACCATGGCATGGATCCATAGATTCATCCAATTTGCCCATAAAGGCCTCCTATTCATCCATTCTTCTCACACACTTCACTCTCCTCTAACTCTCCTAGCAATTGCACTCTTAAGCTTCAAAAATCAGCCATTCTCCAAGTTGCTTTTCTCCATTAAAACACCACAAAAACACCATAAATCTCCCCCTTCTCTCCCTTGGAAGCCGCAAGCCACCACCAGCCTACTGCCGCCGAGCCACCGACGACCGCCGCCTGCGACGCCGGAGCCGCTGCCGTCCCTGGTTGCGCCGCCCCTGTTCGCCGGTCCTCCTCCCCTGCCTTCTCCTCCAGTGTTCTGTAAATACAGAATACAGAAGTATACAATTCTAAACCTAAATTCTATTTATTTTATGCATTTATAAAATTATTTAAGCTTTTATAGATGATTAGAATTTAATTAAGAAAAATCAGAAATAAAAATATTTGAAGTAGAGATTTGTTAGTTGAAAGCTAGAAACAAACTAAAGTTACCATGGTAACTTAAACTTAATAAAACAAATAGATAAATTTTATTGAATTTATTAGGAGCATGCCCAATCATATTATAAATAGATTTTTATAAAATAATTATAACTTACAAAATTATAATTTATATTGTCATCTTTGATCATATAAGAATTCTAGAAGTTGTTGTGCATGTCCTAAACTATAGAATATATCATATTTATAAATTTGATCATAATAAATAGATTTAGGAAATAAATCCATTACTCAATAAAAATATGAAGTTAGCATACTTTTAAGTGTAAGAACTACTACAAAATAAGGACTTCTAGAAATATGTACATATGTGATTTTAGTTATAACATATGATGGTGATCTAGGTCTTAGTATAAATAAAATGAATGGTTGAGAGACCTTAGTATTATTTTCAAAACTTGAAGACATAGACTATGTTATGACCTTGGATGTTGTTTTAGGAAGATATAATATTAACTAATGAATATATTACTAAAGTCACATATGAGAAAAATATTAGTTTAATAACCTCTAAGTGTAGAGTTTTGTCACAAGACATAAGTTTAGGTTAAATATATTAAGTGGGATATTATAAATATTTTAGGATATTATTATAGCATAAAGTGACTTGTATGGAAAGAAATCCTTTAGATATAACGAAGATATTATTTTCTTTTATAAACTAAAATATTATAATAATAGATTATAATTAGGAAGTGGGATATCTATAAGCCATAATGCTATTTTTACAAGACATGAGGATATTAAAGTCTATGATCAAAGATATTTTATAAGCATTATGATATAAAAGGATTATAGGAATAATATAAATAAGGATAATGTGATATATAGTAATATTAGTAAGTTACTTTATAAAGAAAATAGAAATTTCTAGTTATGGAAACTTCCATGTAGAGGAACTATAAGCATGACAACTTTATTTAATGAGAATTATGTAAGTAAATACAATTCTATTAAGAAGATATTATTAATAAGGTATGCTAGATAAGGGAGACAATATTCTAAGGTTCACCCAAGAATAATAGGGAATTTAAAATTAATAGTTTAACTAACATAAATAAGTAAAAAGGATTATTTTAATAATTATTTTAAATAAAGTTTTTTTTCGGAATAATAAGGATATTACGAAACTAAAATAATAATAAAGGAATATTATTATTTTAAGGAAAATAACTTTCTAAATTATTATTATAATAATTTAGAAACTCAAACCCTCTTATAAAAATATTATAAGAGGTAATCCGAACTCTATAAGGAAAATCGTGTTTTTGAGCCTTTTCGTAAACTCCATATCAATAGGTCGGAATCCTCGCTCGTAGTAGGGAATCGCCTAAGTTTCGTCAAAGCTCGTTGCTAGAACTCGTTACGCTAAGACAAGTGGAATTTCCCCTTGTGCCCTTTTATATCCGTCTATATGATATTTCTCGATGTTGGGAACAACTTGTATGCTTAAATAAAAATGAACCTAGGAAATATCGATTGCTAGAAATAACGACTATTGTTAGCATAGATTGCTTTATATATTCCTTGTTAGGATTATTTATGCTAGTGTCGTTATTATCTTGATTGTTACGATCTCGCTCAGAGATCAACGTCGAACTAGTGAGGGGCATGGAATAGCCAACGCCTCTACATAACCCCACTAAGTCGTAAGTGCCTACGCGTTTGAAGTACGACTTTCGGGATCATGATCTCATCTGCTCCGATTGCAAGGAGGGATGAGCACACTCTAGCTAAGTGCCGGGAAACGGAATTTTTCCCTCGGGTGGCTCGGATTATCCGTGTCCCACCACTTTCTCTTTTAAATCATAAATGAAATCGAACGACTTTTGTCACTAAATAAGATAAGTGCCAAGGCACAATTAAGATACCAAAACCGGACCGGTCTGAAATGATCGATCCGGCTCTCGGTCCGCTCAAGACGCGAAAGGTTTTTGACTTGTATGAATAAATTAACGTTCCCAACATACTTTCAATTCTAAAGAAGACTACAATCTAGTAGTATTTCTCTTGCTCAAGCTATCCCCTTGTGGATATGCTATCACCCTCTTTAGTACCTTTAGCTCCACATAAACAAGCTCATCGTAAACACAACCCGCTTCTCTCTTTCGCCAATAATTTGAAATTACCGAATTACCCTCGGGAAGTTCTATTCCCGCTTACTTAGTCTCCTAGACTAATTCTTCTTTCCGCATGTTGCCTGACATTCTATCTCCCCTCGCGAATTATGTCAGATCCAGGAAACCATAGTAAGGCGTGAAGTGAAGTGGAGTGAAGGAAGTTCAAGATCGCTCAAGATGTACTTATATTTTCATTTTGGTTTAAATATCGCTTTATCTCAAAGACATGGTGGTTTTGATATTTGCTTTCAAGTAATTTTAAGTGTGAAGACAATGTGAGATATTTTGTAACAACTAAGTCTCCCTCGGGAGCATGCTTTTCTAATTATGAATTATGTTTATTCCGCATTTTATGTTCTATATCATTCTAAAAGCCTTGGGTGACTTTGGACGGTAAAATCCGAGTTCACTGGCGGTAATAACCAATGTTGCAAAATAGGGGTGTTACATACAGGCCCAAATAAAAAACTACAACTAGTTGTACCCGTCGTACCATGTACGACTACGATTTGACACCGTGTATAACTACGATTCGATATTTTATATATATTATAAATAGAATATTAATAAATAAAAATTTAATATAATATTTAATATAAGTAATTTATTTCTCATCTTACCTATTTTTATTATTTTTAAACATATAAATATTTATTATAATTTTTTATTATAAAAGAATATATATATCTCTATAAATAAGTTCGTAAAAAGATATCATGCTAAAAGATAAAAGATATTTATACTTATTTTAAACTATTTTAAATTTGTTATCTTTAATTTTAAATTTTGTATAAGGAAGTTTTTAAAAGTTATTGGTATACTAAATAGATATTTATTTGATGTTAAAGATATATTTAATTAGTTAAAAAAGAATTTAATAGGAAAAAGTTAAAATATTAGGAATAAAAATTAATTTTGTAAATATGAGGTAGGTCCAGAATCGTTCCGGTTGACTCGAAAAGGTATAACTTTAATTTATAGTTATAGATAGATAGATAGATTTGATAGATTTTTCACAAAAAGAAAAAAGAAAAATATCTATAATAGATAGATAGATAAATATTCGATTTTGAGAAAGAATATTATTTTTTTAAAAAAAAAATTACCTTGACCGAGGAATAATATTTTTTGAGTGTACGGGCCATAAAAATTATATCAAATATTATAATTTTCCTATCTTATAAGATTTTGATAGATTTTTACTAAAAAAATAATAAAAATATCTATAAAAGATAGATAGTAGATAGATATCCGATTCTGAGAAACAATATCTTTGGAACAATACTTTTTGAGTGTACGGGTCATAAAGATTATTGGAATAAGATAGAAATTTAAAAAAAAATAATAAGAATGAAAAATAAGATTTTTTAAATATGGGGTAGGATCAGAATCGTTCTGGTGGCTCGAAAAGGGACAACTTTAATATATAGTTATAGATTGGCGGATCATCTAGTTACAAGAAAAGTTCTAGATATTTTTTTTTTTGTTAGAAAAAGTTCTAGATATGTTAAGTAGTGAACATGTTAATTTCAAGTTATGGCCAATATTGCTCACGCTAGCTCTGTGGTAATTTTTCCTCCTTTTCATCTCTTGTTATCAATTTTAAATTAAATATTTTCACGTTAAGAAACAAATATTATCATACCAGCTTGCAGGATAAGATTCGGATGGTGCTACAAATTAAAATATACTATAAAGTGTATATATATTACATGAAATAAATAGGAGCACATAAAAATATGATTTACTTTGTGACCTAAGCATATTTTTCGGGCAACACCCATCATCGTTAGCCCATATGTATGCTTCTTTTGTAACACTTGTAATATCGCTACATATAAATGCGATCTAGTTCGCTAAAACTACCAATAACTTCAAGAGAATTAGGGCTACTAGGACAACAATTCCTATTAAGCAACTCCTCTATCATTTGCAATGCAATCCTCTCTTCTTCCGCCATTTGATTATTGCAACAAAGATCGCCAACACCACCAAACCCTTGTGCTTTAGCTACTTCATAATTGCTTGATCCATCCATTGTCGACGATGCCTCTATGATCCGCTCATTATCGTTATCAACATCCTCATTTGGTAGATACACATCACCATTATGAATCTTAGTATCATTCTTCCCTAATTTCACAGTCATGACCCACCTAGAGTCCGGAGAGGGGCCTGCCCTCTTCTGCCAGACTCCAATGAGGGCACTCTCGGTGTCAAGCCTTAAGCATGTGAGGGATGGCGATGGAGTTTTGGCACTCTTCTTAAGCTTTGCATGAAGGACTTGAGACAGTCTTTCAGACGACGATGATGATGAGTAGGATGAGGGGTTCAACCCTAGTTGATTCTCGAGATCCTGTTGATCGACTTTGTGGGGAGGAGGGTTGTAATGGTGGTCATGATCTTCCAAGGAGGCTTGAGGGACCGGAAAGTTGGTCTTGGCATTTCTACCGCACATGATAATGGCGGCTTGGTCATAAACCCTAGCAGCTTCCTCAGCCGTGTCGAATGTTCCTAGCCACACCCTCTTCTTCCTACATGGATGTAAACCGGCCTTCATGGTTACACACAATCAATTATGTAGTGTAAGGTTGTTTAGTTATTTCTCATATGTATTGCAATTGGTTTAGGATAAAAGTTCACTAGGATTATGTAATGGGTCCATCGCACATGCATATACAAAGATAGACATATGATCCCACTGATTAGCCAACCAAACTATAACATCAGTTTGGTCGATTTATAACCTTGGGGTGAGCTTAGCGAGATGTTAACATGCTATTATCTACCTTATATATCTACATATTCCTCGTCGATTGACTAACCGGACTTTAACCGATATGTATCATGGGTGAGTAAAAAATGAATCAATATATTAGATAAACCATTTATCTTTGACCCAAAAAGAGATAAACTAGTCTAGTCACGTTCATGAAGCAAATGCCATCTATGATCGATTGTATAATATTTAATGGAGAATGTATGAACTTACAGAAGAGGGTGACGAATTTCAGCGACCCAAGAGCCCCAATGACGCTGACGGACACCTCTAAACTTCTTCGGTTGCACCATGTTTTCCGATGGAGCTCAAACAATCTCTTTCTTTTTTCGGTATATATGATCCTCCTGATTAGGAAGGATTGACGGTGTCAATTTATAAGTAGGACAATTAAGTTGCACACAAAGTAAGAGGGGGATACGGGATACCAGGAAGATGCTAGCTAATAGTACGTACGAAGAAGTAGCTAGTGTTAGTAAATAGTATTCAAGATTATTAAGTTAATGTAGGTGAGGGCCATGTTATATTTCACATGACGTTGTACTTGTTGCTTTCCACTTAGTCGTTCAATCCTTTTCATAGCCTTATATAATCTCATATTAATTTATTTCTACCGAAAAATATTGATCTCATCTTTATCTCGTTAGGTTTATTTATTTAAGTTTGAGCTTGTACGTACACCAGATTTTAAGAAAAGGACTTGGCATGAAAGTTAATTGTTTCCTCGGAAGCTTGTGGCGTAAATCATGTCACGAGTGCCGCTCTATGTAATATATATATATATATATATATATATATATATATATATATATATAGAATCACGCTACTCTCTTAGAGTAAATTATGTGGTTAATCTACATCCGTCAGATTGGGATAAATAAAGGGTGAGGATTAAAAATAATTAGGGTGCATAAAACTTTTGTGGGTGAGATGCACTTGATTTGCACACAATCTGATATATTAATTGAAAATTCCTATATTTTTGGCCATGATTTATTTCTCTTTCCTTATTTTGTTGATTGAGATCCATTTCTCTCCCTTCATATTTCTTTTTCATCGTATCTCTTCCTATTTCTTTTTCATTGTATCCATAGCATTCATTTATCTTCAATTTCATGGTACCATTGCAGACTCAAGAAGATGAGTGGATGGCACGATCGGAATCTGAGACTAGCACGATGCAGCGATGGCGTGAGTCATGACGCATATCTGTGGCACAACAACGAAATTCAATGAGACGATAATTTTCACCTTTCTTTATATCAAGTTTGGATTGCACTTCATACTCTTCGATGTTAAATAGTAGATGTAGTTCTACTTGTATGGTGAGATTTTTTAGGGTTTGAGTTAAATTGAACCTTTTGTTTGTAACTATTTTTTTGGATCTGATTGAATTGGATGGTTGTGTTTTCATTCTAGCAATTCTGTATAATAGATTTTCTAGATTTAATTAAGTTTTCAAAGATTTAATATAGTAGGTTTCCTAGATTTCAATTGCTTAGTCTCGTGTTTAAATTATTCATCTATGTATTATATGTTATTCATGGATGCGTATATTATTATTCAAACATGCGTGCCTTGTTATTCATACATGTGTGGCTTGATGTTCATCTTGATGTTTCTGGATTTTGTTATTCATATATGCAGGAATTGTTATTCAACTATACGTGTTTTGTTATTCATATATACTATACATGAATTGTTATTCGTATATACATGCATTGTTATTCGTCTATGCATTATTTGTTTTTCATATATGTTTGATTTATTATTCATATATGTGTGGTTTGTTATTCATGTATGCATTTTTGTTTTTCGTATATATGTGACTTGTTATTCATGTATGCATTCTTTGTTATTAATATATGTATGAATTGTTATTCATATACATATAGTGTGTTATTCAAATATGCGTATTTTATTATTAATATATGTGTAAATTGTTATTCATAGATGTGTGTGTTGCTATGCAGTTAATCAAGAATGACGTACGTATATTGCTATGCAATAATTGGTTTTTAACATTTGCGTGTTCTGCTATGGAGTTATTAAAGAGTGATGAAGAAGTGTAAATGTTTGATGTTGAAGACGAAGACAATGGTTTTTTTTCTTCATATTAGTGTATATACAAATAAATAGATGTACTCTTTATTGGAGTATGTATTCGAGATATAGTACTCCTTAATTTGTATTATTCAATGTATATATCCAACTTATTCAAATAAATGTATGATATTATTCACAAAACTCTCAATCAGTTAAAGACTCATTATATTATTCATGGTAATAAGATTACTTTTTCAAAAACAAAAAATTACTTATTCAACCAAAAATAGCAATTGTGCAATAATCCCTTCCAATGTTGTGTGGTTATTCAAAAACACAAAAATACTTATTCAACAAACAATAACAATTGTGCAATAGATAATTCCAATATTCCATTATTGTTCACTATAAAATGAGTACTTGTTCAATTGTATAAATATTTAACAATTATATATCTTCTATTGTTCAAAGCAGTATATATTATTATTCGAACGATCATATATTCTTATTCAAATCAGAATTAAAAATTACGTTTGAGTTATATTCGATTATTATTTTTTTTTCTAAAAATCTTCTCCTTTTATCAATCCCTAAAATCATGCTGATCCATTAAATTTAAATGTGGATTTTTTTAAACGTGGTTTTTTTATTTCACAATCCCTTAAATTTAGCAACTTCCATATTTAAATCCAATCTCCCAAATTTAAATCAGCCTTGAATTAATCCAATCCCCCTCCCTATTTTTTCTTATTATGTTGCCTAATTTTTAACCGTTGATTTATGAAGATCCAACACCCCATATTCAACCACACATTGTACTCTAATTTGTATTCAACCACACATTGTACTCTAATTTGTATTGTACCTGAGTTCAAGAGAGAAGAGTTCTTAGAGTGTGCACGTGTGCACAGTTTGTATTCATGATTTTGAGTTGCATATTCATGATTTTGTATGGCTGTATTCATATTTTTGAGTTACATATTCATTCATATTCATTCTTTTCATACTACATTGTATTCATGATTATAAGTCGCATATTCATATTTTTATATTATTGTATTTTTGAAGTTTTTTTCATATTCAATCTCTTTATCGTGCTTATAGAGTTACATAATCATATTTTTAAGTTGTATATTCATAAGAAGCGAGTAACTCAACATAATGAATATGGAACTTAAAACCATGAATATGGTCATACAAAATCATGCATATATAACTCAAAATCATGAATACAAACTGTGCACACGTGCACACGTTAATAACTCTTCTCACTTGAACTTAAATATATATATATATATATATATATATATATGATTGAGGAAAAAAATGTTTTTTGATAACATTATCTAGAACATTACATATGCCCCCTTGAGGGGCCGGAGAGCACCGACTCTCCTTCCTACCAAAAAATCTAGAACATTACATATTAGAAAAAAGAACGCGCCTACGCGCTAGAGCATATTGGCGATTAGGGTTTTGAAGTTTCTCGGGGTTTTATGGCCGCGCCGGCGTCCGAGTCGGCGGCTCCAGCGGTTGTTACGAGGATGAGTGTTGATAATGCACCTCTTGTTGTGAATGCTGGTTCGGGCTCTTCGCAACGATCGTGGAAAGATCTTGTGACCAATGAAGCGGGGGAGAAAAGAATGGTTCTTGATGAGCACTTTTTGGATGATAAGATCAGTTTGTCCTTTCCGGATGGAGAGGATGGGGATCCTGTGTTTAATATCTCGACAGAGGCGCTCAATGTACTTGTTGTTGCATGGCAGTCGTCGTTGATTGTGAAGCCACTAGGGAGTATGGTTCCACATGCTATTATGGAGAAGAAGTTGAAGGAAATTTGGAAGCCTAGTGGTAGAATTTTCATTGCTGATCTTCCAAACGGTTACTATGTGGTTAAGTTCGAGGCTGAAGGTGATTATCTTAAAGCCTTAATGGGGGGTCCTTGGATGATCTTTGGTCATTATTTGATTATCCGTCAATGGCATCCGGAATTTAATCCATATACGGATGTCATCACCACAACACCAACTTGGATTCGAATTACGGGTCTTCCTATGATTCTATATGAGGAGCAAGTTCTGTTAAAGCTCGCGGCGGGTATTGGGAGGCCAATTAAGGTTGACCAAAAGACTATGTACTCAACTCGGTGTCGGTTTGCTAGGGTGTGTGTGGAGGTTGATCTTACGAAAAGTTTGAAGGGCACAATTACAGTTAATGGAAGTAAATTCCATATTGAGTACGAGGGTTTACATGTGATATGCATTAAGTGTGGGCTTTATGGTCATGTTGAGAGTAAATGTCCTAAAAATATTGCTATGGTTGAGACGAGAGAAGCAGAGAATGTTTCTACACCATGTGCTTAGGGGTCGAAGTCGTCTAACGCCGGACCCGCAGATGATGCTCCGCGTTATGGAGAGTGGATGATTGTGGCCCAACGTCAATGAAAAGGGACGAGCAAGAATCAAGTTGAGACTGGAAAGGCAAGCCAATCTAAAGGCAAGAACAGGTTTGAGGCGTTGTTTGTGACTGAGCCGATGGTTAGGGAGGGTAGCGTTGCTGCTATGGTTGGATCGAAAGAAGAAGTTAACAAGCCTGCTAGTGATAATAAGTCCAAGAGTGAGATTACCAAGACCGATGCTGTGCAACCAAGTGGTTTTAACATGGACTGTGCAACGGTTGTGTCGTCATCGAAAGGAAAATCTGGGAAAGGTAATAGGCGAGCAGGGAGATTAGGACTTCAGTTGAGCACATCGGTGGATGCTGGTAATTCCAAGATTGATGACAAATCTGTTGCTGCAAGTAAACGTGCCAGATCAGGCGAAAAAATGAACACTGCTCACTTCTCTTTTAATCCAAAGTCGGCGAGTACTCAAGGTACTTTGGTGCAGATTGGAGAGGGAAATTTGAATGGGGAACAACAAAATGGTAGGGCTAATTCTGGCTCTTTGGAGAAAATACAGCAAGAGTCGGATATTGATATGGTTGACAAAGGCAGTCAAGGCACGATTTTGTCTCAGCATGATAATGCTAATGCGGTTGTAGTAGCCGTTGTTTCCCCCGGTTATCAATGAATGCTCTCTTTTGGAATTGTTTCGGAGCCGGGAAGCCCGGCTTTCGAAGGGCGGCCCGTTACATGGTCCGACATCATAAGGTTGATGTTTTGGGAATTATTGAGCCTCGTATTTCGGGAGATGAGTCACAACGAGTTTGTGAACGTCTTTGTTTTAATGAGTGTGTTCGAGTTGAAGCGGTTAGACTTTCGAGGGGAATATGGCTGCTTTGGAATAAGGATAGAGTTCATCTTCAGGTTGTTAAGTTAAGTTCAAACTTCATCCGTGTTGTTGTTGTTAGTGGTAGTGCTCGATGTCATCTTTTTGTTGTTTATGCTCATCCTACGCCGGGTAGGCGAAAAAAGTTATGTGAAGATTTGCAAAAAGAAGTTGAACCCATCACAGAACCGTTGCTTATGGGAGGCGATTTTAATTGTATTATGCATTCCTCTAAGAGAGATGGTGGTTTGGGGTGCCTTTCTGAAGACTCTCTTGTTTTCAATGACACAGTTAATAATCATGGCCTCATTGACATGGGGTTTACGGGTCAAGCTTATACCTGGTTTCGAGGTAACTCTCCTAGAACTTATGTTGCTAAAAGGCTTGATCGCTTCTTTGTGAATATTGCGGGTCGTCTTTTGTGGCCTAATGTTGTTGTTCGACATCTCCCGCGTATTGCCTAGGATCATGTCCTGTTACTGCTCTCTCTTGATCCCATGATTAATTTTGATTGTGCTCGTCGGCCTTTCCGGTTTGAAGCTGCTTGGCTTACGCATCCGGATTTCCTTGAGTTTGTTCATTCTTCTTGGCGTTTGGAGTTCAGAGGCTTCAATGGCTCTGGCTGACTTGAAAGACAAGCTTATTGTGTGGAATAAGAAGGTCTTTGGCCACATTGAGCATCGTAAGCAGAATCTGTTATCTCGTTTGGATGGTGTTCAGACTGCCCTCTGTGTACATCCCACTGATCGTTTGGTGAGTTTACAAACTCAGATTCAAGCAGAGCTTGATCTTGTTCTTGAGCAGGAAGAGTTGCTTTGGCTTCAAAAATCTCGAGTTCAGTGGCTTCAGGCTGGAGATAGAAATACTATATTTTTTCATTTGTCTACTGTGGTCAGGCACAAGAAAAATAGAATTGAATCGCTCTGTAATGAAGCTGGAGATTGGATTACAGAGAAAGCGGCTTTGGAGCAGCATGTCGTTCAATTTTTTGCAAAGTTGTATCACTTACCAGCCGAGGAGAGGTACGATATTGATATTTTACGGGGTACTTTTCCTATTCTTGATAATTCTGTGTGGCATGAGTTGAATAGACCGATTTTGGATGCCGAAATATTCAAAGTTGTCAAGTCCATGGGTCCTTTGAAAGCCCCTGGTAGTGATGGATTTCAACCGAATTTTTATCAGAAGTGTTGGACGTCTGTTGGTAATTCTGTTATTCGCAGTGTGAAGGAGTTTTTTGCCTCGTCTAAGCTGCCGGATGGGTTGAATGATACTCTCATTACGTTAGTTGCTAAAGTTAATGAGCCTGAAAAAATTAATCAGTTTAGGCCCATAAGTCTTTGTAATGTGCTTTACAAGATCATTACAAAAGTTATGGTTGGGCGTTTGCAGACGGTTCTTCCTAGTCTTATTGGTCCGTCTCAGGGTAGTTTTTTGCCATGACGGTTGATTACAGATAATATTGTAGTTGCTCAGGAAGTGGTTCACTCTAGGAGGAGTAAGAAACGGCGGGGTGGTTGGATGCTTTTGAAACTGGATTTAGAGAAAGCTTATGATCGCCTCCGTTGGGATTTTGTGATTGATACTTTTAGAGATGCTGGATTTCCTTATCAGTGGGTGAGTTGGATTACAGAATGTTTCTCATCTTCTTCGTTTCGACTTCTTTGGAATGGAGAAATGGCGGAATCTTTCTGCCCTTTGCGTGGGGTCCGTTAGGGGGATCTTATCTCCCCATATATTTTTGTCCTGTGTATTGAACGTCTTAGCCAGATGATTACTCAGGCGGTTGTGGAGGGACAATGGAAACCGATTAAGCTCGTTCGTGGGGGTCCGGAACTATCTTACATTCTCTTTGCTGATGATATTATGCTGTTTGCTGAGGCTTCGGTTAGCAAAATTCAAGTAATTAAGGGCATCTTGGATAAGTTCTGTAAGGCTTCGGGTCAGAAAGTTAGTCCTCAGAAATCTTAGATTTTTGTTTCCAAGAATGTTGGTGCAGATTTGATAGAGGCTCTTTGCAGTGAGAGCGGTTTTGGTATGACGGGTGATTTAGGCAAGTATCTCGGCATGCCAATTTTTCATGAGCAGGTTAAATCTACAACTTTTGACCCTCTAGTCGAGAAGTTCACTTCGAGATTACGTGGTTGGCAGTCACGTTTTCTTAGTATGGCTGGCCGGTTAACTCTAGCCAAGACAGCTTTAACTTCTATTCCGATCTATACTATGGCTACGGTTTCGCTTCCGAAGAAGGTTTGTGATAGAATTGATTCTATTACGAATCGCTTTCTGTGGGGTGGATCAGAGGACTCACGACGCATTCATTTGGTTCCTTGGATGGAGGTGTGTTATCCCAAGGAGTGCAGTGGCTTAGGGTTGCGATCTATGCGTGACCTGAATTTGGCTCTTGTTGGGAAACTCGGTTGGAGGTTCTTAACAGAAAGTGGGAAGTTATGGGTTGAGGTCATGAGAGCGAAATATGTTCGAACTTCACTACGAGATCGGGCGAATCCATCGTATATTTGGAGAAGTCTTCGTGAAGGAGTCAATGATGTGGTAGTCCCCGGGTCTCGTTGGTGCATCGGAAATGGTCTCTCAACCAATTTATGGTCGGACCGGTGGATTGGTGATGTATGTCTTCGGGATGTCGTCACTGGTCAACTGGATGAGAATTTGCTTCGCTGCTCGGTTCGGGAGTTGTGGGTTCCTAGAACGGGTTGGAATTGGCCGGCGATTCAACAGTGGCTCACTGCCAAGACGCTTCTTCGCCTGGCTTTAGTTGCTGTCCAAGATGACACGGCGGTGGCCGACACTCTGAGCTGGTCTCACACGATTTCGGGTATGTATTCCGTCTCGTCTGCCTATCAGTTTTTGACTAATTCTCGGGTGAGTTTGAGTGTTTACAGGGTTGTTTACCAAACTCTTTGGAATTTATCTATTCCGGATAGACCACGCCATTTTCTTTGGCTTGTGATTAAGGAAGTCATTCTTACGAACAAGGAGCGAGTTAAGCGACACATGGCTTCCAATGCGATATGTCCTCGGTGCCCAACAGAGGAGGAGTCGTTGATCTACCTTTTACGCGATTGCCCGACTACAAAGCGTATTTGGGAAGATCTTCACCCTCCTCTTGCTAGGGAAGTTTTCTTTGATTCCGATTTCACTCTTTGGTTGCGTATTAATATTTTCAATACCTCCCGATGTGGTGATGGGCCGACTTGGGCTAAGTTGTTCTCAGTGGGGTTATGGTGGATTTGGAAATGGCGTAATTCGTTTGTTTTTAATCAGGAAGAAATCTAGGGGAATCGTGGTGCTTTCCGAATTAATTACTTAACGAGTTACAAGGAGGCGCTGATGTTGTCCAATGTCAACCGTGTGAGGCCTAATAAGGAGGTGAGATACATTCAGTGGGAGCGGCCTCAGGCTGGATGGGATAAAGTTAATACGGATGGTTCGGTTTCGAATGAAGGGTTGGCAGCAGCTGGTGGTGTTATTCGGGATGAGGATGTCCATAATATTGGTATTTGTACGGTGCCTATGGAAGAATTATGGGGTGTGCTGCAGGGTTTGAGTCTTGCCTGGGGCAAAGGCTACAAGATGGTTTCCATAGAAGTTGATTCACAACTTGTTGTTCTACTTCTCGGGAAACCTGTGGATTGTAGTCATCCACTCGCTAGTCTGATACAGAGGTGTCAAGACTTCCTTAGTAGAGATTGGAGTATCCAATTTCGACATATTTATAGAGAGGCTAATTGTGTAGCAGACTTTTTAGCTTCCTTTGCTTTATCGTTTAATTTAGGGTATCATGTATTGCTTGACCCTCCTGAGGGTGTGAACTCTTTATTATTGGATGATGTAAGGGGTCGGGCTATCCCCCGTTTGATGACTACTTAGCCCTTTTTTATTATTAATAAAACTCTTCTTGGGGGAACGGAGAGTACCGCCTCTCCTTCAACCAAAAAAAAAAGGAAAAAAGTGTTTTGGTTAACAAAACAAAAGAAAATCAATCAGTCAAGGTGAAACTATTAAAAAGGATATTACTAAACATACTTAAATAATGTTTTAAATTATTACATTTCTTTTATAAAATTAATTTTATATACATTTTGCTAAATTTCACTTTTTTTTTTTTTTAATTATTTTTCTATGGTTCACCAAATTAATATAGGATTTTCAAACTTCACAGATAAAGATTTTAACAAACCTCATGGAACAAGACCGCATTTACATGCAGTGATTAATCAAGAATTATACTTAACAAAAAGAAATTAATCAAGAATTATAAGGTCAATTATCTTTGATTAAAGTCTATGGACCAATAAATTAGAAATTGTACTTGTAACAAATTTAACATATAAATTAAATGAGTTTCAATTCAAAATCATATCGATGGGGGAAGTAATTCATTGATATGTACTCCATAATAGAAAAGTTTAGTCCCAATTTCATCAAGCATACGAACGGAACGGAACGGAACGGAACGGAACAATCCTAACTTTCAGTAACAAATCTCAGCTTAATGCATTTTTTTTCAATGTATGGTATTTCTTTTTGTTTTGGTAAAATAATACTCGGATATTTCTAGTGGTAGTAGAGTAGCATTAAACTCTTTAAACATTGTTCATGAAATTTGCAATATGTATTTAGAGAGAAAACTAATATTAAAAGGGCCTCTTTTGAAACAATAATTAAAAAAAAGACTACTATTTTCCCAGAAATAGAAGAAGTTATTTGCTTTATACAGAAAAGTTTATTACTCCCTCCGTTCACAAAAACTTGTCATTCTAGCTTGATTCTCTTGTTCGACAAAATCTGTCATTTGAGATATTTTAGCCCAATTTTTCAAATAATATCCATCCTAATTAACAATATTTACAAAAATAACAATAAAAGATTGAGGATATTTTAGTCAAATCAATTAATTTCTTAATTTTGGAGACAAACTCTAAAATGACAAGTTTATATGAACGGATAGAGTACAATATAAGTTAGTGCTTGTTTGGTTAATATTTTGAGCCTTTTTGGATTATACAAGATAATACATTATCTTGTATTATCCTATGTAATCCAAACAAGCCCTTCAAATCACATGAATTAGAAAATCAAATGAAGTAAGAATAAATATAAGTGTTTGCTTGAGAAATTATGACGAAAAATCATGTGAATTTAAATTCTTGGGAATTTTAACTTCATGTGTTTTGTAGGAAGTGGATTTACCTAACACCCCCTTGATAAGTTCCAATTCCTCCATTTTTCATGTAAAATTCTAACTTCCTTTATTTATAATTATGAAATTTAAAATTCTACCAAACACATTTTTTCAAATCAATGAAATTTAAATGATAGGAATTTAATTCACAGAATATATAACTTCCTGGGAATTATACTTCTTACATTCAACCAAACAAGCTCTTATTATATAAGGGGTTGAAATGCGGAATACAAAGAAGGAACTCAAGACAATAAAAATCGAAAGCAAGACAGCCAAACAAAGTTTTATTTGGCTTTTGAGCCTCAATCGAAATGCCAGAGATCCAAGGGGAATACAAGAGGGCAAAGAGAACTGTAAAGCAAGCAAGCAATCGGAGAGAGAGAAGCAAGTTCAGAGAAGCACAACTCGACAAGGTCGAACAACCACAAAGGTCTCCTTGGTGCTCTCGTCTTCTCTCTTCCTAGGTTTGGATTTCGAAGGGAGCTCGGGTCACCGGAGGCTAGCTCAGGCTACAAGGCCGAGTAATGCTCTCGGAGAAGAAACCCTAGTAAGCTCTCTCGAATGATCCAACTAGGAGGCACAAAGGAAGAGAGGTGCTTTTATATGGCACGCCACAACCCTAAAGCCTCACACGACGTCGTTCTAGCTTAAGGAGCGTGGATCACCGAACTTGGCCATTCTCGGGTGACTTAGTATTGGGCCAAACAATACTGCCTCCTTCAAGAAATGAGCCCAATCCGATAATACACACACACATATACTAGTTTACATTAGTTACAAATATCCAAACTTAGGAAATTACATAACTTGCAAATACAACTCTACAATTTGCCCTCCTAATTCCTAAGTTTACACCAATTGTAAATCTTGTATCCTTGTTTTGTTGATCCCTGGTCTTACAGTCTTTCTATCACCAGCCCATTGTACCCTTCTCAGCTCTGTTCTGGCTCAATCACGTGTAGGAAATCCCTGCAAAAATTGAACTTATCAGTTGTGACAATTTTAGTGCCAAAATCTGCAGGATTCTTCTTACCATCACTCTTTTCTACCAGGATAGCTTTCTGTGCAACATTTTGTCTTATGAAATGGTACCTCACATCAATATGTTTGGTCCTTTCATGATACATATGATCTTTGCACAAATAGAGGGCACTCTGACTGTCCATATGCAATTTGGACATGTGGTTATTGCCTTCAATCTCCCTCAACAATCCTTGGAGCCATATTGCTTCTTTGGATGCTTCAGTAGCAGCTATGTACTCTGCCTCAGTGGAGGATAGAGCTACAATAGACTGCTGCTAAGACTTCCAAGAGATGCAATTTTCACACCAAGTGTAGACATATGAGGTAGTTGATTTTCTAGTGTCATTATTGCTTGCAAAGTCAGAATCAACATAACAATAGAGTTCAGAAGGAGAGGAGTGAACACCATAGAGCAAACCAAAGTTGGCAGTACCAGCAATATATCTCAAACAGAATTTCATAGCATGCCATTGTTTTTCACATGGCTCAGACACGTATCTACTCAGAACACTGATGGCAAAAGCAAGATCAGGTCTAGTACAAATCATTGCATACATAACTGATCCAACAGCAACATCATAGGGGATAGAAGACATTCTTCCCTCCTCTTCCTTGGAGAGAGACAACTTGGCTTTTGTCAAGCCAAGGTTGTAACACCCCGACTTCCGTCGAGACGCTACTAGGAAATAGACCTTACAAGTTACTTATTATTTAGGTTGACAACTACACTGTAGGACCTTACAACTCGGGCACGATGAGAAAACATAATAAAACATCCAACCTTTATTTAATAAAACTTAGAAAAACGTAATCATGCATGAATCCCCGAAAATCATAAATATCCAAATACGTCACAACGCCTATCGAAACTGAACTATCCGAACAAAAATAATAATAAACGAAACACAATACCGACTCTGTCTAACAAATATTAAAATCACCATCCTAACTATTATAAATAACTAGTAAACCGATCCCACTATGACACGCGCTCTTTACCGCTCCGGCCCGCCATCTTGCCTCGGTTCCTGCACGGCTCCCTGGTTCATACCTGGAACTGTAAAATGTTCCCCGAAGGGTCAGCGTCTAATCTACCAAGCTAGAAAGAATACGGAAATTGTAGAACGCTTTGAAAACAGTTATCTATAGTCAGCATACAAATCCACAACCGCAATCATAACTCTAAAGGCCAATACCTAAATTAGTTATACCAGTCACACAAGTCACATACGCATTTACAAACACAATCACACAGCAATGCAATTCTTCCTTTGTCCACGATCCGACTTCCAAGGCGCTCATCACCGCGCCGAGTGTAGAGGCAGGCCCTCCCACTCCACTTCACAATCTCCCTTCTAACCCCTGGCTAAGCCTCCACTGGAGCGCTTGCCAAAAACACACAGATAATAATTTTTGTTTTGAAGGGGTACGATTTTCCCAGTCACACGGGTCAAAGTAGCCAACTCTTCCTCAACACCAACTACAATGGGCCGTGTCGGAAACGGTACCAACACGGAGAAAACGTTCCAAAATATTTTTCGATAAAACACATTTAAAATCATTAACGCACACAACACACAAGGAGCTCAAAACAATTTAAAAGGTATTCGGGATTAATTCCCAAAACCCGTCCTACAATATCGATACGCAATCTAACAAGGGAGAAAAGAACCGAGCAAGTCGAAAAACGACTTACCTCGAACGAAGGATCCTTGGGAAGACGAAACTACGATCTCAAACGGAACGATTCCCTAAAGAATTATAAAGGGAAAGATTAATTAAAATATAACCCGAACCAAACTAACTCCAAGAAAAGGCCACTTCTAATTTTTCTTAAACCACCGATTTTTATTGAAAAATTTCTCATTAGTATATATTAGAAAATCCTGCTCACCTAAAAATTTTATCCCATAATCTAACACCTAAGCCCAACCATCCAATTTCCCACATTCCAATCCCTTGCCCATTAATTCGGCCCAGTCCAATTTAGAAGAATAAAACAATTCCAATTTAAATATCAATCTCCCAGCCCGATATATATATAAACATGTTGTAAGCCAAATCAGCCCAATTTCTGGCCCAATACCCGAGCCCGTCTTCACCATCTTGTTTGACTGGGCAGGGGACTTTGACCAAAGTGCGGCCCCACTCACGCCTTCTTCAACCTCGGAAATCCGATGACCAACTTCGCCGCTGGGATTTTCGCCATCCCGACTCTGGTTCCGGCATGTCCATTGCTCCTCTGGCACGCCCCCCTCCGACGAGTTCGAAATCCACTCGCTTCGTCTTCAACCTAACGACGACTCGGTTCCTCCCTCCCCTGCCCTTGGTATGCCTTCGCCCCGCTCCACGCAGCTCTGGCCTTCGTTCGAAGACACCTCCGGCAACGCCCCGCAACCGCCTCCCGTCCATGCTAATCCCCGCCCGCGGCCCGGTGTCGACAGCAGAAAACAAAGGCGAACCCTTCTCACCGCCCCCTGTTCATGGAGCAGCGGCGATCTCGGACTCCACCGCCAACGTCCCCCGCGGTTTCCCCTGATCGGGCTCGTTGACGACCGCCAGCCCCGACACGAACCTGTGGAAGCGCTAATCCCCTACCCCGGACTCGACCCCACGCTCTAACCGAAACGGAATGAAAACAGGAAGCTAGAGGCTTACCGGAATCAACCGCCGGCACGATTGTAATGTCACTGTTGCACCAGTGATGTCGCGGTGATTGCGCGGTGGCGACGCCGAACCCTCCTGTGGTCCGCTTAACGACCGCTGAGACTCGCCTCTGGACTTCGACGCAAGGTAGAAGAAAGGCCGATTGTTTCGATCGGATTGATTTGTGGATCTTCCCAGAGATTGAATTTTTATATAGGTGTAATTAATTTAATATAGGGAGTTAAAATCTTGTTTAATCCGGTTGTTAATCAATTTAGTCAAGATTTAGATATAGTTGGTTAGCTTAAGATAGATTTTCTATGGATAATTAATATGTTGGTTAATTTTGGTTAAACTATCCCGAATACGCGATCTAAAATAATTACGGATCAGGCCTTAGCAGGGAACTCGTTTTCCGACTTATGTGACCTAAAATAATTACGGATATTACAAAGGTGCCCTCATAAGGGCATGGAGGAGGGTTTGGCATTCAAAGCATGGAATCTATCACGCACCTTGTGCATATAATCAGATTGAGTTAGCTTGATTTGTTTCTTAGACCTATTCCTAACAATTTTGATGCCTAGAATCATTTGAGCATGACCTAGGTCTTTCATGTCAAAGTTCTTTCTAAGGGCCCTCTTTACATCATTGATTTTAGACATGGATTTGCAAATCAAGAGCATATCATCAACATAAAGCAAGACATAAATGGGCAAATCAGTTTTGACATGCTTAAAGTATAGAGATGAATCATACTTGCTAGCTTTGAACCCTAAAGATTTCATGCATTTGTCAAACTTTATATTCCACTGCCTAGGTGATTGCTTCAAGCCATATATGGATTTCTTTAACAAGAACACATGATTAGGCTTAGAAGGATCAACAAAACCTTTAGGTTGTTTCATATAAATGGTTTCATCAAGGTCACCATGTAAGAAAGCAGTTTTAACATCCACTTGTTCAACTTCAAGGTCATACACAACAGACATATCAAGCATCAATCTCATGGTTTTATACTTAGCAACAGGAGCAAAAATGTCATGGTAATCTTCCCCCTCTCTTTGAGAGAAGCCTTTTGCTACTAGCCTAGCCTTGTATCTAGGTGGATCAGTAGCAATGGCCACCTCTTTGAGTTTATAAATCCATTTGCAATCAATAACTCTTGAATTCTTAGGTTTGGGAACCAGAATCCAAGTTTTATTATCATGTATGGATTTAATTTCCTCATTCATGGCTTTCAACCAAAGGTCAGAATGAACACATTTAATAGCATGCTCAAACAGGTCAGGAGTATAAGCATTCAAAACATCAACAATTATGAAAGCAAACTCATCAACATTGTTCACATACTTTTTGTTAGGAATTTTAACCCTAGGGCCCCTATCTCTAGTCAATTGATTATTGTTCAAGTTTGGGACCTCATCAAAAGGAATATCCTCAACAGAATCATCAACATTATGCACAGAGTCATCAATATCATGCAAATCAAGATCAGAATCATGCACATGATCATGCAAATCATCAAGAATAGGCTCATGCATAGATGGAGAAGAAGTAGTATGTGAACTGACCTGCCCACCGTGATGGTGAGGTTGCATAGCTAAGTGCTCTTCAGTACTTGTTTGAGCATTCAAGTGCTCATTAGAAATACCAATGCCAGAATTTTCAGAGTTTCCAGAATGAGATGGAGAGTATCCAATATCAAAGTCTTCATCAAATAACTCAGATTGGAGAGGAGCAACATAGAATGGAGTATGAACTTGTTCAGACCTGTCTAATTGCTCAGAGGAAGGTGTGAGAACATTTTTGAAATGGAAGTCACTTTCATTGAAAGTGACATCCCTACTCAATATTACCCTGTAGCCTGCAAGTTGTATGAGCAACAGTTTGTAGCCTTTTACCCCTTAAGGGTATCCCAGCATCACACACTTCTGAGCTCTTGGGTTTAACTTCCCAGCATTATTAAGAGCATAGGCAGTGATCCAAAAGGTCTCAGATGTGAGATGGTGGGTTTGGTTCCACTCCACAATTCTTGTGGAGTTTTGAAGCTAATGGCAGAGCAAGGGGATCTATTGATCAAATAAGTAGTTGTGGTGACAGCTTCTCCCCAGAGGGAATGTTTCATCCCAGCACTGATTAGTAGGCACCTTGCCTTTTCAAGCAAAGTCCTGTTCATCCTCTCATCAATGCCATTTTGCTGAGGTGTGCTTGGAACAGTTAAGTGCCTCTTAATGCCATTTTCATGGCAGAAAGCATCAAAAGCATGATTGCAAAACTCTAGACCATTGTCAGTTCTAAGGCATTTGACCTTGAACTGAGACTGGCCTTCAACAGTTTGTTTCCAATGTTTGAACATGTCAAAAGCTTCACTCTTAGCTTTGAGTAGGTGCACCCAAACCTTCCTGGAGTAGTGGTCTATTAATGACAAGAAATACTTCTTGCCACCAACAGTATCCACTTGGGCAGGTCCCCATAGGTCTGCATGCACATACTTAAGTGGCTTTTGAGCAACAAATTTGGATTTGGAGAAGGGAGTTCTTGCAAGTTTCCCAAACACACAGTTTTCACAAATGCTCAAATCAGAGGGTTTTTGACTTATATACCCACTTTTGAATAGGTAATGCAATCCCTTGTTACCTATATGACCTAGTCTAGCATGTCAAAGCCTAGTTGAATCAACACTTATACATGCATTCACATGAGATGACATAGTCATAACAAGGGAACCAATGACATGATAAAGGCCATGTTTCTTTATTCCTTTTACAAGGACATTCCCATTTCTGGAGACATTTCTGACTCTATTATGGGTGTGAATATGGCACTCAAGATCATCAAACATGTTTTCAAACAATAAGTTTCTCCTTAAGTTAGGTACCCACCTAACATTTTGGATAATTCTAACAACTCCATCATGCATTTTAAAAGGAACAGTACCAACACCCTTAATCTTAAGAGAAGAATGATCACCTAACCTAACCTCACCCTCATCACAAAGATGCAAATAGTCAAAGACATGTTTATGAGGTGTGACATGCATAGTGCACCCAAAATCAAGTATCCAGGCATCATGATCAGAATTAACATGATTAGCACACATAAGCAATTCAGCAGAATAGGAAAGGTGTGACTCAACAATTGCAGAAGTTCCAACTTGTGATTTTGTGGAGGCAGCTAAAGCCTCATCTTTCTTCTTCTTAAAGAATCATTAATCAAATGAGTCCCCTTGCCACAGTAGTGACATTTTAGGTTCTTTTTCTCAGATTTGGGTTTGGTATTCCCAGAATTGGAGCTAAAAGAGTCAGACTCCTTTTCTTTCTTCTTGTAGCTCTTTTTTTTGTTTTTATGTTTTCCCTTAGTAAACATGACTTCAGTTTTAGAATCTTTGTCAGGTTTACACTTAAACACCTTCAAAGTCTCATTTTTCTGAGTGACATCATCAATTATCTTCTTCTTAGTCAGACCTTTTATGCCATCATGATTAAACTCAAGCACATCTTTAAAGTTATCAAACTGAGGTGGTAAAGAATTTAGCAAAATCACAGCTTGGTGAGATTCTACAACCTTATCACCACACCTTTCCAAATCCTGATTCATCTTAAGAAATTTATCTAGATTATCATTCAGAGACAAGGAAACATCCATTTTGAAAACAAAGATGCGACCAAGCATGCTAATAACAGAAGGGAGAGATTTTACCTGATAGAGGTCATTCAACGCCTTCCAGAGATTCCTGGAAGAGTCTACTTCGACCACTTGACGAGAAACTTCATCAGACAGTCTAATAATACTCTCAGAATGAGCAATTTGATCCATTTCCTTCTTTTTAGCAGCATCAAATGTGTCAGGCCATGATTCATCAACAGCAGCCCAACACTTCTCTTTAATCAAGATAGCTTTCATCTTTAATTGCCACATACCAAAGTCAGAGGAGCCATCTAGTGGCTTTATGCGGACAGATGAATGATCAGACATAGTGAGCCTTGCTCAGAGAAGAAGAGAGAAGTAACTACAAAGAGAGATTAGAAGATAGAGAGCTTCAGTAAGTGAGTCTCACAAGAGAGATTCTCACAACAACAACAACCTGCACCTGCAAAAGACCAATGTATGCAAGAGAGGGTATGCAACAGAACCAACAAGATATCGCTTTGGTTTGTTACAGATCTCAACAGTCAACAAGTGAAGTCGTAAGGAAACAGGAGTGATAGTCAAATCACTCAAACGGATCAAAAAGCCCTAAATCAAGCTTTAGGGTTTCAGATCTAGCAAAGACGCTCTTTTGCAAGAGCTTTGTGTAGGATCCGACAATGGGATTACACCAGTATCTGGAACCCAATTTATCCAGAATCCCCCGCCCCTTTCTATCAAAGGGAATCGGAGATCTACCACTCAGAAGTAAGCAAAGCTAGCATGCACCTACTAATACTTGAAGATAGTTGAGTATAAAGTCCAAAAGGCAGAAAAATGCAAGTTTCTTTGCGGATCTTTATGGATCTGAGTTCTAGAGAGTCACTTTGACTCTAGAACTCAAGATCTGGTCCAGAATCAACAAGAGGAGACTCGAGACTTTAGATACAGCGAGTTTTTCAAATCTCAGTGGAACGTAGCAAGAGAAACCTCAAAGCAAGTGAAGGAAATCGAAAGAACAAGTAGAGAGAACTCGAGATCTGGAATTATAAACTCCAGATCCAACGACAAGAGTCTCAGATCTCAAGATCCAACAACAAGCAACAACAGTAACAAACCCTAGCTTGAAGATCCGAGACTAGAAAGTCACGAAAGCTTCAAAAAACTTGGATCTGTTCGAGCCTATCGCTCTGATACCAAATTGAAATGCGGAATACAAAGAAGGAACTCAAGACAACAGAAATCGAAAGCAAGACAGCCAAACAAAGTTTTATTTGGCTTTTGAGCCTCAATCGAAATGCCAGAGATCCAAGGGGAATACAAGAGGGCAAAGAGAACTGTAAAGCAAGCAAGCAATCGGAGAGAGAGAAGCAAGTTCAGAGAAGCACAGCTCGACAAGGTCGAACAACCACAAAGATCTCCTTGGTGCTCTCGTCTTCTCTCTTCCTAGGTTTGGATTTCGAAGGGAGCTCGGGTCACCGGAGGCTAGCTCAGGCTACAAGGCCGAGTAATGCTCTCGGAGAAGAAACCCTAGTAAGCTCTCTCGAATGATCCAACCAGGAGGCACAAAGGAAGAGAGGTGCTTTTATATGGCACGCCACAATCCTAAAGCCTCACACGACGTCGTTCTAGCTTAAGGAGCGTGGATCGCCGAACTTGGCCATTCTCGGGTGACTTAGTAAACGGCTCAATACTGCCTCCTTCAAGAAATGAGCCCAATCCGATAATACACACACATATACTAGTTTACATTAGGTACAAATATCCAAACTTAGGAAATTACATAACTTGCAAATACAACTCTACAGGGGTAAATGTGATACACCATTTTGTAAGGTAACTTGTTGCATAAACGTGCACTTGATCTATTTTTACAAGCAAGTGAAATTTAAGTTGACTTGATTTTTCAAATAACTTTACTAATATTGTATAATAATTTTCAAATTTAAAATTGATTAGTTATCTACTTAATGACTTATATGTACGTATATACCTAAAAATTTAAGGACATTTGCATATTGCTTACAGGTCGATTTTCTTTTAATTCCTCGATCGTGTATGTGCAAGATGTACAGGCTTTGTTGATAGTTGCAATACCACAATTAATAGGTTTTATGAAAGGAGGTGCCTACCAATTAATTACTCAATTTCAATCCATGAGTCTTTATGTGTCGTACAAAATTATAATAAAGATGCTTGTTAATCGCTTGCAATTTGTTGTCCCTAAGCTAATCGGTCCTATGCAGGGAAATTTTTTACCAAGTCGGTTAATAAGCGACAATATTGTTCTTGTCCAAAAAGTAGTCCACTCTATGAAACGTAAAGAAGGACTTAAGGGGTGAATATTACTGAAAATAGATGTTGAAAAAGCCTATTATTGGCTTTATAAACTGTCGGTGGATATTGCCCATAATAGCTATTTAAAATTATTTTTATTGATTAATTATTTATATGTTTAATTAAATAAAAAAATTTAGTAAATAAATTGTGGGTCAGATCTACGACCATTTGGTTTCCAAATCTTGCCTTGATTTTGTTACCACTTGATCTCTAATCATCGACCAGATGGTCTCCAAATCATGGCCATATTTAGCGAGCACCCGTTCGCAAGTCACAATTTAGCGACCAAGTTGTCGCTAACCGGTTAGCGACCGAGCTTTTAGGGACCAAATTTAGTAACCACAATATAGTCGATCGCTAAATCGTTTTAGCGACCATTTTTTGAATTTAGTGACCATAAAACTACCTTTTTTGTAGTATAATAAGATTGATGCTCTGACCAAGAATTTTATTTGCGGTGGAGTAGAAGGTCGATGACGTATTCACTTAGTGAGTTGGGAAGAAATTTGTCGGCCGAAGAGTTGTGGTGGATTGGGCTTCCGTTTTATGACAGAATTGAATGTTGCACTTGTGGGAAATCTTGGCTAATTGAGAATAACAAAGTATGGGTCGAGGTCATGCATGCTAAATATATCTGACCCTCGCTTGTTGATAGACCTCAAAACTCGGATATCTAGAAGAGTGTCAAAATCGGGGTCAACCGTGTAGTTGTGTCGGGGTCCCGATGGTGTGTGGGAAATGGATTGATTGTCCGTTTTTGGTTGGATCATTGGTTAGGAGAATGTCGATTGTTGGAGGTTGTTACTAAGTCGATCCCTCAGTTCATGATGGAAGAGCTGATTTGCTATTTTTGGGATGTTGATTTGGGCTGGAAGTGGCATCTATTTGATGAGTTTCTCCCAGTGAAGTAATACTACACTTGGCATCTGTTGTTGTCATGGAAAATACGAATGTTGTGAACGCTCTTAGTTGGAGACTATAATAGCCACTATTTTTATAAATAAATATTTTTAAAAAAATATCTATACTCAATTTTATTTAAATTAGATTTTTGCCTTTGAAATAGTTTAATAAGAACCTTATAAATTAAATTACCTTGGAAATATAATTTAATTCTCGAGATAAGCTATAAAGACGGGAATGTGACGAGATAAATTTATTTTAAACAATACAATCATACATGTGTTGTCTTGAATCATGACTTTGCTTGAAGATATGAGTAGATCTGAGTTGAATTCATGTTTTTCCTATAATTTAAATGCAAATTGCTTAAATTTTCATGTTTAATTGAAAACCCATGTAAGTTCCCATTGGAGAAGCCATGAGAGGAACAAAAAGGTCCCAAAGAGCAACTGTAGAGGAGTCACATTATAATGATGAGAAAGGCGCAAGGAGAGATAAGGAGAGAGCTTCTTCCACTCCTTCCCCATGCTTCCATTAGCCCTTGCCCATAAAAAATTACAGAGAAGAGAACCGTGTGGGTTGACGATGAAGACAAGATTTGGACGGCGACGGAGGAGGATGGGGCGGCGGGTGGTGGAGGGGGAGGAGGGAAGATCAAGAGGATCCATGTGGGCTCTGAAGGCTAGGGTTTAGCCGCGATTTTTCATCAACGGAGATGTAGTCATGGATACCTTTTTTCTGTAATTGAAAACCCTATTTTTTTTCCAGATTTTCAAGGGAGGAAGAAAGAAAAAAGGAAAGAAAAAGAAAAAGGAAATGAAGCAATCCTCACTCGTCTAAATACTCAACCAAAAGAGTGTGAAATGTACATGACTTGCCACATTAGTTATTAGGGGTTTAATAATTCTCAAAATGCAATTGTAGAGGTTCAATCGAAAAGAGCCAAAGTATAAGGGATAAGTGACTAATGGACACAAGTTTAGGAGGCCGCTTATGTATTTTGCCTAAAACTAACATGTATGTAAATAGTAATGCCATGTCATGGGCCTTTTTCCATGTCATAATCTAACATATTCTATATCCACTTTTTTTGGGTAGAATATTCTATATCCACTTTATATCTAATATAATCTAGGGTTAATTGTTTAAAATATGAATCAAGTTAAGCCAGATTGTCTAATCGTCAAAAGGGAGAAACTTACCCGTTAACAGGAACTCCCTCCATTTAGTTCTATTTGTCTTTATAGTCTAATGCACATATATTAAGACATATTCTAATCTTATCAAATTACCCCTATTAAATTCATGTTGGAAAAAAATGAATGTTAAATCCATTAAACTGTGTTTTGCTTTTGATTGGGTAATACAAAGGGTAATAGTTAGAAGTTTTGGATAAAATATCTACAAGAACAAATAGAACTAAACAAAAAATTAAGTCTAAATTGACAAGTAGAACTAAAGGGAGAGAGTATTATATAACGATAAAAAATCAAATACCTAGTTTACTCGAAACCAAGTTAAAGATTGGAAACTTGCAAGAGCCTCTGATTTCCCCAATCTTCACACTGTGAGAGCTGGGAAAGAGAGAAAGTCTACTAAGTGGGCAAATCCAAGAGAGATTACATTAAGTTGAACTTTGATGGTGCAGTGTGTGCAGATGGCGTGGCTTCATTCGGGATCATTCTTTGGGACTCTGGTGGCTCCCCATCCATTTTGACGGAGGATGGATTGGTCGGCAGTCTGTTCTGATCTCTGAGGCCATCGTCTTGCGCCAGGGACTTCTCGAGGCCATTCGATGTGGCATTCCCGGGATCCAGATTGAAGGTGATAATTTGTAGCTGGTCAAGGCCGTTCTTGGTGATTGGCGTCGCCCGTGGGAGATCGAATTGCTACGTGCGGACATCCATTGTTTGTTGGCTCGGTTCCAAGATTGGAGTGTTGCTCTTATCTACCGTGAGTGCAATTCTGTGGATGACTACATCTCTGGTTCTTTCCAACGCGTCTAATCTGTTCTACTTACAGTTAATTTGAGTTTTTATATCCTCATCCTTCAGGATGCCTTATGACAGTCACTAGTCTGTTAATGAGTTCCCTAATTCATTTACTTATAAAAAAAAAAATCAAACCAAATACCTAGTAGGAAAATGCAGGATTAAAACTACAATAATAGGGGATGAAGTTGGAGTACTAACTAGCTAGATTACCCTTTTTCATTGAATGTTACTCTGACCGAAGAATCTCCCATGTACTCTCAATCAAAGACTAGAAATCCTACAGAAGTCGGGGTAAGTAGATGACAAATGATTGGATTATTTTAAGTATTAACCACTCCCTCTTTTGACCCACTACCTAATCTTATTCTCTACATTGACTTCCACTTTCAATAGTGAAAAGGGAAACAAGTACTCCGTATTAGTTATTGACTGTCATAAATGAACTTTGGCTTTGGATTCTTTCGAATGGTCTTTTAACTCCTATTCTATATGTGACCCATATTCGTTTTAGACTTGGCTGCTAGCTTGGGACAAATGTTATTGTGGTCAATTCTGATATACGTAATTTTAATTTTCTTGTAAAATTACGTATATCAATAATAAATTAGTATCAAAGAAGTATAAATTTCAAGGATGCGAGAGTATCATATTTCATGTAAAAACATAATTTTCTTAATTGAAACGAGATGTATAAATTTGTGAGTTATTTCAAGGATGTGAGTTCTTAAATTTCAAGGATGTGAGTTCTTAAATTTCAAGGATGCGAGAGTATAAATTTGTGAGTTATTTTCAATTTGAAACGGGCTTGCTCTACCTATCATGTTAATTATTATATCTCTTGTGTACTACTGTTTCTTTTAGTCTGTTTGTTATTTGATGTTTTTATTCATATCGGTTTGCCCACCTAGGATTGTAATTGATCTGATCTGAGCTTTGAATCGCGCAACTTGGCTCAGAGTAATAGGTAAGTTCAATTTGAACTTGAAATATGATTTGAGCCCGATTTATTTAAAGGCTCGTCAAGCTCTAGCTCATCTCATCCTTGTATATTTATCTGATCAACTATACAAACAACAAAAACAACAATCCAGTATTAACTCACCTCAGACATGATCTGGAGGCCTATAATGTACACACTCTTGCCTCAATATAAAATCAAGAACGTATATGAAGAAGGTTCTAGTATTATCCTTGTCTGGAAAATCAAAGGAAAACTAAAATTTAGTTATGTGACAATGATAACTGAATCTAGTTAGAATGCACCAAAATTGATATAAGGGTTATATCCTCTCAAAGTTGGAATTGTATAAAAGCTAATGGGCATGAGGATGCGCCCCATAAAAACTACATAATTTGATAGATCATAAAAGCTACATAGTTATAACTAAATTATATACGGAGTATTATATATAGTATAGCTAGCTTGTTTATGATCGTATAATCGAGCTTATTCATGAGTACGTGTGTATAATAGAACTTGCTCATGAACGTATATCGAGCCTGCTCATGAACTAGCGAGTCAAGTATTCTTTTGCTCGAAGTCGACTCATTTATCTTCTAAGGATTAAAATTGCGCTCAAGCTCCATTTTTTACAAACTAGTCAAACACGAACGAGACTTAACTGAGTTGATCACTGAGTTACTCACAAACAACTCAAATCATTTAGAACTTTATATCGACTAACGAGTTTCTTTCGATCTCTCAATCTATCAGACTTGTTACCTCATGAAAAAAAATATACAAGATTCAACTAATTCATATTTCGCATTTATAGTACACTAATTGAAATGGTTTTATCTAGATATACACAAGATTAATAGAAACATGTACCATGTATACACCTCAATAGTAATGATCTAATGCCATGATTATGCATATGGAATATATTACGTATTATTTTTTTGTATATAAAATCAATAGTAACTAAATGTACTCGAGTCGAGCCATTGTCCTACAACAATACTATGCCTTGAAAAGATTGTTATTTTAACTCTTAAATTTTGGTAGGAACAATTTGCATTTTAGAGTTTTAGATAATGGTTTATTGTGAATGACGAGATTTGTTATTAAAAATGTTCAAATCAATTTTTTTAATATAAATTTCTTTTATTCATTGGATAGAAATATATAAGTTAGGCATAGTCTAGTTATAATGTAGTGTTTTAGAATTTCCTACGAGTTCTTTCAAAATCTAAAATGATAATCTATAAAAGATATTCACGAATCAAAAAGGGGTCAACAAAGTGTGGCAATTAGAGAAGAGTAAAGATGATTAGTTCAAACTGAATTGGAGCCAGCCGAAGAACCAGACCTGCGGCTCCAATTCAGTTTCACAGCCTTTCACCCAGTGGATTGATCAGCTTCATCTTCTCGACTTGGGATTCTCGGGGCCTCCTTTCACTTGGTCCAATGGATAAGCTTTGGATTCGAGACATGCGGCGCGTTTGGATAGAGCTCTATGTTCGGTTTCTTGGGCAGAGCGCTTTCCGACAGCCAATGTTCAGCACCTGGTTGCCCCATACTCTGATCATTTGCCTCTCTTAATTAATTCTGTGAGTAGCAATTTAGAATCCGTTGGGGTGAGACCGTTTCGGTTTCAAGCCGCGTGGATGTTACACTCAGATTTTAAGGATTTTATGGTGTCTCGCTGGAACAAGGACATTGACTTACAATCTGCACTTTCTGGCTTCTCTTCGGATTTGCACACATGGAACAAAGAAATATTCGGGAACATCTTTCACCGCAAGAGAAAGTTGTGGGCTCGCTTAAACGGGGCTCGACGGGCTCTCGCATCTAGACCTACTCAATGGTTGTTGGATCTTGAGAGTCAACTGTGTCGGGATCTTGACAATGTTTTGGAAGAAGAGCAGGTTTATTGGTTCCAAAAATCTCGCGCAAGTTTTCTTATTGAAGGTGATCGCAATACTAGATTTTACCATCTTTCTACTGTGATAAGAAGGCGATCGTCTCGGGTTACAATGCTCCAATCTAGTGATGGCCAATGGGTCACGGATGAGGTTGCTTTAAAAGAACTGGTTGTGAATTTCTTTGCCAGTCTGTTCACTGCTGAACCTGATGACCCCACTGTACATCATTTCTCGCCAATACAACACTCGTTCCCTGTTCTAGCTGATTCAGACTTGACCGCTCTTAATCAGGCTTTTGTAGCCACTGAGGTGGAGACTGCGCTAAAATCCATGGGACCCTACAAGGCTCCTGGACCGGATGGTTATCCGGCCATTTTTTATCAAAAACAATGGCATCTCGTCGGTACAAAGATCACTGAATTCGTGTTACAAGTTCTTAATTCCGCGGTCTATCCAGAGGGTTTTGGTGATGCTTTGATGTCTTTGCTGGCAAAGGTGGATGGTCCAACGACCCCTGCCCACTTTAGACCAATCTCGCTCTTGAATGTTATCTATAAGTTGACGACAAAAGTCATTGTGAACCGCCTCAAACCTATTTTGCCAACTCTGATTCATCCAGCACAAGCTAGCTTCATTCCGGGGAGACAGATTATTGATAATGTTGTTATAGTTCAGGAGCTTATTCATACCATGTCCGCTCACAATGGTTCCACAAGGTGGATGATGTTTAAAATCGATTTGGCCAAGGCGTATGATCGCATTAAATGGAGTTTTCTTCGGACCACACTCGAACAAGCTCATCTGCCTGCTCATCTGATTGACATCATCATGAAAACTCAGACTCGTGGGAAGGTTGATTTGCTTTGGAACGGTTCTGTTGCAGGCTCCTTTTCTCCGACAAGGGGCGTGAGACAGGGAGACCCGATTTCGCCCTACCTTTTCGTCCTCTGTATGGAGAAGCTATCACATATCATTCAGGACTCTGTGTCACAGGGTGACTGGAAACCCGTGGAAGTTGGTGGTGTGTTGCTTTCACATCTGTTTTTTGCCGACGACTTGATCCTTTTCGGTGAAGCTTCTAAATGTCATGCAGAGGTTATTAAGAGGTGTCTTGATCAGTTTTCTTTTATTTTTGGGGAACTTGTAAACTTCAGCAAAAGTTCGGTTTACTTCTCCAAGAAAGTCAGAAATTCGGTCAAGACAGAGATTAGTCAATTCATGGCAATACCTGTTGTTGATGATTTCGGCACCTATATGGGAACTCCGACTATCTGTGGCAGGCTCACAAATGAACGATATCAGTTCCTCCTTGATCGAGTTTCAAACAGACTCCGTGGTTGGCACACTCATACTCTGTCTATGGTGGGTCGTACCACACTGGCTAATTCTATCCTTACAAGTTTACCGCTTTATGTGATGCAAACTAATTTAATCCCTTGAGCTATTTGTGACAAGTTGGACTCTCTGATCTGTGATTTCGTGTGGGGGTCGACTGTCGATTAACGTAAGATCCACCTTCTCTCTCGGGATAAAATTTCGCGTCCTAAAAGTGAAGGGGGTCTTGGCATACGTTCAATGCGTCACTCTAATTCGGTCGTGCTTGCAAAGCTTGGATGGCGCCTGTTGAAAGAGCCAGATTCAATATGGAGTAACATCCTTAGAGGAAAGTACTGCAACGGGCGTACTGATGTTGACATGTTTAGTGCTGTTGCAAAGTCGTCTAATTTGTGGAAAGGGATCGTTCATGGTGCTGATTTTCTTTCGAAAGGCTTGAGAATTTCAGTTGGTAATGGCCAAACTACGCTCTTCTGGTTTCACCGGTGGATTCTTGATAGACCTTTGATCGATGTTGCTCTCTCTCCTGTATATGAACCCCTCCTTGGTTTCACTGTTGCTGATTGTTGGAGTGGCATCTCTTGGAGATGGAATTTAATTTCCCATCTTTTACCCAATGAGGTGTGTCTTCGGCTCATGTCAATCTCTCTGTCGTTGGATGATGATGCAAGGGGCTCGCCATATTGGGGCCCTAATGCGTCGGGTTCGTTCACTACAAAATCTGTCATGCGAATGATTCGTGATGAGAATGCTCAGCCGGGTGATTCACACTTTAACTGGAGCTTAGTTTGGAACACCCCTGCCCAGTACAGAGTGCGGAACTTTCTATACTTGATCCTCCAAAAAGCTGTTATGTGTAATGCAAACAGGCAACGTCGTCACTTAACTGACTCTGCGGCGTGCCCACGGTGCCAGATCGAGGAAACCGAGCTCCATGCCTTGCGAGACTGTGCTCTAATTAAAGCTATCTGGGTTGCTCTTCTTGGCAACCTCTTCCCTACGAACTTCTTCTCTGAGCAAAATCTGCAGGAATGGATTGTTCGAGGTGTGCACAAACGGGATAAGGACGCCACCCAATTCTCAACGATGCTCTGGTACACATGGAAATGTAGGAATAAGCTCGTCTTCGAGGGGACTGATAGTCATCTTCGACTCTCCTCAATGGTCTGCAACACGACAGAGAACTACTGGATTTCAAAGGAAAAATTTGCTGCTGGTGTTGGTTTCCATCCAGCAGAGCCTGCAAATCAGTCCGCTCTTTGTTGGTCCGCTCCACCTGTGGGATGGCTCAAATTAAATGTGGATGGGAGCTCGAAAGGCAACCCGGGGTTCGCAGGTGGTGGTGGCCTCCTTCGCTGTTCAGATGGCAAGTTTGTCCGGGGCTTTATGTTCACCAATGGTGTTTGCTCGGCCCTGACAGCTGAAATCCAAGCTATACTTCATGGGTTGCAACTCGCAACTAGCATGAACATCTCCAATCTCTTGCTTGAGACGGATTCGATCATTGCGGTACAACTTCTTAGCAAGCTGGATTTGAATGCCCATCCTGACTTACACATAATCAGGAAATGCCAGAAATTAATCAATAGCTCTCACTGGACTGTCAAGACTTACCATGTGCGGCGAGCGGCCAACTCGGTGGCTGATTGCCTTGCAGGATTAGCTATTAGCTCGGTTTCAAATTTTGTTAGTTTCAATCATCCCCCGGCTCAGATCATTAGCATGCTGAATTCGGATTATGTAGGCCCTATTGGCCATAACTAAGTTTTTGTTCTAATAAAAATCGCAGAGGTTGCTGCCTTGTTTCCTGATCAAAAAAAAGATGATTAGTTCAAAGTCAATTAGGTTTAGGACCACTATCTTTATTATTCAACAACTCTAGTCTCTAGTGATTAGAGCAAGCCCAACAACTTTCCCAAATTCTTGGGGATTGGGCTTTTGGGGAATTTTGACCAAAAAAATGCCCCAACAGATGCTCCATTCCATTCTCCATTTTGGAGTAATTCTCCAAAATGAGGTGATCTTTCCCTAAATTTGGGGTGATCCCCAAATCTCCAAATCAATATATTTTCCTTTTCTTTTTTCTTTTATTTACTAATTTAATGGATAAAAAATAAAAAAGAGCCAACCAAAAAGTGAGATTATTAAATTAAGATTCTAGAATATTTTTATTCCTTATAAGTCAAATAACAAATAACAAATATTTTTATTCCTTAAGATTCTAGAATATTTCCTTTTTAATCAAATAACAAATAATTTATGATTTTTTAAATTTAGATTCTATAATATTTTTATTCTTTATAAGTCAAATAATAAATATTTTTTCATTTGTTAGGTTAAGATTCTAGATTATTTTTATTCCTTACTAGAATGCTAACGGACGGGGCGAATCTTATATTTTATGTTTCTTATTATTTTAAAAGTCTAGGTTTTTGGAAATTATAATATATAATTAAGTGTACTAATTTAGAGTTTATTGAATTGCGTTATGAAGCACAACTAATCATATAACTAAAACAAAGTAAAATATTGCAAATTATGCATAAACAAATTACATATTATTTGATTATTTAATCGGTTCACACTACATTGCAATTTAAGAATTGATAATTTTTTTCATCTAAACTTGGTTAGTACTTCATGTATTATTTTAATTTTATTTGATCAATCTACTACCAATTTTTCCGGTTTATATTATAACTTTTTTTCAAATTCAAATTAGTGCAATTCTCGTATATACAAAATTGTAAATAGCCAATAATGATATTGTGTCTTTTTTTTAAGAAAAATGATATTATGTCTTCATATGTAATATGTTTTTAAATCATATATAGTATTTATATTTATTATTCTAAAAGAAGAATCTCAAGTTATAAATAGTCAATTTGTAAATATGTGTATAATATCTTTCAAATATATTTAAAATAGTTAATGTATTTTAATTTTGATAAAAATTAATACATAAATGTTTGTACATTTATTTGGTTTGAGGGAGAACTTTTGTAGTTGTAAAGATAAGTTAAATTAACAAATAAATTATCATTTATTAAATTAAGATTTTAAAATATTTTTTTCCTTAAAAGTCGAATAACAAATAATTATCATTTATTAGTTTAAGATTCTATAATATTTTGTTTTCTTATGTAAGATAATATATAATTAGTTATTGTAATTTATATGGTAAAAAATGTAAGTATTAAATACAGTGTTCTCCAAAATAGAGAATCTGTTGGAGTTGGGCTGATTTTTTTTTGGAGAATATGATAATTGGTTCTCCATTTTAGAGAAAATTATGGAGAAGCTGTTGGACTTGCTCTTATGACTCCAATGAACAAATGTAATTAGAAGACAGGAGACGCTTCAAAGCCTACATATACCAAATACCTTACAGACCCATCATAATTAGTTGTTTTTGGAAAGCAACCCATCATAATTAGTGCATTCGCTTATAAATTAACTCAAATGTGATTCGAACAAAAAACATTAACTCAAATGTGACAAAGTGACCCTAATTAAAGTGAAAGCGGAATCAGTCTTCATTCTGTATGAACCGTATTGGAAAATGCATTGAGTATGCATTGAGAATATCACTTTCTCCACCCCATATGTCCCAACTCGGTTGTGTTGCAACGACTCGTATCAATAGCATTTTTAGTTTCTAAATTGGATATTTCGTGATTCCGTTTTGAGGCCGACCAATCTAGTATCAGTCTCTTCATAAATACTATGAGTCTATGATGAAGAGTTTAAACTTGAATCTCTTGACCAATACTTATGATTCTAGGGTCACTATACCATCCTAGACCAGCCGAGTATTGGTTTAGATCGGACATGTTAAACGACAAATCAAGCCTATAAATTAACTTCCTACTAATCTCTTTGGGCCAAAACCAAGAAGTCAAAAGGACTGACCCTAAACTCAGTCGTCTAAATTGGCCCACTTTTCCACCCCGGCCCAGACCAACTTGTATGTACAAGAGTAGCATGTAAGTTTGGATCCATAAGTGGGCTTTGATCATCGTCCAGTAAAAGCCCAACCCAACTCTCTAATCATTTGAAGTATTACTTTCTTTTGTTTTGTGACTCAATCAGAGACCAGTGTTAGAAAGAGAACAAGAAAGAGTTTAAATGAGTACATGTTAAATTTTGATAGATCGATATTAAGTAGATGATGTATCAGGATTTTTAAACCATGTCGTATATGAGATCGGAATCTTTTTCTTAACTCAAAAACTTAAACCAATGTTAGAATTTCACCAATTTTTATATACTAGTGGTGTTGGGATGTAGGAATTCAACAGTACAACTTTTTTTTTTTTTTTTGCAATGGGAAATGGCTAGAAGTGCTATTATTAATTGAGAGGCTCTTTTTAGTCAAAATTGATTAAGCTGACCGGGTGTGGCCTAAGCTCTAAAACAATACTAGTCACCTTGTATGCTAGAACGAAATACTCATTGAAAAATTTTAAAATATTTGTTTTCATAGGAACATGCTAACGTGTTTAGAAAATCTTCAAATAATAATTATTGTTGTGTTTAAAAGTCGTGAAAGGAAAAGACAAATGTGGTGACAATGATGTTCATATTGTGATATAGATATATGGATTGTGGAGTAGAAATGTAGAATAGGTCCTACATTTTTAGTGGGTGATCACTAGTTGGACTATGATTATTATTATCTTGGAAAGAAAGGGCTTGGAGTCCTATTATAGAGTGGTTGGACTATTTACTTTATGTGGTTTTATCAAGTATTGTATCACTATCTATGAATTTTAAAAATGATATTTTAAAAATGGATGTGTGTAAATGAGGTGAGTTCAAGTAAAATTATTTTTATAATGTGAATGTGTGAATAATTTATACGGAGTATTTATGATTTTGAGTTGCATATTCATGGTTTTGTATGACTATATTTATATTTTTGAGTTATTTTTCCATTCTTTTCATATAACATTGTATTCAAGCACGAACCTAAGGGGTGGTTGGGGTAGGCACCAACCCACCCTAAAAAAATAAATAATAATAAAAATAGATTGAGGGTCATACGTATATAAGTATAATATATAAGTTTAGTGAAATTTTATCGTAACAAGTAATCAAGTGTTTATATAGTAGACATGTTTAGTCCCATTTTTAGATGTGAAAAGTATTTTTAATACGTCTCTGCAATTACATCTGGCTTGACTCAGTTGACATTTGAACAAATGAGTATAACATCTTAATCTCTTTATAACTAGCCCAGATAACTGGTTGTGGCATCTCAATCTCTTTATATCCAAAGACAACCCAAATAACGAGTGAGTAGCATCAACCGCTATACCCAATCCGAAACACGGAAGAAAACAGACACAGGATCAGACCGTGAGCTCTAATATCATATTAAACCTTCCATGGGCCGATGGATTGGGGGTTGTGCGTATATAAACACAATGTCGGGATTCCATCCTAAAACTAATTAACAATAGGAGGAGTAACTCAAATACTTATATAGTAGACATGTTTATTTTCAACTTTCAGATGTGAGAAATTCCATCCTAAAACTAATTAACAATAGGAGAAATAAATCAAGTACTTATATAATAGATATGTTTATTTTCAACTTTTAGATGTGAGAAATATTCTAATAGTATCAAGTTTGTTTAGCATTCTTAAAATATTCATGAAATTCTTAAAACATTTTGTGATGAACAAAGTCCATTGAAAATTTACGAAATAGATTTAATACTGTAGTCCATGCGTGAACATGAAACCTGTGAAAGAAAAAAAAACATTACAAAATAAACCAAATATATTTATAATAAAAAATAATAAAAATAAGAAAGTAATTATTTTCTTCGTATATACCATATTATTCGTATCATTTTTTATTTTTTCAAATATCAAAACCTTTAATATGTTGCAGCATATCAAGAACATCTAAGACTATTAAAATAGTCGAATGTAATCCAAATTTGTATCCTTCATGCAAATATTATCATCATTGAGATACACTTTCGAAGTAATTTGAAAGGGTATTTGATACGGTACAGAAGGGCGAACTGGCAAGACAGACAAGACCGGTTAGAGAGCGGCGTAGACCGAAACGTTATGATATATAATAATTAGTTTAATTATCTTGTTCTTCGTATTTTATTAGGGATTTATTTAGTTTGTAATTTTTGGAACTAGAGCAAGTCTCTCCTCTCAGGTTTTCTTGGCGGTTCTTTCCTGAGATGCATTTTATTGAACCGTCTAGGGCAGGGTATAAATACTCTGCAATTGCTTCATTAAGAAATTAATGAATACAATTATTACTTTGCCCTAAGTAATTGTGTTCTCTTCCACGCATCCTTGAGTCGAGCCACACCGACGACACTCATTCCCTTCAATCACGAGATCTTCTTGGTACGATCCACATCGGGCTCGTACCAATTGGTGCTTTCATCTTCTGAGCCATGTCCTCCGATGCAAGTGCTTCCAATCAGACCGCACCACAAGTCGCGAATTTGGCGGCTTCTGTCGCCGAGTTACGCGATCGGATCCTAAGCATAACCGACGATGTCCAAACCCTAATCCGTACGGTGGAGATCGATCACCTTCACACGGACAACGTGATCGATATGTTGACGGGTCGTAATCAGGCGGGAGATAATGGCGGCGCAAACCCTGAACGGGTGAACCCTCCCGCGCAGCACCAGCAGCCGCCGACCGGGGCTAACCCTCCTATCGTCCACGCTGGTCTCGCTCTTGCCCAGATCCTACCGCCCCCTCGCGAGCCGCCGGACCATCACAATCAGCCGGGCGACCCTCCTCGTCGCAGAGTTGAAATTAGGGCGCCACCCGCCCATGAGTCCATACCAAAGATACGGGTTGAGCCGGCCCACTTCAACGGCACTGACCCGCGTGGTTGGGTATACAAGGTCCAGGCCTACTTCGACTACTTCCGTATCGCCGATTATGATCATCTCAGACTCGTTGGGATGCTTTTCGACCACCCCGCCTCGGATTGGTTTCGTTATCAGCGGGACAATCATGGGGACGAGACGTGGCCGACGTTCTTGCTCTCCATCCAACAGCGGTTCGATCCCAATCACTACGAGGACTACGTTGGTCTCCTTGCTAACCTGAAACAAAAGACGACGGTTTTGGAGTACCAAACAGAGTTCGAAGTGTTTCTTAACAATGTCCGCGGCTTATCGCAACCGACTTTGATCTCACTTTTCAAAGCGGGTTTGAAGCAACCGGTCCGCCGAGAGCTCAATCTACGTAACCCGACTACGTAATCGCAGGCCTTCGCGTTGGCTCGGGAACTCGCCGCGTCATTCCATGAGTCCGCGTCCCAATGGACCACATCGTCTAGGCGTCCATGGCAGACCGGTGGTGCTCGGCCAACTGCACCACCGAACGTTGCCTTTGCCCCAACAACTACACCGACGTCGACGGGTCCTTTGGACCGTTCCGCAAACCTGAACGATAATCCTTCATCTTTTCCTATTAAGCGTTTAACTTTGGCTGAACGCGAGAAAAGTTCTAAAAAAGGTACACTCGCGGACATCGCTGCAAGCCGTGTTTCTTGTTGCTGGGCTATGATGATTCGGATGACGAGGCATCTGACCAGGTCGATCAGGAGGAGGAGGTTGTTGTGACAGGCGATATTTCTAGCATCAACTCCATGGAAGGTTTGTCTAGTCCCAAGTCCTTGAAAATTTCGGGATCTATTTCGAAGATGCCAGTACAGGTTTTGATCGACGGGGGCAGTACACACAACTTTATTCATCCTAGTGTGGCCGAGCATTTACAGCTTCCCTTGACAGCTGTCACGCCTTTCAGAGTTTATGTGAGCAATGGGGCTTACTTGCAGTGTACTCATCAGTGTTCGGCGACAGCGGTTGTCTTACAGGGCTATGAGTTTCCTATAGATCTATTTTTCCTCGCAGTTCATGGACCTCAGGTCGTGCTCGGAGTTCAGTGGCTGCAAACTCTCGGCAAGGTGTCGCATGACTTTGCTCAATTGACTATGGAGTTTCAGTGGCAGGGTCAACCTATATTATTACAAGGGGATCGCTTGTCTCCTAAGCCGATCTCGTTGCACACCTTACAGTCTCTATGCGACTCCCAGGAAGTCGCCGAATTCTTTGAGGTTCTACACCTGCCGACCGACGCGGGGGGTTCTCAGGCGGGCACCTCTTTCTCTATTCCGGATGAGGTACCTCAGCCTTTGCGCGACGTCCTACAAAAACATGCACCGGTTTTTCAGGTACCGAGTCACTTGCCACCGAACCGCCCTTGGGATCACCGTATTCACCTGCATCCGAACAATAGGGCATTCAATGTGCGCCCCTACAGGTATCCCTACTTCCAGAAATCTAAAATTGAGAAACAGGTCCTTGACATGTTACAGCAGGGTATTATTCGCCACAGTACTAGTCCGTTGTCTTCTCCTGCTCTATTAGTCAAGAAGAAGGATGGCAGTTTCAGATTCTGCGTTGATTACCGTGCTCTGAACACGGCAACCGTGGCAGACAAATTCCCTATTCCCACCGCTGATGAGCTCTTTGATGAATTGGGTGGGGCGACTGTCTTTATGAAACTTGATCTCCGTTGAGGCTATCACCAGATTCCCATGCACTCTGCGGATATTTACAAAACAGCTTTCCGGACACATGATGGTCACTAAGAGTTTTTAGTCATGCCCTTCGGATTGACTAATGCTCCTTCCACTTTCCACGCTGCGATGAACCAAATATTCGCTCAGTATCTACGACACTTTATTATCGTCTTCTTCGACGACATTCTTATTTACAGTGCCACGCTCGCCGAGCACGCTCAGCATCTTGCCGTCGCCCTGCAGATCTTGCAAGACAACCACTTCTATGTCAAAGGCTCCAAATGCTCTTTCAGAACCACTACCGTTGAGTACCTGAGTCACACAGTTACAGTTGGCCAGCTCGTGGCCGACCCTTCCAAGCTCGCGGCAATGACTGAGTGGCCGAACCCGAAATCTGTCAAGCAGTTACGTGGATTCCTTGGCCTCACTGGGTACTATCGGAAGTTTATTCGCAATTATGCTCTATTGGTTGCTCCCCTTACCGATTTATTGAAGAAAGACATGTTTCAGTGGTCGCCTGAGGCCGAGGCAGCGTTTCGTCGCCTCAAGGAAAAGATGATATCGCCTCCTATTCTTCGACTTCCGGATTTTTCGAAGTCTTTTGTTGTTGAAACAGACGCGTCAGATGAGGGTGTGGGCGCCGTATTATTACAGGAGGAGCGACCCTTGGCATTTTTAGCAAGAAGCTAGGGCCGCGGCGCCGCCGCTCGTCGGCCTATCATCGGGAACTTTTCGCTATTGTTTCTGCCGTTCAGAAGTGGCGGCAATACTTGCTCGGGCGTGAATTTCTTATCCGCAGTGATCAAAAGAGCTTGCGTGAACTACTTTCTCAGGTTATTCAAACACCCGACCAACAATTTTTGATGCGGAAGTTGATGGGCTACAAGTTCCGTATCGAATACAAGTCCGGTGCGAGTAACCGCGTTGCGGACGCGTTATCCAGGTGCATGATTGAGGATGATCCGCAATTGCGTGAGCTCATGGCGTTTACGACGCCCGTGCCGGACAGCCTTCGTCGTCTAAAGGCGGAGAACTCTAACTTGCCTGATTTGTGCGCTTGGCACGAGCAGGAGCGCGCCGGTTCCCTACCGTCGCCATTTCAGGTTCATGACGGAATCCTATATTACAATCATCGACTGGTCATTGGCAATGAGTCACCTATCAAAGCTGAAATTATCACTAAATTCCATTCCTCTCCATCGGCTGGCCATCCCAGCGTTGACCACACTTTTCGACGAGTGGCGGAAGTTTTTTATTGGACGAGCATGCGTCAGGATGGCCGTCGGTTTGTAACATCGTGTCTCATCTATCAATCTACCAAGTACAACACTCAGAAACCTGCAGGTTTATTACAGCCGTTGCCCGTTCCTCAACAGGTTTGGGTTGCCGTAGCTATGGACTTTATTACGGGTCTTCCGCCTTCTCGGGGTCATACTACTATCTTCGTAGTGATTGACCGCCTCTCTAAATACGCCCCCTTTGGGGCGTTAGGGCCAAGATACGACGCTACCAAAGTCGCCTCCGTGTTCGTTGAGATTGTGGTTAAGCATCATGGGATTCCGGCGATGATTGTGTCGGATCGTGACCCTATTTTCACGAGTGCATTCTGGACTGAGCTGCATCGATTAATTGGCACAAAGCTCCTACATAGTACTGCATATCACCCTCAGACGGATGGCCAAACGGAAGTCCGTAACCGCGGGTTGGAGCAATACTTGCGGACCTTCACTCATGCTCGACCGCGGCGTTGGCTTGATTTTTTGTCGTGGGCAGAATTGGCTCTAAATTCGACATTTCATGAAGGACTTCGCATGTCGCCTTTCAGGGCTCTCTATGGGCATGAACCGCCCCCTATTAGCCTCGTCATGGCTCCGGTCGGGCCTCCTACACCGGCGTCGGACGCAATTCAGGACCGGAAGCAGGTCCTTGAGCTTCTTCGAAGCAACCTACAGAAGATGCAACAACGCATGGCACATCAGGCCAATAAACACCGACGTGACCTTGAGTTTAAAGTCGGCGATGAAGTGCTTCTCAAGCTCCAGCCATACCGACAACATTCGGGGCACGCCCAGTTTCAGCAAAGCTCTCCAGGAGATTTTACGGCCCGTTTACCGTCCTCGAGAGGGTCGGGGCTGTTGCTTATAGGCTGGCCTTTCCGGACACGACCCGCATTCATAATGTCTTTCATGTGTCTCAGCTTCGCCCCTTCGTCACGGATGGGACCACTCCTCAGCCGGCTTCACTACCGGCGGAATTCCGCTACGATCGTCCCATTTCCCGTCCGTTACGCGCCATCGCTGACCGTGAGATTTTGGTGGACGGACAGGCCCGTCGAGAATGGTTGGTCGAGTGGGACGATGGTGAACCGGCTGCGACATCTTGGGAGCCGGTTGAACCCTTACGTCGCGCATTTCCTTTTTTGCGGTTTGAGGACACGCCGAATCTCAACGGGGGGAGATTGATACGGTATAGAAGGGCAAACCGGCAAGACAGACAAGACCGGTTAGAGAGCGGCGTAGACCGAAACGATATCATATAATAGTTAGTTTAATTATCTTGTTCTTCGTATTTTATTAGGGATTTATTTGGTTTGTAATTTTTGGAACTAGAGCAAGTCTCTCCTCTCAGGTTTTATTGGCGGTTCTTTCCTGAGATACATTTTATTGAACCGTCTAGGGCAGGGTATAAATACTCTGCAATTGCTTCATTAAGAAATTAATGAATGCAATTATTACTTTGCCCTAAGTAATTGTGTTCTCTTCCACGCATCCTTGAATCGAGCCACACCGGCGACACTCATTCCCTTAAATCATGAGATCTTCTTGGTACGGTCCACATCGGGCTCGTACCAGTATTAAAATAGGGTACGGTAAAATGTTTATTTTTTTTTGTCAAAGGAGAGGCGATACCCTCTGTCTTCTCAAGGAGGAATTTTATTAATAAGAAAAAATGGGTCAAGTAGTCAGTAAACAAGGGATAGCCCGACCCCTTATATCATTAGATAGAATAGAAATAACACTCTCCGCCGGGTTAAGCAAAACATGAAAACCTAAGTTAAAAGAAAAAGCAAAGGATGCAAGAAAGTCTGCCACATCATTTTTTTCCCTGTAAATATGGTGGAACTGGATATTCCAGCCCCTTCTAATTAAGCCATGGCATTGAGCGGCCAGGCTAAATAAGGGGTGATAACGATTCACAAGCCTACTTAGAAAAGAGACCACAATTTGCGAATCTAATTCTAAGCAAACTCCCCTGTAACCCCGATCCCATGCCAGCCGTAAACCCTGCAACGCGCCCCAAAGTTCCGCCATGGGCACAAAACAAATACCAAAATAATGAACAAAACCAACCTGCCATTGACCGTTGCAGTCTCTAATCACTCCTCCAGCTGCTGCTCTACCATCATGTCTAACAGAACCATCTGAATTAATCTTCACCCAATCCTCTTGAGGGCATCGCCATAAGATATAAAGCTCCTCCTTTGCCTGAGTGGATAAAACATCCCTAGCAGTAGCTAGAGAATATTCCGCAACTTGCCTGACGATGAAGCTACTCCTATTGCCTGTGAACGGATCATGATCAAACACACATTGGTTACGCCACTTCCAAATCCACCACAGAGACATGACAAAAATACTACTCCAAACGCCACCACTACGATGTTTAAGGTCACATAAAATATTGACTTGAATCCAATAAGCAAAATTAGACTCGAAAAATACTTCCCTGGCAAAAGGAGGGTTAAGATCTTCTAAAAAACGCGTTGTAATACTACAATCGCGAAAAAAGTGGATCAAAGACTCCTCGTCAGTTGAACATTTAGAACAATAAGCATCAGAGGCGAAGTGGCGCCCTGTCCTCTCTTGATTTGTCAGAACGACACCTTTCAAAGCAAGCCAAGCAAAAGTTCGAGCACACTTTTTGATCCGAATTTTCCAAAGCTTTAGATAAGTGGCCCGATCAGTACAAACAAGATTCCTTTCAGGCCTAATAAATTCATAAGCTAAACTGACAGAGTACTACCCAAAAGCAGAGAGAGGCCAACTGAGGACGTCCAAACTCTGATCTTCAATATTGACAACAACCAACGCCAGGAGAAGCAACACAGTAGGTTGGAAGAAACCAAAAATAATGCCCCAGCGCAAGCCATGTTCTTCCCAGTAACTACGGACAGAGGCCTGCAAATAAGCAACAGGAACGGCACATAAAGCTTTCTCAATCAATTTGGTGTCACCCAACCATTTATCCAGCCAGAAACGAACAGTAGCACCATTGCTGATACACTATCGTGCCCCCGGTACAACAACGGTATCAACACCAGCAACAATGCTTTTGCATGCATACGACTTCTGGGTTCGAGCACACGACGTCGGTCTGATGTACTTCGCTCTCAACACATCAATCCAGAGTTTATTACTCTCCGTTAGGAAATGCCAACTTAGTTTTCCCACAAGGGCCATGTTGAGATCTTCCATGGCACGAAAACCTAATCCACCACAATCCTTCGGCTTGCATATTTCATCCCAGCTCACAAGGTGAATCCCTGGTTGATGCAGAGCATATTTTATAAATAGAGTGAAGATTGAAATATTTTAATACCTGGTTGAGAATTGACATATCCGAATTTAGCTTCTCTAATTCAAACTTCGTGTTTTTCTTTTCTAAATAGAGCATATTTTATAGGCATTGGGATATAATTTATCAATTGAAGGTTATTTTCTTCCGCATGTGACGGGTCACTCGATTTGCCCGTAGATGATAGGTGAATTAGATATTTTTTTAGATATGAGTGAAAAGTTTTATATATAATAGGTGAATTAAGTAAATCATTTTTATTCGCAAATCGATCAGGTGGTAAAAGGGCTCCACCCATTTATAACCCAACCATGACCAATCCTAACCACTAACAAAAACATAGTAATAGTTTAAGAAAGAAAAAACTAATGGTGACATATATTGTTGATCGTTATCTTTTTTTAAAAATTTCACTAATTAAACATTTGTATCTTTTATAGCTGGTTCCTTTCTCTCCCTTAATATTTATTCCCATTTTTACCATCCACCACCACACAAGCACTTTCTCTTATAATTGTTGAGCTTCTTTTATAGTGGGCTTCAGTAAATATCTTCTTTTCCTCCTCCATCTTGCGATCATTCATCTTCATCTATTCTTCAGGTATGCACGTACGAACGTTTATTTCAGTTGTAATTTCACATTGGTGCTTGATTTCTATGTATAAGTAACGATCAAAACTATATACAGAGAGCTAGTGGTGAAATCAATTCAAGGGGCTTAACATTAGAGATAGAATGGCACAGATTTTACTCCATGGAACTCTCCACGTTACTGTCTTTGAGGTTGACCGTCTTTCCGGCGGAACTGCCCATAATCTCCTCCACAAGGTAGATCCATCGCTCTTCTTTAACTCCATCAATGAAGGCTGAAGCCTTACAAAAGTTACAACAATATATTTTTTTTTTGTTGGAAAGTTACAGCGATATATTAATTACAAAGAAAACCCCAATATTTTTTATTTTCTTAAAAAAAAATTAAAGTAACTCAAAGCGTAAGTACGATAGGGTCCAGATCGATTCTAATTTCCGTCTTGATTTTGCTCGGGCTAAAAGCTTTAGAATCCAACTTCTCCCTCCAAATTTTGATTCTACTAATAACCCCGGTTTTAAACTCGTTCACCAAAACAATATTGTATGTGAACAACATATGCAGCATGACCTCCCATTGAATCTCTCTAGTCAAAACATCTAACACTAATATGATCAAAAAGGACTTAGAGTGAGCATTAGCTTGATTTAGACCTGCCTCCATCTTAAAATACTCCGTATATCCGCCTAGAATATAAATACTGGTCATCAAACCACATACATTTTCATATATATAATAGTAATAAATATATTAAAAAAAATGGATCAACTTCAACCAAAAATTGTCCTATGAATACCGAACCCTCTCTTTCCATGATTTGTGATCAATCAATGAAGATTTAATTTAAAAAGTAACTGATGAAATAAATTACCGGTTGGCCCCGTATAAAAAATGGCAACATGTGGAGAAAGAGATGTTTGTCATCATCATATAGACATCACTGTTCTAAAAACATGTCTAGGCATCGCCTAGGCGTTGTATGATCTCAGTCCGCCTATCCGTTCAACCTATCTAGATATCCGTCTATAATCACCTGCCAATCATTTTAACCGTCTAGGTGCTAGGCGGTTCCTCTGCACCCACGGTTTGCCTAGCTTTTTTTAGAACATTAATAAACATATTGGTAATAATAGGTCCCTCCTTAACTTTCGATTTTTCCCCATACTCGGTTTGGTGGAGAATGAGAAGTCATTTTCCAAATTCAATTTCGGTTTCCCATTATTATCTTCTCTCTCCTTGTTTTTTTTTACATTACATCATTGCACATTTATTTGCACTTTCCACCTAAACCATACATATGGCGTCGGATTAAGCGTTAGATTATGCTACATGTCAACTTAAATAGACTAATTTTGAGCTACATCAGATCGGTTGTGTACGTGACTTGGGTCAGATATATTTAATCAAGTTAGATTTTATATATTAACAAGAATTTTGTTTGGACCAAACTAACAGCTTGAATCAGTAGTGGGACTAGGCAAGGCAGAGCCAAAACTCTATGCAACAATTGACTTGGAAAGGGCGAGAGTAAGAAGGACAAGGCTCCTTGAACACAAGGACTCAAACCCTAGATGGTACGAGACTTTCTACATCTACTGTGCTCATTTAGTCTCCAACGTCGTCTTTTCTGTCAAGGAAGAAGACGCCATTGGTGCTCCCGTCGTTGGAAGAGCCTATCTCCCCGTCAAGGAGCTTCTTAACGAGGAAGAAGTTGACCAATGGCTTGACCTCCTCGACAAGGTATACATATACACTATTTATGTTTAAGTACTAACTAAGTACTATTTTTTACTTTAATAAAATTCTCCCTTGAGGGAGCGGAGAGTGTTACCTTTCCTTCCAAAAAAAAAAACACTGTGATGAATAAGTACTCTTATACTCCGCAGTAAATAGTAAGAAATTATGCAAGTCATTCAGATTACGGTAAGCAAACGGCCAAAATCAAATTAACTTTCATCAAGCATTGACATTTTCGTAATTGTGTACATGTCCATACATAAAACATGATCATTTCACGTAACAACTTTGTTCAATTCGTCCTCTTCATGTCTTACACATGATCAAACAAAATGTTTATTTATTTGATCTAGACGTATGATTGGCCTTGCTTCTCATAATCTCATTAATTAAAGTGCCCATGCATGTATAACACATCTATATATACCCTATAAGGCTATAATTGTAACCGTACTTGTCAACTCAACTAACAAATGTGACACTTATCACGTTTTTGCACCTTAACAAGAGACATTTAACGAGTAGTTTTTTGAAATCTTGGTTCAATTATAGGAACATAAACCAATACACAATGGCTCGAGGATCCATGTCAAGGTCCAATTCCGAGATGTCACTAACGAAATAAACTGGGACAGAGGAATCAAGTCCGGCACCAAGTTCCCCGGCGTCCCCTTCACCTTCTTCTCCCAAAGAAAAGGATGCAAAGTCACTCTCTACCAAGACTCCCACGTCCCCGACGACTTCGTCCCCAAGATCCCGCTCGACGACGGGCAGCTCTACCAACCTCACCGTTGTTGGGAAGACATCTTTGACGCCATCAACAACGCCAAGCATTTCGTCTACATAACGGGTTGGTCCGTGTACACCGAGATCACGCTCGTGAGGGACACGAGGAGACCTAAGCCCGGGGGCGACATGACCTTAGGGGAGCTGCTCAAGAAGAAGGCAAGCGAGGGTGTTAGGGTTTTGATGCTCGTGTGGGATGACCAGAGTTCGATTAAGTACTTGAACGAGGAAGGAAAGATGGCGACGCATGATGAGGAGACGGGGTCGTATTTTGAAGATACGGAGGTGCATTGCGTTTTGTGTCGGAGGCATCCGGATTGTGGGAGGAGCATTGTGCAGGATTTGGAGATCTCGGCTTTGTTTACGCACCATCAGAAGAGTGTGGTTGTGGACTTTGCTTTGCCTACGGGAGGTTCGGAGAAGAGAAGGGTTGTGGGGTTTGTTGGAGGGATTGATCTTTGTGATGGAAGGTATGTGTGTGTGTGTCTCTCTCTCTCTCTCTACATAGATGAGTTTGACCCGGCAAACTAAATATTCACTAGTCAATGAATGATCAATCTAAAAATTACTCACTTGGACCCATTTGGATTACCACTCAAAATACATTATCTTACATTACAATACAATATATATAATACAATTGCAAGATAATACATTTAACTCCAAACAGGCCCTTAATTGACTAATTTATAATTTTAACCAGAACATATATATATAGGAGTTTTGGGTAATATTGCTAGCTTTTAGAGTGGTCAACATTGTAAAAGTCTATCCAACCCCAAGAAATTTACCCTATAGTTGACAAATCCTGTTAAACTTGTTAGTTACATTGAATTTGATTCCCCATGTCTGATGTATTATTATAATCATTTCCTTACTTGGCCAATTTTTTTTATCATGTACGAAATCAAAACCAGGTACGACACACAATTCCACAGCCTATTCCGGACGCTAGACACGGCCCACCATGACGATTTCCACCAGCCCAACTTCAAGGGCTCGTCCATCAAGAAAGGCGGGCCCCGGGAGCCATGGCACGACATCCACTCGCGCTTGGAGGGTCCCATCGCGTGGGACGTCCTCTTCAACTTCGAGCAGCGGTGGAGGAAGCAAGGCGAGCATGACCTCCTCCTTAACCTTCGCGAACTTGACGACATATTCATCCCTCCATCCCCCGTCACCTACCCTGATGACCCTGCCACGTGGAACGTCCAGCTCTTCCGCTCCATCGACGGTGGGGCTGCCTTTGGGTTCCCAGAAGCCCCCGAGGAAGCTGCCAAGGCGGGCCTTGTTAGTGGGAAAGACAACATCATCGATCGTTCGATCCAAGACGCGTATATCAATGCAATCCGCCGTGCCAAGAACTTCATCTACATCGAGAACCAATACTTCCTAGGGAGCTCGTTTGCTTGGACTCGAACCGATGACATCAAAGTCGAGGACATTGGGGCTTTGCATTTGATCCCAAAGGAGTTGTCGTTGAAGATTGTGAGCAAGATTGAAAAGGGGGAGCGGTTTACGGTGTATGTTGTGGTCCCGATGTGGCCCGAGGGGGTGCCTGAGAGTGGGTCAGTACAGGCGATACTCGATTGGCAAAGGAGGACCATGGAGATGATGTACACGGATATTGCTCAGGCTTTGAAGGGTAAGGGGATTGAAGAAGTTAATGTTAAGGACTATTTTTCCTTCTTTTGTCTAGGGAATAGGGAGGTTAAGAAACCGGGCGAGTATGAGCCTTCAGAGAAGCCAGAGCCTGATACCGACTATGAGCGGGCTCAAGTGGCTAGAAGGTTCATGATCTATGTTCATGCCAAGCTGATGATAGGTACTTTAATTCCATCTTTACATTTAATCCTTGTTTAGTATCAATAATTAGATATATATATATTAGCATCGGCACCAACACACGACTTTGGTTGATACTAATACCAATATATATATGGGTTATACCAAACGAACCCATGTTAGCTAGTTCATGTTTAAGTTGCTTTTGCTTGCAATTCAACCCTTATACTATACATTTCTATGATATTTTGATTGCAGTTGATGACGAATACATCATCATTGGATCGGCCAACATAAACCAAAGATCAATGGACGGTGCAAGAGACTCAGAGATCGCAATGGGAGGGTACCAACCCTACCACATTGCTACACGAGAAAATCCCTTTCCACGTGGCCAAATCCATGGATTCCGAATGTCGCTATGGTATGAACACCTTGGCATGTTGGATGACTCCTTTTTGAGACCGAACAGTGTTGAGTGTGCTCGAAAGATCAACCAAGTGGCCCAAAATTATTGGAAAATCTACTCGAGTGATTCCCTTGAGAGGGACCTGCCAGGCCACTTATTGACCTACCCAATTGGGGTCACGGCTAGCGGTGAGGTCACCGTGGTGCCTGGGTTCGAGCATTTTCCGGATACTAAAGCTAAGGTTCTTGGTGGCATAGATGATTATCTCATTCCGATCATTACCACTTAATAAGTTTGATAGTGCGTGTTTCAAATGCTTGTGTGATAAGGAGTATTGTTTGTGTGTTGTTGAGCCTTGATGGAATGTTTCTTGAATATATGGTGTTACAGCTATGTTGTTTAATAACTGGAAACATGAACTACATGTGTTTGTAGATATAATGAAAGTCCTTGACTTTTTTTTTATACATTTTAATAGGTCAATATAGATTTACAAATGACCATGCACCAAGAGGTGATTCTTAGGTTTCGTTCCTATTTCAATTTTGTTCTGTTCCAATGTTGGGTTAAGGAAAAAAATGGAAAAATAAATTTTTTTAAAAAGCACAAGGGTAAAATTAATGAATTTTTTGCACATTTAACGTTTTGAAAACTAAATCAAGGGCTTGGTATATATATGGGCAACAAGGCACGTTATATGAGTGATGTGAGCCCGTGTCCGTTAGGATCCAAGAACGCCCCCTTGAGGATCTTATATGCGACCGTATATTGGGTCTCAAATGACGAACAAGTAGCGGAAGCTTTGGGAGAGTTGAGGTTCTTCGACCTTTATGTTAGGCGGAGAAACCCAAAATGGGTCCAGCTATCAAGTCCAACGAGGTTCCTTCCTAAAACCAATTGACAATAGGAGGAGTAGCCCATCTACTTATATGCTAGGCTTGGATCCTTTGAATTCCCGATGTGGGATTTACAATTGACCCAACAAATCTCCACCTTCACTTGTGAATTCCTCACAAGCCCAGACCCGCCAAGAATCGCCTTTGACTTGCACGATCGTCGCGTGCTCACTCTTGGAAGAAAGACCACCACGCAACGGGTCAAAGGCTAACCCGTTGGAAGACACCGTGGATTTATGTCTCAACCTGATGCAGCCGGCCCACGTCGAACCGTCGGCTCTGATACCACTTGTTAGGCGGAGAAACCCAAAATGGGTCCAGCTACCAAGCCCAACACATAAGCCCAACGGGGTTCCTTCCTAAAACCAATTGGCAATAGGAGGAGTAGCCCATCTACTTATATGCTAGGCTTGGATCCTTTGAATTCCCGATGTGGGATTCACAATTGACCCAACACTTTAAGAGATGAGAATTGATTGATTCAAGAGAGAACCAACTGAGAGGAAGAGAGGTTGAAGGAGATTAGTGACGCACAAATTCTAATGAGGAATAACTCAACTTCAATTAAAACTATAATATGTAAAACCTAACAAAAGAGTTAGAGTGACCTTTATATAGAAAACGCTATTCGCAAACCCTAATGCTAGAAGTGTCGGACTTGGGCTTGAATGCAACTAAGGTCCAACGTCTATAATACTAAAAATAAAATATGAATTATAAATAGAAGTCCCAAAGTGGTAGTAATACTAAGATAGGAAAGATAGGGCCAAAAGACAAGTCTTCACATGCCAAGACAAGCCTTCGGCATGGTTCCGTGCGCGCGGAAGCAAGCATTGGGCACTGTCTTGCATGCTGGGACCGTGCTAGGATCAAAGTTTTGCCGAGTGCTAGCATGCAGTTGTCGCAACGAGAACATCAAGTGGTGTCGAGAACCTTGGCGTGGCTCCCTGTCGCATGATGGTATGGGCGAGGCTCCGCGGTAGCAATGGCGAGCACACAGGCCAGCGGTGGCTCGGGCGAGGGCGCTCGTGGCACACCAAGATGCGAGCCACGAGTGAGCGAGTGGCCGATGCAATGGCACGAGTTCGGCTGCGTGTGATAGGGTCGTTGGAGTAGACGGAGAAGGCTTCTTCCTCTTAGGCGGCGTCCATGGGTGATGTATCTTTTGGGTAATTTTGTTCAACATGGCTATTGAACCGGATATTTTCTGTAGCTGCCCCTAAAATTTATATAAAATGACTTTAATCCATCCACTAAATTTTTCCGAATTTCTAAAAATCAACAATACATATAATGATTTATGAAGTAACTTTGGATAAAAGTGTCATTTGACAAATATATTTAATGAAAATTAGATGGATCTAAATCAAAACTTTATTTTAACAAAAAATAAAAGTTTATAGAAATGAGTTTTATTGTTCTTAATAAATTAACTTTCAAATGCCGACATTATATAAGTTTTATCTTATTTTGAATATTGTCAATATCAAAACAGGTGGCTTTCTCTCTTTTTTTTGGTTGAAAAAACAGGTGGCTTTCTTGTCCACGTACCATTTGGCATGTACCAGGTGATTCCCATTCCCATTGTGGCACTATTAGTGCTGATTTGGATTATGTAATTTAGTATTAAACTGAACAAAATTACAAACGTGTTTTTACTATTCCAAAATATGTTTATTCATTTGCTCATTAATATATAAATTTGGTTCAAATGAAAAAAAAACTCTTATCTTAAAAAATGGAAAGAAATGCATTTTTTCTAATTTATAGTGTATTTTTTTCTTACTTCGAAGTGAACTTTTTCGCATTTGCACTTTTCGTACTTTATAATGTAATTTTTTTAGTACACTTTTCGGATTGCACTTTTTGTATTTTATAATGCATTTTTCGTACTTTGTAGTGCACTTTTCATTTTTCAGAATAAAAGTTTTTTTTCATTTAAACCAAACTCTTTCTAATATATACCTTTGGGATATAAGTTAAGATCTTTGAACGTTATTAAAATAATATAATATATATGTATATATTTATTTGTTTGTTTTAATTGTTGCAACTTCAATTATTCATATTAATAACGTAATTTGGATATTCAATTCATATGATTTAAAATATCAAAATAAAATGTAAATACGGCTAAGGATCCGCTATCCCACGTTTGTAGTCCACTTGCTAGGATTAAATGAAGTAGATTTAAAAAAAAATATAGTATTAGTTATTTTATTAAATTTTTTATTTACTTTTCACCAATTGAAGTAATTGGACTATAAAGTAAGGTCAATAATACGAGTACTAAATTATTGCACATAACTTTTAGTGAAATACAATGGGTTAGAAATCAAACTTATTTTATATTGTTACAGTGTTATATTTGTGATACAAGTTAAAAATATGGTATTAAGATAATGCACATTTTAAAAGATTTATTTTATAAGGAAAGAGGTTTGGGGCCGGGGCACACACTAAAGGGAAATAGTCCGTCTTAGAGAGTTTTTATGGATGAGGTCCCTAATACCTAAATCAGCAGCAACCGGACTCAGAGAGAAATGCTGTAAGAAACACGCAATGAAGTCCGCAACAGTGTTGACTTCTCGAAAGATGAAGGAGATGCTCCAACTCTACAAGGAAGAGGAAGCACAGAATGTCCGACCAAATCAACTCAATCTTTAAAGAGTAGGTCCAATCACCTTACACAGCTTTGATCAACTTAAAGTTTGATCAACTTAAGGTTGTTACCCTCAATCTAAACTAATGGTAGGGATATTACGTCAGATTACCTCAAAAATTCCTTATCGAATTGTAATGGCCTCCATTATCTATCACAAATGCCTGCATCAGCCAACCATCGAAGTGAATAGGTTGCAAAGGTAATAGCAAATGATGAAACTAAGAACGAAATTTATAGAGGAATTAATCCCAACATATTTAATGTTTTTTTGAATAAATAGTTGGTAGTATATTCTGTTAGGTTTTTTGGAGCCAGATTCATGTTTAGGCTTAACCAGAGAAATGGGCTTTTTTAAAGTTTTTCTTTTTGGGCCCAATATGCACATGTTCTCTAAGGTTATTCTTATGGCCTCTTGTCTTCTATTTAAACCTAGCACTGGTTATTGTAATTGTATCCACAATATGTAACACCCTATTTTACAACATTGGGTATTACCGCCAGTGACCTCAGACTTTACCGTCCAAAGTCACCCAAGGCTTTTAGAATGATATAGAACAATTAAATGCGGAATAAAAACATATTACATAACGAGAAAAGGTGCTCCTGAGGGAGACTTGGTTCTTACAAACATATTACATCGTTGATAAATATAAAGTTGTTCGGAAATTTAAATGCGAAACTACTTGTCCTTGAAACATATTGAAATCAAAACAAAATAATGAACGAAGTACATCTTGAAAATTCTCGTTCTTCGTTCGTCTTCACTTCGCTTCACGCCTTATGGGGATTCCTAGATTCTGACATAATTCGCGAGGGGCGATAGAATGTCAGGCAAACATGCGGAAAAGAAGAATTAGTCTAAGAGACCAAGCAAGCGGGAATAGAACTTCCCGAGGGTATTTCGGTAATTTCAAATTATTGTCGAAAGAGATAATCGGGTTGTGTTTACGATGAGGCTATACGATAAGGCTTGCTTATGTGGGGCTTTAATGGTTCGAAGAAGAGTATATCTTAAGCAAAGATAACTCGAAAAGCGATAGAAGAACTACTAGATTGTAGACTTCTCTAGGATTTCAACGGAATGTTGGGAACATTTATTAATTCATACAAGTGAAAACCTCTCGTGCTTTTGAGCGGACCGAGAGCCGAAACGATCATTTGAGACAGGTCCGGTTTTGGTATCTTAAATGTGCATACGCACTTATCTTAATTAGTGATGAAAATATTCAATCTTGTTGATGACTTTTACAAGAGAGAGTGGTGGGACACGGATAAACCGAGCCACCCGTAGGAGAACATCAATTCCCCTGCACTTAGCTAGAGTGCGCTCAATCCCTCCTTGCAATCGGAGCGGATGGAGATCATGATCCCGAAAGTCGTATGGACGTACGACTTAGTAAGGTTATATAGAGGTGTCGACTAACTCGCACCCCTTTCTAGTTTATTCAACTCAACTCTCTGAACGAGATTGTAATCAATCAAGAGTACACACACTATCAAATATAATCCTAGCAAGGAATGTAATATTTATTATGCTAACATGGGTCGTTATTTCTAACAATCGATATTTCCTAGGTTCATTTTTATTAAACATACAAGAAGTTCCCAACATCGAGAGATATCATAAAGACGGATATAAAAGGGGCACAAGGGGAAATTCCACTTGCCTTAGTACAACGAATACTAGCAAACGAGCTTTGACGGACTTAAGCGATTCCTTGCTACGAACGAGGATTCCGACCTATTGATAGGGAATTTACGAAAAGGCTCAAAACACGATTTTCCACTAAAGTTCGGATTACCTCTTATAATGTTTTTATAAGAGGATTTGAATTTCTAAATTATTATAATAATAATTTAGGAAGTTATTTTCTTTAAAATAATAATATTCATTTATTATTATTTTGATTTTGTAATATTCTTATTATTTCGAAAATCTCTATTAAAATAATTATTAAATAATCCTTCTTTATTAGGAAGTTTCCTTAAATAGAAATTTCTACCTTTCCTTATAAGGTAACTTGCCTAAATTACTTTTAATTTAGATTACTCTTATTTATTCTATTTCCATAACTCTTTTCACATTATATGACTTATAAAATATATATGATCATAGTCTTATAAAATAGGATCATGGCTTATAAAATATAATCATGGTTATAATATCCTCATGGCTTATAAATATCCTACTTCATATTTATAGTCCATTATTATAATATTTTAGGTTATAAAATAATATCTTTCATATATCTTACCCATTTCTTTTCATGCAAGTCAACCTTAAGCTATATAATATCATAACTCATTATAAGCTCATACTTCTTATTTTAACCTAAAACTTATGTCTTGCGATAATTCTTTATAATTAGAGATTATTAAATTAATATCTTTCTCACATGATGACTATAATTATTACTAATATTATTCTTTCATAAAAATCATTATCTAAAGTCAAACTATAGTCCATGATCACAAGTTTTGAAACAATAATACTTTTATAAGGTTTCTCTACCATTTTATTATTATAATATGTCTTAGGTATTCTAACATCACTATCATATATTATAACTAAAATCATATGATAACCTAGTTTACTTTATAGTCACATTTATCATATTATAATTGAAGCTTCCATCTTGTAGTAACCTTTACACTTAGAGGTATGCTAACTTTATATTTTATTAAATAATGAATTAATGTACCTATCATTATTATTAAATAAATCTTATGTCTAGGCCATTATGATATTTTAATTCAATTTATATCATCTTTCCCATATTTCTCTAATATCTTGTCATGCAAGTCACTTTTATAACTTAGTAATATAATAACATATTATATATTAACTTCTTGTCACAACTTATATATTTCTAAATAAATCTTATATCTTTTAGAAATCTCTACACCTAGAGGTAGGTCAAACTAATATTTTTATTAAGTCAAGAATTTATTTTATGAATCTATTTATCTTGATCAAACTCATAAATATGATATCTTCTATAGTTTAGGACATGCAATGACTTTTTATCTACTAGGACCTTGTTATTATTTTTTTTTGTATAAAGATGGTAATATTAACTACTAATTTTGTATGTTATATTTATTTTATAAAAACTATTTATGTTATGTAAGGAGCATAATTTATAATAAACACAATAATAATTTCCTATTTATAAGGTTAAGTTACCATGGTAATTCTAGTTGGTTTCTAGCTTTCAACTAACAAGATTTCCCTCACATATATTTTTATTCCTTAATTTACTTACATACTTTCTAACAATTTATAAAGCCTTATAATTTATAAAAACATAAGTTGGATAATTATGAATTAGGATAGAATTTATACTTTGGGTACTCTGTAAAATACAAAACACTGGAGAAAGGCAGAGGAGGGAACCGACGGACAGGGCGGCGCGGCCAGGGGGCTCCGGCGAGGCTGGGCGGCGTGCTGGTGGCGCGGCGATCGGCTGGTGGTCCAGTCGGTGGCTCCAAGGTGGTCCGGCGGTGGCTCCAAAGGGAAGAAAAGGATTTTGGTGGTGTTTTTAATGGAGAGTTGGAACTTGGAAGGGGCTGATTTTTAAACACTTGAGAGCTATTTGTAAGCAAGGGGAAGAAAGGGTTGCTAAGGAGGATAGAAGGCCCTTTATATAGGCACTTTGGAGGAGCTTGGCAATCCATGCCAATGGTGATGGACCTATGGAGGAGAAGGAGGTGTTCTTCCATTGGTCAAAGTTGTGTTTGTTGGTGGTGATGAGAGGATGATGCAAGGAGGTGTGTCTTGCAAGCTAAGGGTGTAAGAAGGAGAGCATGCAATGGAAGAGTATCATATCAATCACATGTCTTTGACTTGTTTGAAGAAGAAGAAGGCTAATATTGTTATAAAATCAAGGGAGTGGGGTAACTTGCAAGAAAGTCACATTGGCCTAGCGGAAATGGAGAGGGGCGTGTGTAGAGATTTGCAAGAGGTCTCGGGTTCAAATCCCGGCTCTTGCATTCTTTTTACAAAGCTTCTAAATTGGATTTTTAGGCCTTTGTGTAATCTATGTTAGGAAATAAATTCAATTTCTAAAGGACCTTATTTTTATCTAATGCTCTTTTTATTAATTTACCTCACTTTATTAATCTATGCCCCTCAAGTCATTTTATTGAATTTTTAATCTTCTTGATAAACTCTTTCAAAAGAAAAAAATAGTGGAAGTTAATTTGATACTAAGAAATTCTCCTTTTTAATTAGAGAAAATAATTGATAATAAATATTATATTATAAAAAGCTTGGAATATCGTGGATATTACACAATATTGAGAGAAAAATCCATTGCTTGGTAGTGCCCCCAGACGTAGTCATTCATGACGAACTGGGTCAACAAATCGTTTGTGTTCTCGTTTATTGTTTGTTTCGATTCTCCTGAGAGTTTGTGAGGCCGTTGTTCTTTGCTGTAGGCCCGAATTTCCTAACAACTGATATCAGAGTAGCAGGTTCCTATGGAATCAATGAGCGGAAAGATTTCAGTGGAGAAGTTCAATGGAACAGACTTTGGTTTCTGGAAGATGCTGATGAAAGACTACCTCTATGGTAAGGAGCTTCATCTGCCTCTTGGAAAGAGGCCGGAGGGCATGAAGGATGATGAGTGGAACATGTTGGATAGGAAGGCGATGAGTGCAATTCGCTTGTCCTTGTCCAGGAATGTAGCCCATCACACGGTGAAGGCTAAGATGACAAAGGAACTGCTTTCGATCTTGTTCGCAATGTATGAGAAGCCATCAACGGTGAACAAGGTGCACTTGATAAAGCGGTTAGTCAACCAGAAGATGCGGGGGGACACACCGGTATCCAAGCACTTGAATGAATTCAGCGCAACGATTGCAAAATGGTGTCGGTTGAGATTGAATTCGATGATGAGGTACAAGCCCCTATTGTACTTTCTTCTTTGCCTGAAAGTTGGGACGGAACTGTTACTACCGTTAGTGCTTCGATTGGTAAAGGGGAACTTAAGTTTGATGATGTGAGGGATTTGATAATGAGCGAAGAAATTCGCAGAAAGGAAACAGGCTCTTAATCAGGATCGGCATTGAATGCTGGTCAAAGGGGCAGATCTGATTCAAGAAAAAAGTCTGACCGTGGTAGATTGAAGTCTAAGGGGAGGGAAAAGTCCACCAAGGACAAGAGCAAGATTAAGTGTTGGAACTGTAATGATTTTGGACACTTCATAAATGAGTGTCAAGCTCCAAAAGACAAGACAACAAGCAATGCAGACTACTCAGTGAATATTGCGTCAGACGATGATGGTGATGTTCTGATTTTGAGTTTAGGCAGCCAGTTGGAGTCTTGGGTGTTGGATTCAGGTACGTCTTTCCATTCTTGCAGTGATTCTAGCATTATGGAAAATTATTCTTTTGGGAATTTGGGAAAGGTCTATCTTGTTGATGATGAGGCCTTGGATATTGTGGGAAAAGGAGATGTTCGTGTTGGAACTCCTTATGGTTCTACACTAATGTTGCATGGAGTAAGGCATATTCCTGGCTTAAAGAGGAACTTGCTTTGTGTTGGGCAACTGGATGATGGAGGTTATCAAGTGACCTTTGGGTGTAGTACTTGGAAAATTACTAAGGGAGCCATGATTTTGGCTCGTGGTAATAAAGAAGGAACGCTATACTTGACTGGTGGCGTTCAGGATAGCATTGTTGTTTCAGGGGCTGAATGTGATGTTGATTTGTGGCATTGTCGTCGGGGTCATATGAGTGAAAAGGAATGAAGGTTCTGTGTTCTAAGGGTTTGTTGTCGGGTCTAAAGTCTGTTGATATTGGGATGTGTGAAGACTGTGTTCTTGGGAAGTAGAAAAGGGTGAGTTTCTCAAGAGGTGGTAGAGCTTTGAGGAAATAGAAACTGGAGTTGGGTCACAACGATTTATGGGGGCCGGCCCCAGTGACCTCCATGGGAGGTGTATCCTACTACATGACCTTTATTGATGACTCCACAAGAAAGGTATGAGTTTATTTCTTGAAGCAGAAATCTAATGCTTTTGCTTGCTTTAAGAAGTGGAAAGCCCGAGTTGAAACTGAGACAGGTCTCAATGTGAAATGTTTGAGGTCTGATAATGGGGGAGAGTATGAGCTTCAAGAGTTTAAGAGTTATTGTGCTGACAATGGGATTAGAATGGAGAAGACTCTGAAAGGGACTCCTCAAGAGAACGGAGTGGCAAAACGTATGAATAGAACTCTGAATGAACGTGCTAGAAGTATGAGGTTGAAGTGTGGACTTGCAAAGATGTTCTAGGCTGAGACAGTTAATACTTCTGCTTACCTGATTAATAGGGGGCCTTCAACTCCCTTGGAGAACGGGATTCCAGAAGAGATTTGGACAGGCAAGAAGGTAAATCTCTCCTTTCTACGCGTTTTTGGGTGCACTGCATATGTTCATATTGCTGATGTTGAGAGGAGTAAATTAGATGCTAAGTCTGTTAAGTGCACCTTTATTGGATATGGCGGTGATGACTTTGGATATCGTTTTTGGGATGATCAAAAGAAGAAGGTTATTCGAAGTCGTGATGTTGTGTTTGATGAAAAGGTGTTGTACAAGGACAGATTGAGAGTTGAGTCAGAGTCTGATTCTGATGTTGTTGAGTTGGATATCTCTAATTTGGGTGGGAGCAGAAGAGTTCCCAACAGGCAAGAGCCTGATGAAGCTGAATCACAAAGCAGTGATGACCAAGAGGTCATTGAAGAGCAACCACATTCTCCTGAGGTTCAATTGAGGAGGTCAACAAGGGAGCATAGATCGCCTGATAGATATTCACCTTCTAATTTCTATCTGTTATTGACTGATAATGGTGAGCCAGAATGTTATGCTGAGGCGTCTTACAGTCAAGATGTGAGAAAGTGGAAGTTGGCCATGGATGATGAGATGAATTCTTTAATGACCAACCAAACTTGGGAGTTGGTTAAGCTTCCAAGTGGCAAGAGAGCTTTGCATAATAAATGGTTTTACAGGGTGAAAGAGGAAGCTGATGGGAGCAAGCATTTCAAGGCAAGGCTGGTTGTAAAGGGGTTTAAGCAGAAGTATGGCATTGACTACACCGATGTGTTTACTCCTGTTGTGAAGATGACTACCATTCGACTTGCGCTGAGTATGGTGGCTGCAGAAAATTTGGAGTTACAACAGATGGATGTAAAAACAGCTTTTCTGCATGGTGACCTTGATGAGGACATCTATATGGTGCAACCAGAGGGATACTTGTCTAAGGGTAATGAGCAACTCGTGTGTAGATTGAAGAAGAGCTTGTATGGCCTGAAACAGGCTCCCAGACAGTGGTACAAGATATTTGATTCTTTCATGCAAGATATCAAGTTTGTAAGAACTGAGGCTGATCACTGCTGCTATTTCAAGAAGATTGGAAATGGCTATATCAGCTTGTTGCTATATGTTGATGACATGTTAATAGCTGGAACAAGTGCTCAAGAAGTGAGCAAGATGAAAGAGCAATTGTCCAAGAGGTTTGCCATGAAAGACTTGGGTGATGCTAAGCAGATTTTGGGTATGAGAATTGAAAGAGACAGGGTGGCAGGTAAGTTGTATCTTTCTCAAGCTGAGTATGTCAAGAAGTTCTTGAAAAGGTTCAACATGGAGGATGCAAAACCTGCCAATGTTCCATTAGGCAGTCAGTTTAGGTTGTCTAACAAGGATAACCTAGGAGTCAGAATGAACGTGCCAAAATGCAAAAGACACCATATGCTTCTGCAATTGGGAGCTTAATGTATGCAATGGTCTGCACTAGACCGGACATTGCACATGCGGTGGGAGTAGTAAGTCGTTTCATGGGTAATCCGGGAAGAAAGCATTGGGAGGCGGTGAAATGGATTTTGAGATATATGAGGAGTACTATTGATAAGGCCTTGTGTTTCCAAGGCAAGAGAGTTGTGTTGGCAGGATTTGTTGATGCTGATTTTGCATCTAGTGACCTTGATAAGAGAAGGAATACAACAGGGTATGTGTTTACTTTGGGAGGTACTGCGGTCTCTTGGGCTTCAAAGTTACAAAAGGTTGTTGCTTTCTCTACCACAGAAGCTGAGTATATTGCAGTGACTGAGGCAAGCAAGGAGATGGTATGGTTGCAGAATTTCGTGGGTGAGTTGGGAAAAGGGAAAGGTGATAGCATTCTTTACAGTGACAGTCAGAGTGTCATTCACTTGGCTAAAAATCCATCATTTCATTCAAGGACCAAGCACATTAAGGTGAAATATCACTACATACGACATCTTCTAGAGAAAAAGATATCGTAGTTGGTAAAAATTTCAGGGAGTGAGAATCCTGCTGACTTGTTGACTAAGGTTGTGACCTTAGAGAGCACAGCTTCAGCTAGCCTTAGTACTTAAGTTGAAGGCCCGACACTACCTCTACCAGATGGGATTATGTTGCTGAAGACAGTTACAATTGGAATCCGTCTCCAGGTGGGAGATTGTTAGGTTTTTTGGAGCCAGATTCATGTTTAGGCTTAACCAGAGAAATGTGTTTTTTTAGGGTTTTTCTTTTTGGGCCCAATTTGCACATGTTATCTAGGGTTATTCCTATGTCATCTTGTCTTCTATTTAAACCTAGCATTAGTTATTATAATTGTATCCACAATATTAAGAGAAAAATCATTGGCTTGGTAGTGCCCCCAGACATAGTCATTCTTGACGAACTGGGTCAACAAATCGTTTGTGTTCTCATTTATTGTTTCTTTCGATTTTTCCTGAGAGTTTGTGAGACTGTTGTTCTTTACGGTAGGCCCGAAGTATACATACTAGCTAGAATATGACAAAAACTTCAACCACACATTTTTTTTCCTTCTGTATATGACAAACTGTAGCTCAATTCAAGTCGTACGTCGGACTCGGATTGGTCATATCTACAACCGCGTCCCTCATTCTAAGTATATGTTCCTAGTTTATTTATTTTATGACCACCAACTTACTTTGGATCATAAATTTTCAAATTCGCATTCTAAATGACAAGGATCATAAACTAGATAAATTAATTTGGGCCGTTCAACTCAATCCACATGAAAAAAGCACAGTAAAATTTAATTTTTGAATCAAGTGAATCACACTCGAAATCTCCCAATATTTTTCATCTCATATCACAAGTTAAACTCACGTGTTATGCTCCTAATTAAACAAACTTATATTGCATGAAAATTTTCTTTTAACTTATTAACTAATTATCCCCGTCGTGCCCTGCACGACTATGAATCGATATTTTTTTAGATATATTATAAAAAAGATATTAATAAATAAAAATATAATATAAATAATAATTATGAATTGGTGATTTATATAAATTGTAAAAAAAAAGCATAATTCTAAATTAAAGATTTTGATAACAAAAATGAAAATAATGGGACATTTAATATGGATTAGCAAATAAAATTGACTTGACATATTATAGGATAAGATCTTGGTATATATTATAGGATAAGATCTCGGTGTATATTTATATTATAGGATAAGATCTCGGTATATATTTATATGAGTTTTTTTGGTAGATTATATTGGAGAGTTTTTAGGATCATAAATATATGGTAAAAAATATTTTTATATGTAAATAAATTTCCAAAAAAACATTATTGTATTCCAATATTAAAAAAGTTGATTGATATTTGTAGATTATGTGGCAATATGATGTGTACATAATATATGAGTGATATGGAAATTTTTTGACATGTGGACTATGACATGGAATATTTATAAAGACGTCTAAATTATAAGAAAATGACACGTGTAAAAATATGAGGTGGCTTAATATAGGATCGACATGTGGCGAAATCCTAGGTGGCGTAATAAGAAGGCTCCAAACCTTATTACTTTTATATATATAGTAGATTATAAATTAAAGTAGATATAATTTTAAACCATTTAAAAAATATTAATAGTTTAAGAAAGGACTAAATTCGCCCTCGGCCCTCATTCATTGACATATATCTCTCTTTTCTGGCCCCTTTCTCTATCTTCATTTTAATTTCTCCCCCTTTCTTTGTATTTCACCATATGAGAGCTTAAGCTTCCTCTTATAAGTATTGAGCTTCTTTATCCTCCCCTTCAATATTTATCTTCTTTCCTCCTCCTCCTCCTCCATCTTCCCGATCATTCATTTTCATCTATTCTTCAGGTATGCATGTACGAACATTTATTTCAGTTCTAATTTCACATTGGTACTTAATTTCTCTGTATAACTAACAATCAAACTATATACAGAGAGTGGTGATCGAAATCAATTCCATCAAGGGGCTTAACATAGAGAGATAGAATGGCACAGATTTTACTCCATGGAACTCTCCACGTTACCGTCTTCGAGGTCGACCGTCTTTCCAGTAGCACTGGTCGTAATCTCCTCCACAAGGTAAAACCATTGATTAGTGTGAGTTTTTGTAAAGAAAGGGTAAATTTTATGATATAGGTCACGGTAAGATTAGATAATCAAACCTGTGAGTATTTGGTGATAAGGTGCGTCTTTTGCACCTTATCATGTTTAGATCTGCTTTTGCTTAATTTCTACCAATCAGTGCTGGTGTCCCAATGCTTCTTTTTTTTTATGTCCTTTTATTTACGTTTTATTTAGACTTTTTTCTTCTTCTTTTTGAAAATAGATGGTGCATGCTTTGATTTGTACTCGCTCCGTCCTATTAAGTTTGTCCAAAAGAACAAAAATCACACATATTAAGAAAGTGTATAAAGTGTATTGGAGTGTGTAGAAATTATATTGGGAAAGTAAAAAGGTAAGAGAGGGGATAGAATTAAATTAATTTTATAGTTAAAGCAACCAATAGAAATAAAGGGAGGAGTATTGGAATTTGAGATTGTATTAAAGTTTTCAAAATTTGCACAAATATTTTTGGACAAACTTAATGGGACGGAGAGAGTATATGTACAAGTAGCCACTTGCCATCTAGAATGCATACCAAATAAGCTTAAGGAATGTGCCAAGCACTGGGTTTTGAAATATGCTAATAATCTTTCTAGAATGAAGATAATGTATCAAAGCTTCACATAGCCTACATATAAAATATAAACTAGCTCTAAGTTAATCTAAATCATGGGCTATTAACAGTAAAGTTTAGTTTCTGGATTAAATTAAAAAGGAGTATTCTCCAAACTCATTTTGCTTCCCTTTATTCCATGCCCTACATTGTCGGCAAAGCACCCAACTAACAGTCTTAACTTTAATTTTCAAGTAATTAGCTACACGTAGAAGTATTAATTAGAACGAACTGGCCCAACTTACGATTTAAAGATTAGGTACAATTAAATACCATTCTCATGTAATGACTAACTGACCCAACTAACCCAAAAATTAATTGTTTGTTCAATATGTAGCCAACTTCTAACCAAAAATAAATAAATAGTACTCCGTAGCTAGCATTCTAGCTAACTAAGTGGCCTTGATCATCCGGTTCTATTGCGAACAAAAAAACATATGCGAATATTGCAAGTTATGAACTTGGGGAAAAAAACTTGATTGGAATTTTGAATTGATCGTTACCTTCGCAAATATCAAATATAAATTTAAATATACAACTCAAAAATATAAATATAATTCTCAAAAAACCAAATTTTATAAACATATATTTTAAAATTATGAATATAAACTAGACACACGTTACCACAATAAAAATCGTTTTACTCTAACTTAACTCAAACCATAGTATTGGTCTTACTTGAACATATATAACTCTTCCTCCATATCCAAATAATAGTAATAATTGTTTTTAATAAAAAAAGAAAATAGATAAATTTCAATAAAAAAATTGTCCTATGAAAGACCCTTTCGGTCCATGAATTATTGAATTTCTGATCAATCAAGGTTCAAGGACGATGTATTGATGAAATAAATTACTGGTCGGCCCTGTATAATGTTAACATGTGGACAACCATCGAGATGTTGACAGCATATAGTAGGTCATCCATAAATAACTTTCGATTTTTTTTCCCACATACACACACGGTTTGGTAATGTTGCTTGTCGTTTTCAAATGTCATTTTTCTAATTCAATTTTGGATCCCCATTGTATTCTGTCCTCCTGTTTTTATTCTTTACATTACATCATTGCACTTCCACCTAATCCATACACATGGTGTCTGTTTAAGAGGTTTAGTTATGTACTTACGTTTAATCAATTCAAATGATTAATTTTGTGAATTGGGTCAGATTTAATTAAGTTTAGATTTTAATCACAAGTATTAATTTTGTTTGGATCAAATGAATTGGACAGATTGAATCGGTAGTGGGACTAGGCAAGGGAGGGACGAAGCTGTATACGACAATTGACTTGGAAAGGGCGAGAGTAGGAAGGACAAGGCTCCTTGGACACGAGCACTCCAACCCTAGATGGTACGAGACTTTCCACATCTATTGTGCTCATTCGGCATCCAACGTCGTCTTCTCCGTCAAGGAAGACGACGCCATTGGTGCCCCCGTCGTCGGAAGAGCCTATCTCCCCGTCAAGGAGCTTCTTAACGAGGAAGAAGTTGACCAATGGCTTGACCTCCTCGACAAGGTATATGTTTATATATACACGCCAAAGTCTTATGTGTAAGTGATTAGCACTCTTGTGGTAAATGTTGTGAAGCAACGTACATGAATAATTTAAATTATGGTAGACGATCCAAATCATATTTTGAACATATGAACAAGTCTATTACGTGAATTGCACAAGTTTTGTCTACAAACTTGTAAAATTTACTAAACATGTCAACGTATAACATAAAATATCTATAGTTGTAACTAGTCATGGGTCCTGTTTCAAAACCGACTACTCCACGGTTCCGGAACTATAGAATCGGAACCCACTAACTCCTGGTTCTTCGATTCAATTACCAGTTCCGCAATTCCATGGAACGTGGAATCATGACCGACTCACCCCCGGTTCCAGAACGGTCAGTTTTTTCTGGTCCCGGATTCGGAATTGTCGGGTTTTTTTCCAATTCGGTTCCACAATTCTACTGGAAGTAGTATGGAACCAAACCCATGACTAATTGTAACCGTACTTGTCAACTTAACAAGCAAATTAATGTGACACTCATCACTTTTACGAGTACGTTTTTTGAAATTTTGTATTATAGGAACATAAACCCATACACAAGGGCTCGAGGATCCATGTGAAGGTCCAATTCCTAGGAGTCACAAAAGAAATAAACTGGGACAGAGGAATCATGTCCGGCACCAAGTTCCCCGGTGTCCCCTTCACCTTCTTCTCCCAAAGGAAAGGATGCAAGGTCACTCTCTACCAAGACTCCCACGTGCCCGACGACTTCGTCCCCAAGATCCCTCTCGACGATGGGCAGCTCTACCAACCCCACCGTTGTTGGGAAGACATCTTTGACGCCATCAACAACGCCAAGCATTTTGTCTACGTGACGGGTTGGTCCGTCTACACGGAGATCAGGCTCGTGAGGGACCCGAGGAGGCCTAAGCCCGGAGGCGACATGACCTTAGGGGAGCTGCTCAAGAAGAAGGCGAGCGAGGGCGTGAGGGTTTTGATGCTCGTGTGGGATGATCGGACGTCGGTCAAGCTGTTGAAGAAGGACGGGTTGATGGCGACTCACGACGAGGAGACGGAGTCGTACTTCCATGATACGGAGGTGCATTGTGTTTTGTGTCCGAGGAATCCGGACAATGGGTTGAGCATTGTGCAGGATTTGGAGATCTCGACCATGTTTACTCACCATCAGAAGAGTGTGATTGTGGACTTTGCTTTGCCTACGGAAGGCTCCGACAAGAGAAGGGTTGTGGGATTTGTTGGAGGAATTGATCTTTGTGATGGAAGGTATGTGTATATGTCTCTCTCTACATTATTCATTGATCTACAAGTACGTATAACTTGACCCGATTTAATAATCTAGGAATTTTGTTATTGATACAAACAAATAAAGAAATTTGGAACAAGCCAAGAATAGTTATCCAACAAGTGATATTTTTAAAATTAATTTATGTACTAAAGTGTATATATATATATATATATTTATATATATATTATAAGGTAATATCATGAAGTCCCGTTTTAATTTGTTTCTAAATTAAATATTTTTATAATATGTTTTTAAATAAGGCATATTATAGAAAAATTGTTTACAAATTTATTCCATTCATATTTAGTTTAGAGTGAACAGTGTATATTATAATGTTGCCTAGCTGTTACAGTTATTTTGTTCAGTAGTCAATGAAAGATCGATCTAAGAACTATGCATAGGAGTCTTGGGTAGCTTTATAGGATATACTAGTATTTTTCAACCTATAGCCCTAATTAAACGACCAGATACCATAAATAGAGCGATTGATATGGTTAAAGTCGATCTACTTAACCTAACCCCAACCTAATTTTACCCAATAGTTGACAAATCCTGTTGAACTTAGTAAATTTAACTCCCAACTAAGACTAAGATTTTTAATACGTATAAATTCAACAAAACCAGGTACGACACACAGTTCCACAGCCTATTCCAGACGCTAGGCACGGTCAACCACGACGACTTCCACCAGCCCAACTTCAAGGGCTCGTCCATCAACAAAGGTGGGCCCCGGGAGCCATGGCACGACATCCACTCGCGCCTGGAGGGCCCCATCGCCTGGGACGTCCTCTTCAACTTCGAGCAACGTTGGCGCAAGCAAGGCGGGCGCGACCTCCTCCTCAACCTCCGTGAGCTCGACGACGTCTTCATCCCTCCGTCCCCCGTCACCTACCCCGACGATCCCTCCACGTGGAACGTCCAGCTCTTCCGCTCCATCGACGGTGGGGCCGCCTTCGGCTTCCCCGATTCCCCCGAGGAAGCCGCCAAGGCCGGCCTCGTCAGTGGGAAGGACAACATCATCGACCGTTCGATCCAGGACGCGTATATCAACGCGATCCGTCGCGCCAAGAACTTCATCTACATTGAGAACCAATACTTCCTAGGGAGCTCGTTTGCATGGACTCGAACCGATGACATCAAAGTCGAGGACGTCGGGGCGTTGCATTTGATCCCAAAGGAGCTTTCGTTGAAGATCGTGAGCAAGATCGAGAAGGGGGAACGGTTTACGGTGTATGTTGTGGTCCCAATGTGGCCCGAGGGGGTGCCTGAGAGCGACTCGGTGCAGGCCATACTCGATTGGCAGAGGAGGACCATGGAGATGATGTACACGGATATAGCCCAGGCTTTGAGGGGTAAGGGGATTGAAGGGGTTGATCTTAAGGACTATTTGTCCTTCTTTTGTTTGGGGAATAGGGAGGTTAAGAAACCGGGCGAGTACGAGCCTTCGGAGAAGCCAGAGCCTGATACCGACTATGAACGGGCTCAAACCGCTAGAAGGTTCATGATCTATGTCCATGCCAAGATGATGATAGGTAAATTAATATTGTCCTTTATATTTGAAGTAATGGTTTAGGTCATATCTAAGTTGCTTATGTTTACAATTCAACCTTTGTATATGGTGTATACTCACTCTTATGTTATGATAATTATTGTAGTTGATGACGAATACATCATCATTGGATCGGCCAACATAAACCAAAGGTCAATGGACGGGGCAAGAGACTCAGAGATAGCAATGGGAGGGTACCAACCCTACCACATAGCCACGCGAGCAAAGCCCTTCCCACGTGGCCAAATCCATGGATTCCGTATGTCTCTTTGGTACGAGCACCTTGGCATGCTGGATGACTCCTTCTTGACACCCAATAGCGTGGAGTGTGCTCGAAAGGTCAACCAAGTGGCCCAGAAGTATTGGGACATCTATTCAAGTGAGTCCCTTGAGAGGGACCTGCCGGGCCACTTATTGACATACCCGATTGGGGTCACGGCTAGCGGTGAGGTCACTGAGGTGCCTGGATTTGAGCAATTTCCAGATACTAAGGCTAAGGTTCTTGGGCACAAGGTTGATATATTACCTCCTATCCTTACCACTTGATAAGTGTGATAGAGTTATTTCAAATGCATGTGTGGGGTATTTTTCTACTAGTTGTAATATGGAGTATTACTTGTATGTTGTTTTTTATGGAAGTATTACTTCACCTGTATGTTGTTGAGTGATGAATAAATGTTCTTGAATATAGCAAGTATGGCGTTACATTTAAGGTGTCTAGAACTCGAAATAAATAATACATGTATTTGTGGAGATGAAGAAGATATGTCAATTAAGAAGTGGTTGTTTTAATGTATTCTAAATTCTAATAGATCGATGAGTGTTTTTACTTTACTTTATAGTTTGATGAAGTAGCTAATAAAGTTAGCAAATTGCTCCATATTTCATTTAATCACTGGTTTTAGTTTAGGTATGTGTGAGTGGATAAAATTAATTGTCATAATTATTTTCGTTATTATCCGTCATAAAGATATTTTTATTTATTATGCTTGTTTTAATTATATATTTTATTATAAAAATTTAATATGACGTTATTTGTTATCATGGAGGATTCTATCTTAGCCGAAAGATAAAATTTCCGCGTGGATTGTGAAACAAGAAATCGCTTGTTGGATTTGGTGCATTATCAGACAATTCTTCTATCTAATGTGATTCACACATGGTAGTGCAATCTTGAATGCTCGTTTGTTCCTACTTGAGCACAATTCTATTCCTCGCTTCCCAGATGTAATACATGGCTACACAATCAGACATTCCACAAGTTAAAGTGGAGGGTGCCTTCCCCTTCAATTGTGTCGTTTGACTAATCCAATGCTCCATATTGTTGCTTCTTCTTAATATTTTTGCCCATTCTAGCACACCTCTAATCCAATGCTCCATATTAGTGCCTCTCAAAAAAAAAATTACTCCCTTAGTGAAAGCACATTCAAAAAACCATAAGTGTGTGACCAATTCTCTTGCACACTAACATTGCAAAGTTCACAATTATCCTCTTGGATACTCCCATCACTTTTAGCTTATCCTTGGTTTTGACCCCCGTACTTATAATCTTCCATGCATTGAATGACACTCTTTGTGTGTTAAGTTTACACCACACCCAATTCTTCTAGACAATTGGCTCACTCTTATCTCTTAGTCCATCATACGGAGTTTTCCAATCCAACTTCCCATTCCTTGAGATGAGAATGGCAAGCCTCATGTCTCCATTCAGAGTTTCAACTAACTTATGTGGAAAACCGATCTCGAGTTAGATCAAGTATGTGGGCCACTCTTCGCTCGTGGATCGAGGAACTCTACCTTCGCAAGGATCTCACTCTCGACAATCAAGGCAAGTGGATGGACCTCATGCCCTTTTTATTAAAAGTGGATTCATGCTTCATTTAATATCCATACTTGTCGAGAATGACTTGTTTGTTCAATAAATGAACTTAGGTTTATTTATTGCTTATAAATAACAACCTAGTTATTCTTATTACTATTTCGTATTACGCCAACACTAGATTCTAGGACTGATGATTTTGGCCTTATGTGTTTAAGTGTCTCGTTCGAGGCCAAGCATGGATTAGCATAGTTGATATCGAGGACTAGCTCGATAACTATTTATTTAGGATGAAAGAGATCTACATGACCGGGATGAAAGAGGCCCGATACCCTTAGGATGAAAGAAGCTTGAACACTTAGGAGGAAAGAGACATGAACACTCAAGGTGAAAGAGACCTGAATATACATGATGAAAGAGACATGTATGCCCATGATGAAAGAGGCATGGAATTCTTTCGGTTTCCGAAAGAATTCCATGCCTCTTTCATTTAGTCTTTCACTAGACTAATCCATCCACCCTTTTTTTCCTTGCATGTTCGGACATCAGGATGCAAAGGCGGATTTTTCAAGGACCGAAGATTCGAAGATAGACACGGTAAAAAGACATATCAAGGAAGGATTCACTTCTAAAGTGAAGTGTTCAAGTAAGGGTACGCGACTGAAGATGTGGTTACCAAGGACTGAAGGTCGAGGCCAGACAAGGTTGAAGGAAGGAAGGGTTTTCCCCTTGAAAAGGGCACTCGAAATGTGGTGTCTTAGCTCTTTTATTTGTAAACAAGGGATTTATCATCATACGAGTTCTCCTTGAAAATAGCATGTATTTTCAATAAGCCCTTTTTAATAACCCCTTTAATAAGTTGGGTCATATTTTTCCGCTACTACACCTTATGTAAACGAAACACCATTGTAACGAACCGCGATTGCCTTTATTGAATAAAACTTTCGTTTTTAAATCATTTTCCCTTAATTATGTGTTTTAAAAGTCTTGAGTGGTTCTGGGTGAGTAATTCGGGATCACTGGAAAATAGGGGTGTTACAAGGCTAATAAAGTTAAGGTTTGGGTGGTTGATTGAAAGTTTTTCATGTTTATGGGCGCTTTTGTGAAATTTAACCTGTTATGGTTGTGTTTTTAAAAAATTGCACAATTTAAGGGTGGTTCTATGTAATTTACCCTATTTGTTAAACCCTGACACCGTTCAACTGATTTGCAAGTATCACAATTCACACACATACTCTGAGGTTGGTCGGTCTAAAAGACGAAACCCTAGAACGAGAGAGACTAACAATCAGGAGTCGGGAGTTTGCCAAGGAAAAACGGCATATCTTCTCTGCCTCGTCAAAGTCTACAAAGGTTTTCTTCGTGTATGAATCTCTAGGTTTTCCTCTCGTTAGTCATTACAAGATCAAAATTTGATCGGTTTGAACTTGTTGTCAATTGAATTTTATTTTTGCTAATGTTTTTATGTCAACCGAGGAACTCGTGGTTCTTATTTCTCAAGAAATATTCAAAATTTCACTTGTTTTGTGTCGCTGGCGCCTGGCCCTCGCCCCTGAAATCTCCCGGCCGCCACCGGGCCCCCGCCCCACCACTGCTGTAATGCACTTTGCTGAGTGCTGACAAGTTTGAATGTATATTTGTCACTTCTACAATATATGATCTCGACCCCCTCAGAATTAGTCTGGAGAATGGGAGTGAAGTTTGAATGTATATTTGATTCCATATTCTAGATTGATTAGATTCCACATTCAATGAAACTAAAGTTTTAAAAATTGAATCATGCCAACACCATGCCAAATTCTCAGACTCAAGAATGACTCATTCCGATTCCTAATCCATTTGTGGGAATGTACCAAACAGGCTCTTATATGATTGGTTTTTAATTGCTATGTTTTATCAAGTTGTCTTTGCATTGCATTCCCATTCCTCTTGAATTTCATGGCCCAATTACCTCCTTCAGTAATTTTGTTTCTTATATCTGCCATTTGGTCCTTGTAATGTTCTTGGATGCAGTATACAAGAGGTTGAAAGTGTTCACGCTTTCATTTTGCTGAAAGCTTTTATCTCTGAGAAGAGCCAAAGACCTTTCTGTTGTTAAGAACTCGCTGATTTCTGAGGAAAAGACCAAGAGCGATCAACCATGGGTAGAAAGGCAATGAAAGGGCATGGTAGTTCTGATGGTGGTGATGGTTCAAAGAATAGAACTGGAAGAATGGTTGACAAGCCCTTTAAAGATCGAAAATTTTCAAATGAACAAGACCCTTCAATCATGGACCCGTCTTTTATCAGGTAATAGGACTGAATTGTCAGATAAAGTAGTAACAACTTGTACTTCTATTTCTATATGGCCTTGAAAATGATGGCCAGTTTGAGGCTTTGGGCAGTATAATGATTGTATAAAAAATCGTGTAGGAAGCAGGTTGATCCTGAAGCAGCAAAATATTTTTCTGAAATTGCTAATGTTTTGGAATGTGGTGATGTGGACCTGGAGGAGCGACCCTATGTTTGTGGCAATGCCCTAGAAGAAGCTAAGGGTAAAGAAGTTGAGCTTGCCACGGACCACATCATAAGCCACACCTTGCAGACCCTCCTGGAGGGTTGTGATGTGGATAATCTCTGTCTTTTTCTGAGATCATGTGCGAAGAACTTTGTTTGTATTTCAAATGATAGCTGTGGTTCACACGTGGCTGAGACAGCTCTCAACTCTTTAGCTATGCATATTCAGGATGAGGAGTATCATTCTCTGATTAAGGAAACTCTGGAATTGATTTGTCAGGTATTACTAGCTTATTTTGCTGATTTTTTTTTCATGCTATCTTATGTTTCCACATTATTATGTCTTGTACATAGAATGTTGTCTTTTAACTATGGCTATTTAAGGTCTTTGAACTCTGTTGTTGAATTGTGTGGTGAAGTGTCTAGTTTTGGAACATTTTTTCTTACAGAAGATGCATATGTTCTTTTCAATGTCTTAAAAGGCAAAATTGGTTGATTTTTTTTATTGATGGACAATGTTGTTATATTTTTCTTTGTCAGAATATGGCTTCGAATCCAGTAGATGTAATGTGTAACTGCTATGGATCTCATGTTCTTCGAAGTCTGCTTTGTGTTTGTAAAGGAGTTCATACCAATTCAGAGTTTCATACTGCAAAATCTTCCACTGTTTTAGCTCAAAGATTGAATCTCAAAGCTGATAAAGGAGAAACAAACAATACACAGTTTATACACCCGGGATTTCCAGAGTTGCTCAAATTCCTAGTGTCAGAAATGTTAAAATGTAGCCAGACAGATATTGCAGTCCTACAAAGGGATCAGTATAGCAGTTTGGTTCTGCAGGCAAGTTGCTTCTTCCTCCTAATCTTCTTATTGATCTTGATTCATATTAGCTTGCCTTTATTTCTCCGTTACATTGGTGTGGATAGTCAGATGAATTTTTTGCCCTAACTGCAGACTGCTCTAAGGCTATTAGCCGGCCAAAATGAAGAGTTGCTGTCAATAGTTCCAGTAATTCTGGGATCTAGCATGGAAAATACAGAGGAAGGAAGTCTTATTACCTCATCTGAGGTGCAAAACATCAAAGATCTGGTCAAAGAAAACGCATTCAGTCATTTAATGGAAGTAAGTTTCACTAGATCTTTTTCCTTGTGGGATTCACAGAAAATATCTGCTCAAACATGTTTCAAGTATTAGTTAGGAAGAGATATGTTTGAGTAATTTCCAAAAGAATTGATGGCATCACAGGAAGCCAGTACGCAAAACTTTCCTTTTTTTGTCAATCTTGTTGAACTGCGATAAGCCATTTTATGTAGTTTCTGCAATTTTTAGTGTTAAGACTAAAATCAACATTATAATTTCTTTTTGCTGATGAAATTATTGCTATAGTAGATGCCAACACGTTCCCCTTGCTTTTCAACATTTCAACTATGGTCTTTTCCCACTCTAATTTTATTCTGGTATTTGCAGATCATATTGGAAGTGGCTCCAGATGTCTTGTATGATGAAATCCTTGAAAAAGTTTTCAAGGGCGCCTTATTTGAATTATCATGCCATCCATCTGCAAATTTTGCAGTCCAAGCCTTGATTTCTTATGCAAGATCTAAGAGTCAAGTATGTAAAGCCTTCCTCTGCTATATTATTGGGACTAATATGCTATATTCTTTTCCATATGCATTTGTACATTGAGAATAACAAATAGGTGTTAAATATGTAACATGTGTGTCAATATGGGCATTGTTTCTCTCGTAGAATGACATTTATGTTTTTATCTACTGGTGGCATCATACGATGCTATTTTTTTTTCTTGCTCTCCAGGTTGAAGGAATTTTGGAGGAACTCGGTTCAAAGTTTAAGGACCTTCTTGAAACGGGAAAGGCAGGAGTTGTTGCTTCTATAATTGCCGCAACTCAGAAGATTCAAACTAATGAAGACAAGGTCAAATATTTTCTCAACAATCAATTCTTATCCTATTTTTTGATTTATTCTTGTTAGCTCATGATGGTGACTTCATTTGTCTAAGAATTTTGTTGGTTTACTACTTGTACAGTGCACCAAGGCTCTTGCAGCTTCTGTAACATCAGGAAATGAACCCCCAAAACACATCGTTCCTAGATTGTTATATCTTGATAGTTACATCTACAGTCACGATAAAGCTAACTGGAGCTGGCCAAGTAATTCAAGAGTGCATTTTATGGGTTCTATGATTCTTCAGTTAATATTCAAGTACCCAAGTGTATGTAGGCCTCTTCTTTTTTGTTTGTTTCTTCTCTTATTGTCTTTCATGAGTCATTCTCGTATTTTGTAAAAATTTATAATTATAATCTTCATATAATCGCTGTTTTTAAGTGAGTACAGATATCTTAATTCAGCTTTGCCTCTTTTCAGGAATATATACAGCCTTATATTAGAAGTATTACAACTATGGAAAGTGATCACATCACTAAGATTGCCAAGGATGTCGGTGGAGCACGAGTTATTGAATCTGTACTGTCATCAAATGCTAAAGATAAACAGAAGATGAAACTGGTTGGCAAGTATGTTCTGCTTCAATTCCTTCCATAAGTGTCCATTCTTTGTTGAAATATTGATCTCGTTCTGTCCATTAATTACTCTGCTCCTAACTTTGAAGGCTGAAGGGTCACTTTGGGGAGCTTGCAATGCATCCATCGGGGTCTTTTACCGTCAGTAAGTGTTTTAGTGTGAGTGATGTACCACTTAGAGAAGCCATAGTCTGTGAACTAGCTACTATTCAAAAAGAACTTTCCAAGACAAAGCAAGGCCCTGGTCTTATGAAAAGCTTTGATGTTGAAGGGTAAGATTTTTGCTACATGATGTTGGATTTTGATGCTTTTTTTTTGTTGCTTTCTCTTACTTATCATCTTCATTTACCTCAAATAGATATGGCAGAAGACCGGAGCAGTGGCGATCTACCCAAAACTCGAAAATCTCTGTTTACAAAGAGTTTCTTGCTGAATTTGACACTGAAAAATCATTTGAGCCTCAGAATAAAAAGAGCAAGAAGAGCTTTGTTGATGACTCAAAGAAGGTAACCCAGCAAAGTGACCTGAAGAAGCTGAGACAAGAAATCGACTATTCGTTGGCGTCACTTGAGGGCTCAAAGGATAAGAAAGAGAAGCGGAAGAAGAAAGATGATAAAAATAGATCAGCTCACAAGAAGGCCAGAACATGAATCTTCTATTATAAATTATTGTCAACGTAAAGCCTTTTCGAATGCACAAGACAAGACCTTGCATTGTACTTTCAATTTTGTAGCAAGGGTGAGTTAATGAAATATTGTAAGAGAGTAAACTCAAACTGCTGAAGTTAAAGTGGTCATTTAGATAGAGGTTTGTTTTCTGCAGTTTACCGTTACTTCACAACATATGACTATCACTTTGGCATAATGCTATTGCAAAACAAAACATAGATTGCCAAGCTTCCACAGATTTTCCAATATCAATCGAAATAGTCTGCTTTTCTCAAGTTTTTCTAGTATGTTTGGTTAGAACTTTTTAGGTTTTAAATATTTCATATCAATACTGATACTGTAGTTTGTATAACTAGGATTTTTGGCATTATTTATTCGTGTTTTAGGATATTATGATTAGTCTGTTGTGAAAGTCGAATTCAAGAGTTTAATGGAAGAAATCAAAAGTGATAAAGATTCAAGACAAGACTAGACTTGAAGTAATGATTTGGAGTACGACCCTTCGTTCAAGAGCTACAATAGTCATTTGGACCCTTCGTTTAAGAGCTACAATAGTCCTTTGGATCTCAATTTGGTATCACTGAAAAGTAAATTTGAAGAGCTACAATTCATATATTTATTCCGTGTCGAAATTCCCACTCTAAGGGTCAAAATAACCTCCGAAAGTACCGTTAAAATGCTATCTGCCGAAGAACCATTGCCAGGGGTTCCAAAATCGTGCCGACAGTAATATGCTGCCTCGAAGGAGCCAACAAGTCAAATCGCGACCACGGTTTCCACTACCGCGACCGCGGTTCTGCCGGATCACACACGCGAAAGACTTTACGAGTTTATCTTATTTAGCTCTTTTTCTTATCTTTTAAGTTTCAAGTTTCTTTAGATATAAGACTTTTTAGAGTTTATTTTCAGACTTTTACCTTTTCATTATTATTCGAGAAAATTGCACTAAACCACCCGTTAAATAGGCGAATTTAAACTTAATCACCCGTTATACACGAATTTGTTTTAAACCACCCAAAACTTCGATTCCGTTAACAAATAGCAACCCATTGCCTTATTCCGTCAAAAATGCCGTTAGATCGTGTACAATTACTACTTTGCCCTCAATTGTTCGACATATTTACATGTTTACCAGGCGGTCTGGGCATTTTTTTTATAAAATTAAAAACCGACCGGTTCAGTGAACTTTAAGGCCTAAAATCGAGATAAAAACCCAACAAATTTACCCCAAGTCCTCATAAATCGATTCTAGGGTTCATCTTTGGGGGAAATTGGCAATTCGATTTGGTGGGAGGATTGCCAATTTCTCCAATTCTGTTCAAATACAATGGCATCAATGCATCAAGAATCTGAACAGGATCTTGCTCAAACTGCATCAATAGCTCCAATTCTGGCTCCTTCCTCGTTACTGTCTCCCTCTCAATAGCCAACTTTCCTTCTTTAGTAGTTAGCCTGAAGTACTCGTCTTCCATGGCGTCCACACAGTTCCCATCTGAATCCAAGACCTCACCTTTTCTAGACAGAGGAAGAAGCGTGTGAATCACAGGAACAGACTTGAGCAAGGAGACGAATTTCGTGTACAGAAGCTCGACTTTATCGACCTCCTCGCTTAGGAAGAGCGAGAAGACGCTATCAGCAATGGATTGAGCCTCTTTTGCAGTAGGAAACGAATCTCCATCAATGTACCTTACTGCCTCAATATTCGGTCTCCTCGAGAAGTACGAATTCCCTTTCTTTCCTACACTAATCACCGACAAATCTAACTCTAAGGCTTTCAATTTTGCGATTCGCTTCTCCGCCTTCCTGATTAAAGCGTTGTTGAATCCGCCGCATAATCCGCGATCGCCGGTGACCACGACGAGTGCGATTTATGAGGATTTGGCGATAAAAGACGAGACCAATGCTTCAGCTCACCATGCGAAATCTGCTAAAAAGATCGTGAAGAGGCGGACGAGGAGGAAGGAGAGTTTTGGGTGTAAATGTTTGGACCAATTGAGGGCAAAGTAGTAATTGTACAGGATTTAACGGAATTTTTGACGGAATAACGCCATGGGTGGCTATTTGTTAACGGAATCGATGTTTTGGGTGGTTTAAAACAAATTCGTGTATAACGGGTGGTTAAGTGTAAATTCGCTTATTTAACGGGTGGTTTAGTGCAATTTTCTCTTATTATTCCAAGTTTTAGGAGAACCCTTTGATGGAGAACTAAATCTTTGTTTTCATTCCCTTGTTGAAGCTTTTAGATTCAAATAAGTTGTGAGATTTGATTATTTATAGGACTTCGAGAGTTTTGATGTGGGATAGCTTGTAAAGTAGGTGATGTGTCAACTCTTGACTGGACGACTTGTTCTTCAAAGATTGCAGGCTTGTCAATGGGCAAGTGGGCAAGTGGGTGAGTGATGTGTCGCCTTGTGATTGGTGACGAGTCTTGGTTGCTTTCTAGTAGGCGTGTAGCTTTTATAGACTAAGTGAGGTGTCATTATGCTATTGGAGGGAGTAATCAGGTGCGTTGTAGACCCTATGAGAGTAGCCTGTGGTTCTTTCAAAGGTCATCATGATTGCGTCCAAGTAGATAAGTAGTGTATCCACATGTGATGTCTTGTCCATGATCTTTAAGTTTCTACTCTTCCATGACAGGGTGTGGCCTTTTCTTTTGATTGTTTATCCGAGGTTAGGGGTCCTTATTCCTTCGTACTCAATGCACCATATGACCTTTTGATTGTTATATGGACTCACTGGCCTTTACCTTTGTGATTCACGCGTTATATGGCCTTCTGATTATTATCCGGACTCGCTTGTCTTTACCTTCGTGATCCACACGCCATACGATTCTTAGTTAACTTAGTCTTTTTTAACTCGATTGTTTTATGTAATCCGCATGCTACTTATTCACGCACCATCAAAACCTTTACAAATTACATGTTTTTATCGTTCAAACTTGTACTTGTAGTTGTAGGCTTGTAGAGCCTCATCAGTGACGGATCTAGGATAGACTGGATGGTGGGTGGAAGTTGAACAAGTCCAATATCAAAAAAAAACGGATAAATAAACTAGTTTAAACATCCAAATAGTATAAATAAAGTAATAATATCCCAAGTTTCACAATTTTTCGTACCACTAAGTCGATCCGATCGGTTTTGTAGTATAAAACAAAACAAAAATCTAAACACTCAGCAAACAAATCAGAACAAAAAGTGTATTGAAACTTCACGTTGCCTTCTTCGAAATAAGGTAGATTTTGTCACTTTTTTCATCAATTTATAAAATATATCAAATTGAGAGAAAAAAATCTAGACACTTTTTTATAAAGTGGATTATCATGTATTCCTAAATTCTCTCATATGGCCCTAGTTTTAACAGCCCAAATTTATAAATTCTCATATCGCCGCTCCTCCCTGCGGATATCATGCTCAGGTTACAGGCGATTATGCTTGATAATAATGGTGAGGCTCGGGATAGGGTCATCTGGCATCCTACTACGTCCGGTCTTTTCACAACTCATTTTTTAGGGCTTTGGCCCGGACGGGTATTGCGAATGCTACACAGTACACACCCTGTCTGGGATGCAATTTGGAAGACTCCTGCGCAACAGCGCGCCCGACACTTTATGTTCCTCGTTGCTCACGAGTCTGTGTTGTGTAATGCCACCAGGCTGCGCAGGCATTTAGCGAGTTCGGTTGAGTGCCCTCGTTGCTCGAATGAGGAGACCATTCTTCATATGTTGCGTGATTGGGTTGCCCTTAATGTTGATGCTGCGTCTAAAGGGAACCCAGGACCGGCCGCCGGCGGGGGTGTGTTTCGAGACGAAAAGGGCTCGTTCATTACTGCGTTGATCAACTTCTCTTATGGTCTGTGTTTAGCAATTACTGCAGAGCTTTGGGCGCTGAAACATGGAATCCAGTTAGCGGGTCAGCTGTCGATCCCGAGGCTCATCGTTCAAACGGATTCCCTCATTGCACGAAACTTGCTGACTGACTTTGGGGAGATCCCTGCTAGAGACTTCGCCTTAATCCAACATTGCAAGTTTCTGGTGTAGAACAGCAATCTCACAGACAATAGCTCCTAATCCCACAGACAATCTCAGCGGAAGCAAGCAATAGTCTGTAGAACAGCAAACACAACCAAGACAACAAAGTCGAGCAATTCGGCAAACCAACAACAACAATGTGGGAATCAAACCAACCACAAGCAAGCAAGCAGAAATATAAGCAAATAGCAAAGCACAAATCAACACCAAGATTTAAGTGGGAAAACCCTCAAACTAGAGGGGAAAAAACCCACTGGCGCCCAACAGAGCAAAATTCCACTAATCAACAAACGGATACAAGTGTTTTCAAGTCTCACACCCGGAGAGCTTCAATACAAGGAGAATCAACTCTAAAACTCCTAAATGAAGGAAAACACTTGTACCTAGAGATTAGATTTCCAAGGGGAGAGAAAACCTACCAACAAACAACTAGTTGTTGGATCCTGAAGCTAGAGTCGAAATAATCCCGGGCTTAGCAAGAAAGAACTCTTCTTCTTCTTCACCCAATTTTCTCCTCTCTCTTCTCCTTTCTCCCTCCTCACTTTTGTGCTCCAATTTCACTCTCAAGGAAATGAGGGCTCTCAATTTTGGTGGCTCTTGGAAAGTGAGGCCCCTCTCCTAGCTCACACATATTTGTTGTCTATAAACCCTAGCAAGACAACACTTTTGGGCTGGACATTAATATTGGGCTTGGGCCCAACAATCTCCCCCTCCAGCCCAAGGGGAAGACGTCCACACCGGCTCGGGATCTTCACTTGTGCACCAGTCCCCCATCTTGGCGCAGAAACTGGTGCTTGTCAACAGTCACCACCTTGGTAAACATGTCAGCTGGATTCTTGTCAGTGTGAATCTTCTTTAAGCTCATTCGACGATCACTCACAGCATCTCGAATCCAATGGTATCTCACATCAATATGCTTTGTCCGGCAATGATATGTAGCATTCTTGCTCAAATCTAGAGCACTCTGACTGTCACAGTTCACCACATACTCTCCTTGCTTTAAACCCAAATCCTGAAGGAATCTTTTCACCCAGATCATCTCTTTCCCAGCTTCTGTCATGGCAATGTACTCTGCCTCAGTCGTGGACAAAGCAACACACTTCTGCAACTTGGACTGCCACGAGACAGCTCCCCCCGCAAAAGTAAACAAGTATCCTGATGTCGACTTTCTACCATCAAGATCTCCTGCCATATCTGAATCTGTGAACCCCTCAAGAATAGGCTTATCTCCTCCAAAGCATAATCTCATCTTAGAAGTAAATCTCAAGTACCTGAAGATCCACTTCACTGCTTCCCAATGGTCTCTACCAGGATTGGAAAGAAATCTGCTCACAACACCAACCGCATGAGCAATATCCGGTCGGGTGCACACCATAATATACATCAAGCTACCAACTGCTGATGAATAAGGAATGGTGTCCATCTTCTTCTTCTCTTCATTTGTGGACGGGCAAGACTTCTTGCTAAGTTTGAAATGGCTAGCAAGAGGAGTACTAACCGACTTAGCACCTTCCATTTGAATCCTGCTCAGAACCTTCTCAATATACTTCTCCTGTGACACCCATATCTTCTTGGCTCTTCTGTCACGAGTAATTTGCATACCCAAAATCTGGCGTGCCGGTCCCAAGTCTTTCATATCAAATGAAGTGCTCAAATCCCGCTTCAAAGCATCAACTAGGGATATATCTTGTCCCACAATCAACATGTCATCAACATAGAGAAGAAGAATGACAAATTTACCATTTGCCTACCGTTTGAAGTAAACACAATGATCTGCACTTGTTCTGGTGTAGCCATGATCCACCATAAAGCTGTCAAACTTCTTGTACCATTGTCTGGGAGCTTGCTTCAGCCCATATAAGCTCTTCTTCAGTTTGCAAATCAAGTCCTCTTTTCCCTTTACTTCAAACCCCTCCGGTTGCTCCATGTAAATCTCCTCATCTAAATCACCATGGAGAAATGTAGTTTTCACATCCAACTGCTCAAGTTCCAAATCCATGCTCGCAGCTAAGCCAAGGATCACTCTGATGGAACTCATCTTGACAACCGACGAGAAGATTTCATCAAAATCAACTCCCTTCTTCTGACTGAAGCCTTTCATAACTAGTCTAGCTTTGTACTTGACTAGTTTGTCTCCATCCGTCTTTAACCTGAACACCCACTTGTTCTTCAAGGCCTTCCTCCCTTTGGGAAGTTTTACAAGCTCATATGTGTTGTTCTTTTTCAAAGAACTCAACTCCTCTTCCATGGCTTTTTCCCATTGAGCTTTTTCTTTGTGGGTTTGCACTTCTTGAAAACTTTCAGCCCTCCCCCCCTCTTCAATAACTGCAACATACTCAGACGAGGGATATCTTGTGGATGGACGACGCTCTCTTCTTGACCTTCTGAGCTCATCTGCTTCTTCATTTTCTACTGGCTCCCCCTGCTCAGAACCCTCACCGGTTTCAGCTTCTGGTAAATCATCATCTAAAGCAGGAATATCATCAATGCCATTCCCTAAAGAAGACTCATCGCCAGAGTCGTTGCTTTCTGGCTGAGAAGGCAAGTAAACCAGAAGCTCGGCGGCTTCCTCTGGTGTATCAGATTCTGACAAAGTCTTGTCTTCATGAAAGATCACATCCCTGGATCTTATCACCTTCTTCCTTTCCGTATCCCACAACTTGTACCCAAAATCTGCATCTCCATATCCTAGAAAAATGCAAGTAATTGCCCTGTCATCTAACTTTTGTCTCTGTTCTTTAGGCACATGTACAAATGCCTTGCATCCAAAGACCCGCAGATGAGAGTAAGAGATATCTCTGGCAGACCAGACTCTCTTAGGAACATCAAAGTCCAAAGCTGCTGACGGAGATCTATTCATCAAATAGCAGGCAGTCATTACAGCTTCACCCCAAACTGGCTTAGGAAGATTTGCCATTTTCAGCATACATCTGACCTTTTCCAGAATGGTTCTGTTGGTTCTTTCAGCAACACCGTTGTGCTGAGGAGTACCGGGAGTCGTCTTCTCATGTCTGATGCCGTGCTCAAGACAATACTTCTGAAACTCCCTGGAAGTGTACTCGCCTCCATTATCACTCCGAAGGCACTTCAAGGAACAAACCTTCTCTCGCTCTACCTTGGCATGGAACTCCTTGAAGCAATCAAGAACCTGGTCTTTTGTTTTCAAAACAAACACCCAAACCTTTCGTGAAGCATCATCATTAATAAAAGTCAGAAAATATCTACGACCACCAAGTGTGGGCACATCAATGGGACCACAAACATCATAATACACCAACTCAAGCAAATTCTTTTTTCTCTTAGAAGATTTGCTAAATGACACCCTAGTTTGTTTACCAAATAAACAATTATCACAAGGGCTCAAAGACATACCTTTGGCTGAAGGAATGAGGGTCTTCTTCGCCAAAATTTGCAGTCCTTTTTCACTCATATGTGTCAACCGCTTATGCCATAAACCTTGTGATGCCTCATCCTCAACTGCATTTAGGCCATCTCGTGTGACCTTCATCTGAGTCTTGTACAAAGTGTAACTAAGACTCCCTCTAGCAATCACCATTGAGCCTTTTGAAAGCTTCCACCTCTTATCACCAAAGAAACTGTGGTAGCCCTCTATATCCAAAGCATGAAGAGAAATCAAGTTCATACGCAGATCAGGTACATGTCGCACATTCTTCAATGTCATCGTGCAACCCGCATTTGTTTGAACACAAATGTCACCCATACCGACAATCTCTGCATAGCTAGTGTTCCCCATCTTCACTTTACCAAAGTCTTCGGCTTTGTAACTAGTGAAAATATCCTTCCTCGGTGTAGCGTGATAGGATGCAGCTGAGTCGACTACCCACTCTACACGAGAATCAAGCTCGTCGTTGTGATCATCCACACAAGACAGAACAACCAGACCTTCTTCGTCACCACACACAGCAGTTGTGGTGTTCTTATCATCCTCTTTCTGATTTTTCTCTTCATTCTTGATCTTCTTCCAAGCATTGCAATTTCTCTTCACATGCCCTTTTTCGCCACAATGAAAGCAAGTATACTTTCCTTTTCCCTGAGAAGTTCCCCTGTTCTGTGACTTCCCTCTGGACTTGCCACGTCCATTCCTCTCTCTACTTCTCCCTTTGGACTTATCACCTGATGTCGTCGCCAGAGTCTGTGAAGTGCTAGTACCCATGTCTTTCCTCCTAGTCTCCTCATTGTAGAGACTATCAATGATGGTACTCAAGGACACAACACCATTAGGAGCAGAATTGTTGATGGAAACTACCAAAGTCTCCCAAGTATCGGACAAAGAACTCAATAGCATCAACACATGTAACTCATCATCTAGAGGCAACTTCATGGTGCTCAACTGATTTACAAGCTCTTGAAACTCACTCAGATGCTCGGCAATAGGCTTTCCACCTTGTACTTCAGATTAACAAGCTTTCTGATCACAAAAGCTTTGCTCTGAGCTGACTTTCTCTCGTACATAGACTGAAGTTTTTTCCATAAAACCTGTGCATCTGTCTCATTGCTTATATGGTGGTAGACGCTGTTGTCTACCCACTGTCTTATGGCTCCCACTGCCTTTCTGTGCGTTTTCTTCCAGTCGTTGGCATCAACTTTGTCTGGCTTCTTTGATCCCAACTCAACAGGGTCATACAATTCCTTGCAGAACAGAATATCCTCCATCTTCGACTTCCAGAGCGAATAGTTGGAGGATGTCAGCTTGATCATAGTACCCGCAAACTCATCTGTCTTAGTTGGCATATCTCACCCAAACTCAGACGGAGCTCAACCTCGGCTCTGATACCACTTGTTGGGGAAAAATGGATCGATCAATAGCTCCTAATCCCACAGACAATCTCAGCGGAAGCAAGCAATAGTCTGTAGAACAGCAAACACAACCAAGACAACAAAGCCGAGCAATTCGGCAAACCAACAACAACAATGTGGGAATCAAACCAACTACAAGCAAGCAAGCAGAAATATAAGCAAATAGCAAAGCACAAATCAACACCAAGATTTAAGTGGGAAAACCCTCAAACTAGAGGGGAAAAAACCCACTGGCGCCCAACAGAGCAAAATTCCACTAATCAACAAACGGATACAAGTGTTTTCAAGTCTCACACCCGGAGAGCTTCAATACAAGGAGAATCAACTCTAAAACTCCTAAATGAAGGAAAACACTTGTACCTAGAGATTAGATTTCCAAGGGGAGAGAAAACCTACCAACAAACAACTAGTTGTTGGATCCCGAAGCTAGAGTCGAAATAATCCCGGGCTTAGCAAGAAAGAACTCTTCTTCTTCTTCACCCAATTTTCTCCTCTCTCTTCTCCTTTCTCCCTCCTCACTTTTGTGCTCCAATTTCACTCTCAAGGAAATGGGGGCTCTCAATTTTGGTGGCTCTTGGAAAGTGAGGCTCCTCTCCTAGCTCACACATATTTGTTGTCTATAAACCCTAGGAAGACAACACTTTTGGGCTGGACATTAATATTGGGCTTGGGCCCAACAAATCCAACATTGCAAGTTTCTGGTGTGCAACTATCCAGGAGAGATCCAAATTGTCCACGTTAGACGTCAATCCAATCGCGTGGCCGACATGCTAGCTAATATGGCTTTCTCAATTAATGAACCGTTTAAGATTTATAGTTCACCCCTAGCTTCATTTTGCCTTTAATTGAATTTGATGTTGTAAGCCTTTCGGGGCATAACTAGTCTCGTTTCTTAATAATACTAGTTTTACCCATTATACCATATACGACTACGATTCGATATTTTATAGACATTATAAATAAAATATTAATAAATAAAAATATAATATAAATTTTAATATAAGTAATTTATTGCTGGCCGAATGTATAATTTTTTTTTATCAAATATTATATTCTTCACATTTTATTACTTTTTATTTACGTAAATTTAGGGCATATCAAATATTTTAATACATCTATTAAATATTTTATTATTTATTTTTATAAATTTTAAAATTATAAATATTTAATTTTTTATAAAAGAAAATCACTATATATATCTATAAATAAATTCTTCAAAAGATATATGCTAAAAGATATATATTTATTCTAAAATATTTTATCTTTGTTATTGTTATACTAAATAGATTTTTGTTTGATGTTAAAGATAATTTTAAATAGTTAAAAAAGAATTTAATAGAAAAAGTTAAAATATTTGAAATAAAAATTAATTTTGTAATTATAAGGTAGGGCCAGAATCGTTCTGGTGGCTTGAAAAGGAACATCTTTAATATATAGTTATAGATGGTAGGGATTACCCGTTTTTTGATTAATTTTTTTTATATAAAATCAACCAAATAAATTAAAAATGAATAAAATAAACGGAAATTTCGCGTGGTAACCTTGAGGTTTGACGTTATTCATGAGGTGTACCAAAGTTTGACATAATTTACACGGTAACCCTAAGATTCATATAAAATTTGCATAATAACCTTCAGATTAGTACGAAATTCATCAAATGCACAAAAAGGTTAAAATTAATTTTAATCATTCATTTTGTTTATAAAATATTGATTTTTAACGATATTAAAATAATCTTATTCACTACCTTAATATCAACTAATTATTTAATTTAATTTCTTAAAACATTTCTTAATATATTTTTATCTGATAAATTAATCAACTAAAATACTTTCATCTTTTCCCATTTATCAAAGTTAAGATGTTTTTTAAGAAAAATTTAATCAAAAATTTTAATTCTTTGTTATTTAATAAATAAAGATCAAATAATGTAATTTTAAAAAGAAAATCTTCAAAATATAAATAATTCAAATTTTCATTAATTGTAGTCAGTTTTTAAAAATAATACAAATTTGTAAATAATATAAATTTTGATGAGAAAAAATAAAATTAAATAAATAATTTAATTTATTTTGATCAATGACTAAATGTTAACTAATAATTATTTTAAGAATATTTATAAATAAAATACGATCAGTATTTTTTATGTTTTATAATTAATTAATAAGTATATAACATAAAAAATAAAGATTGGATAAAATTAAATAAAATTATTCTAACTACAAAAATCATATTATAATAATGAATAATATTAAATTTTACAAAATTCTTAATTGTTTTTTTCGTTTTTTCGTTTTTTAATTTTTAATTTTTATCTTTGTAATGTTTATATTTTAGTTCTTTGTTTTTTCGCTTTTTTCGAAATTTTCATTTTTTTCAAATTTTTCAAAATTTTTGAATTTGTTCGAATTTTAATTTTTTTTTTGTGTTTTATTTTTTTTGTTTTTAAATATTTTATTTTTTTATTAAAAATTTTGAAATTAATAATTAATGTTAATTTTAACTTTTTGGTTATGTGACAAATTTAGTTTGACCATAAGGTTATTTTGCGAATTTTGGCTATACCTCAAGGTTACCGCATAAATTATGTCAAACTTTAGTATACCTCATGAATAATGTCCTATTTCAGGGTTACCATGTGGAATTTTCGTAAAATAAATCTGTGCAGATTTTCTAATAGAAACGACGTCGTGTCCACTGTTTCTTCTTTCTTTTGACTTTTCTTTAGATTTAGGTCAGCCGACAGCCCGGTCGGCGCAACCACTCGCCCAGGCTCAACGCTGCCTCGTCACTCTGATGTAGCTTAGGTAATACTTTTTCACGCTGTTTCATAGCTCTTCTACCTTATTTAACGACAAAAATGTAATTTCAAGACGGGTCATCTCTTCAGCATCCGGGTCGGGTGGGTCAAAGTACTAGTCCGCCCACGTTCCAATACCAAACGCGAAACACGTACCTCTCGCACGAGCTATGGCCGCCTATTCTTGTTCGTCCTCGCATCACACTCTCCTCGCCCGCGAGATTCGCTCTCCTTTCCCAAAACCTCTCTTCTTCATTTCCCCTCCGATCTCCGCCTGCAATCGCTCAATTTCGGTCTCCCCTCTCCGATTCAGCTCCCGATCCCTAATTCGACAAAGCCACATCCCACAGGCGAGTTCTTCAATGGCGGACAAAGTTGAAAGCCAGTACAAGGGCAACGGAAAGTCCACCTCCACCATCTTTCCCACCGAAGAAGAGCTATCCGTCTCTCTGGCCAAGTATGTCGCCGATCTGTCTCAGAAGTTTACCACTGAAAGGGGCGCTTTCACCGTCGTTGTCTCTGGTGGATCCTTGATCAAATCTCTCAGGTGCCGGATGTTGATTATTTTCCCTCTTTAATTTTAAAAAAAAATTAACTACATATTCTGCTAATTTTATCTTTGATTTTTTTTTCAGGAAGTTGACGGAGTCGCCATATGCGAGCTCGGTGGACTGGTCGAGGTGGCATGTGTTCTGGGTGGATGAGAGAGTTGTGCCTAAAGATCACCCTGATAGCAATTACAAGCTTGCTTATGATGGCTTTCTTTCTAAGGTAAAACGCTGGTTTGAAATTTGAATGGGATTATTTTTGTTTTGCTACCATTACAATTTGCAAGTTTGATCTATTGGTGATCTCTTGATGATGAATTTCAATTGTGTGCTTCAATAGTGTCTTAGAATATATTCAATTTACTAGTATTCTTGCTACATGTTATGTTTCTAGCTGAGCTGAGATGTTTTGATACAGTGATAACTGCTGTGAACTTGAATATATAATTTAGTTTAGCTAGTTTGGAAAATGTTCCTGAGCAATGATATGTGTAGAGTGTCATTTCACTCGTTTGTTCCAAGTTGGAATATCACTTCCCTGGTTATAAGACCCTTGGATTTGGATTGGATTATCCATTTTTAAACCTTCCAGTGCAAACTTGAAATCACATGGATTAAACCTATTGAGTTGCCTACTATATTGAATAATAGCTTGTTATAATTGTTGATGATCCATGAGGTGAGTGTCAATGATAATAAGATCATACAGGAGTTTATTATTGAGTGTCAGAGTGTGCTGACTGCTGACTATTAGATTTTGCATACTGTGTTTCAATACAGGAGCTTGTTTAAATATGAGATGGATTATATCATACTGTTAAATGTTTCTAGCTGTCTGATTGATTTGCTATTGAGTTTTATAGCTAAAAAAGAGGTCTAGAATGTTGGGAATCATCATCAGTCATCTTTTTTGTAGTTTCTAAAGATTGACTATTGCAAAATAACTTGTGGGCAGAAATATGTGAAAGTTTCTAAAACAGTTTCAAGCTGCAACTTTCATATTTAAATTATATAAGCTCCATAGATTGGAGACAATCTTCCGAATTTTGACTGCTTTTTTATTTTGTGGCCCATAATTGAGTATATTGCAGAAGAGTGGGCAAGATGTGTCTTCACTATAATTTATTAGATTTGTTTTCAGTATTATATCTACAACAGTATTTTCTCTTGAGGTGCTTGCCATATGGCCGATGTAATCACTTACCAATTTTGTGGTTTTGTGATATTTTGCCTATTAATGTATTACCTAGTATCTTCTAGCTAAGATAACGCAAATGTGATCCTTCGCCCTAGTTATTTTTCATTTGTTATTGGAAATGAGCTAGCAGCTTCATTATGTAGTCATAGGAATCAAGTTGATAGTGTCATAACTCTAAACTTAGTATTGGCATTTTTTTTATTTGCCTTGTATATCTGGAATAGGAAGACCATGTATAGATGGGTAATATCCTAGTCCATTTGCTACAATTTTATCCCTCTCTAAGAAGCATAGTGATCTTATTATAGTCACTTGTGCAAGAACAACCTATATAATTATGTAATAAATTGGTTTTACAGAAAAAGAAAGAAAGAGCTAGATATATCTAAACATCTCTTTTTCTTCCAATAAATCACCTTATGACTGCATAACATAAAACTCGTCATAAGATCTCCATCCCATGAGCATTGTCCATTTGCTTTTCATAATTGTTGAAGCCACATCAATTGTTCACTTGAAGTTATTTCATTTTATGTTTTTGATGTCAATTGCTTCTGGTAAACTATACACATACATGTCTCTTAGGGGAGCACACATCAGCCAAATTAATGTTAAGCTTATATTCTCTCTTCTGGCAGGTTCCTATCCCACCGGGCAACGTGTATGCCATAAACGACGCCCTCTCAGCCGAGGGAGCAGCCGACGACTACGAAACGTGCCTAAAGCATCTCGTTACAAAGGGGGTGATCGCCACATCACAAGCCAGCGGTTTCCCGAAATTTGACCTCATGCTTCTTGGTATGGGACCCGATGGGCACGTAGCTTCTATGTTCCCGGGTCACCCTCTTCTCCAAGAGAATAAGAAATGGGTTACCTCCATTAAGGACTCTCCAAAGCCTCCCCCAGAGAGGATCACATTTACCATCCCTGTCATCAACTCCTCAGACTTCATTGCTATGGTTGTCTGTGGGGCCGGTAAAGCGGGTCCTGTTGCAGCTGCTCTTAAACAGGCTGATGTGGTGTTCCCAGTTCAGATGGTGTCACCTGAAGGGGAATTGGCATGGTTCATTGACCAGGAAGCTGCGTCCAAGCTGTAAGCCCGACGAGGGAGCTCAGGCCCGTCTGGCCCGGTTTTCCGGGTTTGACAGTGTGTTGTAGAAGATTATGAGGAGAATAATGGGTGTGAAGAGTTGTGGCTTTGCTGGAGTGCTTGACTATTTCAATAAAACGTGCTGTGTAGTACTACTGGATGATTTAATGTATGAATTCTCCGGCCTTTCATACCGATTCATGCTAGTTCTCTCTTTGGGGACCTTGGTTTGGTCATCTTTATACCAAGTGAAAACAGTAATCAACCCACCAAATCAGCTTGTCTAATCTTGAAAAGAACACTTGGGGTTGTCTATGGCTCTCCGAAGAGGAATCTTAAAGAGTGCTGCTTTACTTGCTTAGGATTAAAACATGGGTCCTCTTCGGATTATCATCAGGGTAGATTCATCTTCGTAATCTACATCGATGAATTAATTGAAAAACGTGACATTAAAAAGAAGTAAATTTATGCCCCTCTCATTTCATGGGCATACGCATAACAAACTAAGGAAAAGCTAGCACATGACACAGTGGAAAATGGCGGATTGAAAAGGATTTGGATGTTCCCCAACAAAACCGCAAGGTCTCGGGTTTGATTCCTAACCGCTGCGCCACATATCGTGCGATTTACCTCCTTCATGACGACCCAGGACAAGGTGCGGTGGAAATGTCCAAGGTGAGCGTAATCACTTTTCCAATATTGGAAGAGTCTACCTAAAATGGGTCCCAAAATATCCAATTTGGACATAGAGTGATGTTACCGATCGAATTGAGGGAGGCAAAAGCAAAAAAAAAAAAATTAGCAATTAGAATTTAGAACTAGCCCTTGCCACCAAGGCGCCAACCCCCCACCAAATTTCAATATTTGTTTATTCTCTCTTTCTATTATTCTATTAATTTTTTGACTGAGTTTTATTTCTTACTCCATTAATCAGTATTTTTAACTAAAAAATAGGCTCGGGGAGTAGGTGAAAAAGAGAAGGGCCTCTCTGTTTTCCTGTCTCTTAGCTAGCTTTTTCTCCCTCAGACTTGTGCAGGTGTAAGTAACCATGTCGGGCGTCTTCTTTGTCAACGCCATGGCCGCCGTCTCCGGTACCGCCGTCGTCCTCTTCGCCCTCAAGCTCCACAAATCCGTCCCGCCGATGCCCTCTCCGATCGCGCAATTTCAATTCCATTCACCCCGCCCCTGCATCTCTTCAGGTAACAGATCTTTTGCTACCTAATCCCCAAAGCCCGCGAAAATTCAGTTTCAATTGGGTCCTTAGTACGGATCCCTGCTGTAATTTCCTCTTAAAGGCGGGATCTTTTTTGAAAATCAGGGGAGAGGAAGGTTGGAAAGGAAAAGAAGAAGCGGGTGAGCTTTGCAAAGGACGTGGTGGAGCCCACGGGAAACAACGAAGAGTTCAGGCGGCGGCTTACCGGCCAGATCCGTCGGAAGTCCGCCGCCGCCGCGTCGGTTTCTGTGAGAGGGGTTAAAATGCCGGCGAACAGGGCGGCGCTGTATAGCGGGATTCTGAGAGATCGGGTGATGCATAGGTTAGGTTGTGCTTACTAGTTGATTAAGTTGGTTAACCATTTTCCATGATTGGTGCAAGAAAAGATGATGATGAAGAAGAAGAATTCGGTTGTGTTGGTTGTTGAATAATTCTGTTGCCCATCCGTTTCTGTAAGGAAGGAAAAGGGTTGGGATTTGTGTGCCAACGCGCCGGGCGTTGCGCGTGTAAGTTACTTTTGTGTCATGTACGAATTGTACAATAGCGTTGGAGTTGTAAGTTTGCAACATCATATAGTCCAATATTTTCGTTTTCAAAGCAAACCAAGAGCGCATTAACTTTTTCAAAAGTGTAAATACAAGCTAGGTTTGCATTGTTGGTCAAGTACAATTTTCAAGGATTCCAAACCCAAAGCTTAAGATACTCCGTTTATATACTCTCATACTGTTACGTACATACAAGATGATTCATACAAGACCAAACAAAAACAAGATGATTCATTTGACGCAAACTATGGAGTACATTATTAGCATATATAAAGTTCACCGTACAAAATGAGATGTTTTTCAAAATAAAAGAAGGGAAAAAAGGGTGGAAAAATAGTGTAAAAAAACATAAGAAACGCAAATTAAAGAAAGGGAAGGTTAGTGGGGAAACACTATTAAGTATAACGTGCACATTCTCGATGCATCCATCTTCTTTGTACGTGCACCCCATGTGTTGTTCACTCTAGCCCTTAACATGGCCCGTAAATCTGACCAGGTTCATCTTGCAAGATAGCTCTAGCCAAGTTAGATCGAGCTGGTAGTATGAATATTCAGAACTCAACTATTGTAAATCATGAATGTATGCTATTGGATATAGCACAAGTGTGATTGTCATATATGTTACTCGTAAAGATCTTCACAATATGCACATTCATGCTATATATTGTGTGGTTTTTTTCAAGTTAGATCGACCAACCAGAACTTGCAAGTTGCAACCTTAAAACTTGTAAATAAAACTCTAGGCATGTCTTAAATACATTTCAATTTTATTAATGCGTCTATGATTAGATTACTTGATGTGCCGTCACTTGAAAGCTTAAATCGTACATGACGTCTACATTTTAGCTTAGGTTCATGTACTAGTGCATGTAAAGTATTTGCTAGGCCTAAATTAGGGGTTTCATGAACCACTCTTTTTATTCTATTCTATAAATGCTTGTTTGTCAAATAAAACTTGATGTATGAACAAAGTGTGGAGGTGGACAAGTGATTGTGATTTGCATATTATTGTGGTGTGGAGTTTATAATATAGTAATCTTTCATTAGCATCAAGGGGCATCGCTCGCGCTTGCGTACCTCCTAAAAAGGCCAACAAGAAAAAGGTCATGGATGATGAGCAGAAATTTGGAAAGAGAAGAAGAATATTGTTAGAATTTTAAGGATAAACAGAAGCTAGCTTAACTTCTCTCCATTATATAGTACGTAGATGCCACATAAGCATTGAATAATAAGTATATAACGATAACAATATTGATCCAACGAGGTTTCGCTTTCTGATATAGTGGATTCTGGAGGGTCAAGATGGGTGTAAGCCCGATAGACTCAAGAAAAATTAAAATACAGCTATATGACAATAATAAGAGAATTTAGTTAGAATGTACCAAATTTAATATAGAGAATAGATCCATTTCAAAGGCGAGGTATAAAAGACAATACGTATATAAATGAACAATAATTTAACTAAAGGGTGAATTTGTTCTATGGTCCCTAACCTATCAAATATAGTTTTTATTAGTCCCTAACCGTTATAAATACTTTTTTAGGTCCCCTAACTTTTGGTCCTTTTTTATTTTAGACTTTAAGTTTAATTACAACCAAACACCCAAATTTTATAGTTATTTTTGTCATAATACCATTATTTATTTCTTTTCAAAAAAATGCCTCATTCTACACATTTTACGAAAAAATAATAAGTTATCACTACATATTTACCCATTTTTCAAAAAAAAAAAAGTACTTTTTATAAATAAAAAAAACATAATCCGTGGACTTTGAGGGTAAGGAGGAATCTGACTAGAAGACAAGATTTTTAGCTGGTGGGTATGAAAAATGATGACTTTTGGATTTGGAAAGCTGTTTTACGGACCAAAAATCAAATTATGCAATTGTTCAAAAGACTTGGAGATAATAGACTCCTTACAAATACAAGTGGCAAACTGGATTGTAAAGGAGTGTATGATCTTTTTAGAGAACATTATCCATCAAAAGAATGGGGTAATTTGATCTGGCATGGTATTCATTCCAAAAAGTGGAGGTTTCACAACTGGCATGTTACTCTCCAAAGGTTACCAACGGCCTCAAAGTTGATCAGATTTGGAAGCATTCAATCCAGTGGTTGTGTGCTGTGTAACAGAGTTGAAGAAACTGAAGAATATCTATGGCTTTGTTGTGATTTTCTAAAAGCTATTGCATATAAAGTCTGGAGGTGGATTGGTATTTCAGTAAGGTTTGGGTCAGTGGAAGATTGGTGGGACTGGTTTAATAGATGCACCAGAAGAAGGAATAATATTTTTCAGACTAGGCTCCTTACTTGTATGGGCATCCTTTACCATACTTGAAGGTAGCGGAATGACATCATTTTGAACAATGATAAGCCTGATGTTGAGATTTGTGCAAATAGGATCATTGAAGATTGCAAAACAAGGATCATAGCTAAGCTTAAGCTGATAGGAAGGAGCTAGAGGTATGGCAATGAGAAGAACCTTAGCACTTTAATAGTTTTTATACTTATTGTTGCCTCTTTGTTTCTAGGTGGTTTGGGTTTAGGTTGGGTTTCTTTTTTTATGGTTTTGAGAGTATTCCTTTATTTATCCTTTGCTAAATGTTTTTTGATGCTTATTAAGAAACATGATGATGCAAGGGTAAACATGGCCTTTATCTATGCATCGAGACCCTGAACTTTCTCTATGCGTGCTACATGAGGATGGGGGAAGTGAGGGGTCCTTACACGGGTTTGGAAAACTCTCTCTGTGGTAGTTTCTTTGTGGTAGTTCGATGTAAGACATTCCCATATCACTTGGTTGCTGAGTAGCTCTTGCTGATGCAAGACTTCAAAGATGCATATAAGGATGTGACCCTCGCCTAGGCTTAGTGCTCTTGCAAGGTACTAGTGTGTTCTACATTGGCATGTACCTTGTTTAAAAGAGCCTTACCAGGGTTTTAGAATGCTTAGGAGTTTTGTGAGTATGATATATTTTCTTCATATATCCTTGGTTTGATATAGAGATGGACATGGGCCGGGCTGGGCCGGGCCCGGGCCGGAGAAGTAGGGCCCGGGACCGGCCCGGTATTGTACCGGGCTGGAGCGGGCCGGGCTGATATATATCAGCCCGGTCCTTTATTTTTTTTTTTTAATAAATAAATTATCCGGGCCGGGCCGGGCCGCAATTCCCAAACCCAGGCCCGGCCCATGGCCCGGGCGGGTTTGGCCCGGTTGGCCCGCGGGCTGGCCGGGCCGTGCCAATCTGGCCCAGATGGGCGGGCTGGGCTGGTGCGGGCCGGGCCGGCCCGCACCTTTGGCCATCTCTAGTTTGATATATGATTTTTGTAAACCTCTTCTTTTCTTCTAATACATGTTTACCATTGGCAAAAATAAAAAACATAATTTTAAAAATAAAATTATAATGGTGAAGGAGATATTTAACTCCGTTTATTTTCATAAATTTATTAAATGTTTATAAGAAATTTCTTTACTCCAAATTAACCATGCTTAATATATTATCACACATACACTTTACATAATAACACAAATTACTTTATATTTATAAATTCATGTATACAGTATACTTGTAAAATTAAAAATCATAGAAAAATATTTAACTCCGCTCAACAGATGGACCAAACATTCTAGTTATTAATAAATATTCAATCCAAATTTAACTTCTTTTTAAGAGTGTTGTCTTGTCTGTATTCATTAGTTGTTGGAATGTTGCCAAGTGCAGCTCTCAATTCAATTAAGCTGAATACATCAGGTTAGATATATTCACAGGAGTTAGAATAGATTGGTAAAAAATAATCTCAATTTCTTAACTATAGACGTTTTGAATTTGAACCCTAAAATAGAGATTAAAAAAAAGGTGATTAAATACCTCTCCAATGGACGCAAAAGCCAAAATAACTTAAATGTATCCTACATTCGGCCAAAAAAACATGCACAATATATCATCCTTTAGACCTTTGTCAAAAAAAAAAAAAGATACATCTTCAATTTAAGAAAATCAATTAATTATTGGGGATAGTCGGATAGAAAAATAATTGTTTATGAAAGTCAAATCGGTTTCATTAATCTTTCTTAATCATTATTGTTTTTTTTTATATAATCGGTTACATGCACAATATATCATTCTTAACATGCACAATATGAGCCTTGTAACTCATTGAGATTTATGAAAGTCAAGTCGGATAGTACTTATATAAGATTCAATGGCTTGCAGTCGCCTGTAAGTATCGACCAAGTCGGATAGTACTTATGTAGTATATTGTTTTTTTTATTTACAATGAGTTACTACTTATTACAAGACAAATATTAAATTATTTCGACCAAAAAAAGACAAACATTAAATTATTTTAATTTTATACAATTAATTTAATGACGTAGTCAACAATTTAACCAAGAGGAGGTTAAATTTACTTTTTAAGTTTCAAATACATTCAAAAAAAAACATGAATACTAGATTGACAAGGCCTTTTATGCAAATAAGCTCATCTAACCAGGGACGGACCTAGGGGCGGATTTGTGATACGCTACAAGTCCTAATGTACCAAAGGAATAGTGAACCAAGAAACCGAGAAGTGAATGAGCACAAGGCTCGGGGTTGAGAGAGACGAAAGGGAAGAAGAGTAGACAGAGGATTAGGGCAGAAGAGTTTATTTCTTGGATAAAATCTCAACTTAACTTACAAGGGTTTATATAAGCTATGCCCTACCGGTTCAATAAAAGCGACTCAAGAAAGAACCGGAAAGAAAACCTGAGAAGGGAGTAAAACTCCAATTTAAAAAAATACATTAATTAAAAATAAAATATGAAAATAATTAATATTGATCCCGAAATCTGTTTGGAGCCCGACGCTGACGAACCGGTCTAGTCTTCGGTTCGTCAGGCGCATCTGTATGCGTATCAATCACCCTCCCGGTGAGATTCGGCTTGTCCTCAAGCCGCAAATCGGGGTAAGCTGTCTGTAATTTGTCAACTGGTTCCCATGTCGCATCCTCAATCGAACCATCATCCCACACCACTTGCCACTCAAGCTGCGGTTGTTCATCCACCAATATCCGTCGTTCAGCAATTGCACGGATCGGTAAAGAAATAGGACGATCATGGAGAAAGTATGACGGAAAGGACGGTAACACCAGCTGATTACTATACGCAATGAAAGGCCGTAATAATGAGACATGGAAGACATTGTGGATCTTGGCGTTGGCCGGAAGATCGAGCCGATAAGCAACCCGACCCACCCGCTCTGTGACTGCAAAAGGGTCGTAAAAGCGGCAACTCAGCTTGTGAGAAAGAGGTCGAGCTACTAAATGTTGTCTGTAAGGTTGGAGCTTGAGCAAGACAAGGTCATCGACGGCATACTCGACGTCTCGGCGATGGGCGTTGGCCTGTGCAGTCATGTGTTGTTGCATCTTGCGCAAATTCAGCCGAATTAAGGAAAGTACCTCTTGTCGTTCTTGCAGAACTGTAGTGGTGGAAGACGGGCCCGAAATCGGAACCGTGCAATGCACTAGCGGTGGTGGTGTACGGCCATACAGATCTTGAAACGGTGACATGCGCAAACCCTCATGAAAACTGCAATTAAGGGCAAGCTCCACCCAAGGTAAATAATCGGACCATTTCTTCGGCCTTCCTTGTGTAAAAGCGCGGAGGTACTGCTCGAGGCCACGGTTACGGACCTCGGTCTGGCCTTCGGTTTGAGGATGGTACACCGTGCTGTGGTGTAACGTCGTACCGCTCAAACGATGAAGTTCCGTCCAAAAAGAGCTAGTAAAGATAGGGTCGTGATCCGAGATGATCTTGGACGGGATACCGTGGTGTTTGACGACCATATCTACAAACAACGATGCCACTTTAGGCGCATCAAAGGACGCCCCCAGTGGTCCGAAATGGGCGTATTTTGAAAGACGGTCCACGACCATGAAAATAGCAGTGAAGCCTCGTGATGACGGAAGCCCTGTAATGAAATCCATAGAAATCTCATCCCAGACTTGTTCCGGAATAGGTAGGGGTTGTAATAAACCGACAGGTTTCTTCGTACTATATTTAGTAGACTGGCATACGAGACAAGAATCCACAAAGTTTTTAACATCCCGACGCGTGCCACGCCAATAGAAGATCTCAACAACCCGGCGAAATGTTCGATCAATACCCGGATGACCCGCACTCGGTGAAGAATGAAATTCTATAAGTACCACTGATTTCAGAGCAGAAGACTGACCTAAAATGAGCCGATGACCGTAATACAAGAGCCCGCCATGCACCTGAAATGGTGCCGGAAGAGACCCCGTGGTCGCGGCCTTATGTAGCTCAATCAGATCGGTTAAAGTGGCGTTTTCGGCGGCCACTTGCGGTAGAAGATCCGGTAGCGGTTGCGAAAAAGAGAAGAATTGTCTGGGCTCGGCCTCGTCCGGAATCATGCAACGGGACAAGGCATCCGCTACTCTGTTGCTGGCATCCGTCTTGTATTCGATGCGGAATTTATATCCCATCAGCTTTCGAATGAAGAACTGCTGGTGTAGGGTCTGAATAACCTGGTGTAAAAGCTCCTTGAGACTTTTCTGATCCGTGCGTATTACAAATTCACGACCCAATAAATACTGGCGCCATTTCTGCAATGCGGAAACAATGGCGAATAAATCCCTGTGGTACGCAGAGGAGCCACGACGTCGTATCCCCAATGTCTTACTAAAAAACGCAATGGGATGCTCATTCTGGAGTAATACCGCCCCCACCCCGTGATCCGACGCATCAGTCTCTAGCACAAAGTCACGGGAGAAATCAGGTAATTGTAACATAGGGGGAGAAAGCATAGTTTTCCGTAAAAATAAGAAAGCATCCTCAGCAATAGGAGTCCAAGAAAACTTATCTTTCTTGAGCAAGTCCGTCAGGGGTGCCGCTAAAGTAGCGTAATTCCGAATAAACTCGCGATAATATCCTATAAGGCCCAGAAACCCACGGAGCTGGCGGACGGATTTCGGAGTTGGCCATTCGGCCATGGCGGCAAGCTTCGAAGGATCGGCCAACAAGCGGCCCGCGGACACGATATGTCCCAAGTAATCGACCGATGTGGTCCCGAAAGCGCACTTGGAACTTTTGACATAAAAGTGATTGGACTGAAGAATCTGTAAGACCGTGTCAAGGTGCCTGCTATGGAGTTCCAATGATGGACTGTAAACCAGATTGTCATCAAAAAAGACGATAACAAAATCATGCAGAAACTCCGCAAAGATAGAATTCATAGCGGCTTGAAATGTCGACGGGGCGTTAGTCAACCCGAACGGCATTACCAAGAACTCAAAGTGACCGTCGTGCGTGCGGAATGCTGTCTTATAGATGTCGTCGGCATGCATTCGAATCTGATGATATCCAGAACGCAAGTCGAGCTTGGTGAAATACACCGCCTTCCCCAGTTCATCAAACAGCTCGTCTGTAGTGGGAATCAGAAACTTGTCTGTGACCGTGACTGCGTTCAAAGCACGGTAATCGATGCAAAAACGAAATGAGCCATCTTTCTTTTTAACAAGAAAGGCCGGAGAGGAGAATGGACTCGTGCTAGGCTGAATAATACCCTGCTCAAGCATATCACGCACCTGTCGCTCGATCTCTGATTTCTGAAAGTACGGATAGCGATAAGGACGCACATTTACCGGTTTCGAGTCGGCGTGTAGATGAATTATGTGATTCCAGGGACGGTTCGGAGGGAGACCGCACGACATTCGGAACACAGAATCGTGCGTCCGGAGAACAAATAAAATATCGGTATTAATGTCTCCCGAAAATTCGACCGGTGTAGGGCCGGTTGACGGTGTTGTAGGCTCCGCCGGGAGTGCCAGGAACTCAAAACACGCATCCACAAACTCAACTAAATACAACGTCTGCAGGGTGTGCATGGAAATCAATTTAGGCGCCTGTCGATCACCACTGAGGGATATTTTGCGGCCCCCGAATATAAAATCCATCGTCAGATTAGCATAATCGTGCGTGACGTTTCCCAACGTCTGCAGCCATTGCACGCCGAGTACTAACTGAGGCCCATGAATCTGCAAAACGAAGAGATCAACATCAAAATCGTGTCCTTGCAAGACTAACGGAACATCAATGCACTTGTGATTGCATACAAGGGACTCACCGTTGCCAACATAAACCCGAAAGGGTGTGATCTGCGTCAAAGGCAGGCACAAGTCTGCCGTAATGGACGGGTGGATAAAATTGTGTGTGCTACCCCAATCAATAAGCACTTGTAATGATTTGTCTCGAATAAATCCAACTAGCTTGAGAGATTTCGGGCTAGCAAACCCTTCCATAGATGCTAGTACGCTGGAGACGTCCCCGGATAATACCAATGCATCGTCCGCCTGATCAGTTGACTCAGTCTCATCATCTGCATCGTCAGTTCCTAAGAGAGCCAGGAACCGATGTTTACAGCGATGGCCAGGTATAAATTTGTCATCACAGTTCCAGCAGAGGCCTTTCTTGGAGCGTTCCTCACGCTCTGCCTGCGTTAGCCTACGGATAGGCAATTTAGAGGAAGTCGGAGATGGTGTAGCTGGTGGAGGGCCCCCGGTTGGGCCCGGTGTCGCTGGTGTAGCCGTGGTGGTGTTTGCTCGAAACGGAGTAGGATTCCACCGGCGTGTGTTTTGCTGAACCGCGACGGTATCCTCGAATGATGCTGATAATTCTCGAGCAAGAGCAAAGGCCTGAGCCAGCGAGACAGAATTCCGCAGATTGAGCTCACGCTGAATGGGTTGCTTCAATCCGGCTTTAAAGAAAGAGATCACAGTCGACTCGGCTAGCCTCGTAACCTTATTAAGAAGGGCCTCAAATTCAGACTGATAGGCCAATACAGTGGTACGCTGTTGCAGCCTAGATAACAGACCGACGTAGTCCTCATAAAACTGCGGATCGAAGCGCTGACGAACATCTAAAAGAAATTGTTGCCAAGTGGCACCCATAGTATTATGTCTGTAATAACGATACCAGTCTGACGCTGGGTGATCAATCAGAAGACCTACAAGATTCAAGCGATCAAAATCCACAGTATGAAAATAATTGTAATAGGCTTGAATTTTAAAAATCCATCATTAAGGATCGGAGCCGTTAAAGCGTGGTGGATCGATTCGCATCCGGGGAATATTCGCGTGCTCTGGCGGGGCACGGATCGCAACGCCGGCATTCGCGGCCGGGGGAAATGGCCTGGATCCGGCCCTAGAGCGCCTCCGGCACTGCGGCGAGCAACTGGGATTGTAACCCTAGAACGCGATCGGCGGGGGCGGGTAATAACCCATCACCCGCGGCTTGAGGCTGGGTTGCGGAAGCGGCTAGGGCACGATCCACGACACGAAAGTCGTGAGCGGGAACCGCGGGTTGTGCCGCCGTGTGTTGCGCGTCCGGCGGACGTTGCCCTAACGGTTGAAGGTTCGCGTCGGTCGCTGGTGTCGGTTGACCGTTTAAGATGTCGTAAACGGTGTCGGTACGAATTCGAGTTGCCTCCTGTTGTCGAAGAGTAGTATTTAGGGTTTTCCATCATCTGCGTCAATGCTGACTGCATTTGTGTTTGGCTCTCGGCAATACTGGCGAGTACCGCCGCTATGGAGTCGGACGAGCTTTCTTCGTTAGAGCTCATTGATACGAGTTCGATTTGAAAGCACCAGTTGATACGCTATGAGTCCTAACGTACCAAAGGAATAGTGAACCAAGAAACCGAGAAGTGAATGAGCACAAGGCTCGGGGTTGAGAGAGACGAAAGGGAAGAAGAGTAGACAGAGGATTAGGGCAGAAGAGTTTATTTCATGGATAAAATCTCAACTTAGCTTACAAGGGTTTATATAAGCTATGCCCTACCGGTTCAATAAAAGCGACTCAGAAAAGAACCGGAAAGAAAACCTGAGAAGGGAGTAAAACTCCTATTTAAGAAAATACATTAATTAAAAATAAAATACGAAAATAATTAATATTGATCCCGAAATCTGTTTGGAGCCCGACGCTGACGAACCGGTCTAGTCTTCGGTTCGTCAGGCGCATCTGTATGCTTATCAGTTTGGGTACTTCCCATATATCCCGCCCTAAAAAAAATAAAAAAATAGGGTAAATTTAATAATAAAAAATAAAAATAAGGTAAATTTAGTGTTAAATTAGTTAAATTAAGGTAATTTACCCCATCTAAAAACATTTAGTGATAATTATCCAACACTAATATTAAATCATGGGTTCGTCCATGCATTTAACCCTTTCTTTATTCTTCAAATCATAGTCAAATATATCTCTCCTTAACCCTAGATAAGTAGTCAAATTATCAAATCCAACCTCAAGATCATCACTAGATAAATTTGCCATTTTTGGCTGATCAACACTATGACAAACTCGGAACACTTAATGGATTAGAATTAGAACTAGAACCTACATTTTATAAACTCCCAATAGTTAATAAAAATCTTTTCATTTCCTAAAATAAATAGTTAAAGAACAAGAATATGAGAATATCAATCCATGACTTTTTCCATCAACAATTAAACAACAAGTTAGCATTCAACAGGATAACAACAAGTACAATTCAAAGTTTAAGCAACAATTTAAGCAAAATTTTGAAATTAAACAACAAAAAAGGGGCATTAGCCTTGCAATTTGAATCTGAAATTTAAGAGGGGGAGCTCAATTAGAATCTTAAAAGAGGCCCAATTCAAATATGAAAAGGGGCATAATTCGAATATGAAATTAAACAACAATTTAAGTCTTAAATCTGAATTTGACCTTACAATTTGCAAAGAAAGGGGCGTCGAGGCTTCGCCCTCTAAAGGAGTTGTGTTGGTCATTGCTGGACGCCTGGATTGGTTGTGGTTGGTGCAACCGAACAAGCGAAGACAATAGACAACATCAACTCGCCAACTCCGCCCTCTAGAGTCTAGGCAGACAGAGAGAGGAGGCGTCGAGTTCGTCGAGCGGAGGCGTCGAGCGGAGCCTGCGTAGTGCAAAAGTGCGGTGTGCCTCTAACAATGTTGAAACTTTGAACCCTATTTTTTTAATACATATAATTTGTTTAGAAATCAAATGTGGGCTACAACACCCTCTAGGCATGTTGTAACTACGCCACTAGGTCAACTTAAATTATCTCATTGGATAATTTGAAAGAAATCAAACAGTAAAGGTTAAAGATTAAACAAACGTCTTAACCAAACTAAAGAATTAGCATTTGAGCCAAAGGACACAGGAGTTGAGGAGACAACTTGACGAAGCTATAAAATATTGACATGCCTTTTTGCAAAGAAATCAAATGCATAATTGAATTCCCTAGAACAATGAAAACAAACAATATTAGGAATAGCTGAAATCAGATTTTGGATGTCCTTTACAATTGAATTAATTTCTCATGGTACTTTCTAAACATTTTTTAAAGAATTAATGAGAATTAAATTATCTCATTCAATAATTAATTTATCAATAATTAAACTAGAATGGTCTCGAATAATAAAATTGATAAAAATGGATAAATTTATCTATTTTGACACATAAAAACTTAAGTTTTAACCAATCACATGGCGGTTTAATCCAAACAACGTTATTTTTCCTCTTTCGCCTACAGAGTTTAAGCATGCTTTTGTTAGAATTGGCAAATTTCCACTGGTTATGATGACTAAAAGCTAAATCACGAGGTAAAAGTTGAGTGTCTATCCTAGACGGATTAAAAATGATAGCATTTTTATGATTCCAGATAACAACCATAGAAAATAAATGATAGTACCATTACTATTTAAGTTTAAAGGAGATATCGTATTTAAGGTTTATAAAAAAACACATTTATTAAAATCTAAATATCTAACTAATTAAAACAAAAATCCTTAATTAAGGCTTATATCCCCCTTTTTATTTTCATAAATTTATTTAAGGTTTATAAGAAATTTCTTTACCCCAAATTAACCATACTTAATATATTATCTAAATATATTACGTATTTAAGGATTTTATGTTATATAATTAAAAATTTCAAGTTAGAACCAAACAAATTTCAATATTTATATTATTATATATTATATAATTTATTATTTTCATGTGGATTTTATGTAGTAAGTTGTGACAATTTTTAAAAATAAATTATTCGAACTATCATTATATCATGTAAAATATAAAATTTGTCAAGCATATGAATTTAAATTTTATTTATTCTTTTACTATCAAGAAATTAAATTTCATATTTTATATCAACATATATATGAAAATTTCGAGTTGATATGATGAGCTTCTCATATATTATTACATAAAATCTACTTGGTAAAATTAAACTATATAAATATTTGTTTATATATTTTTAGGGTTTATTTTTACGTTTTTTTAAATTTTTTTAAATTAGAATTGACTATTAAATTAATAAAATATAACAATTATTTTTTTATTAGAAATAAATAAATAATCTAACGAAAATTAACAAGTAAGGATACAAGGCAATTTTTTGTAAAAATTTAGGGATACCATATGAAATACATTTTTTTAGATTATCCTTAGAAAAAGCCAAAAACTCAAAAGTATCGGAAGAAATTTCCCAAATAAAAATGAACACTAGTTTTTGGAAATAAAAGCAGTTGACACTAGCATATCTACCTGTCAAATGAATAATGAAAGTTAGGTAAGTTCATGACCTAATTATTTGACACCAAAAAAAGGTTTATGACCAAATTCTAATATGATCATATGTTAGAGGGTCACGTTTAGGTATATACATTAATGAGTAAGAAGTTTTTATGATTATTTATTGAGTTGATGTTAAGGTTTAATTAATTTTTAATTTTTGATGATGAAAAATCTTGTAAATTTATGCTTTGTATTTGATGAGTTTTCAGGTATGAAAGAATAAAAAGAAGGATGTTAGGATCAATCGTCATGTCTCAAAGGAACAAAAAAAATTAAAGAAAGCAAGTTTTGTGTTTGTTGGTCCGTATGGAACAATGCAAAGGCGCAACATCCTAATTAAGGAAGGCGGCATACAGGGTGGAGGCACACTAGGCTTAGTGGAGGTTGTAGCCCCTACTCAATTAAAAAAAATATAAAAATATTATGTTATTTGATACAAAAAAAAACTACTTCATTTGACTAGAAAAAGTTAATTTTTTTATGAAAAATACAAAAGAGGTTCTAAAATACATATTTTTTATGAGTTTGGTTCAAATGTAACAAAGTCTTATCCTAAAACGTGAAACGAATGCATTTTTCCTAATTCATAGTGCACTTTTCATACAAAAGTGCATCGTAAAATAGAAAAAGTGCAATACGAAAAGTGCACTACAAAAAGTACGAAAAGTGCACTGAAAATTACGAAAAGTGTAAATTCGAAAAAGTGCACTCTGAAATAGAAAAAGTGCACTACGAACTACGAAAAGTGCATTTGTTTCACGATAAGAGTTCGTTTCAGGATAAGAGTTCGTTTCATTTGAACCAAACTCTATTTTTTATATAGAAAAATATAAAATTTTAAGAAAAAATACAAAAATTTCGGTATAAATTTTTTTCTTCATAAAATACAAAAAAAAATAGGTTATTTGAAAAATACAATTTTTTATCTATAGCTAAGAATTTGGCCAAGAGGAATTAACCCCCTTAGGTCAAATTCTTCTGTGTCACTTTCGACATAAGGTGCGCGAGTGTGGACTCCGAATATGCTAGGTGGTTGAAGTGTTTAAAGATATATTTGTTACGCAAGAAACAAATATATGAAAAGTTTTGTAGATAGAATTTGGTTAGGGGTTTATGTCTGGATACAATATCTACTCCATCTATATAGATTGAGGGTGTGTCTAGGTTTTCAATTAAGATTTTTACAAGTTGATCATAGAGAGTTTTCATGAGATGTGTGCAATCGAAACTAGGAGAATATAGAGACACGAGAATAGCTTGACGGAGTTGAGTACAAAGTCAAGTTCATGGGTCAAAGAAGCTAGTCCAAGTTAATGAAGCTAGTCCAAGTTAATTGAAGATGTTCGACTCTTATGAACATAGGTTTGTCCCTAGGACTCTAGGAGTTGTGTACACCTTGAAAATTAAAGTTTGCATTTGTAAGTTCATTTCAATTAATAAAATAGTAACTTTGATTTAGAAAATACTAGTTCGTATTCTCGTACCTTGTACGGGTTTTTCTTAAATGAATATTCACAATAAAATAATTTCAAATATATTTATTATTCGAGAAAAATAATAATGTAAATGCTCAAATATAAATTTTTGTTATAATCTGCGTAAAAAATAAGACAATTATCATATAACTAATTAAGATCTTTTCATATAAGGTAACAAATGATTGGATTATAATAATGATCTTCCTATCTATCATATCCAAAAATAAAAGATTATTTAATAATGAGATTTTTTATTCTATATTCTAAAATATGGAAAAGAATTTATCATATCCAAAAATATAAAAAAAAAATTTTAAATAAAAGAGGTGGTGTGGTCCAATATAAAAGTGGCATGTGTTGTTTAATAATTTTTTTAACCTCCGCTTTTAAGTTATAGTTATGAGAGTTTAATTCAAATGAAACAAACTCTTATCTTGAAAACTGAAAAGTGCACTACACAGTACGAAAAGTGCATTACAAAATACAAAAAGTGCAATCCGAAAAGGGTACTACAAAAAATATGAAAAGTGCACTACAAAGTATGAAAAGTGCAAATGCGAAAAAGTGCACTCCGAAGTAAGAAAAGTGCACTACGAACTAGAAAAAGTGCATTCGTTTCATTTTTCAGGATAAGAGTTTGTTTCATTTGAACCAAACTCATAGTTATGAATATGAATTATTCTTAGTTTATTTATTTGTTTATTCTGCTACCCAATTCATTGATCCCTTAGAATTAGTGTGAGTATTCTAACATACGTCCGATCCAACATTATCTATGAGGAATTTTTATCATTGAATTTGATAAATTGATAAAGATTATGAATTTGATAAATTTATAAAGATTACGAACTAAACATGTAATTTATTCGTCTAAGAATTATTTTTCATTTGTAAATATGATTTCTCAAATTCCTACTAGAATGTGTTTGCATGGTACTAGAATGTGTTTGCATGGTACACCAAAATTAACTAACTAGTTAATTAATTAGTTTATATGAAAACTTTTTTAAAAAATTAGATAGATAATTATTTGAAGTTATTTTAAATAAATTAATTAAAATAAAAAGAAGTAAAATTCCTTTTATTAATTTTTTCAAATAAAAAAATAGAAATTATCATTTTTAATTAATTATAACTAGTTGTTTATATAAAAAATATTTTATTAATTTATTAAAATTTCAACTTATATTATACTGCACCTTATTATTTAATTATCGCTTTAATTTTAACTACAATTACTCAACTAGTGAAACAATCTATAACTATATATTAAAGCTGTCCCTTTTTGAGCCACCAGAACGATTCTGACCCCACCTCATATTTACAAAATTAATTTTTATTCCAAATATTTTAATTTTTTTCTATTAAATTCTTCTTTAACTATTTAAATCTATCTTTAACATCAAACAAATATCTATTTAGTATAATAATATCTTTTGAAAACTTCCTTATACAAATATTTAAAATTAAAGATAACAAATTTAAAATATTTTTAAATAAGTATAAATGTATTTTATCTTTTAGCATGAGGTCTTTTCACGAATTTCTTTATAGATATATTTTTTCAATTATAATAAAAAATTAATGATAAATACTTATAATATTTAAAAATAATAAAAATATGTAATATCTATAACTATATATTAAAGTTATACTTTTTTGAATCTCCAGAACGATTTTAGCCCCACCTCATATTTAAAAAATTAATATTTATTTCTATTATTATATTTTCTTTCTATTAAATTCTTTTTAACTATTTAAATTTATCTCTAACATCAAACAAATATCTATTTAGTATAACAATATTTTTTAAAAAACTTCCTTATATAAGTATTTAAAATTAAAGATAAAATATTTTAAATATTTTAAAATAAATATAAATATTTTAGCATATATATTTTGACGAATTTATTTATAGATATATAGTGATTTTCTTTTATAAAATAAATTGATGATAAATATTTATAATTTTTAAAATTAATAAAAATAGAAAATAAAATATTTGATCAATATATTGAAATATTTGATAAACTCTAAATTTGCGTACATGAAAAGTAATAAAATATGAAGAATATAATATTTGATTTAAAAATTATATACATTCTACGAGCAATAAATTACATATATTAAAACTTATATTATATTTTTATTTATTTATTTAGTAATATCCTATTTATAATATTTATAAAATATCGAATCGTAGTCTCCTCTATAATTTGCAAACTTTAATCCTATACAAAAAGGTTGCAACTTAATTAAGCTCACAAAAAGAATAAAGGCCTCACTTGATTTAACAACCTGATAATTAGTTGTGAAAGAGTATATTCTGATGTCAATTATGCCTATATTAAGCCAATTTTTTTCTTTTCAAGCGTTTTCCTATTATCTATCTGTACACTTTACTATCTTTATCTTGTTAGATGATATAAACATTCAGCAAATTGTAAAATTGCAATTGTAGATAAGCGGATAACAACAAAAATTCTTTCTCCCCACACGCTTTTTCACACCCAATAAAAGCTTCCATTTATCCCAAATCTCACGACTCTATAACTTCCTCTTATATACACTACATTGACTAAAAACCTGTTTTCAACACAATTTCGTTTCCCGTACACTGCAAAAATTTCTCAGATCCCTGCTCCCATCTCTGAGCCCTAAAAGGCTGAAATCCCCAAATTCGGCAAAAAAGTTCAGATCTTGGTTTGCTGGGTTTTTAGATTGTAAGCAAAAATCATGCTCAACAGTTCTTTTGCTTCTTGGATTAACAACTTCCTTGGCTGTATAGGGTACGTGTTCTTCGTTCTTTCTTGCAGGGTTTAAGCATGGCTATTTGATTATGCGTATTGTCTTCTGATGTTAAATGGGTTTCAGAATTCAGACTCAGTTCACACTGGTTGAAACCTGAAAGGGTCAAATTGATTTGATTATGCGTATGGTTTTCTTAGCTGTGTTGTTTTCTGCCTTTCCTGAAGTGGGTGTTGTTTGTTTTTACTTGGCAACAATTGGCTTTGGTATTTTTTTTTAATGATTTGATTTGGTAGTCGCCTTGCTGGAATACATGTGGCTGCTAATTGCAACAGATTTGTTTACTAATTTTATTTTTTAAGTACTTGGAGAAGGATGTTGTTTTTATAATCTGCTTTCATCATATGTAATGTTAATAACTGTTGCTTAGAGGATTGCGTGTTCTCTTATAACATTTCCTGGAATTCTTCTTATTGCATTTAGCTTCAAACTTTCATCAAGTTTACATTACTATTTTGGTCTAATCATGATGTGATGTGATTCACATGGCAATCAAAGTGAAGTAGCTCAATTTCATCTCTGAATTACCCACCTCCAATGAAACTTCTCAGGTGCTAGGAATGAGGAATTGGTGTGAAATCTATCAACCTAATTCTTTGTGTTTGGTTGAATTCTTTTAATTCCATGTGTTTGGTAGAGCTCTTTTGATTCCATGTGTTGGGTTGAGTCCTAATTGCTTCATTATAATCTAATTCCTGTCACACCCAGAGTACTTGTCCCACACCCTTATCATCTGTATTTCAAAGCAGTGAAAACTACTTTGTGAAAGGTCTTGATTTGATTTCCCAATCCACATGGTATAAAGTTTCTATGGCTTTTGTGTATACCTTTGTTGAGTTCAACAGAAATATGATCTCCCGGTGCAGCAATTCAAGTGCTTTTGTGAAGTTCTTGGATTGAATCTTTTATTACATGTAGCTAATTTCTTGAGTCTTTCTTAATGATAACCACTTCCAATGTAAACCTGTAAAAGTAAATCATTTTACTTTTGAGAGATGATATGAGTCTGTTACATCTGAACAGAATGAAAACAAGAATTTGATAGAAGAGGTTCAACTTCCATAGGTTATAAAAGTGTCACACTGATTACAACCATAGATTTTCTATTTGTAATGCAACTTAATAGTAACAGAAAAGGCAGAGAACTAAATTTGATCATCTAATGATGAACATTCACAGCTGGCTGGCATCAGCAAATGTCTTCATTTAGCAGTTTATGATCTCTATCTGTGTTGCCATGTTGGCTGTTTGGTTGAGGACTTAACAAATAAGAAGAGACTTGCACATTTGAAGAGTCCTCCTTTGATACGGACCCGGTGTGGATCGCGTATCGAACCCTTGTTGGTCAAGGGGGTTGAGCCTAATCCGGTGTGGCTTCCGACTCGGGATAAACGTGGTTGGTGGCCACGGGAGAAAGCAGAGAACTAACAAAATTAGGGAAAACTATTTTCTTGGATAAATTATGAGAATTACACCAAGAGTATTTATACCTAAGCCCTAACGGTTCAAAAAAGGCGTCCCGGGAAAGAACCGTAAAGAAAACCCGAGAAGAGAGCTTTGCTCTAGTTTATAAAAATTACATAAATTAAATAAAATGTTGAATATTATAAATAACTACCCTAAAAAGGTCTAATTAAATCCTATAAATATATAAAAACTACTCTTCATAACGTCGTGGACGACGACGAACCCGAGTTGGTCTGATATTTGATATTTCTCCCGTATCATCCTTACTTTCTGAAATGAAACTTTCTTATTTGATTGATCATTTCATTCCAAATTCTGTTTTCTTAAGCCTTAAATCTACATACAAATCATCTTTAACTTCATACAAATTCTGTTTTTGTTTTCTGTAACATTAGGAATTTCTGAAGGTCAATGTTGAATCTTTTTACCTTCTTTCAACAATAAATTTTCTCTAAAAATAATGGTAATTTATAATGTTTTCGTAATCAGTGACTTACAAGGATAGTTTCTGCTGTCTTATTTTCCTGTTACTTAATACTCACTCATTCGATTCCTTGTTTAACAGAGTTTGTCTTGGAAGCTACTCAAAATCCACAACAGTTATCCCTGGACATGGATCTCAGATCTTTTCTTCAGACTATTTCTGGACAAGCAGCATGAATGACATTGACATGAACGCCAATCTGTCACAGAGAATGCATTCTTCTCTAACCATGTCAAACCCTAGCCTTATCTGTGATGTCGGTACTAAGCTCACTAATAGCCATCCCGAATTCATAAATCATGGTACACCACATAAATCCCCGTTCCTAATCCATATATTTATTTTTTTGTATCACGCATTTTAGTTTACATGAATCTGTGTTTCTTCTTAGGCCTCCATTTGTGGAACGAACTTCGTAATAACTGGACCAAAGGACAAAGGCAAACGAAAAACTCACATCAAGGCTTAGGACATATGATGGGGTGTGTTTTCGAATTAGTCACTCCGTTTCAAGCTTATGATGAATTGACGATTTAAGTTAACACATCTTCCTTGGTAATCTGACGAGCTTATTGTGTACTTTGCAGTATATATTCAACGTACGAAAGTTTGCTCGGAACAAACCGGGCCTTTAGAAAGCCAATTCCACTCTCAGTGAGTCCCTTCATATGCATTTTCCTTGGCTCATTTTCTGTTACTCTAATGATGGTTATGAAATTTGGCCTAATGATTACTTTGTTTGGTTCATGAATTCGGTAGGAAATGGTGGAGTTTCTAGCTGATGTATGGGATGAAGAAGGATTATATGATTGAAGGAAACAACACAGAATTTGGAGCTGACACCGTTTTAATTAGTCAGTTTGGAACACAAGGAAATGCCATTTTGGGCTCGTGTACATGTATATAATACAGCTATCAGATCTCTCAATCTCTCTCATCCTTGGTGCATGTTTTTGATGTGTGCATAACCATTTGTTGGGTCGTAACAATTTGCTCCCACACTGCATTTTTTCTTGAAAATTCCATAAGCACTTTCAACTTTCAAGTTTCTTTTGCTCTTTTTTGACATTGGAAATTACTTTAAAGTTGGAGAAGAATGGTTAGCACAATTTGTGGTTGGAAATTACTTTAAAGTTGGAGAAGAATGGTTAGCACAATTTGTGCAGCAATGTAATTGGAGAATGGTTAGCACAATTTGTGCAGCAATGTAATTGGAGAATGGTTAGCACAATTTACAACTCCATGCACATTGGTAGACTTATGCAACCCTTTAATGTGTCAGTTTAGTTTATAAAATAAAATTGTTAGTAGTTAGTACAACCCCTAACATAACAATGATTAAACTAGTTTTGGATGGGGTGTGCCAGGCCCTTACGGTAGTGCAACGCATAGGCGACACTCGAAGGCCCGAGACAGCAAGCTGCCTTAATTGGGCCTTCCCCCTTAAAAAATAAATTTAATATCGAAGTGGACCAATGGACCACATATCAGATATTAAACTGATAAGAACAGATACTACACTTGATCTTAGCCAAAAGGCCGAGAAAGGTATGAATTGTCCATCATTTCGTTACTGGTTTTGTACACAACTTACTGATCTCTGTTGTTTCCTGTGGTCGATGTGGGACGAGAAAAAAGGGAAAGAGAAAGCCTACATTTGTCAACAACACCCACCACTACTCAAAATCGTGTGAAAACTGTGCGCTATGTTTAATCCACGAATGTGTACAACTGTACGTGAATCTAGTTTTATTAACCTATCGCTAGTTAAATCATTTTTATTCAAATGCTAGCTCAAATACGATGTTTGGGACTTCGATTGTTGATTAAGGCAACATCAATCACTGTGTTAAGAAAACAGTGTTACACTTCTGGTAAAATCATTTTCCTGTATATTTATTTTTGAAAACAATATTAATGGTAATAGATAGTTGTAAATTTTTGAATGTGAATGGATTATAAATGAACCGATTCTGTTTGATATCTTATTGTAACTCGAGCAACTGAGGGAGAGAGAAAGAGAGCGCCAACGTGCTAACACGCGCACAAGGGCTGTCGCGACAAACTAGGTGTGGCACGACAAGATCGAGGCGCGGGCATGGCAGGCGGTACGAAGACTTCGGACTCGATACCTACCAGGGGAGGTTCGGTACCGAGTGCGTGGGACTCGACACTGGGGTGTCGGCGTCAGTATCGAGGGCTGGTGGCTCGGTATCGGGACATGTACGTCGATAATAGGAGGCGCGACGCACAAGAACCTCATGTGCCGACGCCGTGTTGGCCCAACGCTGGCATGACTCGAACGTTCGGGGCCGTGCTACCAATGGTGAGGCGGACCACGAGTCTTGGCACGAGTCCTACGGAGACGTGGATTAGCCCAAGGGGGTCGCCATGGTCTCGGGACCCTAGGACTAGGGCAGGTACACTTCAGCAAAGCCTTTAGCATTCAAGTAAAATGGATAAATCAAATAAAAGGAATTGTACTACTGACGTTCCTCCACCGAGATGAGGGATCTTCAACAACTTGGAAAACATCCAAACGACCTTGCCAATCACAAACAACAACACCCAATCTCAAAACCAAATCTCATGATAGTATAAACCATTTTCTTACATGAAGAGGGAAAACACCCAGAGATTGTATTGATTGAAGTCATATTCTTGCGTATGCAGGGAATGAAGAAAGACTAGATATGGTCACCGTCTGGTAGAGTAGGAACGGAAATCATGGACTGATCATCCCCATTGTGAGGAGGCACCCTTTCTCCCGTTGTAGATTCTTATCCAAGTCAAAGAAATTCCTTTTTGCCTATGCGAAGCAAGCCTACACTTAGGACCGTTATAGTTACGGTCGCCGTTCATCGGGGCTTTGTTATCAAATGTTTGAACAAGCGGGAGCAATTTACTTAAATACCTTTTAATAAATCAAATCAACATATATAATCCATAGTGGGATTTTTTTGCTTAAACATTTAGTAAATGATGAATACAATTGTTTTATTAGTGATGTATGAGAATTGGTATTGAATTTATTTTGTTTGATAAATATTCTTTATTTATTGGGCCAAAAAAAAAACTGAGAATTTTTTTTTTAAGATTTTGAGTTTAATCAATGTTTTTCTTAAAACATGTGTGAAGTACAAAAGCGAAACTTATATATTTTCAATCAGAGGGAGTGCTAAAAAGTTTAAAATTTACATCTCATTTCCATTAAATTAGTTACATCGCTCACCTTGCAACAATTTTACTTATCAATTTAATAATGTTTGTAACGTTCCGACTTCATATATAAGAAAATATACAATATATTTGATTATTCTTATATAATTTCTAGTTATAATATAGAATCTTACGATTTAACGATCCAATCTAAATAATATTTTACTATTCAATCTTAGGATCTTGATTATATAACGCTATTAAGCGACCCTTTCGCAGTAGGTTCTTCTTTGTTGAATAGTCTTACAGTCTTTGACACGAGTGCGATTTGGCAATTACAAATATTCATCATTTCAAATTTCAATTGAATTAATTAGGGTTGTTTCAGATTTACAATCATATACGTATAGAATAGTTTTCAAACTATCAACCGTTGCATTATAATTCTCAATGGTTTATATATTAATTTTGACAAAAAAAGGGTATATATTAATTAATCCTATTTTAGAAATTAAAATCCTATTTTAGAATAAATAAACCTTATTAAAATAAATAAAGTTACCCTATATAATACAAATTAACAAAAATTCTTTTCATTTCAAGGGATTGTTAGAAAAATTGAATTTCCAGTAGTTACTTTTTTTGGTGAATGGTATTGTCCATGAATTCATGAGAGTTGAACCGGAGACCTATTTTTTTTGTGAAGGGTACTGTCCATGAGAGAGTTGAACTGGAGACCTCTGGATACTACACTTAGAGGCTTAACCGCTTGACTAGATGTCCAAAGACTGACCTGGAGACCTTTAAGTACTATCTTTAGAAATTTAACCGCTTGAATAAATGCCCGAAGACATGCCTTCTTAGCCTCTGTTTGGCACTAGCGTTTTAGGAGCTTATCTCGGCTAGCTGGAGCGGAATTTTGGCGATTTTCAGAAAGCTCCTATACCCAAACTTCTTGCTTTTCCGCTAGCGTTTCGGGGGTAGTTGGAGAACGCTTCCACGTGCCGAACGGACGTTAGTTAGCGGGGATAAGCTCCCAAAATACTAGTGCCAAAACGGAGGCTAATACTCCGTAGTTATTAAGTAGATGGATTGGTCACTTTTGGTAGCTTGTCTAATTGCAATCAAACACATGAGAGCGCCATCTTCTGGGTGGCCCCCTCGCCTTATTGGTCGGAGCCTCGGAATCCCATCACTCCCTATTTTGGACTCATTCAAGCTCAAGCCGTCAGTTTTTTGGGCCGTGGGCTCCACAATAAGCAAAAGGCCAATCTTCAGCCCATTTGGGCCCACTCCAAAACCACGAGCCAGCCAGCCAATGGAGAGATAGATCTGCTGCCTGATTCGATTACTCGTACGGCAACCATGCATTACCATGTATTCTGATTTCTCAAGCCAAGTTGTGTTCCCCTTTGAAAACCCTAATCTATCCTAAACCCTAAATAGTCTGTAATTCTCTTTTATCAATAAGCTTGTAAGTCAATTGTGTTAGTTTCTTGGCTATCCTAAAGTTTCACACACGTCTTATTTTTTACGTAATATATTGTGATTTATTAGTTATGATTATCAATCACTAGTTTTTTTTTGGTTGAAATTATCAATCACTAGTTAGTATAACGAGATGAGACACTATGTATAATTGAATGAGTCAGCATTAAAATGCCCTTACTGTACCCAATTTAGATTAGAGGTGAAATGAGTGAAAAACCCAAAAAGAATACAAAATTGGTCTTGATATGGTTTATAACCAAAAGAGAGAATTTATTGTTTTGTGGCTTTGTCTGTTCAAGTAAGATGTTGATAAAGTCACGTTGATCGATAAACTAGAGATCGTGCGTAACAAGTCTACCTTACAAGTTCATTCAGGTTTCATCGTAAAATTATATGAGAATGAGTGAAATAACTTGTAAATTTATATATATAGTAGACAATTTAATCTCAAATTTGTATCATATACTTTGAAAAGAAGGTTGGAAGGAGTATATGGTTGAATAAAGTTGTTAAGATAATGTTAGTGACTTTGATATATATGACTTATTCGACGATTGGATTTTACTTAGAGGTTATAATTAATCAATTGCTATGTATGAAAGGTAAATTTATTCATTTATCTATTATTAGTGTGTAAACAATCTAAGCCACACTTGGTACTTATTTGGTTAAATACAGGAATAAAATTCATAGGAAATTAATTCCAAGGAAAATAATTATCAGATATTGAATTTCATAGGATTTTATATCATAGTGCACAAAAATTTGCTTGTAATGCACTGATTGAATGCTCATGCTATATTGACTCTCCTATTCACCTTCCGTTTCAAGCTCCTCTTTATCCTAGAACCTGCAAAACAATCCGATGCGTAAGTCAAAAGAACACTTTGTCGATTGAACGTCAAGTTAAAGGTAAGATTTACTAGTGAGCTCAGTGAATATGAGTATGCTTACCACTCATGATGATCCCATGTATTGTATTTATAATGGATGGAAGGAAGAAAGAGTGGCGAAAATTCTATCTCTTGGCCGGACGAGATGCCTTGACGCTCGAGCAAGCGATATCTTGTTTCCAATCCGCTAGAAAATTTTATCGTTTGATTAAAATAGATTCTTCTATCATAATGATGATAAAAGCGGTAATTTAATAAAAAAATAATAAAAAATTTATATAAATACTTACAGAAAATGCTTTAATATTTACGTGCTCATATATATGATATATCAAATATTAAAATGGGGTCAGTTCAACCCTTACGTTAATCATATACAACTGTACAAGCTGATATGGTAAGAAAATACACCACACCCTTTGATACGATTTGCTTCAACAACAATATAAAAAAAAAAATTATCCGAATAACTAGAGAATACTAGGTAGAGGTATACTACTATGCTTTTTTGTTCTATTCTCATTCAGCTGATTTTCTTTAAAAGGAAATCGAGAGTACTATCAAAAACAGAAATTGTACGTAGTATATCGAAAGAAGCTCCATTAAGTACGCTGATGTCCTCATGTCCCTAAACATAAAACTCTCTATTTTTGGTTCTTAGGTCAAGCTCGCTCGGGCAGATCCATCGTAAATTCAAATCGGATAATTTATACCCCATTTATAAAATGATTTGGACATTGGTTAAGAGCCTTAACATGGAAGCATTTTGTTGAGTTTTATTAATTTAAGTTTAAATAAAATTTTCAATAAAATTTATTAATTTTTTAAAAAATTTTAGTTTCTAACAATACTCCGTTGTATACACCCTTAGAAGTTAGAACACAGAATAGAAAAACCGTCTATAAAAAGTCAGATCCTTCCAATTAGTAGTGTAATTATATTGTCAAAAAGATTCAAATTCGAATCTATAACATAAACTCTATTTGAGCTTGCAACCTAGCTCTAACGAAGTTTGGCTGAAAATTTTCAATGTATGAACTGTAGGTTAAATTTGAAGAAGTGTTTTTGTTTTAAAATGATGTACACAAATCCTAAACTCGGAAATTAACGTTACAGTGTAGTTTGTAGGCGATACAATTTACATTGGGATTTTGAATTTTCCGAAAACAAAAACGAGGAAGATGACGGGGATCTTTCTCGACTCGGAGCGCGGGCGGACGTGGGGCCCAACTCTACACTTGGTTCAAAAGAGACGGAGGAGGTGAAAAGGAAGGCGGGGCCCACAGAACTCCACGTGCTTTCACGAGATCTGAGCCGTTGAGCAGTCCATCGAACGGAGGGACGGTGGAGATGAGGAGATAGAGCTCGCATCCACGTGATGATTAAAGCCCATATATACTGTCCTGGTGCTTTGAAGCGCGGGTGGGGCCTGCCTATACATGAAATTTGAGAAATGTGGAAAGTCGTAACAAATAATTGTATGGGCTTGGCTTGTCCGACCCATTATTGTTGGCTGTAATTGGGTTTTGTACTTAAAACTCAGTTTACACCTCATAAAAGGTACTAGTAGCAGTAATTCATCGCTGATGACTTGTTTGTCGGATATCACGGACGAGTGACGACGATGGACCAACGTAATTAGCTATTGCCGTATAAGTCGAATTTGTTGACAATTCTAGAGGCAGTGTCTTTTTAAAAAAATACATATACACAACTTATATTGATGATTATTTGCATAAATTTTAATCATATAAATATAATTTAATAATTAGATTTTTTTTCATATCAATCAATAATTTTTTTTTTCTAGGGCCCATTAATTTACAAAAGAGTCTTAAAATTCTATCTGTAAATTTTCTAATAATTTCACCGAAACAAGACTGCTTATAATGATACGTGAAAATCTTCGAAAATCAAAGACTGTCATGAAGAGATATTGTCCAAGGAGATGGATTCAAAGTAGATCAATTTGAGGTTGATTTCTTGTTAAAAACCAATGCCAAGTAAACTAACCTAGAAAGCTAGTAAAACTTGATCCATAGCCCCAATTAATATCCAAAATAAACATACCAAAACTAGAAACTACTAGAATAGAAAGTATTAATAAGCATGCAATAACCCTTGTATGTACGTATGACTAATGCTCGTATATAATCTTTATCTTCCAATGCACATATGAGAGAAGCTTTGCTTATAGAAGAAGATCGAGAATCTTGAACATCATTCTATATTTGAGTACTCTTGATTTTTTGTATGGTGCTCGTCGCTTGTCATTCATGTCCTTCATTCTCTCCTTAGGTCATCGACCATTCTTGCCCTGTATCACATATGCAGCCCAAAAATAAAAAAAATTCATTAATAATTTTACCAAATGCGGCCGGGATTAATAATAGTAAGTATTGGTAAAAGAAACGGTACTCTTCAATCTTTTTAATGAAGTAAATAAACAGGAAAATTTTGTTAAGAACGTCGCTTTCGACATTTAAATGTAAAGATAATACTATAGTACCTAATATATGTCTATAATGTTTAAGATCTCAGATCTTTTTCATTACTATATATTTGAACTGGTTAATGTAAAGTAATATTCCCCTTTTTATATTATTTAAAATATTTATGGTATTTTATATATTCGTGTGAAATGTTAAATAGTAACATACATACACGTTACACATCAATGATCAATGTATATAATATGATGAAGTTTTGATGATAGTGAATAGCTTGGGTGGTTCTACATACTACTAAGCTTAAAACTTCAAGCAATCAAGCACAATACTCCAACTGACTATGGAATAATAGTCAGACCAAAAACGTGAGTTAAAAACTTGAAGCTTCATTCAATAACCTATCGCCACCGTCTGTTCTACACGCTATCATCAACGGCTGTGATCGTCTCTCTCTTTTTTCTATAAAATATCTTCCCCGCGCACCCCCTCTCTCTGTGCCCGACGCCATTGAAGAACCAATCTCTTCTCTTTCTTTCCTCTCCCTTTCCACAGTTTCTCACTCTCCACCTCTCTCTATCTCTCACAATGCTGCTCCGGAGTTCCTCGACTCCGATTCTCAACTCATGGTATCCAAATTCGAAGGACACGCATACCTCGCCCGAGCCAGAATTCATCCACCGAACCCCCAAATCCAGATCCATCACCCTGACGGCCTCGTCGTGTAGCGGCTCCCAGTCGTCGCCTTCCTCCGACGCCTCAGCCAGAAAGATGAGCCGCGCGCTGTCAGATCCGGATCTCCGAAGCCTCACCTCCGTGCCTAAAAGGAGATCCTTCGCCGAGGCGGTCGAAGAGGATGACACCGAAGGCGAGGATGGGGAGAATCTCGGCGCGATGATTCTTACGACCAGTGGCTTGGGTGTATCGCTCAAGGAGAAAGACGAAGATTGCGCCTCGACGTTGGTCGGTGGCGGGATTGGCGGTCTTGGTGGTGGCGTAATTGGAGGCGGCGATGGTTCCGGAGGGTTTGGAAATTGGGATTCGAATGGAGGTGGGAGCGAGGGGACTGATAAGTTTTATCAGAAGATGATCGAGGCCAATCCTGGAAATTCGTTGCTTCTTGGAAATTACGCGAGATTCTTGAAAGAGGTAACAACTTTCATCAGATCTTTCTATGTCATTTGAATGCTCATATGATAGAGGAAACCAAAAATCGATCAAATCACACATGACATAATGCAATTAGGATGCAAGATTCCACTCTATACGATTGTGATGTTTGATATATAGGGGTTATTATGTCAGGTTCGAGGAGATTCTGCCAAAGCAGAGGAGTATTGTGGGCGAGCAATACTTGCAAACCCTAACGACGGAAATGTACTGTCCTTATACGCTGATCTGATATGGCAAACGCATAAGGATGCCTCCAGGGCTGAAACATACTTTGATCAAGCAGTTAAAGCTGCTCCTGATGACTGGTAAGATTATGAACAACACATTCATATTAAGAATGAGAATGATTCAATCTTCTTGTTTATTTACTCGGGGTTTTGAATCTGCAGCTTTGTTCTTGCTTCATATGCCAAATTCCTCTGGGATGCTGAGGAAGATGAAGAAGATGAAAACAAATCCAGCAGTTCCGCGTCATCAAGTTTTGCACGAGGATTATATTCTACGCCTTCCATAGCTGCTGCATCTTAAGATAGAGTGCTGGGCTTCGGTTTCTTCTCCTTGTATGATAATAATAATGTGATCTTCTAGCAAGCATAAGTGCTTAATAATATAGTTTCGATACCTACGCACTACCTATGTTCTGAGATTAGCATGATGTTGATTAACAGATAGTCTAAGTCCCTTGTTCTCTGATGTAACAAATGACATATATATGACCATAAATAAAAGCAGTGTCATTTCATTGATCCATCTCTGCTTCTTAGTTATTCATCTTTCCATGCAGTTTTTGTCTCAAGTATTTTGATGGTGTTGTCCCTAGAATCATCAATTCTCATGTGTTCTGTAGACATTCTTTAGTTCGTTGCTACATCTTGTCTGGATTTGGAGGTGTTGTTTCCGTGTTCTTGGCAAATTTCTTGCCTTCTTCAAAACTGGAGGCAACAACTAAGAATCTTCTGACAGATTAAGCTGAGTAAAAACATGTTGTTACACTATTGTTTCCGTCTATGCTTTACTTTGGGTAAAGTATTGGACCATCGTTTGCTTATTTTCCTCATTATAAACGGATACCTTTCCATTGATTTGTGCTTGTTTATTCTCAACCCTCCTAAGCAATAATTCTCTACATAAAAAGTACAGTATCTGGATTGTTGAACAACATCTGCTTTCTTCTTCCTTTTTCTAATCTTAACCAGGAATTTTTTGAAACTTTTATGCTAATGTTCCTTGCAGAAATATGTGGGCATGGTAAGCAGGATAAGCTGTGGAGTGTATGGTGTGTCAGGTGAGTCAATGTTGGGATGGCATTCCATTATTCTGAAGGTCAATCGATTCTTTGTAAGGTAGCAGAAATTAAGTATGATTTCTGGGTATGGGGCTGAGCACTCAATTTATCTTATTAGCTGTCAAGGCTCAAAGATAAGTAGGCTCACACTGAAAGGAAGTGTCTTTCTCCTGTCCAAAATCATCTTCTTCCCTTTGGATTGTTTCGTATGCTATGGTCCTTCTGTTATGAATTTTAAGAGTCTTGAGGACATGAAAGTAAATAAATAAAAAAGAGTTGAAATTGGAGGACCTAGATAAGAAAAAAATTTAAGCTCAAGGAAAGTGATGCCTTGTTCTGCTATTCTGTGGTTTACTGAACCTAGATTAGTAAAAAAAACAAAGTGCAGGGATAGTGATGGGAAAAAGACGACATTTTTGTGGAACTTGATGATGGAATTGTGTGGTCTAATAATTCCAGTGGTTGAAGTTGTCTCGTCGTTTGCAGAGATGAAAACGGGCAACTCAGCTTAAGTTGAAAGGGACGTTATCGTAGTAGTTCACTTGTGTACAAAGAAGCATGTTGCCTTTACTATGCCAATGGGGGCTCAATGATGGGATGGAAAAGCATTATTTTAGCTTATCAGATGTCTAGTTGTCATGTTACACAATAGGAAATTGATTCACTAGCTCAACTTTTTTTTTTTTTTTTTTTTTACACACCAAATTCTCATTAAGAACTCATTAGGTCTAATAATCAAAAACAGCACTGTTGCTTGGATGAGAACATTGACTGAAAGTTCACTCTTACTTATGCACCCTGAATTTATATCCTCTATTATATGCATACAGAAGATCAGGTTATCCTTTGGTGCAAACTGTTCATATAATACATGAAGTTGATAGAATTTTTTTACAGACCAATTAAATACTCCTTCCATTCACTAAATATTGCCACTTCAGTCTTTGAAACAATTTATATCCTCTATTTAGATTGCTTTAGTTTTTATCACACTTTTTTTTTAAAAAGAAAAAAATTGCATTTAACCACCCTTAATTTTATACTTGTTGCAATTAACCACCCTTTATAGTTTTTTCTACACTTAACCACCCTTTATTTGTAATTATGTTCATTTAACCACCCATTTCAACGAAAAACGTCATTTTCTCCGTTAAGTAAAGTAAATTATGTTTTCCCTTTCTTTTTAAATTTTATTTACAATAAATAAATAAAGAAAAAACCATAATTGATATTTTCAAGTTCCAATATGCCGATTTTTGCAAATCTGACCTAATTTCCTCCATAATAATTTCTTCCTTCCATCCAAATCCAATTAATGGTGAAGAAGAACCACGACTTCACCGATGCAAAGACCGTTGGTTTTGGATATGATTTCGACGACTTTGAGCATCCCTTGAAGTCGATCGTGTCTAAGATGATGGCCGACGACTCGAGACTCAAAAGGTTGAGATGTAGGCCGAAATCCAATGATATTGTTTTCCAAGCTCAATTTATTCCTAAATTCTTTTATTTATTGTAAATAAAATTAAAAAAGAAGGAAAAAATGTAATTTACTTTACTTAACGAAGAAAATAACGTTTTTCATCAGAATGGGTGATTAAATGCACATATTTACAAATAAGTGGTTAAGTGTAGAAAAAAATATAAATGGTGGTTAATTACAACAAGTGTAAAGTAAAGGGTGGTTAAATGCAATTTTTCCTTAAAAAAGTATCATTTAGATTTAAAATCATAAACTTTTTCTTAATCTTAACCCTAATTAATTATTCACCACTCATTTTAACCAATAGATGAAAACTTTTAGCAAATAAAAACAAATTTCAATAACACTTTTCACAACTCAATTAACTCACTCATTATTAATTACCTAAAAAACTTAAAACGACATATAAAGTTGATAAAAATTTAAGTTATAAAACGACTTAAAGTCGATGGGAGGGAGTATTAAGAAACCAAATGTCCACCAACATGCCAGACCAAGACGCGGGCTTGAACAACATATGTAACCAAATGGCCCAACTTGGATCGGTATGTGGACCGTATATGTGTAGAGATGGTAATGGGTCGGGTTCGGGTCAAATGGAGGACGATCCATGTCCATCCTCTAGCGATTAAGGTGCATCCATTCGTTGTCTGTCTAGTGATTTTTGGGTCGGGTTGTCCATGAATGATTGAAAACCTGTTAAGATCCCGCGTAATCACCTCTTTCTAATTATTTTTCGGCCTATCTCGCCCATTGCAAAAACCTCCAAAAAAATAACCCATCACACCTACGCGCTGGAAATCGTTTATTGTTCTTTGCACATGTCCTAACCAACATAGTCGGACTTCACGTATTTTATCTCTAGATAGAGTAAGGATTCGGGTCGCCACAAGTATTATTTGGGCTCACCTAGAGCATCCACCAAGAATGAGAATTGATTACTAACTAATTTTAAAGAGGAAACGGCAAACCATTGTCCGTGGATTTCAAAATAGTGACCATTGGGTAGTACCCGCATGTTTAACCGCTGAACCAAATGCCCAAAGACAAAAATAACTATTGGAGACTCCGTCCCACATCGGAAATATAAAGAGAACTAAGCCAGTATAAATACCCTTGGGTTACTCCTCCTATAGCCAATTGGTTTTAGGATGGAACCCCACGGGCTTGTGTACTGGGCTTATGTATGCACGTGGCCCATGAACTCCACATGGTGACCCACAGATTTTAACATGGTATCAGAGCGAGGTAACCGGCCGCTAACCCAGTGTTGGTCTTCCTGCCGCCCGTTCCTGCGTTCCTGAACCGGCCGCTAACCCAGTGTTGGTCTTCCTACCGCCCGTTCATGCGTTCCTGTGGGTGGTTTACTCCCAGGGTTGGTCTGGCTACAAAAGAGATTGAGATGTCCTCTTATAGCCAATTGGTTTTAGGATGGAACCTCACGAACTTGTGTACTGGACTTATGTATGCACGTGGCCATGAACTCCACATGGTGGCCCACGGATTTTGACAATAACAATCGCTTTTGAACAAAGGTTTTTGGTAGAATTGAATAAAGGCAGTATTTATTTGCACTAAAAAGTTACTTAATTAAGCTTTTAACTAATACACAGTAATACGGGCTTTGATTTTTTTTTTTTGATGGTGGCATATTCTTTTGTTAAGTCAAAGCTGAGGATAATATGATTAATATCTGATTTTGAAGTGAAGATAGAAGTTAATAAGCTGTCTAATATGTTGATGTATCCTGAAAAGTATGCTTCAAAATAAAGAAAAAAAATCCTTCATTGATATGATTTTGAACCGAGAGAAGTAGTTGCGTCTAGTATCGAAATTTCTCCTGATAGGTAGACAAAAACCCTTTGGAGGGATGCTGAAGTTTTCACCCCCTTTTCAGTGTTAATACAACTGGGGATGCAGATTTATTAATGGGTGAGCTGGAATCAAGTGATGGCTGGTTTTGGAAATGATTCTCATTTGGATAAACTGTGCTCGTGTCGAATTCCTATGGAATGATACCTACATGAATGGAACCAGTGGTTTCATATGTTACTGTCCGAAAGAGGTAATTTTGGTTTCTATGTGATCTGACTGCTAAAGGATAGGTGAAAGGGACTAGGTGACATTCTGGTCAGTCGGGTTGGGTTCGGGTTATGCTTGGATTGAGTCATTTTCAAGTCATTTCGTTTTTCGGTCAGTTCAATTAGGGTTAAAGTCGTTTTCGTGTTGGATCGATGTAAGTTAGTATAGATTAGAGAACATATAAGAATCACTTCCCAAGGCAACAAAATAACAAGTAAGAAGGTAATAGTAAAGCGTAAGAGAGTTTTTTTTTTTATAGAGGAACTTCACAACAACCAACTAATTGTGTGAGTAAACCTCTACCTCCCTTAGAGAATTTTGAATGATTTACTTGTATTATTGATTTGTTTCTTAGGTACAAACACGATTTGAACCTCTTTGTTTTTAATAGTCTTCTAACCCTAGCAACATTAACAAATCTTCTTAACTACGTTCCTAAGCAAACAAACTCAACTTAATATGATAAATCAAATCTTACGTACACTTGGTCATAGTTCCCCTATGCTATGGGGACAACTTCTTTCCTCCCATCATCGAGATTGAACACTCACCGTCGGTGACTTCTCTTAGATCTTTCTTCTTTCTTTCTCAGCTCACTTTAGGGTTCTTGGTCTTGTGCTTGAAGAGAAGTATAAGTTGCTACTCACTATTCACTTGTATTTATAGTCACTCATGCCTTGATGCCCAATCCTTATCTTTATGAGCAATTGTTCGAAGTAACCTTGTCTTGCCCTCCAAGGATGTGTACTTTCTTCACATGTAACTTGTTCAAATATTGTCAACTCTTGAGAGGCTCGTCTAGCCTTTGGAAGCTTTGACACAATTTGATGCACAGACTATGCCTCTGCTTTGTCTAGGACAAGCTTCATATTCTTCACTTGTCTATTTTTGGACTAGTTTGTGAGTTCCCTTGGATATGGAACATTAGGCACTTGAGTTCTTTTGATCGGTATGTATGCTTGTATCATTGTGGTTCCTTTTCGCATGTAGTTCTCTTGAAATACTTGAATAAAACTTGTTAGTTCCCAATGATGTTTGTCATTATCAAAACTGATAGAGAGGATTGTTGTTTAATGGACGTATTTTGATGGATTATTTATAAAATTGTTTCCCTATTGAATGAAAACAATTTGATTTCTTATTTGTCATACACACCACCAGGCTGTAAAAATCTCTAGAATATTCCCCTTTCTTAAAGTTATTTTTATTTGGTTTAGCATTTGAACAAGATTCCTTTAATTTGAAGTAAGGTTTTCAATTTGTTTTTGTGTTCATTTGTTTACTTATTTCAAAATTTGTTTTGAATATGGGCATTCCAACAAAATATGAGAGCTATTTTCTAGATGATGATTACATTGGAAACATTCTAGTACTACATTTACGCATTTTATCGCCAATTGTTCTTTTATATATAGGTGGTCCATTAATACATATTTTCCATAACAACATCTTTATTTTATGTTGTGCATCAAGTTCCCAAATCCATTTGAATTCGCAATCATTTTGTTCTTGTTCTTTAGAGATCATTTCTATAGATGAAGATATAGAGAACCATCTATTTTTACTAGGTCGCCAACATAACCTATCTCTTATGTGCTTTTGCGATATTATAACAGAGTTGAATTTTTCCATTATATCTTTGGGTAGAAATCTAGTTAATTCTTCTTGTTTTCATTCCTTTGTTTCTATTATATATGTCTTAAGCCACTCTTTAATTTATGTCTCTACTTCTTTAAGCTTGGCCTCTTAGGTATTTCCAATTATAATACAAACCTATATGTTCTCTGATTCTGCTAGTATTTTTCATAATGGCCACAATTGTAGGACTTAATTCACTTGCTTAGCTTAATTTCTATAGTCCTAGCCCACATTTTTGTTTTGTTTTTCACATTTTATCTCAACTAATGAGTGGAATGTTATAATAACCCTTGTTCTAAAAAATTCTATGATTTATGTCGACCAATTACTTTAAAGGAGTGCTATAACATACAACTTTGCATTATATAATTTGCTTTAGTTTCTAATATAGTTTTGATAAGAATTGTTCTCCCAGCTTGAGAAAGACAATTAGCTTTCTATTTTGCTAATTGTTAATTGCTATTTGTAATAGTTGATTCGGAAGTCGACCTTGTTACTCTTTCATTAATAATTGGGCATCCTAAATATTTCTTAAAGAGTTTGGCCGCATGCTTCTTGGTTTCGTTCCCTGCATATTCATGCTTAAATCTGGCATTGCGCACCTCCGAGATGGTGTAAACTGAGGTGGCAAGAGCAGGAAACCTGATTCTGAAAACCTAGGGAATGTTGTCGGGTGTTGGAGTTGAACAAGTCAAGCCAGTCAGAAAGAGCAGGGGCATGAAATGAGACCCCATTCCAGGCCATGACTCGCCTATTAACATCAGAGGAGAAGAAGCACTCAAACCACCTTAGGCGGGTAGTTTCAAGGGCAAAGTTTCAAATTGGGCACGCATCGGAATCAATGTAACCCTTTCTCATGAGGTTGATAAGGGTTGGAAATGGTCCTTTGCAGCGAGCCATGTGATGAACGCGCAACGCGGTATGACATGCGAGCCGTGTGATGAACGTGCAACGCGGTATGACATGCAAGTGCCACAATAACCTGGGGGTACTCTCCCACGTGAACCAATCGTGATAGAGGCCATGAACAGTGCTTTTCGGGTCCTCCCATGACCACAATATCGTCCACTCAGCTAGAGTAAAAGAGTTTCTAGGATCAAGGATTTTGTCGTGGATGGTAAGGACCTCCCTCCATGCCCAATTGTCCTCATCTTTGAGGGCAATTTCCCAAATGTCGCAGTCTTCAGGCCAGAACTTCTACTCCAATTATGAAGGCAATTGATCGGGCGAATACCACATAATCTGATAATCAGGTGAATATTCAGCTAGGCCCTTTATTCGAGTAAATACCGCATTAGGGGTCTTCTTGATAAGAAGTGAGCAACGTGTTTTAGGATTAATCCATTTAGATATTTGGGTAATTCTTGTGGGTAAATGGACAAATGACATGTGTCGTCACACAAAAGGGTAAGTTAACTCCTCTGTTGAGTGTTGGTGCATGTCGGGCCAATCAGTGGCGAGTAAATTCCAAGAATCGTCAGGCTCAACACTAGCTGAACCACCCACGCCCACATTGCGAACACCGGATGAATCACTACACTCTGTAGTGTAGGTATGAGGCATCACTTAAATATGTAAATCATATAGAAATTGCAAAACTTGAGAGACATATATAATGCAGCTGTACATGCCCCCCTCAGTCTTGGAATGTACGTGATGAATCAGGATAGACAATTGGCCCAAATAGATACCCGTAGTGATGTGGTAACTTAGTAGAAGTGGGCTTCAGCCCAACAAGGTCTAAATAGTACACCATTCTCTCTTTTCCAGCTCAATATATAGTGTAATCTAAAGACGTGGGTCACGTACATAATCTATAACCCCGTGTGACATAAATAACAAGAACACTTAAATTTAGTAGGTCAAAAACATTTAGTAGACAGGCAAATCAGCTTTGAGTTGGGTGATCTATATTTGTTAATTAAAAAACACTCCGCCGACTTATATCAGTGCTTAATTAAGTGTCTATATATACCAATTGCTTAATGATGGGCCTTGAGATTTATTTGAGTATCGGATTGGGACAAGTCTGAGCCATGGACGTACAAGATATGAATGGAGAACATGGTGCTTCCTTGATTATTTCTCGCCATTATTTGAGTTTTGGATTCTTTCATTTCATTGTTATCAATTGCAATATTCTTGCAAGTGTCTTTTTTAGCCGAAGAACATATCCTTTGTCAAATCTTAAAGAGGACAAAAACTATGTCGCTTTACCAAGTGGCCGGTTTCCAGCTTTTCCAAACCCTAATCAATCAGTTAAATCATTTTTGCACGCTCAAATCAATATATATACATTTTATAAGAAATCTAATTAAATATCGCAAATCGATGCTAAATCCGGAATCAAAGATACACAATAAATAAGCTAGGGCTTATATGAGAGTTTTTTTTTTAAATTTAATTCTCCGAGGATAGTTGGAACTCATATGTGATTTGTATCGGATAAAGCTCAAGTCACTATATGAGTCATAAAATGAAATGATACGGTTGTGATTGTATTGATTTGTTTGCTTAAAAAGGATCGTGTCCAGGCAAAGAAAGGGAGGAGTCTTGGTTGCCCATTTGAGATGAAATTAGATTAAATTAAATATGTGAGAAATTAAATGCAAGAAGACAGGCCAAGGATTTGACGTTTCAGATTCTGTGTGTCAGTGTCTCAGCAAACGGACTTTCATTTCATTGATCTCAAGTGGAATTACTTTTCTGCCCCTCAGAGTTTCATGTTTTCTTTTGTTTGTCTTCTTCCTTCCACCATGGCCTCTTGTATGGATCGGACGGAGTTCAGATCCCAAGGATGAAGGTGGTATTTCCTCCAACCATAACCATTTATATCTACGGCGATCTCGGTGGATCTAAGACATCAAATTCAATCATTTAATAAGGCACTGAATTTTGCTGCATAAACATAACATACATGTATACATGAAACCTGCAACAATAATATTTAATGGACCGGGGTTGGATCGTGCATATATATGTCTGCTCTTTCTTTCTTTCTCCCCCATACTTTTCTCTAGCTCCTTCAGATGGGTATGTTTGTCTCTGCATAACTTCCGAATGGATCCAATAATTCTATATAATTGGGCAAACTTTATAGCAAAAATAACCCCACTGTTAGGAACTCCTGGTAAATATATATGGCCTGAATATATCATAATTAAAATCGTTGATATATCATAATTAAAATTGATATTACCCATAATCAATCTTTATAAATCATAAATGATAATCACATGTATATTAACAATAAAAAAATCTCGTATTTGAAGACGGTTAATGTTAGGGTGAGAAATCTAGAATGGGTCCAACTATCAAGCCCAACACACAAGTTTAACGGGGTTTCATCCTAAAACCAATTGTCAATAAAAGGAGTAGTTCATTTACTTATATTCTAGGCTTGGATTCTTGGAATTCCGGTCCCGGTGTGGGATTCACAATTGACCCAACAGTTAATCTAATGATCGCAATACTCAATCATCACCACAGACGGATTTAGGATTGTCGCAAAATGGGGGTGGACTTTGAACACACCAATAGTTTAATATATCAAGCTAGTCCATACAAAATTAACCTTAAACAAATCAAGCTAATTTAAATATAGTTTGACATATAAAAATAACAAACATACAAATCAAGTTGCATGTGATTTTTTGACTCAACCCAGTGGAAGTACGTCTCACTACCCTTTCTTTCATTGTGCAAGCTGGTCGATGCAAGCCGGTTTAACTAGTTTATCTGCTTCACTAGCTAGTTCACGAAACCACAGTTTAGAAACAATAAAATTTGGACTAAAAAGTCATATTTTTATTAAAAAATTGTATCAGCCTGAAATTAGTAAGAACAATGTTGTCTTATTTTCATCCCGATCTTGACCTAGTTTACATTCTCCCTCCTTTGAATCGCCGCCAAATATGCACACAACTCTTTGTAGGCTCCGACTCTTCCTCCTCCGGTCCTCCATGCCTTCTACCACTCGCCCCGCCCTGGGACGCCCTATGGGGGCAAAATTCCAAAAAGATTCTTCACTCTCGAATCTCCCCATGTAAATTCTGGCTCCTAGCTCGGACCGGATGTGAGGCGACCGCCCCCATCCTCCTCCACCTAGGTCCGCCTATGATCACCACATAATTCATAACTCTCGAATCTGCCCATATAAAGGTGGACTTTTCTTGAATTTTCCTTAAATAATTCTAATTAATATGCATGCGTGGAATTCGTGCACAATTGAAGTCACAACATTCAAACACATGAGCTAATAATTATAGATAGAAATTTAACTTGCAAAAACCCAATTAATCCATGGGCAATTTCATCCCATTTTAGTCTCAATTTTTTCTCCATCAAGTCGTAAAATTTAAATACCAAATAGAGCTTGAAATAATTCAAAAAATGACCGACCTAAATTTAGTTATCAGACAAAAAATGGGACAAACTTGACCTACTAGCAAACTCAATATTTATTTTTATATAGAGTTAACTTGCTAGCTAGTTGTGCTCGTTTTTTTTTACCTAAGTAGAATGTGATTAGTCATACCCTAAAGTGGTAAAATAGTACTAAAGAGTGAGATGTGAATTTGAATGTGGTTTGTTGGCAGATGTTTGTAACGTCATGTCATTTTTATTAGGTACACCAGAAATGGTTCAATGCAGAGGCCTTTTTTGCATGTAAATCGCATGGTCTACAATCTAAAATTGGGGAGGGCAACTTCTCTTTTATAATGTAAAGTTTTCAAAGGGTTTTAATTTCCCCTTTTGTGGTCCTATTCTTCAACTCCTTGCATTTTTGTGAAATGTCATATGCACCACTCTCTACACACACACACACACTATTCAATTCCTTCAAATTAGGGTTTTGCATTTCAGTTGCTTAGAGAGGATTTGCAATTGCACGCAAAGTAATTGAGTAACGTCAATGTGTTATATATGTGTGCTATATGTTAGTGTAGTTCACATGTTTCACTTGGCTAAGTTAATTTTGACCATACACATACAGCCAACTCTCATAAATTTAACATATACCCCTAGATACAATAATTTAAAAAAATATGTATAAGGGAACGATTAAATGTATACTAGCTCTCTCCGTATATAATTAAGTTATGAAAAGGGAAATGATATGTTTGACCAAATTATATATGTATGACCGTAGAAATTGAAGTGGGAAACCTTCTTTTGGTGCAAAAGAAGCAAGGAAAATGGTGGTCCATTCCCTCTTTTAATCTCAAGGGGCCATGTCTTCGATCATGAGTTTGCAGTTTATGCTAATTGGTCCTTTTCCTGATATCTTACTTTTACAAAGAGTGAGCTTTTTAAGATATGTTTTCGTGTAAGACATTAGGGCTTTTCGAAATTATATATATTCATTCAAAATTTATAATATTCTGATTCTCTAGCTATAAGACAAAAGTGTACGTCAAGCTTACCTTCAACTAAGTTAATCAAATCTATTAGCCGATCGAGTCAAGCAAGCAATTGAATCTTTGGTTTCTGATCCAACTTATTTGCAATTGGTAGATAATTAATCTTGAATTATAGATTAAGACCGATATGGTACCCTAATACAAATAATGTCAAGCTAGTTCATTTTCAAGTTACAACGTACTCGATCGATCGGTTAGGTTTTGGTTTGTATATCACTTTAATTTTGATTTTGGCTTAATTTCGTGTTTGGATATTTCTAAAACTTAGTTAATTTCATATTTACTTAGTTCGTACACAATAATATTCCAGAGTCGGGTTTGAAACTTTACAGCAAAGAAATCCATATTCGTAGTATATATTGAAGCATAATATATTTATAATTGCTCGAAGAATATCTAGTACATATAGCAAGCAAGTAAGCCAGGTTTGTTTTGAGTGGAGTTGCTTTTTGATACTGTCGGTCATTTGCAACACATAAAAGACGCGTTCTCTAAATTAAAGCCTTAACTTGTTCGTATAAGATACCTTCCTCCTGGATAATATAGTTAGTTAGTCACACATAGATATAGGACGAGAAAACGTCGGTTTAAGTTTTACTTGGATTCTTTTACATATGATCATTATATTGATAAGGCCGGATCAGAGTATTTTATAACATTGGATGTATTGAATTTGTAATCAATGCACACATATCACTCCAAATGAGCTCTTAATTGACTCAATGTATCTTCATTACTTAGAAAGATATTTCGAATCAATGCACACATATCTTCATTATTATATATTTTTTTTGGTCTTGGGCACTGCCTGAAGGAGTCAAAACGGAAACCTCAAAATAGTAATACTACCATAAAGCCTTAACCGCTTGACTAGATGCCAGAAGGCCATTATATATTATGTATCTTTAATCAATGCACACATATATCACACCAATGTGTATATGATGAAAAGGGTAAAGTTTTTTTTTTAACTATTTTCTAAAATAAAATAGGAAAATGTGTAAATCCTAGGAAAAATAAATAAAATTTAACAAACTATATCATACTACTTGCTAAACTTAGGTCTTCTAGATTTACACCCCTCAAGGCGAATTGACATGCAATAGGGCTAAAAAGAGGTTTATATGTGGATACTATGTGAGAGGAGATATTTTTAAGGTCATCTCCATCCCTGATTTTTTTTGAAAATACTTAAGAATAAATTATTTAAGAAACAAAAACATACATTTTACTATTAAATTTTGGGTACGTGGAGCCTAAAGTAATAGTGAGAGAGAGAGATATCACTAGGATGCTACTCTTTTCTCTAACAAATATCTTGCCAAAAGCAATCTTTTAACATTTTAATTTATTATTTTTATAATCTTGTGTTATACTTATATACAAAATCATGGTTGCATAGCCCTAATTGAGAATCAGCGGAGGAGATCACCACCATTGTCTATAAGAGAAAGGAGAAATAAGAGGATTGTTGGAATGTAGGGTATTAGTTAATTAAACACGCATTGTTCCTGAGAATAATGTCTTGGGCAGTAGAAAGTAAACATATTACATATATCAATGTAACAATAAAGACACAATTTCTTAGAGTCTTAATCCTAGACTCCTAGTTTCGAGTAGGTAAAACCACTACTTAGATTATTTCAAATGTCTACTTGGTTTATTGTATAGTTCAAAAACAACAAGACTCAAGCTTTATTCCTAGGTATCACACAATTCCTAATTAAGCAATACTACCTTGTCTTCTCAGACCTAGAACGTGATCAACAATACAAAACAATCACACAAGTCAAATGAAGAAATACATCAAGCAACCCTAGAAACGTTAACTCAAACCGATGAACAATAATAAATCTGTCTATTGCAACTATTCCATCAAACTATATAGATTGTCGTCCCTACCCGCAATAGCCTTTGAGCACTCACTTTGATCTCCAATGGATGTGTCTTTCTTCTCTATGGCTTCGCTCAAAAGCTTCTTAAGGTCGCTGCCTTCGAGCATTGGTTACACAATGATATCTTTTATCAAGATCCTCAAAAAACGTTCATTATCAACGTTTTCTCACTCCTTGAACAACAAACAATATCCAAATTTGTTTGATATATTGATTTTTGAATGTATTATCTTACATTCAAAGGTAATAAAAACTTGATCCAATTGGCAAAACGCGTCTTCAAGATAAACAGGCTCGCATTTTTCTTATTTAGCTTTCTTTCATGTTCTAAACGTTTTTTCCCTCACTAGTCCCAACGTCGCTTCATTCTCTGGTTCTCTTATTCTCATTTCATCTATTTCATCTTGAAATGCTATGAAAACACTCTAACCAATATATCTTGTAGAGTTTATCATCATTAAAACCCGAGAGTTGAACAACTTTTCTCCCAAGAATGTGTCAATGTTCATATGCTAACCACGGTTTTCCAACAAGCACAAGCGAAAAAATGTGTTCTTTTCAATAAATTATTGAACCATAATGCCTCTACTACCGAGTGAGGAAATAAGAAAACGGTCGGTTCACATGTTGTCCTTGTATGATATAAATATGTTAAGGGGAAAAAAAATGAAAATTACGTAAAAAGTCTCCTATATATAGTCTTGTACTATTGGGTAAGTGTGACTATATGTTATGTCAAGTTAAATATTTGATGTTTCAGTGCCTTTTTGGTTTCATACGAATAATTGGCAACGCCGGGCCCTATAAGTTCTAAGATGGTTTAAATTTGGATTGCATCATATAAATTTGTAATTAAATACACCAGCAATCTAATGTAATATTGTTGGATTCTCTAACAACAAAGTTATATATGATCATAATTAACTCTCCATGCTTCAAATGCAAACTTTATTGAAGTTTAATGAAAGCGGTTCACAAATATATCCATCCAAGACGTTCACAAATTCAAGTCCTTACATAGCATGATCATGGCCGATCATGGGAAGCAACATTTTATCTTACAAACCAAGCAAAGCACGCGTACTAAAACAAAGACAGATTGAGAGAAGTTGTAGATGGAGATTGCTAAACAAGTCTTTCTCAGATCTTACAACACTTAATTAAACAAGGCAACCAATGAAGCTAGCTTGTAGTTTATATCTCGGTTGCAAGCAGAAGAACACTCAATTGTTGAGTAGTGCAGTCCTCGTTAGAAGATGCTTGTCATGACCCTGAAAATAATTGTCGTTTTAGTCATATTGTTTCAATTTTTAAGAAATGTACACATTTGACTAAAATATCTTTGATTATTTACATTTAATTTTCTTATGCTCTATTAAAAAGCATGTATGAATGCATAAATTTCACACTACATAAATCCCTAATTAATAAGCACAAATGAGACTAAAATTGCCAAAATAGTTTAAAAGTAGTTATTTATGAACAAATAGTAAACACTAAAATATGACAATTATTTCCAGACAGAGAGGATATTAACAAACTATATATAAACTATATAATTATGCAAGAAATAATGAAATGAAGCTAATGCAACCTCTTGATTCGATCATTTGATTCTAATCTATATTTTGCAAGAATAATTAATGTTTTAAGAAACTTTAGCTTGCAATAATGCCAAACTTGCAGTGGCCTACATAATTAAATTAATTACCTCGTTAAGCTTGGGTTGGTTGTTGGTCTCCAGCATTAACCCGAAATGAATATGAGGGAAATGTGCCCACTGGTCATGGAGTTCACACAAAGGAAACAACCAAAACAGAAAACTTAGAGCAAAATGAAGCAAAATTATTAAAGTAACATTTGTTTTTTTTATAACAATGTTCTTAGTTAAATTAATTAAGTGGACTGACATTTTTTGCAGCAGTGCTGAATGCCTCCCTGTGGCTTATATCAGGATTGCTAGCCTTGATCCTTTGTATCTCCTCCCTGTATTAATATCCATCATCCATCCATTTATTTCAGATTCTTATAAAATCATATATATATATATAGATAACACTGCAAAAAGCTTACTTGATGAACTGATTGTATGCAGAAGGTACGCGTTGTCTTTTTTCAGGAGCTGGAAAACAGACGAAATAAGTGCAATAGAGTTGAGTGAACTATAATTATGCTAAGATTATATATGTACTAACATGTATGATTGGAAAAATTAAGCAGATAAGATCACTTACGCCGGTTAACAACCCTATCCTCAGCAGAACGAGTCAGGCTAGTCGCGGATGCAGTCCGGTTCCCAATCTTGTTGGAGTAGTATCTCGAAGACGAACCCATCCCATTGTCCGCCTTGATTGAGATCGATATAAAATGAACCAAATTATAGATAATGAACTTATAATTATGTTTGTGCAACAGTGAAATTATGGTATATGTACTGTAGAGAGTATACAGGAAACGTTGACATTGTGTTAACTATTCAGAAAAGAAAAGGAGGAAAAAAGAGAAAAATTAATGTGCAGAGAAATATGAAGTGATGGTTCATAAAAAGAGAAGTAGAGGTGAACAAGGCTCAGCCTGATTGCCTGAAGAAGGTGTTTGGCAACAAAAAGAGAAGTAACACCCACAGATTTGACAGTTTCTCTTTTCTTTTTCCTGCACCTATACTACTACTACTACTACTACTATTCATAGCTAGATCTATCTTGAAAAGATTGTTCCTAAATCAGAGGACAAAACCTAACCTATCCAAACAGTATACTACACTGTGCATATATATACTGTACACCCGCTCCCTAGGCTTAAAAAGCACATAAATTCAAAACAACCTTGCAAAAAGATCAAAACTTTACCAAGTTACAAACCCTAGCTAGGATTCAAGAATCTTGAAAAATCAAATTGATGTTTGAAATTTTGACCCCTAGCTAGCTTTAAGTTTTAACATGTGGGTATTATTATGAAGGAGAGAGAGTTGACCTGAAGAGGAGGAGGAGGAGGAGGAGGAGGAACATCTGGCCAGAGAAATGGAGGAGCAGAGTAAGAGAGGGAGTATTGTTGGAAGGCGGCCGCCATGTTTACTGACCAGAGGTTTCCGCAGTGTCCGCATCGGACCGTCACCGTGTCCATCAGGCTGCTGCATGGAACGCCCACCTGCAAATTCATGAAAAAGATGATCAAAGATTGGATCTTTAATTATTGGTAATTAGGTAAACCTAACTACCAATTGGGTTTTAGGGCACCTAAAATTGCACAGTTTGTAACTCATCCCATTCTTTTTTGTTCTGAATAAGGTAATTTAGGGTATATTTATCTTCTGAGTGCCCTATTATGATATAAATTTTTGGAATAAATTTAAAAACTGGGTGAGAAGTGAGAATGATAAAAGATGCCTTGATCAGCACTGGATCTGACACAAAAATGAAAAATCCTTTTTTTTTTCTTCTGGGTTTCTGACTTTAAATTGAACATGATTCACCTATAGAAATGGGAATGACAAAAAAACTGAAAAAGATATTTGTGTGAGAAATTATAGGGTCTGGGTTTCTGGGTTACTTTTAAGTCTGTAGTTACATGCTTCTGTAGTTCTGTGTGGGGATTGAGCGTGTAGTTTTCGAGTGCAGGACTCAGAAGCTCCAGGCTACGACTTTTTTCTATATTATTGACTGCAAAAGAAACAACTAAGCAGAAGAAGATCGAAGAAGAAAGAAAAAAAACATCTTAATTAATTCAAAGAAACTAGAAAGAAAAACGAGTTTTAGACGATGGAGACATGACTACGTTCAAAAAACAATGAAAATCCCCCTCCTTCCCAACAGATCCATCTCCTCCTCCTCCATATTTATTTCCTTTAAGTACCAACATCTTATTTCTTATCTCAAATAAAATAGATCGGTTTCAAAAATTATAACACTTTCCCTTTCCTCTTCAGTGGAACAAAAATAAAAAGTCCAAAACACAAATGAAATGTATAAAGAATTAGAAGACAGACCGCAAGAACAATATTGCAGAAGTTGCAAGGGATGTAGCAGAGCTGCTCGGTCGACGACACATCGATACAGTTCGACATCTTCGAAATGGATTAAGATCGAAGAAGGAGATTGATGATGAAAAGAAGAGGGTACTTTGCTTTGGAAGGAGGAGATGTATAGCAACAGTATATGAAAGGGAAGGGTGCTTGGGGGGGCTTTATTTATAGAAACATCTGGAGAAAAGGGTTGTACACAAATGAGAGATAGAGAGAGGTAGGAGGAAAGCTCTAGTCTTGGAGCTAGTAGGGTGATCAGGGTTTGAGCGAAAGGCTAATATTGGAAGCTTGGAAAAATTATTTTTAAAAAAAATCAATGAATGATTAATTTTAAAGGAGGAATTGTTGTGAGAAAAGGGAAAAGAGGGGTAAAATTAAAGAAGTGGTAGACATTAAAGAACACCAGAAATATGGATGGGCCCTGTAGAGGAAATTCGGTGGAACACAAGGAAGGAGATGAGGAGTATGTGTTACTGTTCGGTTTGTTGTTTATTAGCTTGCTCTTAGTTTGATCAATTATAGTTGGATGTACAAAATTGTCATTTGATTAGAACGTACATGTAAGAGTTTATATGTATAGTGGATATTTGACATAGTGCAAATACATATTGGTGTATGTTAGTTAGCTTTTGTTTATGTAATAATATTTTTAAATAAAGGGTAGAGATTTGGCAAGAAAGGTCACTTATGCGAAATGTGAATGAATACGAGTCGTTGGATGAAAAAAAAAATTAAGAGTGTGGATCGTTTCATTAGAGGGGGGCACGACACTTGTGAATTTTTGGCATATTTTTGGGAAAAAAATGAACATATGGTATGTGCGCAAGATCTGCATCAAAACTATTCGAATCTACATCAAAGCTGGTAATATAGATATGTGCTTGTGTATCAAAACTAATTGTCTTACATACATTAAAAAGAGTCGTGTGTGCATCAAAACTATTTGAATCTACATCAAAGATGGTAATATAGATATGTGTTTGTGCATCAAAACTAGACTTATTTGCATCAAAACTAATTGCCGTATATACATAAAAAAAAAGTCGCGTGTGCATCAAAACAACAAAAAGTGCATCTTGTTTGCTTGTACACCAAAACTATCTTATATGCATTCAAAAAAGATACGAATATATGCGCGTATGTAGAGGAGCAACGTTAATTCATTGCTTTAATGGACTTCTACATATGCACGTATGTAGAGGAGCAAAGGATCTCATGATATTCGCTCATGAATGTACGAATATACGAATACGCACGTAAGGGGAACTCGGAGACTAATTCAATTCGCATGACCACTTCGAATAGGTCCTAGAGTACTTATGTCTTAGTTGTGTTCTAATGAAACTAACAACTAAGTGGTGCATTTGTGAGCGGATAAAATTAACTGCCATAATTATTTTGCTATTATATGACACATGCAGATTTTTTGTGATTTTTTCGCATATCTTCCAGAAAAATAGACACGAGGGACACGCACAAGATGCGCATCAAAATTGGCATTTTGTGCATCAACAATGGTCAAATGTGCATTTGGAGAACCTTGGAAAGATAGTGACACTCGGGCTTGGAAGGCGCTGCTCAAGATAAAAGATGACCTTGCTCACCTTAAGCAACGACTTGGCAACTTAGAATGGGACCGCATCTGGCACGATGGAAACTCAAATAGGGTCAGTCAACAACTTTATGAGATTTGGCGGAACAAAGGGGAGATAAAGCCTTGGGGTTCGATCATTTGGAAGGCTCCCATTATCCCGAGATGCTCCTTCGCACTCTGGCCTGCCGTCAGGAACAGTGCACCTAATCGGGACCGGCTACACAACTTGGGTCTGGTTGACTCTAACCTCTGTCCGCTCTGCAATTCGGAGGTTAAAACGGCTACACACATGGTTTGAATGCTCTTTCTTCTCTTCTGTTGCTGCTGATGTTATGCAATGGACGGGAGTTGGAATTCAGCTTGGAAACCTCAATAGGTGACTCTCCTGGTTTTCTAACAATCGGCGCCAAAGGTCCCCTATCTTTCAGCTTAGAATTGATGCCCTCACGACAACCATTTACGAGATTTGGCACTAGTGGAATATGACCTGCTTCCACAACGTCGCACCTGACCCAATTGGTTGCGCTCAATGCGTGATCCACCTCACCAAGCAGCGTTTGCGCGCTAAAGTAAAGGACCCTAAAAGCATCTTGAAGCCTTGGCTTGATGAATGAAAATGGCCCTTTCTTTAAATTGAAAGTTGTATGAGTTGTGTTTGAGTTTTTGTCTATCTGTGTGTGCGTGAGTTATTCTCCCACTTGTTAGTTCAAGGATGGCAGTTGAAACTTGTATTGTTAAGTTTTGAGTAAACTCTCCCTAATGCGAGTTTTATATATCCTTTTTTCGAATGGAATTTTTTTTTTAAATTTTGGCCGTTGTCAACTGGCCATAGGGCGAGAGGTTGCATCGTTTTTTATTATTATTTTTAACTTAAGGTCGGAATTTATTATTTAACCTAAAAATTAAGTTAATGAGTAGGGTTTTTACCCTACATATATACTAGTTTTTACATTCTCTTTTGTCCGATGTGGGCAAAGCCCAACTTCCCTACATTAGAAAATTCGTGCTGGGAGCAAAGATCGGTTGGATCAGATACCCACCAGCATAAGAGAAAGTGACACCATTCTACATATGTTGACAAGCTTGTTGAATACATAGTTGATTTAGAGCGCTAGTTACAAATATACTATAGATTGCCTACTACAGTAGAACCTCTTTAAATTAATACTCGGTAAATTAATAAACTCTCTAAATTAAAATTTTTCTCCGGTCCCGACTTGGACCAATGCAAAATTTAACAAATTTCGATAAGATAATAAGATAATATATTTTCGAAACACCACTATATAAATATAAGTCCCATTAATATCATAAATTAATAATTATATAAAAAGTTACATAGTCATAACTAAGAAAATCTAATGAAATATGATTGTAGTGTTGTTTGTTTTTTCTTAGTTTTATTTAGAGCTCATCTCTAACTTTTCTTATTGGATCCAATATTTTTAGCGTTGTTTAGAAAACAAATTTTACAATGTCAACTATAATCATTCCTTGAGACTTCATCTCATGAACGAATTTTGCAGTGTCTAAAACAATTTGCTATTGCCTCTTGCTCAACATTAACTATCCAAGCCGAGACTACAAGATTGATAGCAACCAAAACATTAATCTTACATGGATCAGATTGTCCCAACTCATAGCTTTCTAAAATCTTACAATAAAATCTTGTATGATAGTGCATTTTGAAAGCTCTTATTACAAAAATCTCTTTAAATTAATAAATATTAATTTATCGATTAATTAATATCTCTATAAAATAATAAAATATTATGATCTCAACCTTATTATTTTATAGAGGTTTTACTGCCTTGCTTAGCCAAATATGAGATATGTGATCAAAAAACATGCACTTACAAATATACAAATCCTTTATGAATGTACGTTTGTCAACACATTTGAAGGTATGTCGAAAATATATATAAATAAAGTCTGAGCAAAATTGATAAGAAAGTTGATCGATCACTCTCTTAATTAAACATCTTAAATTTGAGTCCCGGAAATGGATTAAGTTTTGTTGGATCAGTGTTAGGGAACTAACACTGAAATAATGGTTTCTCTATTCGAGCAATCGAAGTTTTGATAATAACATATATATGGAACTAATTCCCTGTACAAGTGATATCAGGAAATATAACAGGTTCATAGGAAAAGCAAGAGAAACGTTCCCTGTCAAGTCATCTGTATACGTGGCAAGTAAATAAAAGGATAGTGAAGACTTTTCACTATTGTCTTGGGCGACAAGCCAAAGCTCCGAATGAATAGAAATGCAAAAGGGTACGCTAGTCTTTTTGAATAATGTCGTACTCCCCAAGACAAGAAGGGCAAAGGCGTCAAAGCTAAAGATAGAAACTCCATAAATAGAATGCGACGCCGCTAGGTCGAATGGTGCTCTCGAACACAAGAAAACCAGATCCACAAAAGGAAAGAGAGAAATCGAGACCCCGAGATGATTCAGTGAAGATAACAATTCAGAAGTTCAAGGAAGGAAGCATCAAGTGATGAAGACTGCGTGAAGATCTTCATCAACTTGAAGAAGGTGGTTCCTGTGCTAAAGGGAACTGCGCAGGAACGAGTAAGGTTCACCATCTATATTCAGTTGTATCTAGATCTAGGAACTACTATGTCTTAGTCGTTAGTATTGTTTGTGAGTGGGATTGCGAACAATAGAGAAGTTCGACTTTGTATTGAGGAACCTGAGATCTATCAATAGAATATAGTGTGTGTTCAAAATCCTCCAAGGGAGGTAGAGGTTTACTCTTTATCTAGTTGGCTAAAGAGGTTCCTCTATAAGGAACCGTGTCCCTGTCTTTGATTTCCTGTTTAAAGTTTATTTTACATTATTTCGCTGCGTAAGAGAACTGTGGACTGTCTTGACTGACTACGATCCTACAAGTTTATTCAATTAAATTAATTAAAATGTGCTTCCTGTATTTATTGTTTACCGTAATGTACGTAGATGGGTAGAATGGTAGAATCTAAATTCTATTATTCTTTTCAAGTTTATTTTTCTATATTTAAAAGAATTAAATTGAAGATTTTGGATGAAAAGAAACCCACCCAAGAGAGAGAGAGAGAGAGAGAGGGTATTATTAGAGAGATTTGATGAGAGCGACTATTCCTTGCCACCCTCACTGCCACTCTCACAGGCACCGGACTAGGGGGGCGAATTTCCAGCTATTCTTTTCTCATTTTCTTCATTATACATATAACGTCCAAGAATATATAATATAATAATACAATTTCGTTACAAATGATTTCAAAATACAATTTCCCGTATATCATTTGTTTTTTATACATGGCGCTTGACCAGGTGCCCAGGTTGCACTTGCTAGTGCGTATGTTGGATCACTTTCCTATACTTTCTTCTTATTTAATTGGCCTATCAAACGCTTAAGTGTGGGTGTGGACAAGAGAGAGAATTAATCAGGGTGTATAATGTTTAGTTTTGTGTAGGAGTTATCACACAGGGTGTTGGGGTTCCATCACTTTCGTTGTCTCACTTACAATTTACAACTGTCATTAGTCATTACAGAGAGCTCGACACCTTCCCGGCTTCCCCGCCCTACGTACGTAACACGTACCATAAATATGTAATCCACTCGTCTACTGGTCTACATGCGTTTTCTGTAAGGATCTACTTGAGGTTAGTTTGTAAACTACTCCTCATAAATATATAATCCACTCGTCATCTTTCTCGGGATCTTCTTCCTCAGAGGATTCCTGTTCCACCAGTTTCTTTGGGACGGTGGAGCGAAGGCTGTACTTTGTTCCGAAGGGAGTAACCTTCGGCTTTTTGGAGGCAGGGGAAATCATTCCTACCAACATCCTCAAATGCTCATAGGGTTTTCTGTCCAAAGCCTTGGTGAAAATATCTGCCACTTGATTTTCAGTCCTACAATGATCCATCTTGATAAAACCTTTTTCAACATAATCTCTTAAGAAATGATGTCGAATATCTATATGTTTGGTTCTAGAATGATGCACAAGATTTTTGGAGATATTGATTGCACTTGTATTTTCACATAAGATAGGAATAGTTCCAAGAGACATACCAAAATCCACCAGTTGCTGTTTTAACCACAATACATGAGAACAATAGGCAGCAACTGCGACATATTCCGCTTCAGTCGTTGAAAGAGCAACCGAATTTTGCTTCTTCGATCCCCAAGATACCAAACAAGGACCAGGGAATTGGGCCATGCCTGATGTGCTCTTCCTATCCACCAAGTGACCTGCAAAATCTGCATCCGAGAATCCGACAAGTTGGAACGAGTTGTGTCTTGGATACCATAGACATAACCCATCGTTCCCTTTCAAGTAGCGCAGAATTCTCTTCACTTCTTTCAGATGTGTTTCTTTAGGATTGGCTTGAAATCTAGCACAAAGACACACACTGAACATAATATCTGGCCGACTGGCCGTTAGGTACAATAGAGAGCCAATCATTCCACGGTACATCATTTGATCAACATCAACACCATTTAGATCAGCATCAAGACGAGTATTAGGAGAAATAAGGGTATCAAAACTTTTTGAGAATCCATACCATACTTCTTCAATAGTTCCTTGATGTACTTTTGTTGATGTACCTTTGTTCCTTCATCACTTTGTACCAATTGTAGTCCAAGAAAGAAAGTGAGCTCACCGATCATGCTCATCTCAAACTCACTACTCATAAGATTCTTGAAGCTTTCTACAAGATTGGGGTTGGTAGAACCAAATATAATATCATCAACATAAACTTGAACTACTAAAACCTCACCGTCTTGTTCCCTTAGGAACAATGTCTTGTCGATCACACCACGTCTGTATCCATTGGCTAATAGAAACTGAGCGAATCTATCATACCAAGCACGATGAGCTTGTTTAAGACCGTAAAGAGCCTTATCCAGTACGTAGACATGATCAGGGTGATCAACATCTTCAAATCCTGGAGGTTGTAACACATAAACCTCCTCTTGTAGGTACCCATTCAGGAATGCTGTCTTCACATCCATTTGATACAATTTGAATCTTTTGTGAGCAACATAGGCAATTAGAAGACGAATGGCTTCTATTCTTGCAACAGGAGCGTACGTTTCATCGTAGTCAATCCCTTCTTGTTGATTGTACCCTTTTTCTACAAGTCTCGCCTTGTTCCTTGTGACAGCTCCGGTGTTATCAAGTTTATTCCTGAAAACCCACTTTGTTCCTATAGCCATTTTGTGCTTTGGCTTGGGAACTAATCTCCATATTTTGTTCCTCTCAAACTAGTGTAGTTCCTCTTGCATAACAACTATCCAGTCAGGGTCTTTTAATGCTTCCTTCACATTCTTCGGCTCTACAAGAGAGATAAACGCATTGAAAGCACAAAAATTCTTAATAGAGGAACGAGTAAGCACACCTTTATCGTTTGTAGTGATGATGCTGTCAACAGGATGATCCCTCTTTTGATGATAGTTTCTGACTTCAATCTGAGTGGGATCTGTTCTTGACTCCTCTCGTTCCTGTTGGCTTGTCGTTCCATGTGAAGTTCCTTCCCCATGATGTTCCCTAATTTCTTCATTTTGTGAAGTATTATCATCAGGAACTAGAGCATTTTCTTTGTCATCTCCATCCAAGTCAGGACTCGGAGGCATAACATCGTCATTTGGAGCTTGTGCACCTGTATCTGGAACTTTTGCATTTGAATCTAGATCGACTTCATCATCTGAATCGGAATTTAGTACCTTCAGTACATCCTCGTTACTAGATAGGTTCCCTCCATTTTTGGACTCGTCAAAGACAGCATGAATGCTTTCTTCAAACTTCTTAGTCCTTTTATTGAACACCTTGTAAGCCTTGTTGTTGGATGCATATCCCAGAAAGATGCCTTCGTCACTCCTTGGATCAAACTTGCCTAGCTCGTCTTTTCAGTTGTTATGAATAAAACACCTGCATCCAAATACTTTCAAGTGGGAAATATTTGGCTTTCTGCCCTTGATTAGTTCATATGGAGTTTTAGAGAAGTTGGAACGAATGGTGACTCAGTTAATGATGTAGCAAGCAGTACCGACTGCCTCAGCCCAAAAGGACCGAGGCAAGTTACTTTCCAACATCATAGTATGAGCCATGTTTTATAGTGTTCCATTCTTTCTCTCTGCTACGCCGTTTTGTTGAGGAGTCCTCGACGCAGAGAAGTTCTCAGACACTCCGTGTTCATCACAATATCTATGGAACATGGAATTCTTGAACTCTATTCCGTTGTCAGATCTGATAGCCTTCAATTTTTGTCTTGTCGATGCTTCTACTTTCTTGATCCACCTTTTGAATGCCATGAACGTCTCGTTATTGAAACCTAGAAAGAGAGTCCATGTATATCTAGTAAAATCATCAACAATAACAAAAATGTACCTGCTACCGCCATGACTTCTCACCCACATGGGACCGCACAAATCCATGTGTACCATGTCAAGAGGATGAGAGGTGCCAACTGACAACTTTGGCTGAAAAGATGACTTGCTTTGTTTCCCTTTCACACACTCTTCACATAAGCTTTCCTTTTCTGTAAGAACTTTGGGAAGTCCTATCACCAGATTTTGTGAGTAGAGTTTGTGGATTCCTCAATGATTTGCATGACCAAACCTCCTATTCCAGAGATCAGTCTTGTCGTCTAATGTAACAAAGCAAAGTTCTTCTTGTGGTTGGAAACTTGAGTCGACAAAATACACATTGTTGCGCCTCTTTCCTTTCAGGACCACAAGATTTTATTTAATGTTCTTGATCATACAACCATCTGAGGTAAAGGATACCTCATTGTTCCCTTGGTCACAAAGCTGAGCAATACTCAACAGGTTGTAACCAAGACCTTTCACCAAGCTTACGTCTTTCACGCTTGTTTTATCATTTAGCTTGACTTCACCTGTTCCAATGATTTCTCCTTGATTGTTGTTGCCAAAGGAAATGTTTCCTCCAGCATTGACCTGAAGTGAGGACAGAATACTCTCGTTCCCTGTCATGTGACATGAACACCCGCTGTCAAGGATCCAGCGGATGTTCCCCCTCACTTCAACCTACAAGAAAGAAATCACGTTTTAACGACCCAGGCCTGCTTAGCCTTCCCGGGTCGGTTAGCATAGCTCACAGAATGATAAATTTGTGATTGAACTAAAGTAGCTTTCTGTGGACTCTTGGAACTAGAAGCAATATTTGAAGGATTAACATGGTTTTTTCCTTTGCTAGTTTTTGAATCTTGCTTCTTTTGTGGTTGTGGGGCCATTTTCTTTTTGTTCTGATGAGATTTATCATACCCTTGATTTTTCTTACCAGACCACTGTTTCTTGTTGTTCCTTGTATTCTGGTTTTGAGCTCTTTTGTTTGACATTTCTAATCTAGCCTTACATTCTTTTTGAACATGACCTCCCCCACCACAGTGATAGCACACCCTATAATATTCACCGAGATAGTGTTTAGGATGTGGATCTGGAGGGTACGTTCCTTTGCTCGTTCCTTAGAAGAAACTCTATGCTGGTTCCTTTGAGACTGTTTTAGGTATATTTTATGAGCCGTTTTTCCAAAATACCATTTAGAGTTATCATTCAGATTACTTTCAAGAATCTTGACTCTACTCTCTAGATGAGTTACCTTATCTCTAGAGGATTGCAGTTCCCTAGCTTTTCTTTCCATTTTCTCTTCAAAGGTAAGGTCACCCAGGAGGATATTCAGATTTGTTTTTACCATAACCAATTCCACACCTAGCAGGATTAAATTCAATCTGAGTTCGTTTACTTAGTTCACTTTCTAATTCTTCCCTTTTGAGTTGGTGAACAAGCAAATCTGACCTAAGTTCGTTATTGGTTTCAGTTAGAGTCTTAATATCTTTCTTTAAATCTTCACACACTGAACAAGGAACAATATTAGTAACAATAGTTTCTGATAACTTTTCTTCAAGATTAAGACATTTCTCATCAGAAGCTTCTATTTCATCTTGCATCTTTAAGTTATCTTCAAGAAGCTTTTTGACAAGGATAACAAGATCAGATTGTTTGGCATTCTCTATCCTAGAAAGAAATTGTTCAGGAGTTACCTCTTGGTCGACATCTTCAGTTTTCAGAGTCATGGCGCAGACCTTCGATTCAGATTCATCATCTGAGCCTATCCCATGAAGCGATGTAGGCCTTCTTCTTCTCGTTCTCGGTGTCGTTACCTTTGGGACAACTCTTTGCATAGTGACCCTTTTCCTGAAAGTTGAAGCAGGTAACGTCCTTGATTTCCTTCTTCTCAAAGTTGACTCTTTCCTTCATGGCACCTTGCTTCTTGCCTCTCATGTAGAAAGATCTCATCGCTTTGGTTATGAGAGCCACATCAGAATCATTCTCTAGCTCATCATCATTTCCAGTAGTGATGTTTTCAATGGCCTTCTCCACCTTAAGAGCAATACCCTTGCTAGAGCTCGAAGCACCACTATTGTCTTTCTCATATCGCTCATAGTCAGTCAGCTTTCCAAAGATCTCATGAAGTTTGCAAGTCTTCGTTATTGGATTTTCCTTGAGGAGACCTCTAGTGACCACGTACTTGGGACCTAAGCCATCAACAATTGTAGAGACTTTCTCAACATGTTTGATAGAATCCCCAATTCCAAGATGATTAATGCGATTGACCAAGCCTTCAAACCGAGATTGGTATGTGGCAATGGTTTCTCCATCTTTCATCTTAAAATTGTAGAATTCCTTTTTGGCGTCTTTCTGATGGCTTTCTTTCAGATCTACACTACCAATGTGCATTTGCTCAATGGCTTCCCATGCTTCTTTGGCAGTTTCACAATTGACTACTCTTAGAAGATCTTCAGCACCCAAGGCATTGTTTAGCAGCATTTGTGCCTTGTAGTTCTTCTCCATTCCTGTCCATTCAGTTTGGCCCCATTCGGTCTTTTTGTTCTTCTTAGCTTCAGGAATGACGTAGTCTCCATCCTCAATAACCGATCAGGCTTGGTAGTCATTGCTTTTGAGCCATGTGGCGAAGAGCTTCTTCCAGTGGTCATACTCTCCAACAACACGCAATGGAGGCTTGTTGTTTCCAATTCTGACGTTGTGAGTGTTGTTTGAAGTCATTTTGTATTCCTGCACTAACATACAATCTAGAGCAAACCTGCTCTAATACTAATTGTTGGATCGTGACGCGTTAGTAACAATACAGGGAACTAGTAAGGTTCCCTGGGCAGCAGAAATAAACAGTAGAACACAGAATTTAGAGAGGAAAACTTTCTGTCCGACCAACAAGTCGTAGAAAGAAAAACCTCTATCACTGAGACTCCTTCTCAGAGGATTTTCAATAGAATAAATTTATTAAGTTTCAACGATTATAAGGCAAGTCAAGTAACTAAGGCACCAACCAAAGTTCCCTGGCAACCACGACACCGACCGAAGTTCAACCAACTAGACTTCTACAACCCTAAGCGTAAACCTAAATGGAAGTAAACTACTGACTTACTTGTGGATTTTTCAACGGAAAAAAGCCACACACTCATACACTTGAAAAGCTCTCTCTCCAAGTTCGTCTTCTTCAACCACTCTCTTTAAGCCTAGCTAACCCTAGCTATTTATAAGATAAGTTAAGGATGATCTTACACGTAATTCTTGCCTAATTACGCTGATATTCCACTTAACAAATCCCACACAATAAGGAAAAAGATTGTTTGTGATTTCGGATCCTCAACCATGCCGATTCTACCCAAAACCGAATGATCTCGGATTTCCCTAGATAAGATCGTGTGAAGATTGTCCTTATCTTCTCTTTTATATCCTTATGCAACTGCCTACAGCTGTAAATCTTCGTAGAAGATCGCTCGCAAGAGATAGGGTAACTTGCCATTTATAGAAAGCCGCGTTCCTTCTGAGACGCGCATCCTAAATCTGTCACTCGTTCCCTCAATCGTTACTCATAATGTTCCGTCACTCGTGCCCATGTACCTGTTTTCCTAAAATACTTACATGTAAAAGCAAGTTATATCAACTAGGTTTGTTATCATCAAAACTAAGAGAAACCATGGAACAACCATTGTTCCAACAGTTTTATTAGGCAAAATAGGAATAAGTAGTCATTAAGCGGGGATAGCTCGATGACTGGCTGAAAGTCGTCGTGCCAAATCAAAAAAAAAAATTCCCTAATTACTCAACTAGTATAGTCGGTAAGTCGGGGTCGTACCCAAGAGACACTTGTATCCCAAGTAATATTATTATCAACTCAATTAAGTAATAAAGGGGGATTTTTGATTATTGATCTAAGACTATGAAATTGAAATAAACAAAGCAAGCAATTAAACAAAACAAAGCTTGGGTTTTTATCAATTGAGAAAAACAATCCTATTCAAGCATCCACTTTCATCAACAAGTTATTGATCATAGATTCAAACAAGTTATTTCCTTTTGTTATTCATATCCTAATCAGATATAATAAACAAGCCAACGAGTCATGTAAGTACTTAATATAAAAAAAAACATGAAACGAACATGAATAACAATGATACTAGCAGTAGGAGCAAGGATAAACAGGATATATGCAATTGAATTCCAACGAGTCAAACAATCACCATGCAATCAAATCTCTTTCTCAATGGTTTTAGTCCAACGAGTACTCCTAAAACATTGAATTGCTATAAAGATTAGGTTTTACTACGAGAAAACCTAGATCTAGCAATAGAGAGTATCAATTCCAACAAGGTGATCAATCAAGTAGAATCAATACAATCAATATTAATTAAACACAAGAGAATTGAAATAACTTGTAGAAATAAACCTGAATTGTAGAATCTCATAATAAACTTGAATCCGAAAACTTCAACTTGAATAGAATCAAAGGAGTTTAGTTCTCCATGAAACAGAGAAAACAAAAGTCTGGAATAATGAAAACTAGGTCTAAGAGAATATATCAAACAAAGGCTAGTCTTCTAAAACACGAAAGTAAAGATATAACATAATAAGACAATAAAGCTAAGCGGAAGATCTTGCGCATCAACCGAGCAGAACCGCGATCTCCATGGCAGCGATTGCCACAATGTTGGGCAGCGATCGCGGCCAGCTTCAAACCGCGACCTCAATAACAACCGTGAACTGCGATCGCCACCAGTGTGAACCGCGATCGCGACCAGCTTCAAACCGCGACCTCAATAGCAACCGTGAACTGCGATCACCACCAATGTGAGCCGCGATCGCGGCCTTCAGCAAACTTTGAACTCTTGAAAAGCAACAACTTCGAATCCTTGTTCTTCAAACCTATTCTTTGATAATGCTCCTAAAAGGCCTAAAACTCTATACAAATATGTACTAAAAAGTTCTAGTTGTGCGGCTACCACCAACCTCATTTATTGGATATGGCTACACAGGAACAAGTCTGTTTTTTGAGAACGGGACTTTGGACGTGGCTGATTGTGCACTCGATATCATTGGAGCCACGAAGCTATGCATCCTGGCTAGATGGAGCATGAAGAAGAAGAACACTGCTAGGGATGCCTCTTGGTTTAGCATGTTACATATACACCACTAGCTTGCCTTTGGACTTGTTCCTTGTTAGCCTTGTTTTGTTTTGTGTTGAAAACCTTAGCTTGCTTTTGTGCATTTTGTCCAGGCTGTAGGTTCTTTCTGGATCCTTGGAATGTATAGCGGTGCTTATGAACACTTCTGATGTACATTCTCCTCATTTAATACAATTAACCTTTCTTCGGAAAAAAAGTTCTAGTTATGCTGTATAAAACACAACATATCACTCGACCCCTTAAATCATCAAAAAGCACTAAGGAGATCTCCTCGGGAGGGGTAAGCAAAACATAAAAGCCAACTGGAAAATTAAAAGCAAATTAAAGAAGCAAGGGAATCTACTACTCGGTTCGCCTAGCGAATCAGACTCGATCTCAACAAGACGGAAACCACGATTCCAAGTAAGCTCAAGGCCACGAAGATAACCTCAAAGTTTAGCTTGTGGGACCGAGCACGAGCCAAAATTAGGGCTACTTCCATAATATACGCTTTGCAACGATCCATAATATACGCTTGTCGGTTCAGACTCGTATCCTCGTTTCGAAAGCATTTCGCATTCCGCCACTTCCACGTCCACCAAAGGGTCATGGCAAAGAACGAGCTCCGATCCACATCACTCCAAATAGAATCCTTCGTCAAGATATCAGTTCTCACACTACAAAAAGGCAGATTTAGCGACCACACAAGTGGTCGCTAAATTAAAACTATGGTCGATAAATCGATTTAGTTACCATAATGTGATTGCAACGAGCCAAAATTTTGAATGAAACCACCCTTCTACTTGCCATAATTTTCCCGTAAGACTCCCTTTGCAATAGTAAGCCCTCCATGTCTAACGGTCTGATTTGTATTGATCTTGATCCAACCTTGCTTCGGACTGACCCACGAAACCGAGCCAAGAAATTTAGAATTTAGATTGGAATACTAACCTTATTCTTCTAAGCCAGGTTGTACTCTTTGCAACGTTCCATAATATACGCTTGTCGGTTAAGACTCGTATCCTCGTTTCAAAAGCATTTTGCATTGCGCCACTTCCACGTCCACCAAAGGGTCATGGCAAAGTACGAGCTCCGATCCACATCACTCCAAATAGAATCCTTCGTCAAGATATCAGTTCTCACACTACAAAAACGCAGATTTAGCGACCACACAAGTAGTCGCTAAATTAAAACTATGGTCGATAAATAGATTTAGTTACCATAATGTGATTAGCGACCACTTGGCCGCAGATATAAGTGACCACCCGACATAGGCGATCAAGTGGTCACTAAATCCTAGCCCTAATTTTGCGACCAAGTAATCTCCAATAAACGACCAAGTCGTTGCCTAATCTGGATCAGATTTTGCGACCACTTGATCGCTAAACCTAGGCCAGATTTAGCGACCACTTGATCGCTAAACCTGGGCCAGATTTGGCAACCAAGTGGTCTCCAATCGCGTAAATCAAGCGCTCGATTATGACATTTTACTAAGCAAAATCACACGATCGTTCACCTATTAGCGCACGAGATGTGTGAATTTAGCAACCAAGTGGTCGCCAAAATATATTTAATAAGAAAATAAATAATTAAAAATTTAATGAAATACTTATTTATATTAATTAAAATATTATAAAAAATCTACCAAAATATTTAAAAATATATGCAAAAATATTTACAAAATAAAACAAAAACGCTAAACTAATCAGTTCCGTCGGGCCGGAGTGCCGGACAGACGCGTCTCCGACGGAGCATTCCCGTAGGAACTGTGCTCACATGACCCAGACGGCTACGGGTTGAAGCCGCTCATTTGCGTCAGGAACTGATCCATCCGATTTAACCTAGATTACGTCGACCCTAGTTCCTCCTACAATTCTGTTACACGACGTTGAAGGGTTGTATTATAATGCGTCATTTGCGCCACCCGAGGAGGCTGTATACGCGATCTTTTCAATTAACGACGATTCGCAGTACTCGCCATAGCGTTGCCGATATATATTTTTATTTGTGTGCGCATGATCGGATGACCGATATATATTTTCATCTCTCTTGAAGCACCCTATACTTTTATAATTTATAGTGTATATATAATCGATCAATATAAGAATATGCTTTTAAAGGAGAAAAAAAAACTTCATTCTAATATTGGGACTACGCAAAACGATAATAAGAAAACAACAACCTAATATGAATATAAATATTAGATTAGTGTTAGTTCCTAACACTAGAACAATGGTTTCTCCACTCGAGTAATCGAAGTTTTGATAATGAAAAATACTTAGAACTAAGTCCCTATTCAAGTGATTTCGGGAAAGATATAAGTTTACAGGCTAAGTAAGGGAAACATTCCCCATGAGCAATCTAGGTACGTGGAAAGTGAATGAAGGACAAAAGAGACAATTAATTCAATGTTTTATTGGGCGGCAAGCACAAAAGGATAAAAGTGTCTCAAGATGGAAAGTGAATGAAGGACAAAAGAGACAATTGAAAGAAGCCACTACTACAAATAGAAAGCGATGAAGCTAGATCAATTATGCTCTCAGAAAGGAATGAGCAATATTCTCTAAAGGAAGCAAGTGTTCCGGAGAGAAAGAGAGAGCTCGGAGCAACTCAAGTGAAGACGACGAACCAGATTCAAAGGAGAAAGTACCAGATCCAATTGATGGGAACTACGTGAAGCTTGCCATCGAATTGGAAGTTCCCTGTGCAAAAGGGACCTGCACCAGGAACGAGTCAGGTTCAAGTACTAGTGTTAATTGTGTTTAGTAGATCTAGATTCATGATAGCTTAAGTCTATAGTTTTGTTTGAATTTGGAGATTGCAAACAATAGAGAAGTTCGTTTTTGTATCGTGTACCTAGAGATTTATCAAATTAATATAGCACTTATTCAAAATCCTCCAAGGAAGGTAGAGATTTACTTTTCAACTACTTAGTTATAGAGGTTCCACTATAAGGGAACATGTCCATCTACTGTGTTACTGCTTTAATTTCTGTGTTGTTTATTTCTGCTGCATAAGTGAACAATGATACAATAACAAGTATCGTATTAGTACCAAATTGAGTAGACAATAAGAAAATTGGGGAAATTGAATAAGAGATTAAGATTAGAGACAAAATTAGACGAGAAATTGAGAACAGAGAAACAAGAGAGGAGAGGTAGAAGATTAGGGTTTGAGGATAAGATAATTCTGATTAATTGATTGTCTCCCTAGAATACAATACATGAGTATATATAATAATCATCTCTAACCCCAACAGTAAGACCTAACGGTTCAAATAAAGCGTCCCGAGAAAGAACCGTAAAGAAAACCCGAGAAGGAGTATTATAAAACTCTGTATAAAAATACATTAATTAAATACTATAAATAATCCCTAAGATATAACGTATTAAAGGATCTCTGGAACAGTTATTTGTCTTACTAACACCGATCTCCGATCCTATAATAAATTATATAGCGCATCCTATAAATAACGTAAATGCATAAATTAAGTTAATATCGTTGTTCAGTATAGTTCCACCCAAGTTAAATTTGGGGAATATTAATCTATTGAAAAATATCCATCTCCTTAAAGCATGTCTATAAAAGAAAATATGAGTCCAATTTGTGCAAGTTTTGGATTATAAATTTTCGACCAAAAAAATTATAAATTTTTGTTGGCATTTGGAAAGCACGCTCTATTTCGGAGGGTAGAAAGGTATTGATGCCGAGGGTTAAATGCGGTGTACGTCGAAGGTATGGTGGTTGAATACTTTTGTCACGTGGGTACTAGTACGTACGTTGCTCACTTGCTCTTGCTCCACAATGAAATACGTTTTGTCTTCATGCCCATCCTCTCAGTTAAGTTTTTAAATTGTTGTTCTTGTTCATACTGAATATAATAAACGATCGACAATGTGCTAGGGCCGGGGTAACTGTTACGTCGGTTGCAAAATTACATCCTTTGTCTCAAATTTGTATCTCATAACTAGGGCTGTCAAAACTTGACCTGACCCGAGAAACCCGCCCGACTCCGAACCCGACCAGACTCAAAAAAAAAGTTTTATACCCGAGACATGTTTGACCCGAACTGATTTGACCCGAATCCGAAAAAATCTGAACCCGAGATTAACCCAAAACCGATTATATCCGAATGGACTAGCCTGATGCAACCCGATATCCGATGCTACCCGACCCGAAGTGATAGGCGTTAAATGGTCGTGCAAATTACGGGTATGCAAAAGAGTACTAACAATCCTAAAGACTGTAGTCTTAGGGAAGTAAGGCTCGAATCCGCAAGGAAGAGATTTATCTTTCTATGTGAATTTTATGTCAATTAAAGTAAAAGGAGTTTTATGAATTTAACTACTATCTAGCATGCAAAAACTAATAAAGCGATTAAAGGTGGAGTTTTTATCAAATTAAGGAAAATACTTAGTCAACCAGAGATTCATATTCGTATGACAAGTTGATCATAGATTCACTCAATATCGTATGCATATGAAATTCCAATTCCTTTTCAAAGATAATTAATACACAACCAGATACTATCAATCCTAACTAATTGAATAACCTTGAAACTATCAAGATTCAATTCAAAAGCATCATTAAGAATAGGAATATAATCAGGATACAATTCTAGCATAAAACAACTAGCTTTTATACTAGAATATAATTTAACTCTCTTCTGCAATAGACTAGCACAACCAGATACTAGTACAATGCAGTTTGCTACTATGAAATAGAGAAACCCAACTAGTAATTTTTCTGGATCTAGCAATTTGAGATTCAATAACAACCCTAGAAATTGTTGAAATCAATCACATAAACAATTCAATCAAGAGAGTAAAATAATTCCATGCATTAAATAAAGAATAGAAATCTCACAACTGAAAGTTAAAACGAAGCTTCAAACTGTTTGACTAAGCAAAATGGCTTAGTTCTCCATGAAAGGCTAAAAAAACTTAAAGTCTGAAAGAAAAATATGATAATGATGAATAGATAAGAAGTGCAACTCTCATATCCTAATATATAAACTAGGTTTAACAAGTCTATCTAAAAATACATAAGTCGGAATAAAATTGATAAAGATAGGACCAATCAGAACATAACGCGTGGCGCGTAAGAGATCTCGCTGACTGTCTGAGGCGGCGAGTGCCGCTGGGTTGGCGGCGGTCACCGCCAGCACCTTGCTTCAGAATTCATGTCCCACTTCAGGGGCTGTTTTGACTCCCTTCGAGTTGGAATTTGGACTCGGAGTAAAACATGAATAGTAGCTCTTTGAATTAGCTTTCCAATGATAGCAAATTCAACCCCATCAGACCACTATAGCTCCCGAACGAGGCCTTACAAGACAAAGGTGTCGAACCAACTACTCCAATGGATGGCCCGAATTCAAGTGTTCTTCCCCTAGTTTCCATTCCATTCACACTTGTTCACTTTAAGACCTGTTAAACAACATAGAACAAGTGCAAAAACCCAAAACTCCTAAACACTCTAATAACTTAAAGAAACTAACTAAAACTACCTAAAAACAAAACAAAAGAAACGTAAACATGCATCTGATGTTCGTGTTTTTAGTATAGTTTTTGATAGATTTTCTTAGTTTATTAGGATTAGTTTTGATAAGTTTAGAGTTAGTTTTGTGTGTTTTTGGATAGTTTTACATATTTTGTGAAAAGTATGGAAGCTACGCCGTTTTGTGTCTTTTTGTAGGTGTTAGCAAGCAAAAGGTGCTGTTTGAAGCTGGAATTGAAGAGCTATGATAAAGGATGGAAGATTACAGAGTAAAGAAGCTGAAGTTCGAGTTTTTGGAAGAGAAGTGTTGAAGAAAGACAAACACAGGCTCGTTAACGACCCTGAAGGGTTCGTTAACGAGGCCACGAGATAGAATAATCGAGAGGTTGACTTTGTCACTCACCGATCCTGTGCGGGAAGTTATTTTCGTGTCGGTAGAGTATCTTTTTATGATTTTAGGGTTATTATATTATGTATTTTAGGTCTTGTTATCTTTCTAGATTTTATTTCTATCTTTTAGAATAGATTCTATCTTTTTAGGAAAGTTTATATCTTTTAGCTTTTTTTAGTTTCTAGTCTTTTTAGTATAAATACCCTTCTATTCTAGCATAGAAGGGGGGATTGGATCGTAGTAGATAGAGGAGAGAAGAGGAAGAACCGAGAGAAGTGAGAGACGAGTCGGAAGTTGTGATCGAAGGGCTCGGTGGACGAGAGTTACCGGGGTCGTTAATCGTGGTTTTGATTCGGTGTTTCAGGTTTTTTCGGTTTCTTCTGAATCTCTGTAAACAATTTTATTTATTAATTTGAGTAGTGTTTTGTTTTCAATGTTTTCTTTGATTGAAGTTATTTGTTTCGTAGTTATGATTAGTGAGTAGTCCTTTTATCTAGGGTCGGGGTTGAAACCCGGTATAGTTATGCATGTTTGGTGAGTGAGATTATGTGTTGAATGCCTTTTATCCATTGTTGAGATTGTTTGTTGTGCTTATACCGAGATGAAAGTTGAGGTAATTTGAGTTGTTGACTTGATTGAAAGAGAAAGTTATAAACTTGAAGGTTGATATTGTTTGAATACGAAATTTTCAAGCTTTAGATCCAAAGCAAGCAATTGAGTTAGTTAGTTTATGAAAGTAGATTAATTTACTTGCTGAGTCAATGAAAGTTGATGCATCTATCTATTTAAAGGCATGATATTCTATATTCTTACGAGCTTGTGTGCATGACTATGTTGTGGTAACCCTTGTCCTAGATCTTTATTTTTATTTGAATTCTCTCATAATCATATTCGTTGCTGAGTTTGTTGACTCGGTAACGAACTTGTCTAGGTCGTAGTTTTGGTCTTTTTATTTACGGTGGGTCGTTAACGAGGCTGACAACTTCGTTAACGAGGCTGCTTATGTGTGTTTTTGTTTGCTTTTGTTTTATTTTCAGTAGTCGATAGACAAACAACCTTGCTTCCTGTGGAACGATCCTGACCTCCCTATACTCAGCGGGGTCTTGATTATAAATTTATTTGTTGTCAAGAAACCCTCATCAACAAATTGGCGCCGTTGTCGGGGAAGCAACGAGTTTGTTTGTTTATATGTGGGTCTGGGAATAGCCCGACCCCGTTTTTGTTTTTAATCTTTGTTTTCTTTGTCCGTTTTCTCAGCGTATGCCGGTAGGACGTCGGAGGCTTGAATTCGACAACACTGGTTATTATTCAGAACCTGAACGTTCCCTGCACCGTAGACGCCGAGAGAACTGAGCCATGGCCACACCTGAAGAGATGGATTGTCAGTTGGAGATCCTCCAGACTCAGATGGAGGCACTTAAAATCGAGAAGGAAGGCGATGTTGCCGAAGCTGAGCGTCAACGAGCTAACAATGCTCGTCTACAGGAAGAGCTGAATGCCTATCCGAGGAATGCCAAACAGTATATGCATCCGGAATTGAGGGTGCCAGAGTCTCCAATTGTGCTTCCATAGATAGAGAAAACGTTTGAGATTAAATCTCAATTCATATCCTTGATCAAGAGGGCTCAGTTTGAAGGGAAACCTAATGAGTGCCCTATGGAACATATTAGGAATTTTCTTGATTTATGTGACACCATAGTTGCTAAAGGTGTCTCACTTGAATATGTTCTGTTAAAAGCTTTCAAGTGGTCTCTAACTGGAAAGGCCCTGAGCTGGTTGGAGAGCTTACCTCCTAAGTCTATCAGGACTTGGAAGAACTTGTATGATCAATTTCTTACAAAATTCTTCCCGCCTGCCAAGACAACGGAGTTGAGAAAACGCATCACCTCCTATCACCAACTGCCTAATGAGACTTTTGTTGAAACATGTGAAAGATTTAAGGAGATGCTTAGACAGTGCTCCACTCATGGGCAACCTTTATATGTTTTGCAAGAGATCTTTTTCCAGGGTATTAGCGAAGAGACCAAGAACCGCATCAACACGCATATTGCGTGCGGTTTTATAGAGATAGACCCTACAACTGCGTGGGAATTGCTGGATAAGCTGTCCAGTTATGATGACATGTATGGAACCCAGCAAGCTCCACAACCCCAGAAACGTCTCTACATGCCTAACCGAGATGAAGTTGACCCTGATGTTACAAATCAGTTTCTACAGGATGAGGTCAACCGTTTGAAGAAGCATGTAAGTTTTCTGAAATCCTCTCAATCATGTCAAGAATGTGGTTCTTCTGCCCATAGTACTTCTGCTTGCACTAACATCGAGCAGGTTAGAGCCGCTGAGACAATTGCTGAGATGAATTATATGAGAGGACCATACAGGAACCAACCTAGCTATTTTGACAGGTCAAACAATTATCAGGCATGGGGCAATCAAAATCCAAATCCCAACTATGCAGCGCCTCCTCCAGATAGACGACCTGCACCGTATCGACCTCCAGGCCATCAGGAGCCACCATCACGGGTTCAAGGGTTACAGGAAGGCATTAACGGAGTAACTAACAAGGTTAACGAAGTTCAGGCCAACCTAAACCAACAAAACAAAAGATGGGGAGAGTTCGATATATGGAAGAAGAGTGTTGATTCCCAACTAGGAAACCTTGTTGCACAGATTCCAAGACCACAAGGGCAACTCTCGGGCCACCCCGAGGAAAACCCTAAGGGACAAATAGCAGCAGTGCACCTTAGGAGCGGGGAGACATTGCCGGAGCGAGTCCAAGCTAAGGACAAGAAGGAAGAGGACGTCACAGTGCAGATCGGTAACGAGCCAGCGAGAGCAAGTACCAAACCAATATGCCACGATGACGAGGCTCCGAGGGTACCTAACGAACCTAACCCAGGTAAGTTTTCTAATCCGAGCCTTCCTCTCAATCCCAGGGCAGTTAACGACCCCACCAAGGTCGGTAACGACCCGCCGAGGGTACCTAACGACCCTAGTGTCGACCCGGTACTTTCACCTCTCAAGCAAAACTTGGTTCCGAGAATGGTGAAATCTCTTCCATTTCCACCTAAAAAATCTATGGACTCTACTGAGAGTAAGTTCAAGCGTTTTGTGAAGATCCTTCAGGGCATTAATATTTCCATCCCATTCGCTGAGGCCCTAAGCGAAATGCCGGCTTACACAAAATTTTTGAAAGATATTCTTAGCAGGAAAAGATCAATCACTGAGCTGCAGGATGAAGTCCGATCTATTGCTTTACCAGAAAAGCTTGGAGATCCAGGGAGATTTGCTATCACAATTGGTATAGGCGACCACAAATTCAAAGCTTTATGTGATCTGGGAGCCAGAACCAGTTTACTCCCTCTTTCAATCTGGTCAAAAGCCAACATGGGACCATTAGAGCCAATCAACATGCGGTTATACATGGCCAATGGTTCTTGCATCAGACCAAGAGGGATTGTAGAAGATTTTCCAGTACAAGTGGGCAAATTTTTCATCCCAAATGATTTCATAGTCATGGCAATGCCCGAAGACCCGGTAGTTCCAATTATTCTCGGGAGACCGTTCCTTGCCACCGCTGGAGCCATAATTGATGTTAGGAGAGGACTCCTAACTTTCGAAATTGGGGATGAGGTGACGGAATTCCGGTTCAAACAATCAATACAGGATACCGATAGAGCCGAAGTCAAGATGCTCTACACCCACAATGAAATCATTGAATGTGGGGACCCTGTTGGAAGATTGGTGTCGCATGAAGAGTTCTCCAGTCAAAGATGGGTTGAGATAGCCCCTGCAGTTTCGGTAACGAACCCCCGTACCTCACTACCGATTCTCCTGGCAGAAGACGCAAGCTCGTTAACGACCCCATCAACATTGTTAACGACCTTGTCCGAGGATTGCGAGATTTTAGCATTTGAGTACCTGGAAGAAGTGTTGAAGACGGATCAAAAAGAACCAATTCTCATTCAAGCCGAACCATCTCCAACACTAAAGCCTCTCCCAGACTCCCTCAGGTATGAATTTCTTGGTCCTAATTCTACTTTACCGGTTATTATAAATGCCAAATTAAAAGATGAGGAAGTAGAGAAACTGTTGATCATACTTAGAATGCATAGAAAAGCCATAGGCTACTCCCTTGATGATATAACTGATATATCCCCTTCTCTCTGCATGCATAGGATATACATGGAGGACAATCATAAACCCACCATAGAGCATCAACATAGATTAAATCCTAACATGAAGGATGTGGTTAAAAAGGATATTATTAAATTAATTGATGTTGGGATCATATTTCCTATATCGGACAGCCAATGGGTGAGTCCGGTCCATGTAGTTCCGAAAAAAGGGGGGATGACCGTTATAGAAAACGAGAAGGGTGAGCTTATTCCAACTAGGACCACCACCAGTTGGAGGATGTGCATTAATTATAGGAAGCTCAATAGTGCTACTAGAAAAGATCATTTTCCGCTTCCTTTCATTGATCAGGTATTAGAGCGCTTAGCCCAGCATGATTATTTCTGTTATCTAGATGGCTATTGATATTCGCATTTTTAGTATAGTTTTTAATAGGTTTTCTTTGCTTATTAGGTTTAGTTTTGTTTAGTTTTGAGTATTTTTAGATAGTTTTGCATATTTTTGTGAAAAGAGTGGAATCTACGCTATTTTGTGAATTTTGTAGGTTTTAGCTAGGAAAGGAGCTAAATGGAGTTGAATTTGGAGCATTACAGCGAAAGACGGAGGAGTGCAAGATTGAAGAAGTCGAAGCTCGAGAGCACAAGAGGAAGTGTGGAAGAAAACGAAGCCCATGCTCGTTAACGAGGCTACGAAGAAGAAGATATGGAGTATTTATTTTATAATTCACCGATCCTGAGCGAGAATTTATTTCCGTGTCAGTTAAGTATCTTTTTAGAATCTTTTGGGGTTGTTAGAATATGTATTTTAGGTCTTAATATCTTTTTAGATTTTATTTCTATCTTTTAGGGATTGTTTCTATCTTTTTAGAAAGTTTATATCTTTTAGCCTTTTTAGTTTTTAGCTTTTTAGTATAAATACTCTTCTATTTAGCATAGAAAGGGGGGCTTAATTTGGAGAACTTTTTAGAGAGAATTTTTAGGAGGAGATTTTTGAAGGCCGAGAGAGAGAGAGAAGTCGGATCGGAAGAGGATCGCGGAGGCTCGGTAGACGACGGTCACCGGGGGTCGTTGGTCGTGATTGTGGTTCGGTGTTTTTATGTTTTTCGGTTTCTTCTGAATCTCTATAAGACGATATATTTTTCTTATTAATTCAAGTTCGAGTTTTGTTTCAATGTTTCTTTTGATTGAAGTTTTTAGTTTCTTAGTTATGATTAGTGAGTAGTTTCTTTTTCTAGGATCGGGGTTAAGCCCGGCATAGTTGAGCATGTTTGATGAGTAAGATTGAGTTGTGAATGCCTTTTATCTTTGATTGAGAATTGTTTGTTGTGCTTATACCGAGACGAAAGTGGAGGTAATTTGAGTTTTTAACTGAATTGAAAGAGGAAGTTAGTAACTTGAAGGTTGATATTGTTTGAAAATGAAAGTTTCAAGCTTTAGATCTAAAACAAGCAATTAAGTGAATTAGGATGCGACAGTAGATTAATTTACTTGCTAAGTCAAGGAAAGTTGATGACTCTATCTGTTTAAAGGCATGATCTTTTCTTCTTACGAATTCTTATGCTTGGCTATGTTGTGGTGTCCCTAGTCCTATATCTTTGTTTTATTTGAATTATTTCTAGTGAATCTTCGTTGTTGAGTACTTGCCTCGGTATCGAATTTTAATTAGATTTAAATTAGTTCGTTAGTTTTAGTATTTTGTGTTCGGTGGTTCGTTAACGACCCTGACAACGTCGTTAACGAGGCTGCTCGTGAGTGTTTTTATTTGATTTTGTTTGCTTTTTGTTAGATTGATAGACAAACAACCTTGCTTCATGTGGAACGATCCTGACTCTGCTATACTCAGCGGGGTCTTGACTTTCAAATTTATTTGTTGGCCGAGAAACCCTATCAACAAATTGGCGCCGTTGCCGGGGAAGCAACGAGTTGTTAGTTTATCTTCGGGATCGGGAATAGCCCGACCCCGTTTTTGTTTTTAATTTTTGTTTTCTTTGTTTGTTTTCTCAGTGTATGCCGGTAGGAAGAAGAAGGCTTCAGTTTGATAACACATCTTATTACTCAGAACCCGAACGTTCCCTGCACCGTCGACTCCGAGAAAACCGAGCCATGGCCACAACAGAAGAGATGGCTCGAGAGCTAGAGATCCTCCGGACCCAGATGGAGGCACTGAAAGCCGAGAAGGACGGCGCAGACGCAGAAGCTGAGCGTCAACGAGCTGACAAGGCTTGACTACAAGAAGAGCTAGACGCCTATCCAAGGAATGCCAAGCAATACATGCATCCGGAACTGAGGGTGCTAGAATCTCCTATTGTGCTTCCCGCGATAGAGAAACCTTTTGAGATCAAGTCTAAATTTATATCCTTAATCAAACGGGCTCAGTTTGAAGGGAAACCTGCTGAGTGCCCTATGGAGCATATTAGAAATTTTCTTGATTTATGTGACACCATAGCTGCTGAAGGTGTCTCGTTAGAATATGTTCTATTAAAAGCTTTTAGATGGTCTCTTACTGGAAATGCCCTGAACTGTTTAGAGAGCCTACCTTCTAAGTCTATCAGGACTTGGAAAGCTTTGTATGATCAATTTCTTACAAAGTTTTTCCCTCATGCTAAGACAACGGAGTTAAGGAAACGCATCACCTCTTATCACCAGTTGCCTAATGAAACATTTGTTGAAACATGGGAAAGATTCAAGGAGATGCTTAGACAGTGCCCTACTCATGGGCAACCTTTATATGTTTTGCAAGAAATCTTTTTCCAGGGTATCAACGCAGAGACCAAGAACCGCATCAACACGCATACTGCGTGCGGTTTTATAGAGATGAACCCGACAGAGGCGTGGGAACTGTTGGATAAGTTGGCAAATTACGATGCTATGTATGGAACCCAGCAGACTCCACAAATTCAAAAACGTCTCTATATACCCAACAGAGATGAAGTTGACCCCGATGTTAAAAATCAATTCTTACAAGATGAGGTCAATTGTCTAAGGAAACAGGTAAGTTTTCTGAAATCCTCTCAATCATGTCAAGAATGTGGTTCTTCTACACATAGTACTTCTGCTTGCACTAACATTGAGCAGGTTAGAACCGCTGAGACAATAGCTGAGATGAATTAGATGAGAGGACCCTACAGGAACCAGCCTAATTATAATGACAGGTCGAACAACTATCAACCATGGGGCAATCAGAATACAAGTCAAAATTACGCAGGGCCCCCACCAGATAGACGACCTGCACCATATCGACCTTCAAGCCATCAGGAGACGCCATCATGGGTTCAGGAGATAAAGGAGTGCATCAACGGCGTGAACAACAAGGTTGATGATGTTCAAGCCAAGCTGAACCGACAAGATAAAAGATGGGGAGAGTTCGATATTTGGAAGAGGAGCGTTGATTCCCAACTAGGGGACCTAGCTGCACGGATTCCAAGACCACAAGGGCAACTCCGGGCCGCCCCGAGGAGAACCCTAGAGGCCAAATAGCAGCGGTACACATCAGAAGTGGGAAGATACTACCGGAGAGAACTCAAGCTGAAGAGAAGGAGGAACAGGACCTCGCCAACCAGCTCGTTAACGAGCCAGCGAGAGCACATACCGAGCCAACAAACCAGAATGACGAGGCTCCGAGGGTCCCTAACGACCTTACCCTAGGTAAGTCTACTAATTCGAGCCTCCCTCTCAATCCCAGGGTAGTTAACGACCCCATCAGGGTCGGTAACGACCCGCCGAGGACATCAATCGACCCCAGTGTCGACCCGGTACTCTCACCTCTCGAGCCTAACTTGGTTCCGAGAATGGTGAAATCTCTTCCATTTCCTACTAAGAAATCTATGGACTCTACTGAGAGTAAGTTCAAGCGTTTCGTTAAGATTCTTCAGGTCATTAATATTTCCATCCCATTCGCTGAGGCCCTAAGCGAAATGCCGGCTTACACAAAATTTTTGAAGGATATTCTTAGCAGGAAAAGGTCCATTACAGAGCTGCAGGATGAAGTCAGATCGATAGCTCTACCAGAAAATCCGGGAGATCCCGGGAGGTTTGCAATCATAATCGGCATAGGCAACCACAAGTTCAAAGCTTTATGCGATCTTGGTGCCAGTGCTAGTCTTGTTCCGCTCTCAATCTGGTCTAAAGCCAATATGGGACCACTAGAGCCAGTAGACATGAATCTGTACATGGCAGATGGGTCAAGTGTCAAAACCACAGGAGTGGTGGACGACTATCCAATTCAAGTCGGGAAATTCTTTATACCGAATGATTTTATCGTTCTTGATATGCCTGAAGACCCTCATGTCCCCATAATTCTCGGGCGACCATTCTTAGCCGCAACAGGAGCAAGAGTTGATGTGCGGAAGGGACTCCTCACCTTTGATATAGGAGAAGAACGGGTGGAATTCAACTTGGATAAAAAAGCCAACGACCCAATTGGAGTGGCACAAATAGAGTTGACTCAACCCGAACTCGACACAACAGTCCCTACTGAGCCACATCTGCCGATCATTGAGTCCCACGTGCATGAGTTCAACCAAGGCCCTACTACAGAGGTTACAGAAAAGTCCAAACCACCTTGGCTTTCGGACTACACTAACAATCCAGGGATATCGAGCTTACTGATAGAAGAAAAGGGTCCTAATTTAGCAATTCAAGCACACAGAGGCAGTAAGGCTACAAGTGGGGTACCTCAAGACCCCAACATGGCCATACATGAACCACCATGAGACTAGCAAGGGAGCTCGTCGGGCTAACGACGTTAAACATAGCGCTTACGGGAGGCAACCCGCTTTTTAGAATAGGTTTATTTTATTTTATTTTCTTTTTATTTTTAGATTATTTCTTAGCTTTCTTTTATTTTCTTTTTAGTTTTAATTAGGATAGAAATTAGAATTTTTGAGCTAACAAGATTTCAGGAGAAAGGGATCGAAAAATCACTCAAGAAGGCCACGACGGCTCGTTAACGACCCACCCAGGGTTGTTAACGACCCGGTTCGGAAAACCCGACTCGTCACAATACGGGGCAGGTAAGTATTCTAACCTAATCTATCTATTTTTACCCTAGCCGTCGCCCCCTTCTACCCTAATCCCTCCTATATAAATCCTTCTACTTCCCCTTCCACAATTCTACCACAACCCTCTCAAAATTCACACCCTCTCAAACCCAAAACACTCTCAATCCCTCTCCCTTCTCTCCCACCGAGTCGGAATCCCTCACGCTACCGACCACCGAGAGGTCGTCGTTACCGGAGCTCGGAAACCGTTCACCGACGAGGCCAAGCTCATTAACCACCCCGATTCCGACCCTTGTTCTTCAATTTCTCGGTTCTCCGGTATGATTTCTAAACCCTTGCTTGAAATTGCATGATTGATTATCTATAGGGTCGAAATTTCATATCTTGAATCGTGTTCTTCGGAAGGTTGATGAGCATGCTTGATTTTGTTCATGAAAATTCTTGATTGTGCTTAGTTGTTCATGTTTTAGGAAAGATTATTCATGTTAGATTAGCTATTGCAATCCTTTAGTTAGGAAAGCATGAATTTTTCTTGTTCTAGATCTAAAGTTCAATCTTTGCATGTCAAAATTTCGGGTAATTTTTAGCATGTTCGGGATGGGTAATTGAGTAAGTATGGGGTGCTTATACCCGATGAGGGATATGTGGAAAATTATAGAAGATTGCATGCTTGATTTGTGCTGAATTTAAGGTAGATTTAATTTCAGAAAGTTCTGGTTTTGCTCTCGGCGGGTCGTTAACGACCCACCCAGGCTCGTTAACGACCCTGCATTTCTTCATCGATCAATCCGAGCCCAGAATCGTGACCAACCCAATTGGGTAGTTTACGAATAATTCTGAGGTTAATTTTGAGACCAAGTATGGGGTCTCGTACCTATTTATTTTTGAGTGGATCTTATCTTGGAAAAATCTCGATTATTTTGTAGGATCCATGGCTAGTTCAAGCAGGCCTGCTACCCGAGCCCAGAAGAAGAGGAGGAACCATAGGTCTCCATCCCCACCTCGAGTGGATGATGTGATTTTGAGCAGTCAGAGCCAAGTACGGCGCTACCGAGATTTTCTAGAGAAGGACCATTACACCCGATGGTTCTCAAAGTCTAGCGCTGTCACCACGGGCATCTACACGGACGTCAAGGACGCTTTCATCATCCTTGGGGCCGCCCACCTGTTGAAGCAAGAGAGCTTACCACACTATCAGGCCCTCACATCCGAGTTCTTGGCCACTTTGGAGACCAACTTCTCATCGAAGATCTCGGCGGGACGAATTCGGTTCCGGCTCGGTAACGAGGACTGTGACTTCACTATGGCGGAGTCAATGCAATTTTGGAGCTCCCAAACCCGTCGAGAAATTATAGCTTGAAGGACTACCGAGTGACCCGCACTTGGAGCTACATCACCGGGGAGGTTCAATCCTCTACCGCGGCGCTATCCGGGGCAAACATCGTCAATCCCATCTTTCGGATTATTTTGAGAGTCCTCGCCGCAACATTTTGGCCGAAGAAAGAGTTGAACCAGCCTACAAGGACGGAGGTTGCTTGCTTCCGCACCATCCTCTTTGAGGAGCCCGACCCCTTGAACTTGGGGTACGAATGGCTCTACTATGTCGAGAAATCTACCAAGTCCAAGGAGGTGTGGTGTGGCAATTTGGTTAGCCTCTTGGCTAAGAATCTTGGAGTTGATCTCACCCGCTACACACCGGCTCATGCCCAACTCCTCAACAAAAATTATTGGTATAGTTCCGGGATTTTCGTGCAAAGCCGAGGGAGGCTACAAGGTGAAAGTTCAAGATCGACTAGTCATACCTAGCCTCGACATGTACGAGCTACTCTACGTATCGAATTGGTACGAGGCGTGGACGGGACATCCCTACCCATTGGAGCCAAAACCGGAGGACGAGCTCTCGCTTAGGCCATGTGAAACTCGGTTTGAGCGGGACGACGTGGATGAATATGAAGAAGAATATGAACAAGAGGACACCGAGGTAGTAGGCAATGACACCGAAGAAGCCGACACCGAGGGCGGCACTGAGGAGCTCAATTTTGAAGAAGAAGACATCGACACGGAGGTGTTAGGAGGCAACATCTTTGTTGACGAGCCCACCAGGCTCGTTAACGATCACTTTCAGCCGCATCCCAACCTTGTTAACGAGGCTCCCAACTTCGTTAACGAGGTGCCGAGAGCCCCTGTCGACCCACCACCAGCTCCTGTCGACCCTCATATCTATGGCCTCATGCCTTACAACCCGGTGATGTATCAAGACCATTTCCAGCCTCACTACCCACCACCTCCTCAACCCGAGTACGTAGGATCGAGTATACCACCACCATGGGCCGAGGATCTTTCTGCACGGATGCAGCAGCTTCACCTCCAGACGGATCACATTCATAGGAGGATGGATAGATGGGAAATCGTCTACTCCGCTCGCATGTCGATGGAGGATGAGAGGCAACGTCAGAGAGAGGCGGAGGATGCTGAGCGTTGGAGGACGATGTACGACTTCATGGGGAACTTTGAGCACTATTTTCCTCCACCGAACCGTTGATTCAGCTCAAGATGAAGTTTATTTTCCTTGTTTCCACTTTGTAAGTTCTTATGTCTTTCTTTTTTTTTCTTTTAAATTTTTTTTTTCTTTTATATTTCTTTTCCCTCTTCTTTTTATTTTTCTTACAGTGGGGACACTGTAATTTTAAGTATGGGGTGGGGAGAAAATAGAAAACTTATGTCCTAGGTATTTACATGTTCTATGTAGTTTTTATTTCTTTAAGTTGTAAACCGAAAAAATTGGAAAAATTGAAAAAAAAATTGAAAAAATTTCGAAAAATCCAAAAAGAGTTTTAGAATTGATAGATATCCCTTCTTAAGTTCTATGATAGCAATCACTAGCTTAATCATATAATTCCTTGCAAAGTATGTCTTTAAAAGTATAGTCGGATTCTCAACTTAAAATCATTGTTTTAGAAGAGAATAGCATTTGATGAAATTGAGCACATATACTTTATAGCATAGATGATGCAATCCAACAAAAAATTTACCTTGTGAGTTATTTTTGGCCTTATAGGGAGAACATTCATAAATCCCTCTTCTTTTCTTGTGTGATTTACTCTCTTTATGCATATTATCTCTTGGAATTGTGATGATTATCTATTTCTTGAGACCCTTATAAGATTTTTAGTTCATTACTTGTGAAGATCATATGATGGTTATCTACCTTTACATTATTCCTTCTTTATGAACTCCAGAATTGTGATGGTTATCTCTTTGCTTGTTTTGACAAATCTTGGATGGAGAGTATTGGTGATATAAGTTCCAATTTCTATGAATATTTGTATATAAGATGAGTTGAGAGATTGAATTTATAAGCCTAAACACTTGAGAGTTGAGTGAAACACATTATATCCCTTGAGAGGTTGGATTGTATTGTTTTATGTCTATTTAAGTGCATATATGTGTGAGGATGTTAATAGTCTTTTGCTATAATTTTCTTATGTTTAGATGTTGCTTTTTAGAAGATGGCTATGTCTTGATGAGCATGATTTGTTTTGGTTTTGGTTAGTGTCTTGTTTATTGCTTGAGGACAAGCAAGTCTAAGTATGGGGTATTTTGATATTCGCATTTTTAGTATAGTTTTTAATAGGTTTTCTTTGCTTATTAGGTTTAGTTTTGTTTAGTTTAGGTTTAGTTTTGAGTATTTTTAGATAGTTTTGCATATTTCTGTGAAAAGAGTGGAATCTACGCTATTTTGTGAATTTTGTAGGTTTTAGCTAGGAAAGGAGCTAAATGGAGTTGAATTTGGAGCATTACAGCGAAAGATGGAGGAGTGCAAGATTGAAGAAGTCGAAGCTCGAGAGCACAAGAGGAAGTGTGGAAGAAAACGAAACCCAGGCTCGTTAACGAGGCTACGAAGAAGAAGATATGGAGTATTTATTTTATAATTCACCGATCCTGAGCGGGAATTTATTTCCGTGTCAGTTAAGTATCTTTTTAGAATCTTTTGGGGTTGTTAGAATATGTATTTTAGGTCTTAATATCTTTTTATATTTTATTTCTATCTTTTAGGGATTGTTTCTATCTTTTTAGGAAAGTTTATATCTTTTAGCCTTTTTAGTTTTTAGCTTTTTAGTATAAATACCCTTCTATTTAGCATAGAAAGGGGGGGCTTAATTTGGAGAACTTTTTAGAGAGAATTTTTAGGAGGAGATTTTTGAAGGCCGGGAGAGAGAGAGAAGTCGGATCGGAAGAGGACCGCGGAGGCTCGGTAGACGACAGTCACCGGGGGTCGTTGGTCGTGATTGTGGTTCGGTGTTTTTATGTTTTTCGGTTTCTTCTGAATCTCTATAAGACGATATATTTTTCTTATTAATTCAAGTTCGAGTTTTGTTTCAATGTTTCTTTTGATTGAAGTTTTTAGTTTCTTAGTTATGATTAGTGAGTAGTTTCTTTTTCTAGGATCTGGGTTAAGCCCGACATAGTTGAGCATGTTTGATGAGTAAGATTGAGTTGTGAATGCCTTTTATCTTTGATTGAGAATTGTTTGTTGTGCTTATACCGAGACGAAAGTGGAGGTAATTTGAGTTTTTAACTGAATTGAAAGAGGAAGTTAGTAACTTGAAGGTTGATATTGTTTGAAAACGAAAGTTTCAAGCTTTAGATCTAAAACAAGCAATTAAGTGAATTAGGATGCGACAGTAGATTAATTTACTTGCTAAGTCAACGAAAGTTGATGACTCTATCTGTTTAAAGGCATGATCTTTTCTTCTTACGAATTCTTATGCTTGGCTATGTTGTGGTGTCCCTAGTCCTAGATCTTTGTTTTATTTGAATTATTTCTAGTGAATCTTCGTTGCTGAGTACTTGCCTCGGTACCGAATTTAAATTAGATTTTAATTAGGTCATTAGTTTTAGTATTTTGTGTTCGGTGGTTCGTTAACGACCTTGACAACGTCGTTAACGAGGCTGCTCGTGAGTGTTTTTATTTGATTTTGTTTGCTTTTTGTTAGATTGATAGACAAACAACATTGCTTCCTGTGGAACGATCCTGACTCTGCTATACTCAGCGGGGTCTTGACTTACAAATTTATTTGTTGGCCGAGAAACCCTATCAACAGCCATAGCGGGTTTTGGCAGATTCCCGTTCATCCTGACGATCAGGAGAAGACTACCTTCACATGTCCTTATGGAACCTTTGCTTATAAGAGAATGCCATTTGGGCTTTGCAATGCCCCCGCCACCTTTCAAAGGTGTATTATGGCCATTTTTTCAGATATGATAGAGGATATTGTAGAGGTTTTCATGGATGATTTCTCTGTTTACGGTTCTTCATTTGATGTTTGTCTTGCTAACCTTGCATGTGTGCTTAAAAGATGTGAAGAAACCAACCTTGTTTTGAATTGGGAAAAATGTCTTTTCATGGTCCAGGAGGGGATAGTGCTAGGACACCTTGTCTCTAAAAGGGGGATAGAGGTAGATAAAGCAAAAATTGAGCTTATTGAAAAACTACCTCCTCCTTCTTCTGTAAGAGACGTTAGGAGTTTTCTAGGGCATGCTGGCTTTTACAGACGATTTATTCAGGATTTTTCTAAGATAGCTAAACCTTTGACTAACCTACTAATGAAAGATGTAGTGTTTGAGCGGTCTTCAGAATGTCTTGAAGCATTTTACAGGTTAAGAGCTGCCCTCGTATCCTCTCCCATTATGCAGTCCCCGGATTGGACATTACCCTTTGAGATTATGTGCGATGCCAGTGACTATGCAATTGGCGCAGTCTTAGGGCAACGGAAGGATAAGAAACATGCCATCTACTACGTCAGTAAGACGCTGGATGAGGCGCAGAGTAAGTATACCACAACGGAGAAGGAGTTCCTTACCGTGGTATTTGCCTTTGAAAAATTCCGGTCCTACCTTGTTGGATCTAAAGTGATTGTTTATACTGACCATGAGGCTGTTAGATACCTAATGGCCAAAAAGGATGCCAAACCTAGATTGCTTCGTTGGATGCTCTTACTGCAGGAATTTGACCATGAAATAAGAGACAAAAAGGGAGCAGAGAACCTAGTGGCGGATCACTTATCTAGATTGCCGGTTGAGCATATCACCGAATCCAACAATGAGGTGCCAATAAACGATTCCGGATCGGACGAACACCTCCTACTGAACGAGGTCGAACTCGACAAGACCCTCGTCACCGACCCCTTCAGGGTCGTTAACGAGGCACCAAGGCTGGAAAGCATAAATTACAAAGATAAAGCTCTAGGGTGGTTCGGCATGTCAATCAATCAGGTCGTTACTAAGCCACGGGAGGTCGCTACCGAGGATAAAATAATGTCTCCAGGGTCGTTAACGACCCATTCAGATCTGGTAACGACCGAATCAGGTAAGATTTCTGAAACCGAACTTGCTCAAATAAATTCCATTTCTTCTCCTCCTTCTATTTCTTCTTCCCCAATATCAATCCATGTTGTTAGAGGGTCAAAAGCCCCTTGGTTTGCGGATTTTGCTAACTATCTTGTAGGAGGCGTGATTCCCGAGGGTCTAACCCCACAAAAGAAGAAGAAATTTCTCCATGATGTAAAACAGTACTATTGGGATGATCCTTACTTTTTTAAGCAAGGAAGCGATCACCTCTTTAGGCGCTGTGTCCCAAAAGAGGAGATAGAGAATGTGATCCGTCAATGTCACACACTTCCAAACGGAGGCCATGCAAAAGGATTCAAAACCACGGCGAAGATTCTTCAAAGTGGCCTGTACTGGCCAACCATGTTCAAAGACATTCAAGCTTATGTCACAGCATGTGATGGATGCCAACGCTCAAGCAACATCACTTGGAGACATGAAAATCCACTAACCGGGATGTTAGAGGACGAGCTATTCAACGTATGGGGGATAGATTTCATGGGACCTTTTCCCGCATCAGGCCCCTACAAGTACATACTAGTGGCGGTCGATTATGTCTCTAAGTGGGTGGAAGCTGCTGCTACAAGGACTAACGACGCTAAAATTGTGGCCAAGTTTATTAAAACTAACATTTTTCCCAGGTTTGGCGTTCCCAGAATCCTCATTAGCGATGGTGGATCCCATTTCATTGAGCGGAGTTTTGAGGCACTTTTGGCAAAGTATGGGGTATCACATCGGGTGGCAACACCATATCATCCCCAAACTAGTGGCCAAGTTGAAGTTTCAAACAGGCAAATAAAGAGCATATTGGAGAAGACAGTGTCTCGTTCAAGGAAGGATTGGTCTTCTAAATTGGATGACGCTCTTTGGGCATACAGGACAGCATACAAAACGCCCCTGCACACCACTCCTTATAACCTAGTGTATGGAAAATCATGTCACTTACCGGTCGAGATGGAGCATAAAGCACTATGGGCTCTTAAAGAGCTCAACATGAACCTCGACGAAGCCGGGGCAAAATGATTTATGGATTTGCAAGCACTTGAGGAGTTGAGACTTAAGGCGTATGAAAATGCTGAAATTTACAAAGAGCGCACCAAACGGTGGCATGATCGGAAATTGGTGCCCAAAACTTATGAAGTTGGCGATAAGGTACTTCTTTTCAACTCTAGACTCCGACTATTCCAAGGGAAGCTTAGGACACGATGGTGTGGGACATTCGTGGTTCATCACATCTATCCTCACGGTGCGGTAGAGTTGATCAATAACCAAGGCGTAATCTTCAAAGTTAATGGCCAGCGGCTGAAGAAGTTTCATGAGCAACCCGACTCGGACGAAGAGATCAGAGTCACTATGGCTCTCACAACGTCAGATTAGCAAGAGAAGTACTGTAATAACTGCGGTTTTTGAGGATATTTTTGAATTTTTCTCGGATATCCTTTTAACCTCTTTGTCCGTTTTAACGCTTAATCCAATATTTTTGTTGGAATTTAAATCCTAGAAAATTGTTGATGATATCCTAAAATCACAAAGAAATGATTTTATGGATCGGTGTGAATTCTAGGATTTTTCAGTGGAAAAAGAATTTTTATTGGATAAGCTGTCTTTTTAATTATGTATTGTAAAGGATTGAAAATACGAAACGGAAGCCTTAAAAATTGAAGGTAGCGTTATAAAATCATGGAAAATTGATTTTATTGGTCTACATAATTTACGGGACATTTTCTGTTTAGTAAGTTTTTCCACCCGAGGTACATAATTTTACCACTTTAACGCGAGTCCCGTTCCGGGACAAGATATTCCTTTTGAACCGCCTTTCTCATACTTAGTTGGGAAGGACTTTAAGTGAACATATCCACGGCCATTTTGTTTGACTTGTCAATGTCTTCCATTTCACTTTTGAAAACCAAAACCGAGAGCAAAGTCGGGAGCGTAACTCATCACGCCGGCCACCATCTTCACCACCACCTTCCACCTCCTTCTTCCTCTAGGTCCTCCACCTTACCTTCATCTTTCTCCATGAGTGAGCTGCTGCAAGAGGAGGCCAAAACCAAAACCAAGAGAAGAATCATGGCGGGACGACCACGACTCGGGAAGGAAAGAGTTCGAAACATCACCGTCGGTCATCTTTTCGCCTCGCCAAGCGAAGTCGTCGGCGATCGGTAGCTTGTCCAACCACCATGGGAGCCGCTGTCGGGAAACTCCCAGCCACCCTCGGGCTCGGGGATCGAGCCATGATCGAGCCACACGAGCCATGGGCTCGAGTGAAGGTATATACGATCGAAATTAATTAGCGGTTTGATTCAGAGCCACCGTAAGGGCCTTTCGGTGCCGCTTTGCTAATTAAATTTATGGTTTTTATAATCTTGACGTTGATACGGTTCCACAGGTTCGAACCGCTCGTGAAACGGACGTTCGGATCTTCAGTTATAGCGAATACAAGTTTTGGGGACAGATTGGCAGGTAAAGGACTTCGGATAATTACTCGGGATTCGTTGTTAATCCGTTTGATCCGAGATTTGGTAACCTTTTAGAACTATTGCTAATGAACAATTTTTATTTAGAAAATTGTTTCAAAAGTGAAGCGGATAATTAGTTATAATTCCGCCAAGATGGCTCCTTGAAGCATGATAATTAAGGATTTATTATATATCGATATTCGGAAATCAAATCGTTTATCGATTAGGAAGTTGTAGGATTTGAGTATACAACCAAGAAGTGTTTCTGTGAGCTCGTTGTTGAGAAATCCTTTTGTTATATTTGTCAGAAGGATGATAAAGATTACTGTTGGAATTGCTAAGGACGTCGAGCACGCCTTATAAGGCAAGTGGACAGTTATCTCTTGTGTTATGGTTATTAACAAGGAATTGAATTCCGTTTAATCCTCATGTTGGGAATAATTTGTATGTTGAATAAAGTTTAATGGGTTGTTATTTTGTTAGAAATAATGACCATGTCGTTATTTCAGTTTTTACGCTAGAACTGAACTTAGGACCGTTGTATGATTAGATGTCTCATGCTGAGACATTGCTGTGAAATAAGATGGTAGAGATGGGAGTTTAGACTCCAAGACATCTCTTTAGTGGTCCTGTATTGAAACATTGTTGCGAAATAGGTAGTCCAGGGGTAGGAGCCGAGTCTCCAATGACCTCTTTATAACAAAATCTGTATTGGGGGGCGTAGCTTGCTAGAGTACCCCAATATTGGAGTCATGACTCATGTCATGCTTCACGTTGAAGGAGAACGATGGTGCACTCTAGCTAAGTGTAATTGAATCTCGGTTGTTGGCCGAGCACATTTGAAGGATCATGGATGGAATAGGCCCTCTGATCTCGGTTGTTGGTCGAATCTCGGTTGTTGGCCGAGCATATATAAATGATCATGGATGAAATAGGCCCTCTGATCTCGGTTGTTGGCCGAACTATATAAGAACTATTAAATGGTGCGAGTGCACAGATTGAGAGTAATGATAGATAAGTGTTTTGGGCACATTAATGTACCCAAATGGTTAGTCTATTCGATAACAATTCTTGCTCCCGGTTATGAATGATTCTTAATCAAACTTTGATTAAGTTAATCTGAATATTCGATGGAGGCTTTTCAAGATGTTATGTGATTAATATGAATTCCCAACAATTGTTTATGCTTCTTAAAAGAAACCACAAACGGTGGTGTTCTCTCTCTTGAGTATGCAAGTTCCTTCTGATTCTCTATAAGACTGCTAACTGTTGGATCATAATCCGAGTCTATTCGGATTTTGGATGCCAATATGTTTAGTTACAACCATAAGAACCAAGTTATATTCTTCGCTTGCTAGTCTATCATTAGACTAACCCGTCCATCTTCTTTTCTTTTATATGGTCGGCTGGTGTCCACCGTTGGTTTATGACACATCAGGTATGTCCTAGAAGTTGATTCATGAGGCGGATTCATATGTTTGAAGCTCCAGAAGTTGAAGAAAGGTTTCCAATGGATATACTTGAGTGAAGATCATGATTGAACTACTTTAAAGCGAAGCTGAGTTTCAGAAATAAGAACTCAAGGAAGACTTGTTGAAGATTTTGTTTAAATAGAAGGTTGTTCTATTTATTTATTCTTTTAAGTTAAGGTTTGTATAAGACCAATTGTATTTATTCCGCTGTAATGTTTCTTTTAGTTTGTTCAGTCAGTTTAAAGCCTTGGGTAGCTTCGGTTTAGTCTTAATTGGGGTTATTGGCAGTAATACCTCCAGGGTGGGAAGGGGGTGTTACAGAAGTGGTATCAGAGCTAAAAGTTCCAAGTCTTGATTAAGACTTTCACCCTTCCATATAGAGTTATGGATAATTCTATATTGGTGTTGTCTTAGAACCATTTACGGAAAGTGGTTAAGATTGGAAGCCAGACTCGTGATGAGATAGAAGGAGAAAAAGGGAATTGGAGAACATGAGGTAATAAGTTTGTCCGATGGGGGACATTTGATTCCCTGTAGATGGGAATGGACTCCGAGAAGGATCCAGAGTGTGATCAGGTGAAGATTCCTAAAGTTGAATCGGTTCTAGACCAAGTTCTCAATGAATTCCTATTCTCTCTTGAGAGTCTGAATTGGGTGTACCCTCGTCGTTTCTTCCATATTAGGAAACTTCTTGTGAGATTTTGAAGTTAAGTATTGTACTTCATAAAGACTTTCTAGTTTGAAGGTTTCCTAATTTAAGTTCGTATGATGGAAGATTTCAAGTTAAGAATTTTTGTTAGAAAGTTCATGATTTAATTTATGTGAAAGAAATTGTTAATTTCTTTTCTTGAGATATGAAAGTTCAAGTGCTGTCTTTAAAAAGAAAATTTTAAAGTGAGTTTCTTTGACATTGAATTCATAAGAGTAAGAGTTTTCCCGAGAATATTTTTCTTAGGAATTTCTGCATTTGGTTGAAATTCGATTATCAATAGAAGTTTGGAGTTGGAACCTCTACTTCTCAATGTTAAGATTTGGAGAATCTTATGAGCCTTGAGTGATTCTAAAAAGATCAGTATGGATCATGAAGAGATGTAAAAGAATCCTGAATAGAAAGGGATTACCTTTGGAAACTTTCTTCAACAACTGTGTTTGTGACTCTATGGTATAGAATCATGGATATTATGTACTTTTCTTTGCCCAGTGGGAAGTTAAAGAGCTCTGAGGTGCTCAAGTGTTGGATCAACTGAATTGTTAAACTATTGGAAGATGCAGTTCAATTTTAAATCTGAGAGTATTCGAACTCAGATGTTCATATATATTGTTATCCTTTGAGTTAAGAGGATTGAGAATCCTAAATGGAATGGGAATTTCTTATGATTATAGTAAGAAAGAAAGGAAGAATGCTGGTTCAGTTTAAATTGTGAATAAGTGGTTAATCATCAAGGTTGTTGTGAATAAGGTTAATTGGTCAAAATGGATTGAACAGGTAAAAGTTCATCAGTAATGTGTTTATGTTCAATTAACTACTTGGCACAAGTGTTAACTGATTTCATGGGTTATTGATATCCAGATGACTAACTTATGTGATAACGTTATTGGAGTTTCGTTGTATGATACCCAACTCGGGATAATGAGAAAAGACTTGAGGTCTATAATGGACTAGTAATGGAATCAACATTGAGATGTTCTAATTTGCCAATAGTATTGGCTTATATTTCTTCAAGGATGGAAATGATAAAGTTCAGTTTTGAGAAGATCAATCAAGGAATGATATTAGCATATTTGTCTTTGATATTTTAAACAGTTGGGAGAAAAATATCAATCCTTCAATATTGTGGTCAATAAGGCTTAGCCCTTATCGCTGAAAAATAATTTCAGTTGTGTTTGGATTTTAAAGATTTTATATCTGTCAAATCTAATGCCTAAGGTGGTACTGGTGAAACTGTTAAGTTGTCGGCAAGCTTCTTAACCACAAGCTCTTCCTTTGCAATGTGGTTTGAATTTGAGCTACTAAAAAGGTATATGCAATCTCCTTATGGTTAAGTAAGAAGACAAGGGAATGATGGAGAAGTTTAGTTTGTTCACCAATGTTGAATTGAGAAAGGTTTAAGAATACCTTGTTTGGTCATGTGCATTCTTCTGTTAAAAGAAATTGGAAATTAAAGGAATTTCCTTATATGTAGAGAGGTATATGGATTGAATGTTTTGAACTAGATGCATAGTTTGAAAGTTCATTTTTTATATCGGGAAGATTAAGTTATAAGAGGAGTGAAAGTCCTTAAAATCGTCAAAGAGTTTGATAGTTTACTTTTGGATATCAGAATTTATATGAAAATTCACTTGCAGAAGGCTCGTTGTCTTGTGAATGGATGAACTCAAGTATTGAATTTTGTCAATGGATCATATTCGCATAACTTTAAATTAGTATGTCAAGGGAGACATACAAGTTGAGAACGACCTCCGAACAATCTTTCATGGGTAAGAAGTGGTAACCACTTCTTCACTAAGGATTGCAAGTAAGTGGTTATGAAGATCAACTCTTTAATTGAACTTGTGAAGTTAAATTGGGCGGAGATTGAGTTAAATCAGGCAGAGATTACTCAATACTATGGATTATAGAAAAGTCTAGCAGTATGTCTAAGTGAGAAAAGGTCAAGATACGTCTCCAGGAACTACCTTGAAGAAAAAAATGTTAGACTTCCCTTTTGAAGTGATATGTCTAGAAACGAATTAGTTGTCTTTGCTCCTTTGAGACTCATCTTTGATTCTGAGAAAATTTCAAATATGAAATTTTAAGGTAATGTTAGTGGTTAAAACGATTTGAGAGTAAATGTTTTTACGGTTTTCATGGTGGTGAGTAAGAATGTGATTTGTCTTCCATCTTGATCACATGGTAAGGCAAGATTACATGTCTTATTCATATGAGAATGCAGTAAAGGATTATGTTTATTTTATCTCCCCAACCTGATCACATGGTGGAATAAGATCACATAATTCCTTCGGTTTTAAAGAATAGTTTCTAGTATGATTTGGCAATCATATAAGTTTTGCAATTATATGAGTTTTGCCATTATAGTTGGTTGAGATGAAAAGATGCAAGCTTTCTTTTGCATTATAGCAATTTCTATATCTAGTATCTTGTAAAACTCTTTTGAGTTAGTATATCCTTGGTACCCTATACCATTTATGGAGTATGGTCAAACTTCCCAAAACAGTTCGATTATAAGTAAAGAAAATTGGTAAGATTCTTTACAAATCTGTGTTGGTCTCTGAAAAGCATGGAGTAACTCTGTACTTCTCTAAAAAGTTTGGGATTGTTTTCAATTAATGATTATTGGAATTCTCTAAGCAGTTGCTAGTAGTTCATCTTGGTTGACGTTATGACCTAAGAAAGTCATTGCCTTTTTAGCGGAATTGTCTTTGAAATTAAGATGATATGAACTCCTGGGATGGAACCCTTTCTAAGGAATGATACTGTAGTAATCCTTTCTTTGGAATAAAGGATGTACTAGTAATTTCTCCATTAGTTGTTATTTATTTTCAGGTTGTCTTGAAAACTTAAGTCTCTTTGAGATAAGATAGGTAAGTGAGGACTTTAAGCAGAACTCCAATGGGTCTGGAGTTTGGATATGTAAATTAGTATTGATTTTCAATTTCGGCTTGATAAGTTGTTGGATATAGAGAGTGGACACGTGAGGATATGTTTTTAATCCTAAGAGTTAGCTTGCTCAACAAGTCAAAATGTTAAGTGAAGTCTAAACAGTTCTTTGATGAAAAAGACTGAAAATTATCAATGGAGATAATTTTGTTGGAAATTATTGGACTAAAGGTATTATTGTCCAATATGTTGGTATAGTAATGCGTAAGAGTGTAGTTTGAAGTAGTTGAGAGAGATAGCTACTTTTGAATGTCAGTATGCCCAAGCTGAGTTTTGGTTGAGAAAAGGATGTAAAGGACTGATAAGATAGGTTATTATCTTGTCATGTGTTGAATAAATCTCATATTTTTGGTTAAGGTAATACTGAGATTTTATCTCAAAAAGAAAATTGAGTAAGGATTTTAAGTAATCCTTGTAAAGAAACTGATTTGAGAAGGACTAAAGGTATAGAATGGATGAAAACAAGGTTGTGTGAATACCCTAGGATTTTATTCAGAATCTGTTGACTAAATCAAGGAAAAGTAGTATGGGAAGGTAATATTGTTTAAGATCAATGGAGAAGATCAAGAAGATAAGACACCGGGATCTATTAATCAAGATTATGGATTGCTTGGTTTCAAGACTGTTCATGTGTGTCTATTATTGATGAACTTTGAAAGCTGATTTCAAAGGAAGCATATTTATTTGCTTAATTAGTTCATCTTGGAACAAGTAAATGTATAAGGATTTAAGATAGAACTTTTGATGGACTGATATGAAGCGAAATGTCACCAAGTTCGTTTTGATATGTTTAGTTTGCCTAGAAGTCATGTTTGAGCATAGAGGACCAGATGAAATGTTATAGTCTCTTCTTGTTTCAAAATGGAAATGGGAAGATGTTACAATGGATTCTTGTCATTAGTCGTTGAAGACTTAATGAAAGAAGGATTCAATATGGAGGTTGTCAATAAACTCATTTAGAGTGTTCTTTTTAATGCAATTTAGATGACTTAAAGAGTACCGAAGTTAGCTGAGGTGTTCATACATGAAGTTTTCATCTTCATAAAACTCCGAAGATTATTATCTCTAAGTGAGATGGGTGGTTCAAGTCAAAGTTTTGAAAGGAGCGACATCAAGCTTTGTGGAGTGAATTGAATTTTAGCGTTGACTTCCCTCATCAAAGTAATGAACAATGCAAGAAAACAAATTCAAACTCCTGAGAACATGTATTCTGGATTCCACACGAGTTGGAATGGTAGTTTGAGGTTGAGTGAAATCACATACAAGAATTTTGATTTCACAATAAAGAAAATGACTCTTTTAAGGCTTTATAAAGCTAGAAGTGTTGGTTGTCAATTTGTTGGAATGACAACACTGACAAGGTTCTTCATGGGTCAGACTTGGCCAAGAGAACAACAACTGATATCGCACTAATGTTCAAGGGTGCTAAACTGCTCAAATCGACAACAGTCGTGTGTTGTTTTAAAGCAAGAGCATATTAAGTTCATTGTAAAGAACGACATTTTTGTTCTAATATCCGCCTTGAAAGGCATATTCCGCTGGGGAATGCGAGACAACGTAAATGCTCGCTATGTTGGATCTTTTGAGATACTGGTAAACTTGTTTATCGGTTGGCATTGCCACCTTCAGTGCATTCTATCTGTAATGTCTTCGTAAATAGGAAAAATATCTTTGATTAGGCTACCTTGGCCTAAAATGGAGGTGAAGAAAAGACTTGAGAATAGACAGGAAATGCTGAGTCATGTTCCAAAGTCAGTGAACGTTATAAAGGAGTTTGGTAACTAAGCAATGGTTGATTGTGCTTGGTGCAGAAGTAACAGTATGTTTTTTTAAGGGGGTACTACAAACTTCTGTATAGGTTTGTAGTGGTTGTGTGTATGTGCTTGTGATATCTTTCTTTATGATTTGAGTTCTCCTTGGTTTCGAGGACGAAACCATTTTTAAGGGGGTACTAATGTAATAACTGCGGTTTTTGAGGATATTTTTGAATTTTTCTCGGATATCCTTTTAACCTCTTTGTCCGTTTTAACGCTTAATCCAATATTTTTGTTGGAATTTAAATCCTAGAAAATTGTTGATGATATCCTAAAATCACAAAGAAATGATTTTATGGATCGGTGTGAATTCTAGGATTTTTCAGTGGAAAAAGAATTTTTATTGGATAAGCCGTCTTTTTAATTATGTACTGTAAAGGATTGAAAATACGAAACGAAAGCCTTAAAAATTGAAGGTAGCGTTATAAAATCATGGAAAATAGATTTTATTGGTCTACATAATTTACGGGACGTTTTCTGTTTAGTAAGTTTTTCCACCCGAGGTACATAATTTTACCACTTTAACGCGAGTCCCGTTCCGGGACAGGAAATTCCTTTTGAACCGCCTTTCTCATACTTAGATGGGAAGGAATTTAAGTGAACATATCCACGGTCATTTTGTTTGACTTGTCAATGTCTTCCATTTCACTTTTGAAAACCAAAACCGAGAGCAAAGTCGGGAGCGTAACTCATCACGCCGACCACCATATTCACCACCACCTTCCACCTCCTTCTTCCTCTAGCTCCTCCACCTTACCTTCATCTTTCTCCATGAGTGAGCTGCTGCAAGAGGAGGCCAAAACCAGAACCAAGAGAAGAATCATGGCGGGACGACAACGACTCGGGAAGGAAAGAGTTCGAACCATCACCGCCGGTCATCTTTTCGCCTCGCCAAGCGACGTCGCCGGCGATCGGTAGCTTGTCCGACCACCAACCACCCTGGGAGCCGCTATCGGGCAAATCCCAGCCACCCTCGGGCTCGGGGATCGAGCCATGATCGAGCCACACGAGCCATGGGCTCGAGTGAAGGTATATACGATCGAAATTAATTAGCGGTTTGATTGCGGAGCCACCGTAAGGGCCTTTCGGTGCCGCTTTGCTAATTAAATTTATGGTTTTTATAATCTTGACGTTGATACGGTTCCACAGGTTCGAACCGCTCGTGAAACGGACGTCCGGATCTTCAGTTATAGCGAATACAAGTTTCGGATACCGATTAGCAGGTAAAGGATTTCGGATAATTACTCGGGATTCGTTGTTAATCCGTTTGATCCGAGATTTGGTAACCTTTTAGAACTATTGCTAATGAACAATTTTTATTTAGAAAATTGTTTCAAAAGTGAAGCGGATAATTAGTTATAATTCCGCCAAGATGGCTCCTTGAAGCATGATAATTAAGGATTTATTATATATCGATATTCGGAAATCAAATCGTTTATCGATTAGGAAGTTGTAGGATTTGAGTATACAACCAAGAAGTGTTTATGTGAGCTCGTTGTTGAGAAATCCTTTTGTTATATTTGTCAGAAGGATGATAATGATTACTGTTGGAATTGTTAAGGACGTCGAGCACGCCTTATAAGGCAAGTGGACAATTCTCTCGTGTGTTATGGTTATTAACGAGGAATTGAATTCCGTTTAATCCTCATGTTGGGAATAATTTGTATGTTGAATAAATTTTAATGGGTTGTTATTTTGTTAGAAATAATGACCATGTCGTTATTTCAGTTTTTACGCTAGAACTGAACTTAGGACCGTTGTATGATTAGTTGTCTCATGCTGAGACATTGATGTGAAATAAGATGGTAGAGATGGGAGTTTAGACTCCAAGACATCTCTTTAGTGGTCCTGTATTGAAACACTGTTGCAAAATAGGTAGTCCAGGGGTAGGAGCCGAGTCTCCAATGACCTCTTTATAACAAAATCTGTATTGGGGGGCGTAGCTTGCTAGAGTACCCCAATATTGGAGTCATGACTCATGTCACGCTTCATGTTGAAGGAGAACGATGGTGCACTCTAGCTAAGTGCAATTGAATCTCGGTTGTTGGCCGAGCACATTTGAAGGATCATGGATGGAATAGGCCCTCTGATCTCGGTTGTTGGCCGAATCTCGGTTGTTGGCCGAGCATATATAAATGATCATGGATGAAATAGGCCCTCTGATCTCGGTTGTTGGCCGAACTATATAAGAACTATTAAATGGTGCGAGTGCACAGATTGACAGTAATGATAGATAAGTGCGCTGGGCACATTAATGTACCCAAATGGTTAGTCTATTCGATAACCATTCTTGCTCCCGGTTATGAATGATTCTTAATCAAACTTTGATTAAGTTAATCTGAATATTCGATGGAGGCTTTTCAAGATGTTATGTGATTAATAGAATTTCCAACAATTGTTTATGCTTCTTAAAAGAAACCACAAGCGGTGGTGTTCTCTCTCTTGATTATGCAAGTTCCTTCTTATTCTCTATAAGACTGCTAACTGTTGGATCATAATCCGAGTCTATTCGGATTTTGGATGTCAATATGTTTAGTTACAACCATAAGAACCAAGTTATATTCTCCGCTTGCTAGTCTATCATTAGACTAACCCGTCCATCGTCTTTTCTTTTATATGGTCGGCTGGTGTCCATTGTTGGTTTATGACACATCAGGTATGTCCTGGAAGTTGATTCATGAGGCGGATTCATATGTTTGAAGCTCCAGAAGTTGAAGAAAGGTTTCCAATGGCTATACTTGAGTGAAGATCATGATTGAACTACTTTAAAGCGAAGCTGAATTTCAGAAATAAGAACTCAAGGAAGACTTGTTGAAGATTTTGTTTAAATAGAAGGTTGTTCTATTTATTTATTCTTTTAAGTTAAGGTTTGTATAAGACCAATTGTATTTATTCCGCTGTAATGTTTCTTTTAGTTTGTTCAGTCAGTTTAAAGCCTTGGGTAGCTTCGGTTTAGTCTTAATCGGGGTTACTGGCGGTAATACCTCCAGGGTGGGAAGGGGGTGTTACAAGTACGTCAGGCTAACGACGTTAAACATAGCGCTTACGGGAGGCAACCCGCTCTTAGTTTAGACTAGACTTTTTCTTTTTAGATTCTTTTTCTTAGTTTTCTTTTGAGTTTTTCTTTTCTTTAGTAGTTTTTAGGATAAATTTTGAGCTAACAAGATGCAAGAGAAGGGCTCAAAAATCACTCCAAGAGGCTACGGTGGCTCGTTAACGACCCACCCAGGGTCGTTAACGACCCGGTTCGACGACCCGATTCGTTAAAACGGGCAGGTAAGTTTTTTTTAACCCACTCTATCTTTTACCTACCCCTTGGCGCCGCCCCCCTTCACCTCTTCCTATCCCTACCCTCTCCTATATAACCCTTCTACCCCTCCTAAAAATTTTCACTCTCAAATCCTTAAACTCCAAATCCCTCAAAAACCCTACCAAAGATCTTGGAGATCCCCCACCACCGATCGGAATCCTTCACTCCACCGACCACCGAGAAGCCGTCGTTACCGAAGCCCGGAAACCCGTTTTTCTCACCGAAGAGATCTGAGCTCGTTAACCACCCGATTCCGACCTCTTGTTCTTCAATTTCTCGATTCTCCGGTATGATTTCTAAACCCTAACTCGAAATTACATGATTCATGGTTGTTAGGGTAGAAATTTCATGTCTTGGATCTTGTTCATAGAGAGATCGATTTGCATGTTTGGATTTTTCTCATGAAATTTTTTGGTTGTGCTTAGTTGTTCTTGTTCTAGGGAAGATTATTCATGTTAGATTATCTATTGCAACACTCTAATTAGAAAAGCATGAATTTTTCTTGTTCTAGTATTAAGATACAAACTTTGCATGTCAAAATTTCGGGTAATTCTAGCATGTTCGGGATGGGTAATTGAGCAAGTATGGGGTGCATATATCCGATTGTGTGCCTAGTGAGGGAGTATAGAGGATTGCATGCTTGATTTTGGCTTGATTTTTAAAGTTGAAAAACTCGGAATTCTGCAAACTGGCTCTCGGCAACTCGTTAACGACCCACCCAGGCTCGTTAACGACCCTGCGTAGCCTCAAAGATCAATACCCAGTCCAGATTCGTAAACGAACCAATTGGGTAGTTAACGAATAATTCCGAGGACTATTTCGAGACCAAGTATGGGGTCTCTTGCCTATCTATTTTGAGTAGATCTTATCTTGGAAAAATCATGATTGTTTTGTAGATCTCATGGCAAGTTCAATCAGACCCGCTACCCGAGCTCAGAAGAAGAGAAGGAATCAGAGGTCCCCATCCCCACCTCGCATGGATAATGTGATCTTGAGCACACAAGGCCAAGTGAAACGTTACCGTGCCATTCTAGAGAAGGACCACAACACTCGGTGGTTCTCGAAGTCAAGTGTTGTACACACGGGGATTTACACGGATGTCAAGGAGGCCTTCGTTATTCTCGGCGCATCTCATCTATTGAAGAAGGAGAATGTACCACATTTTCCAGCCCTCACATCCGAGTTCTTGGCCACTCTAGAGACTAGTTTTCCATCGAAGACTTCGGCGGGACAGATCCGGTTTCGACTTGGCAATGTGAACCATGAGTTCACCATGGCAGAGTTCAATGCACTTCTGGAACCCCCGAAACCTTCTAGAGACTACAGTTTGAAGGACTACATGATGACTCGAACTTGGAGTTACATCACCGGGGAGGTCCAATCCTCCACAGCGGCACTATCTGGGGCAAGCATCATCAACCCCATCTTCAGGATCATTCTCCGAGTCCTAGCCGCTACATTTTTGCCAAAGAGAGAGTTGAACAGGCCGACGAGGACGGAAGTTGCTTGTCTCCCCACCATCCTTTTTGAGGAGCCCGACCCTTTGAATTTGGGGTATGAATGGCTCTATTACATAGAGAAATCAACCAAGTCCAAGGAAGTTTGGTATGGTAACTTGGTCAGTCTTTTGGCCACCAACCTTGGAGTCGACCTCACTCGCTACACGCCGGCTCATGCTCAGTTACTCAACAAGAACTATTGGTATAGTTCTAGTATCTTCATTCAAGCTGAAAGAGGGTTTAAAGTAAAAGTTCAAAACCGCCTTGTTACACCCACCCTCGATATGTTGGAGTTACTTTACGTACCAAATTGGTCCGAGGCGTGGACGGGACATGCTTTCCCGTTGGAGCCCAAGCCGGAGGATGAGCTATCACTTAGGCCATGTGTGTCCCGGTTTGAAAGAGAGGAAGATGCAATGGATGAAGATGAAGATGAAGATGAGGATACCGAGCTAGTTGGAGAAGACACCGAGGAGGCCGACACAGAAGGCGGCACAGAGGAGCTTAACTTCGAGGAAGAAAACCTCGACACAGAAGTACTAGGCACCAACGTCCTCATTGACGAGCCCACCAGGCTCGTTACCGATCATTTCCAGCCTTCTACATCTACTGCTAACGAGGTACCCAGGGTCGTTAACGACCCGCCGAGAGCTCATGTCGACCCTCCGCCAGTTCCTACCGATCCTTACTCTTATGGGCTTGTGCCATATCACCCGGTGCTTCACCATGATCACTTCCAGCCTCACTACCCACCACCTCCTCAGCCCGAGTACACAAGATCGAGCATTCCGCCACCATGGGCCGTGGATCTTTCTGCACGGATGCAACAGCTTCACCTCCAGTAGGACCACATTCATCAGAGGTTGGATAGATGGGAGACTGTCTACTCAGCTCGGATGACATTTGAGGATGAGAGGCACCGTCAGAGAGAGACAGAGGATGCTGAGCGCTGGAGGACGATGTATGACTTCATGGGGAACTTCGAGCACTATTTTCCTCCACCTAACCGTTGATCCAGCTTGAAGATGTTTTCCTTGTTTTCCACTTCTAAGACTTTGTAAGTTTTTGTTTTCTCTTTTCTTGTTTTTCATGTGTTTTTCTTTTCTATTTCTTTCCTTCTTCTTATTTTCTTACAGTGGGGACACTGAAATTTTAAGTATGGGGTGGGAAAAAGTAGAAAAACTAGTTTGTTTTGTGTCTCGTTGTCCTATGTGTTTTGTCTTATGTAGTTTTAATTCCGAAAAAAAAAGAAGAATTTTTTTTATAAAATCCGAAAAAAAAAGAGTTTTAGAATTGATAAATATCCCTCTCTTATGTTCTATGATAGTAGTTGCTAGCATGATCATATAATTCCTTGCAATCATGTCTTTGAGAATATAGCCGGATTCTTATTTTGAAGTTGTTTTTAGGAAGGAATAGCATTTGATGAAATTGAGCACATATACCTTTTTTTAGCATAAGGGATGCAATCCAACAAAATTCTACCTTGTGAGTATTTTTGGCCTTATAGGGAGAACATCAACGAATCCTTCTTCTTTTTTGTGTGATTTACTCTCTATATGCATATTATCTCTTGGAATTGTGATGGTTATTTATTACTTGAGACCTATATAAGATTTATAGTTCATTACTTATGAAAATCATATGATGGAGAACTTATTTTTCATAAGCCCTATTAATCCCTATCCTACCTTATGCATTATCCTTCTTTTGACAGCCAATTTGAGCCTTAAGCCTTTTATTTTTAGCTCCACAAAATAATTCCCTAGCCGAGATAAGCTTGACCCTATCCGGGGATTAGGACTTAGTATTAGTTATGGTGATGATTTTATTGAGTGAGTAGTTTGGTTCAAGTGTGGGGTAATATGGGTTGGGTAAATTGAAAGATCTTGCAGTTTATCATGTAAATGGAGTTTGGTTCCCTGTATGCACCGTATAAAGAAGTGGAAAGTAAAAGGGGAAAAACGATAGAAATAGAAAATGCAGAGTCGTTACCGACCCAGTGAGTTCGGTACCGAGCCCCCGCGAAAAAATAAAAGAAGAAAAGAAAGATCATGAAAAGTCCTAGAAAGAGCTGAATAGTGAAAGTGTGCATGAGCCAAATTTCCTTGTGTTTGTAAGCAAGATTAGTTGGGATATTAAAGGGTTAATGAGATAAGTGTGCATAAAGAAGAGTGAGTTTGGTATATTGTTTATGAGAGTTTTTGGTTGTTGTGTGAGTTTTAGGAGTCTTTGATTCCCGGATATTATTAGCACCACATAGCCAAAAAATTTCCACGCCTTATTGTCTTTACCAAGCCCCATTACAACTCGGCCGAATGGAAGCTTGTATGAAGTTTTTCATTGAGCCCCCTAAGTTCTCTTGATGATTTTTGTTTGTTTTGACAAATCGTAGGTGGAGAGTTTGGTGATATAAGTTCCAATTTTTATGAGTTTTTGCATATAAGATGAGTTGAGATATATATTTATAAGCTTAAACACTTGAGAGTTGAGAGAAACACATTATCCCTTGTGAGGTTGGATTGTATTTTCTTGTATCTATTTTAGGTGCATATGTGTGTGATGACATTAATAGTCCTTTGCTATTTTTCTTCTATATGTTCTGAAGTTGCTTTTTAGATGATGGCTATAGTTTAATGAGCATGTTGTTTGGTTTTGGTTATTGTTTTGTGATTGCTTGAGGACAAGCAAGTCTAAGTACGAGGTATTTTGATGTTCGTGTTTTTAGTATAGTTTTTGATAGGTTTTCTTAGTTTATTAGGATTAGTTTTGATAAATTTAGAGTTAGTTTTGTGTGTTTTTGGATAGTTTTACATATTTTGTGAAAAGTATGGAAGCTACTCCGTTTTGTGTCTTTTGTAGGTTTTAGCAAGGAAAAGGTGTTGTTTGAAGCTGGAATTGAAGAGCTATGATAAAGCATGGAAGATTACATAGTGAAGAAGCTGAAGATCGAGTTTTTGGAAGAGAAGTGTTGAAGAAAGACAAACCCAGGCTCGTTAACGACCCTGAAGGGTTCGTTAACGAGGCCACGAGATAGAATAATCGAGAGGTTGACTTTGTGACTCACCGATCCTGTGCTTATTTTATTGTCGGTAGAGTATCTTTTTATGATTTTAGGGTTATTATATTATGTATTTTAGGTCTTGTTATCTTTCTAGATTTTATTTCTATCTTTTAGAATAGATTCTATCTATTTAGGAAAGTTTATATCTTTTAGCTTTTTTTAGTTTCTAGTCTTTTTAGTATAAATACCCTTCTATTCTAGCATAGAAGGGGGGATTGGATCGTAGTAGATAGAGGAGAGAAGAGGAAGAACCGAGAGAAGAGAGAGACGAGTCGGAAGTTGTGATCGAAGGGCTCGGTGGACGAGAGTTACCGGGGTCGTTAATCGTGGTTTTGATTCGGTGTTTCAGGTTTTTTCGGTTTCTTCTGAATCTCTGTAAACAATATTATTTATTAATTTGAGTAGTGTTTTGTTTTCAATGTTTTCTTTGATTGAAGTTATTTGTTTCGTAGTTATGATTAGTGAGTAGTCCTTTTATCTAGGGTCGGGGTTGAAACCCGGCATAGTTATGCATGTTTGGTGATTGAGATTATGTGTTGAATGCCTTTTATCCATTGTTGTGATTGTTTGTTGTGCTTCTACCGAGATGAAAGTTGAGGTAAGTTGAGTTGTTGACTTGATTGAAAGAGAAAGTTATAAACTTGAAGGTTGATATTGTTTGGATACGAAAGTTTCAAGCTTTAGATCCAAAGCAAGCAATTGAGTGAGTTAGTTTATGAAAGTAGATTAATTTACTTGCTGAGTCAGTGAAAGTTGATGCATCTATCTATTTAAAGGCATGATATTCTATCTTCTTACGAGCTAGTGTGCATGACTGTGTTGTGGTAACCCTTGTCCTAGATCTTTATTTTTATTTGAATTCTCTCATAATCATATTCGTTGCTGAGTTTGTTGACTCGGTACCGAACTTGTCTAGGTCGTAGTTTTGGTCTTTTTATTTACGGTGGGTCGTTAACGAGGCTGACAACTTCGTTAACGAGGTTGCTTCTGTGTGTTTTTGTTTGCTTTTATTTTATTTTCAGTAGTCGATAGACAAACAACCTTGCTTCCTGTGGAACGATCCTGACCTCCCTATACTCAGCGGGGTCTTGATTATAAATTTATTTGTTGTCAAGAAACCCTCATCAACAGCATCCTAAACACTACCTATATGCAAGCTATCAAATTCCCCCATGCTTAAACCTTGCTTGTCCTCAAGCAAGACATAGAGTAAAGTCACACCACAACATTGCAATCCATGCATTCATCTCATAATCCACAAAGCAAGTCAACATATAACTATAACTTGATCAAGACGTCCTAGCATACTTTTGACTAAAGCAAAGAGCATAAGCCATTCAAACATTCTAGACCTCACCAAGGTAATGTGTTTGCACTCTCACTCAAGTGTTTAAAGGTATGTGTTTCACTCAATTCAACAATGAAAAACTAGACTACCATATGCTTGCATCAGCGTCCTAATTCTCCACCGCTATGGACCAAACACACAACAAAAATCATGAGGTCTTTTCAAGGGTTGTAATGGAGCTAAGGTAAAGAGAAATTTCGAAGGGATTATATTTGGTCTTGTGCTGCTAAATCCGGGACAAAGAACTAACTAAACCCAAATTTCACACTTTTTCTTCTTATTCATATTTTCAACTTTCCTTACCAACTTCATACATTCATTTGAGCTCTTTTTGCTTCTTTTGTAACACATTTGCCTCTTTATCAACTCTTTTCTCTCAAAAATTATGAAGACTACTTCTTTTGAAGCTCAAATTTTTTCTTTCAACAATTTTTTTTAACTTATTCTTCATCTTCATTTTTTTCTCACTTTGCACACTAGAGTTGTATTTCCTCTTTTCAACCTCCCTTTTCAACTTCCCCCATACTTATTCATAACCACACAAACAAAACCACCTAAAGTCCTAAATCCCGGATGGGTCAAGCTTATATAGGCTGCGAATTATTTTATGGAGCCAACAAAAATAGGCTTTAAAGCTCAAAAGAAAAGGGGTGTCAAAACATGGATCTTGTAGGGTAGGAAGGGAAATAATAGGCTAATAAGAAATATGTCTCAATCATTTTAATGTCATGCATTAAAGTCAAGTAAAGCAGCCTTGAAAAGAGTCATAACGCAAGTTCTAGAGCTAGCAATTCAAAGTGATATACTCAAGAATTAGAGAACAAATAATCAAGAATTAGAGAACAAATAATCAATAAAAGGCCAAAAAAAAATCTCACAAGGCTTTTTTTGTCTAGAACTTCAAAATATATCTAAAACTCAAGCTCATTTACATGCTCAATCCTATAATCAAAGTAAAATAGCCAAAGAACATGCACATTTCATAGAAACTTCAACACATCAAACAAGTCATGAGTTAGAATCCATACTTAACTTAGAAACACAAGAGGTCTTACACAATGCGCATTTATTTTTTTGATTTTTTAAAGAAGATTTTAATCAATGCAAAACATAAAGTAAACATGCCTAATCTAATGTAACTACATGAATGCAAAGCAAGTAATTCCCTTCCCCCATGCTTAAATATAACATTGTCCCCAATGTAAAGTAAAAGTAAAAAGAAAGAGAAAAACTCACAGACCAACTACTAATTTGCGTAACGAAATGGTGGTGAGCAGCAGCAAAAGGGTAGAAATCAACATTTGAGAGGCGGCGGTATGGCGGCGACCTGGCGGCGGGCAGGCAGCGGGCGCCACCAGGCTGGCGGCAGACGCCGCTATCTTGGCGGTGAGCGCCGTTGGCCACTTTATAGCCGAGGCCCTTTGAAATTAATTGGCGGCGGGCGCCGCCGTGTCGGCGGCGGTCACCTCCTATTCCGCTACGCTCTTTTTTTTTGCATACATGTAGGTTAGTCCAAGATAGAAATAAAGGAAAACAAATAGAAACAACAACTAAGCTAGAAAAAAGAAAAAGAAAGGAAGTATCTAGGCAGGGTTGTCTCCCGACAAGCGCCTTATTTAACGTCATGGCTCGACGTTTAGCATAAATTGACAAGATTAGACATTGTCAATGCCCTTAGTAACCTGACAAACCCTTGTGCACACATCTCAGAAAAACATAAGTAATACCATGATAAATTAAAGATGCATAATATAACTTTCAAAGACTGTTTTAACTTATCAAACATGTGTGCCCAGTTGGCATCAACTGGTATTTGCTCAAACAAATTCAACACAAGTGGTGATGTCAGAAAATACTTACAATACGAGTCAAAGTATTTGTCACCATTACCACTTTGTTCAAAGATGAACTCCATATATTTTTCATCTTCCACCTTGTGTTCTAGACTTGGCTCCTCATCTTGCAACTCCATAAGCTCTGGATGTGAGAAGGTGGGGAAACTGAAACATGGGATTTCAAGGCCCAGCAAGGACACAACATGATGGCGGGAGCCTTAACAGATGTGTCTGGTTGATTTCCTCCCTTGTGGTTGTCAACTTCATCAACAAAGAAGTCATCATGGTCGACAAAATAGTCTTCTTCCAAAACCATAGAACCCTCAAACTCATGACTCCACATATGAGAAGATGACTCAGGCTCCCTAGGCTTTGTAAGTATCTCTATGCCAGCACAGACTTCATTGGGCTCTGTGATGATCTGCTCAGCGTGCTTTATAGTTGTGAATTCATATTGGGCATCAAATTCATCTTCATAACCCACATCAAGTGTCTTAGATTGCTCCTCAACTTGTATCTGGGTGTTTGACTCATTATCGTTTGATTCCAATGTGATTCCACCATTCCTTTTACACAACTCAAAAGGACATGAGGTTGTGGAATGGAGATGTGAAGAACAGAACTTACAGGGCTCCTTGATCAAAGTATCCATCAATGTAGAGATATCCCTACTCAATGTATCCGTCCTTGTAGAGAGATTTATCATCATATCCACAAGAGACAAATCAACCGGTTGTGGCCGTTGGGAAGATGACTTAACATGAAAGCTATGATCGCTCATGAAACATAAGAAATCCCAGCATTCCTCGGATCCCATATATAAAAGCCTCTCATTGCTCATGTAGTCAGCCAATCCCCTTGTCTCAAGATTCATACCATGAATAACTCCAATATTGACCTGTCTATCACTGTATCGAAATCCCCAAGTACCAATTTTGAACAAATGGTCTTGAAATCTCAAAAAATAATCATGGAAGTGTTCATCATGCAGCTGTCTACACTCGAACAAAGCCATAGATTAGTTGCACATGTGTTATGAACCGTAACATAGGTTCACAACACCAAGATTGGCACAAAAATCACACAAAAGACAAATATTGCCTCCCGACAACGGCGCCAATTTGATAGGCGTGAAATGGTCGTGCAAATCACAGCAATGCAAAAGAGCCCGAACAATCCTAAAGACTGTAGTCTTAGGGAAGTAAGGGTCAAATCCGCAGGGAGGAGATTTATCTTTCTATGTGAATTTTATGTCAATTAAAGTAAAAGGGGGTTTTATGAATTAAACTACTATCTAGCATGCAAAAACTAATAAAGCAATTAAAGTTGGAGTTTTTATCAAATTAGGAAAAACACATAGTCAACCAGAGATTCACATTCGTATGACAAGTTGATCATAGATTCACTCAATATCGCATGCATATGAAATTTCAATTCCTTTTCAAAGATAATTAATAGCACAACCAGATACTATCAATCCTAACTAATTGAATAACCCTAAAACTATCAAGATTCAATTCAAAAGCAGCATTAAGAATAGGAATATAATCAGGATACAATTCTATCATAAAACAACCAGCTTTTATACTAGAATGTAATTTAACTCTCTTCTGCAATAGACTAGCACAACCAGATACTAGTACAATGCAGTTTGCTACTATGAAATAGAGAAACTCAACTGGTAATTTTTCTAGATCTAGCAATTTGAGATTCAATAACAACCCTAGAAATTGTTGAAATCAATCACATAAACAATTCAACCAAGAGAGTAAAATAATTCCATGCATTAAATAAAGAATAGAAATCTCACAACTGAAAGTCAAAACGAAGATTAAAACTGTTTGACTAAGCAAAAAGGGCTTAGTTCTCCATGAAAGGCTAAAAAAACTCAAAGTCTGAAAGAAAAATATGATTGATGATGTCCAAAGTAGTAAAATAGCAGGTGGGACCGGGGCACCCAAAAACAAGTAGCCACGACGAGGCTCCCAAGGATGATTCGGGGTCCCACTCTCAAAATCCACCATTTATTAAAACAAAGTTCATACCCTCGCGAGGTCATCCGAAACCTCGGATCGAGGTCTAAAACTCGCCACCGACTCTACTGACACCCCCGCCCACACGGACCACTCAAGGATGCCGTTTCCCCAAACCAATCACCATCTGCCTCACCTCCGGACCAATCAAAAGCCCCCATCTCGGACATCCCACATCGGACCTTGGCCAAAACTCGACTCTCCTATCCTCTATAAATAGAGGAGAACCTCGTAAGAAGAGGGGGTCGAAAAAAATCTTGAACTCAAGAACTATCTTGCTCACTGAAGATCGACGTGATAGAAACATCGTCAAAAGACCTTGCTACAGACAAGAGGAGTCCACAAAAAGACTTCAAGTCGCACAAAGACCTCGCTCACACTAAAGACCTCTCTACAAAATCTCACAAGGCTCTCTACACCACGCTCCCAAGTCCACCTCGCCTCAAGACCAATCGCACAACACTTAGGTGTTAGAATCATTTACGAAGTAGGAATTCTCGAACGCTGTTAGATCGAGATCTCGGAACCTCGTAGGAGGTCTAGGTGTCATTCTCAATTATTTATTAGCCTCGTGGGCTTGTAACCTCGTTGTAAAGAAAAGTATAAATAAAGAAGCAAGTGTTTGCACTTTCGAATATAAAAACCTCGTTCCTTGTCTTCTAGCGAGTCGTTATTTCGAGTTTCATCAATGATAATGATGAATAGATGAGACGTGCAACTCTCATATCCTAATATATAAACTAGGTTTAAAAACTCTATCTAAAAATACATAAGTCGGAATAAAGGTGATAAAGATAGGACCAATCAGAACATAACACGTGGCGCATAAGAGATCTCGTTGACCGTCAGAGGCGGGCGCCGCTGGGTTGGCGGCAGTCGACGCCAACACCTTAGTTCAAAATTTCGGTCACACTTCGGAGGTTGTTTTGACTCCCTTCGAGTTGGAATTTGGACTCGGAGTAAAAACGTGAATTGTAGCTCTTTGGATTAGCTTTCCAATGATGTAACACCCCCTTCATACCCTGGAGGTATTACTGCCAGTAACCCCGATCAAGACTAAACCGAAGCTACCCAAGGCTTTAAACTGACTAAACAAACTAAAAATCCAAAAGCTGGATTCATTTAAAACAAAAGTATGAAGGTGAAAGACCACAAAATATTGTAAAAGAACTTAATCTTTATTATTTGACAACTCCTACTTTACAAAGTTTAAGAAACGTTATAGTGGAATAAATATAAACAGACTTAAAACAACATTAGCTTTTATGACAAGATGATAGAACAGTCTACTATCTGAAAAAGGGCTTTAGTATGCAAACTCTTAGCTTCTTCTTTCCGAACATAGCTTTGTAGTGACCGCACCATAAACTTCGCTCAAACACAACTTCTGGAAACTTTTCTTCAACTTCTTGATCCACTTCTCAAATCAACTTCCAAGAAATATCTGATGTGTCGTATACAACGGTGGACACGAGCCGACCATACAATTCAATAAGGTGGTCGGGTTAGTCTAATGAAAGACTAATCAAGCGGAGAAATTGACTGGTTCTTATGGTAGTGACTAAACATATTGGCATCAAAATCCGAATCACAACCGGTCGATGATCCAGTAGTTAGCAGTCCCATAGAGGATAAGAATGAGGTATGCATAATCAAGAGTTAGGACACCACAACTTGTGGTTCCATTATGAAACATGAACAATTTTTGGGAACTTATATTAATCACACAACATTTTGAAAAGTCTTCATCGACTAATCAGATTGACTTAATCAATGTTTGATTAAGAATCATTCATAACCGGGAGCAAGAATGGTTATCGAATAGATCAACCATTCGGGTATATTAATGTGCCTAACACACTTATCTTATATCACTTTCAAACTTTTCACAAACAAGTTGACATCTTTTAATCGCCTCGAACTACTGTCGATGGAACACAATACTATCAAGGTCAGTGGGCCTGTTTCATCCTTGAACAACGAATAGCACGGTCCCAATGATGGAGAGATTAGAGGGCCTGTTTCATCCATAATCTTCTACCAACACTTAGTAATAAATGCACTTAGCTAGAGTGCATAGTCACCCCTCAAGCGTAGAGCGGGCCATGGTCATGACCTGAGTATTAGGGGATCAATATTGATACTGCCTAATATGAGTTTTAAAGAGATGCTTCCGAGACTAAGCTCACATCCCTGAACTAGATTAATCTATATCAATGTCTCAGCTTGAGACAACTAATCAAACAAGGTCACACACAACGGACCTAAATCCAGTTCTAGCGCGAAACTGAATAAATAACAATATGGTCATTATTTCTAACAAAACAACAACCTATCATATTTTATTAATCATACAAGTTGTTCCCAACACAAATATTAAACGGGATTCAATTCCTCATTTAATAACAATAATTTAAGAGAGAACCGTCCACTTGCCTTATAAGGCGTGCTCAACGTTCTTAGCGATTCCAACAGAAATCTTTATCTCCCTTCTGCCAAATATAACAAAAGATTTCTCAACAACGAGCTCATGGATACACTTCTTAGTTATATTCTCAACTCCTACAACTTCCTAATCGATAAACGATTTGATTTCCGAATATCGATTCATGAATAATCCTTAGTTATCATACTTTAAGGAGGCATCTTGGCGAAATTATAACTAATTATACGCTTCACTTTTGAAACAATTTTCTAAATAAAAATTGTTCATTAGCAACCTTCCTTAAAGGTGACCAAATCTCGGATCAAACAGATTAACAACGAATCCTGAGTAATTATCCGAAGTCCTTTACGTGTCAATCGGTGTCAAAACTTGTATTCGCTATAACTGAAGATCCTGACGTCCGTTTCTCGAGCGGTTTGAACCTGTGAGACCGTATCAACGTCAAGATTATAAAAAACATAAATTTAATTAGCAAAGCGGAACCAAAAGGTCCTTACGGTGGCTCCGCAACCAACCCACTAATTAATTTTGATTGTAATTACCTTCACTAGAGCCCATGGCTCATTTGGCTCGATCCCAGAGCCCAAGGGTGGTTGGGTGGTGCTTGGTGGCGGCCCTTGCGGTGGGTGGTGGTCGGAGGAGCTAGCGATTGCCGGCGACGTCGCGCGGCGAGGCTAGAAGGTGACCGGCGGTATTGAATTCTTTTCTCCCGAGCCAGTCGCTCCGCCTGATTCTCCTACTGGTTCTAGTTCCTCTTTTGCAACAGCCCAAGCCCAAGGAAATTCAGAGAGGAAGAAGATGAGAGGTGGCAAAGGTGGACGGGTAGAGAAGATTGTCGGCGGTGAAGAAGAGTTCGAATTCTTCCCGAGTCCGTCGTCGTCCTGATTCTCTCCTCTGGTTTTGGCTTTCAGCAGCAGCAACGCTCAACACTCATGGAGATGAAGAAGAAGATGAGGCGAAAGAGGTGGACGGGGCAGAGAAGATCGCCGACGGTGTAGAGAATTCTTTCTCCCGAGACCGTCGTTCTCGATCTCGCTCCATCCTCCTCCTCTGTCTTTGTCCGAAAGTTTGAGCCACTTACTAAACTCTATCTCCCTGGTTCCTTCTTTACTAAGGCATGGGAAAATATGATTTTAAAACTCAAAACCCGTCTCTTTACGGAACTCGCGTTAAAGCGGTAAAATTATGTACCTTGGGTGGAAAAACTTACTAAATACAAAACGTCCCGTAAATTATGTAGACCAATAAAACCAATTTTCCATGATTTTATCTTTTTGCCTTCAATTTTTTTAAGGCTTCCGTTTCGTATTTTAAAACCTTTACAGTACATAATTAAAAAGACGGCTTATCCAATAAATATTCTTTTTCCACTGGAAAAATCCTAGAATTCACATCGATCCATAAAATCATTTCTTTGTGATTTTAGGATATCACCAACAATTTTCTAGGATTTAAATTCCGACAACAATATTGGATTAAGCGTCAAAACGGACAAAGAGGTTAAAAGGATATCCGAGAAAAATTCAAAAAATATCCTTAAAAACCACAGTTATTACAAATGATAACAAATTCAACCCCATCAGACCACTATAGCTCCCGAACGAAGCCTTACAAGAAAAAGGTGTCGAACCAACAACTCTAATGGATGGCCCGAATTCAAGCGTTCTTCCCCTAGTTTCCATTCCTTTCACACTTGTTCACTTTAAGACCTGTAAAACAACATAGAACAAGTAAAAAAACCCAAAACTCCTAGACACTTTAATAACTTAAAGAAACTAACTAAAACTACCTAAAAACAAAGCAAACGAAACGTAAACATGCATCCTAAGCACTACCTATATGCAAGCTATCAAATTTTCTCATACTAGTTGATCAGGCTAGAAACTATTGAAACAAATCATAAACATTCATGCAAGAGAGAAGATTAAATCCAAGCAATAGATAAGGAATTGGAAAATCCATTGCATGTGATATTGAGGTGAAATCAATGATCAACTGGTCATACGATTGTGGATATTTGTTTGCCTAAGTTTTCTTCCTAATTATTGTTATGAATAATCTTTTATTGTTCTGTTAGTTTTGCATTCTTAAATTTAGTTTAGTTCATAAACCCCTTTTACTTTAATTGTCATAAAATTCACCTAAAAAGATAAATCAACCTTCCTGTGGATTCGACCCGGACTTTCTAAAGACTATGGTTCTTAGTTAGTTTGGATTCTTTTGCATAGCCGTGATTTGCACGACCATATCATCACCTATCACGAAGTCATCCGAAAATCCGAAGTTACTAACGAGCACTTTTACGTCGCTATAAAAGCACTGCTAAAGAAAATTCCTAACTTCCTAACCTTAGCAAAGTGGAAGCAAGAGTCGATCCCACAGAGACTCGGATTATTTGGATTTAAGTAATGTTACTAAACTAAGGGGGAGATTTTGTAATTATGAACTAAGAATCTAAATAATTAAAACTAATTAAATCAAAGCAGGAAAAATAAGTTGAGATTCAAATATGGAGAAAAGCGTCCAACTAGTTTTGTATCCATTACATACATGAGTTTTGATCATCGATTATCCTTATTTCAATTTCCCTTGACTAATCTATTGTGAATTTATGAATTCAAGCTTATTGTGGTTGTTAATATACACCGTCTTTAACAACCTTTTAATCAATTAACCTAGAAAACCTTCTATTCATAAAGTCTTGTGATTAAATTCTCCGCCTTTGATTAATCTTATTCCACCGTCTATAATTTTAATCAAAGGATTCATCCATGAATAATCAAATTCCACCGTCTATTTAATTATTCTAGTTGTAATTCAACCTAGAAGTAAAATAGGTGATCAAGCTATTATAATCCTAAGTGAATTTAATCAATTAAGCACGGAGAGATTCAATCTAGTCAAGGCAAACTGAAATAATTCAAATCTCACAAACAATCATGCATACAACTTCAACTAACTAGTTGGACATGAGAAAATTAGCTAGAAATTGTCATTGAAGAAAAATAAAACTTACAAAAGTCAAATTGATCTTCAATTGCAAAACTAAGGTTTTTGTCTCCCTCAAATCTCCAAATTCTTCAAACTTAGAACACAAGTAAAAGATAACATAACATTCAAATAAAACTTTAAAGAAAGTATTTATACTATGTCTAAAAATATCCAAAAGCAATACTAAGTCGGCCCAAAAGATCACGCGAAGCCCAAATTAGCGTCGCCGGAACGCGCCGGAGCGCGGTTTGGCTCTCCCCCAGAGCACGACCGCGCTTTGCTCGTTTCTCCCGCGCTAAGGCTGCAGAAAGTCGGCCCTTCTCAGAGCGGTCTTGGCTCCACTCCGCAGTTTGGCCACTTCACTTCTTGTCTCGTAATTCTTGCTTCGGGTCTTCACTTCAACGCTCCCTATGCATCCCGAGGTTCCGTGCAAAACCTTCCATCTACCGTCTTCCACCATCCGACCTACAATTATGCACAAAGACGCGTAGATTCCGAACTAAACGAAAATAAAACCTAAACTAAAACTTAGAACGAAATCCTAGCTAAAACAATGCATAAACCGAGAATAAAAACATGCTCTAAGACCTATACCTATATGCTCTATCAGTTACCCGACCCGAAACCATTCGAAAATTACATTATGTTTTAAAGTATTAATAATATTGAATATTTATTATAATTATGTTTTTAATTTAAATGTTACATTAAATATTTAGATCCTAAAGTAGTTAAACTACAAAAAAAATCATCATTCGATATATGGTCTTATTTAAAATCCGGCTTACTCGAAATCAGATTAACCCGAAATTCAGCCAAATTCGAAATCCGATTCACCCAAAATCCGAAAAACTCGAAACACGACTCACGCGAAATCCGACTGAATCCGAAATCTAACTAAACCCAAAACCGGACTTATCCGAAATCAAGTTGGACCGAAAACCGAATGACCCGACTGAAATTGACCCGAAACTTGACTTGGCCTGATTACTTGAGCACCCGACCCGAAATGATTCAACCCAATTTGACCCGATTTTCAAAATATCCGAATTTAACCCGAATCCGAACTTACTCGAAACTGAATTGACCCGACCCAAACCCGACCCGACCCCCCTGATTGACACCCCTAGTCATAACATAAAGTACTAGTACTTCGTCTTATAGGGAGAAAAAATATTACTCCCTCCGTTCATAATAAATGTCCATAGAGATTTTTTTTCTTGTTTTACAATAGAGGTCCATGTAAGATTTTTTTCTTCCATTTATACCCTTATTAATTATATCACATTAATCCTATACACTTCCCCCAAGAACAACTTTTAAGAGTAGAAATTACTTTTTAATAGGGGTAATTTTGGAAGAAAAAAATTCCTTAATATATGTGCAAATTTGTCTATGGACATCTATTGTGAAACGGAAGAAGTATAATTTTGTTAAATATGGAGTACTAATCTTCACATTATGGAACACAATTTCAACTTGTGGTATTGGTATATGACACCCATAATGTATAGCTCTTGAAGTTTTGATGAGGTGCTAATGTGCTACAAATGCAAGGAATTCTTATAGCTTTGATTGTATAGAGAGATCATGTCTAAATATTGAGTATTGATTGATGTCAATAGGGCGAATTCTCCGTGATAGCATATTATATACTGAGATGTGAACGGTCAAGCTAGGTGTGAAACAAGATCCCAAAACGAGTATGAGGATCTACTTTGTCAATAAATAGTTATGTTTTTATAAACCTCGTTTAATCTTTAAGCAATAAGAGTCGTGATATAGCATTATGTACACTCGGTCTTAATCTATACAATGGGAGAACCAGGTTCTCTACCTGATTATGTCCCAAACCTGAGTTGGACCGGTTTGTGACTTCCCCGGGTTTATTTCAGTTTGGAGGTAACTTAGTTGGTTTTAATGCTCGAAGAGAATGGGCCTTTTGCTAGTTAGCGTGATCCATTTGTTGATGGGCCCAAATATGAAGACTAAGCCCAACACCGAAGTCTGAAGCTTGCGTTTTATTGAAATACTATGTTGAGGAGAGCACAGCCTTGACCTAGCTATAAAAGCTTGCTTCTGGTCTATGGAGAGCTCATTCGAACCTAGCGTCGTTTCTAGAAAAAGAGAGAAGAGAGAAATGAAAGAAAGAGAGAGAAAAGAAGGTGGTTTGGCAGTGGAGCAACTCGCCTGCTCATGGAAGATTTTTTCGAAGCTTCGACAACCTTCAAAGGGGGCTGAAACTTGATAGGCTATTTTCCTACACCCCAAAGTATACGATTCGGTTGTAGTATCAAGGTGTCAAACTCGGGGAACTTTGTAGTATTGATTATAGCACGATTCAGTAGACTAAGCCAAGAATAAGAAAAAAGGAGTTGTAATTGTATTCAGAAATGACTAAAATCAAAATTTAGAATTAACTATCGATGGAGAAAGGCATTCCAAGGTTAGGATTCCCACAATGACTTTTCAGTAGATTACTGATGATATTTATTTGGATTTCAATTCAAATGTTGTTTGAAGGACTAACTATCTCAAGTGTCAACATTCACTCTTTTCAGACGATTAATGCATGTACCTAAACTCGACTAGCAGTCACTCTCTCACAAATAATTCAACAAGTTCAAACCTAGGGATTAACATAAATTAACAAATTGTAAATTCAATTCAATCAACCTCTTTTTATTCTTATCTCCTCTCGGTCTCAAATCATAACAAGATTCCTAATTCAAGTAAATTAGGTCATTAAGCATCATAGGATGAATCAAACAACCATTCAAATCTCAATTCAACCAACATCACCATTAAATCTACCTACTCATGCATTGGGTTCACCCTTCCTTGGAAGTAACAAATTAGCTAGACATAGTATGGAGAGAAGAGAAATCTAAATCAAAGAGAAACATACCATATTTTCGATAGATCTAAATCCTACTCCAATCAAGTCTTGCCAAAAATCCACAATTCTCCGCTCTAGGGTTTTTTCAAAAGGGAGGCTAAAGAGAATAATACGTAACCCCCCAAAAAACTAGGTTAAAGATATATTTTAAGCAACAAGATAAAGAAAAATATCGGCCCAATCCCGACGCGGGGCAAAGCGCGGTCCAGGACCCCCAAACCGCGGCCGCGGTTTGCCCTTCCTAGCCCACGTTCTTCTCTGCAGTCCAAAACATGGTCCAGGAAAGCCAAAACTTGGTTGCGGTTTACCCATTTCCTTTTGCTTCAATTGGCCTCCAATCTTCAACCTTAGCGTCCTCCTTCTTCAAGCTCTTACTTCAAATCTTCTATGGAAACTCTTCCGTCATCTTGGCTCTTCTTTCAACCTCTTCGGGTCTCCAAAAACACCTGAAATCCAACATATAGGTGTGTAGATCTCGATTTCACAAGAAAACTAAAAATGCTAAGAAACTAATCTAAGCATGTAAAATTAAACCACTAAAAGAGACTAAAACTAACCTAAAACTACTATGTAAATGCATGCTATCAAAATCCCACATGTTTAAACCTTACTTGTCCTCAAGTGAGAAATTAAATCCAACACCCCACAAGACAAGCAAGTCATGCATCCATCTCAACAACGAACTAGACAAAGAGTTTAAAAGCAAGAACGACAATCAAAATCATAGCAAGCATTTGTGAAATTCAAAGAAACTGAGTCAACATATTCATTCTAGACCTCACTTAGGATAATTTTTTTTCCGCTCTCTCTCTCTCTCTCAAGTGTTTAAATAGGTCGTGTTTCACTCAAATCTCACATTTGAAAGCTTAGCTACCATAAGCTTGCGGAAGAGTTCTAAATCTCCATCGCAAGGGACCTTGAATTCAACAATGATCAAGAGGACTTTATGATAGCATGTTGATGAGGTATTTTCGGTGGTCATTAATACCTATCAAAGAAATCTAACTTAACCAACTCAGTAGAGCGGCAAGTAAGGGTCGATCCCACAGAGACTCGTGTATTAATGTTATTTACTTAAGTGCCAAGAAACTAATATGGGGGTTTTATGAATGATTAAGTAACTAATTAATCTAATATGCAAATTAAATCTAAGTATGAATGGAAATATGGTTTATGACAATATGAGAGAAATATGTTCAACTAGTTAAATCCATCATAGATATGCTTATTGATCATTGATTATCTTGATTCTCAATTCACTTGAATAATCTACCGTGAATTATTATCCAAAACTTTATATTTAGTTGAAAGATCTAACAGTCTGAACAACCTTAATCATCTAACAACCTAGAACAACGTCTAGATTCAATTAAACGACAGTTTTAAGTTCAAAGTATCGATAGAAACAAATACTCAACGCAAACAGCTCATCAAGTATGTGTGGTTTATTCCCTTCTACAACTGAATAGCCCGAACGGGTCCAAACAATTATAGTTGCTACTTTATCTAATCAATCCCGAACGGGACTTGATCAGATTAGTTGTAAATTAACCTAGAAATTCTATTAGGTAGCTAATCTAACAAAACCCTAGAATAATTCTGATTCAATTAAGCACTGGGAATAAAACCTATTCAAGTTGTTGAGAATCAATCAAACCTCACAATATTATGCAATCTATGATTTCAATAACTAGCCAAACACAAAGAAATTTAGCAATGCATAATTGAAATTAAGAAAAGCTTACAAAGGTTTCAAAGTCTGCCTCAAGAGAGAAAAACCCTAGCCTCCAAAAGTTATGATCTAAGTTATGAAAGAAAGACTAAAAATAAGGTTTAAATACTCCTATGATATCCAAAGATCAAAATATCCCGAAATACAATAAAACATGTCGGTCAATATCTATCTTAAGCCCATCTCAAAGCCCACAACTCGCGGCCCAACTCTCTCGCATGGGAATAGACGGCGCGGTCTCTCTAACATGCCGCGGTCGCGGCATCTTGTTCTCCAGCCCGCGGAACAGCTTAGTTCAGCATTTAGGAGACACTTCAGAGGCTGTTTTCACCCCCTTCGAGTTGGAATTTGGACTCGAAGTAAAAATATGAATTGTAGCTATTCGAGTTAGCTTTCCAGTGATAGAAAATTCAGCTTCATCCGACCACTATAGCTCCCAAACAAAGCATTGCAAGATAGAGGTGTCAAAACAAGACCTTCAATGCATGGCCCGGATATAGGCGTTCTTATCCATCAAGCTCTTGGGTCATGGCTCATTCAATCTTCACTTGTATCACTCTAAAATTTATCAAAATCCTCCATATTCCACTGAGATCCATCCCTAAAGATCTGCAAAACCGAACAAAACAAGCGCAAAAACCCGAATTTCCTAGAAAACCTAAAAACGTGAGAACTAGACTAAACTAAGCTAAAACCATGCAAAATAAACATAAATATGCATCCTAAACACTACCTAAATGCAAGCTATCACATGTCACCATACTACGGTCACAAATAACACCGCCTAAGTGTGCCCCCATATTTTGTCACACTATTATAAAGTTATTTTATCACGATTCACAATGAATTTAGGAAAGGCTGTAGAAAAATAATACAGTATATACTTAAGCATTATATGAACCCTGTAACAAGAACAGACCAAAGTTATTCTATTCAAGGAAACTAAAATCCTATTAGAAAATTAATAAATCTTTTTATAAAAAATAAATAAAATTTAAATAAATAATATTTAATAAAACATTACCATTTTAAGAAGGTTAACCTATGTTCTAAGGGCATTGGTTAGAAAAATTGAAGATATTAAACCTCAATTGTTTAACTGATACAAAATTTCACTATAGATAGCAAATTTTGATTGATCTATGCCCTTTTGGGGAACTAATATCATGATGTACATAATCACGTAAATCAGATTCCATGGGCCGAAATCCTATATTTTGGGCCGGATCAACTGCACAGAAGCCCATATTTACATTAGGCCCAAATATGGTGATTAGTAAGTAGAGTAGTCCAGAACGGATCCTAACCGTATCTGTCATGGATCCGAGACGTGTCCTGAATGCGGGCCCGCGAATTGTCGTGTAAAATGTCCAAACGGACGACGGGGGGAAAGAAGAAAAGGAGAAAATAAATAAGAAATCAGAAATCAGTCGCAAAATCTTCCTAACAAATTCTGCAAATCGCAAGAACTGACAAGTGAAGTGGATAAACAAGCAGTAAGAGTCTTTGGCTTTGCGTCTATTCTACTTCTTACTTGTTACCTTGGTGTCTTTTTCTTTCCTTTTTCGGAGTTGTTTTCACTTTTTTTTCAGTTCATTTTACTGGTGGTTGTTTGATTGGTGGTTGGTGTTGGAAGGTTGTCGGCAATGGCGAGCTCGGCTGAGAGGAACGTTGCTCAAGAAGAAGTGGTCTCAATTGAGCTCCCTGCTCCTTCTGGTTGGATGAAAACGGTTCGCCTCTTTCTCTGTGTCTCAGTCTCACCACTCGCAGGAATTGGGGGAAATTGGTTGTTGTTTTTTTTGTTAATTTGCAGCTGAAAAAGTGGGAATTGCGTTGCTTGCTTGGTTTCGCTTGATTGATTGCGTCTCTGAATCTGTGTTTTGGTTTGATTCTGTTCAATTTCGGTTGTGCTGGGAACTTATTTGAAATTGCGTTGTTGAAATTAGGGTTTTTTTTTCACGCGTAATTTGAATTCGTATCGAATTGTTGTGTGTTTGCTGAAGATTAGTTGGTACTGCTCCCCTGCGTGGTTGCAGTTTTGCTGAATTCCTCGAGTTTGAGTACCGAATTGAATTGTAATGAACGGAATTCGAGATTTCGTGGGTTTTTCTCGTATTATTTTTGGTATAGAATTTTTTTTTTTTTTTTTTTTTGCAATTATGTGGAATCAACACTGTTGCTAATTGATTTTTCTAATTTAGGGAAAACTTTATTCTGTATTTTGGGATTGTAATTTTTCGTTGCTAAATTGGTATTATTTGACTGTGGATAATAAGGATATTATGCTCTAATCAAACATATCTGCTTTATTATAGCAAATCACTTGTTAATTTTCAACTGCTTATTCTTAAAAATGCTGTAGTTATCCTAAATCTACAAATTTGCCTATTTCAAATGTAGAAATAATGCCAGAATAAATAGTTAAATAACAATTAACACTTGGCACTAATTAGTAACCTTATGGACTAGTAGTACTATGTTGTGCCCTGTTTGCTTATGTTTTTTATTTTCATTTTTTGTTCTTTAAAACTTGTAAGAGTAGGCTACCCTCCCAGTATTATTCAGCATTTTTGTTATGGCTTATTGATTGCCATGATTATTTAGGTTTAGGTTTTGACTTTATAACATCTGTAAATCATAACTTATGGTATTTGAACCTTGCAATGAAGTCACACCATTAAGCCAATTACCACTCTCAGTGTTTAAACATAGCAATAACCAATTAATATGTTGTTGCAAGTGTTTAAACATATCAACAATCAAGGTTGTTTGCTGAATTCAAGCAATAACAAACATTGCAGTGTAGATTTCTGTCTAGGAGCTGCCTCATTGTCAAACTCGTTATTTATGGACCGTCTTTTCATTTGCATTCTTATACCTGTTTATCAAGCATCCTGTTGACGCATGCATTTGTGGCCCTTTTTTTTTTTTCGTTCTGGTGCATTATCTCGTTATGCTCTCTACTATTTTTTGGCACTACAAACTGAATATCATATTTTGCCCTCGAATGATCTGTGTTCTCTACCGATTATGCTTGATTAAGCATCTTCAATTGACACAAACTACAAAGATCAAATCAATTTCATAATCTCCCATCTCTGATATTAATCTTTGTTCAAACATCATGAAATTCGTTCCTTTCCAATTCATGCAGAAGAAAGGAGGAACTCCTAAGAAGAACGAGATCGTATTCATTTCTCCCACAGGAGAGGAGATCACCAACCGTAAGCAATTGGAACAATACTTGAAAGCAAATCCGGGAGGTCCTGCAATATCCGAGTTTGATTGGGGCACTGGTGAGACTCCAAGGAGGTCAGCTCGTATTAGTGAGAAAGTGAAGGTCTCTCCTCCAGCTGAAACTGAATCTCCCAAGAAAAGACCCAGAAAATCATCTGCATCTAAGAAGGACAAAGATGGTGAGCCAACAGCTGAAGAAGAAACAAAGGCAGAAGATGTTCAGATGCAAGACACCGATGAAACAAAGGAAGACGGGTCGAAGAAGGATATCATTGAAGAATCTGAAAATGGGAAGAAAGACACAGCTGCTGAAACAAAAGAGGCTCCGATTGAAGAGGCGAAATCAGAAGATGTGAACAAGGTTGAATTGAAAATTTCTGAAGAGACCAAAGAATCTGCACAAGCACCAGCTGAAGAAAACCAAGAGAAGCTAGAAGCAGCTGCTTCAGAAGAACCGAAGCAGAAGCTGGAAAGTGAAGACAAGGAAAATGGCGTCGGTTTTGGAACCGGAGATGAGCCAAAGGACGAAAAGGATGCTGAGGTAAGCAAGGTTGTTGACAAGGCAGCAGTAGAGAATGGCGCTCAGGCTAGTGAAGATTCTAAGCCTTGAGCCTGTTGTATGTGTAATTTAGCTTTCATGTTCCTGATGTTGTAGTCTGAGGTGAAGAACATTGGTTTCATGCATTTTCTGAATAACCAAGACTATTGTCAATGGTAAGACTTCATGTGTACACAGACGTAGTGTAGTAGCTAATTTTTCGAGGATTTGTGGTATTTGTACCTTGTGGAGGTCTCTGTATCACCATTTCATCGGGTAATGCTGATGTGAATGTAACAGTTTAACTTGGGTATCGTATGAGTTTTTATCATCTTCCCCGATCACTCTCAAATTTTTCTTTGAATTCACCCATTCAATTTATTATTATCTAAATAGTTTCAGGTTGGCTTCCTCCTCTCTTCCCTAGCACGAGCTTTAACTTTTGAAGCTCCTCTTCGAGTAAGTCGGCTCCTGGTTGAGCATATTCGTTCGAATCCAAATTGAGATCACACACTCATAGTTGAGCATATCCGTGCGAGTACAATTTGAAGCTGTGTGCCCCCTGTGCAAATTACATATATTTTTGGGTTTTTTCTATGAATAATTGTATTTTGGTCGAAATTTTAAATGAATTTAACTTATTAATTGTTATAACGAGAAAGAAAGACAAACAATTATGTGGTTCACTAACGGTGTGTTGGCTACGTCCACGGGTAGAGAAACAGAACTCCTATTAGGGAGGCTAAATAGACCACTGTCATGGGGCACTACCCCCCGAATCCCCTGCCAAGGAGCTCCGTCCCCTGGGACCCCTAGTGTTGTCGGAACCCCAGGCATTTACTGGTCAACAACAGATTCAAGGCATATTAACATTTTTTTTTGATAAGGAAAGATATTAGGGTGGCCACTAACAAACTAGTGGTCGCCCTAGAACATCTTGTCGGATGAGGGTAAGTAAGTCCAAGTCAACTGCAAGCGGGATAGAGGAGACACGTATGAAGGATCCATCGATGAAGTCCACCACAGAATTGCACTCACGAAAGACATGAGAAATACTCCAATCCTGGAACCGAGCAAGCAAGCAGTGGATGTCCGAATGCTATAACTCAATCTCCTACGGGCAGCGTCAATCACCAGGAACTTCAATCTGGATCCGGGGAGTGTCACGACGAATGGCCTCGTGAACTCCCTAGCACAAGGCGATGGTCTCGGAGATCAGAACAAATTATAGACCAATCAGTCCTCCGTCAAAATAGATGGGGGGCCATCAGAGTCCTTGAGGATGAACCTGAAAGAAGCCACACCATCCACACACTACACCATCAAAGCCACTTTGATGGGGTATTTTCGCAATCGTTATATCTATCAAAGAATCCTATAACCAAACTTAGTAGAATGGTAAGTAAGAGTCGATCCTACAAAGACTCGTGTAAATGTGCTCTTAATTGCTTACCAGGTAAAGAAAATAAAAGGGGGTTTTAGGAAGAATTTTCTAAACTAAGCAAACAAGGAACATAAAGCAGATTTAACTAAATTTGATTTGTAAATATATGAGAGAAATATATTTAACTAATTAACTTTCGTTATGATATTGCTTTGTTAATCATTGATTCTCTTGATTCCCTTTTCACCTTAACTAATCTATCGTAGATTTGTAATCCGAATTTCAGCTCTAGTTAATAGTCCGACCGTATCTAAGAACCATAATCATCAAGTAACCTAGGAGACTTCCTAGATTCAACTTGACAACAACTTTATGATTTAAGTATCGATAGAAATAGTTGTCCAGAGCAACCAGACATCTAGAGAGATTGTGATTGACTTCTCTTCTTTAACCAATTAGTCCAACCGGTCCTAAGTTGATTAAAGTTCTACTCTTGATCAAATTAACACATCCGGTAATTAAAAAGATTCAATTGTAACTAGAAATTCAATTAGTGATCAATCTAACAAAACCCTAGATTAGATTTATTCAATTAAGCATAGAGAAGTCAAACTAGTCAAGATTAAGGTTATTAGAAATCAATCAAACCTCACAACTCATGCAAATAACAACTTCAATTAACTAGTCAAACAAGTGGAAAATTAGCTAGACATAATCAAATTAAGAAAACTTACAATAAGGTTCAAAGGCCTTCTTTTGAGAAACTCTTTAGAATAAAACCCTAACCTCCTAAATTGTAATTAGAATTATGAAAGAAAAGTCAAATTAAAGGCTTAAATACCCCAAAACATCCAAAGCCAAGATATCCCCAAAGTTATTCGAAAATACATAAGACAAGTTCATTCTCGAAGCCCAAATGTCGGCCCAATTCTCCCACGGCAAAACAGATGGCGCGATCTGGTACTACAATGACACAACCGCGTCTCCTCTTCACCAACCTGCATCTTCACTTCTAATCCAGCATCGTCTTCACTTGGTTCCTCTCGGGTCTTGGCTCTTTCAATCTTCACTTGCACCACTCTAAGCTTCATCTTAATCATCAAACTCTACCATAATCATCTAAGATACGTTCCGCCCACGCTTGTTTACCTAAAATATTAAAAACTGAACAAAAAAAGTGCAAAACCCGAATTTCCTAGAAAAACTAAAAACTTAAGAACTAGACTAAACTAAGCTAAAACCATGCAATATAAAAATAAATATGCATCCTAAACACTATCTGATAACTTGCATTTTAGAGCATATTAGGACATGCATTTAGGACTTTAGTTTATATGTTTTCATGCATTAGTCTTGTGTTTTCTAGTACTTTTGGTTGAGTTTCCGTTATGGATGTCTACACGCGTATTTGTATGCTTTTCAGGTAGTTTAGAGAAGTTTGAGCTTCATTGGAACGCGTCTGGATACTTGGCAGAATCAAGACTTCAGTCTAGGAGGCATCGGGACCAGAAAAGAAGGATTCAAGAGCCAAGGTCGTGCACCTTAGTGCACGGTCGTGAAGGCGGTGTTGACGAATCTTCGGATCGTGCGCCTTGGGTGCACGATCGTGCGTCTCGGTTAAGAGAAAGGCATCCCTCGTGCGTTACAAACGCACGGTCGTGCGGATCCAAGGCTCAGCCCGTGCACCTCTCAAGCCAAGCGCCGTGCGAAGACTAAGCTCGTGCGCCATCTAAGGCACGGATCGTGCGCCACAACGCACGATCGTGCGTTCCCCTGTGCGCCAGCCACGCCTGTGCGCTGCCTAGGCAAGGGTCGTGCCTCCCGTAGGCAAGGATCGTGCACCTGGTCGTGCGCCAGCGTGGGTCGTGCGTTTCCTTGTACGATCGTGCGCCTCGGTGCACGACGCGCGCCGTGGCTCATGCGCCCCTTTAGGTCGGGTTTTGGGCCGCCTTTCCTACCTTCTCCTTAGTATAAATACCCTCTTTTGTTATCTAGTTTGGGGGTTCGACTTTTAACCTCTTGAGAGACAAGTTTAGAGAGATTGGTTGGAGATTTGAAGACTTTGTTTTGATTTTGAGTTTGGATTTGCTGGATATTAATCAAGTTTGCTTGTTTCTTCAATCCGGTATGTTTATTCTCATCGTTGAATTGATTTCTTCTATTTCCATGTCTAGCTAAACCCCGAATTCTAAGATTGGGGTGAACCCAATGATGTCTAGGTAGACTTATTTATTAAATTGCACAATCTATTGTTTTAAGCTTTGTTTGATTCAATCTTAGATGATTTATGCCCTAGTCATTTATATGAATGAGAACTTGCCAAAGTTTGAGACTAAAAGGTGAAAACTTTGTTAAGTAGTCAGACAAGAAATTGAGACTGAAAGGTACTTTTTCCTGTTGAAACCCTAGTATTTGAATCTGAGTTTTCTCTATTATGAAAGTATTTTGAATTCTCTTGTGGAATAACAATTGTCGTAGAAATCTTAAGGTTGGTTTAAGCTAGCAAGTCGCGAAAGCGGATGTTTATTCAATTTAATCTTAAATTCTAAGTGCTTAAAGGTCTAGATTTTGATTTGCAAGCCACGAAAGTGGATGTTTAATTGATTTAGATACATCTGTTAACATTTGAAAGAATTTAGCGGATACATTAGACAATTGCCTTCAAACAGTCATAATTAAATTGTGAAATCATCTTTTATAGTCTACCGACGCATTATTGTGACGATCCTTGATCTTAGAGGCTTTCCTCTCATTGATTTGCCCATATTTAGTTGTTTGTTTGTTTTAATTAGTTTCATAGCAAAAATCCCAATTCAATCTTTTCTTATTTTACGGCTTAGTTGTAACACTCCCTTCCTACCCTGGAGGTATTACCGCCAGTAACCCCGATTAAGACTAAACCGAAGCTACCCAAGGCTTTAAATTGACTGAACAACCTCAAAGAAACATTACAGCGGAATAAATACAATTGGTCTTATACAAACCTTAAGTCGAAAAGATTAAATAAACATAACAACCTTCTATTTTAAACAAAAACTTCATCAAGTCTTCCTTGAGTTCTTAACTTCTTTTACACTTCGCTTTGCATCAACTTAACCAAGAACTTCACTTTTGAATATAGCCATTGAAAACCTTTCTTCAACTTCTGGAGCTTCAAACATCTGAACCCGCCTCTTGAATCAACTTCCAAGAAGAACCTGATGTATTCTAAACCAACGGTGGACACCAGCCAACCAAATAAAAGAAAAGAAAAAGGACGGGTTAGTCTAATGATAGACTAGAAAGCGGAAAATCTAACTTGGTTCTTATGGTTGTAACTAAACATATTGGCATCCAAATCCGAATAGACTCGGATTATGATCCAACAGGTGAGTAGTCTTATAGAGAATAAGAAGGAGACTCGCATAATCAAGAGAGAGAACACCACCGCTTGTGGTTTCTTTTAAGAAGCATAAACAATTGTTGGAAACTCATATTAATCACATAACATTTTTAAAAGCCTCCATCGACTAACCAAATTGACTTAATCAACGTTTGATTAAGAATCATTCATAATCGAGAGCAAGAATGGTTATCGAATAGACTAACCATCCAGGTGCATTAATGTGCCTAGCGCACTTATCTTTCATTACTTTCAAACTGTGCATTCGCATCATTTAGTAGTTTTTACATAGATCGGCCAACAACCGAGATCAGAGGGTCTATTTCATCCATGATCATTTATTTATGCTCGGCCAACAACCGAGATCAGAGATCCATTTCATTCATGGTTCTTTAAATGTGTGTGCTCGGCTAAAAAACCGAGATACAGCCAACAACCGAGATCAGAGGGCCTATTTCATCCATGATCATCTATCCTTGAACTACTCTACTTCACAATAATGTCTCAGCATGAGACAACTAACACAGAAAGTCACAAACAACGAACCTAAATTCAGTTCTAGCGCAAAACTGAATAAATAACATGGTCATTAATTCTAACAATTATAACATCCTATCATATTTTATTAAACAAACAAGTTGTTCCCAACACAAATATTAAATGGGATTCAGTTCCTCAATTAATAGCAATAATGCAAGAGAGAACTGTCCACTTGCCTTATAAGGCGTGCTCGACGTCCTTAGCAATTCCAACAGTAATCTATATCATCCTTCTGACAAATATAACAAAAGGATTTCTCAGCAACGAGCTCACAGAAACACTTCTTAGTTGTATTCTCAACTCCTACAACTTCCTAATCGATAAACGATTTAATTTTCGAATATCGATATATAATAAATCCTTAGTTATCATGCTTCAAAGAACCATCTTGGCGGAATTATAACTAATTATCTGCTTCACTTTTGAAACAATTTTCTAAATAAAAATTGTTCATTAGCAACAATTCTTAAAGGTTACCAAATTTCGGATCAAACGGATTAACAACGAATCCCGAGTAATTAACATAAGTCCTTTACCTGTCAATCGGTATCCGAAACTTGTAATCGCTATAACTGAAGATCCGGACATCCGTTTCCCGAGCGGTTTGAACCTGTGGGACCGTATCAACGTCAATATTATAAAAACCATAAATTTAATTAGCAAAGCGGAACTGAAAGGCCCTTACGATGGCTCCGCAATCAATCCGCTAATTAATTTCGATCGTATATACCTTCACTTGAGCCCATGGCTCGTGTGGCTCGATCCCCGAGCCCGAGGGTGGCTGGGCGTTGCCCGGTGACAGCTCTTTCCATGGGTGGTGGTCGAAGAAGCCAACGGTCGCCGGTGGTAGCCCATAACGAGGTAGATGAAGATATGTTGTGGAGAAGTACGGGCCCCACCCCCTATCTTATCTCATTTTATTCTTCCTTACTACGCAAATGAGAGGCGGTTTAAAATAAAACCCGTCTCGGAATGGGACTCGCGTTAAAGCGGTAAAATTATGTACCTCGGGTGGAAAAACTCACTAAACGAAAAACGTCCCGTAAATTATGTAGAACAATAAAATCAATTTTTCATGATTTTATCATGCTACCTTCAATTTTTAAGGCTTTCGTTTCGTATTTTAAATCCTTTCCGGTACATAATTAAAAAGACGGCTTATCCAATAAATATTCTTTTTCCACCGAAATATCCTATAATTCATACCGATCCATAAAATCATTTCTTTGTGATTTTAGGATATCACCAACAATTTTCTAGGATTTAATCTCCAACGAAAATATTGGATTAAGCGTTAAAACGGACCAAAAAGGTTAAAAGGATATCCGAGAAAAAAAATCAAAAATATCCTTAAAAACCGCAGTTATTACATTAGTCTACTGTTTTGAACACAATTAATACTACATAGTCCCAGAGTTCGACACCTTGGTATTACAACCGATCTCGTACACTTGCGGGGTAAGAATTGGCCTATCACTATCTAAATTCAATCTATCAAACTCCCCTATGCTTAAACCTTACTTGTTCTCAAGCAAGACACAAATCCAAATCACACCAAAACATTGCAATCCATGCATTTATCTCATAATTCATAGAGCAAGTCAACATATAATCACAACTCGAATAACATGTCCTAACATGTATTTTATTTAAGCATAGAGCAAAAATTATTCATCCATTCTATGATATTCTTGTTTAAAAATTTAAAAATTGTCTATTATGCGTAATTTGTGAAAATAGAGGACACCAAAAAATAATTTCCTACAAAACCCTAAATCTTAAGAAAAAATGAAAAAAATTTCCCCCGTCTCGGTCTCTCTCTCCACCTCCTGAGAAAAGTTGAAAACCCCTCTGCAGACTCACTCTTCGTCTCTTCCCCTCTATCGTAAGTCGTAACCCCCACTCCTCCCACTTGCAACCACCGAAGAAAACCTAAAACCCCCAGGCTTCTCTCTACATCTTCCCGAGCCCCTTCTTCGACGTCCACCAATGTCGGCGATGATGCAGCCCCAGATCATACTCCTCAAGGAGGGAACGGACACTTCGCAGGGGAAGGCCCAGCTAGTGAGCAACATCAACGCTTGCTGCGCCGTCGCCGATGTCGTCCGGACGACTCTCGGCCCTAGGGGGATGGACAAGCTCATCCACGACAGCAGGGGAACCACCATATCCAATGACGGCGCCACCATCATGAAGCTTCTCGACATTGTTCACCCCGCCGCCAAGATCCTTGTTGACATCGCCAAGTCTCAGGACTCTGAGGTCATTTCTTTCGTTCGCTTGTTATTCTGCCTGTTGTTGAGATTCTGATTGGCGGATCTCATTGTTACAAGTATAATTACTAGTGAAAGTTGGGAATTGATAATGAAATGAAGTTGTCCTGTTTGAATTTCTACGTTTTAGTTGTGTGGTTACTGACTACGGAGTCTTCATTTCATTTTGTTATTCTTTTATAGTAAATTTTTTAAATCTGGTGGCGATTGACTTAGATTAGTAGGTTAGATAAAGCTAATTCAGTTTGCCGTGCCACAGAGGTGCTTTGATGTGATTTGATTAGGATTGAATGAATCGGAAATTGTTACATACCTCAATACTCACGTGCTATCTTATGCTCGGCTGAGGGGGTGAAAAGTGCTCAAATTTAGGGCCAGGATCCATATATGTGTGTATTACTGCTACTGTTACACTCTTCAGTCTTCACTTCATCCAATGAGCATTTATTAATTTAAGTATCTATATTTCCACAGGTTGGTGATGGGACTACTACTGTCGTTCTTCTTGCTGGTGAATTCTTGAAAGAGGCAAAGCCTTTCATTGAGGATGGCGTGCATCCACAAAATTTGATCCGTAGTTATAGAGCTGCATCCCAGTTGGTATTTTCTCCCTACCATCTTTATTTGATTTTTTTTTCCCTTTTGGCTTATATTTGGACATTTTTGTATGTTATCTGAAATTCTAAAATATGCTATTAAATGGATGAAAACTGAAGTAGTTTAGATGAAAAATAAAAACTAAAATGAAATTTCTTGACATGAAAGTGTTCTTGAAAGTAAAATAATATTTTTCATGAATCTAATACTGTTTCTGCTGCATAATTTGCTTAACATGAAGGCCATTGAGAAGATCAAAGAGTTGGCTTTTAGCATTGAAGGGAAAAGTCTGGAAGAAAAGAAAGAGCTTCTAGCCAAGTGTGCTGCAACTACACTCAGTTCAAAGCTGATCGGCGGAGAGAAGGATTTCTTTGCAACAATGGTTGTTGATGCTGTACTAGCGATTGGAAATGATGATAGATTGAATTTAATTGGGATAAAAAAGGTGCTTTTTTCAACTTCTTAATTTTAAATGAATGATGTGAATTACTTTATCATCAAGTCTGTTTAATACTATCATTTAGAGGAAATAATTCTTAAAATAATGGCATTTTATACCTATTTACTGGTTCCTTTGTTTTTTTTTCCAACCTGGAAGCTGTAAGTAATCTGCTAGCTCTTCCATATGAAGACTAATCTATCTATTGGCTGTTTTGTAGGTTCCTGGAGGAACTATGCGGGACTCTTTTTTAGTTAATGGAGTTGCTTTTAAGAAAACATTTTCTTATGCTGGATTTGAGCAACAGCCAAAGAAATTTCTGACTCCAAAGATACTTCTGTTGAACATTGAATTGGAATTGAAATCTGAGAAGGAAAATGCAGAAATAAGGTAGCTTTTTGTACTTTGGATTTAGATCCAGGACTTTTGATTTATATCCATGATTGCGTGCTAGTTTAAATTATTTTTATGCAGACTTTCAGATCCTTCACAATATCAATCAATTGTTGACGCTGAGTGGAATATCATCTATGACAAATTGGATAAATGTGTGCAAAGTGGTGCTAAGATTGTTCTTTCGCGGTTAGCCATTGGCGATTTGGCAACACAGGTGACTCACGAACTGATTATTAGTTTCTTTTCATATTATATTACTTGTGGATTAGGTTTTTGTATGATTATTTTGCTAAATATCCAAAAAAAAAATTCTTTGAAAAATATGTCCATAATGGTTGACAGAGTAATATAATCTTTTGGGATTGGGGTTTGCTCTCAATTAATTTGTTGAACCATAAATTTCTATTTAACTTCACAAATGTATTAGATTTAGTTTAAACCTTCCATAATTTTAGTTTTGAATCCTTAAAGTGGAAGATTTTATGTGCAGTATTTTGCCGACCGAGATATATTCTGTGCTGGTCGTGTTACTGAAGAGGACCTGTACCGGGTTGCAGCTGCAACTGGTGGTACAGTTCAAACAACTGTCAACAACATCATTGAAGAGGTTTCAGATGATTTTTAGTTTGGTGGTGTTATCTGTTATAAGTTGTTGCACTACCTGATAATTGAATCTTGTTATATTTATCTGTCAAAAGGTTCTTGGTTCATGTGAGGTGTTTGAGGAGAAGCAAGTTGGAAACGAAAGGTTTAATTTATTTAGTGGATGCCCATGTGGCCACACTGCCACTATCGTTCTCCGTGGTGGGGCAGATCAGGTGTGTCATTATGGTTTTTCATTGTGAGACTATGTACTCTACTTTACCTGGACTAATACCCTTTCTTTCTTCTCATTCAGTTCATTGATGAAGCTGAGCGCAGTCTACATGATGCAATTATGATAGTGAGAAGGGCCGTTAAGAACTCAACCGTGGTTCCTGGTGGAGGCGCCATAGATGTATGATATATTGCTTTGTCAGTTGTCCTCTATAATTTGTATTTCACCATAAGTTTCCTAATTTTATGCTATTGTGGCCAGATGGAGATTAGCCGACATTTGAGGCAGCATGCTCGTACTATAGCTGGAAAGTCTCAGCTTTTCATAAACTCTTATGCAAAGGCTCTAGAGGTTGGTCTTTCTTCATTTTTTTAACATGTACCATATCCAGCTTAGTTATGCATTCTCTTTTATTCTGTTTCTAAGAATATATTTGTAGTCGTTTAATTTTTTCCACGAGTAAGCAGGGGTGCTTAGAAATATGATATCCAGAATTATGTTTGTGTGTGACTCTCTCTACTAGGAATTTGATGTTCATAATCAAAATTGTTTAGAGTTAAATTGTGGAAATATCAGCTCATGTTTTCTGTTTTAGTGGCTATGATTCTGTTTTTCTGACCATTGACGACTTGTGTGTTTTTACTCATTTCAGGTCATTCCGCGACAGCTTTGTGACAATGCAGGATTTGATGCTACTGACGTATTGAACAAGTTGAGGCAGAAGCACGCTCTTCCATCTGGTTAGAATGTTCTTTGATTAAACCGATCATTGCATGTTACTTCTTTAGATAATAATAGAAACCAGTAATATATTTTGTTACCATTGACTCTCTTTTATAGCTTTTAATCTTTACCTATTTTGCAATAGGTGAGGGAGCTAATTATGGTGTTGATATAAACACGGGAGGAATTGCTGATTCTTTTGCTAATTTTGTTTGGGAGCCTGCAGTTGTTAAGGTACACTTGTCACTTTAACTTTGCCATTATACTTTTGGATTGACATGAGAGTATGAGACCCATAACCCATTTGTCATTGCTAATTTTCACCATTTTTTAATGTTTCAGCTAAATGCACTAAATGCTGCTACTGAAGCTTCCTGTTTGGTATTAAGTGTGGATGAAACAGTGAAAAATCCCAAAGTAAGTCACATCTTTTGTTTTTCAATATTCACATGAGCTTGTGTTCATTTTTATGGATTTCTTCTACTGGGTCAATATTTCGACTGTTCTCACTTCTCAGCATAAAAAGTTGCTACAAGTCTGTAACCAGTTATGTTGAGAATGGGTTAAGCAAATGACATTATATTCAACATCTACAGCTCAACTCATAATAGGATCAAAAAGATTCACAACTGTGTTGAAAAAGTTCCACATTGTTCTCTCTTTTGAAGACGAGATTCAAAACTGAGTAGCCTTGTTTGTTCATTGAACCTCTCATACTATATCACCCCAAAACTGAGCAGTTCTCTTTGTTTTCAAGACTTTGGTTCTCATGCTATGCTATTAAAATAACCGAAGACATAAAGATTGAATAGAGTTAATATACACCAAGTCTATGGTAAATATTAAATAGAGATTGGGAAGTTGACGGAATAGTTGTGGTAAAAAAGTAGAAGTTTCGTGAATAAGCAATCCAATTGTGACTGAAGAACATACAAATGCAATAAAAGCACATTTAATGGTGATTAATGCTGTAATGTAGTCTGAGAGTGCACAAGGTGAAGCAGCTGCTGGTGCGATGGGCGGCAGAGGGCGTGGTCGTGGTGGCCGCGGAATGCGAAGACGTTAGGAGAGGTCCCATTCTTCCAGAATTGAGGGTTTCTCCTGGTATCATTCTTGTAAGCCTTCTGTTTGCTCTTGAGCTCATTTTGTGCACTATTTACCATTTGTTGAGAATCTGGTGTTTTGCACTATTTACCAGTGGATTTTTTTTAAACCGCGGGACAAGAGCAACTCCCTGAAGCTCGGTTTTGTGTTATTACAAATTTACAATATTGTTTGGTAAATACCTCCAGGCTTGAGCTTTATCAGCAATATTTTTGAGGATCAATTACTGTTGTAGTCTAGTGTGACCTTTTGTGTTGGGAAGCTCAGGTTGATTGTCTTGTTTGAATCATATATTGCTTGGATTACATTTGTTATTGCGGACATTTGTCTTTAAAAATCTGAAATTTTCATTCACATTGAAAACAAAAGGTCTTTTGATGACCGATTATTCATTGATTAATTCACCCTTTGATTGATACAAATCGAATGGGAGGACACTTCCACCCATTTTGGCCAATCCAACTGCAAACTCGTTGCTTTTATTTATACATGTATCATTTTCACGGTCTTTGTCGTCCAAATTTCCAAGTTTTATACAACCAAGTCACGATATCATGATTTCACAATGATGTATTCTCCCTCCGAATTATACAAGATTCGGCATATTATATATATGAAGCCAAGACGTGTGTACACAACTTTCAAAAAAATTGTTAAAGACGTACATAATTATACAATTGAAAGTTTCAATTTATTCGACATATACTTGGACAATTCCCTCGGATTAAACTCTCAGATTTCCAATCCTAATCGATATAGACGGGGTAAGACAAATTGGATGCAACTTGAGTAGTTTTCAATTCAGATAATTAGAGGGTAAATAATAAACTAGCTAGTGTGCGGGGATATTTGACTTGGATGATGTTGAAACTTTCTTACATATGAGATAAGAAATATTATGTTTTGAGGACGGGGAAATAATTTACCCGGGTGATGTTTTCACCGATTTAGGTTCTTAAGCCTTTTTTATTGGTACTAATGTCAGTTCAGTTATTTGTTAACATGAATCATTACTAGAAGTATTATGAATATGATATTCAAGGATCTGAGTTGTTTTGCACTTACATAATCAATCGGGATGGGGATTAAAAAAAACCATAAAACTTCATATTATAATAACAGCAATCACATGATCAAGACCAACAACAGGTTAGTCCATGAGAAAACAAAAAAAATACAATTTTAATAAAGAAACCAACCCTTGAAATATTCAACTTGTATGCAATTGAAAGCTTCTATTTAATCATATAGACTGTAAACCCACGAACACACAAGTCATAAGGTAGAAAAGTTGCAGGGGCGACCTCTGAACACCAGAAAAGAACACATTTAAGAAGAAACACCCAAGACGAGATTTTGAGGGAGATGGGCGGTAACAGGGTTGCTATCACGGTGGCTCCGATCATTGTCGCGGTGGTGCTCGTGGCAGCGATGCAGTGGGCGGACGCTGCAACTTACAAAGTGGGAGGCAGTACTGGATGGATTAATCCAGGAGATGCTTCTTTCTATTCCACATGGGCATCTAGCTATACCTTTAATCTCAATGACGTTCTCGGTATACTATATAGATAGATAGTAAATAGCTTGTATTATGGGTCAATTTGTACAAAATCACCCGTAATTTTTGAACTTTTATTGAAGTATCCTTAATTGATACAAATGGTATCTTCTAATGAGCACAAGGATTGTTTGTTTTCAGAATTCGACTTCTCGACCGGAGCTCACACGGTGGCTGAGGTTAGTAAGGATGCATATGACAGTTGTGACACCTCTTCCAATCCCATCTCCCTTTGGGGAACTGGGCCAGCAAGTGTAACGCTCAACTCTACCGGCTCAATCTACTTCATCTGCGACGTTGGAGGCCACTGTGACGGTGGACAAAAGCTGGCCATCAATGTATCAAACTCCTCCGGCACTACCACACCGAGTTCAGCCTCGTCCTTAACGGCAGCTGCTGCCACATCTGTCATCTTTGGGTTGGTCTATGTTGTTGGTTTGATCATGAATTAGTGCTCTTGTATCAGCAGAGATGTACTGTTTTTACGTCTATTATTAACTTGTGAGTTTTGTATGATTTGTGTCCCGGATTGTTGCAAATTCTAGTGCCTTTTCCTGGTGTGTACTTAATTTGTGTTTGTTTTAAAAGAATCTACATTCGTGTATAATTTTGGTTTTAGTTGTTGATGTCAATTTCACTTGATCAGTCATCTCTTCGTTAACTTATCCTCTGAGTTGGGCTGCCTTGGCTCTGTGAGAGCTTTATATCAAACCATTCCTAACTTGGGTTATTTTTTCTCAAAAGTCAAAACGTCCAATGTATATTTTTCATCAAACCACTTGCAATTTACAGGTTGAAAAAGTGAATATTTCAATGAAGTTTTGGTCGGTGGACCGAATCCCATGAAATATGCTCTAATATATATATGTATTTGGTTGAAAAAAAAAGTGACTAAAAATTATAGGAAGTTAAATTCCTAGGATTTTCAATCCCTCCATTTTGAAGGAATTACAAATACCATGTAGGATGTAAGTAAGATCTATTTCCACCCTTTTATTTTACATATTTTTTTGTTAAAATTTTATTAATTATAGAATCTCTTATTTAACTTTATATAAATTCCATGATTTCTCAAATCAAACCAAACATTATGTAGAAATCTAATTCCTACAAATTTAATTTTAACCAAACATCTTGTCTCAAATCACATGAAATAAAATTCCCACAAATTAACTTCTCTTGATTTAACTTCCTATGAATTACAGTTTTCATGTTCAACTAAACAAGCACCAAATCAACTTGAAATTCATAAAAATTAGGATGTCATTCTTTTAATGTGAACTTTTGCTGAAAACTGCAACAAAAGCTTTTGGATGTTGATTTGATAGGTTATAGAGATTGAGTAAGATATTATTATTTATATATGTATCACTTTCACTGATGTCTTTAATTTCATGTATTTGTGCCAATTTGTCATCTAGACACCACATTTTTTGTTTGAATCTATTGAACACTTCCACTTATTTTGGACCTATTGAACCCTTTTTGTCTGACGTAGCGTTGGAAGTGAAGCTAACGCTCTCTTATGCTATTGATTGTTTTGTAACATTCAAATGAAAAGATGACATGTAAATTAAAAAAAAAAAAGCCATTAATCCTCATTAAACCTCCATTTTGGAACTATTGAACCCCACCGTCTTTTCTTGTTCGATCTCTTTCCTTCTTTCCCACTGTTCTCCATTCTTCTCCCCATTAATCCTCCGTTCTTCTCCATTCTTTATCTCGAGTTGGCCTATTTTGGTGCTAGATAAGACAAGGAATGTTGTCTTCATACATTTCTAGTGGGTATTCGCAGACAAGGAGACGACCAGAGTTCGTATTCCTGGTTTGCATGTGCGGGGAAGTAGCAACGGTGAGGTATTCAGGAACGAAGATGAATCCTGGCAGGCGGTTTTTTGGCTGTCCTAACTATGGAGTAAGTCAATTGTTTGAATTTAGCAAGAACCCTCATCTATCTTTTTTCTCTTTTCCCCTTTCTTTTTCTTCTCTGGTCGGGATCAAATTCAGTGATCTACGTTGGAATCGCTAGAGAGAGGCTCCAAATAGCTCTGAACCATATGTGTAAAAATGAGCAAGACGAGGGTTAGGGTTTCTCATCTTCACTTTTATATTAACCCCAATTCTCAACTCAAACAACGTCATTCGCTTTCATTTGCCCTTTATTAAACGAAATGCGGCGTTTGAGCAATGGTCTTCAACAACGAATAGGCCCAAGTTGCTCAAGAGCTAACCCAATAGCAACATTCATCAAACAATCGAGAGGCATACTTAGCCATATGGTTAAGCGGCTCAAGGATGTTCGAGTCATGGCTCATGTGGGTTGGTTCATGGCATCTTGTGTGTCCGATCCATGGTTCCTGCTTCTACCTAGCCTATGTGTCCAATGCCTTATAATAAAATGTATGTTACACTTTACAATCATAGATTATCAAACATAACAAATAATTTTAAATTTCACTTCATACAGTATAATTAATTTTTTTAATTCAAACAAATAGTAAAAGTCCTAAATTTTGGTTCTTGGAACATTGTGACATTTGAATTAAATTTCACATACATACATTATGATCAATCTAAATTTGTGTGATTTCAAATTACTCCGTATATTATTTTTGCTTAAATGTATTCTTTATTTATCAGCTTTAAAATGTATTAATCACTTTCTTGTGGTGCAATCCACTAACAGAACTACAAACTCCAAACAAAATCATCTTAGCCATGCCAATTCAAACCCAAATATGACCTCCCCACTTTCATTACCCCTAAACTAATTCAAAACAACTTAATTAATCACTTGGCATTAATTATCTGCAGCTAAAAATGATAAGATACAATTAAAAATTTCGAACGACCATCCACCACCAAAAGGTGGGACACATGATCGTCCAAAAAATCCATCCAACACATCATATAATTTATAACCTTGTGATTAGCAGGGTGGTTTGAGTTAACTAAGCCACAGGAAGATGATGGGGAGAAGAGTTGACCGGGAGATTTTCGCGATGGTTGTGGTGGCGGCAGCACTGTTGCATTGCGCGGCGGCCAGGAGAACGTTCGTGGTGGGAGATAGCTTGGGCTGGACGGTACCTCCCAACCCCAACACTTACGCTATCTGGGCTTCTGGTCATTCTTTTGCCGTTGACGATATCCTCCGTAAGTAAAATGTAAAAAGAAAATCTTTTATACGCCTTTTATTTAGAAAATCTTTTTACATTGTAGTTTCACCATATATTTTAAGAGCAATCATATAGTTTGCCTGAAAGCGGTGGAAATTTTGAAGCTATGATCTGATACATGGACAATGTGATATATTGGTTTAATTAGCATTCAAGTGAACTTTTGTCGATCTTTATGAACAAAATCCGTATAAAAAAAAGGTAATTCTTGAGAAGTTATTGCTAGATTATCACAAACATCCTTTCACTATACTAGTTTATCCATACATTTTGTCAAAGAGGATTCAAAGCTTATAATAGACACGTAAAATCTAATATCACTTTATTACTAGATCAACTCTTTGGGATAATTGTCTATATATGTGTTTTCCCTTTTTCGGATAAAAGCATATTCTTCTAGAATCCTTAGATGCTTCATTATTGTTTGATTAATTCCAAGTCCATGCTGAATGTACGATTCTTTAAAAAAATGTTTGAAAAGCAACGAGTTATCCAGGCTGTGTCCAAATATTGGGCCCAAATGAAAATGATAAATTAGGCCTACGAGTTATCGAAGCTGTGTCCAAATATTGGGCCCAAATGAAAATTGGGCAGGACCAGGAGGATTTAAGTATATTTCTCCGAAGCTAAAGATTGGCTATTTTTCTTGTTTGAAAACTGAGGATACTTGCTTTTGTTGTTTGAATTTTTTGTATAGAGTTCAAGTTTACGAATGGAAACCACACGGTAGCAAAAGTGAGCAAGGAAGCATTCGAAGCATGCAACGGCAGCTCCCCCATGTTCATTCGCCGCCAATCCACCGCCTTCATCTTCCTCAACACCACCGGCCTCAAGTTCTTCATCGACACCGTTGATGACCACTGCCTCAAGGGCCAAAAGGTGGCCGTCAATGTCACCCTCCCAGCCTCCGGCCCACCCCCACCTCAACAACCACCGGCCTCCCCCTCTCCTCCGCCACCATCATCACCACCACCAACTAACAATCCTTCACCTCCTTCATCGCCACCAAGCAACACCCCTCCTTCGTCTCCTCCGTCTCCTCCATCGCCACCAAGTAACACCCCTCCCACCTCTCCAACATCACCTCCTCCTCCTCCTCCATCTCCACCAAGTAATAGTACCCCTCCCTCATCTCCATCTCCTCCACCAAGTAACAGCCCTCCATCATCTCCGTCTCCTCCTCCAGCTCCGGCAACAGTGCCACCTCCAAGCACCACACCCGCCTCTCCTCCAAGTACAACACCAAGCCCGGCGCTTCCTCCCACAGCGGACGCTTCACCTCCCCTAAGCTCAAGCAGCAGTCCTCCTCCTAATGCTGCCGGCCCCACGTCTCCTCCTCCACCGCCGCCACCAGGATCAGCGGCTGCCACCACTGGTGCTTCGCTTGGTGGGGCACTCATGACAATTGCTTTGGGGTACTTGGTTTGGAGTTGATGATTATATTGCATTAAAAAAAGTGAGTGTGCTTCGACAAAAAAAAAAAAAAAAAGTGAGTGTGGTACAATTTTTTTTTGGACGAGCAGACTTGTTTTGTGTCACAAGCTCACAACACATGCTTTTTGGATTGGAGTTTCATACATTTTTGTGACCCTTTTCATACTCAATTTGCCAAAAATTGATTACTAAATATATAAGTGAATGTTAATACATAAGTTATAGATCGGGCAATTAAGTTTTAACGGTCCAAAAACCCATCCTCGTGTTAGGACAAATATTTTTTTCCTAGTGTGCATAAAAAAGGACCATTCATCACAAGTACTTTCTTCATAGGTGGCGACAATCTTGTTCTCCCAAAAAACGCTCGCTTCTGGATTTTTTCCGCTCCCATCTTCTGTGTGACTCTTCATGTCCGCAACCACGTTGGTGGTGGCTGGCCCCAGCCTGCCACCACCACCTAACCCTGTCCCCCCCGGAGGTTCCTCCGGCTCCCCCGAACCCCCCACGTACATGGAAGGACCTAGTGATTAATGAGGCTGGACACCAAGGTCCAACTCTCGCTCCTGAATTTCTAAATGGGAAAATTGACGTTTGTTTCCCCGACGGTGAGGCCAGTGACCCCGTCGTTACGATCGCTCCGGAGGTTATATTTGTCCTCGCTGAGGTGTGGAGATCATCACTCATAGTGAAGGTGCTTGGGAGTTTTGCTCCTTTCCACATCATGGATAAAAAGCTGCGAGAGCTTTGGAAACCAACCGGCAAGATGCTTTTGGCTGATCTTCCTAATGGGTACTACGTGGTACGGTTCGAAATATAGAAGGTGACTACCTCAAGGCACTTACGAGGGGTCCTTGGACCATCTTTGGGCATTATCTTATCATCAAGTCTTGGTCCCCAAACTTCGATGCGGAAACCGACGTTATAACGACATCTCCGGCTTGGGTTAGGATTGCCAAGCTTCCCCTTGTGTTCTATGAAGAAGAGATCTTGATGCGGGTTGTTGCGGGTATTGGGCGACCTATTAAAGCTGATGTGCGTACGATTTTCTCTAACAGATGTCGTTTTGCAAGGGTTTGTATGGAACTCGATCTTACAAAGCCTCTCAAGGGGACAATGACGATCAATGGCACGAGGTATTTTCTTGAGTACGAAGGAATTCATCTCATCTGTTTCAAGTGTGGGAGGTACGACCACTTGGCTTCCCGTTGTCCTTCGGCTAACCAAATCCTATTGTCAACTCTAAGAAGCCTGGTAAATCCCCTGCGAGTAAAGAAGATGGGCACACTAACGCCACCACTGTTCTTCCCTCTACGACTTCTGAAAACTCTCTCCATGGGCCTTGGATGGAGGTACCGCGGCGTAAGAACCAAACTAAAGGGAAGAGTAAGGACGTCGGCGGCAATGGTTCATCGGAGAAATCGAACAATCGCTTCCACGCCCTCGAGGAACGTGACAGTGAAAAAAAGGACCACCAGGAAGATAGATCCGTTAGTATGGACAAAGGAAAATCAATTATGAAGGGGCATGGGTTCCAAGTTGGTGGGAGTACAGAGGTGGCGTCGGGATCCGAGAAAAAGAGTAATGAGAAGGCGGCTCCTCGAAAATAGGAGATTGATTCGTTTACATTAGATTAGAACTCGGAAGGACAAATACCAAGCAGGAAGAAGTCCAAGAAGCGTAACAAACAAAAGAAAGACAATGTTCAGAGGAAAGATAACGAGGAAGGGGAAAATAAGGCTCGTTTGGCTAATGGGCCCTCCAAGCGGCCCAGAAGTGCTGATGAGCCTTTCCAATTTACCTCTTATAAGGCTCCACCAAAGTGTGACGAAAATGGTCCCTCTTTGGGCCAAGAATCGAACCACTAGTCCAATCAACCCATACAGGTCAATGATGAAATGATGCAAACTGTTGATGGCCAGTTGGAAAATAGCATCCTCGTAGATGCGAATAACACGATCGCAGATATGAGAAGTCAAATCGAGGCTTGTGATCGGGCAAACAAGAGTATTGTGCCAGCCTCGGATGGAGATTCAATGCATGAGGATGCGATTGTCGATGGGTCAATCCATCAGCTTTGAGTGAGTAGTCTCGCCTCTGTTTTTTTAGTGTCTTTATGAATTGTCTAATTTGGAATTGTCGCGGAGCCGATAATGACGGGTTCCGTCGTGCGATTAGATATCTCCTTAAACAACATAAGGCTGAGATTCTGGATATTATTGAACCTAAGATCTCGGGTGAACGGGCTGATCAGGTGTGTGGGCGCCTTTCGTTTACTCGTAATGTTCGTGTTGAAGCTACAGGGTTTGCTGGGGGTATTTGGCTCCTTTGGAATGAGAATGCCATGGACGTTCACATCGTTAACTGTTTTGATCGATTTATCCACGACGTGGTCCATTATACAGGTAAAGTCTTCAATCTGATTATCGTGTATGCACCTCCTAACGAAACTAATAGGGGTATTTTTTGGAATGATTTGCATGCACTTATCAACACTCTGGATGGCCCGACGTTTGTTGGTGGTGACTTCAATTGTGTCCTACATAGTTGGGAAAGTAAGGGTACTATGGATTTGCTCTCTCCTGACACTGCCAAATTCCAATAGTGGGTTGATACTTCAGGAGTTATCGACATGGGTTTTACTGGTGCTCACTTCATTTGGACGACGGGAAATTCTGCTAGTACTTTCAAAGCTCGCAGGCTCGATCGCATGTTTATCAACCCCGCTGCCCGCCTTGACTGGCCTGATGCTTCTGTGCTTCATCTACCGATGTTCTGCTCGGACCATGCTCCTCTGCCACTTTCTTGGGACCGGCCTCGGGCAATCAATAATAGCCGTCGTCCGTTTTGATTTCAAGCGGCTTGGATGACCCATGAGGGCTACCATGATCTCTTGGATAGTAAATGGGACCGCCAAGCTCCTACGCCTACTGCCATTAGTAGTTTCAAGGAGGCGGTTTTCAAGTGGAATATTGACGTCTTTGGCAACATTCATACTCGTAAGCAGAAGCTTCTTTGCGAAGTGTGATGACGAGCTCTTGGAGGACAGCGGAATAGGAGCTTGAATAATGAGGACGAGCTCTTGGAGGACAGTAGAGAGGTGGAGTTGTTCGCCTTGAACTACTTCAAAAACCTGTTTGCTTTTCCAAGAGATGCTCTGGACTTGAACTCGTTTCCTAGGGGTGGTTTCCACCAATGGATCAGGCGAGGTGGTGTGGGATTACGAATCCAATGTCTTCCAAGGAAATTAATGATGCAATCAAACAGATGGGCGCAAATAAAGCTCCTGGGATTGATGGATTTCAGCCCCTTTTCTTCCAGCGGGGATGGAACTTGTTGGTAACTCGGTTTGTGGGTTTGTCAGTGATTAATTTAGGTCTGGAAAGTTACCCACAAGCGTCAACGAGACACTCATTGTGCTTCTTGATAAGGTGGATAAGCCGGAAAAAATCAATCACTTACGGCCTATAAGCCTTTGCAATGTGATCTACAAAGTCATTACCAAAATTCTTGTGAACCGCATGAGACCGCTGCTCAATGACTTGATTGGGCCTATACAGGGTAGTTTTCTACCGGGCCGTCTTATCTCTGACAATATCGTTCTTGTACAAAAGGTGGTGCATTCTATGAGAAAGAAGCAGGGTCGGAAAGGTTGGATGCTCCTTAAGATTGTAACACCCCCTTCCTACCCTGGAGGTATTACCGCCAGTAACCTCGATTAAGACTAAACCGAAGCTACCCAAGGCTTTAAACTGACTGAACAAACTAAAACAAACATTACAGCGGAATAAATACAATTGGTCTTATACAAACCTTAATCCAAAAAGATCAAATAAATAGCACAACCTTCTATTTAAACAAAATCTTCATACAGTCTTCCATAAGCTCTTATTTCTGAAACTCAGCTTCACTTGAAGTAGTTCAACTATGATCTTCACTCAAGTATAACCATTGAAAACCTTTCTTCAACTTCTGGAGCTTCAAACATCTGAATCCGCCTCTTGAATCAACTTCCAAGAAGAACCTGATGTATCATAAACCAACGGTGGACACCAGCCAACCAAATAAAAGAAAAGAAAATGGACGGGTTAGTCTAATGATAGACTAGCAAGCGGAGAAACTAACTTGGTTCTTATGGTTGTAACTAAACATATTGGCATTCAAAATCCAAATAGACTCGGATTATGATCCAACAGTTAGCAGTCTTATAGAGAATAAGAAGGAGACTTGCATATTCAAGAGAGAGAACACCACCGCTTGTGGTTTCTTTTAAGAAGCATAAACAATTGTTGGGAATCTCATATTCATCACATAACATTTTGAAAAGCCTCCATCGACTATTCAGATTAACTTAATCAAAGTTTGATTAAGAATCATTCATAACCGGAAGCAAGAATTGCTTTCCGACTGGACGAACCATTCAGGTATATTAATGTGCCTAACGCACTTATCTTATATTACTTTCAAAACTTTTCACAACCAAGTTGGTGACTTTTAATCGGCTCGAACTACCGCCGAAATACTCTGGTATTGTAGAGATCCTCGGAGTATTTCATCCATGGTCATCTACCCTGTACCGAGATCGCAGGACTTATGCTATCCTTGATCCCTCATTTTCATATGGTGAGGTAGAGAACAGAGAGGCCTATTACCCTGTCGTCTACACTGCACCGCCAATTGCACTTAGCTAGAGTGCCCATCACCCCTCTCACACGAAGAGCAGGGGAAGAGTTATGACCCACCATTAGGACTAGGCCCCTCCTAATGTAATTTGTTTTAAAGAGAGGATCTAAAACCACTCCCTGAACTATCTTCATCACATCAATGTCTCAACGTGAGACAGCATACAAGGTCACCCATAACGGACCTAAATCCAGTTCTAGTGCAAAACTGAATAACAACATGGTCATTATTTCTAACAAATATAACAACCTATCATATTTTATTAATCATACAAGTTGTTCCCAACGCAAATATTAAATGGGATCCAATTCCTCATTTAATAACAATAACGCAAGAGAGAATCGTCCACTTGCCTTAGAAGGCGTGCTCGACGTCCTTAGCAATTCCAACAGTAATCTGTATCATCCTTCTGACAACCGATGTCTAAACTTGTATTCGCTATAAGTAACGATCCATACGTCCGTTTCTCGAGCGGTTTGAACCTTCACTCGTACCCATGGCTCGTGTGGCTCGATCATGGCTCGATCCCCGAGCCCGAGGGTGGCTGGGCCTTGCCCGACATCAGGCCTTGCGGTGGGTGGTGGTCGGATGGCCTGGTGGTCGCCGGCGGCGTTACTTTGGCAAGGCGAAAAGGAGACCGGCGGTGATTGAATCCTTCTCCCGAGCCAACGTTCCGACCGGATTTTGCTCTCTCCCATGAACATGGCAGCAGCTACGCTGGTGGTTCCGCCTGGTGGTTGAAGCCCAGGTGGCCAAGGAGGACGCCGGCGGTTGCCACCCAAAATAGGGGCGAGGCAGAGTGCGCACCGGCGATGAAGGATTTGAATTCCATCTCCCCCGAGTCCGCTGTTCAGTCCCGATTTCTCTTTTACAGCAGCAGCAACATCCAATAACATGGAGGAAGAAGAAGATGAGAGGTGATGGAGGTGGCTGGGCAAGGAGGTGGCCGGCGGTGGAGTATCTCCCGAGTCCGTCGTTCCCTCTCGCCCCTTCCTCTGTTTTGTAAATTGAAATGAAGACTTTGACTAGGCATAAAAAGATTCATCCTAATCACACTGGTTCCTTCCTTTATAAGACATGAAAAGAGGCGGTTTGTAAATCAAAGCCGTCTCGGAACGGGACTCGCGTTAAAGCGGTAAAATTATGTACCTCGGATGGAAAAACTTACTAAACAAAAAACGTCCCGTAAATTATGTAGACCAATAAAATCAATTTCCCATGATTTTATCTTGCTACCTTAAATTTTTAAGGCTTCCGTTTCGTATTTTAAATCCCTTCCGGTACATAATTAAAAAGACGGCTTATCCAATAAATATTCTTTTTCCACTGAAAAATCCTAGAATTCACACCGATCCATAAAATCATTTCTTTGTGATTTTAGGATATCACCAACAATTTTCTAGGATTTAATCTCCAGTAAAAATATTGGATTAAGCGTTAAAACGAACAAAGAGGTTAAAAGGATATCCGAGAAAAATTCAAAAATATCCTCAAAAACCGCAGTTATTACAAAAATTGACTTGGAGAAAGCCTACGATCGTGTTCGATAGGACTTTATTATGGATACATTGATTGATGCTGGATTCCCGTCTCAATGGTGTGTCTTGGATTAGTAAATGTATTAGCTCGACTTCTATGAGGCTTCTTTGGAATGGTGAGATGATGGACGAATTTGCACCGTCTAGGGGCATTCGGCAGGACGATCCTATTTCCCCTACCTCTTTGTCTTAGTTATGGAACGCTTAAGTCATCTTATTCAAGTTGTTGTTTCGAGCGATGATTGGAAACCCATTCGTGTCTCGAGGAACGGCCCGGATGTTTTGCACTCTTTTTTCGCGGATGATGTGGTGCTTATGGCGGAAGCCTCGGTTGAGCAGTTGAGAGTGACTAATACCATTGTGGGTGACTTTTGTGATGCTTCGGGAAAAAATATTAATGTTGGCAAGTCCAAATTATTTGTTTCAAATAATGTCAGTGAAGAGGTTGTCGACGAGCTCCGACATGAGTGTGGTTTTGAGGTCACTAATGATCTCGGTAGTTTTTTCGGAATGCCAATCCTCCATAAGAAGGTTACCAAGGATACTTTTGCCCCTCTTATGGACAAAGTGAATGCACCCCTAAAGACACTTGTGACCACATTGATCAAGTTATCCAGAACTTTATTTGGAATCACAGTGAGGGCCGCAAGCTTATTCACCTGGTGGCTTGGGCTGATATTTGTAGGTCGCGCTCGGTGGGTGGGTTAGGTCTTCGTAATATGCGTGATCACAATTTGGCCATCATCGAAAAACTTGGATGGCGTTTTTTGCATGACAATGTTAACCTTTGGAGTACCATTCTTAAGGCTAAGTACACTCGGAGCTCGGGTGCCAGTGTGGCTGCGTCTTCCTACATTTGGCAAAGCCTGCAACGCGGAGTTAGAGAGGTGATTCTAAAGGTTGTAAATGGTCTATTGGTAATGGGAGGACTACTCTGTTTTGGCTCGATGTGGGGTTGGGCGATGCTAGACTTGTCGACTTCGCTAAAGTTGTTGTTAGGAGTAATCTGCTGCAGCTCACGGTCAGTGATTTTTTGAATAATCCGCTTGGCTAGAGATGTGACTTGTTGGATCCGTTGTTGCCTACTGGTTATCTCCTCAAACTTGCTGCACTTAGGATTGATCTCGATTCTGATGCGTCGGACATGCTGGCTTGGAGCGCTACTGTTGATGGCGAGTATTCTATTGCGTCGGCCTTTAATCTGTTGAAGCCGGCTATTGTTAGCAACAGTGGGTCTATTTTTTCCATTGTGTGGCGCTTGCAAGTCCAGGAGAGGGTTAGAAGCTTTATTTGGTTGAGTGTGCAGGGGAAGATTCTTACTAATTGTGAGAGGAGGTGTCGGCATCTCACGGGTGATGAAACCTACGACTTGTGCAATTCCGGGCCGGAGTCTCTCGCCCACCTCTTCCGTGACTGCCGAGCGTGGGGCCGTTGTGGAATCTCCTTAATCCTCCTATGGATGCTACTGATTTTTTTCGTCTCCTTTAATCTTACGAATCTAACGAATCGGAGCCGAGACACTGATGGGGTCGAGTGGGCGTCGCTTTTCGCCACCGCGTTGTGGTGGATTTGGAAGTGGAGGAATGAAGTGGTTTTCGAAAACCGCAATCGAGTGGTGGATGCTGCTGGTCGGGTTTGTTCGTGACAGGGCTAAGGAGTACAAACGCGCCCGGGACTCGAAAAATTTGGGACCGGCCAGAGGGCCCCCTTTGGAGACCTTCATTGCTTGGGAAAGGCCGTCGTCCGATTGGTTCAAGGTCAACTCTGATGGCTCGGTGCTCAGTGACGACCGTGCTGCGGCGGGAGGAGTGATACGTGACTCGGATGGTCAGTGGGTTGGTGGGTTCGTCCTTTCTATCGGATATTGCACGGTTCCGATGGCCGAGCTTTGGGGTATTTTGAATGGCCTTAAGCTTGCTTGGGATCTGGGATTTAGGAATATCATTTTGGATGCCGACTCCAAGCTCGCTATTGACCTCCTTCGGCAATCGTTAAGACCGACTTATCCTCTCTTTAGCTTGGTGTCGCAATGCCAAGGCTTCCTTACTCGAGATTGGAATGCCCAAGCTTACCATGTCTTTAGGGAAGCGAACATGGTCGCCAATGTTATCAGAATCCCGATCCGATTCTACGATTCTAGCGATCCTACGATCCATAACACGCGAAACGATCCACGATCCCAAGTAGAATCTTATTGGAGTAGGATCTTAAATGATTTAGAATACAATCTCGATCCGATCCCGGTTTTACATACGATTTTAACGATCCTATAAACGATTCTAATGATCCTACAAACGATTCTAACGATCCTATAAAATGTCAATTTTAACTATATATTATTAATAATTTTACGATTATCGTATCATTTTCATTAAAATAGTTAACTAGTCCATCCTACAACATTTTATTAATCAAATTAATAAGGATTATCGTTTTCTTACTTCATATATAAGAAAATATACAATCTATTACGTTATTCATGCATACTTTATGTTATAATGTAGGATCTTACGATTCAGCGATCCGATCTTACGATCCGATCCAAAACACCCCCAACGATCCAACCTAGAATCCCGATCCTAATAACCTTGATGGTCGCTGACTCCCTTTCCTCTCTTGCCTTTTCTTTTCCGTTTGGTTTTCATTCTTTGGTTGACCCGCCTGTGGGTTCAACTTCGTTGTTGTTGGATGGTTTGAGAGGCCGGGCCATATCTCGTTTGGTTTACCCTTAGCCTTTCTGTTTTTTTCTTTTAATTTCTATTCCTCACCTGGGCTTTTTCGACAAAAAAATAAAATAAAAAAGGACCATTCATGATGATCATCATGTTTTGTCCCTAATCAGATTTAGCAATCAATACAAATGCATTGTCTTGCATCAACTACATATGTACATCAAAGCGAGTCTGATCGATCAAATTTAAGTGGGTTTACATTAATTATTGTTGATTCAGGATATTTAGCATAACACAAACATTTAAGGCGTACTCGGATGTTGTTGGTTGTTTACTCGTCTAAAAATTAGGTAACGTGATTACCAAATGCCGTGCAGCAGGACCCACCTGCCAAACACTCTTTGTGGCAATCCTCCAAATCCACCAAACATAGCCAAATTCCAATTCATGCCCTCACTTCTTTAGCTATACATTCCCAAATCCCAAATGGGTATCCAATAAATGACTATGTACTTATTCGGTGAAAATGGATGGATGACTGATAATATACACAACTTAAAAATTAAAAAATCAAGATTTAGGATTATAATGTTTGCATAAAAATCTCAATCTAATGTGTACCTACAAAGTTTATCCTATCTTAATTATTAATTGCCATGCTCGTCCAATGAAGTATACAAACGACCCAGTAAAATAGGTTTTTTAAATTCTCATTGGCAGCATGTATGGAGAAACTGATATTGGAAGGGTCTCTTCTAAAATTGACCACGAAATACTCGGTCCGAATGTAGAAACGGTGTTCAGCGGTTCAACCGATTGAACCGGACGAGTTAAAAGACAGATAAAAAAATTTTGAGACCTCGTATATTTTTCAAAAACATTGTAATAAGATCTAGTCATCAAGGAAAGATAGGTAACCATGTTAATTACTTTAATTTTTTAAATTACCATAGTTAGACACTTAGACTTAGACCCTAAATAAAAATATTAACCGTTTGACTAGCTAATTTGTCTTTCTTGATTATTATTTCCCCCCGATGTCTTCTAGATGTTTTTATTAGTGATTGCCATTCACTATGCTCCACGTGATTGCCTCCTACTTCCCCAATTAATCTTCCATAAAACAGGCGCCAATTATGACCAAGACAAATTGGGATGCAATTTCTTTCTACCAAAAAAAATTAGGATGCAATTTCTCAAACTCAGTTTTCTTGCGTCCGTATCATTCTGTTTAATTTGTATTCTGTAATTGATGTAACATCATATATAGATGTAGACGTGGTCAGCTTTTCAAATTATCTTACTAAAAATCATAGATAAGTTTCATCGTCATAAAAAAATAAGAACAATATTTTTCTCCGATTAGATAGGATGCGTCCAAAATAAACATTTGAATTAGGGGTATGATCAGACGGAATATGAAAACTTAATAACCAAGTGTACCAGTGCAAATCAAGTACGTAACTCGAATGCACTATCTTAATAAGATGTTTCTAGTATTGTATATGATCCTCCGGCTTAAAAAAATACAAGCCAAAAGTCAAAAAGCAAATAGTAATAACGCAACGTGTGTAATGTATGATAAAAGAAAGAGAAAATTGCACTAAACCACCCGTTAAATAGGCGAATTTACACTTAACCACCCGTTATACACGAATTTGTTTTAAACCTCAAAACTTCGATTCCGTTAACAAATAGCCACCCATGGTGTTATTCCGTCAAAAATTCCGTTAGATTGTGTATAATTACTACTTTGCCCTCAATTGTTCCAAACATTTACCCCAACCCTATGCGGCTCTTGACACCGCCGTCGGAATCGACCACTTCGACCACCTCTCGGACTCTCTCCTCCTCCTCGTCTTCAACAAGATCGGCGATATAAAGGCTATAAAAACAACTCAACAAAGTGTTTCTATTTTAAAAATCTTAAGGACATAAATTAGAAAAATCGTTAATATATAGACTTGAACATGAACCAATCTATTAAAAATATTAATCATAAAATTGATTTAATTCCTGGAACCTCAATGGATAATAGTTCACAAAATTGAAGATATCTCTTGTTCCAAAATCTTTTCCTGTTTTGATTAATTTATATACCCTTATTTTTTTTTTAAATAAAAGAAGTTTGAATTCATTTTATACTACAGTAGAACCTCTCTAAATTAATACTCGGTAAATTAATAAACTATTTAAATTAATATTTTTCTCCGGTCCCGACTTGGGCCAATGCAAAATTTAACAAATTTCGATAAGATAATAAGATAATATATTTTCAAAAAACCACTATATAAATATAAGGTCCCATTAATATCATAAATTAATAATTATATAAACAGTTACATAGTCATAGCTAAGAAAATCTAATAAAATATGATTGTAGTATTGTTTGTTTTTTCTTAGTTCTATTTGGAGCTCATCTCTAACTTTTCTTATTGGATCCAACATTTCAAGCGTTGTTTTGAAAAATAAATTTTTCAGTGTCAACTATAATCATTCTTTGAGACTTCATCTCATGAACGAATTTTGTAGTGTCTAAAATAATTTTCCATTGCCTCTTGCTCAACATTAACTATTCAAGCCGAGACTACAATATTCATAGCAGCCAAAACATTAATCTTATATGGATCAAATTGTCCCAACTCATAGTCTTCTAAAATCATACAATAAAATCTTGTATGATAGTGTATTTTGAAACCTCTTATTACAAAAATCTCTTTAAATTAATAAATATTAATTTATCGGTTAATTAATATCTCTATAAAATAATAAAATATCATGTTCCCAACCCTATTAATTTATAGAGGTTTTACTGTAGCTACTTTTAAAGGTTTCAAACTGTGGAAGAAATCATTCTCACATCGAAAAACTAAAGATGAATTAGCCTAAATATATACCTATGAGTTACTCCTCCTATCACCAATTGGTTTTAGGATGGAACCCCATGGGCTTATGTGACGGGCCTATTGCGCATATGCGCAGGGACGGTCTCCCCCTCCGTCCGTATTGTAACCCGCCGAACTTTGACACAAACATGCCTAAAAAATTTCATACTATTGAGACTAGCCATTCTGAAAGACTTGTGTTGAGGGTGGCCAGAGTTGAAAAAATCTAATATAAGAGTGTTTTAGCTACTTAAATAAAAAATTTGATGATAAGGCTGAATTCATTTTATCCGTAAATAAAAACTTTTCAAGAGTCCTTATAACAAGAAAAACTTTTAATTGAACCGTCCAACTAGTTCGATATGGACATTAACGCAATTTCGTATCTGAACTTGAAACCTATCAAATGAATAGATTATTCAAAATTCCACACATTATTAAGCAAGTGAAGAAAAATCTCGAGTCCAAAAACACGGTTATTGCCTTATTGGCAGAGAGACGCCAAAACAGCCTCCGTCCAAGTCCAAGTCCACCCCCCTCCCTCACCCACTTTCCACCGGTCCATCCCCCCATCTTATATGGAGCTGTTGACCCGTTCTACACCATCCAACGGCTCATCTTTCACCAAGCCCCCACTAACCCACACACGTGTCACTCATCCAGTCACCCCAGCCTACCTTAACCCAAAACCCACCATCTCCCCTGTTCATTCTATAAATACCATATTACTCCCATCACACTTCTCAAATTAAAAACATCTCTAAATCTCACTTTTTTCACCCTTCCTACGAACCAAACACGTCCTTAGAACTTGCAAAGGAAGAGAAGAGAAGGGGCAACCTGAGAATAATCTGTGACACAGTATAACAATGGCAGGAGGAAAGCAGAGCAGCGTCAGATTTGGAGCCGTCTTAGTGGCGTGTTTGGCTGCTGCCTTAATTCAGACCTCGTTGGCAGCTACATCCCACACCGTTGGAGGCAACTCTGGCTGGACCATCCCTTCGGCTTCTACCTTGTACGCTACATGGGCTTCTCAGCAGACCTTCACTGTGGGTGATTCTCTTGGTAAGTTCATTAACTACTCCTTCACATCTTTTCTATTATACTTTTTAAATATTGTTCAAAAGATTCGAGTTCAAATCCTACTCAGTGCATGTATAATAAGGCTATAATTTTGAAAATGTCTCCCCAAAATAGTCATGTAATACCTAGTTCAAACTTAGAGTTGACAACTTGGCATTAACTTGTTAAATCAAGCAAGTTATAAAACAGGACTGAGGAAAAAAAGGCGTATTTTTGTATCAAGTTATACCAATGTTGACTTTCTAGCCATCTTGTATGAAGTTTCTTTCTTTCTACAGTTTCGAAGTAGATTAGCCAACTTACATTTGTCTCGGTGAATTGACGAGTATATTTTTATTTTGGTGGAAGAATTGACAAGTGTATGTGTAACAACAAATTAATGACCAGGTTGTCTAATAAAAGACGTATTTTTGTACGTATGCTTTTTCGTATACGTATGTCAGTACATTTAGAACGGAAACAGTACTGACTATCCTTGATCAAGGACCTTTTCTTTATGTTTACATCACTCTTGTAGCTTTCGTGCGGGGTAGAATTAATATGATGATGAATAACAACAAGAAAAGTTGTTACAATAATATAAAAAAGATTTTAAAGTTAAATTCTTTAAAAAAAAACAGAGTACTTAAATGTATTCACAAAAGCATATATAAAACTCACTATGGCTTTATGAATTCTTTTAGAGTCTAAATAAGTGCATATTTATGCTAAAAGTTATGGTTGTTGTATAGAAAAAGTATGAGATAGCTTATATTTATGTTGAAATTAAGTATTTTACAAAAGTTATTGATAAAAAGTAAAAAGACAAGTTCTTTAGTACTCATCGTAATAAGCATAAAAAATACTATAAAATTATCTACTTTTTAATAATTTTATTGTAGATTTTGTATGATTGTATAGGGGCTCGGTTGGCTTGATTTGTAAAGTCTATAGATGCTCTTTGTTTTTATTGTAAAGCATACATTTTTTTTTTTGATGAAAATTGTAAAGCATACATAAGATGCTTCGTGCGCTGCTGCCTGAGTGCCTGGTTCCTTTTTCTAAAATGCGTTATAATTTATTTACGCCCAAAAAATACTTTAATGTAAAGTAGGAATCTTAGAAAAAAGGAAGCTCTTTCTTTAATCGAAAGAATTTTCTTTCGATTAAATTACTGACCCCTAAATTAAAATAATTAAAGCTTAATTGTAATTACTTTTGGGATGCAGTATTTAACTTCCAGACCGGAACACACACGGTGGCGGAGGTATCTAAGTCCGCCTACGACGCCTGCACCACCACCAACCCCATCTCCACTGCCACTACCGGCCCCGCCACAATCAAGATCGCAACCGCCGGCACCCACTATTACATCTGCACCATCTCCGGCCACTGCAACGCCGGTCAAAAGCTAGCCATCACTGCCACCGGCACCAGCTCCGCCACCCCAACTGCCGCCCCGTCTGCCTCCCCGTCTGCCGCCCCTACTTCCGCTCCGACAGCCACCCCAACTGCCGCCCCCACATCCTCCCCAACCGCCGCCCCAACTGCCGCCCCTACATCCTCCCCAACCACCGCCCCAACTCCGTCGTCCTCTAGTGGCACAGCGAGCTCACCCTCCGGCGGCGCCGCCACCCCCGGCTCTTCTACCGTCCCTTCGGCAGCAGGGTCTCCGTCCGGTGGCGCCACCGCTTCCCCGCCTAGCTCCGCCACCATGGCCGGAGCCGGGTTGGTGATGCCCTTGATCATGATTGGTGCAGCTTTTTTGGTTTAAGCTAGCTAGATATCAGAGAGACCATTTGAGTTGAGGGATTAGAGTTTTTTTTTATTATTATGTAAAATTGGGATTGTTTTGTATGTGATGTTTTGATTGTATTGTTCTTTTGTGACTCATTATCCATTTTATTATTGTACGTATTGTGACCCGACAATAAAGTTTGCTACACTATTGGCCTCTGTTTTTGATAATTAACTACTTTGTTATTACCTCGATTGGATCTGCGTTAACTACTTTATTCCGGAAAGTTGATCATCACACTTTATACTTGTAACAAATTCATCATACTTGATATATGGAGTACCTGATGGTCAATACTAGTAACTTCGATGGTCAATACTCGATACTTGTTGTTGAATCCATAGGTAGGCTAAAATAACATGGCAAACTTAAACACCTCAGTAGTCAAAGAAAAAGAAAGCAAAAGTGATTCCCGCCATAACAAGTAAACGAGTGCGAAGGAAGCGAAGCACGGTTTTAGATAAGTTTTCTATCTAAGGAAGTTGAGACCGATTTTGGTACGTATCTGGGAATTTCTACTGCTACGGGTAGAATGACGGTGGATCGTTACCAATTCGATCTTACTTGACAGACAAAGGCTGACACGTTGGCAATCAAAACACCTCTCCGCTGCTGGACGAACTATTCTTGCGAACTTCGTCCTATTGAGCTTGCCTTCCCATGTTATGCAGGCATCACCCATACCTAGGGAGATTTATGATGCGATGGATGACCAAGTTAGAGGATTTATTTGGGGATCCACCCCCGAACGTCGCCGTATCCATCTTTTAAATTGGGAAACAATTGCTCAGCCTAAGAGACATGGCGGTCTCTGATAAAGTCCTGTGGGCTGACAATCTGGGGGTCGTGCGTGTAACGGGCCTAGCATACAAGTCCAATAAGGTTCCAACCCAAAACCATATGGCAATGGGTGGAGTGGCTCATTGGGTTATATACTAAGCAATTTAGTCTCAAGTTTCCCATGTGGGATAACTCTCAACACGCCCCCTCAAGTGCAACTGCCTGGGCCAATTGACACTTGGACAGAACCCCTCAAGGCTTGCGAACCATCATATTTGGATTGATAGCTCCTTTATTGGGCGGGCTGCTTGAATGTGCTCTCATAAGGCCGACAAGTCCGAATCAATCCCTCAAGGCTGCAAACCGCCACTTTTGGGATCGGTCGCTCCTTTATTGGGCGGACTGCCTGAACGGGCCCATGAAGCCAGCAAACCCGAAGACTCCAAGAAAGAACCCACATCGCAACCTGCTCTTATACCATGATAAAGTCCGGTGGACCGACAATCTGGAGTTGTGCGTGTAACGGGCCTAGCATACATGCCCAATAAGGTTCCAACCCAAAACCATATGGCAATGGGTGGAGTAGCTCATTGAGTTATATACTAAGCAATTTAGTCTCAAGTTTCCGATGTGGGATAACTCTCAACAGTCTCGAAGTGCGGTCAATGAGACACTCAAACGCAACGTTCCTTGCTAAACTCAGTTGGCGTACCATTAATGAGCCAAATTCCCTTTGGAGTCGTATGATAAGAGGGAAAATTGCAGTGGAAGAGCTGACATTGAAAAGCCTTGTCCCAAGGGATCCGAATTGCCTATGGTGATGACACCTCTACTCTTTTGGCATCATCCATGGCTCATTGAAAAGCCTCTTGTTGTTGTCACTACTAGGACCATCCCTGAATCAATTTTAGATGCAACTGTCGCTGAATTGTGGACTGGTGACGAACTGACGATTGGAATTGGACTACTTTATCTCTGTTGCGGCCTACTTCTTATCGCCATCAACTCTAATCCATTCGTTTGATGAATGATGTTGAAGCCAACGACAAGCCCTACTGGGGGCTTGAACCTTCAGGCAAGTTCACCACCAAATCTACAATTAGAATCCACCAACCTTCCCCTCCCCATCATGACCTAGTTTGGGAAAAGATCTGGTCTACACCGATTCAGAAACGAATTCAACAGTTTCTTTTCTTGGCGGCCCATAATATATAGTCTCCTCTTTAATGCTAACAGAGTGCGACGTCATCTCAATACTGACCCGACATGCCCACATTGTGATCATGATGAGATTTTATTCCATCTTTTCCGTGATTGTGGTGAGATCAAGAGAGTTTGGATGGCACTTGCTGGTAACCAATTATCGCCTACTTTCTTCTCGACTTCCTGCCTTAGATCTTGGATTTTTGATAATATACGTAAACATGATAAGTGGAGTACCTTGTTTGGCTACATGCTTTGATTCTCTTGGAAGACAAGAAACAAGTTAATCTTTGATGGAGTCGAGGAGGTTGCTAGACTCTCTCAGTGGGTGTGCTCGAACGCTAAAGCTTTCTTGTCAGCTTTCCTTAGACATAAATCTCGCCTCCCCGCTACTGATAATGCGAGGAACCCAGTAGCTATCCCTAGGAATGATGTTCGCTGGAATGCCCCTCCTGAGGGTTGGGTAAAGCTGAATTGTGATGCCGTTTGCAAAGGGAACCCAGGTGACTCAGGTGGTGGAGGTGTTCTTCGCAACTCCACGGTGGCATTCCTACCGGCCTACACTTTTCGTTGTGGTACCTTCACGACCCTTACTGCTGAAATTTGGGCTATTTTTCATGGTGTTACGCTCGCTGCTAACCTCAATGTGGAACGCTTAATCATCGAGTCTGACTCGAACATGGCAATCAAGCTGCTCAATGATGAAAATTTAAACCATCGAGACTTCTTCCTTATTCAGCGGTGCAGTCGCCTCAATAAGGGTTTCAACTTCAAGCCAAATATTGAGTTCAGACCAAGAGAGGCCAACATGTTGGTGGATGCTATTGCTCAGACATCGCTTACTTCAAGTTCCTGTTTTTCAATTTTAAGTTAGAGATTCTAATTTAATGTTGCTTCTTAATAACGATATTGTAGCCATTTTGGACATGTGAACACTACTTCTAGTTAATATATCTCACAAGGGCATTAGCTCTCTTTCCTGACCAAAAAAATGCCAATATAGTAGAGGAAAGGTGGGGATGATAAAGTGGTGCTCGATACTACCTAGCCACTTTGTGGTTTGCAAGTTATATGATGAAGTAGGATATAGTTTGTTGTTGTTAATAGCTCATATAAAAAAGCAAAGACAAACTCTTGTAATTCATTCAAATAGAATAATAGAATTATGAAGAATTATTAGGGGCGTGTTGGATATGAGTGTACAAGTATGGTTGGACCTAGAACATAAATTTACAGGGTTCCAACTAAAATCAATTGCCAACTAAATCCAAGAATATATATACTATACTTATTTCTCTTTAATATTTTAATGTGAGATGGGATTTAATCCCAACACACCCCTCAATTTTATTAGTTTTGTGTTGTTAATAGCTCATATAAATAAGCAAAACAAACTCTTGTAATTCATTCAAATTGAATAATAAAATTTTGAAAAATTATTAGAAGCATGTTGGATACAAGCAGACATATTCGGATGGGCCTAACACATAAGCAATGAGGTTCCAACCTAAAACCAATTGACATTATGAGGAGTAAACCAAGGGTATATATCGAGCTTATTTCTCTTTGAATTTTAAATGTGGGATAGTATTTAATCCCAATAATTTCCCTCGATCAAGTGCAATTGGGTCAGCTAGTTGACACTAGGACATAAGCAAGGAAGGTCGATAATGGGCCTAGGACTAGGGGTGACAGGGCAGATGTACTAGCACAAGGGTGACTAATGCGGCAGCGCAAGGACGGCCATTCGATTATGAGAGAGGTGGCAGAATGGTGGCCTAGGTTACGTGGCGGCACGAACGACAATGGATGAGGCGTGGTTGAGGCTTGGTGGTGCGGCCGGATCAAGAATAGATAGGCTCTAATACCATGAAGAATTATCAAGGACGTGTTGGATATATATGAGCGCACATGTTCGGATGAGCCTAGCATATAAGCCTATGGGGTTCCACCCAAAGGTATATATACTAGGCTTATTTGTCTTAAATTTTCAATGTGGGAAGTGGGATACTATGTATTCTCAACAAATTAAAAGTTGCTTTGGCTCCTTTCTTTCTCTTTGTCTTTTCCCTCTATTCATCTTTTAAGATGGTATCATCATAAAGACGGTTACCCTTCGTTTCTCCTTTACCGCATGATCCGCTCAATCCTACGAATCGTCCACTTGTGCATGATCTACAGCATCCCATGGGAAAACTCTACTTACAACACAATGATCATCCGAACTATGTGTTTTGTACGAGTCTTAATGACATGAATTATACGCCATGTAGGCGCTCTGTAGAAGTTTCTCTCCTCATCAAGAATAAACTTGTTTTTCCACTAGATCTTGTGTTTATTTGTCTAATGATTTTGTTCATCGATTGTACTAAGATCGTTTTGATAATATGGTATTTTCATGATTATTACATTCACTTAGCAAAGACATATCAAAAGCAATTAGCAGTTATTGTCGCTCTGCTAGGCAAGTGTGGCTAGAACATGAAACCAGGTTCAGCAAGATGGATCACACTAATCTTAACCAAATTTAATGAGATCTCAAGTCTTTATTACAAGGTGCTCTCTTTTTCACAGCATACTTTACAAAATGTAGGAAATTATATATGTGGTGAATACCTTCAATTGGTTGAAACGAAGGTCCGTCAATGTGGATGCAACAAAGACATTAAATTTCTCATGGGATTGGGAGATTCGTTCTCTATAATTCGAAGAAATTTTCTTATGCTACAACATTTGCCTTCTATTTCTTCTATCTATCACATGTTGCTTCAGGAGGAAGCGAAGAAGAATCTTCGTGTTTCAATTTCTCTAATTGACAACAAATATTCTACCCTAACTGCTAGCCGTGGTGGTCGTTCTAATGATTCAACTTTTCTAGAGGAAGATTATGGTAAGCTTATTTATTATGCTATCATTTTATTTGAATAAGTTATTTATTATGGTAAGTTTTTATCTTCTTTATGTTGGTAATTGAATCGCTAGCTATAGTGGAAGATTACTTGTTAGTCGAAAGATAGAATTTCCGCGTGGATTGGGGAGCAAGAAATCACTTGCTTGGGTGACAAGGCATATGAGTTGACCCTAGAGGATGATTTTTTGACCCCTACTTCCTTTCTTCTACTATAAATACATGTTTTCACCATGTACGGTAAGTATTTTCATACTCGTTGAACTCGCTTACAAGTCTTACCTTTTATCTCGACGTTCAATCAACAAACTACTCTTTTGACTTAGGCATCAGAGGTGGATTAGGGGGGACCCCGCCCCATGTGTCCATTATTTTGCAGGTTCTAGTGTCCATTATTTTGCAGGTTCTAGGTTGCAGAAGGAGTTTGGAACAAAAGATCATAGGGAGAATCAAGAGAAGCATTCAATTAGGACATAAAGGCGATTTTTTATGTACTAATAATTACCATGATCATATCATCATCGCACATCACCTTGTTCGATTCAAACATGAATTATGTTTGCTGATACGCTGGATTTTATACAGCGTAATTAGGTATTTTTACAGGGTTTCTGAGTGTTTTAGGCTAGATCAGAGCGTTTCATTGTAAAATCAGTAATGTCTACAGAAGAAGAGTTTGAATACAAAAATCTAAGTTTGAGCTGAAGACCCGCTACACAGCGGTTGCAAGGAAGTACAAGGAAGAAGAGCCGCGAGCACGGTTTCCTACCGAGACCGCGGTGATGTCCAGATCCGCGAGGCCAACCAGCCGCTCTAGCAGCGCCCGCGGCCGAGTACCGCACTCACGGTTGCCTGTGGTCCGCGCCGCCATCGTTTTCCTTTATTTTATGTTTTTATTATATTTTTATTATTAGTTTTATTCGGTTGTTTTCGTTTATTTAAGACCTAGTTTCGTAAGAAGTAGGGGGAGAGCCTCCTTTTAGTTTTAACCTAGAGATTATTTGAGTTATTATGGAGAACTAAACCTTCTGAGTTCGTTCGTACTTTGAAACTTTGATTTGTAATTTTGTGAGATTTGATATTTAATTTCCTTTCCTTGGTTGATAATTATCTCTCTTGTGCTTCATTTACATGAATGTGATTGATTTCTCTTAGTTTGATCAACTGATTGAACTTGATTATATTCTAGTGCTTAGATCTGAGTTTTCTCGTAGTAAAACTTGATCTTAGTAGCAATCTTGATATTCTAGGACTCATAGGACTAGATTCATTAAGAAAGAGAGGTATTTGCATGCTTTTGTTAATTAGCTCGTTGTGATTGCAATTGCATGTATCCAAAATTATCCTTATGCTTCATGCTAATATTGAATTGATCGTTTCATTCAGTATTAAGTATTGCTTGGCTCGTAGACTTGCAGTTATCCATGATTAGGATTGGAATTAACCAAGAGAATAATAGGATTTTATTGCAAATCAATGATCAAACAATCTTATCAAAGTGGATCTGTATGGATGAATTCGCTTTAATAATCTGATTAAGAAATTCAACTTGTTTTCATATTTGTTTTTGTTTGCTTAGTTCTATAGCTTAATTCACAAATCCCATACTTTTATTACTTTTGGTTGGTAAAAGTATTAATTTAGGAGCACGAATTCCCTTGGTTCGACCCCGACTTATGAACTATACTAAGTTGTTAACTAGGGTTTTATCTTTGACTTGGCACAACGACTTTAACCCGGTCACTTGCGTAGTGTGTAGTGACTTTTTCTTTGCTCGCAAACGTCGGCCGACGATGATGATTTCCTCGTCAAAATCTGAGATCGCGATGGTGGCGGCGATGATCTCCTTCTTCGAGCCAGCGATGACGGTGGCGGTCGGGGTCCTTTCCTTCTTCTTCGTTCCTACGTCCTATAGCGACTCTTCGGTCTCGGTCTCCCAGTGTCTCGAGGACTCCTCGTTGCTCATGGTTGACGACGACTATTCTCGTCCGCTCCTTGCCAGTGGTGGCGGCGGCGACCGTTGTCTTCTCCTCTAAACCGCGACGGTGGCTTCTCTCCTAGTGGTTGAGGGTCGCGGTCTTTTCTTTTTCCACAGATGATGTCAATTGTAATACCCAAAATTGTCCTACAATTGGTACTGTTAAGGATAATTCATAACATATTATATCCTTTATTATGTTGTTATACTTAGACAATATCTTTTCCTAATATTCTATCCTTAGGTTAAGATATTATGGCTTAGAGCTCAAGCACCATATCTTCTATGTAATATTTATATTGGAGTTCTCTCCTAATAATAATTATCAGCTTCTTCAAATCTCTATATGCAGACACGGACGCAGAAACTAATTAGAGTGGGGGCACAATTAAACAAGGTTGTTGGTGTGAAGACGTCAAGTGTGGAATCCATCGTAGTAGCACACTTTGCCCCTTCGATCATAAGCTCATTTTAGTTAGGTTTTATCGTTTTCGATATTCAACACACCCGAAGTTAACATTTTTTATCAAATAGACGCCATTTTGGGATTCCACAACAACGTTGTAGCCTAATTAAAAAAAAATTGATGTACTATCTAACTCGACGAACCTTAAAATGTTGCATAACCTTGATAAAAATAATACTGCCTTACGAAGAAATTAGTGGAACTGTAAGGGAATTTTGACCATTGGAAAAAAGAAACACAAAATTAACTAGTTTAAATTTAAAAAATAAAACTGAAAAGACCATCCAAAATGGTGGGTTTGACAAATTTAAAATTAAAAAAACGACCGAGCCAGTATAATCATCGTCTAAATAAACTTTCCTCTAATTATATTGTGGTGTACCGTGTACATAGTCAATAATATATAAGTATATAACGCAAAATCAATTCCTAAATAATTTTAACTCAATTGCAATCTGGAGAAAAATTAGGAATACAAGTAACTTAATGGTAATCCGGACGGAAGTGGGCGCACCGGCCCCCGCCGGCCCCCACTTGGGTCCGTCAATGGTAGCACACTTTGTCACTTCAAATGTAAGCTCATTTTAGGTTCTATCGTTTCCGATATTCAACATACTTGAAGTTAACATTTTTATCAAAACGAATTCGTTTTGGAATTGCACAACGACTTTGTATCTCTTATTAAAAAATTGATGTATTCGCTCTAACTCGATGAACCCTAATATAAAAATAATATTAAAAGCCTCAAAAAAACTAGTGGAACTGCAAAAGAATTTTGATCGGAAAATAAACACAAAATTAACTAGTTTAAATTTTGAAATTTTTTTTAAAGCCCATCTAAAATGGTGGACTGGACAAATGTAAAATTAAGACACATCATACATCATAGTATAATCAAATTTTGAATAAACTTTCCTCTAATAAGACTATGGTGTACTGTGTACATAGTCAATAATATGTAACAAAATATTATTTCTTAGATAATTATAACTCAATAACAAACCGGAAAAAATTTAGAAACACTTATAACTCAATTGTAACTCGAACGGAAGTAGGGGCACCGGCCCCTGCCGGCCCCCACTTGAGTCCGTCTCTGTCTATATGGTATCAAGAGCTTGATCCTCTTCGTTTTTTTTCTTTCGTTCGTTTGTTCTTCAATGGCAACAAAATCCCGAATGATGTTGAACCACCCAAACCTTTCATCATCGTTCAATTTCACAATGTTATCAAACTTACCTCCGGCCACTAACTATGTTACATGGAAAACCCAAATTGAATCCATTCTTATCGGCTACGATCTCTTCGAATTCCTTGATGGATCTCACCCAACATAACCCCTCCCAAAACATTACCGAATTTTGTTGATCCAAACACTACCACTCCAAATCCGGCGAATTCGACGTGGTTACGTCAGGATCGACTCTTGTTTGGTGCCCTAGTTGGTACACTCTCTCCGACCCTCGCCACCCTTGTCACTCGTGCGACGTCTACGCAGTCGGCATGGAAGCTCTTGACCGACACCTATGCCAATCCCTCTAGGGGGCACATTCATCAATTAAAAGACAAGCTTCGGCACTTGAAGAAATACTCCCAATCGGTTTCTGATTTCACACAACAAATCAAGCATTGTGCTGATCTCTTGGCTTCTCTTGGCAAAGAACAAGACCTGGACGATGTGATTGACTATGTTCTCAATGGCCTTGATGAATCTTTTCAAGTTGTTAGTGATGGAGTCCATGCCAGAGACACAACCATTAATTTTGAGGAACTGCATGAAAAGCTCATTCAAAAGGAGCTTCAAATAAAGATTGAAGCTGGTGAGTCCTCCTCCTCCTCGACTCCGGTGGTGGCTATGAACATGCAGTCCAAAGCTCGCTCGAAGCAATGCTCCAACACGCAGTCATACTCGACGTCCTCGCAGCCTTATAACCCACGCCTCCTCAAAACCCTAACCCTAATCCACCAAACCCTAATGTCGCCCCTTCCTATAACCAACCACCTTCGAACCCTAATCAGCCTGTGACGGGGTCACGACCGTTCCTTGGTAAGTGCCAATGGTGCAGTGAACATGGTCATGTCATGTTCCATTGTGCCGGGTTTCGTCAAGCAGCCACGAACCTTCGCCCGCTCACCTATTCTCGCCCACCAGCTGCATATAATCAACCATACACTACCCGACCACCTCAAGCCAACTTCGCTGCCAACACTAGTCAGTCGTGGCTAATGGATATCGGCGCCTCCAACACAGTCACCCATGACCTTACTACTACAAAAATGCTCTTTTAACTCGCGAGATTAAAGCTCGAACCTCATATACCCGGTATAAGAAGTTAGATATACACACAAAATAAAATATTTTTTTTAAATTTACTAAAAAAAAATCAAAAAATAACCCGGATGTTTACACACGCACGGTTCATTTAATAACCCAAACGTGCTTTTACTAGTAATACCCGGTATATAAAAGTGGTTCATGTGAGAAAATAACACGGATTTTGTAAATTGAAACATGCCCAGATTTTTTTCACCCTAAAAATTCAGAAACCCTTTATTCACCCCTCCTTCCCAATACCTACTCGAACAGTCAAACACTCGGTCCCCTTTCTTTTAGCCTCTCAATCCTCTCCTTCAAACCCTAGAAGCAAAAATGCCCAATTCATCAAATCGTGGTTAGAGATAGCTGGTGAGAGGGCGGGTTTGAGCGAGGATTTGACTATTGTGAGCACGAACGTGGCCGTGTCACATGTGGAGACAAGTTTTTGAGGCCTCAAAAACTTGAGTTTTCACTACCCTTATGAAGGTTCCGACTCTCTCCATATTGGTGATGGTAAAGGCCTTTCTATTATCCATGTTGGTCAATTCTCTCTTAATACAAACAATCGAACTTTCAATTTTGATAATGTGCTCCATGTTCCTCAAATCTCCAAAAATATCATCTTTGTGTCTCAACTCTCAATTTACTTCTCAAAATAAACTTTCCGTTGAATTCTTACCATCTTCTTTTCTTGTGAAGGATCTTCCCACGGGCACGGTTCTTCTTAGTGGTCCTTGCATATATGGGGATTACTCTTGGCCATTGTCGGTGTCGCCTCAAGCCCTAGTCGCCCAATAATCTCTTGAGTCATCCTGGCATCATAAATTTGGACATCCTTCTCATTCTGTTTTTAAATTTATGTTATCAAGTTTTAACCTAGGTTGTTCTTCCATTAAGTCTAAAGCTTGTAATTCGTGTTCCATTAATAAAAGTCATCAATTACCATTCCATCAATCTTCTATCTCTTCATCTTCACCATTAGAAGTTATTTTTTCTGATGTGTGTACTTCTCCAATTTTGTCTTATGAAGGGTTTCGATTTACATTATTTTTGTCAACCACTTTACCAAATACATATGGCTATACCATCTTAAGCGGAAATCTGACACAAAAGAGGCCTTCATTAAATTCAAATCCTTGTTCGAAAATTATTTTCAATCCAAAATCAAAATCCTTTATTCTGACAATGGAGGTGAGTATATTATTGCTCTCGCCTCCTTCCTTGCCCATAATGGCGTCACTCATCTCACTACCCCCCCCCCCCACACACACACACCCCTCAACATAATAGCTATTCCGAGTGTCGTCATCGACACATATTGTCGAAACAGGCCTTACCTTAATGACGTTTTCGGGTCTACCCACCAATATGTATATCTATGGCCGTTTGCTTTTCTCATAAATAGCTGATAACGGGTGCGTTTTTTACTACGGAGAACTCTTTTTTTAACCAACAAATCAACAATAAATATTTTCCTTTTTTTGGTACAAGATAAATATTTTGTTACCAACGAGTCAATAATTACCTAATCATCGTCATCGTATATAAATAGGAAGGCCGCGCCGAGCAGGCAGTTTGGCCTTTCTGTACGTTACTCATACATTATTATTGTCTTGGTCATACACATGCACCTAACTACCAAGATACGTGGATCGACGCATGCAATCAATGAAAATATGAAATCTGGTTGGTCTTGTGACCAGACCATCTAATTAAGAGATACTTACCATAGATTGACAAATGCCGCATAGTTAGTACGTTTGCGAGTAGACACATCCTTACCAATCTTAATCATATCAAATCGATCTTACTCTCTAGTTTATATATTACTCCGTATTTAAATAAACTATAATTATTTGGTTTCTTTAAATTTTCGGAGCAGATATTTTTTGTGAATTGTAAGTGAAAAATGATACCGACATACCGGTCTTGTTCCGGTAAAGTTTATTAGAAACTCTATAGATAGAGTTCTAAAGTAAATTAGTGAACCCTAGGAGAAAAAATAAAAAAGAAAAAATCAGTAAAAGATTCAGAGAGAGAACAAATTAAATCTAGCCGTTGAACTATATTTGAATGACTCAGATTTAACCAAATCCACCGATAGAATTTTTTTTTAAACTCCACCGTAACTAAACCCCCGACATATCGTAAAGGCTTTTTGTAATTATATACACGTCATTCAAACAATCCTTATCATATCTTAATAATCTTATACTCACTAGGTTACGTTTAATTACAGTATATTTTTTTCTTAATTTCTTTCTGTTTTCCTAATATACCCTCATCCGAAACTAGATGTTCCTCACCAGTCCATACGAGAACAGAGTACCCAGTTCAGACATAATACAACACTGATCGATCGATATATTGAACTGGGCATGTTAGAAGAGAGTCTCAAGAGACGATAAAAAAACAAAAAGATACCGACATACCGTTGGCTTTTGAAGATTGATAGAGGGGTGGGGCCGGGTACAGGCTGTACAGAATCCACGTGGCGTCCATCGAGCATAGCTTATCAACTACGTAGAGGAGTATATCATATCGCATCGAATTCTCACAAAACACGGGCCACACACCCTATCCCTTTGTGGTCTTTGCCTTTGTATCGCTAGCCATACACGTAGCCCTCCACTCGGCTTCTCGATCATACTAGAACGTACGCCAAACGCTGCCTTATTTAATTAGCCCTGCCTTTGGAAGTTGGAAGAGACACTCCCACAACTAATTCATTCAATGGGCGGAGCAAGGCAGCTGAGGATGGCCGTGGCGCTAGTGGCGTGTTTGGCTCTGCTCTTTCGGGTTTCGTCGGCCGCGGTTTCCCACATCGTCGGAGATGGCACTGGCTGGACTCAGCCTTCTTCCCCTTCCTTCTACAACACCTGGGCTTCCAAACAGTCCTCTTTCAGCGTCGGTGACTTTCTTGGTAAGTTTAGTTATCAATTAATTAAGTTTCCTAAGTAATCATTGTTTACATGCCACCTTAATTATTAGGTTTGATCATGTGACGACGTACTATATATATATTAGCTTCTTAACAATCTTAATTTATAGTTCCATCACATACATGAGCTCACAGGTTTGTCGGTGAGGTAATGTTTGTCCACAATATGTTGGTTTTTGTATGATACTGTCTGTCTGATCACAATTCGATCGAGATGCATACATGATCAATTGATAAGTGGTAATCTAACACACTTTTTTAAGTTCAAGTGAATTTCACATGGTTCAATTTGGATTTTTTATAGAACAAAAATATTTGATAAAAATATATAATGGCATACATTAAATTGCAACCAGCTGTTTTTCACTCTACTTTTCAACTTTTTATTTGTTATCAATAAGCTTGTCCTTCTACTATTTTTTCATACTTGTTTGGTATTATGATGTGTGATTTATGAACATAAATAAATTAAACAGTGTTCAACTTCCCGGGAGCAACCCAAACGGTGGCGGAGGTGACCAAGCCGGCGTACGACGCATGCTCGGCCGCCATGCCCATCACTCAGATGAACAACGGCCCCGTCAACCTCACCATCACCACCCCCGGCACCCACTACTACATCAGCACCGACTCCGGCCACTGCTCCGCCGGCCAGAAGTTCGCCATCACCGCCGCCAGCCCCAAAGCCCCACCTCCCACCACCACCCCCACCACTCCCACCACCCCCACCGCCCCCGCTCCCAAATCAACTCCGACCACCCCCACCGCACCTTCTCCGGGATCCACCACCCCCGCCGCCCCTTCACCGGGATCCACCACCACCACCCCTCCCGCCGCTCCGGCGCCCAAATCCTCCACTCCGAGCACACCGTCCGGCGCTTCGACCCCGGCGGCGTCACCGGCCGGAAAAGGCTCCATGGCCCCTTCCACCACCCCAACCACGCCGTCGACCGGCGCCATGACTCCGGCGGCCTCACCGGCCGGAAAAGGCGCCATGTCTCCTTCCGCAGCCTCCTCCACCCCACCCTCACCTATGGCCATGACTCCGGCGAGTGCCCCCGTGGCATCACCAGGAGGGTCAACGTCCATGTCTCCGACCGGCGCTCCGTCGCCGATGACAGGCGGCGCCTCTGCTCCTGAGTCAGGGATGAGCCCCATGGGAGCACCAATGGCGTCGGGTATGGGACCCTCTGCTGCTGGCGGGCCAGGTGTCTCGTCAACACCGTCCGACGGGGGCATGGCGAATTCTCCGGGAATGGCTCCGGGAGGACAGCCCGAGAGCTCTGCCTCCGGTGTCGGTGCCGCCCTAGTATTGCCCCTGGTGTTGCTCATCGGATCTAATTTGTTGTTTTAATAGTAGTAAAAGTACGTACACTTTGTACTGTTGAGTTGATAGAGATTTCGATGAATAATGTGTATTTTTCTTATAAACATTGATTGTGTATTTGTGTGTAATTGAGATTTGAGGGGTGCTCTGTTTATTTTTCCTGCTTTAGTTTTTATATATCATATAGTTGTTATTTCTAGTTTTTATATATCATTTATCCTTTATTAATTCTAGTTTTTGTATATCACATACTCCAGCTTGTTAATTCTAGTTTTTATATATCATATTGTTATTGATTTAGTTTTTATATCAATTTTTTTGTATTAACCGAAAATCACTTAGAATCGTGATCGATAAAAATTTATTCTATTGGAGTTTAGTGGTAATGATATTTGTCATCTTTATGACAATTTATTTTATTGAGGTTTTAATCGTGATGATAACTCATAATATTGGGCATGCATTTGTGATGACAAATTGACAATTGATCGATGACCCTAATCATTAATCAATCTATCATCCTTCCAATTAGAACCTTCATCAAGTCCTTAAAAAAGAAAAAGAAATTGTCACTAACTCTTGTATTATGTATTTCATTTATCATCAATAATCATTTTTAAAAGGAAATGTGAAGTTGATTTACCAAAATACCCTAGATAGTTAAACTAATTTGAAAATTCATTTTTAAAATAACATTCATTTCGTTCGAACATACATATCGGTTTAAGATTTATCTCAAAATTTAAAAACTTCTATACCTTGATTTAAATACCCATAATTTTATAAAGATGTTTATCTTCTATTATATATTTATAATTTTTTAATTTAATGAAGGTGTCAAAAAAAGTATGATAAACATATTAAATTAAATGATAAGTATTTTTCAAACAGGGTACTTTAATAATAATAAATTTATAGAGAATTAGCCTTAATAGACAATGATTGATTTTAAAAAATATGTATCTACTACTTCGTCCGTCCCATAAAATTTGTTCAAAAGGACACTTTGCACACATATTAAGATTAAGAAAGAGAGTTTATGATAGTGATGGATAAAGATGGGAAGAAAAAAAATAAAGGAAATGATTAAAAAGTTAAGGTGTAGATTTTTTATTGGATAATGTGGATAAAAAGTGGAATTAGATAAGAGTAATATTGTAAGAAAAAATTAATATAAAAGGAAAGATGAAAAGGCGGACAAATTTTTTGCACATCCGAAAAAGAATACTAGACAAACTTTACGGGATAGAGGGAGTAATATTTATAAAAGTAATTAACTAAGGATATTCTAGTGATCTAGTCACCTAATATAAAATATCCATACAAAATGAATATTGTTGGCACAATTTAATGAATTCTATTATGTTAGGTGTTTTCTTTACATAAATTGGGTTTTAAAACAATGTTTTAAATGATTTTTTTTTTAAAAAAATCCCCTTCTAATTATTACAATGAACAAATAAGGGCATGTTTGAATTACCTTCCATTATAAATTATTTTGCATTAGAATGTAAAATTTTATTTTATATTATAACGCATAATGAATGGTAATCCAAACAAGGTCTAACTGAAATAAGCTTCATAAATTATTTCCCTATTCGGTGAAAGTAAGAATTAGCCTCGATTGTGAAGTAATGGGCCAAAAAATTTATGGGCCAGATTTAGGCCCACACGGATGCTTAACAAACCCCTCCTTGGATAAACAGAGCTCTTCGTCCCGTGGTTGATTTAATTTTCCGGCTCCTCCTCTTTCTACGTCTGACGAACGCAGGATCGAGAAAACAAAACAATTAGGTTGAAAGAGAGAAGCAAAGAGGGGAAACATGGCTGTGTGGAAAAAGTTCGATCCGTGGTCAGTCTTCTTCAAGAGGGAGTGGAATCGCAACTGGCCATTCCTTGTCGGATTCGCCGTTACCGGAACGTTCATTACCAAGTTCTCTCTCGCCCTTACAGGTATCTCTCTTTATCAAAGGCGTCAATTTTGTTTCATTTTGCATTATATTTGTTGAGTTGATCTGAATGATCTGAATTGTCTTGCAGAGGAGGACGCGAAGAACTCTCCGTTTGTTCAGAGGCACAAGAGGTTGATATTCTTTCTCAAAGATGCCCTTTTTCTTATTAGTCAAAATCCAAAAACCCTAGATTGTTGATTTGATGTCACTTCATTTCTCTCTACCTAGCCTGTCAATGATTGTATGATTAATCTTGGTATTGGTTGCACATCTCTTTTGCTAGCGGCTTTAGTTGCAATTTAGCTCCAATGTTCCGGGCCTGTTTCTTCCATTCGGTCGAGCATTGGTTGGTGATTCAGTTGTTTCCTATGATCTTTGTGGTGTTCTGATTGCTGTATATAGCCTGTAGTGATCCTCGATCCAATTGGATGACTTTTGGTCAAATTTTGGATCCAAGTTGATACATATAGATACAACCGTTTTCTTTTTATGCCATGGACTCTGGGTCTCTGACCACAGGTTGAGTGAATGTGATTAGATTTTCATAGGAAAGTCTCTTCTGGAGTTCTGGGTAATGGGACTAGAGCAATATAGTTCTAAGTCATCAGAAATTTTCAATGCTATGGTTTCCTTTCAGTACTGCTGGAAATTTTGGTACTTAACCATTAAAATATAAGTGGATTAGTGGAGATGGATCATTGCATATGTGTAATTATCAATAGGAGAGTTGTAGTGATGCTTCAGATTGAATATTTGGTGTAAATGATCAAGTTGACCTACAATTTACGATAGTTGCCTGCCTTCTCTACATCTGTTAGCTTGATACTCGATCTTGCTTTGTACATCAGACTGTAGTGATAGTGAAGTTCTAAAGGACCATTTTCATGCATATTTCTTGCAATGAAGGGATTGGAACATGGGTATTTATTTTTGCTCAACATAAGAAGTTTAATGTGATTGTGGTACATTATTAGGTTTGTAATAGCAGTTTAATTGAATCCTCTTGGCTGACACTTCTGCTTATGAATATTGGTGTATTGCTCATGAACCTAGGTATAATAAGCTGAGCATTAGATATATTTTGTATTACTACATATCTTTTGCTAGAGGCTTTAGTTGCAATTTAGCTCCAATGTTCTGGGCCTGTTTATTCCATTCGGTCGAACATTGTTTGGTGATTCAGTTGTTTCCTATGATCTTTGTGGTGTTCTGATTGCGGTATACAGCCTTTAGTGGTCTTCGATCCAATTGGACGACTTCTAGTCAAATTTTGGATCCAAGTTGGTATGATGGTATCATATAGATACAACCGTTTTCGTTTTATGCCATGGACTTTGAGTCTCTGACCACAGGTTGAGTGAATGTGATTAGATTTTCATAGGAAAGTCTCTTCTGGAGTTCTGGGTAATGGGACAAGAGCATAGTTCTAATTTATCAGAAATTTACAATGCTTTGGTTTCCTTTTACTAGTGCTGGAAATATTAATACTTGACCATTAAAATATAAGTGGATTAGAGAAGATAGATCATTGCATATGTGTAATTATATATAGGAAAGTTGTAGTGACTAGTGATGCTTACAGATTGAATATTTGGTGTAAATGATCAAGGTGACCTACAACTTAGGATAGTTGCGTGCCTTCTCTGCATCTGTTAGCTTGATACTCGAGCTTGCTTTGTACATTAGACTGTAGTGATAGTGATTGGAACATGGCTATTTATTTTTGCTCAACATAAGAAGTTTAATGTGATTGTGGTACATTATTAGGTTTGTAATAGCGGTGTAATTGAATCCTCTTGGCTGACACTTCTGCTTATGAATATGGGTGTATTGCTCATGAACCTAGTATAACAAGCTGAGCAGTATATAGATTTTGTATTACTCTATCTTTCATATCCACAAAATTGGACTTCAATATGCATGATGTAAATAGCAAATTGGCGATCTGGTTGATCATACATCTTACACAGTCTGTTCAGTTCATGATTGCTTAGTTCAAGTCTTATACACCTTCTCCTTGATCAACCTACTAAAATTTGATGTCTCTTGCATTTTACAGGCACTGAACAATGAAGATTCTGATCATGGTTTGCAAGCTTTTGTTTTAAGATTTTGAATAACAAGAAATGTAGCACTTGTGAATCAATTGATTTTACATTTGTCTGTTGTTTTTCTTCCATGACACCTTCACATTGGGTATTTTAAATTGTATCTTTACCCTACAAGACATTTTATAAGCAACATGTAGAGAAAGCAGGACGCTTTCTTATCTTTGAGTTGACTCTTAATGTGTTTCAAGATATAAATCTCATATCCAGGGAAGAGTTAGCTTGTTATGTATGACCTTTGAATCTGAAAGTGATTTGCCCCCCTACTTCTGCAAGTTTGACATGGCACTTGGTAAAACCGAGTTTGAATCTGAAAGTAACACGAAAAATGAATAAATATATTGTCCGTTAGAGAGGTTTTATAAAATGTCGACTGAAGACAAATGTTGATGATTTTATGAATCGAGGCTGTTTTACGATTGTAGATACCATTAGAAATCAACAAGGATTGGAATTCGTTCGCTCTATTTCAATTCAATACTTGAAATATCTTTGAATTTAACAAGTATCTTAGAAAATACAAATCAGATAATGAATAAAACTTGGAGGTGCATGTCTTTAAGCTACGACTCAACCATTCTACGCATATAGGAAGCGTTTTTGTAGTAATATGAGACTTTGAAGCACTTGGATCGACAAACAAACAAACAAACAATTGCTTATGGTATTTTGCAAGAAGGAAGACAAACAAACAAACAATTGCTTAAGGTATTTTGCAAGGAGGAAGAGACCTACACTACAAAGTCATCTTCAAATCCAAGAACCAAACGACATACATAACCTACATTGAAGAAGACTACGAAATCTAAGACCTGACTTGACTTACAAAACCTAAAAGCCTTTTTTATGAAATTTGAAGAAAAAAAACATCCAATGAGGTTAGTCTATGCATTTGTCCAGTTCACAAGACTTTACCGGTCAAGAACTGACTATTAACTAATCCTAGTAAAAGGAGAACAAGACGAACTTTATCTTTGGGGTTGATCAGTAACAGCAGCTCCAGGGGTAGGATTAGTTCCAGAAGCGTTTTCGGGAGGTGTGGTTCCCCATTGTCCTTCTGATTCTAGTGGTTCAAGCACACACACTCCTCCATCAGTAAGTCCTAATGCAAATTGGTTCGGTTCTGACGGATGAGATGCAATTACAGTTGGGCACACTCTAATACTGTTTTCACACACAAAAAAAAGTTCAGATTAATTGGTTTCATTCAAAACTGTTTATCAAGTAAATAACATGCAAACCTTGGATTAGAAGGCAAGTAAGCAGAAGGGTTGATCCGGCATCTGAGTCTGAGACTAGGAGCAGTTAGAACGCTAACACTTCCGTCTTCAAAGCTTACGTATATTGATTGACTGTCACAAGAGTATGTGGCATGAGTTATCGGACCTCTCTCTTGGGGGACCCACTGCACAAGACATCATAAAACATATTTCATTTGAGAATTCATGAATCCTAATTAAGATTTTTCAGAAACGCATTTTTGTAGTCTTTTGCTGACCTGTTTCAGGCATTCAAGTTTAGGTGCTTCGTAAATGGCAATTTGGGTGGAATGAACAGCCAACAGATGTATCTGGTCTTGATGAAATTGAACCCGTGTGTCGGAAAATGGATTGCCACCCAACATTTGTAAGTATTTAGAAGTTAATTTTTCCCATCCATCCATGCTCCAAACACACAGCTGCAGGAAAAAGAAAATGGACACACTGAGCTCGTCAATAATCAAATATTCCCAAGATTTGTAAATAATGTCGGTAACAAGAATCACAGGAGAATATATTTGTTCTTTTTTTCTTCTTTTAGAGAGAGATGGAAAATATCCCTCTATGTCTGAGTTCTATAATTCTTTGATCTTCAAATTCGATGATTTTGGACATACTGAATAATAAAGACAACCGAAATTTAGCATGTTATTACCTGAGCATCAGCACCTGAAGACACAAGAATATTCAATGCATTAGAAAAAGCCAACCCAGTGATCCTTTTCTGATGTCCTTTTAGCTTGGTTTTAACCTGTAAGAAACACCAAACATGACAGCAGTTAGACTTCCACTCATTTTAATTGAGAATGTGACGTGTTTATAGAGACATCAGCTTGTAATTCAGACCTCATCGACCCGGACATTATAAATTTGAATAGTAGAATCTTCCATGCCAATAGCAATAATATTGTTGTCCTGAGGATGGAATGCCAAGAACGTTGCTGCGGGAGGAGGTGGCATGAATGTCGTCATGGTCTGTGCAAGAGGAAGAGGAAAAAAAATCCATTAATGGAGAATACAAGTAGATTATCAGCACTACATTACAAATGTGTTGAGAAATACAAAGTCAAGAACATACAACAAACAAGTTACCTTGAAGGTCATCATATTAAACAAGGAGATTTTCCCTCCGGAAGCTGACATGACATATGAATCATTCTTTGAAAGTGCAAAGCATGACACGGCATCTTCAGGATTTGTGTCACTTAAATCATTTGTCATTAAGAACCCACTTGCAGGTTGCCACAGTTGTGGTTGACTACTAGCAGTAGCCTGTGCATAGAATTTGAAGGGTGATAATACACGATTCAAGCGGATAAAGGAAAAAAAAGATCTTCCTCGGAGTAAGGATTGGACATAATACCTTGGTAATTGTGTTCCGCTCATTTCTTTGCCATTTCCACAACTTGTGCACAGCATTAGATGCTAATGCCAAGATGGCAAATCCGGAATTTGTGTAAATCAGCCTAGAAATCTGTAAGTATACCAAAATACAGCATAAGACAAAGCAGTCGAACAGTAAGTTTCATCTGTCAATAAAATGCACATACCATCTCATTGCACCAGACACTTCACAAAATGAAAAGGGCTTCAGTAAATTTAAGAATAAAAATTTCATATAAGCTGCAGTATTAGTCTAATAATCGACTTCATTTTATTTGTTCATGTTTTTATCAATCCCGCATTTAGCATGCAGTAGGAGAGCAATTCTGATACCACATATTGTATCCAAAGGTTTGTAAGAATAACCGTCCAAATAAGCAAACATGATGGATGGATATGGATATCTTTGTTAGAAGGAAGAGATCACAAGACAATTTTAAACTGCACTGAGAGCGTTTATCATAGTTATCGACTCAAATACCATATATGAGAAAAAGAATACAGTTGCATTTACTAAAAAAATTAATAGTTTTACCCTCATTGCGGATATACTATCATGAAGTCTTAATGAACGGCACTGTGATGGTTCATTGATTTCCGGCAGTTTCCACGCCTTGGGTTTATCAATTGATTCATCAACTCTTGGTTTCACATCTACCAGACTTCGGTTATCAGAATTCTGCAAATCCTCAAAAGAAATGAATTTCAGAAAAAGAACAAAAGAGTTGCTTCTAAAGGATGCAAAAAGGATGCACAATCAACTTATTTCCACAGCAGATCCCAAAACAATCCTATGTGACTAATCCAAAAAAAAAAAAAAAAAACTCACCATCCCCACAGAAGTAGCCACAAGAGCAGTGCGATCTCCGATAGTAGCTGGAACAGCTGCATTTGCAGGAGAAAAAGCACCTAACTGGGGGGAGCCCTGTAAAGAAATACAACATTAAGCATATAATTTCAAAATCAATTATCACATTGTCAAAAGCCATAGAGCAACTTTACTTTTGCAATAGATCCAGCAGCTGCTCTAGAAGCATCAAATGGATGACTTTCCACGTTACGCAGCAACCTAAAACCATCTGCATTTGCTAGAACTTTGATACCATTATCCATAGTAGAAACAGCTAATAGTGTCCCATCCTTGTTAAATCTGATACAAGGAGAAGCCTGGAAATTTTGGAAAGTATTTATACAGCAGGTTAGAAAGTAGCATTATAAAGTTGGAGAGGGAGCCAAAAGATTAAAAAGTGTCCAACAATTACCGGGAGTCCACCCTCTGCATCTACAGTTGTCAAGGGGTTAGCACTATCCATATCCCAGAACTTAACCATAAACTCATCCCCAGCAGCAAGGAATCTGTTCCTAGTTGTATCAAATTGTACAACTCCAACAGATCGCTTTCCCAGACCATGGTATGTGCGTTTAACTCTCCCCTCACTTTCATTCCATTCCACCAGAAATGACTCCCCTTCTTTGCTGGTTCCACAAGAGAACAACCTACAAGGGAAGAAATTAAAACTTGAAATACTACAATATTACAAAATTGAGACTCAACCTTGAACCAGAATCATTTTTTGAAAAAAAATGAAAAAGCATTGACATGCAAAGAAAGAGATCAAAAAATGTGCATATATACCTTTTTCCATCAGCACTATAGGCCATAGTGGTCGATGAACGACCTGGTGCATCGTAGTCTACCCTTGAACCCGCATTATCATACAACCATGCTTTTATCTTTCCATCCGTTGCAGTCGAGAAAATGAACTGGATCATTCACACAATGACATTATAAGAAAAGTTTCATTCCAATCTGTGAAATATCTTTTTAATAACCAGATATGTATAGTATTGATCGATGAAAATAGCTATTTCCTAATCTGCACAGATTTGACAGATCGGGTAGCTATGCAAATGTGGAGAAGAGGCATTACAAAATATAAAAATCAAAACCTCTAGCCAGTACTTGCCACAGTAAATAAACCAACCCTGCCTTATCATTTTACTAGATAAGTTATATACTTATATTCATTTCATTATAACAATAGATTGTCTACAATATCATGCAAGAGAAAAATAGTCATGATAAGATCCTAACTGTTTGTATACCTGAATGTTCTCCTTGTGATGTGGACAAACAGAATATACAGGTGCTTCATGACCCTCAAAAGTGTACTGCTTAGTACCAGTAGTTGCATCCCAAACCTGCAGTGACAAAGTAGTGCCATCACATCTGATAGTCATTCACCCAATGACTATTTTTATCTGCTGGCATATGCAAAAATATCCACTTGTAAACAAAGATACCTTAATAAGCCTGTCCTCCCCACAGGTAACCACGCATAGCTGCTTCGTCAGACAAGAGAAGGCAAGATCATTGACACTGCCAGCATGAGCCTCTATCTGCAGTAGGACAATAGAACGGACCTGGTCATTATTTAAGAAAAAAATCGAATGATTAAGAAGCTGATTAAACAATTCTGAATACAAACCTCTAGAGGGTTTCTAAGCTCACTTGAGCCAGTGTAGGAAAAAAGGTGCACAAGATGCTTCGAGTATGCAATGCCGAAAAGGGTGCCATCTGGGCTCCACATGACACGATTAATTGACACGGCATGGTCATTGAGTAGAGATGTCTGATCAAGAAATCACAGGTGTTCAACTAGATCAACAACGGTGATAAGCCCGTCTCAAATTATAAACAAGAAATCAGACAAACTGAAGTTGTAATGAACACGATGGAAGATCCCACACCTTAAACTTGGCAAAAGCAACCTTCTTGCCAGTGACTAATTCCCATACCATGACATCACCAGTGTTGGTTCCCACTGAAAGATCCACAAATTGATGTTGATTAAATGATGAACGTAATTTCAAAATGAAGTAATCATCATTTCCCCACTGACCTAAAAGAAGAATAGACTGCAGGGGATGGAAATCTAGACTCTTTACAGCAGAACCCTGAGACAAGTTCATAACAACATTCTTTGGCAAGTCATCTGATGAATATGAAGTTTGACCATGGCTTTGGTTGTTGAATCCAACTGGCATCATATTGACTGGAAGATTGTTCACCTGTTCATAGATTCATCATATACAGAAATAGTAAAGAGCTGTAACAATCCTGTAAAAGTACACCACTGGATGGTACATAGTGAAACACAATTTTTAAAAAAAAATTCTTATACAAAATGCTGTCTTTAAATCAGACTAGGAGCTCAGCGATTTCTATACATGTTCCATGTAGCACAAGTCGAATGCAAAAGGGATTTCTTGAATAAATTTGCTTCTTGTAAACTTATAAGACTATTCAAACACTCTTGGCATAATTGAAGTGTTACATATATTTAACCACTAGTAAAATCTCCAAGCTAACACGTAAAGTACAAAAATCATGAAGATGTGCAGAGAGGGTAGGGGCATACTTCATCTGATACTCCAAATGGTCTTGGTCTTTTCAACACATGGTCAGAATCAGCTGTTTGATAATCAATAGCTGCCCCATTGTTAGGAGGGGTCCTAGGCCGCTTCAAGAGAGCTGCAGCTGCCATCAGAGGGGAACAAGAAACTGGGTAACTATCAATGCACTAAATTGCTCACACGAAATTGAAAAGAAAAATGTGATCATAAAGGAATTTGACAGGAAGTAAAGCATAAAGTGGGGGAAGAGAACGAATTGAGATGTCAAAATGGCTATAAAAATGGTCAGTAATTGAGGGCTACAGTTGGCCACATAAATACTTAAAAGGTAAAAAGAACTTTGTTACAAAAGTACCTGCAGCATTAGGGGCGCCCAAACCAATGGGTCCAGCAGAGGCTGCAGGGTGTGGCACAGGAGATGGATTAGCCATCCAACCAGCAATAGGAGTGGGAAGAGCATTTGGAGGAGGCTGAAATGGCTTGCGAACAAAACAGGAAAAGTCAGAATAGACAGATAACTTACAGATTTACTTCTGATTTAAATCTAGGACCTGTACTGTTTTACTCACCGGATGAGCTCCTAGAGGAAACGCCCCAGGCTTCTGAACAACAGCGTTTATCAAAGGATTGGTCACAGGAGATGGTGCCCTTCCGCCATTATTAGGAGGCCCACATGTATGATCAACAAAAAGGGTTTTGATATCAGGATTAGGTCGTGGATTCTTGCAAAGCTGATGTTGCCAGTTCAAACTACAATGTACAGATGCCATGAAAAAGTAGTTTTAAATACATACTGATGCTCATAACAGATGACAACTTAGGAAAGTTATTTTAAAAAAAGTCACCTCTGGTTAATCAAGGTCCTCAATCTTGAGTTCCTCAGGGTAGGAAACTGAAGTTTATCACGGAATAATGGATTGGCCTCTATCAACTTTTTCAGTTCAGTAAGCATTATGCCCCTAGCAGACTTAGTATCACCATATTTGGATAGCTGCTCATTTTCTCTGCACAATTTTTTTTTCCATAATAGGTTGAAGTGTGCATGATACAAGAAAACAATAACAGAAACTGTGAAACAACAATTTATGCAGACCTAAAGTTGTCTAAAGTCAGTAGCTGTGTTATTTCCTTGAAGAGATCCTCGTTGAAAGCTGAGAACACCTTCAAGTCCTTCACAAGAATATCTACAGCTTTTGCACGATCCCGCCTAAAATTATCATCAAGTTGTATAATGTCAGTAGCTGTGTTATAGTTGGATGAGGAACAAACATAAAAAACATGTAGATGGTAAATGCATGTGACATAGCTACCTATCCAAGGCTTCCAAGTACTTTTGCTTCCGGATTTCAAAGAAAATTTTCATAGAATATCGATTATCATCAACTTTGGTGAAACCTGAGAGATACTTTTCCACCTCATCCCAATCTCCATTGGTCACCAAGTCCTCAAAGTATTTCATATTGAAGAAAAATGCTGATTCTTGCTCCAACCTTGATCAAGAGAGAGGAAAAAAAAAACGTTACATTCAGCTCAAGGGAGGGAAAAAAAACCTTCAGTAAAAAACATCCGATGAGAACAGAGCATGTAAGTGTCATTTACTGCACACTTAATCTAGCAATGAATGCACAAGTAACTTCAGTGAGTTTCTGTATAGTAATCACTCAATCTTCTAAACGTTTCAGGACAACCTCCAAGGTCACACAATGGACAACCTCCAAGGTCAACTAAAGACAAGTAACTAAATTCCCTAAGCTGAACACGTTACCTATTCCAAAATGGAAATTAACTCGTTGCATCAGCTGTCTCATAATTATCACTAAAACATTCGCATTTATGCAGAACAATACCAACCATATAACCCCACCATTTCAAATTAAGAAAGCCATACAAAGAACGCTAATCAGAACGCCGTACTTTAAAAAACAACAATAATTGAAGCAATTTACTTTGTCATCCCCCTACCCCTTCACCAAACCATTAAGTGTTGCTATCAAGTAAAGTAAAGAAACAATAAATACGAACAAATCCAATTTCACGTTAAAATTTTAAAAAATAAAAATATACAAGCAAAAAGTATAAATTCAAAATTAGGTGAATAAACATGAAAATTTTAAAATTGACCGGATAATTACTTGTGAACCGTCTCCTTGAATTTCTCCTCATCGAGAAACTGGAGTATGAGGAACACGAGCTCCCTGCTAAGAGACGACATCTTCTAGAGGAGCCTTCCAGAATTCCCCCTCCAAAAACTCAAAACCCTTCCCAGATCGAAGCCTGAAACAGAACAAACACACTCCAATCTAAATCCCTAGAAATTATTGCGTGAAGAAATCGACAAATCAGACAAATTCAGGCAAAGAACCATCAAATTGCAGATTAATGGAAGGGAACCGAGGAGTCGTACCCGCTCGAAGAGATTCAGAAACAGAGGGAAAGCAGATCAGAACGAGCGCGCTTCGTAGAAGAAGCGACGAGCGAACAAGGTGAAGAGGCGAAGAAGAAGAAGAAGACGGAGACAGGCGGTCGTTTTAGCAGAGTGCCTCTTCTCTCTCTCCAGATGGGCGTTTCTGAGGGTCAGAGAGAAGATATGAGGGGGGAAGCCATTTATAGGCAAGAGAGAAAGCAAAGAAAAGAAAGGGTTTCAGAGAAATTGTGGAGTATGGTCCAACTATAAAATCTCGCGAAACGAAAATAATACGGTATGAAATAATCATATCATGAAATTTGTGACAAATAAAAGCCATATTGCCAAAAGTGAACGATACGAGAAGTTCGATAACGAAGCGAGAGTTGATAACCAGGTGTGCTTATTTAATAAGTTAACCTACTTATATCTCGAGCGGTCACGCGCACTCACTCCCGTTAGATTAGGCTTTGTATCCAGCTGGACTTTTCAAAGGGACGTTATCGTGTTTGAAATATAAAAAATATATATATATATAATATATATAAAATATATATATTTATTTCCTTTTCTTTTTATAGGAAATTTATTTCCTTTTCAAATTGGAATAGAAACTTCAAGATGCCGAAGCTATTTATTTTTCTTTTATTTCATGACTTTATTTTTTTTTCTTTTTTCTTTTTTGTAGGTGTTGGTGGTTGATGGAGACAATTGCCCAACCACCATAGAATACCCCTCACATGTTTTTTTTTTGTACAGGCTAATTTGATTTATGGAACTATATATCCGTATGAAGATGGAATATGGTATTTTATTTTGCCTTCACTTTATAGGATAAACTAGTTGTTCTTGTTATGTCATTCACGATTACAACTCAATAATTTTTAGATATATTATAAATATAATATTAAAAAAGTAAATATACAAAAATCAATAAAAAAAGTCAAAAATAATATAAATTCTTAAAAAAATTTAACAAATTTAATAAAATTTTAAAAAAGATAGTTAATAAGAAAAAACAAAAAAATATAGATCTTTTATATTTACATAAAAATCCAAAAAGAAAGTTAAGGAAATATAATATATTTTTTTTATTAAAATTTAATTTAGGCAAGTAATTATATAGATATTTGAAAATTTTACCTTTATCAAAATTTGATTTAAGATAAATATTTTTTATAAAAAGATAAAAGATAAAGATAAAATAATTTTCGTTATTTTTTATTAAAATTTGAATTAATTTTTTTCCACGTGAATAAATAGAAAGGAATTTAATTGAAAAAAAATATAAATAATTTTTTTAATATAAGGGGCAAGAATTAATGTGCTGGCTAGACTAGTTACAACTTTATATATAGTTATAGATATATATGGTTTGTTTTCATTTCAAAGATATATATGTGATCACGTGTACATATTTTTTATTTTTTTTAATGTATCTTTTACATATAATAAATATAATGTACTTTTTTATCTATTTTGGTCAAATATTATTTTATCTTTATATTTATGAGTTTGGTTCAAATGAAACAAACTCTTATCCTAAAACGAACTCTTATCCTAAAACGAATGCACTTTTCATAGTTAGTAATGCACTTTTCATATAAAAGTGCATTGAAAAATACAAAAAGTGCATTACGAAAAAAGTGCACTAATTTTTTTTTAAAGTGCACTAAAAAGTACGAAAAAAACAAATGCGAAAAAGTGCACCCCAAAGTAGGAAAAGTGCACTACTAACTACAAAAAGTGCATTCGTTTTAGGATAAGAGTTCGTTTTAGGATAAGAGTTTGTTTCATTTGAACCAAACTCTTATATTTATTTGGGGTAAATTTGTACAAATATTATTTTATCTTTATGTTTAGTTGAAGATAACTTTTTTTAGCATAATTAACTATTTAAAATTATTATTTCGATAAAGGGGTGATGTGGCGCAATGTGATGACAGAAATTGTTTCGACTTTAATTATCTACCTAATACATTATAAAGCAAAAACCATGTTTGTTGAAAATATTGCGCCACATGGCATTCTTTGAATAAAATAATATTATATTTTTTATAATAAAAATTATACTTACTTGTATCATTCTTTCTATAAATCCAATTTTTATTTTATAATATAATAACTTGATCGATATGTTGATATTTTTTATGCATATTTTTTTTTATCTTGTAACAAGATTTGTGATTTAAGTATATAGTTTTTTTTATCTATATGTTGATAATAACTTGATCTAATATTTTATATTAATTTTATGCATAGCAATTTTTTTATCTCTTAACAAAAATCGGGCTTCAAGTATATGATTTTTTTATCTATATGTTGATAAAATATGGACACAATCTTAAAGATTTTTTTATAAATTACATATTTTTATTATAATATTATATACAAGTGCTTTAAATTTTATATTAATATCATATTATTATATAATTTTTAGTAAAATTATCCCGTGAATATCACGGGGATTCTACTAGTTAGTAATAGATTTTTATAATTAATTATTTGACTGATAAATGAGGGCTCATTGGAATAGGGTTGGTATACTTGTTTAATTAGTAGGAGACATTTAAGTTATTATAATAAAACTAGTTGAAAAGTTATTATAATAAAATTAGTTGAATATCACTATAATTAGTTGAAAAGTGTACGGATAATATCACTATAATTTTAAATATTTTATGTATTTTAATGGGAGCAATCTACACAAAACAATATATTAAATAAAAATAATAAATTTATCATAAGGCCCCGATTTATATTAATTCTCTATATAATTCTTTCTACAGGTTGAATATTTCATGCATAGATTGATATTGTTATAATATTTATTTTAAAAATAGAAATTAATTTATTCATGCAATTAAATGTATAACATAATTTCTTATAAAAAAAATATAGTGTGTACTAAAAAATATCATATATTATATAAATAAATTCATTATATTAGAAAATTGTAACATATAGATAAAAAAATTTATATTCTTGGAGCCCAAGTTTTTTTAAAAAAGAAAAAATTATTATTTATAAAACTAATATTGAAAATATAATCATTTAAATCAAGTTTTGTAAAAAGATGTGTACATAAAATTAATATAGAAAATATCAACCTATAGATATAAATTTTTATAGATAGAAAATTATAGAAATATGTTATCTATTTTATTAAAAATATTAGAAAATATAACATTATTTTGTTCAAACAACGCCACATGGCGTAATTTTTCCAACACACATGGTTTCTACTTTATAATGTATTAGGTAGATGAGAGATAATTTGATTTTATAACTTTACTAGGAGTATATGACTGTGTAAATGTACAGACTAATAATTTTGTAAGTTGTATATATTTTTACATATAAGTATCACATGCATTTACAATTGACATTCACTTAGTGTTATGCTCTTTTATTATTATGAATTTTACTTTGAATTGTAACAATCTAAATGATGATATTAAGTGTGGAAGATAAAAAGACTATGATATAATATTCCAATAAAATAACATTATTAAATATATTTTGGGCACAAATTTATTGTTTATGCTATACAAATATTGTTTGTGTAAAAAATCTTTTAAGATTATTAACTAAGCGATATATTCTTTTCATAATTAAGGTCCACATTGATTGAAAAAAAAAATTGTTTCTTATCTTGACCCTTCCCTTGACTCCCTCCTGTCGCAATGGTGTGGGGCTTCAGAGGGCCAAAAGTGTTCGCAATCCTCTCCTAAGACGAGTCAAATAATCAAGTAACGAAAAAGAGTGGTTGACCCGAGCTGTAGATACCACCCACATCATTCCCGACAACGAACAAAGGTACGCTCGCTTGTTGTCTTGTTCTCTGCCGCGAACAGGGATCGCTTCTAATCTCCCCGGTGACCGGGGGTGACAACTTGCACAATGAGTGCTTGCTCTTCTTCGAGAAGCACCCTCTTCCTTTAATTATGAAATAAACTAACGTAACAAAGAGAATGCAATTAATTAGATTCTTTTCATTTACGTCATAATATTAACTATGCAATTAAAAATCTAAAAATTTAATCATATTTGTGGCATTGATTGACAAAAAATACGAATTTACTATATAGATAGATTTAAATTTAAATATCTTAAAATTTAACATAAAGTCGTCGTTTTTTAGATCGTTTCGAATATAACGATAACTATCATTATATTATATGCTCAAGCCCCTTCCTTTTTTCAAGACGTAAAATTTATTTGTTCGATTATGTTTAAAGGCTCGATCAAACTATCCAAACAACTGTATTTTTGAAAGAGAATGATTCATTTTCCTGATATCGTGTCTTAACACTCTCACCCAACCACCTGCTCCTCAACTCCCTCATGTTTGGATCTTACAAAATCTACCCAAATGATAATGTGATGCGACCCTAGGGTAACAAGGGGAGGATCTAGGTTCGAAACATTCGGATCTTCTCCGACAAATAGTAATAGATTTGAGGCCGAAGCCTAGATTTTGAGATAAGAGGTGAAGTGAAAGGATTGAGAAGGGGGCCTAGTTTGACGTAGACCAGGAGAATATGGGGTAGGGAAAAGAATAGGGTGACGCCCGGGCCAAAGGGGAGGAGGAACTCGACTCAAAGCTCTGGCTTAATTCATTTTGGACGTGAGAATTACAATGGGGTGTGGCTCCTTTATATAGAGGAGAACCACGAAACCCTAGTCTAGCAAGGGAGAGGCGCCTAGGGTTTGTATGCAAACAAAGCCCAACGACTCCTGGCCCAATAAGACAACATACTAATAATGGAAACTAGCTATAAAGGGAAATAACAAGGCTAGCCCATACAATAAGAATGGACACACGCCTAAAAGGGAAATGACGGAAATATAAATGACGGAAATATAAATAATAACATAAATGAGACTAAGTCCTGATCCAAGGAGGTCTCCAATGTCTAGATCGTCTCGGAATGGTAGGAGCTGGGTCCGAGCCTAGACAGGGTCGCATCATCCTCCCTCCCTTAGATTCGAAGTGTCCTCGCTTCGACGTGGTGGAGACGAGAGAAGAAGGATGCGACCTAATCAAAACCATGCCATCGACGTGGGTCTTCCCGAAGAACAAAGTAAATGTTGTCGACACAGGGGCATATTCGATTATGGGTTTGGGGTCGGCGTCGGGCATCAAACATAAAGGCATGTTGATTAGGGTGTCCGACGACATAGACTCATCCAAAGGGGGTGCTGACATAGGTGAGGGCTTGGTGTCAAGATCAGGTGGGCCCTCGACCTCGGGTGTTGGCCCTGCTGGTGTGGAGTCCTCGATATGGACTAGCTCGCTCGGTACGGGTGCCGTTTGCGGCTGTGGTGTCGGGACGTTCTCGATGATGAGCTCGCTCGACTCCGGCGCCAATGGCGGAACGAGTATGGGATGGAAACGCGCCATGTATTCAACCAATTGGCGCTCTAAGGCCGCGAGCATGTCCTCGAGGCTAGGACTCTCGGCCACGGGAGAGGGCGAGGGTTCAGCCGACGGGGTCGGTCTTGGCACATGGTGTGCCGAGGCCGGCCGTGGCCTAGGTTGGTGTCGCGGGTCCGGCTCGCGAACTCGGGTAGGTGGGCGCCGAGGAGGCGGACTCCAATTCCGCTCGTCATAGGAACGATGCCGGGATCTAGGAGTTTCTCCGTAGTAGCGGGCCCGATTCTCGGGAAGCCGGTATGGTGGGATCCAATCCGGGTGGTCTCTTGGAAGCGGTTTATATGGACGAGATTTGACTCGTCGATGTGGTCGATCCCAAGAATCCGAATCGTCCCATATTTCCGAGCAGGTCCAAGACATGGCTCGGCCCCTCGGTTTTTTTTTTCTTTTTCTTTTTTTTTTTAATACTAGGGATCTTCCACAATCCGGAAGATTCTCTTACAATAGGAAAAATATTTAAACTAACCTAGAAAGAAATAACAAGGAGATCTTTTATAAGATAAGATCTCTACAAAAGGAAATAAGATCAAAACAAACAAATAAAAAGATAGAGGATCTTTTATAATTAAGATCCTTTACAAAAAAAGTAATAAAATTCGGAAATAAAAGATATGCTCCAAAACTAACACACTCAATCTCGGAAAGAATCCCCAAAATCTAGGGTTTCCGAAAAAGGAGTGGATTGGCACGGAGGTCGCGCGGGGCTGGATTCTTCGGCACGGTGTGGCGCGCTGTCGTGCTCCTGCTGCAGCACTGGACTGTGCCAGGATCCGAGTCCTGGCACGCTGGTGGCGAAGTCCCGGCACGCTGGTGCGTCCTGGCGCGCTAGCTGGTTGGTATTTCGCCCTTTTGGAGGGGCAAACGACGTCCGTTTTGGGCGAATTTTATATGCACGGACTCGTATCGAAAAGATCTACAATATTCTGGAAGAAAATTGCAGAAAACATATTTTTTTTGGGTCGAAATCTGGACAGAAATCGAACTTGTTTTTTTTTTTGAAAATGGAGAAGGAACCGTTCGAAGCGCCTAAGCTCTGATACCAATTGATGCGACCCTAGGGTAACAAGGGGAGGATCTAGGCTCGAAACGTTCGGATCTTCTCCGACAAATAGTAACCGGATAGATTTGAGGCCGAAGCCTAGATTTTGAGATAAGAGGTGAAGTGAAAGGATTGAGAAGGGGGTCTAGTTTGACGTAGACCAGGAGAATATGGGGTAGGGAAAAGAATAGGGTGACGCCCGGGCCAAAGGGGAGGAGGAACTCGACTCAAAGCTCTGGCTTAATTCATTTTGGACGTGAGAATTACAATGGGGTGTGGCTCCTTTATATAGAGGAGAACCACGAAACCCTAGTCTAGCAAGGGAGAGGCGCCTAGGGTTTGTATGCAAACAAAGCCCAACGACTCCTGGCCCAATAAGACAACATACTAATAATGGAAACTAGCTATAAAGGGAAATAACAAGGCTAGCCCATACTATAAGAATGGACACACGCCTAAAAGGAAAATGACGGAAATATAAATGACGGAAATATAAATAATAACATAAATGAGACTAAGTCCTGATCCAAGGAGGTCTCCAAGGTCTAGATCGTCTCGGAATGGTAGGAGCTGGGTCCGAGCCTAGACAGGATCGCATCATAATGTCACCAATCACAAGTGATGTAAGGCCAGATTTCGTAGAAACGTTCGTCCATGTCTACACGAGAACTTTTCAAAAGGATACCCATAATAGTATTTCTCTCCCTCTAGTATGCTTAACCTCAGAGTTCGTCCTCACTTAAACCCTAAAAAAGGAATTTTTATTGATATAAGTAGCACTTCAATCCTTTATAAATCAAATTCAAATATATGATGATACAAGTTGCACATGACTCAAGTGCATGAGTCCCTATCCTAAAGGTTGATGTGAACTTTGGACAAGGCAAGATGTGATAGTTCGAATAAAAAGAGAATTTGATCCCTCTACTAATGCAACCTCGCCCATGGATGCCACCGAGGAGGAGAAAGCCATGTCACTTCACTCGGACGACCCCATCACACGTAGTTGTGCTAAGCGCATTGCCAAGGCAACGTAGTCACTCGTGACATGAGTCCTCGCTAGCCACGACACACCCTCGCCATTGCATGTCTACCTCATCACCCTCAGCGTCGCGGATCCTTGCCTAGGCCTAGTGGGCCAACCCGACACCGCAAGTGACTCTCGCCAAGCACTAATGTGCACGCCCCAACACCCAATTTAGGTCTTGACACTTCTGGTATCGTGACCAAGACCTTGTGTCTTTTCTTGTTTTATTTAGTAGTATTTACCAAGTTAAAACATTTCTATATATGTTGTTCTACTTTTAATAGTTGTTTTCAACCTTTTAAGGAGATGGCCTCGTTTGCACACTTGGCCCATTCCGCCCCGTTTATCTTGCCTAGGGTTTCGAGTCGCCTTTTTATAAGGCACTCCTGGCATCTATTTCTAGGTCATGCTGAATTAAATCCGAGCTTAAGTAGAGAAAACTCCTTCTTTGGATCTTTAATTTGCGTCAAACACGTTACTTCATACTAATCTATCGATCTCTCAAGGTCATCACATTGATCTTGCAACTCGAGTTTCATAACATTGAGACTCCTAAGATCCATCACGTTGGATCTTCACCAAGGCCAAGAATCCCTTCTCGATCTAGCTTCCACACCACCACTTCATTCGAGACAAGCTAAACGGTCTAGATCTCCAATTCAAGGTGTCATTGATACCATTCGGAATCAAGGTCGCATCAATTGGTATCAGAGGTTATGCTCCTGTAAGTCGCTCAAAGCATTTTTGTTCACGCATCTATCAAGTCAATCAATCCATTGCAAGTTCTTGTCTTGCTTTGAATTGCTTAAAATACAAACTGAATTGTCGTGACCTTGTTTGGTTCAAACAAGCAAGCCTTGTACTGATTTTGTACCAATTGCTTTTTCCTTGCCCTATTGGCATGATTATGGTGTGAACGTAGAACATACTTGGCATAATTCTTGTTATTCAATTCAAATTTTGTACCATTTTTTCCTTGTAGCATTTTTCTGAGTGATTATATTCCACCATCATGCTTGCCTCAAAACAAAGCAGCCTATTATGGGCGTCGCGCTGCTGTAGGGACTCCTTTCGCAAGGGCGTTCCGTGGAGCCAGTCGCACGGGAGGCCAACTTCCTCAGCATAGCCATGATGATGATCGAGCACCAATGATCCAGACTTTGGACATAGACCGCATTGACACCAACGCCAACATCGGGCATGCACTCCCCGTGTTCGCATTCTCAACGTAGCCTATGATCACCGTCATCAAGAGCGTCCGGCGCATGTATCACGCCGTGATGTTAAGGTTAAATTTGAACATTTTCATGGTTTATATGATTTTGATATGTTTATTGAATGGTTGTAGGGTATGGAGAACGTCTTGCGACATTGTCATTATGAGGAATATGAAAAGGTAAAGGTGGTGCCGCTAGAACATGGTGGCACCACCTGGAGGTCGATTGTCATCGTCGTGGCCAACCCTCAATTGTTGTGTGGCACCAACTCATGCACATTTTGAAGCACAAGTATGTGCCCTAAAATCGCAAGGAAAATATGTGCACTGAAATATGTCGAGCTCATCAAGGTTCGCTTAGGCTAGATGAATTTTTCGCCAAGATAGAGGACATGTTCTTCAAGGTTGGGCGTTAGTGCCTCCCTGACGACATTCATTTCGTATCGAGTAAGAAGCCTAACACCGCTTTTGTCCCTTTGTCTAAGGAATTGCACTTGGAATAGCTTTCATTTGGGTGCTCCCACTTGTTTTCGGGTCGCCAACAAATAGTTGAAGTTATGGTAGCGGACATCGACAATGCCATGAAGGGAGATATAGGGACTTTTAGATATAATAAGGGTTTTGGGGTACAAAAAAGGTTTAATAAAATAAAATTTCATTTAAGGAGAAAATGCCAACGGGTATTATGATGTCTAAAAAACAATTGATGTGTAAATTTTAAGAATTAAGGTGTAAATTCTAAGAGTGAAAGAGAAATTGTCAAGTGTTAAAATCCTAAGTGGATTAATATCAAAATGACATGTGTTAAAAGCTTATGTGGCGCCATAAGGTGACTCTAAACCTGATTGCTTTTATATATATAGTAGATTAAGGTGAAAAAATTCTCCTAAAATTACCCCTATTAAATGACAGATTAAAAATATGCGAAATCAAAATGGCTCTTCATATTCTCTCAATTATTGATAGTTGTTTTGTGCTTTTACCCCTATTAATGTAGTATAATTATTAGGGGCATAAATGGAAAGAAATGAACAAAATTATTATATGAACATTTATTTAAAAAAAATATAGTTATTCATTTTGAAACTGTTAATGTAGTATAGAACTGTTAATGTCTGATTTAAAATTCAGCTAATAATACTCATATTTCAACCTTTGAACCGACCTAAAACCAACAGTATTGGCCTATATATTGGGCAATCAATGTCGATAGAAACTTAATAGTTTTTTTTAAAACTATATATATATATAGCCTAATAAAGGGCACAGGTTAATTAAGAATTTTATTGATAAAAAATTAGATATTTCAATAGGAATTATTTTCAATTGAACTAGTTGATGTACCCGTGTCATGCACGGGATTTTTAATAGTTATTTGATATATTTATTGTAATTTATTTTACGTGAATATTAATAATTATTTTTAAATAAATAAAATATAACTTAATGTTAATAACTTCATATAATTTAACCTCCAAATACTAAATAGAATAACCAATAAGAAAATATGTTCGAAATAACTATAAGACTAAAATAAGCAAAATATGTTCGAAATAATGTTTGAGAAAGAAAATTCATATTGTAATATTGTAATGATTTGCATTGGATCTGCAAACAACTTAATTTTCCTCTTCGTGCTTCAAAGGTTTTTGAAACTGGAAGTGAAAAGTTAATCTTCTACAAGTTTATCTCCATTATCATCATATGGGATGAGCTTTCATTTAAGGACTTAGAAGGAGTAAGTGGTTCATTCGACGATACATTGCAGTATAGTTCAGGCTCAAATGCGGTTTGTGACCTAGTTAAGGTGATGATAAATAGGATAGATGGATTCGACTTTAATTATAGTATATTGATATTAACTGATAAGAAAATAGTTGCATAATTGTATTATAAAAATTTTAACGGAATTTTTTTATATAAAAAATTTCTACATGATGACATTATTGAAAAAAATTCTATATGATAAATCTAGTTGAAATTTCTACGCATTTGAGAAAATGAAGATTAATCAAGCTTCATGATACAATGATAAATCTATATACTATGATGTGATATTCTACATGAAACATGTTATTGAATCTCTTAAAATCTTGTTGTCATCATTTGTACTGCTTAAATAATTTATATTAGAAAATTATCTTATTATTTTTCACATTTGGGATATTTATTTAGTGAATGAGAAGAAAAAATAATCTTGAAATGTAGGGATGTACACATATATATTTAAAATAGAAACAATCATTTTTACATAAAAATTCAAAAGTTATTTTTATGTAATTATTTAATATAAATTGATCCTGAAATAAAATTATTTAATATATATTGATCTTACAAAGTTACATGCATGTTAGATATTATTTTATGAAATTATTTCATATAAACTGATCTTACTAATACAATTATTTAATAATTACTTCAGAAAATTGATCTAAATAAGTATTTAAAAATACAAATTGAACTACTCATTAAGGAAATATAATTATTGAATAAGAAGAAAAAGTAACCATGAAATTTTAGGGATATATATGCATAGAAGAGAAAACAATAAATTTAATTTAAAATACAATTATTTTTTTTTTTTGGGTCTTGCCTTTTGGCTCGCCCGGTTCGATCGGTCGGACACCGCTCTACATCCGGACCGGGTACTTCGTGGCCCCATTTTGGGGGAGACCCTCCCAATATCAATTTTTCCATACATGCTGCCAGTGAGATTCGAACTTCGAACCTCCTGCACAACACTTAAGGAGTCTAACACCACTTTACCACTAGACCAACTGAGTATTGGTATTTAAAATACAATTATTTAATATTGATTGATCTTAAAAAGTTACATAGATGTAAGCTAATTAAGAAAGATATAGTAATGATTTTATATACATTCTTCTTAAAGAATTAATACCTTTTATAAAAATATATTTTATATAGATACTTCGATTAGAAAAGGTAAGTATAATATGACAAATCACCAATAAGTAAAGTGACCTGATTAAATAGTATTTGAAAATTATAATGTGGTAGAATTAAGTAATATTTGAAGATTTAGATGGGCAAATTAGTAAATTTAAAAATTAATTTGCTTAGGTGGTATAGTTAAATGATTGACACGTAGAATTGAGTGATTCGACTTTAGTTATAGTATATTGATTAGAAGAATACTTTCAAAATTAGATTTCCTAATTTATGTCTGATTAGGAAAACCATTACCATTTAGCATCTACTCCATATTACTGTATAACTTTATGATGAGAAAAATCCGAAAAATCCCAAGTAAACCCAACTATGGAGTAAAATGATTTTGGATCAGACTTTAGAACCATTACAATTTGTTTTGACTCGTTATAACTTGTATAAATTGAATTCAAATTAAGGAGTTAATTATTTTATGAATTTATCAAGACAATTTTATTTCTAAATATTTCTAAATTTTTTATAAAGACATAAAAAGACAATCGTGTGCTTGTTTGGTTGTTAAACAAATTCACATGAAGTTGAAAAATCCCAGGAAGTTAATAAAGTACATGTGTTTGGTTGAATCTTAGCTATTGAAAAACCCATGATTTTTAACTTCCATGGATTTTTCAATTCCTACATTTCAATGTAATAAAATTACTTAGGGAGGAGTGGGTAAGATTTTCTTCCCACATAATTTCCTAGGAAATAGATTTTTAACCAAACATGTTTTTTAAATTCCTATAATTTGCAACTTCATGTAAATTACTTCACATAAATTAAATTTTTGGGAATTATACTTCTCACATTCAACCAAACAACAAGAATTCCATCATCGATACTGATAAGGAATCATCGTATGTTTTCAAAGTATCTTTACAAGTAAAATTAGGAAGTTTTCCCTTCTCATGATGAGCCAAAGAATAAATTTTGCACACGATAAAACAATGGACTTTAAGCGTATTTTTTTTGAGAAAACTATGTTTTTTTCTTAATTAAGCTTTTTTTAAACTATATATATTGAGGACTAGTTTTGTAATGTTTATACTCTTGTTAATTTGTGTAAATGTAGCCTGAATGAAATCTAGATCGGTCCAGTCCACGCTCCAACAAAACCTTTTACACAAATGCTAAACATCACTAGGTTTTAACTAACACATCTCCATTTTATACACTCTGACCTAATTACCCTTCAATAAATAAAAATCATTTCAAAAGAAAAAGAAAGTCGGCGACATCTCTATCCCTAATTGCCTCCCCTGATCTCTCGTATTATATCTTTGCCTATAATTAGCGCTCAACAACCTCAACTATGTCTCATGGATATAATTATCCTCTTGACAAAAGCATACATATCAACTTTGTTTTCGTAATTTAAACAACCCTATCTTAAATTTTGTTAAATGATTTGTTTGATTTTGATATACTTTTAATGGTTGCTCAATTAGAAAGATCGAAATTTGCGTGCACATTAATTTCATGCTTAATTTTCATGACCTACTATGAATTATGATTATTGATTATATAGAATACTTTTCTTTTTTGGTCGAATATAGAATACTTTTCTAGTGTATCGTACATTAATAATTTCTATTAGCGAGGTTGGCAAAATTGGATATTTGGATTTTCGTGAGAATAGTAATTTTGTTTGTAATTATAGTAGACAAATGGGGATATAAATGGAAATGATAAACGGTGATGGTTTTTTGTGGTGATGTTTAGCATTCCCCAACTTTTATATCTAAATTTGAAAATTTTGGATTGGACTTGAATGGACCCCAAAAGTTACGTGTATTTTTTTTGATGAGGTACAAATTTGGTGACTAACTGAAACTGGTGTACCGAGAGGTCGTTAGAAACAGAAGATGAGACTGGCTAAATGAGGAACAAGAAATACATAGAAGATGAGCAACATGAATAAGTAAAGTACAAATAACCAAACAGAAAGACTAGCGAAAGTTACATGTATAAAAAACCTATTAGGCTAACAATAATTTTACTTTTGTTAAGAAGAAATAAAAGGTCTTAACCAACAAATCATACAAAAAAATTATTAAAAATGATTTTCTTTTATAAAAAACATTTTTTAAATATATATCGATCGAATCTAGTCTAAAGTCCTTATCTTCGAAAATTTATGCATACCCTATTTAAGTAACACTTTCCCTTTATCTAATTTGTCATTTGACATATTTTACCCATTTTTTCAATATTATTATTATTAACTAAAAATAATTACATAATTTTATAATTATGAGCGTATAAAATTTAATAATTACCTATTTTCTGCTAAAGAAGTATTTTTATTTATTATGTTATTTTTATTTAAATATGATATTTATGTAAGCTTTTATCTTCTTTATTATGGTAATTAAATCGCTACTCTCTATGTTTCATAATTCTTGTTTTTCTAATAATTTGCACATTATTTAAGAAAGGTATTAAAAATACGAAAATACCCTCAATCATTATCTTACTTTTTTACTTTATTGATAATCACTACTAATAGTCAATCATTAATTACAAGGGTAAATAGGTAAAGTAGAGACCAAAATAACTAAAAAGACATGTATTGTGAAACAAAAAATTATGACTAAGAAGACATGTATTGTGAAAAAGAGGGAGTATAGTGGAAGATTCTATCTTAGTCCAAAGATAGAATTTTCGCATGGATTGGGGAGCAAGATATCACTTGCTTGGGTGACAAGGCAAATAGCGGTTGACCCTAAGGGAGGATTTTCGACCCCCTACTCCCTTTCTTCCACTATAAATACATGTCTTCACCGTGTATTGTAGAGATATGGCATATACTCATATTCGTTGAGCTCGCTAGCAAATCTTACCACTTATCTCGACGTTCAATCGAAAAATTGCTCTTTTGACTTAGGCATCAGAGGTGGATTAGGTGTGTCCATTATTTTGCAGCTTCTAGATTGAATAATGAGTTTGGAACGGAAGATCAAGGGGCGAATCAAGAGGAGCATTACAATTGAGATATGAGGCACGATCTTAAAAAATTAATTTTTATAACTTACATAATTTTAGTTTTTTGAAAGGAAAGTTAATTTATTATTATATATTAGAAAGAAGTACAACATGTCTAGAAATAAGGAAATAAAAAGTTACAATATGTCGAAAATTGACTACAACAACACAAATATTAAAAAGATGGTTAGACGAACTAGAAGCTCCCGTTATGAAATAAATAGGATACCGCAAAACTGGTATAATATCTCTTAAACAAACTTGTGAAATTGCCATTTGACGTTTCTGAACAAGTGCCCATATATTAGAGTTGAGCATTCATGCAATTACTTTTTCAATGGAGGCACGACCAAGACCTAAACCCCAAAATTTTGGATACAGGTGAAAACCAAGGAGACCCGTCTTCAAGATTAGATAATTGGAACACTAGATCGGAATAAATTTTACGACAGATATCAAATTGGGATTGTGAAATTGTGGATTCGCCAAGACATATGTCAGTTGACATATTTGCACTAGCGGTGAGATTTAACCATGGAAAAAACACCGTCAAAAGAAAGAAAGGGAAAAACGAATAAAATGATGGAATACAACCATGAGAGGAGACCACCATGATTGAATGGAAAAGGGAAAGAAGGATTGAAAACCACTGTGACATTGCCGGAAACCACATCTGACGACACTCCTTGGCATATGCCAGACATCATTTTAGTTACGATATTATATATATGTATTTTATATTAATATCACAATATTATATAAGTTTTAGTAAAACTATTTCGTGAGTATCACGAGACTTTAATTTTATGTCTTTGGTAAACTGATGCTATCTTAGTTAAGGATAGAATTTTAGCATATTACTCCTTCCGTCCCCTTTTGTTTGTCCACTATTCTTTATCAGGTGTCCTGAAAGGTTTGTCGTATTTTTCCTTCTTTTCTTTTATAACTATATTTTTCTTACTATATTACCCATATCCAATATCATCTTTACCCACTTTATCCAACTTTTTCATCTACTTTATCTCTTTTCAACATTTTACATCCATCAAATTACAAAACTACCCTCATTTAATCACATTTTTACCCCATTATCCAACTTTCTCATATACCTTCAACCAAAAAACTTTCTCATATACTTCCATCAAAAAAAAATTCTCATATACCAATGCTATTTTATATCTTTTTATTAATAAACGTGAAATTTATCCTTATGGACAAACAAAAGGGGACATAGGGAGTATTTATTATGCTCTTTTATGAATTATTTACTTAGATAGATAGAATTATTACTATGTTTGTTAATTACTTGATAGATAAGATATTCATGTATATGTGAAAAGATAGAATATCGGATTGTGACCCTTAGCAACTAAGACATCGAAAATGAATTAGATAGTTAAACCCTCTTTATCTATTATTAATACAAATATAATTCCTAGAATTAAAGTAACTAACAGATTTGAGGCCGCGTGACTTGAATAATTTCAGTCAGAATATTAGGGTTGGGCAAATTTCGGTTCGGACCGAATTTTTGGATCGAACCGAGGGTATATCGGTTCGGTCCTCGGTCCATGAATTTTAAAATTCCGATCCCGGTTAGATCATGTCTCGGTCCAGTTCGGTCCCGATCCGAATCGAATTTTTTAAAAATAAAAATAAAAACAAAAAACTTATATACATAAATAATATACCTTATGTTATAAAATTTATTTTTTATTATTTAAGTTTCAATTTTATGTATATATTTCATAACCTTATATTTTTCATAAATAATATGTAAATTTTCTCAATAAAAAAATATTTTTTTTCTTTAAAAAATATTAATTAAAAAGTAATTATATTCCAGTCCAAAATCGGCCCGAAAGTGGATCGGATCAAGACCGAGACCGGCCCTCGGTCAAAAAATTTAGGAAACTCGATCTTGGTCCGGTCCGATTTTGGACCGATACCCACCCCTACAAAATATTACGGAGTAATAAACCTCGATTAGAAGAGTTCACGTATTATAATGAAGTCTCCAATAATCAATTACATCTTTTTAATTGAAAAATCATTCGGCACACACGTGTTAGTGGCGCATAGGGCTAGTCTAGCCGTCTAGGGGCACCACCAAAAATAGGCTTGACCACTCTACAAGAATTGCCATATTAATTTAAGGGAAAATTCCATTTTACTACCCTTTATTTTACACTTGTTGCAATTAATCACCCTTTATATTTTTTTCTACACTTAACCACCCCTTTTTTGTAAGGGTTATTCATAACACAGTAAAAATAATAAAAACACTCCAAATTTATCTTATTTACAAATTAGTCCTTTATTTCTATACTCACTTTCTCTCTTCTCTGTGTCTCATGTGGTACTATAGTACTATACAAATTCAACCATTGAAGCCTTCAATCTGAGAGATTTTATAGATTATTTTCAATTTCTTAATTAGCATCTATCATTAATTAGTTCTTAGCCTAAAATTCAAATAATTTAACCCTAAATTATTGATTATAATTGGTTTTAGGGTTTCGTTTGTTCATTGAGGGATTTATGTGAATTTGAACAAACAATTAAACTTACATTAGAAAGCAAAATTGATGACAAATTGTACTTAATTGCATGAATTTGTGTATATTTGGATTGAAATCGCGGATAATTTGGGGTTAGGGTTGGTTGGCGATGGGAAGGCCGATCGGCGATGGCTTGTAGCGATCGGCGGGATACAGTCGCGGTGGCTGGAGGTGATTGAAGAGATATGGTGGTCGGTGATTATAGCCTGAGAGAAGAGAGGGGATGTCGGTGGTGGATTGCAGTGGGTAAGTTGACGGTGGCTTACAATAGCCGGTGGAGGTGTTGACATGAGCAGGACTATGGGAGAAAATAGAGAGAATTATAGGAGGGGTTGATTTATAAATTATGTAAAATTGGGGTTTTATTATTGATTTAAGTGAGTTATGAATAATAGTTATGATTTGTAAATATGTGCATTTAACCACCCATTTTGATGAAAAACATTATTTTCTTCGTTAATTAAAGTAAATTACGTTTTTGCCCTTCTTTTTTAATTTTATATACAATACATAAATGAATTTATGAATAAATTGAGCTTGGAATGTCATTATCATTGGATATCGGCCTATATCTCAACTTTAATTTCGAGTCGTCGTCCATCAACTTCGACACGATCGACTCCAAGGGACGCTCAAAGTGGTCAGAGTCAGATCCAAAACCCATGGTCTTTGCATTGGCGAAGTCGTGGTTCTTCTTCGCTATTGGATGGAGGGAATGAATTATTATGGAGTGATGAAACCCGAAATAAACCGTTCGCTAAATGACAAGAAACGAGATTATTTTATTCAATTGTGCAAACGCTTGCTCTTTATTTATTACTTCTTCACAACGAGGTTACAAGCCAACAAGGCTTACAAACAAACGAGATTTACACCCCTAGACCTCCTACGAGTATTCGAGATCTCGATCTAACAATGTTCGAGATCTCCTAATTGTTATGTAGCTTTACCACCTGTAGGTCGCTTGACTGATTTTGAGCGCGAGGCTGAGCTAAGAGTGCAATGAAGGTGGCGTGCGAGGTTGTGTAGCGAGGTCTTTGATGTGAACGAGGGCTCTGTGTGACTTGAAGTCTTTTTGTGGACTTCACTTGTCTATAGCGAGGTCTTTTGACGATGTTTCAATCACGTCGATCTTCAACGAGCAAGATAGTTCTTGAGTTTAAGATGTTTTTCGACCCCTTTCTACCTACGAGGTTCCCCTCTATTTATAGAGAATTGGGGAGTCGAGTTTTGATCATTGTCCGATGTGGGACGCACGAGATCAAGGCTTCTGATTGGTCTGGAGGTGAGGCAGCCGGTGATTGGTTTGGGGAAGCGGCGCCAACTGACTAGCTGAGTGGTCCGGGTGGGCGGATGTGTCAGTAGAGTTGGCAACGAGGTTTAGACCTCGATTCGAGGTTTCGGAAGACCTCGCGGAGATAGGAATTTTGTTTAATTAAAAGACGGGTACGGTTGTGGGCCCCAGAATCCACATTGGGAGTCCCGTCGGGTCTGTTTTACTCCTTGTATCCTGGGCCCGCTTCCTATTTTACCATTTTGGACATCATCATGGAGAAAATTAGGTGAGGGTTATTGGCTATTTTGAACTTGAAAGTGTCAATTATGGTTTTTTTTAATTTATTTATTGTAAATAAATTTAAAAGGAAAGGAAAAAACATTATTTACTTTACTTAACGGAGAAAATGACGTTTTTCGTTAAAATGGGTGGTTAAATGCACATAATTACAAATAAGGGGTGGTTAAGCGTAGAAAAAAATATAAAGGGTGGTTGGTGCAACAAGTGTAAAATAAAGGGTGGTTCAATGCAATTTTTCCTTAATTTAATACTAAAATTTATACTTTTAAAAAAAAGCTATACTATTAAAAACATAGTTGACGTTAGGCCAATAAGCCTGTGTAACACTATCTACAAAGTCATTTCAAAAATCCTAACAAACCGTCTAAAAGCTGTTCTGGAGAAAATAATCCACCCTATGCAAGGGGCGTTCGTCCAAAAACGAAGTATCCATGATAACACTCTTATTGCCCATGAGATTTTCCACTCCTTCCGAAACAAAAAAGGGAAGGATGGTTGGATTGCAATTAAACTTGATATGGAAAAAGCTTATGATCATATAAGCTGGGAATTCCTGGCGATCGTCCTTAACAAGTTCGGATTTAATGCCAAATTCTTGGTTGGATCCGAGAATGTGTTGAAACCGTTTCATTCTCCGTCCTAGTCAACAACGGACCAACAAACCATTTCTTCCCCCAAAGGGGACTAAGACAGGGTGACCCTTTGTCACCTTATCTGTTCATTATTGCAGCTGCGGTTCTCGCAAGACAACTTCACAAGGAAAGCACCAACCCTAATAGTGGTATTGGAATACAAATTTCCCTAAGTGGGACAAAAATCCCATTCCTGGCGTGTTTGCTGATGATATCATCATCTTTGCAAAGGCAAAGTGCCAGACGTGTAACAACATCAAAAATATAATTGATGATTATTGCCTGATCTCTGGCCAAAAAGTTAATTTTCACAAATCCGCGTTCCAAGTGACTAAAAACACAAACCACAATACATGTAATCTGATCAAACAAATTCTTCAGATTACCAACACTATTGCTCTGGACAAGTACCTCGGCTGCCCCATCATTAACGGTAGAGTTACTAAAAACACGTTCAAACCATTAACCCTCAGAACTAGATCACAACTATCTAAATGGAAAGGTAACTCCCTTTCTCAAGAGGGTCGGAAAACCTTGATTAAGGCAAACCTTTCGGCACAACCAAACTTCCTCATGCAATCATTCCTCCTACCCAAAGCCACCCTAAAAGAACTCGACCAAATAAATAAAAACTTCTTTTGGAACAAGGAACGAAACCATAAACCGCTTATTAGCTGGAATTCTATCTGCCAGCCGCCAGCTCAGGGAGGCCTCGAGATAGTTAAGGCGGAAGAGATGAACCAAACGCTTCAAATGAAACTCCTATGGAAAATCTTAGCTGAACCAGATAACATTTGGGTACGCATAGTCTCAAAAAAATATTTGAAATCCGATGGATTGTTTAACTACCAGAAAAAACAAAACACATCATGGCAGTGGGCCAGGCTTATGAGCCTTAAAAACCTCTTCATTCAAGGTATCATATGGCAAATTAGTGATGGTAAAACCATCAGATTTTAGAAAGACAATTGGACTGGCTCTGGTTGTCTAGTACCGAAAGAAAATGTCGAACACAATAGTGAGGCCCTCGTGGAGGGATTTCTCTTAGAGGATAACTCATGGGATTTAGAAAAGATTGAACAAGTCCTCTCGCCGGACGACGTTCAACGGGTAACCCAAATTATTACACCGCAAAACAAGATCCCTGATAGGCTGTATTGGCAACCAAGTAAGAACGGTTGGTATTCTACCCACTCGACTATACAGTGGATTCACAAGAACAAGGGAGAACCCCCAATTAACTTAAACTGGATAAGTAAACTAAATATTCCACCAAAAATGAAAAATTTCGTTTGGAAGGTTGCACGTAACGGGCTGCCCACAAAATGTCGGCTTGCTGAAAACCATATCAGTGTCGTGCAGGGGTGTGTCGCGTGCGACAAACCAAACGAGGACATCAACCATATATTGCTTTAATGCAATCATACGAAAACTACCATCAACAATATTAACCCTAAAATTGCTCAGATTATAAACCAAATCAAACCAGAGGAGAAAAAACCAGCCCAGATTTTGGATGAGATTAGATCTCTATCGTCCAACTTAGAATTGGAAAACCTTATTTGTTCGTGGTGGAGTATCTGGTTTTTCAGAAACAAAGTGGTTTTGAACCTTCCGAAAACCACGTAATCCAACAAGAGGTTGTTTGCGAATTCATTCGCAATCAAATCAAGGATTGGCACAACACCAAAAGGAATATTGACTACGCGCCTCCTTCCAGGGACCAAGCTACGAAGTTTAAACAAAACCGCGCCAAGTGGAGTAAACCCACAACTAATTTTACTATTACTAAACTTAATTTTGATGGTGCAGTTAATGCGGAAGGGATGGCGTCGTTCGGGTTCGTCCTCAGGTATTGCAGCGGAGACCCTATCCATTTTTACGGAGGGCTGATTGGTCGGCAGTCAGTTCTTATGTCCGAGACCATCGCCTTGCGTGCGGGACTTCTTGAAGCCATAAGATGTGGCATTTCCCACATCCAAATTGAAGGCAACAATCTTCAGTTGGTCAAGGCCGTACTTGGCGACTGGCGCTGTCCTTGGGAGGTCGAGATGTTACGTGCTGATATCCACTGTCTGCTTGCCCACTTTCGGTTTTGGAGCATCGCCCATATCTCTCGGGAGTGCAACTCAGTGGCGGACTACATTGCTGTATCATTTCGCTGTGTCTCTTCTGTCCCACTTTCAGTTGATCCGGTTCTTCGGAACCTCATCCGTCAGGATGCTCTAGGGAGGTCGCTAGCCTGTTAGCGACCGCCCTAATCCCTTTCTTTATCAAAAAAAACATAGTTGACGTTAATAAGTTAAAAAACACATTTCGGTTCTTGACAAAAAAAAAACATTTTTCGATCCGTAAATTTCTCTTCTTTTTATTTTCTCTGGTTCATAGTCGTTGATGGTTAGACTTGTACAAGTCTGGGACAGCCCGCCCGGCCCGGCCCGCCCGGCCTGCTTAAAACACGGGCTTGGGCATTGAAATTAGCCCGAAAGGCCCGGTCCGGCCCGTAAAATATAGGATCGGGCTTGGACAACGAAAAAAGCCCTTATACCCGGCCCGACTCGTATATATATTATATATAATTTATTAATATATTATATCATTAATTTATATATAATTTATATTTTATAATAATATTAATATCATTTATAATTTATAATAATATTAATATATTATATATAATTTATATTGCGGGCCGAGCTAGCCCGTGTTTGTGGGCGGATATGGACAAAAAAAATAGGCCCGAATTACCGAGTCGGGCCAAGCCCGACCCGTTGATGTGGCCAAAAATTTTTTTTGGCCCGGTCCGAACCCGCCCATGTACAGGTCTAATGGTTCACATATCTTTTTAGTTTAACTAGACTAGAGTATTAGACTGATCAATTGAATCTTTTTTGTTGTCATTGTATCAGAAATAGTAGCTAGAAAACTACAGTTAACAAGCGAATTAGATAAAAACTCAATTGATTTTTCAATTGCCCGAGGTGGGACCCGAATTCCTTTCTTAGCCTTCGCAGATGACATCATAATTTTTGCGAAAGCATCCCAGAGATCTTGTGTCAAAGTAAAGACCATTATTGATGAATTCTGCAAAATTTCAGGTCAAAAAGTTAATTGTAACAAATCAGTCTTTCAAACCTCCAAAAATATGACTACTCAACAAAAAAATATAGCACATCAAGCTCTAAGGATGGCCACAATGAAAAATCTAAAAAAGTAGTTAGGCTGCCCGATCATAAATGGTAGAGTGAATAAGAAAACCTTTAAAGACTCCATCGGAAACGCACATAAGCAGCTCACAAAATGGAAGGCAAATTCGCTTTCACAAGAAGGAAGAACAACTTTGATTAGAGCCAACGTAGCCACAAAACCGAATTTTGTAATGCAAAGCTTTATGCTTCCGGCATATGCTCATTCAGAAATGGATAGATAAATAGGGGATTCTTCTGAAATAAAGATAGAAACTATAAACCCCTACTGGGATGGGATAAGATATGTAAACCTAAAGAGGTTGACGGACTAGGAATTAGGAAAACAGAACATATGAACAAAGCACTACAAAAGAAATTGCTATGGAAAATCATTGTCGAACCAAGTAACATGTGGGTTAAGATAATATCACAAAAACACCTTAGGAATAACAACATATTTTCGTATAAACGAAAAGCGAACACCTCATGGCAATGGAAAAAAACTTATGCATCTATGAGAAGACTTCTATAAAGGTCTCATATGGGAAATTATTGAAGGAAAAAGGGTCAAATTTTGGATAGAAAATTGGCAACCCGGAGGCCCACTTCATCCTTATGCAAAGAATCCTAAAGTATAGATGAAACAACAACCGTAGATAAGTTGATCTCTAACGACCATAAGTGGAAAATAGATGAACTAAAATAAATGCTCCCCAATAATATTGTTGAACAGATTCAAAACACCCCAATTCCGGATTGGGGCAACGATCGATTTCTTTTTAATTGATTTTCGTTTTTCTTTCGTGTACATTGTTGAGAGGGTTTCTTGGCAACAAATAAATTTATAAGTCAAGACCCCGTTGTGTATAACAGAGTCAGGATCGTCCACGGGAAGCAAGGTTGTTTGTTTATCAACTATAAAAACAATAAAACAAAGCAAAACAAGCAAAAACAGCTACGACCAACTTCGTTAACGACCTTGTCAGGGTCGTTAACGAACCTAGAAATCTACCTAACACAGAGCAACTAACGACCTAATAGCAGGTTCGGTACCGAGGGTATGTTAACTCGGTAACGAGTAAAAACGAGAGCAAAACTAAGCAAATTTAATGAATACAAAGATCTAGGACAAGGGTTACCACGACATAGCTATGCATAAAAACTCATATGAAGATAAAGATCATGCATTTAAAGATAAATTCATCAACTTTCACTAACTAACAAGAAATCAATCAACTTTCATAAATCAATTTACTTTATTACTTGTTTTGAATCCAAAGCTCGAAACTTTCGTTATCGAACAATATCAACATTCAAGTTTACAACTTTCTCTTTCGATCAAGTTAAAAACTCAAATTACTTCGACTCTCGTCTAAGCATAGCTCAACAAGAAATTTAAAAGATAAAAGGCAATCAAAACATCAACTTACTCATTCAAACATGCACAACTATGTCGGATTCAACCCCAACCCTAGATAAGAAGACTCCTAAATCTTGTCTATCTCCCCCTTGCCTAGGCTTAAAACAAGGGTATTTATACTAAGAAACTATCTAATAAAAAGGCTAAAAGATAAAAACTTACCCTACTTAAAAGATAACAAGATAAAAGATTTAAAAACTAAAAGTCGGCTACGCCTCTACCGACACGGGTCCCTCGTTATTGACCCGCACAGGGTCGGTAGACTTTGCTGAATCCCTCACAGAAACTATCTTTTACAGCCTCGTTAACGACCTTCACAGGATCGTTACCGAGCCTTTGTTTTAGCTTCTAACGAGCTCTTCCTTGGCTTTAACTTGGATTTTAACTTGATCTTCCCATGCAATCTTCTTCCTTATCTTCCATGCATTCCACCTTCCACCATAAGACTTCAACTCAGCTCAAAAAGCGCTCCTTTCCGCTTAAAAACCTACAAAAAGACACAAAACGGAGTAGCTTCCATACTTTTCACAAAATATGCAAACATATTCAAAAACACACAAAACTAACTCTAAAACCAACTAAAATTAAACTAAACAACCTAAGAAAAAAATCTAAAACTAGAATAAAAACACGAACATCAAAATACCATACTTAAGCTTGCTTGTCCTCAAGCAATCACTATAATCATAACCAAGCAATCATGCTTATGAAGCAATAGCCATCAACTCAAAAGAAACTTCAAAACATAACAGAAAATAGCAAATGACTATTAATGTCATCACACATATATAAGCACTAATAGACATAAACAAATACAATCCAACCTCACCAAGGATAATTGTGTTTCTCTCAACTCTCAAGTGTTTAGGCTTATAAATTCAATCTCTCAACTCAATCTTATATGCAAAAACTCATAGAAATTGGAACTTATATCACCAAGCTCTCCACCTAAGATTTGTCAAAACAAGCAAAAATCATCAAGAGAACTTAGGCTCAATGAAAAACTTCATAGAAGCTTCCATTCGGCCGGGTTGTAATGGGGCTTGGTAATAACAAATAGGCGTGGAAATATTTTGGTCATGTGGTGCTAATAATATCCGGGAATCAAAGACTCCTAAAAACCCACACATATATCCAAAACTCTCAAAAAAACATATACCAAACTCACTCTACATTATGCTCATTCACTCACCTTTTATCCTAGAAAGCCTCATAAAAATTCAAAAGAATCTCTGGTTTACTTTAAACACAAATGCACCTTTACTTCTCTTCTTCCCCTTTTTATTTTTTCTTCATTTCAGCTCTTTTGTGTTTTTTTTTCTTCTTCGAACAGCCTCGTTAACGACCCAGAAGAGGTCGTTAACAAGCTACTTTTTCTCCTCGTTTTCTTTCTTTCAACATCAATACAACCTATTTCCTTTGTGCATCCTTTCACTACCAAGAGATCTTTTACAAATCAAAGCAAGAGACTTCCAATCTACCCTTCCCAAAAACCCTTGTTTTGAACCAAACATAACTTTTTTCACTCTACAAAACAAACCTCTCCAACTAAGTCCTAATCCCCGGATAGGGTCAAGCTTTATCGGCTAGGGAACATTTTGTGGAGCTGAAAATCATAAGGCTTACAGGCTCAAATTGGCTTCAAAAAGAGGGATCATGATAGGGTAGATAAGGATAAATAAGGCTTATAAAAATAAGTTCTCTATCATCTGATTTCCACAAGTAATGAACTAAAAATCTTATATAGGTCTCAAGTAATAGATAACCATCACAATTCCAAGAGATAATATACATAAAGAGAGTAAATTACACAAGAAAAGAAGAGGGATTTTTGAATGCTCTCCCTATAAGGCCAAAAATAACTCACAAGGTAGAAAATTTTGTTGGATTGCATTACTCATGCTAAAAGTTATACATGCTCAATTTCATCAAATGCTATTCCTCTATAAAATAATTTCATATCAAGAATCAGGCTATTAAAAACATACTTGTAAGGAAATTACCTGATCATGCTAGCAATTACTATCATAGAACCAAAAGAAAGGGTATTTATCCATTCTAAAAACTCTTTTTGGAATTTTTTCAATTTTCAAATTTTTTTGTGATTTTTTTTCCTAAAACAAAGGACAACTAAAACAAACAAACAAGACACACAAAACACACAAACAAACAAGTTTTCTTCCCTTCCCCACCCCATACTTAAAATTACAGTGTCCCCACTGTAATAAAATTAAGCAGAAAAGAAATAAGGAAAAAGAAAGAAACTCACAAGATAAACTGAAGTGGAAAAGAAAACATCTTCTGAAAACTGAATCATCGATGTGATGGTAGTGGAAATTGACGCTCAAAGTTGCCCATGAACTCGCACATGGTCCTCCAACGCTCCTCATCAACCGTCACCCTTTGCTCCATCGTCCTCCAACGAGCATCCGCCTGATGATGCCTCACATCATCCAAAGCCATGCAAACTGCATAAACACCCTCCCATCGCTCCATCCTATGGTGGAGATGTGTCTACTGCAGGTTGAGCTGTTGCATCTGAAAAGATAGATCATCGGCCTATGGAGGTGGAACACTCGATCCAGTATAGGTGGACTGAGGAGGTGGTAGGAACCTCAAGGCCTATATACCTGTCCCACCATTCCCAGAAGCTTTGAAGGGGACTCGGAAGTTGGAGTGCGACAAAGAACTCTTCGAGACATTTAGCAAGTGCGAGGTGAATGTTCCATTATTGAAGTTGATCAAGAGTGTGCCCCGCTACGCTAAATTTTTGAAAGAGTATTGCACTTTCAAGAGCGGTCAGAAGGAGAAGAGCAAGAACTAGGTTAAGGTAAATGAAGCATTAACTGATTTGGGTGCATCAGTCAACATCTCTCGAAGTCGGTTACTAGTAAACAAGTTGAGGAGCGTTATATTTGCTGGAATAGACTTCTAGAAGGGTGGTATAAGTTGAATACACACGGATCCAGTCTAGGAGGATGGAGTTGTTGCGACTGAAGGGGCTATCAGTGATGGTGATTGCAAGTGAGTTTTGTTCATAATATTGGTATTTGCACTATTCCCATGCCAGAGCTTTGGGTGTTTTGCAAAGTTTGAGTCTTACGTGGAGCAAGGGCTATAAGAAGGTTGTTTTAGAGGTGGATTCACAGCTTGTGGTTCTTCTGCTTGGACAACCTAGAGAGCATATCCATCCACTCGCCAGCCTGGTACTCCAGTGCCAAGACTTCCTTAGTAGAAATTGGGAAATCTAATTCCGTCATATTATAGAGAGGCTAATGTTGTCGTCGATTTCCTAGCTTCTTATGTTTTTTCTTTTAATTTAGGATTGCATGTATTGCTTGACCTGTCGAAGGGTATTTTAATTTTGTAATCTGATGATGTTAGGAGGGGTCGGACTTCCCCCCGTTTGATACCTATTTAGCCCTTTTTTATTGTTTCAATAAAATGCCCCCTCAAGGCATGTCGTTTCTCATTCTAAAAAAAATATATAGGGACTTTATTATTCATACTAGACAAATTTTAAACCGTATCATACAGATAAATTTTTTACTATTTATATTTTGATCATTTTTATGTGTCGTTTTATGTTTTTAGGCAATTAATTAGGAATAAGGCATATTTATTGAATTTTACCAATATTCATTGGCTCAAAAAGGTAGCAGATATTTAAAATGTGATAAGAATGAAAAAAAATAGAATTTTGAATTTAATTAATAATTTTCTTAAACATGTGTTAAAAGTAAAAAGAACACTTTTGATTAGAGGGAATATAACATCTAATATAAATAAATAAGGATCCTCTTATATATTTTGTAGTGTAATTTATGTTCATTATTTTAATCGGTAAAAATGCATAAAAATATATAAGAAAAACTATTATATTTTGAAGAAAAAAAAAGATTCAGTAAAAGTGAACCAAAACGTTTGTCGAAAATTAGAAATCTGTTTGTACTATTATCAAAATAATACGTTGAATTTCAACCAAAAAAAAATAATACATTGAATTACATTATTTCAGATTAATTATTCAATAGTTTACTAAATTGATAAAGAGTCATGGGTGAATTGGCGCCCAAGTAAGAAATAAGAATAAATCTTGCTCGTTCCTTCCAAAAAATCAACGTCTCTGATTAGACATTCATTAAAAAGGATAAAATACGGCCCGGACGAATTTTCTCATATTTTTCAATAAAAAACAGAAGAATTTTTCCCATATTATTCACGTATTTTTCGAAAAATACGTTTTTATGAGACGAGCCAAATTTGTTCATCAAAACTAGTGATTTGTTCATCAATATTGACCAATTGTTTATCAATACTAACTAATTGTGCATCGAGTTTTTGATAACATTGTTCATCGATTTCAAAAATTTTTAATTTTTAATTTCATTTTTTAACCTTATTTATGTGTATACAATATTGTCTAGTTTTGATGCACATATAATTAGTTTCGATATACCCATATTCGTTTATTGATATAATCCTATTTGTTCATTGATATACCATTATTTGTTCATTGGTATACCATTATTTGTTCATTGATATACTCTTTTTTGTTCATTGGTATACCATTGTTTGTTCATTTATATACCCTATTTGTTCATGAATATACCTCTATTTGTTCATTGATATAAACTTTTTTATTCATTGATATAACCTTGTTTATCCATTGTTTATTCATTGATATACCCTATTTGTTCATGAATATACCCCTATTTGTTCATTGATATAACTTTGTTCGTCCATTGTTTATTCGTTGATATATCCTATTTGTTCATGGATATAGCCCTATGTGTTCATTGATATAACCTTGTTTATCCATTGTTTGTTCATTGATATACCTTATTTGTCTATTAATATAATCTTGTTTGTTCATTAATATACCTTTATTTATGAATTGAAATAAACTTATGTTTGTGTGTCAATCAATATATATTAACAGTCTTCGTGACAAACAAGGATTAGTAGGTATGTTATAAAGCCACGCGCTCACCTCTTTTATCAAAGCATATGGATCGCCGCAGTAGCGAGTGCAAATAACTGGATCCCAAAGCGCGTGGTAATAAAGTACTAATGGCTCTCATGCATCACACTCACTCTCTATCCATACTTTTAATTTTAAGGGATAAAGAAAAATTAATTAAATAATAAAAACGTACAAGAAAATGCAATTAGAAAGAGATGAGATATGGATACATCCAAGTGACCGTCTCGGACTATACACGAGAAGAGTATTTATCGTGATATTCACGTACTTTTCTCTTATCGCGAGGAAGAGATAGTCAGAGTGACGCAACACGCTTCAGACGAGTTCTATTACGCTGAAATGTGACCGTATTTAAGAAATACTACTAATAATACTAAAAGTGACCGTACGAATGGCGCCTATGTGAGAAAATAAGAATAAATTTCACTCGTTTTTTTTAAAAAATCGTCGCTGATAAAATATTTATTAAAAAGGATAAAATATGATATGAGCGAAATTTTTCCATATTATTCGTATATTTTTTAATAAAATACGGCACAAATGATTTTTTCCGTATTATTCAAGAATTTTTTGAAAAATACGTTTTTATGTGACGCGCACAATTTGTTCATCAAAACTAGCGATTTGTTCATCAATATTGATCAATTGTTCATCAATACTAACTAATTGTGCATGGAATTTTTGATAACATTGTTCATCGATTTCGAACTTTTTTAATTTTTAATTTTATTTTTTTAACCTTATTTATGTGTAGGAATACAATATTATGTCGTTTTTATGCACATAATTAGGTTCTATATACCCATATTTTTTCATTGATATACTCGTATTTGTTCATTGATATACCCCTATGTGTTCATTGATATACACATGTTTGTTCATTAGTATACCATTATTTGTTCATTGGTATACTTCTTTTTGTTCATTGATATACCATTATTTGTTTATTGATATACCCTATTTGTTCATGAATATACCCCTTTTTGTTCATTGATTTAACCTTGTTTGTTCATTGATATACTCTATTTGTTCATTGATATAACCTTATTTGTTAATTATTATACCCTTATTTGTGAATTGAAATAAACTTATGTTTATGTGTCAATGTTATCAACTTGTACATTTAGGACTATCTATTTTTGCATTTTTGCATTTATTTTGTGCTTTCAGGCTATCTTGAATGCAAAGGATAATACGAATGAAGTGCTTTAAGTCTAACTTGTCAATACGAATGAAGTGCTTAATATAATGCCTAAATAAGATAAGTTTGATGTAGAAACTTAAATGCAAAGGATAATAGACAAAGAATCTGACTTTGCAATAATATGGTGTATGCTAAGAGAACGAGACAACAACAAACCGAAGAGGAGTGCTTGTGTCTTAGCTATGTTAGGAGCCCAAGAAGTAGCCACACGTTTCACAGAAGCAACAATGACAAATCCAAAGGAGTCAAACAAGACAATATCGAGATTGACATCAAAACAATTAGTTTTGTCTCACATATGACTAATTATGATGCACACATATATATTAATGCATACAAATTCGATACACATTCGTCCATTTTTTATGAACAAACAATAGTTTATTTATGAACAAAATCACAGTTTTGATGAACAAAATCACAGTTTTGATGAACAAAATCACAATTCCGATGCACAAACAAATTCAAAAGTGTTGATGAACAAATTCACAGTGTTGATGAACAAATTCACAGTGTTCATGAACAAATTCACAATGTGTTGATGACCAAATCCACAACGTTGATGAACAAATCCACACTGTTATGAACAAATCCACATTGTTGATGAACAAATCCACAGTGTTGATGAACAATCTCGACGCGCGTTCTATTTCCGTTAATAATTCGCCAAAAAACGCATGTGCCGTTTTTTCCCACTTTTAAGTGAAATGATCAACGCCTTTGATTTTTCTTCATCCAATGACTCTTATTCTTTCTTATTTCGCACCAGGCGTCCATTCGCACCTAAAACGAACTCCTAAAATATAACATAAATAAACAAATTTAGAAATATAATTTGAGTAATAATACTCCTTCCGTCCCACAAAGATTGTGCAAAAGGAAACATATCACACAAATTAGGAAAAGAAAAGAGGACAAAAACAACCAATAGGGAATGGAGAGAGATTGTGATAGTGATGGGAAGAAAGAGAAAAAGAAATGAAATGACAAAGAGAGTATAGAGATAAATTTTTTTATTGAATAATTTGGATAAAGGTGAAATTGAATAAGAGTAATATTGTAAGAAAAATTTGATATAAAAAAAAAGTACCCCCTCCGATCTAAAATAAGTGTCGTTTTAACACCTTATTTTTTATCTACTTTATATGTCGTTTTAAGTTTTATAGGCAATTGATTAGGAATGAGTTATGAGAATGGTTATTGAAATGTGTTTTGATTGACTAAACTACTCATTCATTGGTCAAAAAAGGTGGTGAGTGATAAATTGAGAAAAAGTTTATGATTTTGAATTTAATTAATATTTTTCTTAGAATTTATGTCAAAAGTTAAAATGACACTTATTTTGAATCAAAATAGGTATAAAATTGCGTCAATTTAACATACATATTTTTCGTAAGAAATTTTAAAGACGTTTATTTATCCGAAACTAGAACTAATATTTATTTAAATCGCATATTTAAAATACTAAGTTGCATTAAATTACTGTTGTTATGTTGATTGGGTTTTTTAAGCTCGAATCCAAGTCTAGCCCGCTTAGCTTTTTTATTACAAAAGTTATATTATATATTTTTGTATGTTATATATGCATTTTTTTGTATAGATATTATGTAATGTATAAACGTTCTATAATCGTTTTAATAATATGCGTAAGTTATACTATATATATATTATTAATATACACGCATAATTTTAACATAAATTAAATTTTAATATTTTTTTATATTCTAGTAGGAGCTACATGCTAATCTGATTTTTCTATAATGTGTTCTAGGTAGAGATGACAACGGGACGGGTTCGGAATGGAGAATATCCTCTTTGTCCCTATTGCCATTTGGGATATTACTCTCTATTCTCGTCGACATATCCATGTGGGGACTGAAAAACTCTTCTTGCCGGGTTTCTCGCCCCATCCCCATTTATTTTCCCATATAGTTTCTAATGATTTTTTTAAATTTATCTTTTCTTATAAGTTTTTATTCCTTTTTATAAAAAGAATGTGATCAATGAGAAAAATAATAACATTAGAAAATTTATAAAATTCAAACAAGTTAAACCCACATGCTCTTTCAATTGGGCCTCCTTGGATTTCCCAACAAGAATTCCCCATGAATAACCCTAGTGGGAGCGAGACATGATGTGTAATGGGTTGTGGGTACTATCCCCATCCCCATTTAAAATCTCCATCTTATTCTTGTGATGCAAAATGTTCACGAAAAATGGGGATTCCCCACTCCATTTTCGTCCATATATAGTTCTAAGGGCACATAATAATATCTGCAAACATCTGGGTCACGTGCGCCTGGCATCGACGGAACTGATCTGTCGGAGCCACGTTAGCTCGGCTCCGACAAAACCTAATAGTTTGGCGTTTTTCGTTTTATTTTGTAAATTTTTTGTACATAATTTTGTAAATATTTTTATAAATAATTCAATAATTTGGTATATTATTTTATTAATATAATAATTATTTCATTATTTTCTTAATTTATTTCAATGCTTAATTAAATAAATTTTTAGTAAATAATTACTTATTACTTATTTGTTTTAGTAAATATATTTTGGCAAACGGTTTGTCGCTAATTTCAAACATATCTCGTGCGCTAATAAGCGCACAATCGTGCAATTTTTCTCAGTAAAAGGTCAGGATTGAGCGATTTATTTACCTTTTAGATTCGACGACCACTTGGTCGCCAAATTTGGCCTTGATTTGGCAACCATGTGGTCGCCGTGATTGAATGGTCGCTAATATCGGCGACCAAGTGGTCATTAACCGATTATCGACCGAGATTTTAGGAATCATAATATGGTCGCTAAATCATTTTAGCGACCATTTTTGTTGTCGCTAAATCTGCCTTTTTTGTAGAGAGTAACCCGCCATTTGTTTGGATGGCAAAAGATGGCGAATCATCGCATGCTCCTTTTTAAGGGGGGGGGTGTCTAGTTGTCACTAAATTTGCTTTTTGATACGAATTATCCTCTCGATTGCCAGATAGTGACAATTCGTTATCGTTTTGGTGCCGATCTTGACAAGTACTTCTCCTTGCCTTCGAATGCACGAAATTAATCACTCTTTTCTCTCTTTAATTGAATCAAATTATGGAGGATTCAATTATAAGAACAAACGAGTTTTAATCACTCAATTTGGAGTTGAATTGCAAAAGTTATGAAGATTACAAGACACGAATGATATTTTCGACCAAAGACTCGAGAATAACTATGCCAAGTTATTCTTCAACGTATGATCTAATTTTTATAAAATAAAAATATTAGTTTAAAAAAAGCAAGGGAGGACTAGAAATTTGGAGAACAAGCAAAGGAAGAGTCGGTTACAAGTTATTCCCGTAGGATTTTGTGCAGCTCTCACTAAAACTGTATTTTGATCTTCTTCTTGTTGGAATCTCAACTTGACATGAACTATGACGTTGTAGATCTTTAAGTTATATTTCCAACGCATCTTGAATGAACTTGATATTATTATTGTAGCCAAAGTTAGACTGGTTTACTAAAAGTTGTCCAGAATTCAACGTGAACACAAACTTCCGAGATTTCTATTTGACATTCCATTGACTTCATTCTCCTCCTTGGTGGTCGTGGCCTATTCCCATATAAGAATTTCAATGCCTTCTTTTGGTTGTCATCATTCTCATCCACTTGAATTCGACTTGTCCTGAAGGCGACGTTGGTTAAGAACAAAAGGACATGGTTGATAGCTTGCATATAGGAGTAGTTTAGACGCATGTTTTATTTAAATATTATCTAGTTTTAGATTCGTTTTAATCTAGTATTTAGGATTTTGTGTTGTTGAGTAGATTGCGCTTGTTTGCTCGGTTTTGCATGTTTTTAGGTTTATGAGCAAAAGCGGGACTAGTCTTAGTTGATCATGGTGGTGGTTAGAAGAGTTGGAGTAAGCTAGGAGATGGTGGTACAAAGGAGCGTTGAAGAGTCAAAGTGAAGACCAACAGAAGAGGAACTACGCCGCTTGCAATTGAGGGATGTAATCCGAGTAATTTGTGCAGGAACAGATTGCGCGGGTTGGGGACTAAAAGCGCGGCCACGCAATCTGGGTTGCAACCCGCGCAATCCGGAATTTCACGCGGACGTTTGGGCCAACATTTGGGCTTGGTTATCTATTTGTCCGAATATGTGGTTGTTAGTAGGGTTTGGAGGATTGTTTTTTTAAGACATATTTAAGCTCTTGTTAGTTTATCTTTTATCATAACATTGATCATACTTTTGGAGGCTATGGATTTTCTCTCTAGAGGCAAACTTTAAACGTTTGTAAGTTTTCTTAATTTTAATTATGCATTGCTAAATTCCCTTGTGTTTGACTAGTTATTGAAATCATAGATTGCATAATATTGTGAGGTTTGATTGATTCTCAACAACTTGGATAGGTTTTATTCCCTGTGCTTAATTAAATCAGAATTATCCTAGGGTTTTGTTAGATTGGCCACCTAATAGAATTTCTAGGTTAATTTACAACTAATCTGATTAAGTCTTGTTCGGGATTGATTAGATAAAGTAGCAACTATAATTGTTTAGACCCGTTCGGGTTATTCAGTTGTAGAAGGGAATAAACCACATATAACTTGATTAGCTGTTTGCGTCGAGTATTTGTTTCTATCTATACTTTGAACTTAAAGTTGTCGTTTAATTGAATCTAGACGTTGTTCTAGGTTGTTAGATGATTAGGGTTGTTCAGACTGTTAGCTCTTTCAACTAAATATAATGTTTTGGATAATAATCCACGATAGATTATTCAAGGGAATTGAGAATCAAGAGAATCAATGATCGATAAGCATATCTATGATAGATTTAACTAGTTGAACATACTTTTCTCATATAATTATAATCAAACTTTGCATTCATATTTACTTTTCAATTTTGCATATTAGATTAAGAAATCATTCACAAAACCCCCCCATATTAGTTACTTGGCACTCAAATAATAACACAATTATACGAGTCTCTGTGGGATCGACCCTTACTTACCATTCTACTAAGTTTGGTTAAGTTAGGATTCTTTGATAGGTAAACGACTAAAAATACCTCATCAATGGTACGAATTCTCCAATTTAGAAAAAAAAGATCTTCATTGAATTGCACCGGCACCAATTCAAGCACGCTCGGGCATATCGTAGTTGCGTCGTTTGTTGATATATCTTTTCATCCTCAACCATGGCCACAAATAGGGTTTTCTTTGGTACCTCCTTAAGTTTCACATTGACCCATGTTAAGGTTGATCTAGGAGGTGCAAGAGTCAGCTTTCATGATGAAAACGTTGGCCAAGCAATAGAATCCTCATTAGGATCCAAAGAAAGCAAATTTGTGGTGCATCTTCCTTTTTGTATTCCTCAAAATCACAATTTTCCTCACCCATATTGCTAGAATATGTGAAACGATTGCTGAAAATTGAAGACGACTCGTCACTATCTTTGATTGGGCACTAATTTGAGCAAGTTTCGGGTTCAATGCTTTCCGAAATCACCAAGTGAAGTTTAAGGCGCTGATAATAATCCGCACTAATATACATTTAAGATCAATATGAAAAATCAAAGAACGAAACCTGTATCAACCTGGATAACTAATACCAATTGATACGAATTATCCCCTCGATTGCTCGATGGTTACAATTCGGTCTTATTTTGGTCTCGATCTTGACAAATACTTCTCCTTGCCTTTTAATGTACGAAATTAATCAATCTTTTCTCTATTTAATTGAATCAAATTATGGAGGATTCAAGTATAAAAATATACGAATTTAAATCACTCAAGTTGGAGTTGAATTGCAAAAGTTATGAAAATTACAAGACACAAATGATATTTTGGACCAAAGACTCGAGAATAACTATGCCAAGTTATTCTCCAAGTCTCAACTTGACATGAACTATGACGTTGTAGATCATTGAGTTAGATTTCCAACACATCTTGAATGAACTTGAGATCATTTTTGTAGCCAAAGTTAGACCGATTTACTAAAACATCTCCAGAATTCAGCGTGAACACAAACTTCCGAGATTTCTATTCGACATTCCATTGACTTCATTCTCTTCCTTGGTGGTCGTGGCCTATTCTCATATAAGAATTTTAATGTCTTCTTTTGGTTGTCATCACTTTTTTTTGTAGTGAGTAACCCGCCCATTGTTTGGATCGCAAAAGATGGCGAATCATGGCATGCTCCTTCTTGAGGGTAAGTCGGCAAGACATCTTTAAGGACTTTTATGTATTTTCCGCTTGATATATTAGGTGTGTTACATTAGTTGGAGATGCCATGGTACTTAATTTTCTAAGTCAATGTAAATTGCTCATTCTGGTAGGGGTGTACTTTGGCTTCTCGAGAAGCTCTCTTGAGCAAAGTACCAGTGTACCACAAATCCTTGGTTGGGTCTTTACGTAATCAACGCATTTGTATTAGGTATTAAAAAGGACTAAAAAGATAATTTTGTTATGCATATACGAATGTGAATCTTCGATATAAGTGGAACATGAAAATGGAACACTAAAAGTGAAACAAATGATTTGTATTGATATATTCAAGGAACAAATAAGAAGAAGGTATGTACAATGTATACAATACGGATTAATGATGAATCTTCAAACAAAAACAAAATAAAAGTATTACTAACATGGAATTGAACACTTTTCTAACGTAACACCTAGTCATCAACGATCGACACTCCCTTGCTCCACGACATTGGCTTCGCTTGTTTATCCCCTAAAACCAAACACTCAAAGAAGGAATCATAAAAATAGGGTTAAAGATTCTGTCTTGAAGATACTGAAGATGCTCTACCTCTTCGCTTGTGTTTTCTGAAACCGCAAACACTTCATCTTTAATCTCAAAGTTGTGAATCAAACTGTTTGGCCAATCCTGATTCAAGAAACCTCGAAAACCTTTGCATTTAGGTTGTTGTTGTTATTGTTGTTGTTGTTGTTGTATGGCCCAATAGAGGACCTCTATTTCACATACACCAAAGCAATAGCAAATAAATTCTTGACGAAGCGAAAGAGAAAAGGGTTTGCTTCTCCAAGTGCCTCTTGCAAGCGAGTAAACTTGCGCTACAAGCTGCTGCTACCTAGCCCACCTACAATCCATGGCAAATTTGTAATCGTTGGAAACGGGATTGAACCCAAATCCTTGCAAAACGAGGTGAGATCCAACATTAGGATTAACTAGTGTATAGTGTGGCCTTTCTCTGCAAGAGCATGCGCGTCCTGATGCTCGGATTCCAAAATCATTAGGTTTCGTTGCTTGTTTCCCTCACCTGCAAGTAGTAGAGTCCCCTGCTTATGCCGATCGGTTTCACACCGCGTACATCAGATTTCTTGCACGTCAAGGGGAACCCTGGCGGAATCTCACTAAAATTTTCTTCTTCTTCTTCTTCTTCTGGCACCGTCGACGTCGTCCACAACGTGTAGATGCTTCCATTCGCTGACATCATGAACTTGAAGCATAGTTTGCGGGATGATGATTGATAGCTTGCATATAGGTAGTGTTTAGGATGCATGTTTTTGTTTCTTTTGCTTTCTTTTTAGGTAGTTTTAGTTAGTTTCTTTAGTTATTAGAGTGTCTAGGAGTTTTGGGTTTTTGCCCTTGTTCTATGTTGTTTTACAGGTCTTAAAGTGAACAAGTATGAAAGGAATGGAAACCGGGGAAAGAATGCTTGGATTCGGGTCATCCATTGGAGTTGTCGGTTTGACACCTTTGTCTTATAAGGGTTTGTTCGGGAGCTATAGTGGTCTGATGATGCTGAATTTGTTATCATTGGAAATCTAATTCAAAGATCTACAATTCATGTTTTTACTTGGAGTCCAAATTCCAACTCAAAGGGAGTCAAAATAGCCCCCGAAGTGTGACCTGAATGTTGAATGAAGGAGATGATGTTGTTCTGGCAGCGGGCGCCGCCTTTCCTAGACGCGAGAATTCAATCCGCGACTTGCCCTGTATCTATTTTTTTATATTAGGTTTATATCTTTTGTATTTATGTTTTTAGACCTAGTTTCCTTCTAATTCTCATTCTCATACCTTTCATTCAATGTTTTATATAATTTCTATGAAGAACTAAGCACCTTTGCTTAGTCAGACAATTGAAGCATCGTTTTGATAAAAGTTGTGAGATTTCTAATTCCTTATCTATTGCTTGGATTTAATATCCTCTCTTGCTTGAATGATTATGATTTATTTCAACAGTTTCTAGCATGATCAACTAGGGTTTGTTGTTATTGGATCTATTGCTAGATCTAGAGTGTTACTGGTTGAGCATCTCTAGATTGAAGTAGCAACTGCATCGTACTAGTATCTGCTTGTGCTAGTCTTATGCAGAAGAGATTTGATTTACATTCTAGGATAAAAGCTGGTTGTTTTATACTAGAATTGTATCCAACTATATTTCTATCCTTACTGTTGCTATTAAACTAAATCATTGATGGTTTCATGATTCTTTAATTAGTTAGAACTAATAGTATCTTGTTGTGTTGTTAGTTATAATTGAAACGGAATTGAAAAATCCATTGCATGTGATATTGAGGTGAAATCAATGATCAACTTTTTCATACGATTGTGGATATTTGTTTGCCTAAGCTATCTTCCTAATTATTGTTATTTATAATCTTTTATTGATTTGTTAGTTTTGCATTCTTAGATTTAATTACAAATACAAAAAATCCCTTTTTACTTGTTTGACACAAAATTCATTACAAAAGATAAAATTTGTCTCCCTGTGGATTCGACTCGAACTTCCTAAAGACTACGGTTCTTAATTAGTTAGTTTGGATTCTTTTGCATAACCGTGATTTGCACGACGAAATCACAGTTATCAATGATGATGCCTTTGTATGATCGAGATGGGTGCTAATAAAGACGATGTCCGTGAGGATATATAAAGTTCCATGTCTTGCAAACACGAAGATCGAGCCCCAAATCTCCTTTGGGGTTGTAACGAAGGAGCCACCGTGTTTGCTTTCTCATCCTTTGCTCTCAACTTCTAGACATAGGCTGAAGGTTCTTCAGAGTAGTATGCCATCACCATGAAAATATTGATCTGAGACTTTTGATTGATCATTTAATGTGAGAGTTTCTATTGCAAGGGGGGGCTCGGGTTTATATAATGTTCTCGCAAGTCACAACTACCAAATTGATTGATTAATAAGCCATATTTGTTTCCATATATATTAATGAATGTTAGCAAATGTATCTAGACTCAATTAAACATCTACTTTCGTGACTAGTTAATTAAAATCTAAACCTTTAAACACTTAGAATTTAAGATCAAATTGATTCAACATCCGCTTTGGTGACTTGCAAAACCAACCTAATTTCAAGATTTCTATGACAATTGTTACTCCACATGAGAATTCAAAACACTTTCGCAATAAAGAAAACACATGTTCAAATCATAGGATTTCAGCAGGAAAAAATATCTTTTAGTCTCAATTCCCTTTCTTACTACTTATCAAAGTTATTACCTTTAAGTCTCAAACTTTAACAACTTCTCATTCACAAAAGTTACTAAGGCTATTGTTGGGCTCTCCGGAATTTGGCCCAACTCAAGCGAGCAATTGCACAAAAGCCGCAAAGCCCATAATTGACAGGTCGAGCGTACGTCAAAATGAGGAACAGACAAGTAATGACTGGCGATATTTTCGGAAGCAACGGCCAGAGCATTCATGGCCAGGGGAAAGATCCGCAGGATACAGAAGCCAATGGAGACCAACATTCGACTAAGAAGATTGGAGTATAAAAAGGCTTGGAGCTCGAGGGAAAAGGACACGCTCGGAGAACACTAGTAATCTTCCAAGTCATCCTTCCTTACATTGATTCATCAAAATACCATTGTACAGAATGTTCTTCTTGTAAACCACACAATACATCATCCTCGTTCAAAGCCTTAAGCTATGTAACGTGCAATTGCATCAATTTATACTTTACAATTCATATAATTTTTACTTCATAATTCTATCTTTACTTACTTCTTCATCGCATCCCATCTTGCCACTAAATCTTAACGCGTTTAGATTGTTTTTGGTTTCCCTCATTATAGAAGGTAACATGTTACGTGTTAAATCTGCCCAAAATAATTGGCGTCCACGGTGGGGCTTAGCCAAAAAAGAATCATCAAAAACCACAAATTCTACTTACAAGATGGAAGGCATTCACGCTACCTATAGCCACGTCGATGATCTCGAGAACAACGAAATCAACCAGGGAGTCGATGGTCAGCAAGCCGGGAACATGGAGGAAGGGAATGAACTTAATTCCGGAGATGGAAACGGGAATCTCACCACTTCCACGGCTGCCGGACAAGGGACGACAACCAATTCTGATATCGTTGCCGAACTACGCGCATCCATGCTCACCCTTCAAAAGGATCTGGAAAACCAAAAAGATGCTCATGCTAAGTTCATGGAGGTATACGAAAAACAAATTGAAGCTTTAACTAATGAACGTAACTTGCTTCAGTCTCAAGTACAATCAACAACAAATTGACAACGCATTAATGGAGCATTGGATGGCGTTGCTCACCGATTGAACATGGAGGATCCAAGTCTCGTAACCCCAAATGACGGGAGAACGGTAACTGCTTATCAAGTAAATGGTAATTCTTTAAGGGAAGTCAAAGAAGATGTCGAGGTAGTCCAACTACGGAATGCCTCAAGGCCTTGGAGGACCGAATTACTCAAGTCCTAGGGGCCCCGCAACCGAAAGCAGTAGAAAGGCGGGACGGATATACCGATTCCCCCTTTGTACCTGCTATCGCAAGGGTAGACATCTCACGAAAGTATCACATTCTCGACGTACCTAAGTACGAAGGGGTTACATATCCAGAACAGCACATAGCTGCATTTAAACATGCCATGAATATTAGCACGATTCCTTTTGATACGAAGGAAAGTGTTATGTGGCGATGGTTCGGTAACATGTTATTCGGACCAATGCTTAAATGGCACTCTCATTTACCACTTGGATGTATTTCATCTTTCACTGAGTTGGTTGATAAGTTCAGGGTTAGGTTTGCAAGTAGTCGGCATGCCAAGAAATGATCTAGCGATCCGTACCGCTTAGTCCAAAAGGGTGGCAAATCTTTGAAAGCCTTCTTAAATAGGTAGAACGAAGAGTTGGTAACCATAGAAGGATGCGACGCGGCCACAGCTGTTGAGGCATTTCAAAGAGGCATCTCTATTGGTAATCCTAATCTCTACCGTGACTTAACTAAGTACCCTTGCTCGAATTTCGATGAGGTGTACAGGTAAAGGTGTTGGCACACGTACGGTTGGAAGAAGACGACCTCTTCTCCAACAAGACCGTTAGCCATCACCGACCCGAGCGCCGACAGGGACGACGAGAAACTAGATATGTTCCATACCCAAACTATTCTCCTGCCAAACCCACCGTGAACATGACTTCCTCCAAGGCGTACGAACGATATGAAGATCTGAAGTTACCTTCAAGATTATCTTACTACAAATTTCGGGTGGACGCGACAGAGGTGGTTCGAACTCTCAGAAACATGGGGGATACTGTCAAATGGTCGAGGAAGAGTAACACGCCTTCATACCAGAAGGATAAATCCAAATGGTGTGATTTCCACTTCGACCATGGCCATAGAACGGACAAATGTATTGTGTTACGAAATGAGGTAAGTGAATTGTTACACAGGGGGTATCTCAAAGACCTAATATCGGAAAGAGAGAGGGAGCAATTGGAACGCAACAAGGGAAAAGCCAGTCCGCCACCAACGTCAAAGCACACAGGGGTAATTAACGTTATCACTGGGGGATCCGAAGTCTGCGGCATAACTTATTCTACAGCCAAGAGTATTGCAAGAAGTACTCGAAGGGAGGAGCCCAGAATTTCTGTCCGGATAGGTCACGACGTGATGCCTATCACCTTTGATGACATTGAAGAAGAAGAAATACATCACGATTGTTTGATTATTTCGTTAACAATTGCAAACTTCCTTGTTAAACGTGTTTTGATTGATGATGGGAGTTCTACTCATGTTGGATGCCTTGTACAATTTAGGTTTGGGACTCGACGACATCACTAAAAAGTTTACGATGTTGGTAGGCTTCAGCGGTGAATCACGCAACACGCTGGGGGAAATCTCACTGCCTACCATCGCATGTGGAATAAACTATCAGGTGAAATTTCAAGTACTTGATTGCCCATCACCATTTAATGTTATTTTGGGCAGGCCTAGGATCCAAGGAATAAAGGATATCCCTTTGACTTATCATCAACGTGTGAAGTTCCCATCATCGTGGGGAATACAAGAAATCAAGGGGAAGAAAAAAGTAGCAAGAGAGTGCTACTCACTGACTATGAAGGCGACAACTTCCAATGCTCAGCAAGTCGACACAAAGAAGAAATCGCCAGCATAGTAATTAAAGGATTGCAAGAATCCAACTTATTACGTAAAGCCTGAAACGCCCGAGCTCGAGGAAGTCGCTCTTGATCCACTCGACCCATCAAGAAACATCTGAATTGGAGCATACCTAGAGCCAAAGCTACAAGAACAATTAGTTGGATTCTTACGGTCCTATAGAGATTGCTTTGCTTGGTCAAACGAAGACATGATAGGAATTAGCCCCGACGTGATCACACATACACTTAATGTCAACCAGAGAGTCCCACCAGTCAAACAGAAAAGGCTTAAGTTTGCACCAGAACTCAATTAGGTAATCAATGACGAGGTAAAATCACTACTTGAATTTGGAAACATTAGAGAAGTAAAATATCTCGACTAGTTAGCAAACGTGGTAGTTGTGAAAAAAAAAGAACGGGAAGTGGCGCGTTTGTGTCGACTTCACCGATTTAAACAAAGCATGACCCAAAGACTCATTCATGTTGCCTCATATCGATGCAATGGTGGATGCAACAACGGGACATGAGTTGTAGACTTTCATGGACGCTTTCAGTGGGTATCATCAAATAATGATGCACCCTAACAACCAAGAAAAGACCGCGTTTGTGACAAAACTAGGGACTTATTGTTATAAAGTTATGCTTTTCGGATTGAAAATGCAGGTGCTACTTATCAAAGATTAGTGAATAAGATGTTTCTAGAAAACTAGGGGATACCATGGAGGTATACCTCGAAGACATGTTGGTCAAGTCGTTGAGATCGGAGGATCACATCCAACACTTGGAGGTAGGGGTGCTCACGGGTCGGGTCGACCCGCGACCCGAAATTGCGGGTTGCGGGTCGACTTGCTTGACCCGTTTGACTAAGTCAATCGGGTCAAAACTAATTTTTTTTACCTAAAACAAATTAATTTTTAACCTAAAAAAATAATTTTTAACATAAAAACATGTATTTTTTTTAAAAAACCCGTCGGGTTTGCGGGTCGACCCGTAAATCCATCAATTTTTTATAAAAAATAGTTTATACAATAATAAAATTATAAAAAAATATATAATTTTAAAAATATTGCGGCCGGGACCCGTGCGGATATGACCCGACCCGACCCGCGACCCGCAAAATAAAAGAATTCGACCCGCGACCCGACCCGCACGGGTCGGTGCGGGTCGCGGGCGACCCTACCCGTTAAACACCCCTACTTAGAGAATACGTTTAAGATTTTATGGAATTACCATATGAAGTTGAATCCAACCAAGTGTTCCTTTGGGGTTACATCAAGTAAATTTCTTGCATACATAGTCACGCACAGAGGAACTGAAGCAAGTCCAGACCAAATCAGATCAATCATGGAGCTGCAATCACCGCAATGCGTTAAGGACATTCAGAAGTTGACAGGACGAGTAGTTGTTCTAAATAGGTTTATATCCAAATCATCGGATAGGAGCAAGCTATTTTACGATATTCTGAAGAAGAACAAGTCGTTCGAATGGATGGGAGAACATGAGGAAGCGTTCCAGGAGTTAAAGAGGTACTTGTGTCAGCCACAGATATTGTCAAAACCTAAACCACAAGAAATGATGTACATCTACTTGGCAGTAATGAATGTTGTTGTAAGCGTTGTTCTAATTCGAGAAGAGGATGGAAACCAGTTGCCCATCTATTATGTAAGTAAAACTCTACTCGATGCAGAAACAAGGTACTCACTCGTAAAAAAACTTGTATTATCTCTGGTAATGACGTCCATTAAATTACGTCCTGATTTTGAAAACCATTCTATTACTGTGAGGACTAATTTTCCAATGAAGAGTGTTTTGTCAGAGCCAGAGTTATCAGGTCGCCTGGTAAGGTGTTTGATTCACCTTAACGGGTATGATGTCACCTATGAGCCACAAACAACAATGAAGTCTCAAGCCTTGGTAGATTTTGTGGCGGATTTCACTCCTACCTTACCAGAAAATGAAGATCATGAGGTGTTGTAAGTCGAAAAGTCTCTGAGTATCGGCAAGTGGTTAATGCACACCGACATCGTCAAATCAAGTAGGAGTTGAGTTGGGGGTAGTCCTGAAATCGCCACAGGGGTGTAGGATTGCCCAGGCTATATTCGCTGCACATTCAAAGCCACAAACAACGAAGCAGAATATGAGGCACTCATTGCGGGATTAATCATCACTCAAGAACTGAATGTTTAGGAAATCGAGGTAATATGTGATTCCTTGCTCATTGTCAATCAAGTCACGAATTCATATGTTGTCAAGGATTCAAAAATGAAAGCATATCTGGAGAAAGTGCAAGGGACCATCAAAGGCTTCAAACATTTTAAAATAAAACAAGTACCTCGGGATGCCAACGCGCAAGCAGACGCTTTAGCAAATCTTGGTTCGACAATTGATCCAAGGGAGTATGAAAAGATACCATTTGTACACCTGGACACACCCTCCATAGTAAAGGAGACAGAACTATTCGAAGTTTGAGATACTGATGAAGCTACCTCATGGGTAACACCTTACCTAAAATGACTACGAGATAGAACTCTACCTGATGAAAAAGAGGAAACTCGACGACTTAAGGTAAAAGCTTCCACGTTTGCTATTAAAAGCAAAATCTTGTTCAAGTGGATGTCCTCAGGATTATACGTGCGATGCATAAGAGAAGACGAGGTACAAAAGGTATTGCAAGACAATCATGATGACGAGTGCGGAAACCACACTAGGGGTCACAACTTGGCGAAACAAGCAAGCAGGATGAGCTATTATTGACCAACAATGAACAAAGACGCAGCTGATTTTGCTCGAAGGTGTGACGCGTGCCAGCGTCATGCTCCATCCGATAACAACCCCTTGGCCATTCATGAAATAGGGGATGGACATTGTTGGAAAACTTCCTCCAGCTTCCAAACAACGTGTTTACATCTTGGCTATGATCGATTATTTCTCCAAATGGATTGAAGCCGAAGCCTTCAAAGAAGTAAGAGACGTACATGTCATCTCCTTTATCAAGAGAAACATCCACCGCATATTCGGTGTGCCATCAACCATAGTTTGTGATAACGGCTCATAGTTCATCAGCGAGAAAACAAGATCCTTTTGCCAACAATACAACATACAGTTAGTAATGTCCACTCCATGATATCCTCAGACAAACGGTCAAGTAGAAGCAAGTAACAAGGTGATCATGAACAACTTGAAGAAATGTCTCAAAGAAGCCAAGGGAAAGTGGGCAGGCGAGTTACCCCTTATTTTCTGGTCAGAGCAGACAACTTCCAAAACTGCTACTGGGCTCATGCCTTTCTCGTTGGTGTATGGTTATGAAGTTGTGGTACTTGTCGAAAAAACTCTCCCCACAGCCCGATATGGTCTTACCACTGAAGAGTCGAATTGGTACAACCTATGTCATCACCTGGACACAGTTGACGAGTTACGAGATGAGGCGCCCATTCGTATGGCGGCATACAAACAGGGGGTAGCTCGGAGTTACAATAAATACGTTAGAGCAAAAGTGTTTCAAGTAGGTGGTTGGGTACTACGGAAAGTCTTTCAAAATACCCAAGAGTCAAATGTTGGAAAATTAGGAGCAAACTGGGAAGGACCCTATCAGATCACAAAAGTCGTTGGACAAGGAGCTTACGAACTAGTTTCTCTTGACGGGAAGACAGTTCTGAGAAGTTCGAATGCAATGAATCTGAAACTCCACCACTTCTAAAAAAACCAGAGAAGTCGCAACAAGGTATTCATTTATTACTTGATTTTACTTGTCAAATTTATTCACAATTTTTCATCCTACACACATGGTACAACAACGACATCAAAAAACTAACAAGGGACGCCTTGTGACATTATAGGCCAAAACATGGGCCCTTTCCTTACAATCAGGCTACGATGTGCACACAACGATTGGTCAAAAGATGCAAGAGATGAGAAAACACGTTAACGACTCTAGAGCAAGGGGAGTCTAACACAAGGAGACACATATGTATTTAACCCAGATTCTATTATCAATAAAAATGATTACCTTCTATTTCAAAGTTACATCTCATTACATAACTCTCTCTTAGCATCTAACACAATGCGCTATTACAACTGATCGAAAGGTTGATCACTTCAAACACGTTGACAACTCTCAGCTTAAACTCGTTATCATCCATCCTGCGATGTCTTCTTCCTGTCTTCCTTTATAAACCTGCAATACAGACACGTAGACAAGCAAAACACAGTGCATATACAACGAAAAGCATTCATCAAAAGGAACTTTTAGCTATGGCACCCAAAAGGCAAAGAGTATATGTCACAAAAGGCCCTACAAGCGGTCAGAGGAAATTTTTTAAACCCGACACATTGGGGATACCAGAAACATGTTCTTAAAAAGAAAAGAGAAAAGAAGAACCACGCTACTCCTTCGGAACATCCTCCGAAGCCTACACACCTTTAGCAACTTCAACTTGAGCTAGTTCCTTGGCAACTTGAGAAATATTGTCCACGAGGGAGGGTTTCTTGGATATAGACTCGTCCTCGGAAAACAACTTCTCGAATTGTTGTGTCTCCTTCACTATGTCCCAAGTAGTGTGCTTTCTATTGAGAGGGTTTCCCAACAACAAATAAATTTGTAGTCAAGACCGCGTTGTGTATAGGGAGGTCAGGATCGTCCACGGGAAGCAAGTTATGTTTGATTACTATTCTAGAAAGCGGGAAAGTACGGAAATAAAATGAGGCAGAGAAGAAAGCAAAGACGAGGTTACGATCACGTCGGTACCAACCTTGTCAGGGTCGGTATCGATGCTGACTTTCGACTCAAACACGGAAAATAATGCAAACAAACGCAGGTTCGTTACCGATCTGGTTACCTCGGTACCGATGCAAAACAGAGTATTACGAAGGTGTTTTTAAATGAGAAAAAGATCTAGGATAAGGGTTTACCACGACATAATCATGCATTTAAGATAGTGTGAAGAATAAATAACATGCCTGATGCGTTCCACCTTTTGGGTGGATCACACGGGTGCCCGATCTAGGCTCGGAAGGGCCTCGGATCTTCTCCAACGAATAGTAACCGGGATAAGCGCGAACCACAAGGTGGCTCATGAGGGAAAACTCGACGGATCGAGTTCGGGTGGCCTAGGGCCGAGACAAGGGCGTGGGAAAAGGGATAGAAAAGGGGTCGGTTCAATAACCGGGTTGACGCCTAGGCCTTAGGGAAGAGAAACTCGATTCACAAAAGGCAATCTGTCTATAGCAAGGCGTAAATAAAACTGAATACAACGAGTTGTTTAAATAGAGAATGCAAAACCTAACTAGGTCTAACTAATGGGCCTAATAAACTATTGGGCCAGTCTCTTAAGCATAAGTAGACAAACGCCCAAAATAGTAACAACGGAAATATAGATAGAAACTAGGTATAAATAGAAGCATGCCAAAATAGGAAATATAATAAATAAAGAGCTAGGGTCGGAATCCAAGGAGGACGCCAAGGTCTCGGTAGAATCGGGCTCGTCATGATCGATCTCGGTCTAGGACCGGATCGCATCAATGCCTTGAAAATAAAGCTATCAACTTTCGTTGATTTAAGCAAGAAAATCAATTAACTTTCATGAATTAATCTACTTTCTACTTATTTTTAGATCCAAAGCTCGAAACTTTCGTTATCGAACAATATCAACTTTCAAGATTATAACTTTATCTTTCGATCAAGCAATAAACTCGAGTTACCTCGAATTTCGTCCAAGCATAAGCACAAAACAAGTAGATAGAGGATAAAAGGCAATCAAACATTCATCACACATTCAATCATGCACAATCATGTCGGGTTTTCAACACCGACCCTAGAAAAGCGAACTACTCACACATATTCGAAAAGAAACAAGCAATAAGATTAAGTAAGAACATCAATTGAAACAAAACAAAAGCTTACTTGAATTAAAAGTCGAAACTTGTCTTAGAATACAAACTTCTTCCCCAAGTAATCTTCAAAAGCAAATTAGAAACTAAAAAACAAAGAGAAGAATCGTGCCTTTTCAGTCTCACGCGTCTCTCCTTCGGCCTACCACTCAACTAAACGACCCTTAAAAACAGATAAAAACAAAGTATTTATACTAGAGAGTCTATCTCTAAAGTTTCCAAATGATAGAACTTTCCAAACTTAAAAAGATTGCGAAATAAAAAGATAGAAATCTTGAAGTCGGTGCGCCTACTGACATAGGGGACCTCGGTGTCGACCTGTCAGGGTCGGTAGGTGTTTTGTTGAATTCTTCGCGACTTGACTTTGCTGCATACCTTGGTACCAAACCCACAAGGTCGGTATCGAGCTCGTTTTCTTGATCTTTTGTACTTTGTCATAGCCTCTTTTGGATTTGACGGGATCTTTAAAGCGTCTTCTTCCTTCCTTGACTCATCCATTTTCCATCATCATCCTCTCGATCTCAACTTCTTCGGAATGCTCCTATTTTGCTTCGAAAACCTACAAAAACACGAAAACGAAGTAGCTTCCATACTTTTCACAAAATATGCAAACTTATCCAAAAACACACAAAACAAACACTAAACTCAACTAAACTAAGCTAAACAACCAAGAAAAACACTTAAAAACTATACTAAGAACACAAACATCACTTTCCGACAATAAATTCTTCCATCGTTTCGACACGGGCTCTGTAAGACCAATAATGCACGGTGTTTTCTATCTCGTTTGCTAGAGTGGCTTCCCTCTTTCAAGCCTCCTGGAACTTATCCTCCCAATCCTTAGCACGCACAGACTTCTCGTCAGCGAAATTTTTTAGTTCATCGGCCTTCTTCTCTAATATCTTCTTTTCGTGATCTAGAAGAGCACTTCGCTTCTTTTCCAATTGCAGATCCATTTGACTCTTGGAGAGTTGGTGGGTTTGATCTTTGAAGGATTCAAAAGCTGACAGAGTAAGCTGAAAGTTCTATATAGCAACTAAACACGTTAACACAAAAAGAAAATGGGGATATACCATTTAATAAAGGAGAATCTATACCTGCCACTAAGCGACCAACATTTCCCCGAAGAACTCCGGCATGCTAGATCGACTCGTTGCACCTTGAGGGAAATTCACATGCAAAGGCATCAAAGAAAGTAAGCAATTTTCTGCTGCCATGTCCAGAGACATCATAGTGCTCGGCAGATCAGTCAGACTGGGGTGGTGTTCTTTTTCAGAGAGGTAGATTTGGGAGTAATAGGGATCGTCTTCAGAGGGAGAGTTACCGCCAGAGACATGTCCGTAGTTGAAGCCGATAAGCCTTTCTCTTTTTCCATGCCTCAACTCTTTCTATATTGGTGAGTGCTGCGGTAGAACGAGTAGTCCTTGAACCTTAAAACGTGCAAATACACGAAGTCAAGCAGGGCAAACGTGTTAGTACTAAACAGGGAAGGAGGATTTCAACGCTTACTTGACATCTCAAAATCCTCAGAGTCGGCAAAACACGCCTTCACAAGTTCAGGGTAAGACCATTCGCTCGCCGAAAGAGCTTCTATACGAGATACAAGTTGAGCAGACACTTTTCGAGGCTGAAGAGAGGAAAATTTCACAACATAAAAAACAACAAACGCAATCAAAAGTTAACATCATCTAGAAAATACAACGTAAGCAAAGAGAAAACATGCTAAAGCACGCCAATGGGGTTTCAGAAAAGAAGAATCGGTCCCTAAAGAAGACATCTTAACAAAGAAAAACTTGTCAGTCCAACCTCGGTCCGACTTTGACATGTTATAAACTAAGTCGGATTTGCTTTTTCGGGTTTTCAAGGTAAAACGGCCAGGGCCACCCTTTGAAAGATTATAGTTGCAGAGAAAGTCGACGACTTTAAATGGAATATCATGAGAGGCGCGCATATAAGGTCACCTACTAGCAAGAGCCTCCAAGCCTGCAGAAGCACTTGCCCAGGTGACAAGTTGAGGGTAGTAAGGAAGTCGACCACCAGAGAGGAAAATGGAAAACGATGACCTATATGAAAAGGGTATTCATATAAGCACACCCAATCATCATTGAAAGAATCGACCCAAACATCGGGAGGAGGAAGATAAACTTCAATGGAGGTCGGAAACACAACGAAATATGCGAACAAAGCTGGTTCAAAGGACGTACTCTCCTTCTGGTGATATGGAGTAAGTATACCAAAAGAGGTAAACGGAGGAGGATCAGAAGGCTCGAAACAACGAGAGAAAGATTCAGAAGAAGAGATAGAATCGGCCATGGAAGGTGAAGGGATGAAAAAAAACTCGAAGAATCAAGAAGAGACAAGGGAAACGTACTTGGAAACCGAGAGACACAAACGCATCACAATGATGCCTTTGAAGGCAATAAATAGGGGTGATGGGACGTGATCCAGATTACAACTTCTGAGACAAAGCTCAAAAACCCTAGAAATTTTGGAGGGAAACTTTCTTGGGTTTTTGGGGGGTATTGTTGGGCTCTCCAGAATTTGGCCCAACTTAAACGAGCAATTGCACAAAAGCTGCAAAGCCCATAATTTCCAGATCGAGCGTACGTCAAAACGATGATCAAACAAGTAACAAATGGCGATATTTTCAGAAGCAACGGCTAGAGCATTCATGGCCAGGGGTGAGATCCGCAGGGGTTCGACTGAGAAGATCGGAGTATAAAAAAGCCTGGATCTCGAGGGAAAAGGACACGCTCGGAGAACACTAGTAATCTTCCAAGTCATCCTTCCTTACATTGATTCATCAAAATACCATTGTTCAGAGTGTTCTTCTTGTAAACCAGACAATACGTCATCCTCGTTCAAAGCCTTAAGCTCTGTCACGTGCAATTACATCATTTTATACTTTACAATTCATATCATTTTTACTTCGTAATTCTATATTTACTTACTTCTTCATCGCATCCCATCTTGCCACTAAATCTTAACTTGTTTAGATTGTTTTTTGGTTAAGTTTCCCTCATTATAGCCGGTAACGCGTTTACGTGTTAAATCTACCAAAAACAGTTATAAGCATCTAGGATTGAATCAAACAAAGCTTCAAACAATAGATCATGTAATTTAATAGATTTTTGTACCTATGCATCATTGGATTCACCCCAATCTTAGAATTTAGGGTTTAGCTAGACATGGAGAGGGAAGAAATCGAATCAATAATGAGAATAAACATACTCGTATTGAATAAACAAGCAAACTTGATTAAGATCCAGCAAATCCAAACTCAAAATCTACAAAAGTCTTCAAATCTCCAACTAGGGTTCTAAGAGAGAGAGTAGAGAGAAAATTACAAATTATGAAACTTGTTCTCAAATCCAAAAGGCTAAAAGGATAGATAAAAAGGCTAAAAGTATTTTTTAGAAATAATTAAACATTTAAACAAACAAGATCTCAGCCAAATCCCAACACGGGAGACTACCCTACCAATTACCCAGTCGGGTAACTATCAGTTGACGTTACCCTGGGTACTATCATGTTTGGGTCTGGTAGGGTAACTCTTATTTGGCTTGCTCTTGACTCATCATCTTTCTTAGGCAAAAATCCCGACTTGTTTGGCCTTGACCCTCTTGTCTTGACTTCTCTTCAGGCTCCTTGACTTCCCAACTTCCTTGAATGGCTAGGTTTCCTTCTCCTTATAGACTTGAAATACAAAAAATGCAAAGCGTAGATATCAAACCACAAGTCTCACCAAAAAAACTCAAAACACTAGGAAAAACCCAAAATGCAAACTAAGAACATAAATAAACATGATCTAAAATGCACCCTAAACATGTTCTAAATGCAAGTTATCAAAATCCCCCAAACTTGAATCTTGCTTGTCCTCGAGCATGAAATAAAACTCAACACCCCACTAGACAAAGCAATCCAAGTATCCACCTCAAATTTTTGACAAGCAATAATCAATAAACATGTAGTTCACCAATTGAAATCATTGCACATGTTCATAATATCAAAGAGACCAAGAAAAAGCAGCCATTATAAACCTCGGTAAATGTGTTTGTCTCTCTCACTCAAGTGTTAAAGGTATAGTGTTTTCGCTGAATTCTCAACTAAGACCGCTAAACTACCATATGTTGCATTGATGTTCTAAGTATCCACTACAATGGACATTGCATACAACAAAAATCAAGAGGTCTTTTGACGACTTGTAATGTGGCCAAAGTGAGAAGATTAAGGTAGGGAACAAAATTGGCTATGTGGTGCTAAATCTGGAAAATAGGAATCAAGCTTCATCAACACCAAGAAATGAACTCTTTTAACTCATTATCTTTCCACACCTTTCAACTATACTTCAACTTCTTTCTTTTTCTTTTCACACTTCTTTTGCATATTTTTTCACTCACAACCCAATCTTTTCATTGTTTTTGAAACTTTTCTTCTCATACATCTTTTCTTATCAAGCTCAAATCATTCTTCATTTTTAACCTTCATTCCCTTTACTTTACTTTTTTTACAACTCATCCACCAATCTCATTCTTCTTCTCAACTCCCCAACTCACTCAAACTTCACAATATAATCCATCAAAAAGTCCTATTCTCCAGAAGGGTCAAGCTCATTAGGCTCGAGATTTAATTTTTTGAAGCTCAAAGGGATAGGCTATAAAGCTAACAAGGGCTTCAAAAAGAAGGATTAATATGCAGAGTGGATAGGGAAATATAGGCTAATGAAAAATAATGTCTCCATCACTTTAATTTTATATGCAAGACTAATGTAAGCAGCCTCAAAATAGAGATCTAAATGCAAGTTCTAGAGTAGCAAGTCAAAGAGAAACACTCAAGAAAAAGGACAGGTAATTATTCTTAAAAAGGCTAAAAATATGATCTCATAAGGTTAAACATGTCTAGAACTTCAACAAAATCTCAAAATCTCAATAGATAACATGTTCTCATTCAATTATATGCAAAGCATACAAATTCATAATCATGCTAATATGAAGCTATCAACAATTCAATCATGTCATGGGGTTTTAGAGTTATGTAACGAATATTTAAAGAGGACAAGGGGTTTTCCATAAAAAGGGATTGAGTAACTAAAATGCATGATTTTTATTTTATTTCTGAAATTTTTCTGATTTTTAATGCAAATATTTAAACATGAAAATGCAACCTAACATGCAACTATATGCAATCTAAAAAACATGAAACATGTTTTCCACCCCCAAACTTGAAATCTACATTGTCCCCAATATTGAACATAAAAGAGAGAGAAGAAAACACTGACTTTGGGTTGCCTCCCAAGCAGCGCTTGTTTAAGGTCATTAGCTTGACCTTCCATTTTCTTTTAAGCACTCGGATCAGGAGGGTCTTTGGCACCCACTGATGTCCATGTTTTTAGTTTTTTTTTTCGAATGTTTTTCTAGGTTTTTAGGTTTTGTTTAGTTGTGTTTTTGTGTGTGTTGTGTGTCTTTTTGGCATAGTTTACATATTTTGTGAAAAGTATGGAAACTACGCTAGTTTTGTGCTTTTGTGTAGTTTTTGAAGCGGATTGGAAGCATTTGAGGATCTTGAAGGAGAGGACCACACTAAGGAAGAAGAGGAGAAGACATTGGAAGAGGATCTCAAGGAATTCAAAGGAAAGAGAAGTGAAGAATAAGGAAACAAACAAGCCAAGACAAGCTCGTTACCGACCCATCATGGGTCGGTACCAAGGCCTTCAAGAGATAGAAGCAAAGATAGTCCTACTGACCCTGATGAGGTCGGTACCGAGGTCCCCGTGTCGGTAGGGCTACACCGACTTTGTGCATTTAATGTAATTATTCCGAGATCTTTTAGTTTTAGTAGTTTTTATCTTTAAGGAAATTTTTTAGATAGATCCTTTAGTATAAAAACCCTTGTTTAGACAAGTTTTGGGGGGCTCTCTCTCTAGTTTTTAGTTTTCACGCAAGTTTAGAGATTTTAAGAGACAAGTTTGTTGCTTAGGGTGCAAGGAAGATAATTTTTGGAGTTTTCTTGTGTTCTAAGTTGGTGTTGAAGACAATTGTGTTTTGAATTCAAGTAAGTTTTTTAATTCAATGCAAGTTATGTTTTCTTTCAATCTCATTGTTTGCTCTTCAACCATGAGTGAGTAGTTCTCTTGTTTTAAGGTTGGGATAAAAACCCAACATAGTTGTGCATGAATGACGATATGATTGAATGATTTGATTGCCTTTTATCTATCTTTCTACTTGTTTGTGCTTATGCTTTGATGAAAGTTGAAATAATTCATGTTTATGACTTGATCGAAAGAAAAAGTTGTGAACTTGAATAGAGATAAAGTTTGAGACGAAAGTTGAGAACTTTAGATCATAATAAGTAGATAAAGTGAATTAATTTATGAAAGTTGATTGATTTGATTGTTTGTTCAACGAAAGTTGATTACTTGTGTTTAAAGGCATGATTTTCATGATTCATATTATTTAAATTGCATGACTATGTTGTGGTAAACCCTAAATCATAGATCTTTCTCTCGCTTGTGAAAAGTCCAAAATTCACAGTAACCTCGTTACCGACCTATACTACCTCGGTGCCGAGCATGTCTGTCTTGTTGATTACTTTGGTTTTTCGTCTAAGTGTTTGCCTCATTACCAACCCTGACAAGGTCGATACCGAGCCCTTTCAGTTCCTAGTTTGTTTTGCTTTGTTTTTCTTTTGTCTTGTTATTTGCTTCTGTTTGCTATTTCTTTTGCATTTTAGATTAGTAATTATTCATAGACTTCACTTCCCGTGGACGAACCTGTCTCTGCTACACTCAGCGGGGTCTTGATCTATAAATTTATTTGTTGGTCAAGTAAATCCCTCTCAACACCCACCTTGACTGGATCGGGATCAACAACAAGCTTTAGCCTATGTCTTTGTACTTTGATTTTCCTCGAGTTTTTATGCCAAAGTTCAGTTCCTCCTCCGTGTAAAAGTCGAGTCACTCTGTATTGCTCCTAACCATCTTATTACTTTGGTCCCAGGAAACATGTTGGATCTTTCATGAAAAAATATCACTTTGTCTCCATTGTTGACCTCAACTTTTACTCGATCCTTCTTCTTTTTCTTAGGATCCCTACCTTTCATGTTCTTAGCACCATCACCGACTATGAGGCTTTTAACCTCCAATATTTATTGAGGGATTCAAGCAACATCTGCAAGTAGCTCTCCTTTATCTCCTTGGTCCACATTAGTGGTCAAACAAATCTCTATTGGGTCCTTAAAGACCACAGTCATCAAGGATCCATGAACTTCCTTGTCTATGACATCTGTTCTGCCATTATCATCCTCACAAGAAGATTGAATAACAGCTTCAGAAAAACTAAACTCAATTTTCTCATCACCTATTGTGAAAGAGAGGACCCCTACTTAACATCAATCATGGTACTTGCAGTAGCTAGAAAGGGTCGTCCTAAGATGACTAGGATAAGCATATCATCATCAATATCAAGCACAATAAAATCCACAAGAATAAAGAACTTGAATATACGAATATGTGCATCCCTAATGATTCCTATGGGGCAAACCAATGATCTATCCGCCATACAAAAGTGTGACCCTAAAATCTAGGTTCTCCAAAATCCAACTATTTGCAGATAGATAAGGGAACAATATTAACACTAGCTCCTAAGTAACATAAAGCATCATAAGATGTATTTCCAGAGACAATAGGGACAAAAAAAAGTTACCTAGATCTTCAAGTTTTGGAGGAAGTTTGTTTTGGATGAGGGCACTACACTCCTTGCTTAGAGAGACGGGTTGACATTCATCAAGTTTCCTCTTGTTGGATATGATCTCTTTCAGGAACTTCACATAAGAGGGCATTTGTTTCAGGGCATCCGTGAAAGGAATGTTGATGTAGAGCTTCTTCAGCACATCCAAAATTTTTCTATATTGTTTATCTAATTGGGCTTGAGCTCTTCTTTGAGAGAATGTAGAGGTGGCTTATATGGTGGTGAAGGAACATACATAGGCTCCTTCTCATCTTCTTTTGACTCCTCCTGGACCTCTTTTTCTTGTGGGTTGTTCTCTTTCACCTTTTGAGTCTTTGGTGGAGAAGTCTCAAGTTCTTTTCCACTTCTTCAACACTCTTTTTATTTTCCTATCAACCCTAAAATAAAAAAGTAAAGAATAAATGGCGTTTTTACCTTCTTTGAACCGGATTTTGATTAATATTGTTCTTCATCAGCCATGGAAGTAACTTTGAACTTCAATTGTTGATTTTTCTCTTGTGATATTTCAATTGAAACCGGAGAGACAAGCGGTGATTTAGGAGAGAGTCGACATCGTCAAATTGGGCTTTGTTAGGAGAGTGAATGATTTAGGAAGTTTTTTTTTGGCGTTAATTACAATATTGTGTGTCACCTTGTTGTTATTTTCAAAATTGTCACTGAAATGATACCTCCTGCACGCGCCTTCTATATTTTTCTTACTTTTACCTTTTAACCTCAATCTTCCATTTATTCCATCCAATGACCTATATAAATTTCAGTTTTCACCATAAGAGTCATTTCCACCCGAACTAACCTCTTGTAACTAGTATCCATATGATTTATATTAAGTTATTAACTGATGGGTACATAAGTAATTTGTGATTTAAAAATTTAAAAACTAAAATATAAAAGGGGTGGACTTTTGTTTTTGTTTTTTCAGCCAAATTGTTTTCAAATATGCGTATCACTTTCTAGAAATCTTGGGCTCAACCAAACAAACACCAAATTGTGTTTTACATTTATAGTTGTAAGTATTTTCAAACCCCAAAAAATTGAATACAGAGTAGCTGAGGCCTGAGGGAGAGAAACAATAAAAAAAAAACAAAAACAGTGTATTAGATTAGTGATCGAACTACTTCACTCATCAGCAATTATTTTTTTGGTTCAAACTTTACCGAGCTTATTATATTATGTACATGTTTGGGGAGGTTTCAACCCCAAGAGATATTAGTCCCACTACTACTCAAGTATGTTGTGGTTAAAATGGATTGAAATCAGGCCCAAAATTTTAATAAAATGGGCCAATAAATTGTCACAAAATTCAGAAAATATTTTTTTTTACATCAGAAGTTTAAATATTCCGAATACAGAGTCGTCAGAGCCCATATAAATAATGTACAGGGGAACGAATTACAAAGCCACGCGCCGGCGTCCACGTGCGCTGGGCCTCATACGCATACGGCGTCGTTTCCATGTTGATAGCCTATCTGAATTCTAACGACACAAGTATACAACTCAGCCTTATCAAGTGAAAGTGTGAAAGGCTTGGCATCTGACATGCAGCTTCAGAGTTCAGACATGCAATTCAGGAAAACACGTGTTACATATTTCTTCTCCTCCTCATAACGGAGTACTCCATAATATTAGCCGGCCCAAGAAGAGTTTGGGCTTCTATTATTGACGGGCTGACTATACAAGGACGATATTCTTGTTTGTTTTTGTGCGTGTGGATTCGGCCCATTGTTTTGGAACATGCCATTTTTCTAATGTTTTTAGTCACATGGTGTTGTAAATCTACTCTCTATATATTACAAATCAAAAATATTTTGTTCATTTAATATGTTGCCCTTCCCATATTGTCATAATTATTTATAATTTTCCTGATGATGATATTGAAAGAGTATCTCCTAAAATGGGTCACCAAGTACTTCGACCGAAAGTAGAGCAATATTGATTGATCAAACCGGGCGAAATAAAGACAAGACCAAAAATGTATATTGCCTTATTTACTTATATTACTTTTTACTTTCTTACCCTAAATAAAGAGTTGTTATTGTCAAGCGTCTAAAATTTTAATTAGGGTAGTAGTGTAGTACCATAAGATATGCATTTCGATTCCTATGGGCAAGTCATTGTGCACTTGACTCAAAAAAAAGGGGTTTTAGTGCATTACACATTAGCCAACTTCGGAGATGCTAGTTAACGTTGCTATTAAACTAGAATCAACCAATTTAACCCTCTAGAAAAATAAAATTACGTTAGATGTGCATTTTTAACCATTAGATGTACGTAAGATGTCAAATCTTCAATAATTCAAAAACGAAAGTAATTTGACGGGCCCGACACTGGCTATGTGAAGAAGAAATGATTGATCAAGCACGAATATTAAAAGCCATTAATTGTTGGTGCTATATATACATATATGTACTTTGATGCCATATATGTATCGCAATTGAAAGACGCCGACCAAACTTGGTGCACAACCAAAAATGTACTTAAGTCAAGAACACCCATCTTAAGGAGAAAAACAATTAACATTCTAATGGAAAAAGCAGTTGCATGACAACAAATATTGCACTCTTCTCTTTTGCGTGATTGATTTACATAGTAAGAAAACAATTAGTCACTCCGCCACTGCTTTAAATTTAAGATGAGTAGATCACCACTTTATTCTCTAATATTATCTCCCAACAAAAAAGATTAGGTTAATTTGATCAATCCACATAAAGTAACTTTGGATTCGAATTTCAAAGCTTCTTTTCACGATTTCCTTCTCTTTTCGTCGTCTGTGATAAAGCAAAGATCGATCATCATCTACAAGAGAACCGGGAAGAACACTTAAGAATTTCAAGTTGCAATGTTGCATATATATTTTGCTAAGAAACTTTCGATCGAAAACGGGATCAAAATAACTTAGGAAAAACATGAAATAATAACTCAAACTAGTATTAATATAAACTTGATTCGATGGGTACCTAATAACATTTTTTCACACCAACATTATGATATTCCACAAAACAAATTTAAGTAAAAAAAACTTAGTAGCTAGGTGGTAGTAATATACTCCAAGAATATTAGGTGGATTCTATACCGAGAAGGGCCACCTAGCGCCTATATGGCCTAAACAGTTGCATTGGTGGTCAGGTTGGAAGGCTAGGCGGGATATTTAGAACCGGATTTAGACCCAAAAAGCTATAATTAATGCTCGATCAATAACTTGGCAAATTATATAAAATATAGAATTAGTTGCACTCCTGCCAGCATTAAAGTATAATTGTCACCCTAAAAATTCATACTTTTATAATATAACATGGCAAAGTTGGTAGTTTGGTACCAAAAAATTTGTATCATCATTAAAGTTCGTATAAAAGTTGGCACCGATGTTGATCACTGGATGTGTAAAATACGTTTGAAGTTTCCAGGTTTTAAGCTTGGCTAGATCTTCCCCTACTCGATTCACAAGTTGAATTATTTGATATGGATCGAAAAGAGCCAAAATTCGATTAAAAAGAAATGGGAAAAGGAGTCAAATTATGTGGGCAAGAATGGAATATGAAAATAGCCAAACATAAGATTAAATTAATACGAGTGTGCTTAGCTTTTCATCAACCACCACCCCCCAAAACCATCTTCGATGACCCTTGAAAAGGCGAGCAGCATCTTTTGCTAAACAACATGATCCCAATAAAGCTAATACAGCCTGTTCTCTTCTTCCTGTGGACCTCTATTACCTTGGATGCACACAAACTTACAAATTGTATACATATAAAAAAACATCACTTCAACATAATATAATATATATGTATATACTAAAGTCGCCCACCATCATCTTATTAATTAACCAAGACAATCTCTACACGAAAACTTGAGCATAGATTTCGTGTGAAATATAGATACATTTTAAGAAAAATAACCAATGAGGGGTCTGAGGTTAATAAACCATGTTTAATGGCCGGTAAATTACGATTACTAATTTACTTGCATGTAAAAATAACCAGTTTGAGTTGTACTGAATAATTCAAGACGAGTTAATACTATGACCATTGTACATATATGCCACAAAGTTAGCTATGGGTATGTATCAGTTTTAGAGTGTCATTATTTGTACCCACATAGATCAGTAAATGGTTTTAACAAGTACTTTTACATTAACAGTTACATATATATATATAAGTCAAATATGTTCTTACTTGATACTACTGCTCAACAATGCGTACGGGTACATTGATGAGTCGAATGTGACTAGATCTGGCTGGTGGACCTATAAATTCTAATTTTAGGCGAGGATCGATTGTTTCAAATTCGAACCCAAAAAAAATCAATGAGCAAAACCCAGAATTAAGGTAACCAAAATTCAAATTTCTTATTTAAAAAAAAATTCAATTAACCTAACTCAACCAATGTGAATAATGTAGTGGGGTTAGAGTTTCAGTGCAACTCTAAAATGTAGTAGGGTTACACCTAGTTCAAGTGTAACTCTGATTGATCTAAAGACTAAAATACACTTGAGACGTGTACCGTACCCATGGGAAGGTTACCTGATTCCCAGTCAACATGCAAGATTTAATCGACAGATCTACTTGTGGAACTTAAATGTATAGAAACTCTAAAAACACCAACCAACTCGTACTAAATTTTATAATTACAACCACAAAATTGACATAGAGCTAGACTCAATGCTATGTTTTTGATAAAATAAAATAAAATATGTGTACAACTTGCATGTATTTTGGCCGGTAGAAGAAGTTGATAAAATCGAGCTGTCTTCAATGGGGCTTTTTTTCTATTGAACATTGCTTTCAAACAGTCGTTTTATTAATCTTGCCTTGTTATGAATCCACCTGTAAGTTGTATATACATGTGAAGGACTTGAATAACAAACTTTAGGTGTGGGGTGCACTAGTAGGGTTCATCAAGGAAATGACATCCAAATAAATATAAAGAATCGTGGTCCTAATATTCACTAGTTGTATAACAAGTAGTACATTTGCCTTCATTTTCTGTCCTTTTTTATAGACTCCAACTATACTTATATAGAGACTTATAAATACACAAGCTAGGTACATATGTCGTATAGTGTAGCTCGATCTCATCAACCACTATCAAATCAATGAAGACCACAAATCCATCGAGTAAGCTAGCATCCACGCTCATCATCTGCATTATTAAGGCACCGTTTGGCACTAGCGTTTTGGGAGTTTCTCCACGCTAGCTGACGTTTTGAGGGTAGCTGGATAATGCTCATGCGTGCCAAACGGACCCTAAAAAGAAGATAATACATCATAGCCTAGCCATGGTAAAAAAAAATAATGCTAATTAATTGCATGCATTGATTATATATTTTTCTCTCGCCCAGTTCAATCAGCTATGTCATGGTAATTGTTGAGACTGTCATGGAGATTCGAACCTGAATCCTTAGACAAAGGCAAAAGAGAATCTAGATCCACTTTAATGGACAAATGTGTTGATATGTTATGATATATCATATATGTTTGTAGGTGAGCAGAGTTGAGAGGCAAATTACATATATTATTTTATTTGAATGTACCACAAATTCAATTGATTTAGATATATGCATGACAAAAAAGAAGGAAAACTTGAGAAAGAGAAATTGGTAAATTTAATTTTGAATGGTACAACACGGATTGAACATTATGACATGACATGTACCAATCATCTCCTCATATTGAATATTCAACCTTATCTTTTTCATCTTAATTAATTATCAATCAAATGAAATACAATTTTATTAATATAGATAGATTAATAAATATTATTCTTCCGGCTTGTTTGTTGCACTTGCAGATGGAATATACAGCAAACGCAAGTGACAAGAGTAGGAAGAGAACAAAAAAATGAATGGGGGAGACTAGAGAGTAGCAGAGACACCACAGAACCTCACTAGCCAGTAGCATTTCAGTTGTCTAACAACTTCTTAAAAAAAAGTAAAACTGCCAAAAAGAGCCCTGAAATTCATGAAACAGATTTAAATCAACTACACTTGCATTAAATACAAGCAAGCAAACATAAGAATTGATCAGAAAATAAAATGGATTCCAACATGCATGAGTTTCTGTAAATTCAGACTCAAGGAGAGAGAGAAAGAGGGGAAAATGCTGTGCATTAATTCAAACCTGTCAGCGATTCCAGGAAATTCGCAATTCAGTTTCCCCAACATGAATTCTTGCGGTTTTCGGCGACAGAATGACCTCAGATCTGCAGATCTGGGAACTAACACAAGAAGCGTAAATAAATATACCGAGAATTATAGCATATCAGTACACATAAAAAAAGGAAACCAAATCGACGAGTTTCGGCAGGAAATCAGAGATCAAATAGGGTTCATAAACACGAAAAATTAACGTTACTGTAAAATTGAAGCAAGATCTGAGCGAAGAGGAGGGAGATCGAGATATTTTCATCCTGAATTGCTTGGATTTGGACCTGTTTTTATCTTCCCACAGCTTTATTGAACCGCAATTTAACGAACACGAATAATCACGGACTACGACACATCGCTACAGATGGGAGAGACGTGGAAATTCATGATTTGAATCGACGAGATGCAGTTCAAGAAAGCTGTGGAAAAATACAAAGAGGACCATGAATTGAATTTGAATGGAAGGGAATAGGAAAAGAAAACCCTAATAGCGGGAGAGAATTGGGGGGAAGATGAGATGTGTAGGTTTAGGGAGGAGGAAGACGGGTATATATAGCCTAATATTTTGTGTCCTTTATTTTCTCCTTTTATTTTATTTTTAAATTTACCACCAATCCCGATGAGAATAACAGTCTCTCGATTCTTTGCAGCCGGGGGAGCTTTTTAATGAATTCTCTTTTTTTTAAAGCTGACATCCGTTTTTCTGCAGTTTACCCTATTAAGCAACCGCTCCGTAACATCTTTGGTGAAGCAATAGTTATATGGTAAATCCTTTCAGCTGATTTTAGGAGAATTATTACTCGATAATTTGTATTTTATTCTTTATACGGAGTACTATACTTATTTAAAAAAAAATTGTTTAAATGAAACACAATATAAGTGTGGAGACTTCTTATTTTTTTTTTTTTTTTTTTTGATACGGAAAGTAATTAGGGTGACCACAAACATCATATGGTCGCCCTAGAGCATCCTGACGGATGAGGGTAAGTAAACCCGGGTCAACTGCAAGCGGGAAAGAGGAGACACGTCTGAAAGATCCAGCGATGAAGTCCGCCACAGAATTGTACTCCCGATAGATGTGAGTGATACTCCAATCCTGGAACCGGGCAAGCAAACAGTGGATGTCCGAACGCAGCAGCTCAATCTCCCACGGGCAGCGCCAGTCGCCGAGTACGGCCTTGACCAGCTGAAAATTATCGCCTTCAATCTGGATCCGGGGAATACCACGTCTGGTGGCCTCGAGAAGTCCCTGGCGTAAGGCGATGGTCTCGGATATTAGGACGGACTGTCGACCAATCAGTCCTCCGTCAATGTGGATGGGGGAGCCACCAGAGTCCCTGAGGATGAATCCGAACGAAGCCACGCCATCTGCATTCACAGCACCATCAAAATTCAGTTTAATATAGTCCATCTTGGGTTTAGCCCATTTCGTATGCTTTCTTCTTGTTTCACCACCACTTGTATGAGTGCGAGGGCCAGGGGAGTCCAAAGCACCAGCTAGTTTCCATTCTTTAATCTGGTTTCGGGTAAATTCAGCAATGTTATCAGCATTAGTCAGGTTTGTTCCGTTGCTGTTATCAAAAACTCTCTTATTTCTGGCGAACCATAGGCTCCACCAAGTGTTTATAAGGATTTCTAATTCCTCTTTTGTTAACTTGTCCTTAATTTCTTCGAGGACCTGATGTGGTTTTTTGTCGTCCAGGGATACCTGGTTAGTAATCCTGCGGAGTTTTGGGTTTATAGAATTTATGGTTGCTTTTGTAAGGGGGCATGAAAATAAGATGTGTTTTGTGTCTTCAACATGGTTATTGCATGCTTCGCAGCCTTGTGGAACCGGGATATGGTTAGCCGCAAGTCTAGTTTTAGTCGGAAGGCCGTTACGAGCAACTTTCCACAGGAAATTTTTCATTTTAGGAGGGATATTTAGCCGGTTAATCCATTCAAGGTTAATCTTAGGTTCACCTTTGGATTGGTGGAGCCACTGCATTGTCGAGTGAGTGGAGTACCATCCGTTTTTACTTGGTTGCCAGTACAATCTATCCGGTGTTTTATTGATGGGGTTAATAATTCTGGAGATTCTTTCGAGGTCATCTTGATTAACAACCTGTCTCAACTTTTCAATGTTCCATGAGTTATCCTCACTGAGGTACACCTCAATAAGCTCCTCCCAATTAATGAGGGTTTCAACCTCGGGTTTTGGGTTAAGGGGACCATTGCCGGTCCAATTGTCTTTCCAAAATCGGATGGTTTTGCCGTCCCCCACTTGCCAGATGAGGCCCTTAATGAAAAGGTCTCGTAGGCCAAGTAATTTGGACCACTGCCATGATGTGTTTTGTTTTTTCTTATAGTTTAGGATACTCTCTGTTTTGAGGTATTTTTCAGTCACTATTTTGACCCAGAGATTATTTGGTTCAGCTAGGATTTTCCAAAGTAGTTTCATTTGGAGTGCTTGGTTCATTTCGGCCGCCTTGGCGATTCCCAACCCTCCGTGGGCAGGGGGGCGACAGATGGAATTCCAGCTTATGAGTGGTTTGTAATTGTTTTCCTTGTTCCAGAAGAAGTGTTTGTTAATATCGTCTAGTTCTTTCAAGGTTGACTGCGGTAACAGAAATGATTGCATTATATAGTTTGGTTGTGCTGAAAGGTTTGCTTTGATTAGGGTTTTACGCCCCTCCTGGGATAAGGCGTTAGCTTTCCATTTTGTTAATTGGGATCTGGTGCGTAGTACCAAGGGTTTAAAGGTATTTTGTGTTACTCTCCCGTTAATTATCGGACATCCTAGATATTTATCCAAGGCAATTGTGTTTGCAATTTGGAGGATTTGTTTTATCTGCTCTTTTGTGTTGTTGCTTGTGTTTTTGGTCACTTGGAACGCGGATTTATGGAAGTTGACTTTCTGGCCATATATTTGACAGTAGTCATCGATAATGTCTTTAATATTTTTGCAGGCTTGGCTATTGGCTTTTGCAAAGATAATGATATCGTCCGCAAAGGCCAAGAAAGGGATTTTTGTTCCATTTCTCGCGATTTGGATCCCGATGCCACTTTTTGGTTTAGTACTCAACAGGTGGAGTTGTCTTGCCAGAATCTCAGCGACAATAATGAATAAATATGGTGATAGGGGGTCCCCCTGTCTGAGGCCCCGTTGGGGGTAGAATTGTTCTGTTGGTCCATTGTTGACTAGTACAGAAAACGAGACTGTTTCTACACATTCCCGAATCCAACCCACGAATTTGTCGTGAAAACCGAATTTGTGGAGAGTATAGGTTAAGAATTCCCAGCTGATCCGATCGTAGGCTTTTTCCATATCGAGTTTGATTGCAATCCAGCCTCCCGCCCACGTTTGTTGCGGAAAGAGTGGAAAATTTCATGTGCAATGAGTGTGTTATCGTGTATACTCCGATTCTGAACGAATGCCCCTTGCATCGGGTGGATTAGTTTGTTTAGGACGTTTTTAAGGCGGTTTGTTATAATCTTCGAGATTACTTTGTAGATGGTATTGCATAGGCTAATTGGCCTGTAATGGTTAGTTGAATTAGGGTTTTCACATTTGGGTAGCAGGGTTATGAATGTGTGGTTGATTTGTTTTAAAATCTTCCCCGTGTGGAAGAAGCTTTTAACAGCTTTTGTCACGTCCGGTCCAACGATATGCCAGTAATTTTTGTAGAAGCTCGTCGGCATTCCATCCGGGCCGGGAGATTTATCATCCCCAATGTCGAACATTGCCTTCTTAATTTCACTGTTTGAAACTGGTTTTGTAAGTTCTATGTTGTCTGCGTCTGTTATTTCTCTTTGAATGGTTTGAGTCATGTCATGGAGCTTGCTGCGGTTTATTTCCAAAACCCTGAATCGATTTTGGAAGTCCCGTTTAATTTCTGTTTTGATGTTTTCTAGTCCGGATATTTGTGTTCCCTCTGCTGTACGGATTTCTTTAATATTGGTTCTGTTCCTTCTACCGCTGGCAATCCGGTGGAAATATTTGGTATTTTTGTCATTCAGTTTAATGTGCGAGTTTTTAGCCCTTTGTTTCCAATAAGAGTTGTGGAAATTAATGAGGCACGATCGTTTCTTCACCAATCTCTCATGTTTTTGAATCAGTTGCTGGTTTTGGTGTTCAATGATATCTTTCTGGATCTGAAGTAGATTCTCGTCTAGTTTTTTTATTTGTTCAAAAATATTTCCAAATGTATGTTTATTCCATGCTTTCGCTTTTGTTTTAAGTAATTGTGTTTTTTTGGTGAGGTTAAACATGTGTGATCCACCTGCGTTGTAGCGCCAGGCTTGCTTGATGACGTTCTGGAAATCTCTTCTAGATGTCCACATCATCTCAAATTTGAATGGTTGTGCTTTGAAAGGTACTCCTGTTGGGAGTTCACATGAGATAGGGCAGTGATCGGATGATGAGAAGGCATGATTTTTTGTTGCTATTGACGGGTACCATTGTATTATCTGGTTGCTTACTAAAGTACGGTCTAATTTCTCGAAAATAGTATTTTCGAGGTTTTTGGATCTTCTCCAAGTGAATTTGTTACCAGATGTTGGGATATCACAAACATCACAATCGTTTTTAAAGTTGATAAGCCGTTCAAACCTGGAATGGTTAGGATTAGCGCCCCCTTGCTTTTCGTTGGGGTGTTGGATTTCGTTGAGGTCTCCCATAATGATACAGGGAAGATTACAATTCTGGACAAACATTTTAAGTTTCGTCCAGAACTGGTCCTTGTCTTGTGCCCTTGGCGGAGCGTAGGCAAAAATTATGATCAATTCATTGTTGGTTTCCAGATTTGTGTAGTGAAACCCGATGAAGCGGTTATCTTTGTGGATAGTTTGGATTCTTTCATTCGAGAGGTGTGATCCCTTCCAGAGAACACAGATCCCCCCAGCGAATCCATTTGCTGGAATGAACTCAATAGAGTCAAAGCCAGCTTTTTGCCATACTTTACTTTCCGGCGGGTCTTGGGCTTTTGTTTCAACTAAAGATATTAGGTGAATATTTTCAAGGCGGCATAGCGCATTGACTTCAGTCCAAAAGGACCTGCGCTTAATGCCCCTACAGTTCCACATGCAGATCTTCATAAGAAACCAATAATGGTGTGGTTTTTGGCCAGAGGTGGACGAGAAACCATCCAATATTCCGATTTTGTCATATTTTGTTGAAGTATTGTTATTTCTAATTTGTTTGTAGTAGGTTTGTTAAGTGATATATTAACAGACTTGAAGCTTTTAGACTTCGGGAACTCAAAGTTGTACTTTGGGGAGGTCATCCCATAAATAACAGTATGGTCATGGGTTTTTAAAGTACGAGATATTTTAATATAGGCAATTATATCAATTATGGCACAAAAAATATCCATAATTGAGTGCCACCGAGGCGTATCATTTGTATGTATCAAGTTGTTAAGCAATTTGATTATTTTCCGATAGTCGGTACAAGTTGTAATGTCTGTTTGTTTCGTAAAGGGTCGAGTTTTGCGACAGGTATTGCCTTTGAAGACCACATGGGTACTTCCTTTTGTTTTCATGTTGTTAGTCAAATGTGTTAATTTAACGAAGTACCTGAAAAATATTTTAGTGGTTTGTATTTTGGTGTTTTCACCGGCCTTTACCATAAGCCCTATATGAAGGGGGTAATGGGTGGCACTTTTAGTAGTTTTTGGACCATGGAATGGGATTGAAACCCCAGATTTGTGGCGGTATTCCAATTCAACAAACTGGTGGTCTTTCAACTCACACAATTTGAAAACATGAGAACGTGGTTTGATAACACACATCAAATTAATGTAATTACAGGGCACAACACACAACACCTGCATAAAGAGCAGAATGAACAGGTGCTTTGCCTTAAAAATAGGCCTGCGATCTAAGAGGTTTTGGTTCACACTGAGTGCTGAAATCATGGCCACCACAAGTCCACAACACAGCACACACAACGAAATTGCTTTATTTGATTTTTTATCCATTACAATCTGGATACCAGTAAGAGGAAGATGATGATTGAAACCAGTAAAGGAAATAGGGAGATTGAGAGTTGGCACAGAGAACATAGTACCATCAAAAGATAAGAGGGATGGTGAAGAGCGAACCCAAGGACCGACAAGAATGACATAGCTGTCGGTGACCCCCGCACCACAGACCCTACACCTCCACCACCGAGATCCGAGAGCCCCACCACCACCAGTCGCCACCGACAGGCACCGTAGGACCGCCCAACACCGGCTTGATGAACGAGGGATAGTAGATTTTTGCTTCCCTCGGATCAAATTTCCATGAGTTTGCGAGGTCAAAAAGCCCGGATCGGGAACTCGCCATGACCGCCAAGTGTGCGTATCTGATTTTTTTCTATTTTGATTTGATAATTGGTGATGTGAGAGCACCAACCAGCCTTTTGTACGTTGCATCGTTAGAGCGCACCATTGAAGGGGCCTTTGGCCCGACAATAGGCAGCCACGGGGGACATCGAGGCCACGCCGCCCGAAACAACACGGGGAGCGGGGAAACTGAACCGTCTTCTTATCAGATCCAAGGGGCTTTGTCGATTTCCGAAACATCCGGTTTGGGTACCGAGCATTCCGCAAGAGAGAAGGTCGGGGTTTTACCCGATGGCTGTTTTTATCTCGGCGACGGGACTGAATCGTCACGGTTCGTTGTGAGGCCTTTTGATTGGAGGCGGCATCTGAGTATACCTTGCTTTTTTGGCGATCGGAGACGGAGTGGGAGCTCTCGAGCACGAGGTGGGGGGCAGGGTTCAAGTGCGGCGGACATACCCCCGTTAGGGTTTTCGCCCTCAAGAGTAAGAAGAAGAGGATGAGAGGCGCGTGTATAGCGCATTCTTTTATTATTATTTACTTCGTACTTCGTATCTATTAATCAATATTTCATTCGTTTCTTAAAATTTGTCCTCTTAAATTTACTAATTTCTTTAAAATAAATAATAAGGATATTTTGTCTGATACAGTATTGTATTAATCAAAAGTTTGGAATAATAAACTTTATTCTTAAAACTTCTTTTTCTATTTTTGGTGCAATATCTATTATGAATTTCTCCTTTAGAAAGTTAATTAGCTTTTTGATGGAAAATAAATTCAAAACATTTTAGTTTCACCATTAAAAAAATATATATGTACTGTATGATATATATAAGAAATAATTAATTTAATCCTTTATATTTCAATCTAAAAGTTTTTTACTATATGAGAGGATCACCCTAACACATAATCCATCCCGCACTTAAATCAATCAAATGCGTAGTAGTATTAAGTACAACCAACTATTTGTGCCCTAAAATCCCTCTATGTACGTTGTAATATCAGCTTGCTCATGTTTATGATGGGTTAATTCATCGATCGAGAACATAAATTTTGTGTATAGTTTGTATATACAGTACAAAAATTAATGCCAAAACTCAAAACTGGCAGAAAATTGTATAGTTTGTGCATATAAAATTTTCCTTATTCAAAAAAAAAAAAACTTGCAAGGAATTGTACAACTAGGCTATTATTCAAACAAAAACAACAAATAAAATTTGACAATGCTTGGTAGATAGCTTTAATAATACCTAGGAAATACTCTATTAAAAACTTGGGTTGAAGATATTAAAAACTTTTCGGTACTCTTTATATTTTAAAGTTTCATAAAAAAATATATTAAAAAAGTGGATTTCATATATTGCATCAAAAAATTTCAAGATGGACCTCTTACAATGTCAAATAATCATAATCTTGAAAACAGCATCTTTTAATTTGGTGATAGAAAATATAAAACAATTGTATATATAATTTATAAAATAAGATCCCATGTAGATGTAGCTGATAAATAACTTCACCGTAGATTTCAAAAGATTTGAACAATTCAAACCAAATTTAATGATCTATATATTAAATTCTTTTGGCTGTTTTTTGGTCAAAAAATATTTATCTTTTTTTTAAATTTCAGTAAGATGGCCTAGTCTTTTCGTTGTAAAAAAAAAAAAGAAAAAAGAAAAATTGACGGTGTTGTGTTACGGTGGTAGCTCGGTGTTGTGTTCCGGATCTAACGGGGCCAGTAAGGCAAAGTGGGCCAAATTGGGGATCCCCACTTCCAGGTGGGCATCGAGATAGTACATTTTGTGAGGGCGACGCGCCTAGTAAGCAAGTGTGCAACAATTGACTAAACTTAGACCAATTCATCCATACTTTCTGTTTGTTTAGCAAATTCATCCCGGTTGTGTGGCAAAAAGCTCTATTATGCACAAAACACTTATTTGTAGAATGTCCACACACGTTAAATAAAACTAGAAAAGTTAATATATGGACGGACGACATACTTCGGAACTATGATGCAAGGAACAAATTAAATCACCACGAGTGATTATTAATGAACTCAAACAAAAATTAGGATCTAAAGACTTCACAAAACTGACAATGATCTAGTGGTACATCTGACATCAAATGAAAAAATTAACTATCCAACAAGCACCTAATTAATAATTTTATACCAAATCTTGAGTGTGATATTCGAAATCAAGTTATAAAATGGGAAAAGTCCAAGAAATGGATTGAAGATGAAGATCTTGTTGATGATATTAGAATACCTAAGATCAGCTCAAGTTGAAAACAACTAAAGTGGAAAAGACAGTTGAATGGCTTTTGTAAAATTAACTTTGATGGATATAAATTTCTGGCAAAATACACATTGGCAGGGTTTGTAATTAGAAACCAAGACGCCCGGAGTTGTTAGCATGGCTACAAACAATTATGGACCGGACACTATTTTACAAACTAAACACTAGTCCTTCCGGACAAAATTAGAGAAGCTAAACAAATGAGGTTACGAAATATAGAAATTGATGGCGACAACCTTACAATTATTAAAGCTACCAAGGGTTTGAGCAAATGCTCTTAGGAAATTGAAATTTTAATCTCGTACATTTTGGCTTCGTTACTGTGGTTTTGAGAATGTGTGTATTTCTCATGTGAATAAGGAATGCAATGTCGTGGCTGATAAAATTGCAAAGTTGGGACAAATTCTTTCGATGGATAGTTTTCTGAATCACCCAAAATTGCAGGTCCTCATCCGAAAGGATGTTCTAAGACGTCTCCCATAGAAGGGGACCTCTAAATTCTTACATGTTAAAAAAATAGTTCTATAATGTGGTACCTAAAAATGGAGATCAAATAATTACTTGCACATTAAATACTAATGTTTGATTTTAAACATTAAGACATACAATTAGATTGTTGGCACATATATAGAGCAGTCAACGGATGTCCGAAGCTAAATAAAATTGACTTGACCTACCTGCACTTAAACTCGACCCAATACCTAATTCTAATCCAAGAATATACAACAAGAATCCAAATGACCTGGAGTCTAATATGATGGACTTGTGAAGGTTTATTTTTATTTAAATATTTTAACATTTTAGGCAAAATTTAATAAGAATTTTATAATCCTTTCACAGAAAAGTTTAAAGATTTTGGTTTATTAAACAATAAAGATGATGTGTCCAACTTTTATTATTCAATGTAAAAATCAATTATGAATGTTCTTAAAAGCCTTGTTTGGGTTTTTAGTTTTTTTTTATAATTGGGTTTTAATTTGCATAAATAAAAAAATTGGGTTTTATGTTTAACTTAATAACTTTTTTTATTCAACTTATTCATGCCATTGTGTTTATTTTTACTAGCTAGAACATAAGTTGGATAAGGTAGAATATAAGTTTTTAAACTTTAACAAAGAGGTTTATGAAACTCTTATTAACTTTTGTCTAAAGTGATTTCAAAATAATAATGGACAAAAGTATTAAGGTGAACTACTTGTAAATTCAAACTTACGACTTATTGATTGATATGGTTAATTATAAAGTTAAATCTACCTAAATAATAAAAGTAATGACATTATTCTCTTAAAAATGATAAAGTTATACATATAAGGTTATGTTATTACTTTGGACTTTACCAAAAAGGTTAAATCTTATCCAATATTTATTTTATATAAATAAAAATTAAGTTTTTAAAAAAAATAATTTTCACTAAGAATATTTTAGAACAAAAAGAGATTTAAAATGATTATTTTTGAATGTTTTGTTCCATTAAGAAAGATTTATAATTTTTGAAAATTTATTTGTATATGAATTGAACATTTTTATCAAAAAATGAAAAGTTGAGGCATATTGTGCTCGGATGGCTGCGCATTGATGCCCGCTTTTGTAGATTGGGCGACTTGATTGCTTGGCTGACCAACTGCAGCAACAAGCACTCCTTTTTGTACAAGTGCAAGAGCACTATCCATACCATTCTCATATACCACACATGGCAAGCTCGGAACAAGGTCATCTATGAGAACACCACATGTACTCATGAGACTTGTGCCATGCACATTCAGAACCCTATGAAGTTAATACCCCACTCGATGACTCGAATTGGTCAAGGCCGGCAACCCTAACTCTTGGAAAAGCTTAAGGTCTCGTTTGTTTCTATACCTCTGATATAGAGAATAGGGTTAGGAATGAGTCAAACTCATACCAATGTTTTTTTAATTAAGGGATGAGAATGAGTGATTCTCACACCAGTAAAATACATTATATTTCATATCAATCCCTAAATTAAGGTATGGTGATTCCTATTCCATCCCGATTCCGGGTATAGAAACAAACGAGGCCTAATTGGCATCTAAAACTTGTTCCTCTATTTTTGTCCTTTGCTTATATGTAAGCCTTTTGAATCTACTTACTATTTTTGAGTTGTAAATTCTCTTCCCCTTTCAATACATCTAACCTTTTCAAAAAAAAAAAGGTGAGGGATCAACCCATAATTTTATCTAAATTGTGGAAATTTTGAGAAAAAAAATATTAATGACCCTAAAAAATATACGATATTTTGTGAAATTTAAAAAAACTAGAATAGAGAGCACAATCATATTAAAGATTGGGATAATTAGAACAATTTTACCAAAAATATAAGGGAAATTCCTTTTGGTGCCTTTTCCTTTTGGTGTCCAAATTTTTTTTATTCCTTTTGATACCCTTCTACTTTCTATCAATATTGTTCAGCAACCTAAAGTCTCACAAAATCAATTTTTCATCCAATCTAATCTCATTTCCGTTATTTTTTTTTAGAAAAACTCCAACTTTGTTTTCATTTCCTGCAGACTGGGCGAATGAGAGCCGAAACTGCTCCAATCTTCTTTAGAGGAGGCGCGATAAGAGAGCAGAGCAGTGTTCACATTTATCCTCGATCACATCATGCAACTAATTAAATTCATTAGATGAATCAATTGATAGGAGCAAAAGCATTCAAATCAGAATTATTCTGGAGTATTTCGAGAACTTAAAACGAGTCGTTGAAAACACCGTTGGCGGCGTGGACATATGAGAGCCGAAGCTGCTCCAATCATCTTTAGACATTGAGCGGTGAGAGTGCGGTGCGGTGTCAGAGAACTGCTCGCTCAACGGCGGTGAGTCTTTGTATGGTCGACGACGGTTCTCGGAACGTAGTAGCACATATTCAAACCAAGTGCCTGCTTCGCCTTCCTTCATTTACTCCTCATATATGTGCTTTGAAATCAAACTGACAACAAAGTTGTGGATTATTGAGAAAGTGCGGATTGAAATTAGGGTTCTTTGAGATTGGTTCCAGGCATGTGTACGTAATGGCAATATTATTCAAAAGAGAGCGATTGAGATTCGAAAATCCGAAATTGGCGATGTCGAGCTTGAGTTGAAAGCTTAAGTGAGTGATAATGGAGCTTTGAGAACGCAACAATAGTGTAGCGTGGTAGAAGATTTGAGCTTATACGCCATTGAAAGGTGAAGAGGGTAAAAAAATGTAAGTTTTTTTAACGGAAATGTGATTAGAATGGATGGAAAATGAATTTTAAGGGACTTTATGTTACGGAACAATATTGGTAGAAAGTAAAATGTACTAAAAGGAATAAGATTATTTTTTGGACACTAAAAGAAAATGTCAAAAATACAAGGACATCAAAAAAAAATTCCAAAATATAATAATAAAAAGAAGCGCGTCACAAAACACAGGCGCGTGAAATTACAGCACATCTCCCCTTGCAAAGCAGGGGAAACTAAAAAGCCTGTGATTTTTGGGGGTTTCTTTTTGGCTTTTTATTTGTCTTCTTTGCAAACTCTACAAAAATTCTATTTACATATCACGTTAGAATAACGTAGTTTTTGATCGGATACAAATAGAATCATGCAAAGGTTCCGAAATTAATTTCAAATTTACAAAATTACATAGCATATTCTTCTATACAATTTTGTTCGAAAATGGAAATAGTAATTAGTAGGGTTATATATATGCACTCAAACTATGGCTTAGTAAAATAAAAATAAATTAGATGTATCATTTTATCTGATTATTTGTAGTAATTCTTTTTTCGAAAAATATTACAGTTTATTATTATCAATTAATCATTTTATTGTTGCTTGTTTAGTAGGGAAATATGCACTAAAAAAAGTACGGAAATAAATAAAAATATATAGTCAATATTTTTTCCAATATACTGTATGTCCAAATTTTGTGTAAACCCGTAATTAAAAAAATAACCGTAAAATTGTGTAATTGGAAAAGAGAGTGATGAGTGACGAGTGGTTAGAAAACAAAAAAAAAACAAATGTATTTTGGGGTTTTCTTTGGCTTTTGAAAAAAAAATGAAAAAAATCACATGGATGCATGTGAGTGGGACCCAGCCGTTGGAGTGTACAATGACATGCACACAACCCGTTTTTTACGGGACGGAGGTTGCACTGTCGGACGCTCCGCTTCATCTACTTGTACGGTGCCCCTTCCTTTAATTTCACCCCTTTAATTTAATTATACTTTACAATATACTAATATACTAATTATTTATTCTTTGTAGTATAACAATTCTGAGGAATAATGTCTTCTGTATAAATGTAATTTATGAATTTTATAAAATGTTATGGGCACGGAGCCACGGACACCTCCAATGCTATCGATCATGCAATGTCTTTCTTTAGCATTAAACTTACGGTGACGGAGGTGATGTGAGGTGTTTTCTTGTTTCTTTAATTTCCCTCATTTTATTTTTGTAAATAAAAAAAGGACTCCTTCCTTTATCCAGCTCGATCTTGATAAGAAATTGCATCTATATAGAATAAAAAGTTCCTAAATTAAAAACTGAGTAATAACAACTAGTATATAAGATTGTTAACCTATTTTTTCTATTATTATTTGATTTTAGGATAAATCTTATTGGGCTTATATTTGTGTTTGCATTCGTATGTGTATGGCTCTTGATTTATCGGCTCATAAACTTTAATATGGTAATAAAGCAAGTCCGATTTAGTATTCTTTTTTTGACTATTTGGATTGGATTTAACTTGTTGGACTAGTTATAAAGAAAATGAGATATTAATTAAATTATTTGTTGCTATCAATTAGTTGTTACAGATGCATTTACGAAAACGTGTTGGAATATAAAGATCACACATAAAAAATTGAAACTAAATAAAACTTAGTATAGAGTTGATGAGTTACTTTTTCTATTATTAATCTACTTCAAAATGAAATTTCACTATGCTAATATACTAGACTTATAAGTTTATCAATAATCAAAGACTTTAATGATAAGTACGAAAAACGGAGTATGTTAAATATAGCATTGAAAAATATCTCATCCTTTAGTTTTATTACTTTAATAGATTTATATAAAATTTACAATGTCACAATCCTTTCGTATATGATATGTTGGAAAAAAAATGAAAATATTTATTTTTTAATGTTTTTGTTTATATATTTAGGGAGTATTTGAGTTTTAAAACAATCTAATACTTTAAATAAGGAGATTTTAATACACACTTAAATTGTCTCGGCAATTTTTTTTTTTTTATAAGAGAAGAGATTAGGGTGTGGGCACCAGTGGCGGAGCCAGAGATAATTGAAAGAGGGGGCGAAAAATAATTAAAATTATATTAATTTAAAATAATAAATAATTATAAAAAAGTTTTATACAGAATATATAATATTAACTAATCATTGTATCTAAACTTAGTGTAAAGGAGGTAAATCTAGTCTACGAGTTTTCATATTGTGAAAGTGCTGAATAATAACTTCATTATCAAGGCTTCTAAAAACATCCTTCTCAATATAGCAGACCAAACAATCAGTAAGAAATTCATCTCCCATTTTGTTACACAAATCTGTCTTGATAATATTCATCGCAGAGAAGGCTCTTTCCACAGTAGCAGTCGCAACTGGTAACACTAAAGCCAACTGGATAAGACGATATACCAAGTGAAAAGCATTATGAATTCCGACCTCAACCATCTTCTTAGCAAGATCTCCAATACTCTGCAATGTGGAATATTTTTCATTTCCTCTCATTTCAAAAATCCACATCTTTAATTGCTCTTGAAGCTCCATTTGATCACACATTGGAAAGTCTTGTGGATATAACTCTGCAAGGCGAAGTAATTTTGACACACTAAAATTGGAAAATGAGCTCTTAGGATCAAGGCAAGCTATACATGTTAGTAATTCTGTGCTTGACTCATTGAAACGATCATCCATTTCCTGACTAATTCGATCAAGAACCTACAAATGTAGCATGATATTAGTTCGATTAATAAATAACTATTTCAATAGTTAAATAAAGAAACAATGAAATAGAAATACCTCATTGAATATATCAAATTCAAAGTGATGGCCGTAATTGGAAGCACGTCTAGAGCGAGTGCGACCTGGAGCATTATCTTCCATGTTGAGAATCATAATATCATTCTCTGCACAAAAATTGTTAACCTCTTCTAAGAACTCATCCCATCCTTTCTTCCTTAAATCTTGCAATTTGCTCTTAGTGTTTTGAACCAAACTCATGACATCAATAATGTTTTGGTCTTTTTGTTGCAAGAATTGTGACAAACCATTTGTCAATCCTAATATTACCTTCATCAAGTGAGCAATAAACACAAATTGATAACTCTCCATTTTTTCAATCAAACTATCAGCAAGTCCTCGACTTTTTGAATCATTTCCATCATGAAACACATTGTCAAGCACCTCAATGGTTGGGGACCACGAAGAGAGAAGACGGACAATGGTTGTAAAGTGTGAACCCCAACGTGTAGCTCCTGGCCGAGTTAAAGTTGTATGTTGATTCAATCCTCTCCCAGTTTCAATTTCACCTTTTTCTAACTTCTCCACCAAGGATTCATGTTGTTTTTGCCTAAACTCATCTTTTCTTTTACAAGAAGCTCCCACCATATTTGTAATCATAGACAAATACTCAAAGAAATCACTCACAAACCGATTTGATTGACAAACGGCCACAACAACTAATTGGAGTTGGTGAGCAAAACAATGAATATACCTAGCACATGGATTTTCGTTTAAAACAAGAGTCTTCAATCCATTAAGCTCACCACGCATATTAGAAGCTCCATCATATCCTTGACCTCTTACTTGAGAAATATATAACCCATGTTTAGCAAAAAAATCATCAACACCACTTTTCAAAGATAGAGTAGTAGTCACTAACATGAACAACTCCAAGAAACCGTTCCACCACTGCACCGTCGTTCTTTACATACCTTACAACAATAGCCATTTGCTCTTTCACCGAACTATCACGAGCCTCATCAATCAATATAGAAAAGAATTTACCTCCAATATCACTTATTATGGCTTTTGTTGTCTCTGCTGCACATGCACTGATAATTTCTTTTTGAATCTGTGGAGAAGTAAGTTTGTGGTTTTCTGGCGCATTCTCCTTCACCGCCTTTTCAACATCAGGATTGCGTGAACTATACCAATCAAGAATTTCCAAGAAATTTCCTCTATTTAATGAGTCTATGGACTCATCATGCCCTCGAAAAGCTAATCCTTGCCCAAGTAGCAATCTAGCAACATCAACACTTGCAGTCAAACGAGCACGGTATGCAATATTTAATTCCCGTGTTCTAGAAACTATCTTTCTAGTTACACTTTGCCTTTGATCTTTGAAAGCAAAGAATGAAATTCGAGCTTCATTGTGTGCACTACCTGTTGCCCCCACATGATCTCTAAATGTCTTAGTAGCCTTCTTCCAATTACGAAATCCTGTTTTCACAAACACCTCATCCCCAGATCTTTTTCCCACATTACATATAAAGAGATAACACCAAAAACAAAATGCAGCATCTTTAGAAACACTATACTCTAACCAATCCCAAGTATTGAACCACTCAACTTGAAAACATCTTGATGTCTTCCCGATAACCGTTCTTGGAAATGTGTGAGAAAGTGGTTGACAAGGACCTTTAACCACATACTCTCTTCTAACATCATCTCGAACACTAGGATCATAATCATTCATTGGTTTTCTCAATGCTGGATCACTAATAACAGCATCCTCACATGTATTTTCAGACCGTGCTCTTTTTTCTCTCGAAGGACCAACATTGTCATTAACATTAAGAGATTCAGTAGGAATAACTGCAGACTCATGACTTGAAACAGGAGCAAAATATTTCTTCATATTCCTATTAAAACAATTCAATTCAAGCAAATTTTATTTACTTTACAAATTACAATGAAAGATTATAATTTGTAAACAATTCAACTAATACAATCAAGAAATTTAACCTAAAGTTATCTAATTTACATAACTGCATTTAAATTATATACCCTAAGATATCAATTCAACATAAAATAATATAGTAAATATAAACAATCGTTATAATTCAATATAATAAATGAAGTATAGCCTGTAGCATCTAATATTGTATAGATAAATTGATCGAATTAACACTTTTCTATAACATGATTTCACAAATAATCCACTAATTTATACAATTATACTTTATAAATTAAAATTATGATCAACATCCAAATCCTATAAGAAACAATTTTCAATTTAAGTTTGAACTCAGAAATTAAAATATCAAATTACGTGGAACTTGGAAGTTGAAAGTTTGGTGGAACACTGGAACCGAAGGAGGAGTCGGAGCCGGAATAAAGGAGGCTGACGCACGGCGGCGGTGCGGCGCAAAGGAGGCGGTTGGCTCCTGGCGGCCGGTGGCGAAGTGGCGAACTGGTGTTGGGCACTTGGGCTGATTCGTTGAGCCCTGAATCGAAGTCGATTAACGAAGATACAGTTACTGGCGGAACCGTGGAAGAGAACAAAAGGCTAAAGAAGGGGTTTGCGTAAAAAAGAAGCGTAAAAATATTTTAGGGCTTCTAAACGATTTTTTTTAATATAACAAAACGACGTCATTTTGGGCGTTTTTAAAACCAAATCCAAAACGACGTCGTTTTGGGTGTTTCATAAAAAAAATCTGATTCATCTTCAACCTCAGATCCGCCGACCTTAAATCATAAAAACAGCCTCTTCTTTGATTCCCGTCGCCGGTACCACTGTACAGTACCAGTACTACTCATTTTTTTCCGGCGGAAGGGGGGGGGGGGGGCGCCCCCCTTCGCCCCCCTCGCTCCGCCTCTGGTGGGCACTAATAAGTTAGTGGTCGCTCTAGGGCATCCTGTCAGATGAGGGTATATAAACCCGAGTCAAGTGCAAGCGGGATGGAGGAGACCCGTCGAAAAGATCTAACGATGAGGTCCACCACAAAATTGCACTCACGAAAGACATAAGAAATACTCCAATCCCGAAATCGAGCAAGCAAACAATGGATGTCCGACCATAACAACTCAATCTCCCACGGGCAGCGCCAGTCACAAAGAACGATCTTGACCAGCTGTAAATTATCGTCTTTGATATGGATCCGGAGAATGCCATGACGAATGACCTCGAGAAGTCCTTGGCGCAAGGAGATGGTCTTAGAGATCAGAACAGAATACCAACCAATCAGTCATCCGTCAAAGTGGATGGGGCCACCAGAGTCCCTAAGGATGAAACCGAAAGAGGCAACGCCATCCGCACACACTGCACCATCAAAATTCAACATAATACAATCTCTCTTGGATTTTACCCACTTAGAAAGCTTTCTCCCAGCTCTAGCTATGGCATTGAAAGCGTAATAGCTGGAAGAATCAAAAGCTCTTACAAGTTTCCATTCGTTAACCTGGTTTTGAGTAAACTCGCTGAGGTTCTTGGCGTTATTCAAGTTTAGGTTGTTGTTTCTATCAAAGGATCTCTTATTTCTAGAGAACAAAAGGCTCCACCAGGTGTTTGTGAGGAGTTCCATTTCCTTCTTTGTTGTCGTTTTCCTAATTTCCTCCAAGACTTGGTGTGGTTTTTTGTCGTCGATGAAACTTGGTCAACAATCCAACGTAGTTTTAGGCTCACATAATTAAAGGTCGCCCTGATAAGGGGGCATAAGGATAAGATGTGGTTGGTGCCTTCAAACTAGTAGTTTCACGCTTCACAGCCTTGTGGTACCAGAATATGGTTGGCAGCAAGCCTCGTTTTAGTTGGAAGGCCGTTTCGTGCCACTTTCCATAAGAAGTTCTTCATTTGGGAGGGGGTGTTGAGCTTGTTAGTCCATTCTAGGTTACTTTTGGGTTCCCCTTTAGATTGGTGGAGCCACAACATGGTAGAGTGAGTAGAGTACCAACCATTTTTACTTGGTTGTCAGTACAATCTATTCGGGATTTTGTTATTTGGGGTTAATAATTTTGGTAATTTTTTCGAGTTCCTCGTGATTAACAACCTTGGTCAATTTTTCAAAGTTCCATAAATTGTCTTCAAGGAGGTATGCATCAATAGGTTCCTCCCAATTAATGAGGGTTTCAACCTCTGGTTTTGGGTTAAGAGGGTCATTGCCAAATTAGTTATCTTTCCAAAATCGGATAGTTTTTCCATCCTTAACTTGCCAGATGATCCTCTTCGCGAATATGTCTTTCAGGCTTAATAGTTTGGACCATTGTTATGATGTGTTATGTCTTTTCTTGTAGTTCAAGATACTTTTCATTTTGATGTATGTTTCTGTAACTATTTTGACCCAGAGGTTATCTGGTTCCGCTAGGATTTTCCATAGTAATTTTATTTAGAGCGCTTGGTTCGTCTCTTCCGCCTTGGCGATTTCTACCCCGCCATGATCATGTGGTCGACAAATAGTGTTCCAACTTATAAGTGGAATGTAGTTGTTTTTCTTGTTCCAATTTTTTTTTGTTAATTTGGTCTAGTTCTTTTAGAATTGCCTGAGGTAGAAAGAACGATTGCATAATATAGTTCGGTTGTGCTAAGAGGTTTGCTTTGATTAGGGTTTTACTCCCTCCTGAGAAAGGGCATTGGCTTTCCATATTGATGATTGGGATCTGGTTCGCAAAATCAAGGTTTTAAAGGTGTTTTGTGTCACTCTCCCCTAGATAATCGGGCATCCTAGATATTTGTCCAAAGCAATTATGTTCGCAATCTAGAGAATATGTTTTATTTGCTCCTTTGTGTTGTTACTTGTGTTTTTGGTGACATGGAATACGGACTTGTAAAAATTGACTTTCTAGCCAAAAATCTGGCAATAGTCATCAACGATGTCTTTAATATTCTTGCAAGCTTGGCCACTAGCTTTTGCAAAGATGAAGATGTCATCTGCAAATGCCGAGAATGATATTTTTGTTCCATTTCATGAGATTTGGATATTAATGCCACTTTTTGGATTGATGCTGAACAGGTGGAGTTGTCTTGCTAGAATCTCGGCTACAAGAACAAATAAATATGGTGATAGGGCGTCTCCCTACCTAAGATCCCGTTATGGATAGAATTGTTCTGTTGGTCCGTTGTTGACTAGGATATAGAAGGAGACAGTTTCAACACATTCTCGGATCCAACCCAAGAATTTACCGTGAAAATAGAATTTGGGAAGGATAGTAGCCAAAAATTCCCATCTGATACGGTCATAGGCTTTTTCCATGTCAAGTTTAATTGTAACCCAATCCTCTCGCCCTTGTTTGTTGCGGAAAGAGTGGAAAATTTCGTGTGCGACGAGTTTGTTGTAATAGATACTGCGGTTCTAGATGAACACCCCTTGCATCTGGTGGATGAGTTTAACCATGATGTTTTTAGGCGGTTTGTCAGGATCTTTAAGATTACTTTATAGATGGTGTTGCAAGAGCTAATTGGCCCATAGTAATTGGTTGAATTGGGGTTATCGTATTTGGGCAATAGGGTTATAAATGCGTGGTTAATTTGTTTAAAAAATTTCTTGTGTGAAAAAACTTTTACGGCTTTGATCACGTCAAGGCCGATAATGTGTCAATATTTTTTATAGAAACATGCCAACATTCTGTTTGGGTCAAAAGATTTGTCATCCCTATTTTCGAACATAACATTTTTAATTTTCGACAATAGTTGTGTGAGCTCTATATTATCAACCTTAATTTTTTTTGAATGATTTGACTCATATTCTGATGTTTTCCACTGTTTATTTCCAAGTTCGATAAATTTATTTTGATTTTAGATTTTAAATGTTTCGGATCTCGGATTGGGATTGGAGTGATAGTTGTGGTAGTTGGCTGGCAAAACAACTTTAATTAGGGAGGTCTTTTCACTAAACAAAGTGCAATTATTAAAGTAGTGGTTAGTGCTTTGATTGATTGCATTGCATTGCTGATCACACCCCCCCTTAAAAAATTGTACTATAAGACTAAATATAATATGGAGCACATTGGAAAAAAAACATAGAACTTTCATTATCACTATACCTTATTTCAAATTGTGCTCGACGAACTATTAAATTGTGTTAAATAGATCGATATATAAGTAAGTACTGATTTTTTTAACCCCAAAACTGAAATAGTGAGTTGTTTTCTAATGAATGGGTCGAGTTTTATGAGTTGTTTTTAGCCCAAGGCCACATCTAAGGTTTACAGTTTGCAAGTGAATTAAAAAAAAAAAAAAAAAAAATGGTCCCAATTAATCATGGACTTTGATTTGTCTTGCTATTGTTTCTTTGGGAGTCAATTCCCAATTCCAATCACCTTTATTTAAAATAATATACCTAACGTAACATCTTAATAAAAGTTAGTAAATTAAAGTGGAAGGTCCTTTTTCATTTTAAGCTAAAATATAACTGCTCATTACTTGTTACTCCCTCCGTTTCCTAATTTAGAAGTTTTTAGAACTTTGCACATATATTAAGACAAGCTTAAAGTGGAATTGATGATATTTTGTTTTTTCGATCTGTACAAAATTAATATGAGATTAAATAATATAATATCACCCAATGAGTGACATTTTATAGTATTAAGAAGTACATTGAAACTAGAAATACATTAATTAAATATATTTTTGGCAAATTTTAGTATTAATTAATTAAAAAGAAACTTACATTGTGAAATAAGATTTTAAGCTCAAAAAGACCTATATTGCAAAACGAGGTAGTACTCCGTAGTTAATCTAGAATCTACAGCAAACACGTATAAGCTAAGAAATTGATCATGTTTTCCGATCTTGTATGTGAAATGGTTAAATAATTTTGATATATTATTATTTATTTATTTTTGGTAGAAGATATATTACTATTTATTTAGTATCAATTGACCGGAATTTTAACATGTTATTAGAGCAGATCTAGTCTGAATCTATTTTTATGAGTTTGGGTGTATAGCTAAAAAAAATTAAGACGCTATTGCCTCGTTTAAAAAAATATTTGTGTGTATAGCTAAAACAAATTGAAACACTAATCATCCGTTAAAAAAATTTGGACTAGTTATAAATTGAGATGCTAGAAATATTGAAAAAAATACATTCAAGTGCTAATTAGACTAGATTAGTTACCACTTAAGATTGTACGTTAACCTTCTCACACTGAGAAGAGAATGTGGTGATAAAATTCACTAGTATATAAGGAAGGAAGGGTGAAAATTTACCCTAAGCTTTTGAATAAGAAAATAGATCTTTACCTTATGTAAAATTGTTAAATAATTTCAGACACATTACATGTTTAACATCGGCCCACCCAAATTTAAATAGTACTTTGTGCAATCTCTAGGTAGGGGATACTATAGGAAGAGTTTGAATTTTCAAGGGCTTAATTTCCTAACCCTATCAACAAGTAAGCTCCTCCTTTCTTGGTAAGGGACTAAAATACAAAAAAATTCACGATACATCGGCCTTGAATGTTTAACCAAGTGAAACACATTTTTCCAATTTGTTTCTTAAAGTAACGGCACCCTCTTTTTCTTGGGCAGAATTATGCAACCTGGCGTTGTTGTTGGCCTTGGAATTTAGAGTCCCTTAACTAGTCCTTGGCATTTTTAATTTGTTGCCATGTAAAGAATGCTAAAGTACATACAATATTTAGATACGATCAATTTCTGGATCTCGTTGGTTTTACACTTGTACCCGTCTATCGATACGATGTAGCAATTTTTTCACTCATTCGAAAGCATGCTTCCCTTATAGGTTGTCGCTCTAAACATCGAGAATTAAAATCAGGAGCAAACATTTGATTTCCATTTCTCTTCCAAAATCCCCCCTCCTCCAAAATATGTTTTCCAACTTTAAAAAGACATGTAGTAATGAATTATATATGGATTTGAAGTATGATTTTTGGCTCGGTATATACATTTTTGTAATGGAGGAAAATTAATAAATTCTTAAAACGAAAACAATTTTTAGAGGATCAATGATTTCCTGTAAAAATCAACAAGACCATATAAAGGAGAGTGAGTTCTCAACTCGTCAATCATCTCGATTATTATTATTCCATAGGTGTATTTGATAGGTGTATTTTCAATATTATTGAGTACTATGTCCGTCTAATTGCAATTTGAACTGATTTTTTTCCCTTGATTTCGTCCGAATATATTTATACTTGAGGCGCATCCTAATACTCATTGACTTTTATACATTGCTTTGAAAGTGGATTTAGTCCATATATTAATTTTAGTACATTCTAACTAAATTCGATTATTATTATTCCATAGCTGAATTTTAGTTTTTTTTGAGTCTATCTGACATACCCCTTTTTCTTTGGGTAGAAATACCCCCATCTTGACACCCCAAATTTTGATAGTGGAGCTTTACTAGGTCAATGATAATGATGTATTTATACTAGTGTCTTGTTACACTTTCATATAAAAAGTGTTTATTGTTAAAAAGTATTGTTTTTTTTTTAAATATAGAAAAGCCTGTCCAAGCTAGGTTTATGATCAATTCAATCCTATTTGATGAACATAAGATAAAATATAGTAATATATGTGTGAATATTTTTACATGTATGACAAGTCATATACCCTAATTTGCGTAATAAGTATTATATCCCTATTAATATTAATCTAATGCAAAAGTAACTCTCGAGGGGAATTTATATCTATTCTTATTTGGTACGTATAAAAGGTAAACACCAATTCAATATCTACACCAATTCAATATCTACACCAATTCAATTGATGTACGTATAAAAGGCAACCGAATTCATATCTATTCTTAGTTCTTACAGTTTATCTACACCAATTCAATTGATGATCGATTGGTTGATAGCGAATATGAGTTTGAAACAGATAGCTAAAAGCTCATCTCGTCTCTTCATATTATAGAGAAATATATAAATATAGGTTTTTATAATTTTATCTCATATGATCCGTTGACCATAGCCTATAATTTATTACTTAGTCTACATCTAGAAACACAAACTAATATTAAACATATAGCAACATATACTATAATACTCCTGAAACTAAATGAATTGGAGTAACAATTATGTAGTGTTAATTTGGGATTATGTGTCTAATTAATTGGGTTACTACTTATTACAGGTGTAAGACATTCCTGAAACTAAATGAATAAAAAAAAAGGATTTATGAGTTGGAAAATCTTGCACGTGTATGAGTTTGTGGACAAAGCATGGAAATATTCATGCATTTTACTCCCACTTCCCCACTTACATTATTTAGAAAATAAAACCAATAAAAATAACTTTAAAATACTACTATTTCGTTGAATATGCTGCTACAATCTAAGTTTCCAATTTTCCAAGGTAATTTGGGGTTGATAAATATAGGTAGCAGGTTTAACACTTCAGCTATAAATAGACTTTTCGACCTAGTGAGATATTTTTTATATGGGTGCTCGACATATATGATGTTATCAACTTATCATATTTGGTATATATGCACGTACCATATGGGTCTAGCTTACATTAACTGCTAAGGTTTTTGACAAATGACAAATATGTTAGAAATAAGAAATCTGTTTATCATATTCGTTTGTATCATAGGTTTAATAGTTCATGGTTGGGATCTTAAAATACCTAGTCAGGAAGAGCTTTCAAACCTCTTGCCATTTTTAGAAAACTCTATGAACGATACATATATGAAAGATTTCCAACAAAAAAAATGATAGAAATTGAGGTAGAAATGAATGCCATTAGAAGGCGATGTTTTAATTAACGGTCACAAAACATGATAACAATCGACCAAATCTCTTGGTCTCTGTCATTTGTTTATCGATTTTTCTAACCTATGTCCGTAAGGGAAGTTTCACTAGGTAATTGTTGTTGTTGTTGTTGTTGTTGTTGGATTTCTTAATTCCTAATAGGGTTTTAGTTCACCTATATAGTATGCGTAACTTATGTCCTTAATTCAAACAGTTCAGGTAGATTAACAAATCTCATAATTTGTACTTTCTTTATTTATAAAGAAAGTTATTTACAAATCTCATGATTTGTACTCTAAAATATATAAATTTGTAGACTTTAATTCAAACAGTCCAAGCAGATCAACAAATCTCATGTTTTGTTTTACTCTCATGTTTCTATCATGATTCTTTGTCCAATCCCGTTAGGCCGTGACACATATCATGATATCAACAGGAGCCTCCACTTGTAATAGTGGTTGGGCCGAATCTTTGTGAAATCGTTTCTTTGGCCCACAACACAAATCATGAATTTTTAAAATATTGGGCTTGGTTGTTTGCCAGGCCCACCTAACTCATAGCAGCACCATTTTCGCTTGTTTTTAGGCTTTTTATAGCACGTTGTTCATCTTTTCAAGTTTTCAATATTTCGTTTCATGCGTACACACCACCTCTTCCTTTCAACAACCTATTGGTTGGTATATGTGGAGTTGAAAGGAGAGTTAAGTTAAAAATAACCAGTTTTTATTTTTGATAGATAACCATGTTTTTTCAAGTAGAAAAAGATTGTAATGTAACTCTCAAGTCTCACAACCTAAATCCTTTAAATTTCCCAACAATTCAATTGTGAAAGTTTGAGAATTTCCTCTGGTTTGTTATTATTGATTCGATTAACACGAACGACAAAATAAATCCAAGAACTAGTCTTGAACCACGTACAACAAGCTAAGAGAAGCTAGCCCTAAATACATTCAACTAACTAAGGAAAAGATAAAGTTAATTTTATACAAGATATTTCAAAATCTAAAATATCTTCTAAGAGCAAGTTTTTTGTGAGAAGGGGACTTAAACTCAAAAATGAGGAGTTATGTGAATCGTCGGATGGAGTAAATGGATGGACGAGATTCAACCTTACATTTTAATGAAAAAAGAACCAAATAATGTGACGTTGACATTTTTGTAAATACGTCAAACTTTTTTACCCATATAAAAGGCAGGATTGCCCCTCAAAATCACTATTCTGAAAAATCCATCTCAGATTCGAACCCTCTTCTTCCTGTCTTCAAACTCGCCATACCAATCAAAGTCACTTCTTCTTCGAACTTGGATTGATCTTAAAAAGTATGAATCAAAGCCTTTTACAAGCTTAGTAAATCAACATTTCGATCATAATGGCGCTTGAGAGCAAATAATAAAGAAACAGGGTGAAATTTAAACCCTAGAAATTTATTATGCTTGATTTTGTATTTTTAGGTAAATGTTTAAATTAATGACTTTATTTTGTGTTTGGGTGGAATTTTATGTATGTTTATGCTGATTTGAGCCTTATCAATTTCCTTTGCTAAGCAAATCAATACCTAACATATGTATTGTATACACTTTGCAGACCACCTGTGGGGCTTTTTTTATGTTAGGGTTTTTTTTCAAGATAGTGCAAACAGAGTATGTTAGTGTTAATTGGTTTGTCTTCAATTTTCATGTCATGAATTTATTGTGAAATCACGAGTCTCATGTTCTAACTAACTAGGATCTGGTTTCAATTGACTATATATGAATCAAAACTCCTCATAAATATACTTTGGAGGCACAACAATAGCTAAATGCCAATTTCATCTCCCTAATTTCTGCTTGTGACATAACTAATTTTGTTTTTTTATGTACAAAACTAGAGCATGGACTAAAGTGGTTTTGATACTTACATATTGTAGATTCTGAAATTGGAGAATAACAACTTCAAAGCATTGCAATGTGAATCTATTTCGTTGATTTTAATTGTCTAGAGAATTCTATGCACTTTAGTTACTTATGTATGTATTTTAGGTACTTAAGGATGCACATTTAATTTTTACTATTGCATATAAGTAATTTCATATTCTAAATTAGCTAGACATAATAAATACTATGCAATTTATTATGCATTCTTGTTGAGATTTTTGGCATTCTATGGGTTTTCCTCCTAGTTGATAAAAGTGATGTGGAAAACGCTTACAATTAAGTCAATAAAAATTATGTTAAATCTTCTCTGATTGTTTAAAAGAACATTAAAACATTCTAGCAGGGGATTATTTTACATTGAAAAATTATTTGAATTACTTTAAGAAGATTACAAGTTATCAATATAAAGAAAGACTATTAGCTCAAATGGAAGAGCAATGTGCATACGTACAAGAATGTGGGTTCGAATCCCACATGAGCTAACTTGTTTTAGAAATGCACATGAATTGTCATTAAAAAACCATTTAAAAAGTGCATTCTAAATTAACAAAAGTACATTCCAAGTAAATAGAAAATAGTACATTCTAGAGTAGCAAAATTAAATCCTAAAGTGCATTTAAAAGTAGTAAAATGCATCATAAAGGTGAAAACGTGCATTCCTAAATTGTTTATAGTGTAATCACATGGAAGAAATTCATGAATATTTTATTGTGTCATTGGATTCTAGAGTGCATTGTGAAGTAGAAAATGTACTTTCTAAAGTAGAAAAAGTGCATTCTAAATTGATAGAATAAGTACATTTCAGAGTAGTGGACTTAAATTTGAAAGTGCACTCTAAGGTGGTTAAAGTGCATTATAAATTAGCTTAAGTGCGTTCTAGATAGGTAAAAAAATGCATTATAGACAAGTAAAAATTCAACTCTAAAGTGCATTTTGAAGTAGTAACATTGCATTACATAGTAGAAAAAGTGCATTCATAAAAGATAGAAAGAGTGGATTTCAGAGTAGTAAAAGCGCATTCTATAGTAAAAGCGCATTCCATGTCTCTAAAAAGTGCAATCCAAATTAGTAAATGTGCATTGCAAATAAGCAAAAGTGCATGACAAATTGAGTGACTCGGTGATTAGTGAAGTGCATTTTAAGTTAGCCTATGTAGGAGTCAAACCAATATCTTTGTGAACAAGCACATTGCCCTCCCATTTGGACTAATAGGCTAATTGTACTATATGAAGAGGTTGTGGCAATTAACTTCACCAAATGGAGCTCATTCCGAAAGTAAAAAACATCGACACTTGAGTATAAAATAAAATAAGCAACGCATCACCATTCTCTCTTTTCCATTTATATTGGACCATAATTTAAAACTGGCAACACAACATTACACATATGAACTTGAAACAATGATCACTAACCTTAGAATTATTACTTACATAAAATGTGCTTATCAAAGTAAATCAACCGGGAAAAAGATGTAAACTTGCATTACATCCCAGGCATAATCCAATTCAAACTAAGTATGCACTAGCCAACAACACTCAACTAGCTAGAAAATGCATCAAACAAGTTTGTTCACTTAGCAAATAACACCAATTATGACTTAGCAAATAACATAACTAGAACAAAGCACAAATTCTCCAACCATGAAATTTGCAAATTGAATATATTTTGATGAGAGGATGATCAAACATCAAACCTATAAAGCTTCAACAACTATTGTATATCATACCAAAATCTGGATGGAACTTGTAAACAAGGCGAACCTTGCTAGTAACCTTGTGCTTTAAAAGCCTAAATGAACCAACACCCCTCTCCTTTCAACGAAGCTTCAATTTTCTAATACCAATCATAATTTAAGTATAAAGAAAAGAGACCTTTAATGTATAACCAAAAAGAAAAAGAAAAGGCCTCAATTGTTAATTTGCTATTATCCTCCCCCCGCTTTTCTCCATACTTTTCTAATATCTCAATTTTAGTTTCATTAGAGTAACATTCAAATTTCTCAAATTCACATCCAAAATCTAGTCTAAAATACAGAAAACCTAAACCAAATCAACATACACATGCAATTTAGGGCCAAAATTGAACATATTACACATCAACCAAATTATAGGAAGAATTAGGGATTACTGAAATTTAAGGTAAGGAAATTACGCTATAGATGAGGATCCACTAAATCTTGCACCTTAAAACTCCCATGAATGTTGCAATGAACATCATCGCTAGAAGCGACAGGTAGAGGAGCACATGGTCGGACGACCATCCCAATGCCTTGTCGAAATTGGATGTCGTCGCCAACATGCTCGAGAAAAACAAGTCTGGTGGTGTCTACGCGATATGATGGGAGAAGAGAAACAATAAATGAGGGAAAAGACCAAATTGCCCTTGTTTAACGAAATGAGGATCGATAAAAACTCATATATTAGATTGAGTCAATCAGATAGCTACCAATGCTCCTCATTTTTCACAATAAGTTCTCTTTTTATATGATCCAAACTCGTGTAATCATATAGAAAAGAGATAAAAAATTATTTTAAATTATTTTCAGTGCAATACATATGTGATATTTATGGTTATATTTTTGTCATCTTTATTGATCAAATATTTAGATATATTATTATATATTATTTTAATTTCAAAATAATATTAGTATCATGTAAAATATTTATCACTATAGTATAAAATTTGTGTACAATATTTATTTTAAATAATTTTTTGTATAATATATAAATGATATGTTTTTATTATTTTATCTTTATGTTTATTTGACGATAACTTTTTGCACAGTTAATTTTGTTCATATTTTTCTAATCCAATTAACTATTTTAAGTTGTTATTTTATTATAGGGGTGATTTAACGCAACATGGTGCTAAAAACTGCTACCGCTTTAGTTATTAGTAACTAGTCTTAGTTCTCGTACCTTGCACGAGATTTTAATGATTGTATTATTTATTTGTATTTGTTAAATTTTGATTAAATTGATATAGGTAAGAATATTTTAAAAAAATTCTTCCTATCTTATCTATAAAAACTATCATTTACAAAAAATAAATATTAAAATTTGATATATGCAAGAATATATTTTTAAAAAATTGTATGTATATTATGATTCTTATCTAAAAAAGCTATCCTATCCATTAATAAAATTGATATATTGATGTTTTTCGAATATATAAATACAACAAAATAAAAATAATCTCATTAAATTTAAACTAATTAAATTAATTTTAAAAAGATGGATAATGTGATTCAATGTGTGGTAGTTTTATATATATTTTTAACCTCCGCTTAAGTATATAGTAATGAATTAATGATGATAGATAATTTGGATTTACATTACTTTAGATGAGTTGTTAGTATTTTCATTTTGTGGCTTAAAACCCTGACCTAAATGTAAAGTTTAAAAAAGTGATTGGGCTTAGTACCTATTAGTCTATTACAAAACCATGACCACTAGCTTTTTATCTATCATTTTAATTAAGAGGTTACTTTGATCAATTACTTAGATGAGGGAGGACAAGCAAGTTTCGTTGGGTTTCAAATATCATGTATTGCTGGATGGATCAAAGAGAAGTCCAATTTGACAATTTCCCACATTTGGACACCCAAAAAAGGGAATCTAGCCCTCAATTTTTCCTCCCAAATTGTAACGTAATAGTCAATCAGTCACTTGTGGGCCTTGTTGTGGTCTGTCCAATAATACTAAAATCAAATTCCCCGAATACTTAATTTTTAAATTCCTCCACTACAACAAAACAAGAGATCTCAAATTTCCAACTTTCATTTCCCAAAATATAAATGGAAAAAGAAACTCCGTGAAAAACCCTAGTTGGACCTCACTAGCCCACAACAACCACTATCTCCTTTTAATTGCTCACGCCTCTCATTCAGATTCTCCCTTGTGTCTTCGAGCCTTTTGATCCCTCTTTACTTTCCCCCTTGTTCAATAATAGCGGTCCAATTTAGGGCTTTTTGTTTTGGTCTTCGCCCCAATCCACAAAGCCCAATCTCTCCTTCTTCTCTCTTCCCCTCCCTCCTCCGTTCTTGAGCTTCTGCAGCTCTGGTCTATCGACGCTAGATCTGGTCACCGTGACCGGGGATTCTTCCCTCTGCCTTCACTCCTGCAGCTTCTTTGATTTCCTTGTCAAATCCTATCTTTGACGATTCGAGGCCAATTGGTAAGTTTGGATCTCTTCTGTCTCTCTCCATGGTCAAGGTCTAATTTGCAGTGTTTGGACTTTTGATTTTCTATTGTTGTCAATTAAAGATTGAGATTTGGTTCAGAAGTTTTGTTCTTTTTAATGTTTGGTTTCAAATTCTGTAAATTGCGATGTAACTTGAGTTAGCTAATTTGTGCTGTCTTTGAGTTTGCTCTGGACTGATTTTCTAGATTTATGGTTGTTGATGAATTCGAAATTCCATTTCCATTGTTGAATTCAAGTATGTATTTTGCCGGGAGAGTTTAATTGTCAGTATGATTGATCTAGTTTGGTGCTGTATGATTTCATCTTCTGGGCTGATGTTTTGCTGTTCTGAGAAATGCTGGTGAAAAGGGCAAGTACAAGAGAAGCCCAGATCCGAGCGCTGAACTAACTCTAGATTTTTTTTGTTTGTACTTTTCTAGCCCAGTCTTCTTACAACTGGTTCAAATTACTCATATACCCCCGTGATTTGTTTCTTTTTGTGTGTTTCACGGGCTCTCTTTCTTTTGGGCCGTGGGTTTGGAGTCTTTTTGCTTCTTGGGCTGCATAATGTACATGTACAAACTACAAACTACAAACTCCGCCTCCCCATCTCTCCTCACTTTCACCCTTCTTTTTTGCCTGATGAGATTTGGGAATTTGGGTGTCTTTAGTTAATGTAGAATCTCGCGCGTCAATTGGGTTTGAATATGACGACCGGGTCAAATGAATAATGTTGCTCTTCAGTGATTCTTCTCAACTTATCTGTTCACCAGTTTGTATTAGTCCATGTAACCTATACAATCCATCTATTTTAATTTATTATTTTGTAATTAGCATTGAACAATTTGCTTGAGATAATCTGAGATGAATGAACCTAAGTTAAAATAACAAGGCTTCATATACCTATCTGCAAGTTCCTGTATCTTCTAGTGTGTGATGGCTAACTTGGTAATGTCGATGTTGTTTCAAATTCTTGTCTTTGCAGATTACTAGTTAATTTCTGAGATGACTTATTTGTTTGCTGCCTGTTTAGTTTTCTCTCTATCTGCAGTATGGCTACCACGCAAGAAAACCACGAGGTGAATGATCCAATTCAGGCCAAGTCTGATAAAAATAGTGTGGAGACTGAGACCCTGAAGACTTCTTCTGATGAACAACCTGTCAATTCAGCTCCGGCTGATACAGAGCCTTTTGATTCAGAGCAAGCTGATACGGAGGCCTCTAAGAAGGAGACTTTAGACTCAGAGCAGCCTGATACAAAGCTAGAGGGTGAAGAGGCACTGGGATCAGAGAAGGCCGAGACAAAGAGATTGAGTGAAGGGGCTGAGACTCAGCCAACCGGTGAAGAGGCAGTAAGCTCAGAGGTGGCTGAGACAAAGGGATTGAGTGAAGGAGCTGAGACACAGCCAATCGGTGAAGAGGCACTAAGCTCAGAGGTGGCTGAGACAAAGGGATTGAGTAAAGGGGCTGAGACACAGCCAACCGGTGAAGAGGCGCTAAACTCAGAGGTGGCTGAGACAAAGGGATTGAATGAAGAGGCATTGAATTCGAAGCTTGCTGAGGCAGATCCGGTGAGTAATGAGGTGGTTGGCTCAGACCAGGCTGAGGCGAATGGATCAGACCATGCTGAGGTACATCCATTAAGTAATGAGGCAGTAGGCTCAGAGCAGGTTGAGTTGGAGCAGGCCGAGATTGAGCCAACAAATACCGAATCACTAGGCCCAGAGCAGGCAGACAAGGATCTGGTGCGTGATGATCCAATGGATTCTGAACCGGCTGAGACAGAGCCGACACATAAAGAGCCTGTGAACTCAGAGGTACCTGATCAGCAGTTTTCTTCAATAGAGACAGAACCTGCTGCTTTGCAGCCGGCAGATGCAAATGATGGAACAGTTGCTGCTGAACATGAAGAAGTGATCAACAGTGAGCCTGCTAATGTAGAAGCCATGGGTATGGAACAGGTAGGCTCAGAACATGCTGATCAGCAGCAGCAACTTCATTCAGAGGGTGTTACCTCAGAACAGGTGAGTGCAGAAGGAGATCCAATGAGTGTGGATATTCATGACCAACAACTCTCTGCTTCAGAATTGGCCTATTCACATTCAGATGTTCAAGGACTGGCCGTCTCTCAATCAATGAGCTCAGAGCTTGTCCATATGCACCAACCAGATGGCGCTGAACTTGGTTCACAACTTGTTCATTCACAGTACGTCGATTCACAATCATATGATCACGAGAGCCATTCTGCCATGTATCATATGGAAACCATACATGAAAATAATGAGTATGTCAAAGAGGAGCATCTTCATCCAGAATCCATGCATACGGAGGATGTGAATGCAGATATTGAAGATCAACTGCAGATGAGTTCTGAGCTCATGCACGAGCTGCAGGTGACTTCAGAGCTCACTCATCAACTGCACGTCACGTCAGATCTTGTCCATTTGCAGGCTATTGGTTCAGAGATCGTCCATTCACAGCCAATGAACTCAGATTTAGTCCATTCTGAACCCTATGTTTCAGAATTTGACAATTCACCGAACGTTGGTTCAGATATGGCTAATATGCAGCTTGTTGCCACAGACATGGTTAACTCTGAGTTTCCTGATCCCGAGGTTCAACCAAGCAAACGTCGGAAAAAGAAGTCTGTAGTCTGGGAGCACTTCACAATTGAGGCGGTCGGTGCTGGATGTAGGAGGGCCTGCTGTAAAGTATGCAAGCAATCATTTGCATATAGTACTGGTTCAAAGGTGGCTGGCACGAGTCACCTGAAACGCCATATTGCCAAGGGAAGCTGCCCTTTACTCCTTCGTCAGCAGGATAAAAATCAAATAACTCCTTATGTGCCAAAAAGTGCTGGGACTGAGACAAGTACACCGGCTACTACAGAAACTCCAAAAAGACGGTATAGGACCTCAAATGCACCATACCTCATATTTGACCAGGATCGATGTCGACACGAGATTGCTAGAATGATTATTATGCATGAGTACCCTCTTCAAATGGTTGAGCATTCTGGTTTTGTTTCCTTTGTGCAAAATCTCCAGCCTCGGTTTGATATGGTAAACTTTAGTACTGTCCAAGGAGATTGTGTGGCTACTTACTTGAGGGAAAAGCAAAACCTTCAAAAGGTCATTGACGGAATGCCGGGAAGGATCTGCCTCTCATTGGACATGTGGACATCTTGCCAAACAACTGGATATGTATTCTTACACTGCCAATTTATTGATCAAGAGTTTAAGTTGCACAGGCGTCTGCTTAACGTTGTGATGGAACCTTTCCCAGAGTCAGACAATGCTTTCAGCCATGCTGTGGGAACTTGTCTTTCTTACTGGAATTTGGACAACAAACTCTGCTCTATCACTTTCAATCAGCCGTTGAGCGACACAGGGCGTGAAAATATGAGGGGGTTACTTTCTGTGAAGAACCCGTCTGTCCTAAATGGTCAGCTGCTGCTGGGAAGCTGCCTTGCTCGTACACTAAGTGGCATGGTTCAGGATGTATTGGCAGCTGGGCAAGATGTTGTGAGAAAAATCAGGTCAAGTGTGAAGTATGTGAAAACTTCTGATGCTCATGAAGACAAATTCCTTGAAGTGAAGCAACAACTTCAAGTTCCCAGTGAAAAGACTCTCATACTTGACAATATAACCCGATGGAACACAACATATGACATGCTAGTTGCTGCCTGTGAGCTGAAGGAAGTGTTCAATTGCTTGGACACATCTGACCCCGAGTACAAGGATGCACCCACCTTGGAAGACTGGAATCAGGCTGAAAACATATGTATGTACCTCAGGATTCTGTTAGAGACAGCCAATTTTCTTGTAGAAAAAAGCCCACCTTCCACAAATGTGTTCTTCCACGAGGTTTGGAAGATCCAGCTGGAGCTTACACGTAATGCATCAAGTGAAGATCCCTTTGTAAGGAATGTTGCCGGTGTCTTGCAAGAGAAGTTCCTTAATTACTGGAGGGGCTCTTTCCTGGTCTTGGCCATTGCTGTAGCTATGGATCCCAGGTTCAAAATGAAACTGGTGGAGTTCAGCTTTGCAAAGCTCTTTGGTGAAGAAGCTCCTGCCTACATCAGAATGGCTGATGAGGGAATCCATGGGCTGTTCCATGAGTACATGGCCCTCTCAGGAGAGGTAAATGGTGTTTGTCTGGAGGGGGACGGTAATCAGACAGGGAGTCTTGTCACTAGTAATGGACTGACTGACTTTGACATGTATATAATGGAGACTACGAGTCAGCAGATGAAGTCAGAGCTGGATGAGTACTTGGACGAGTCTCTCCTGCCACGAATGCAAGAACTGGATGTGATTGGCTGGTGGAAGCTGAACAGGATTAAGTACCCCACTCTCTCAAAGATGGCCCGTGACATCCTTTCAATACCGCTCTCAAGCGTGGGGCCCAGTTACGTGTATGATACTGTGAGCAGGGATATGGATCAGCAGTGGAGCTCTTTGAGGCCCGAAACCATGGAGGCCCTAATGTGTGCTAAGGACTGGCTGTCAGCATGAAATAATAGAGCTGAATAAGGTGGAGCGATTCCAAAGCAATGTATTGACCAGGATCTGCTCCTTTTAGGTATGTTATCTTCTGTACTATTGTTTATTGCGAGTAGGATTGCTCAGGTCAGTTTAGTGTGCCTTTCATTTTGACATTTCTGAAGGGTTCTCCTCGTGAGAAATGATTGGCTCTTGTGTAGGATAATATGTTTGTATTATTATTACCGGAGTATTTTACCATTCAGGTATTTAATTTGATGGTTGTATTTGTGTGGAATTTGGTTTTGGCATCCATGATAGCTAAGGTTAATTTTGATCAATAATTTTTTATTTGTTCTGGAACTAAGATAGTGCATCAGTTCCACTAGCCGTTTTCATCATTCATATTGTCAGAATCCGTAGAAAGAACAGCACAAATGGATTCATCTAAGAACAAGAAAATTGTGGTTGGATGTATTAATATGAACTGGAAGTTTGTTGACATTCCACCACAATGCTCTCCTGAACAGAGCAGAAAGTATGCGAATGAAAGTTATTACCACAATGCTCAAGGAAATGCCAAATTGACAGGAAATTTGTATTTACAGTAGGAGAGAAATTTACAAATCTTTGCTGTGTGACAATACACTCAATAATGCACAAGGAAATACCCAACTGACAGAAAATAATCCCAGATTTTAAACAGTCATACCTCACTGAACAAATGGATTTTAAACAGTCGAGTGTTTATTTTTCACATTAGTGTGTAGCCCCAAATCACCAAATCTGTACACAACAGTATCCAAATATTTACACATCCAACTCTTATTTACAACTCAAACTCAACAACATGAATCCCCTTAAGCTCATCAGGCATTCGATCCAGCTGCAAAACGACCAACCCAGAAGCCAAATCATAACTAAAATCAACCTCACCTGAATTAATCATGCACCTCCTTGGCTTTGTGGACGAGTAGGCACCAAACTTCCCACACCCTTGCACCTCCATGTAGACTCTTGCCCCATTGATTGTCTCATATCTCAGATCTTCAATGGCGCCGCCGCCATTAAACATGTTAAGTAGCCCCAGTGGTGCAAACCTAAACCCAGGAGCCAGCTCCCTAATTGGCGTGATAGTCAAGATTTCGTACTCCAGGACTTTCAGTGAAATAGGCAGAGTTGCATTGTAAGGAAGGCTTAATAATTCGCTGATACGGTGACAGTATGCAACACAATCCCCGTTCCAGTCATCCGGGTTTGTGGACGCCTCGGTTATCAAATGAACATCTTCGCCCCTGATGAAACCCGAGAGGGCTTCAGTGCTCGTTTGGTGGAACGCGTCCTTGTGTTGGGTGCCACTCCATGCTGCCCCTTGGCAATTGTACAAACCCAGCACACCAGTGTGCTTGTTCATGTTCCATATCTTCAATAAACTACATCAGGTAAAGAAATTAATCAGTTAGTCTAATCCAAATACAATTGCAATAGTCTAGCACCGGGCAACTTCTACCTGACACCATCACGAGCCGGGTCATTGAACAAACAATCTTTCGTGGGTCGTCCAGGTAGCCTGGCTCTAAGAACCGAGCCATCAGGCAGCACAAGCTTCTTGAGTATGCCAAAGTCGTGCTTCCCGGGTGCATCACTGTCCCAACATGAATCAGGGGGCTTTTCTTAGTTGTTTTTTCATCCTTCAAATTCAAATGCAACCAAATTAAGACAAATTAGTGGGATCTTGTACCTGACATAAACGGGTCCACCGCTTATTCCTCTAGCAGAGCCATGGTACTCCGCAGTAGGATGTTGAGATTGAAACATGTCCCAATCAGGCTGCATGATCTCTCCCAAGAACACACTATTGTACGCCACGGCTGCAATGTGAATGGTATGTGACACCGGATCACTCGGGTAGAAATCATCTGATGCCCTCACTACCGCCGTCTGTTTCGAGCTATTCATAAACCATAGCATCTCAATTAACTTTAAATATTCCAAAACTAAATCATCATAGATCACAACATTGAATTTATAACCTTACCAGTACAACGCGTCCGTGTCATGGCTCATACACGCTATACATCCATTGTCGGGGAAATTCTTAGCCACAGACGAATCCAATGCTTGATGATACTGTCTAGTTAACTCCACCCTGCCGCCTAATCCCGCTCCTAGGGTCTCCAAGACACATTGAACATCCACCTTTACACCATCAATCCCATTAGATGCAAGATAGCTATGCAAGTCATTATAAAACTTGTAAACACTCTTAGGATTAACTAATCCTAAACCCTCCATTACTATTCCATCCATCTTCCATCCAGGATCATTCTCCATCACCCCCATCGGAACATTTGGATACTTCATCGACGACTCATACTCCTCCATTCCTTCCACTCCAGGACGAACTCCTCCCCAATAACCAGTAATAGCGTGCCACACGTACACGTACTTGACTCCAAACTTCTCCTTTGCTACACTCACAATGTTTCTAATCCCAACAGAAGGATCATCTTTGTTTCTAAACTTTGGGTTTTCCTTGATTCCCGTTAGCCTCCCCACATTCTTTGGGTGAGATGAATCAGATGATGTGGCGGCTTCCTGATCGAAAGCAACCGATTGCCAGCCATCGTCGATGATCGTGAATTTAGGAGGTGTCCCACCTGAGGAGAGGCTGGCTAGGCCGGATTCTACGCCTTCTTGAGTGACATCTTGGTAGAAGGCGTCCCATGTGCACCAGCCGAAGTAGTTGAGGATGCTGGGGAGCTTCTTTTCGTGGCGTTGTTTGAATGTCTTGAGATGAAGCTTGACAGCGGTTATTGCTTCTGTTATGGTGGCAAAGGGGTCTGTTCCTGATGTTACGAATACAGCGTGGGTGAAAGAGGAGGCCTTTGTGTCTTCATCGCCGCTCTCCAAACAAAGCTCTAGCTCATCTTGTGCGTTACCCTGCAAGGAAAATGAAATGTTTGGACCATATACGTACATTTAATTTTAATAATAGCGTTACTCAAACCAAAGTAGCACAGAAAACATACAATCAATGAGTACAGGACAAATCCACAACCGAAATGTTATCAATTTTTTTTTATATTAAGTAAGAATTAGGAGACACACAGTTAAGAAGAACGTTCTAGTTCATCCTGACGGATGAGAACCTGAGGTTCTAGGTGAGTCCGAATAGCATCAACCGAAAACTTTGGAGCGATCTTAACATCTCTCTTAACATTTTGAAATCCTTGGAGCGATCTTAACATTTTGGAATCCTTGGAGCGCAACCAGAATATCCGCCATTATCATTTCAATTTCCGAGTGGGGAAAAGCTATATTTAGTTTTTTTACATGGCACCACTTGGAAAATCCAAAAACTCGAGGGTTCGCTTATATTTATTGACAGATCATAGATGATTAGGAGAGAATACCTGGAGGCAAGCTCTGAAGGGGCCCTCAATGATGGGAAGAAAAACAGTGTAAATGATCCGGTTGGACTTGGAGTCGGATCCGATGTGGGACCCACCTGTGTTCTCAACCAATAGGAACTGAGTCTCGAAAGGGATTTGCCGCCCCAAATCGCCCATCTTCTGCGCCATCCACCAGAGCTTGAACCGGAAGCACGCCAGAAACCTGACGTCACGGAGCGTCCCCAGTGGCGTCACGTGCCGAGATGCCCATTCCTCGAACTTCGCTCCGATGAAGACTCCCTCCACCGTCTCCGACTCCGTCGCCGGCGTTGACACCACATTCTCCGGCACTCCCGTCAGTATTGTCCTCTCCTTCACTATCAGCCTCCGATCGGCGCCTCTCACCCCCGACACGATCGTCATCTCCGACTAACTTACTTTTTTTTTTAAATTGACTTATCTGCTTGATCGAAATTTAAACGTACAATGCAGATGACGATGACTATATAAAGCAAGCAATCATATATGAAAGTCCGATTGATCGATGTGAGATCAAATCCCTTAAGAGCAGCGCAAAAGTCTAACGATGATATTGAGATAGGAAGAAGATACAAGTACCAGAATGATGATGATTTAGTTTCGCGCAATGACGGCTCGAGTTTGATTTTAAGCAACAGAGAAATTATTGTAGAGATTGTGTTGTTTGGTGTGGAAACAATATGCGATTTTAAATGACGAAATGTGATCGTTGATTCCGTGACTTGGGAGAATTTGTTGGCGTGCAGGAACAAGCTAGAGCTTCGAGACTAGTAATCAACTTATAGTTTATTTTTTTTGGCTAGAAATCTTGTTGGGAGAACATTCTCAAAATATACGCAAATTATAATTTAAAATATATTTTTTTTTGGTGGAAAGAGAGGCGGTACTCTCCATCTTAAGAGAGGATTTGTTCTAATAAAATATTTTATTAATAATAAAAATGGACTAAGTAGTCAGTAAATGGCGAGCCCGACCCCTAGCATCAGCATTCAACAAAGAAATAACATTTTCAGGCGGGTCAATCAATACACGGGAGCCTAAACTAAATGAAAAAGCCAGAGATGCAAGGTAATCAGCAACACAATTTACCTCTCTATAAATGTGACGGACCTGGACAACCCACTAACCCAGTTCCTATTAATTAAGCCACAACATTGAGCAACCAGGATAAATAAATGTGGTAACAATCCACATGTTTTTCTAGAAAATGTCACACAATTTGTGAAACAAGTTCTAAACAAACCCTCCTGAAACCCCGTTCCCATGCTAAGCACAACTCCTAGATCGCACCCCAAAGCTCAACCATAGGAACCGTCCAAATGCCAATATAATGGACAAAACTTACCTGCCAGCGCCCATCACTATCACGAATGACTCCACCTGCAGTAGCTATCCCATCGATACGAATGCACAAACTAGTAATTCAAAATAATTTTTTATAAGAATTATTTTTGACATAAAATTTTCAAACAAGCTTTAACAACTGAATCATACCTTCGAATCTTCGATACTAAAAAAAAATTTAAAGTGTGAATTGGTTTACGAGAGAAGAGTGGCCAATGATTTTTGAGATAATAAGAAAAGTGGATCGCGGATAAAATAAAATTGTTTTAGAAAAAATTAAGAAGTAAAAAAATATTGTAGATTTTCTACATGGCTCAAAATTTTACAACGACTTTGTTTTTGCTTTAGTATTGTAGTAAAGTAAATTGAAAGTTGAAATTCTTAATAGAAAATCATGCTTGTCAACTTAGAGTAATATCTAAGTTCTACTTATCCTTCTAGCCTTAAATTTTTATGAGGTTGATTCTAGTGGATATGAGGCTTATTCTAAAATATGAAAAATGAATATGGTCCGTTGGATGAAATAAATGAAAGGTTGGGATTAATATGGGAGAAATAAGAAAAAAGTGGGAAGCACATTGCTTTTTATGAATTTTAATGATATTTTTTAAATATCATTAAAAAACATTCTAAAATAGTCATTAACATCCTTCTAACTCCACAAAACAGCTCCAAAAAAGACCGACTATCAACACTCCTCAGCTCTCTCCCAAAATCAAATGAAATCCCTCAATTTCTCTCATATCCTCTTTTGTTCAAAGACTTATTTGAAGATCAAAATCATGCCCATGATTGATTACAAGCAATTATCGTCAAAATTCGGTTCCAAAGAAGGTAAGGAACCTTCTATTTTTCAAATTTTTGATTCTAGGGTTCATATCCAAACGGGCTTTTGATTCTAGAAACTGAGAGGAACCTAGAGAGTTTATTTTGGGTGCATTGTTGTGTACTTAAATTGATATTTGGGTGATGATTAGTAAACTAATTAAAAGAAAATGGAGTGGAGATCTAGGGGTGCTGAATTTTTAGAGTTTTGTGGTGGAGATTTGAGCAGTGATGATACAAAGGGATTTGAGAGGAAACTTAAAATGAAGAGGAACCTGAAAAGTTTGAACGTATTAGAATCTTATTCAGTTTGTAAACATGGAGAGAATGTGTTATTCTCTAGCTTAATTATTCAAATTGCTATGTAAGTTGTTTCCAAGCTTTCAATACTTGTTGGTTTGAATGTGATTTATTATAGATGTTCACATATTTCATTTAAATGTTCATTTATTTTGTTCACATGTTCATAAACATAGTTTGAATATTCAAATTTGGACTCCGAAGAAGGCGGAAGTCACACCGAACCTCTCACAATGTGAGCTATAAGTAGCGGTTATTCATGGCCAACCTAAGGTAGGATATATATGGTAGAATGTAGCGAACTATAGATAAGGCTCTCTTAGGCACAAAATAGAGAAAAACTCTCGATTGTATAAGGACAAACTCATGTATCTTGAATACAAAAAAAAAGTTTATCCTTTCACTCTCCTTCTGCTAATATTTTAAAATATTTCCAACATTCGATTGTGATCAAAATTTAGGACGTTGAGGTACTTCATTATTTTTCGTCCAAAACAGTTACTATCAAATACTATTTATTGCAATGATATATGTTGCTTTAGAATACTATTTATTGCAACAGCATATGTACTAAAAATATTCATTATAGAAAATTTTGAAGTCTATATTTTTTGCAGCGACATATTTGTTGCAACAACAAATGTTAAAAAAATGTTCATTTTTTACAACAATTAAAATCGTTGCGAAAGACTTTTGCAAAGGATATGACATTTGCTCCTTTGCAACGACATTTGTTGTTGTAATAAACGATTTTTTTTAGTGAATTAAGCACCATAGCTGAAATGACTCACAATTTGCAAATTAGAAATCTTCATAAATCAACAGTAACAACGTAAATGGTGCCGAATAGAAAATAATGCATTTCTTTGTACAATATCATCAAATTAAACAAGATAGGAACACTTAATTTGTGCCATAAGCACGTACTTATTAATATAATTATAAAATGATATTTATTTCTTAACTTAACTTCTTTTATAGTATTTACCCATACTAAGTTACTAACTAACTAATGCTCATTACATTACCATATTATTAACAACTTTTTTTTTCCACCGTAATCTGGATTCCAAAATTTCAATCACTCACACCTGGCTTTTGCTTATGGCAAATTGAAGCGAAGAGAGGTAGAGTTTAAATATGTTAAAGAATGAAAACTTACATCCCATGTTGGATCGTGACGCGTTAGTAACAATACAGGGAACTAGTAAGGTTTCCTGGGCAGCGGAAATAAACAGTAAGAACACAGAATTTATAGAGGAAACCTTCTGTCCGACCAACAAGTAGTAGAAAGAAAAACCTCTACCCCTGAGACTCCTTCTCAGAGGATTTTCAATAGAATACTTTTATTAAGTTTCAACGATTACAAGGCAAGTCTAGTAACTAAGGCTCCTACCAAAGTTCCCCTGGTAATCACGGCACCGACCGAGGTTCAACCAACTAGACTTCTACAACCCTAAGCGTAAACCTAAATCGAAAGTAAACTACTGACTTACTTGTGGATTCTTCACCGGAAAAAGCCACACACTCATACACTTGAAAAGCTCTCTTCTCAAGTTCTTCGTCTTCAACCACTCGAAAGCCACACTTTTAACCCTAGCTAACCCTAGCTATTTATAAGATAAGTCAAGTCTGATCTCACACGTAATTCTTGCCTAATTACGCTGATATTCCACTTAACAAATCCCACACAATAAGGAAAAAGATTGTTTGTGATTTTCGGATCCTCAACCATTTCGATTCTTCCCAAAACCGAATGATCTCGGATTTCCCAAGATAAGATCGTGTGAAGATTGATCTTATCCTCTCTTTTATCTCCTTAAGCAACCGCATACAGCTGTAGCATCTTCGTAGAAGATTGCTCGCAGAAGATAAGGTAACTTGCCATTTATAGAAAGCCGCGTTCCTTCTCAGACGCACTTCCTAAATCTGTCACTCGTTCCCTCCATCGTTCCTCACGATGTTCCTTCACTCGTGACCATGAACCTGTTTTCCTGAAACACTTACATGTAAAAGCAAGTTATATTAACTAAGTTTGTTATCATCAAAACTAAGAGAAACCATGGAACAACAATTGTTCCAACAATTTCCCCCTTTTTGATGATGACAAACCTATACAAAAATGCATGTCTAGAAACCAATAGAAATATAGATAAAAAAAATTCCTGTGTGGTTCCCCCTTAAGAAATGCACTGTTGTTCCTACTCATCAGAGGTAACAACATATTCCCCCTCAGCCAAAGTTCCCTCTGTATTTCCTGGATAGAACGCATCTCTGCATTTTTCCTAACTTCCCCCTTTTGACATCATCAAAAGATCAACAATCATCAAGCAAAAACATAGAGCACATGAACAAATTCTATTGAAACTTAAACCATTCATAAGCAAAAGATAGTCATTATTATAGATAATTGTCGTAGGGATCACAACCAGAGAAAACATAAAAACATAAAAGTCTTAACATCCAAGAAACAAAAGAAAATTTTAAGCTGGGGATAGATGGGCTAAGGAACTAGAGAGGGTCCACATCATGGTTCGGAGGAGGTGGAATCAGCAGCAACAGTGTCAGTGTCTCTCTTAGCCAGGTACCCAATGATGGTACTCAGCTGAGAGGAAATCTTTTGAAGCTCGGTCAACATCTTGGCAGTAACACCTTCACTCAGCGAAGAACTCCCAACATCCTTCCAGGCAGTCTTCTTTGCAGTTGTTCCCTTTGAATCACCCTGAAAGTTCATCCTCGAGATATTGCGCATCTCCAGGAGTAATCCAAAGAACTCCTCTTGCGAAGGCTGATAAGCCTTCCTTTCCTTCAGTATAGCCTTCACAAAGCGAGGATAAGGTATGCTATGCTTCTTCCCAGTGCACTTAGCCATTTGCCTCATCATAATCTCCGGAAGACTGATACGTTCCTTCCTTAGAAACTTGTCCAGCAGAATCATATCGTTGATAGTGAGCGTAGTCCTCTTCTCCAGCCTTGGAACAATAACCTTGATGAGAAATTGATGTGCAATCCTTGCAGTGTAGCTCAAGTCGTTGGTTAAGTAAGGACCAGAGGCAGGAACTTTTCCCATGACCCGCCTGATTAATTGAGCTTTGTTCCTTGGCCAGTTACTCGACGTATGAACATCCCCATATCCTTCAGCAGGCACCTTCAGAATTGTGGCAACAGATCCCAAAGAGAAAGAAATTTCCATCCCTCCCACAGTAGCAAAACCCATCGGACCAGTAGAGAGATTGGCTAGTTGATAGGATTGAAAGAATTGGGAAAGAAGGGATACATTTACCTTGACTCCAGAGTCACAGATTTTCTCCCATCCCTGAAACTTGAGAAGTTCCCAGAACTCCTCCAAGTCATGGCTTTTCAGGAACTCTTTGGCGATCACCAAAGGAGCGACAACCTTCTTTGAACGATCCTTCTTGGAACTTGCTGCTGGTTTCATTGGCAGTTTGCCTTGCGCCTTTGCAGATTTGAGGTCCTTTTCAACCTCTTCTTCTAACTCAGCCTCTTCTTCATCACCTTCACCAGCAGAGTCGTTCTTTTCTTCTTCCTCACCCTCATCAGAACCCGAGCCAACCACTTCTTCCTCTTCCTCTGGATCTTCTTCTTCTTCTGAGGATTCCTGAGCCACCTGTTCCTTTGGAACGGTGGAGCGAAGGGCGTACTTGGATCCAGAAGGAGTGACCTTCGACTTTTTGGTTGCGGGGGAAGGGGTTCTTTCCGAGTCAGAGATGTGAAAAATCTGAGACGGTAGGGGAGGAACACTCTTTTTCGCCTTTCGCTTGCCACGACTCGTTGGCTTCACCCATCCTGGTCGCTCACTTATCGGCACAAACGCCTCCTTTTCTGGGTCAGCGGTGGTGTCCTTTGGAGGCGAGTTCACCTCTTCCTTCTCCATTGCATCCTTGCTTTCCTGGGCATCCTCTGTTTCAGCAGCCACATCAGAGGGGTTGTCCGAGGGAACCACAGAGTGATCCTTCTCAGATTTGTCACCCTCAGTGTCCTTTGCCGATGAGGCCATATCAGCGGTGGCCACACCAGTGTCGGAAACACCATCGAATTTGGTTTCGAGTTTGGAGATTGGAGTGGGAGAGGAAAGTTTGGCCTTTTTGAGGGTTTCAAGTTGGGCTTGAATGTTGGCGATCTCAGCAGCATCGAGACCCTCAAAGTTTAGGATTGGAGTGTTTGAGGAGGAAGCCATTGTTGTAGAGGAGAGAAAAGATTGAAACTTTGAAGAAGATTTAGGGTTGGAGAGAAATAAGGATGCGGTAAAAAAAAATTGACCGAGATAAGAGTTTATAAAGCACACCTCTTTCCTTCTTGATAAAGAGCATAATCTTTCCCAAAGATCTTATATCAAAATCCTAACGGCTAAGAGTTTCCATAATGATGAATTTTCACCGCCATTAAGTCTCGTCTGCACAGACGTCCTATCGTTCCCTGCAGAATTACTGTGCAACGGCTGGATTTTTCAAATGAGCAGTCACAACAGCTATTACTCAACTGCATTGCCTCTGTGATTGACGTCTGTTCGTTTGCATAAAAATCTTCAAATGTAATCAAAGACGTTCCTTTAATGTGACAATATTCTCAACCACTAGTTCCATACCTCGTTACCATGAGTGGATAAAAAGGATGTGTTTGAACAGACAAGGGACTAGAGACGTTCCATTCAAACTTTTTGTGGGCTGGGAATTTATTTGACATCCACACAATTATTCCCCGTTTAAAGGAAATGAAAAGAAGTTCATAGGGAACGTTTGTGTGGACCAGGCTAAGGGACAGTCTTATAAACAACCATCATTTCGGCTTGAAGTGAGGGATAAAATAGATCAAGTTGGTTATTTTGGGCTAAAAAGAAATCTAGGATGTAAGCAATTATAGTTTCAGTTCCTTTTAGCATGCAACATTTAACAATTTCTAATATATACAACATTTATGCATATTGGAAGGATATAAGTCATTAGAAAACTTGTCAAATGATATGTAGTTACCTGAGATGTTACCGTTTTAGTCAGGCACTGAGGGAATAGAGGACCGGGACTTGTTTACTCCAAGGAAATCATTCCTAGCAACATCCTCAGATGTTCATAGGGTTTTCTATCCAAAGCCTTGGTGAAAATATCTGCCACTTGATTTTCAGTCCTACAATGATCCATCTTGATAAAACCTTTTTCAACATTATCTCTTAAGAAATGATGTCGAATATCTATATGTTTGGTTCCAGAATGATGCACATGATTTTTGGAGATATTGATGGCACTTGTATTATCACATAAGATAGGAATAGTTCCAAGAGACATACCAAAGTCCACTAGTTGCTGTTTTAGACACAATACCTGGGAACAACAGGCGGCTGCTGCGACATACTCCGCTTCAGCCGTTGAAAGAGCAACCGAATTTTGCTTCTTCGATCCCCAAGACACCAAGCAAGGACCAAGGAATTGGGCCATTCCTGATGTGCTCTTCCTATCCACCAAGTGACCTGCAAAATCTGCATCGGAGAATCCGACAAGTTGGAACGAGTTGTGTCTTGGATACCATAGACATAACCCATCGTTCCCTTTCAAGTAGCGTAGAATTCTCTTCACTTCTTTCAGATGTGTTTCTTTAGGATTGGCCTGAAATCTAGCACAGAGACACACACTGAACATAATATCTGGCCGATTGGCCGTTAGGTACAATAGGGAACCAATCATCCCTCGGTACATCGTTTGATCAACATCAACACCATTAAGAAGCATCAAGACGAGTATTAGGAGAAATAGGGGTATCAAAACTTTTTGTAGAATCCATACCATACTTCTTCAATAGTTCCTTGATGTACTTTTGTTGATGTACCTTTGTTCCCTCATCAGTTTGTACCACTTGTAGTCCAAGAAAGAAAGTGAGCTCTCCAATCATGCTCATCTCAAACTCACTGCTCATAAGATTCTTGAAGCTTTCTACAAGTTTGGGGTTAGTAGAACCAAATATAATATCATCAACATAAACTTGAACTACTAAAACCTCACCGTCTTGTTCCCTTAGGAACAATGTCTTGTCGATCACACCACGTCTGTATCCATTGGTTAATAGAAACTGGGCGAATCTATCATACCAAGCACGAGGAGCCTGCTTAAGGCCATAAAGAGCCTTGTCCAACACGTAGACATGGTCAGGGTGATCAACATCTTCAAATCCTGGAGGTTGTAGAATATAGACCTCCTCTTGTAGGTAACCATTCAGGAATGTTGTCTTCACGTCCATTTGATACAACTTGAATCCCTTGTGAGCAGCATAGGCGATTAGAAGACGGATGGCTTCTATTCTTGCAACAGGAGCATACATTTCATCGTAGTCAATCCCTTCTTGTTGATTGTATCCTTTTGCTACAAGTCTCGCCTTGTTCCTTGTGACAGCTCCGGTGTCATCAAGTTTATTCCTGAAAACCCACTTTGTTCCTATAGCCATTTTGTGCTTTGGCTTGGGAACTAGTCTCCATACATTATTCCTCTCAAACTGGTGTAGTTCCTCTTGCATAGCAACTATCGAGTCAGGGTCTTTTAATGTTTCCTTCACATTCTTTGGCTCTGCAAGAGAGATAAACGCATTGAAAGCACAAAAATTCTTAATAGAGGAACGAGTAAGCACACCTTTGTCGTATGGAGTGATGATGTTGTCAACAGGATGATCCCTCTTTTGATGATAGTTTCTGACTTCAATTTGAGTGGGATCTGTACTTGACTCCTCTTCTCCCTGTTGGCTTGTCGTTCCATGTGATGTTCCTTCTTCATGATCTTCCTCAATGTCTTCATTCTGTGAAGTATCATCTTCTGGAACCAATGCACTTTCTGTGTCATCTCTATCCAAGTCAGGACTAGGAGGCATAACATTTTCATTTGGAACTTGTGCATTTGAATCTGGATCGACTTCATCATCTGAATCTGAGTTTAGAACCTTCAGTGCATCCTCGTTACTAGACAGGTTCCCTCCATTTTTGGACTCGTCAAAGACAACATGAATGCTTTCTTCAAACTTCTTAGTCCTTTTATTGAACACCTTGTAAGCCTTACTGTTGGATGCGTACCCCAGAAAGATGCCTTCATCACTCCTTGGATCAAACTTGCCTAGCTTGTCTTTTCCATTGTTGTGAATGAAACACCTGCATCCAAAGACTTTCAAGTGGGAAATATTTGGCTTTCTGTCCTTGATTAGTTCATATGGAGTTTTTGAAAAGTTGGAACGTATGGTGACTCGATTAATGATGTAGCAAGCAGTACCGACTGCCTCAGCCCAAAAGGACCGAGGCAAGTTACTTGCCAACATCATAGTACGAGCCATGTTTTGTAGTGTTCCATTCTTTCTTTCTGCAACGCCGTTTTGTTGAGGAGTCCTCGGCACAGAGAAGTTCTGAGACACTCCATGTTCATCACAATAGCTATGAAACATGGAATTCTTGAACTCTGTTCCGTTGTCAGATCTGATAGCTTTCAGTTTTTGTTCTGTTGATGCTTCTACTTTCTTGATCCAGCTTTTGAATGCCATGAACGTCTCGTCTTTGAAACCTAGAAAGAGAGTCCATGTATATCTAGTAAAATCATCAACAATAACAAAAATGTACCTGCTACCGCCATGATTTCTCACCCACATGGGACCGCACAAATCCATGTGTACCATGTCAAGAGGATGAGAGGTGTTGACTGACAACTTTGGCTGAAATGATGACTTGCTTTGTTTTCCTTTCACACACTCTTCACATAAGCTTTCTTTTTCTGCAAGAACCTTGGGTAGTCCTATCACCAGATTTTGTGAGTAGAGTTTGTGGATTCCTCGATGATTAGTTTGACCAAACCTCCTATGCCAGAGATCAGTCTTATCGGCTATTGTAACAAAGCAGAGTTCTTCTTGTGGTTGGAAACTCGAGTCGACATAATACACATTGTTGCGCCTCTTTCCTTTCAGGACCACAAGATTTAATTTTATGTTCTTGATCATACAGCCATCTGAGGTAAAGGTTACCTCGTTTTTCCCTTGGTCACAAAGCTGAGCAATACTCAACAAGTTGTAACTAAGACCTTTCACCAAGCTTACGCCTCTAACGCTGATTTTATCATTTAGCTTGACTTCACCTGTTCCAATGATTTCTCCTTCATTGTTGTTGCCAAAGGAAATGTTTCCTCCAACATTGTTTTGAAGTGAGGACAGAATACCCTTGTTCCTTGTCATGTGACATGAACACCCGCTGTCAAGGACCCAGCGGACGTTCCCCCTCACTTCAACCTTCAAGAAAGAAATCACGTTTTAACGACCCAGGCCTGCTTAGCCTTCCCGGGTCGGTTAGCATAGCTCAAAACTTATTCCGAATGTTACATTTGAACTTTTGTAAAAGTCCGACTTGTGCCCTTACTTGTAAATTTTTTGTTAATTTATACCTAAATTAGTATATTTTCTAATAAAAAATATATTTTTGTATTTAATTAAACTAAAATAAAATTTTCGTTCAATAACAATTAAAATAAATCATATAAAATATTAAATTAAAAATATTTTATATACATTTTTCAAGTACATTGTATGTTGTATAATTTAAAACTTTTAAGTTTAAAAAACATACTACAATAATTTTGTAATATATTTATTTTAAAATAAATATTATAATATTTTTTATTTTAACTTACTATCATGTTCAATTTATTCAAGTTTCAAATTTTTTCAAATATAAACCCTAAAATTTTCAGGTGATTCAAGTCGGGTTAGCTTTTAACAGCTCTAGGTACGCGACTTCTATGTTTTTTCTCGTAATAGCGTCAAATTTTAAAATGATAATATGTATTTAATTCACTTAAAAAAGTTATAATTTTGCACAAAAAAGGTGCAATATATACTGTATTGTGTTTTTTCGATTAATAGCATCAAATTTTAAAATGATAATATGTATTTAATTCACTTAAAAAAACTTATAATTTTGCACCAAAAGTGTAATATATACTGTATTGAATATAGACAAGCGCTTAATTACAACTTCTTAAAATCTATTGTGGATTTGTGGTTAATCTGTGCGAGGTGTATTACTAATTTGCATGTAGTTTCAATTGTTTTTTTTAAAAAGGAATCTCACCAAAGTCGCTTCTCATACCAGCGACTTTGGTTTTTTATTTTATTTGAATAGAGTCGCTGTCTGGATCAGCGACTATCCTATAGAAAAGCGTCGTCCCTTTCAGCGACTTTGATCCATACCTCGACGGCCAGCCTATCTTCGAATTTTTTTTAAAACCGAGCCTATTCGTAGAAATAATTTTTTTGAAGAGCCTAGAACGGGAAAAAATTCCAAATGTGCGCGGCAGTTCTTAATTAGCTAGTTAGATCGATCTGGACATGCACTTCGGCCGAGTAAATTTGGGTACAACAACAGTTTTGGATTTGAGTTTTTACTTTTTACTGGTAACTTAGGTGAAGAAAATATATAGATCTATATTTCTGTAGTAATTATCCTACTTTATTTTGAGGTTATCTAGGTTAGATCCATTTTGGGTAATGCGTTGAGCATATATTAAGTTACAAAATAAAGATTTAATATTAATCAAGCTTGCATAATTATCTATAGCTAATTTTATCGTGTAAGAGTACATAGAGAGAGAATTTGGAAGCGAAAATATAGAATTAATTGATTTCTTGAATGCATATTAATAGTAAAAAATACACAATTAAACCCCAATAATAGTACTTAGAAGTACGTAGTAGTAGGACATATCTACCAGCTTAACACTTAAATAACTTCCTACGTACAAACAAATCAATCCGTGTTCAAACAAAAGCAACATTCGATCACGTCACATGCGATCCAAGAATCAATATATTAAAATTAAATTCACGAAAGAGTGAAATCAAAGACCGAGAAACACAAGAATGGAGAAAGAAATCAAGACTAGACACTCGCCGACAACCTCTCTTGTACGTCGAGTCGATCCCTTCTTGAATCAGCTAATTCACCTTAACAAACCTGCAAATCCAAACGTGTACTTATTTAAGGGGCATGTTTAATTAGAACATATATATGTTTCATTATATTATAATTAGAGGTATACGTACCTTAAAAGTCACAACACATAGTTTAGAGCGAGCAAGTGAAGCCGGGAGGAGGAGTCTTGCCACAAGTAACAAGAAGCTGAAGAGCAAGAGGCACGAAGATGTTAAGGTTAAGAAGCTTAATCTTAAGAGTAGTGCAAAGGCACACGGCCGCCTCCAACTCCACCAGCCCTTGCAACACCGGGCAACACTCGTTCACGGCCGGGTCCCCGAGCCCGATATGGACCAACCCTCCTAACAGATCCACACACGCCCCCAACTTCAAGGCATCAATGGGGCACGTGGGAGGTTTTGGTTTACTCGATGATGGCGGTGGGCACGCTTTCCCACCGGGGCCGACGGGAGGGACCGTGATCGGGGGCACGGTCACGGGTGGGACTGTGACCGGGGGCTTCGGGATAACGGGCGGGAGCGTGATTGGGGGGATTGTGACGGGCGGTTTTACGACCGGAGGGAGAATGCCAGGCGGTTTGATGACCGGAGGGAGGATGCCGGGCGGTTTGACGATGGGAGGGAGGGTGATGGGCCCGGTGCCGGGGCCTTTGGGCTTGGTGGGCTTGTGCTTGTGGGTTGGGGGCTTGGCGCAATAGCCGCAGCCGAGGATGGGGGCGGCTGAAGAGAGGAAGAGCATGCAAATGAGGAGGAGAGCGGAGGATTTGGAGGAAGACTCCATTTTGTGAATGAGAGGAGGGAAGTGTGGTGTGAAGTGAGTGAGTGGGGGGAGAGGGTTAAATAGGAGGGTTTTGAGATTCTAATAAGAGAGATAGGATGTGGCATGGGACATTTGGTTTGCTTTGCAAGCTAAGCTAGGATTATCACGTGAACGTTGGACGGAGAGTAGGCTCGGTTCTGAGGGTGAATTGGGAGACAAGTGGGTAAGGTAAAAACATGAATTTCAGAGGCATTGCTAATCACTTGTCTACCAGTAAATAGTGACTTCAAAACTAGTACGTGCAAGAGATCGACCAATCCATATTGACCCACACACGTTGTACGTAAGACCCAACTTCAAAAAACTACTTAGTCCAACATGTTAATACGTAGTATTTCCGATGGTTTTCAGTTCGATCTACTGCCTGTTTTTATTATAATGACTACTATTCTTTTTACAGCCTCATATGTCTTATTTTGACTAGCTAGCTATATGTGGACAAAATCTCCTGTTAATTCAAAGCGCGCAGAAGTATGCATCTTTATTCAAACAACATACACATACCGGATCAAACCAAAAGATGAAATGAGGATGAAGAATTACCAATATAAATAAGAACCCTAAATAAAGATAAGAAAAGAACAATGAAGTAGCAAAAACCTTCTACAAATTTCTTTAAGCTTAAATTTGATGGATCAAAATATAACTTAATTATCCACATCGGAATTTGTAATTATAAATTATGATGCATAGGGGCTAAGAAATACGGGGCCGTCTTATTATTACATTTGGAAACTTTAGCATTCCGTGATAATATTCGAGAAGCTAGGAGATTAGAGATTAACCTTGAAATTGAAGGGGACAATCTCATAATTATCAATTCTGTTGGGATGGTGTTGGGAACTCTGGTTCAAAATATCGGAACAACAATATTAATTTGTCTCCAGTTTTGATAATGACAAACGCCATAAGGGAACCAACGTGTTACACTCAAGTATTTTAAAGGAACACCAGGTCTAACGAAAAATCCCCAAGAATGTCAAAGGAACACAACCATATGATAGTAAGTTCCTACCGAAGGAACACAACTGAACTGCCTAAGCATCCAAGCGAGACTCCATCCAAATCTGTCACTCAGTTCCCATCGAATGGGAGCTCACATGTGCAAACAAGACCACTTAGCGCAAATCACGGGATCCTATCTCAGACAAAACAAAGGCTCAGTTTGAGGAACAGACTGAAGCGAGTGATCCAACGACCCGATTGATTCTCAAAGTTGACTCAATTCAAATCAAGTCACATGTGAAGGACAAAAATTTGGCGTGCAAGACATAGGGCATTTCGGACACAATGAAAGTCAAGATTGCAGCCCAAGTAAGAATGAGTATAAAGCCAAATGAATAGTGCTTGGAATAAGCACTTCTCCGGCCCAGAACTCACATTCACTCACAAAGAAAGAAAGAGAGACAAGAGAAGAGAAGTCCCCGACGACGAGTGTTCGATCTCGACGACGGCGAAACCAAGTTCCCTGGAGATAGGGAACTGCGACATTGAGCTCAAAGTGTAAGGTTCAATTTGTCTTATGTTTATTTGAGATGTTCGTTTAGGAATAAGATCGAGAAGACTTACTAGTGTTACTAGAGTTAGGTAGAACTGCTAGGAACAGAGAAGTATAAGTCTTGCCTGTGTAACTAGGGAACAATCAATAAGATAAGAAGATCGTTCAAAATCCTCCAAGCGGAGGTAGAGGTTTACCCACACAACTAGTTGGTTGTTGTAGGGTTCCTCTATAAAGGAACTATGTTAATTGCATTTTGTTTTACTTGCTTGTTATTTTACTTCCGCTGCCTTGGGAACAACCTAACCGCCAGTTCCCAAGCTCTCACTAACGCATATCGATCCAACAAATTCAATCAAAGGTATTGGATCGTGCACTTGGGAAATTAAAATGTTAGTTTCGAACATCATGGTAACACTCCAATAATTCCTAACTACCTACCTCCCTGAATCATGTTCCTAGGGGATGCAATTTTGTGGTTGATAAAATCACTAAGCTGGGCCACAACTTCTCTATCAATAACTTGATGGATCATGCAGAACTCTAAGTTTTCATCCGCAAGGATGTTCTAAGACGTCCCATAGAGGCATCCTAATTCTTACCTTTTATAGTGCATGGTTCACGTATCATGATGTACGCAAGTTGAGTCATAGGTTTGTTTTTTGAATATCTTTATAAAGCAATTTGTAATTGTAAAAACATTTAAATGCAGTGAATGAAAAAACTTTTTTAATGCATTAAATTGTCTTTATAAAGACATGAACATACCCTAAGTAAGATTGGATTATATTGTGAATGAGAACGAGTTATTAAGTGGGTTTCTTCAATATTTTCCTTCTTGCGGTCCGATCTCGGGTTGTGGCGGTATAATTTTGAACTGATACAGTATCTACATATAATAATTGATGAGAATATTACCACTGTAAACAAGAGAAAAAAAAACTTTGCCATACAGAGAAAACGCCAATTTTGTGTAGAATCGCGACAGCCATCAGTTGCACAAAGCTACAAGATCAACATTCAACATGTCAGTTTTTTAATTCATGCAGAATGGGCAGTGATTTAGAGACATGTGATCTAAATATTCGTATTACAAATATTAATCAAAATCAAAATATATCAATTACCTACCGACGACGCTTATTAGCTCCATGGAATGTTTGATAGTTAATTCGAGACTTTGAATTATAACCTAATTTGAATTCTCACCCCCTTCTCTGAAAAAATGGGTCAATATTTGTTATAGATTTTTTTTTAAGAATAAGGATTAGGGTCGTTAAAAGTACTACTTGGGCTAACGTACGTGACCTTGGGATGATAACTGGTTAACCACCGTCGAGAATGAAGATGAGGTTGAGCTACATGGTCAATCTAGCCATGTCGGGTCCAATCCCGTGCGTGGTGATGCTCGTACATCTTTGGCATCAGGGTTGTACGGCGGTCATGGGGCATCAACCACCGTCGAGAATGAAGATGAGGTTGAGCTTACATACTCCAATTCAATTTCTCAAGTTGGAAGGACGGTCTAATACAATCAAATTTGCTTAGCCAAATTAGTTATTTGATGCAAGGTTTCTTGCTTCCTAAAGGAGTTTGGGATGATATTGACAAGGTCAATAAATTCATTTTTTTGGAATAAATGGACTCCAAACCACCATTCCCTAATTAGTTGGAAAAATATTTGCTTTGCATCTAAATAACCTAAACCCACGAATAAAATATCTGCTTTGATCATATGCGGATATTTGGGTGTCTTTGCTTTACATCTAAATAACCTAGCTGTCGTTCATTGGAGCGCAAACATCACTAACTTAACTGTCGTTCATGGTGAACGTTCATTGTTACAATCACCTCCCGATGTTAACGACCGAAAATTTTTTTGGCAGGAGATCGAGACGGCAACTGATGCAATCAATGAACCGATTTTCATCGGCGGGGACTTCAACTGCATTCTCCAAAGCTGGGAAAAACATGGCAAGTCCAACAATATATCGGCTGACACTGATGATTTTCAGAATTGGGTTGACAAAGCGGGCTTGTTGGATCTTGGGTTCACTGGGCCTTGTTTTACCTGGTCCACTGGCAGATCGACCCAAACTTACAAAGCCGAGCGACTCGATAGGGTTCTGGTGAACACTAATGCCTTGACAAGCTGGCCTAGTGCTAGGGTCTGCCATCTCCCGCGGCTAAAGTCGGATCACTCCTCTCTTCTACTCTCGCTGGACCCTCCAACTTGTGTGAACAGGGCGAGGCGGCCGTCCCGCTTTGAGGCGGCCTGGGCTACGCATCCTGAATTTCTTCAACTGGTGGAGAAGCACTGGGACAGAAATGTGAACACGCTGACTGCTCTGAAAATTCTCAAGACAGCCCTACTCAAATGGAATATGGAGACTTTTGGAAACATCAACAACAGAAAGAAAAAAGTGTTGAACAGAATTGAGGGAGTCAAAAAGGCGCTCTCCAAAGGGGCCTCAGATTTCCTTATCAACCTCGAGGTGCAATTGCAAGCGGAATTGGACTCTATACTGAGCAGGAAGAACTCCTTTGGTTCCAAAAATCAAGAGAGTTGTGGCTTTGCTCGGGAGATCGAAATACCAGATTCTTCCATATGTCTACTCTTGTTCGCCGGAAAAGGAACAAAATTGAAGCCCTCATCAACAATGATGGAGAGTTTGAGCAGATGACAATTAACTTCTTCCGGGAACTCTACCAAGCTCCCGAGGGCAATGGTAACGCCCCTTCACTCTGTAATGGGGCTTTCCCTGCCCTTGCTGATCAAGATAAGATTGACCTTGCCGCTCCGTTCACCAACGAGGAGATCCAATGCGCAATCAAACAAATGGATGGATTCAAAGCCCCTGGTGTGGATGGTTTCCAACCTCTGTTTTTTCACAAATGTTGGCCCATCATTGGAGCCTCTGTTGTCAGATTTGCCAGGGAATTCTTCGAATCCAATCAACTCCCTGAGGGAGTGAACGACACTATAATTGTTCTACTTGCAAAGGTGGCCAAGCCTGAGTTTATTTCTTAATATAGGCCCATCAGTTTGTGTAACGCCATATACAAAACCATCACCAAAACCCTCGTCAACCGTATGCGCCCACTTCTGGCATCTCTTGTGGGCCCGCTACAGGGGAGCTTCCTCCCGGGAAGATCGATCACGGATAACATCGTGATTATGCAGGAAGTAATCCACTCCATGAGGAAGAAAAGAGGAAGGAAAGGGTGGATGTTGTTGAAAATCGATCTTGAGAAGGCCTATGACCGCCTTAGGTGAGATTTTATCCTAGAAACCTTGTATGAGGCGAGCTTCCCTGAAACTTGGTTTAATTGGATCAAAACTTGTGTGTGCTCATCGAACATGAGAGTTCTCTTCAATGGTGAACTCATAGACAGTTTCGTGCCAACCCGTGGAATACGCCAAGGGGATCCGATCTCGCCTTATCTCTTTGTTCTTTGTATGGAACGTCTCAGGCACTTGATCAATGCTGCGGTGACTGAAAATGCTTGGAGGCCTGCGAAGCTTACTCGTAGTGGCCCGGAAGTCTCTCATGTATTTTTTGCGGACGATATTGTCCTTATTGTCGAGGCCTCAGTCGATCAGATACGGACTGTCAACCACATCCTTGACCAATTTTGTGCAGCTTCTGGACTGAAAATCAGCACTGCAAAGTTCAAATTATTCCTGTCCAAAAATGTCAACAGCAGGACAACGGAAAGGATTCAATTGGAGTGTGGCTTTCCTGTCACGACTAACCTTGGAAATTATCTCGGCATGCCAGTCCTACACACTAAAATCTCGAATGGTACCTTTGCGCCCATCATTGACAAGATTTCATCTAGGTTGGCAAGCTGGAAAGGCATGTTTTTAAACCTTGCCGGAAGAGTTACCCTCGCCCGATCGGTACTCGCTTCTATCCCGGTTTACTCGATGGCTACGATCATTCTTCCCAAGGAGACTTGTGATAAAATCGACACCATCATTAGGAACTTTATTTGGAGTGGAGGGGGTGAGAAGAAAAGAATACACCTGGTTGCTTGGGAGGAAATCTGCAAGCCCGAGCAACTTGGTGGATTGGGGATTAGGTCAATGCTTAATATGAACAAGGCCATCATTGGGAAATTGGGTTGGCGATTTATCAACTCCCCTTCGAGCCCTTGGTGTGATTTGTTACGTGCCAAATATGTGAGGACCAACGCTGCGATCGTGACTTCCACCTCCCATGTGTGGAAAAGCATTAGAAGGGGGATCAAAGAAGTGGTCATTCATGGATGCAAATGGTCGCTCGGGAACGGTAGCAACATCCGTTTCTGGTTGGATTATTGGGCTGGAGATACCCACCTCATTGATGTAGCCCTGAACCCAATAGATGACACTACCATTGATGAAGTTGTTCGGTGTTTCTGGATTGATGGTGTGGGGTGGGATTGGAACTCCTTTTCTCACCTTATTCCCACCAATATCGCAATGCGCATTGCCTTCACCGCTATCAACATGAACTGCGAGGACTCAATTAGTTGGGCCCTCACGCCGGACGGAAATTACAGCATTAGCTCGGCATACAAGATGGTCTCTCAGTGGAGTAATTTTGCCTGGAATGATGGTGTCCTCTATAAAGCTATTTGGGAGCTTAAGGTCCCGGAAAGAATTAGAACCTTTATTTGGTTAATGGTGAAAGGCAGCATCATGACTAACGCGGAACGCCACCGGCGACATCTTACGATGTCGGATAGGTGCCCACTTTGCAATACGGAGGCTGAATCTCTTGCACACTTATTTCGAGATTGCCAGGTGACTCGTAATAACTGGAATTCCCTTAATTTTCCAACTTCCATTTTAAACTTCTTTGAGCTACCGTTAGCTACTTGGTTCAAGACTAACCTCATCGAACATCGACAACATGCGTGCAGAGTGGACTGGAGCGCGTGCTTTGCAACATCACTTTGGTGGACTTGGAAATGGAGGAACGAGAAGGTATTTGGCAACAGGCACTGCACGGTGAACGCGTCATCCTTTGTTCTTGATAGGGCTAAGGAATATGCAGAGGCGTGGAACAAAAGGGACAATAACAAGTGCAGGCCCGTTAGACAAGAACAACTCATTGCTTGGTCTCGCCCCCCGAAGGTGTCATCAAGATTAATACGGATGGAGCCGTGGACAGCTTCGGGAATGCTACAGCTGCGGGCGTTTTGCGTGACTCGGATGGGAAGTGGGTCGCAGGGTTCGTTCACAACCTGGGCCAATGCTCAATGCCCTCGGCTGAGTTATGGGGTATCCGAGATGCATTAAACTTAGCCTGGAACTTGGACCTCCGATTAGTACACTTGGAATCAGATTCTCTCTTGGCCATCAATTTGATAAGCAAGAAGCTCGCCCCACGTCACCCCCTCTTTAGCCTGGCCTCGCAATGCCACGACTTAATCAACAAGAACTGGTCTATCCGGTTCGAACATGTCTTCAGGGAAGCGAACTCCGTCGCCGACTCCCTCGCTAGTTTGGCCTTCTCCTTTCCAATTGGCTTCCATGTTTTAAACGACCCCCCGGAGGCCTTTGTAGTTTACTTTTAGACGATGTTAGGGGGCGGGCTACCCCCTGGATTATACCTATGTAGCCCTTTTAATTCCATGAACGGGCCCCGTTCAGTTTACCAAAAAAAAAATAACCTAAACTCACGGATAGATTTTCTTTTCGTAGTAGGCATTGTGTTTTTATAGGCTATCCATACAAAAAGAAAGCTTGACATCTTTTTTTATCTTAAATTTCCATATGCTGAAATAACCCCTTTGCCGCCCATAAATGAGGTCTCAGCTTACCATCACTCGGCCATTTTTTACCCAGTCTCATCTGAACCGGTTGTCGTGTCTAGTGGGAGTTCGTATAATTTTTCAAACTCCAACCCCGATTCCATTGATCTCCTACCACCGGATAATGATTTGCCCACTATTCGTCGCAACCATAGACCTTATCAACAGTTTAATTAGCTTCGTGATTATATATGCAATATGACCCAATGCAAAGACCCCTATAACTTTGTCTAAGATAACCCAGACACCATTCTCGAGTATGCCCTATCCCATTGTGAATTATGTTTCTTGTAATAATTTTTCGGCCTCTCATACACAATTTCTAGCAGTCGTCAATGCCTCTAGTGAGCCACGTTCATACTCGGAGGCTACGGAGTCCGCATAACGACAAGATGCTATGAGTGCCGAGCTCGTAACTTATCGTACATGGTCCTTTTAGACCTTGCCTAAAGGCAAGAACAGATCAGAAAATGAGTTTATCGCATCAAGTACAAATCCGACGGTACTACTTAGAGGTACAAAGCTCATTTATTTGTTCTTGGAAATAAACAAGTTGAGGGTGTTGATTTCACTAAGACCTTTGCTCACATTGCTAAAATGACCTCTATTCGAGTTTTTCTTTCTAAGGCTGCCATTCGTGGTTGGTATCTACATTAGATAGACATCCATAATGCCTTCTTGCATGGTGATCTTGATAAAGAGGTCTACATGAATCCTCCTTATGGTTTTATAACTCATGCAAGCAAAATCTATAAACTCCTTATGGTTTTACCATGTATATTTTGTGGGTCAAGGCACTCCTTCGTGATATTGGCTATTTACACTTGGCTCCTATGAAGCTCGTTTGTGATAGTCAATCTTCTTTACATATTGAGACCATTTTTTTTTTAATGAATGCACAAAGCACGTAAAGATTGATTGGCATTTTGTGCGAGATTTGATCCACTGCGGGTGTATTTCCACGTCCTTTGTTCGATCATCTGAGCAACTAGCATACATCTTTACTAAGGCGTTGAAAAAACAACAATTTTTCTATCTTTTGGGCAAGTTGAACATTCGAGACATACATGAGAGGGAGTATTAGGAAACAAGTTAAACTAAATTTTATATAATAAGATGTACATGGTTTTAGATATATGACGTATTTATTCTCTTGTAGATATATTCTTATCCTTATGTAAGGCCCAAGTTAAACTAAATTTTGTAGAGATTTTTTAAAACTCCACCATCATTTTGAAATTTCCATACCATAAATAACTATTCTCTTATTTTAACTCGTTGGTTTTTTTTTAATATATTATCAAAAGATTTAGACTATTTTTTTTATCTAATTTGAAAATAAATCAATAATTATGTTTAAATAAAATATATTTAGAAGTATAGTTTGCAATAAGTTTATCTCATTTGGGAATCATTGAAAACAAGTTGCAAAAGAAGGACAAGTGGGCAAGTGGGGGCAAAACTAGTCATGTGAACGGTCTCAAGCGTACACATGCTGTGTAGGGAGCCTGATCAAATCCGGCTTCCGCCAAATTCCAACCAAGAGGTTGTACTGCCCCAACTTTCCCTAATAACACATAATAGTTTTTATATAATAAGATGTACATGGTTTTATCGTTCGTCCATTTTCTCACAAATGGGTTTGATTGGGGGAAAGAGATTAGTTTTAGTATGTCTACTAATACGAGAAAAATTCAAAAAGTTGTCAAGTTTTGTACCTTACTGGTTTTCACTTTTCAACTATGGATCCGACTGTTTCTGAGTAGCTTCGCTGGCTTTAAAGTTTAGTGAATCCGTGACTTGAACGTTTTCGGCAAAACATTCGGCCTTTAATTTGCTACTTTCTTGTGTCTTTCCCTTTTCTTTTCAGCTCCCTCTTCCAGTTTTACTTCGCTTCTTCTTACTCGTATTGTGAAATTCACATCGATATAGGAACATATACGTTGAAATTTAATTCTGTAAAAATGAAAATGAGAATTATAAGATGCTGAACAATGAGATGATAGTTAATAAATGGAATTTGTCCTCTGTATTTGGACGGACACACACCGCAACAGTGTCAGTAGGTTGAAAGGAGCCTGGCGCTAGAATCCAACGGTTCAGATCGTTGCAGGGAAATGAAGGGCTGAGAATGAAGGTTTAGGTGTGGCATCACAATACCGATCTTCCATGAGCGTGATTTCGTGGTTGTCGGTACTCGGTACCCGCCACACTGGCCACCAGTCTCCCACGGAGCGCCTAGCGCCGTACGGCGCGGCCAAGAAATGATGAGAGCCAAGCGCGCTCTGAACACAGGCACACAGCAATGGAGTGTACCGATTTTGAGAGTCGGTCAGATTAGGTGCTTTACAATCTTAATACATGGATGAATATGATTCATTACTTGGCAATTACTATTCTCACATGATTCATATCTTAAAATCTCGGTAGCATTCAAAACTTGTTGGAAAAACTTTTCTTGATTTTTCCTGAATAAACATGTATAATATATAAGATTTTTACATCAATCATCATTACTATAACCTAAAGCGGAGGTTAAAAAAATTATTAAACGATACATGTTCCTTTTAGATTGGACTAGACCACCTCTTTTTTTTTTAAACTAATCTTTTATTTTTGTATATGATAAATTCTTATTTATGTTTTTAGAATATATAATAGAAAATCTCATTATTAAATAATATTTTATTTTTAGATATGATTCATATGAAGATCATTAGGATATTTTTTTATACTATCATACAAATTCTAGAAAAAATACTTTTTCATATATCAATTTTTAAATAATTATTTTTAGAAATGATAGTGTTTTCTTAAATAATATATGTATAGCTTTTTTTGAAATATCATTTTCAATATGAATTTTAAAAAAATATCCTTGCCTATATCAATTTTAAATAATTATTTTTAATAATGATAGTATTTTTTGTAGATATGAGTATAAGACACATATAATTTTATTTAAATATCCTTGCCATTTGCCAATATCAATTTAATCAAAACTTAACAAATACAAAAAAATAATAAAATATTTTTATAAAAACCCGTGCAATGCACATGAACTAAGACTAGTTGGACCCTCTATAATAAAGGGGTGTTCATTAAAAAACCAAATAACCGAAAAACCGATTATTTTTTGGGTTATCCAAACCGACATTTTTTGAAATTTCGGTTTGGTTAACCGAACTGAAAATATTTTCAGTTTATCGGTTCAGTTTCGGTACACGACTTTGTTGAGAATAATAACCTTTCTTATATCTAAAAGCCAAAGAGATCAAATCTAGCATATATACCCTTGGGTTACTCCTCCTATAGCCAATTGTTTTTTTTAACTAATAGCCAATTGGTTTTAGGATGGAACCCCATAGGCTTGTGTGCTAGGCCCATCCGCGCATGTGGTATCGACACGTCTCCAGTTTATCCACCTGTCGGGCCCTCGGACTTTCACAGACTTTACATATAATGGTTAACAAAAAAAAAACTAAAAATATATTAATATTTTTTCAAATATTAGATATATTTGCTTTATTTAGTGGTTAAATTCTATAATCTTCAAGGTGTTGTTCTAGTTTGAGTCTTTTCTTCTCTAATTTTAACAATTTACACACTATTTTTCCACTTCTCATTGATATAAGACTCGCTTATTAAATTTTATTGGATTAAAAATAATACACACAATATTTGATTTCACACACTATAGTATATACTCTCAATATTTGTTTACAACAATCGAAACAATATGGTATAAGTACATATTTAAAGTAAAAGTCAAGCTTCATCACTTTTTTATTCAAATTTCATTATTTTAGTTTTAATTATTTAAGGTAAAATTACATAAATGGTTATCGGTTAACCGAGAAAACTGAACAGAAAAATTGGTTAACCGAACTACGGTTAACCAAAATTCACGGTTCGGTTACGGTTCATAATTTTAATTAACTGAAATCATGGTTAACTAAACTTCGATTAACCGGGTTTGGACTACTCTATATAGACTAAAAGACATTAGCAATAAATATACAAAATCAATATTAATATCTCAATACTTTTCTTAAATTGGAGTATGTAAATTAACGATGTCCGACTAATTAAGATGTAAAAACCGTTTTTTCAAAGAGTTTTGATAAACATATTAACGGGTTGGTCAGAAGTACGAATATAACTAACAACTTGACCTTCCTGAATTGAAATCATGTACAAAATGATAGTCAATCTCAATAAACTTTGTGCATTTATGAAAGATAGGATTAGTAAAAATATGCAAAGATGCCTAATTATCACAAAATAAGTGGATAGGAGTAGAATGACATACCCCTAGATACAAAAGAAAGATTTTAGCCAAACAAGCTCATAGAGAGCTACCATTGACCGATATTCTATATCAATAAAAGAACGTACGTGACACGTACCGTGTCTTGCATCTTAATTTTTCATGAGATAGGAGAAAGACCAAGACATACATAATAAATAGTAATTGATCGATGAGTAATAGGACACGGTGCCCAATCTGAGTCACATTAAGCGGTCGGTGAGTTTTAGATCACTCTAAGCTAATAAAAATAATTCTTGACTTGGATGTTATTTTAGATGATTCAGAACACACAAGGAAACTTGCCAGTGCTACGTAGTTGACGATTTTATAAACTGAGCAAATATCAGGTTTTGTTATGGTCAGATAGATAAGATGACCAACAAGATGATGATAACGCTTGGGAAACTCGAACATTGGAGCAGTAGACGTGGCCAAATAATGTTGTTGCTCCATAGGAAAAACACATGGGCGAGCAACAAGTTGACCAAATTCAGAACGAATGTCTAGGGTATATTTTCATTGGGAAAGAAATAAACCCATTGAATTACAAAATAACTAGTATGTATTCTCGTACATTGTACGAGTTTTTCTTAAATAAAATATTAATAATAAAATATTTTTAAATATATTTATGAACCGAAAAAAATAATCGTGTAAATGCTTAAATATAAATTTTTGTTATGATCTGCGTAAAAAGATAAGGCAATTATCATATAACTAATTAAGATTTTTTCATATAAGGTAATAAATGATTGGATTATAATAATAATCAAATTGACAAAGAGATTGCTAGTAATATACGGTTACAAAGATAACTATTCAATTTAGTTAAAAAACGATTCTATCTAAAAATAAAATAAATATTCTAGAATTTGTATGATATTATAAACAAATATCCTAATGATCTTCCTATCTATCATATACAAAAATAAAGGATTGTTTAATAATGAGATTTTCAATCTTATATTCTAAAAACATGAATAAGAATTTATCATGTCTAAAAATAAAGATTATTTAAAAAAAAGGGTGTTGTGGTCCAATATAAAAGTGACATGTGTCGCTTAAATAATTTTTTTAACCTTCCCTTTAGGTTATAGTTATGATTTCAAGAAAAACATTTTAGATATCCTAGATCATTCATAAAGAAACATGAACTCGAATATACCTTGAGGATGTTTATGAATTGCCCTTCCTCTCTTAACCTCTCTTAAGCCCTAGCAGGCACCCATCACGTCAAGTCAAGCCCTCCCTAGACACCTAGTAAGATCGCTGATCATGGAGCATCCTTGGGTCAACCCTTTCTCTATCTCTTGTGCAACAACAACAGTCGGACATGTGTAATTATTCAGTTTGTATCAATTTGGTACTTTAGCGTAGGGGTAGTTATGTATTTTAAAATTTTAACCCTAATTTGACATTATGATGGATGAAAAAGGGTTGGAGTGGTTTGATGAAAATAAAATAGAAATAAGGGGTTTTTTTAATATAAAAAGTGAAATAAAGATTGATTTTTTACAAACGTTCTAAGATAAGAGATAATTTTCTATAATAAGTGAAATAAGGGACCTTTTTTTTTGCAAAACATTCCAATATAAAGAGTGATTTTTTATATTTTATCTTAAACTCAATTGGTAATAGAAGGAATATTTCATATATCTTATATGTTAGATTTGAAGTTTTAAGAAGTTTAAAAGTTCGAGTTTAAAAAGTTTGAGAATCAAATATGAATTATGTGATATTTAGGCCTTTCAACGAAAATGAAGAAAGTCAAGAGAGTCATAGTAGTACAGATCTATAAATCCAATTGGGCACACGCTGGCTAAGATGATGATGGAGATGCCTGACTGAATTGGCCGATTATTGCTGTTTTCTAACATGGCAATCATATTTTACAAACCAATAAACATTATCTATTCTGATAATATAGTTTATAGTAGCGAATTAACATTACATGTGCGATCAGATCTCTCCTACTAATTTGTACCGTTGATTTTGGTGTATCAACAAATTTGCTAAGTAAAAATAATATTTTAAAAATAATAACAAATTAAGCTCAATCCTAAGCCCCTTGCAGTAATGTGTATTGGTCAATTCGGAGGTAGTGTTGTGGGTAGGGATAATAATGGGGCAGAGATTCTTCATTATCCATAGGGAACCGTTGATTTTTGTGTATCAACAAATTTGCTAAGTAAAAATAATATTTTAAAAATAATAACAAATTAAGCTCAATCCTAAGCCCCTGCAGTAATGTGTAATGGTCAATTCGGAGGTAATGTTGTGGGTAGGGATAATAATGGGGCAGAGGTTCTTCATTATTCATAGGTATTTTTAGTGGGGATGAGAGTAAATATGGACGAGAAAGTAATTACCTGCTAGGGTATGGGCACGGGGATGGGGATAGGTGTCCCCGTCCCTACCCGATCCGACCCGACCCCGATCCCTTTGGGGAACCTTATGAGGAGTTTCCGTCGGAGGACCCATTGGGGAACCCCATGAGAAATTTCCTTACGGGGGATCCATTGGGTTGGGGAACCTCGTGGGGAATCCCGCTAGGGGTATATCCAGGGGCGTAGCCAGAAATTTATCATTGTAGGGACCGAAATTTTTTTCCAACATAGCTAATGTACGTTTCGAGAAAGATGTAGAATAAAAAATACAAATTTAGACAAAAAAGAAAGGAAAAATGATTCTTAATAATAACAAGTATACACTTTGAACCAATAATAATACGAACTTTAAAAATCACCAACAACAATACGAACTATTACAATATTAACCCAATGTAATACGAGACTAATTTCCGATAACTTTTCCGGTGGAAAGATTGACGTGGCAATCGAAAAACCCACACGTCACTTTTAAATTTCACACAATTTTTTTCTTTTTTTCTTCATGGCATGTCATTATCATCATACAAAAACAATTAACAAACTAAGTGGAAAAATCGATCTGAATGTCTCGAACAAAATCACCGATCGATGAAACTCAAATTAAAATCAATCAAACCCAAAATCACCTAAAAAATTAAACTCAAATGTTCAACCAAATCAAAAAAACACAATTCCTTTGTAAATAATAGCATCTGAGACCCAAATTAAAATCAACCTAAAAAAAATTTAAACCTCAAACATGTAGACGAGAACATATAGAGAACTCAAATTATAAAACAACAATCAGATCAAAAAATCATCCAAAAAATTAAACTCGAATTAAAATCAACCAAATCCAAAAAACCCAATTCTTTGTGAGTGTCTCGAACATATGAAACCTAAATTAAAATCAACCAATGATATACGAAAGCCCTAATTCAAACTATATTGGGAATCTGCATTTTTTGGTTGTCTCTACCAAATCGAGTGAAACCTAAATTAAAATCTACCAAATTCGAACATATGAAACCTAAATTAAAATCTAACAAATCAACCAATGATATACAATCAGCCCTAATTCTCGTCTACAAGTTTAGGGTTTATTTTTTTTGGGTTGATTTTAATTTGGATCTCAGATGCTGGGTTTCCTGGGTTTAGTTGCTTTTAATGTGAGTAATTTTTTTTTGGATGATTTTAGGTTTGGTTGATTTTAATGTGAGTTTAATTTTTTTTGGATGATTTGGGTTTGATTGATTTTAGTTTGAGTTTCATACGTGAGTTTGTTCGAGACAATCGATCAATTTTTCCCCTTAGTTTGTTAATTTGTTTTTTTGTATGATGATAATGACATGGCATTAAGAAAAAAAAAGAAAATACTGTAAAATATAAAAGTGACATGTGGGTTTTCCGGTTGCCACGTCAGCCTTTCTACCAGAAAAGTTATCGGAAATTAGTCACATATTGTATTGGGTTAACATCGTAATAGTTCGTATTGCTATTGGTGATTTTTAAAGTTCATATTATTATTGGTTCAAAGTGGATACTTAGTATTATTAAGAGTCATTTTTCCAAAAAGAAAACATATTTTTATAGAGGATGGACTAAAATATTTCAAAATATAATTACATTAAGAAAACAAGAATTTATAATGACAATTTATATAATTATGAATTATGTTTCAGACTACATTTAGATTAAGAAAACAAAAATGTTTCAAAATACAAATTAATTGAATCTATAAATATTAATAGCTCGTACAAAAAAATAAAATCCAAACTAAAACCCTTGTTTCAAAGTTTTCGGGTTCAATCACATTATGAAAGTAGGACGTTTAACAAAAGATAAAAGCATTCTAACTAAGTAAATGACTTGTTCAAAGTAGTTTGTATACGTCCAATCTTCAAACGTTCATAACTTTTTACTCAAATGTCAGAATTGAGCTTATAATATATCAAATCGAAGCTATTGACAAGAAGAACATATATACGAAAAAAATTTGGATTGGGGGGGCATGGCCCCCACCCGCCCTAACATAGCTCCGCCCCTGGGTATATCCTTATATTATGTACTTATACGTATGAATGATATGATCATTGGATTTACAAAATAAATGTCTTGTTTATTTTTTTAATCTTTTGTTAAAAACTTGTTAATTATATAAGTTTAATTCGTGAATTTTGTAAATGGTGTATCAATAGAATTTTTGAGAAAAGTGTACATGAAAGTAAATGGAAAATAAAATGAGTAACTCGTGAGGATTACACAAGGTTAAATTCAAATGGGGATAGGAAGCCCCTGATAGAGATTTTATAAATGGAGAAAACCAAACGGGGATGGGGAATCTCCGACGGGGATTATAAATGGGGAAATCAAATGGGGATGGGAAATCCCCGACGGGGATGGGCACCTGACGGGTATGGAAACGGGGACAAATTTTATTACTCGATGGGTAATGGGGCGGGTATGAGGAGCATATATCTAAAAAGGAATAAATACGGGGAGGGTATTCCTCACCCCGAACTCGCCCCATTGTCATCCCTAGTTGTGGGCTTGAAAAGTTCTATTTTTAGATAGACGTATAATAGATATCTATAACTATATATTAAAGTTGTGCCTTTTCGAGCCACCAAAATGATTATGGTCCCACCTTATAATTACAAAATTAATTTTTATTCCAAATATTTTAACTTTTTCTATTAAATTTTTCTTTAACTATTTAAATCTATCTTTAACATCAAAGAAATATCTATTTAGTATAACGATATCTTTTGAAAACTTCCTTATACAAGGATTTAAGATTAAAGATAAAATATTTTAGAATAAATATAAATCTTTTAGCATATATCTTTTGAGGAATTTATTTATAGATATTATATAAAATTAATGATAAATAATTATAATTTTAAAATTTATAAAAATAGATAATAAAATGTTTAATAGATGTATTAAAATATTTGATAAGTCCTATATTTACATAAATAAAAAGTAATAAAATGTGAAGAATATAATATTTAATTAAAAAAATTATACATTCTATAAGCAATAAATTACTTATATTAAAATTTATATTATATTTTTATTTATTAATATCATATTTATAATGTCTATAAAATATCGAATCATAGTCGTACATGGTACGACGGATAAAACTAGTTAACATAATAATTTTGGCTGATACACTTATTATTATAGTAGTTTAATTTTCGAGTCAAAATAATTTAAAATTTGTGGGTTGCACATGGAAAATTTTCCATCCAATTCATATTAGCATGTTTAACTTTAGAAGCTGGACTTATAATTATGATTTGAACCTTTTTTATGTCCCTTTTTTTATTTTAATGTCATCTTTAAAAAGGGGTGCGCCCCTGAGTCTTATGGATGGAAAAATTTTTATTGGGAGACTCGCCCATTAAATGCCAGGTGTGATTCGGATGTACTTAAAAGTGAAGCTCCGGGGAACTGGATGGACACACCAAAAAAATCTTTAAAAAGGGGCAGAATTATGCTTTCGAGTTTCGACCTATTTTGGGCAAATATGTTAACATGGGGCCGTCGTACATGGTACGACGGATAAAACTAGTTAACATAATAATTTTGGCCGATACACTTATTATTATAGTAGTTTAATTTTCGAGTCAAAATAATTTAAAATTTGTGGGTTGCACATGGAAAATTTTCCATCCAATTCATATTAGCATGTTTAACTTTAGAAGCTGGACTTATAATTATGATTTGAACCTTTTTTATGTCCCTTTTTTATTTTAATGTCATCTTTAAAAAGGGGTGCGCCCCTGAGTCTTATGGATGGAAAAATTTTTATTGGGAGACTCGCCCATTAAATGCCAGGTGTGATTCGGATGTACTTAAAAGTGAAGCTCCGGGGAACTGGATGGACACACCAAAAAAATCTTTAAAAAGGGGCAGAATTATGCTTTCGAGTTTCGACCTATTTTGGGCAAATATGTTAACATGGGGCCGTCGTACATGGTACGACGGATAAAACTAGTTAACATAATAACTTTGGCCGATACACTTATTATTATAGTAGTTTAATTTTCGAGTCAAAATAATTTAAAATTTGTGGGTTGCACATGGAAAATTTTCCATCCAATTCATATTAGCATGTTTAACTTTAGAAGCTGGACTTATAATTATGATTTGAACCTTTTTTATGTCCCTTTTTTATTTTAATGTCATCTTTAAAAAGGGGTGCGCCCCTGAGTCTTATGGATGGAAAAATTTTTATTGGGAGACTCGCCCATTAAATGCCAGGTGTGATTCGGATGTACTTAAAAGTGAAGCTCCGGGGAACTGGATGGACACACCAAAAAAATCTTTAAAAAGGGGCAGAATTATGCTTTCGAGTTTCGACCTATTTTGGGCAAATATGTTAACATGGGGCCGTCGTACATGGTACGACGGATAAAACTAGTTAACATAATAACTTTGGCCGATACACTTATTATTATAGTAGTTTAATTTTCGAGTCAAAATAATTTAAAATTTGTGGGTTGCACATGGAAAATTTTCCATCCAATTCATATTAGCATGTTTAACTTTAGAAGCTGGACTTATAATTATGATTTGAACTTTTTTTATGTCCCTTTTTTATTTTAATGTCATCTTTAAAAAGGGGTGCGCCCCTGAGTCTTATGGATGGAAAAATTTTTATTGGGAGACTCGCCCATTAAATGCCAGGTGTGATTCGGATGTACTTAAAAGTGAAGCTCCGGGGAACTGGATGGACACACCAAAAAAATCTTTAAAAAGGGGCAGAATTATGCTTTCGAGTTTCGACCTATTTTGGGCAAATATGTTAACATGGGGCCGTCAACCAACAAACTCATCACTATACCTGCTTAAATTGGGCGACAAGGCCCATCAATAATATGAGCCCATTAGGGCCCACTAAACCTGCTTTCGGCCCATTTGACAGGAAATCGCGGTTGACTTTACAGGTCGGCAGACGCAAGAAAAAGGGAGAATACACCCTGTCGCTTTGTTGAAAAAGCTGCCGTTTTTAAGCGATCGTGTCCCCATGTCACCGGCCCTTCTTCGTCTTCCTCCTCCTCCTCTCACCCGCCGGCCTTCTTATACCTTCGCCGGAGAGATCTGATAGGGAGGAACCGAGGAAGGCGGATAATTTTGGCAATGGCGATCCTTTACGCGCTGGTGGCGAGGGGATCGGTGGTATTGGCGGAGCACACGGCGTCGTCGACGAACGCGAGCACCATAGCCAGGCAGATCCTGGAAAAGATCCCCGGGAGCAGCGATACTCACGTCTCCTACTCACAGGATCGCTATGTTTTCCATGTCAAGCGAACTGATGGCCTCACTGTTCTCTGTATGGCGGAGGACAACGCCGGACGTAATCCCCTTCTCTTTAACTACTCTATTGATCAATTGAACTTTTCATGATGTATGTTTGCTAATCTTGTTTGGATTTATTGATCGATTTGTTGCTTGATTTTGACGTTGACTTGTGTGCTTGGTTTGGAGACTTATGAGCACGGAATTCTCTTTAATTTAGTGGGAGATATGTAGGGCGAATGAATTGAAATTCTCTTCAATTTTTGTTTGGCGGATAATTCTGGTAAAAGGCCTTAGTTTTTTGTTCCTTCCTTAGATGAGGAACAATTCGAGAAGGATAAGTCCAACTTACAAGTACGTTAAAAAAAGTCAAATAAGAAGTTGCTTTTGATTTGTTAAAAGCTTGCATATCTTAGATGATTGTTTTTTGTTTGTTACAAGTATCAAAATTCGGCCTCGTTTCCTCTTTCCTGAACTTGAACTGAAAATTGGATGAAAAAAATTAAGGTACTTTTTACCATATTCACTTTGTGAACTCAAGTAAGACAACTCTATGATCCAGCCCGATTAAATGTAACTTACTAGATTGATCTGATACAAAAAATACATAATGTTTTATGGGTGATTTCCGTTTAGTTATCATATTGTGGGTTTTGACTTTTGATAGAAAGTTACTTTGCAGTGTTAGTTTCTGTGTACTTTGGTGTATTCCTTGTGGATTAATTTGTCCACATTCTTGTCAAAGACGCACTGTGGTATTAATACCAATTCTTCCCAAAACTTAAACTGAAAGAAGGATCTCTTTACTGTATCAGGTGATATGTCCCTTCGCACTCATGCACTTTAGGCTTGAAGCATTGGTCATGAACAAGTTTTATTTTAAGTTGAGCTTTTACAATTCTATGGCACTTTGAAAAAAGTGAAGCTGAACTTGAGAATTGTTAAATATGTTGGCTATGATGCCATATTATATGAAATCCCAAGGCGATTAGGTGGAAGCCCATGTATGATTTCATTATCAAGTTCAGTAAATTTCACTCAGTGAAGAAACAAATGGCTAGATGTGATATTTCTTTCTCCTTGTTTGATAGGAATAGAAAATGCGACTTGTATTCGATAGCTTCCTAGTCTATTTGATTCAAAAAGTCTTTTCTCACTCTCTGTGCAGGCAGAATTCCATTTGCATTTCTTGAAGATATTCATCAAAGATTCGTGAAAACTTATGGCCGCAGCATTCATACCGCTTCTGCATATGGCATGAATGATGAATTCTCGAGAGTTTTGAACCAACAAATAGATTATTACTCCAATGATCCTAATGCAGATAGGATAAATCGGATAAAAGGTGAAATGAGCCAGGTAAATTAATAACTGCTTATGCTTTTCCAAAGCTGTCTTGTAACCTTATTAGTTTAACTTTTATGTATTCACATTACAATGTTTCTTAGCACTTGATTGAAACTGATTTACTTCCAGGAATTGGGTCATGGGGGTGGGATTTGAAATTGTAACATCATTATCTACTGTTCCCAAGATTCTAATAATGAGCAAACAAATTTCTTTGCTTATCCATCACAAAGCTCTTATAGGTTATAAAATGCACACAGTTTGTATCAGATTATGCACTGCTTGCACTATATACATCAATAAAACCATTTGTCTAAGCCCAGAAGAAATGTGTTCTCTTGAAGGAGTAGTTTTCTGTACTTCAAATCTGTTCTGGTGTGATGATAACAGGTACGAGATGTCATGATTGAAAACATTGATAAAGTTCTGGACAGAGGCGAGCGCTTGGAGCTGCTTGTTGATAAAACTACCACATTGCAAGGAAACACTTTCCGCTTTAGAAGGCAAGCTCGCCGTTTCAGAACCTCTGTATGGTGGAGAAATTGTAGGCTTATGTAAGTAATCAGAACTCAAAGCTTCCTTCAAATTTACATACAAAAAACATCCATTCTCATATTTTGGTAGTGCATATACGAAACCTGGTTACATTTCATTAAATGCTTACTTGAATTTTGCCTGATGCATAAACAAACACATCACCTTCATTTCCTGAAAGTATAATGTATGTTTATTGTAATTTTGCTACTAATATCATTGTTATCATTGTTCTAATGAAGTTGCAGCCTGCTTTAATGATTTCATTCCATCAAAAGAGATTTGTGTTATATTTTGCACTATGCCAACCTTAATTTTTTTAACCATCAAAATTTTCGAATTTGCAGGTTTGCAGTGATTGTGATCCTCTTGATCATTATATACATTGTGCTTGCCGTCGTTTGCAATGGCCCCTTGTTGCCTTCATGCATATAACGATACTTTTCAAGGAAACTCACAGAAGAACCTCATCAGATGGTTTCCCAATTACTTCTATTTATTGTACAACTTTGTTTTGCCGAGGCTATATTGCCTCCATTTTGTGCCTACCAAATGAGCTTATCTAAAGGAAAATCTTAGCGTGTGGACTCATGTGTTAGTTTTTTTTATGTGTGCCCTTTCTTTCCATTCCGATTGACTTACAGAGTGATTATGTTGTTATAGTGAATTGTTATGCAGCACTTAATCAAAAGAACAGTGTAATCAGTAAAATGACAAAAGATACAAGAGTCAAGCAAGTGACAACCAACTCCACATGGCTTGGCCGAGCACAAGTGTGCATTACTAAGTAACACTATCAGGCCCGTTTGGTTTGATTCCACGGGAATCAGGAATCGGAATGGGAATGAACCATACCAGCTTCTGCGTTTGGTAGAACAAAAACCTGGAATAACTTTCATTCTATGGAAGGAAAACACACTTGGCGATGAATTGCCCAATTGTTGACTTGGAAAATAGGAAAAGCTTGATTTAGTGGTTACATCCAAATAAGTAAATAAATAAATAAATAAATAAATAAAATCATCTATTTGGCTATACTTAAAAATTATTTTATTAATGAGACAATTAAAAAAAAATCCAGAACTTACACTTGGACATGATCACACCAAATCTAGAGAAAACACACACTCATATTACAAGTTTTGTTACTTAACAAAATAGGCCTAACTAATATGCGAATGGCCAGCAGTGGATGAACCTCAAGCAGTCCACAATGAAGTAATAGGTCGAAGTCGTCCACATGTCACCATAGTAGAACCACACTCCACGCCAATGAGGATTTACATACAAAACAATGAGAGTCCCAAAAAACATTATCACACTAGATACCAGAAAACATATGCGAAAGATATCCATATCCATCGAGCCATCATCATCATCCACATCCAAATCATTTGATAGATATGGACTGGATGTGGAACAATCATTTAGCAATGGAGTACCGCAAAGGAAAGGATTTCCTTCGTAATTACTTTCTCCAAATGTTCCAAATTGAGATTTTGGCTCAGGGATTCTCCCACTCAAATTGTTGTGTGCCACACTGAAGATGGCAAGAGCATTCAATTGTATCAACTCTGAAGGGATGCTCCCGTTCAAATTGTTGTATGAAAGATCCAAGCTCTCAATTTGACTTAGTTTGGAGAGTGTTGATGGGATCGAACCAGTTATTTCATTGTAAGACAAGTTGAGTGCACGAACTCCGGTAATGCTCCCAATTTCAAGGGGGATATCTCCGGTTAATTTGTTGCAAGACAGATCAATTCCTGACATATCGTCTAAATCTATTCCTACATAATTGTAGGTGTGGCTCTTAGTTGTTACCTCCATCCCATTTTGGATTGTATAACTCTGAGGAGCAAGTTCAAAAGCATACTCCTTTGTATCAAAAAAGAAAAATTCAACTTCCATGGCATCAAATAATGGATATTCACCAAAGGTAGTCATAGCATCAAAAGAAGATTTTGGTTCATGTGGTTGAAAAGTCATCTTGCCAAGGCAACTTGGTATTTGACCAGATATATTATTGACCGAAAGATCAAGAATGGTTAGTTGGTCTAAGGAGCAATATTGAGCAGGGATTTGACCCACAAAATGATTGTTATGTAAAGAGAGAATACTTAGGTTTTCAAGATCACCAATCCACTCCGGGATCGCCCCAGATAACTGATTATCTCCAAGATCCAAGGTCACCAAGGAAGTGCTATTTTTCAAAACCCTTAACAATGGAACATTTAGTTTGTTTTTATTTAGATAGAGATATGTAAGAAATGGAGCATGAAAGCAAGAAGGTAGAAACCCGGAAAGGCTATTGTTTGAAAGATTCAAGATGATGAGATTTATAAATGTGCACATTGATCCAGGAATCTGGCCTTCTAGGTGATTGTTACTCATATCCAACGATACAAGTGACGCTGGAAATAAGGTTGATGGGTTCACTCTGGAGAAATTGTTATCATTCATTAGCAAGATCTTCAAAGAATAGCATCCCTTGATGAAAAAATTTGGAATTTCACCAGTCAAATGATTGTAGGATAAGTCTAGAAAAATTAGCCCCTCCATACCCCCAAAGTAAAAAGGAGTAATTTCCTTGATGGAATTTCTTGAAAGATTGAGAAAAGTTAGATGTGGTAAAGATCGACTTAGATTTGCCCACACATTGCTGATGTTATTGTTCGAGACATCCAATACTTCAATATGAGAGTGAGGATGCCTTGGCAAATGGAGTGATCCTATAAAAGAATTATCAGCAAGTATTAGTTTATTCAAATATGTGTTGTTTTCTACTATCCAAGAAGGGAGGTTTCCACCAATTTTGTTGTGAGAGAGATCAAGAAATGTTAAGTTATATTGTGTAAGAAGAAAATTTGGAAGTGCAGGACCTGTATCACAATTTGAAAGCGACAAGAAAGACAATTGGAGTTTTGGAGTAAAAGACTGAGAAGTTGCATGATCTGGTACCAAAGAGTTGCCATTCAGTGAAAGTAATTCAAGGCTTGAATGATTGGCAAAAGATCTGAATGTGTGAGGGATTTGGAATTTGTTGTGTGACAGTGAAAGAAACTTGAGTGATGTAAGCTGGGTTAGAGGAGAGTTTGCAACGTTCCCTGTGAGTTGATTGAATGAAAGATCAAGCAAGAAGATGGAAGTTAAGTTTCCCAAACACGATGGAAGTTGCCCGTATAGATCATTTTGACTTAAGTCTAGCATTTGCAACTTCTTTAGTTGGCATAGCCACCCTGTCAAAACAAATTTAAAAGTAAATATGCATGTATATGATGACATTGCAAAAGTTATACTACAAAAGATGGATTTCTAAGAAAGTTAAGCTAACTACTAATCATAATCTTACCATGGGTAGATATATCGCCCTCCAGCATGGTGTTATGCATAATCAAGATCTCAAGCGATTCCATCCTCCCAAAGCTTTGAAGAAAAGTTTGGCTAAGAGGTGACCCATATAGCGTTAAGGTCTCCAATTGTTGCAAATTCTGGAAAACTTCACCGCAAAAATAAAAGCATGAACTTGATCATTTCAAGAGCCACATGATTAATGATTGTATACAGAAATCAATACAATATATCAGATTTTGAATCTTACCAGTAGTAGTCTTGATTACTCCCTTGAAATCATTTCCCATAAGACTGAGGAACTTTAGAGATGGAAATGAAAACAATGAGTCCAACAATGTGTTTGCGTCGTGGAACGTAATGTCATCCATGGACAACTTTTCAAGCTTACTACTTGTTGCACCTGACACCATGATGAATTAAAGCTTAGACCATCTTTTAATCTAAATTAGAAGAAGCACAAACTTGAAAGTTGTGCGTGCGGAGGAATAATAAGTGCTAACCATGACTTCTTTTGAAACCATCAATACTATTGCCGCTCAAATCCAAGGTATTCAAATTTTGCAAAGCCTCCACATCTGTGGTTCAATTTCTCCAATCAAAACATAGTACTATATATAACATTAATGTGAAAGGAGGGGATGTGTTCAATTGATTACCATGAAGATCAATAACTCCCTTCAATTTGTTGGAACTAAGATGCAGCACTTTCAAGGATGAAAGCTGCCTTAAGTGCTTGGTCCAACCAGTGATAGAGTTGCCATCTAGATAGAGTTCTTGAAGGTGTTGGAAAGGGAGGAAGAGTGAGGCATTCAGAAACCAGTCTCCTTGAACCTCTGGATCTCTCTTATATTCAAGATCAAGAGACACGACTTGTCGACTCTTCCCGCAATAAACCCTCTCCCAATTGCAACAATTGCTCAGTCCTTTTTCCTTCCAAGTAGGAAGTGAATTGCCATTTGGATAGTTGATTGCTGATTTAAGCTGCAAGAGCGCATTAAGTTCTTCCTTGTGACACCCATAAGTAGTACCAATTCTATGAAAACTAAGTATAGTGACCAGCAATATTATCTTTTGAATGTTTCCCATATGTGCTAGCTAGCTAGGTAGTGTGTTCGTTTGCTTGCAATAATACATATATACGATCTTCTAAAAATATATATAATGATGGTGCGATGACTTGAAAATGTCAAAGGGTTGACTTGGCATGGGAATATAATTTTATAAAAAAATTGGTAGGATCTTGAATCAAAGTACTATGAATCTATGCATCTAAAACGTCAATAATGGCGACGGGATATCCATATACTACTAGCTAGCAGTGCGTTTGCGTAGCAAGTATGAAATCAATACATCAAAAACGAACGGTGTTGATTACTATTACGGAGAAGAAATTTTCTTCAATGATAGATTGAAAGAGTCCTGCAAAGCTCAGGACTAAAAGGTGAGATATGTGTTGAATGAAAAATAAGAAATAATAAAAACACGACCAACATTTGTTAAAGTTATGTAGATGAAAAACTTACAATTACTACTACTCCCCGGAGAAGGTCAATTGACTATCAAAGTTCTCAAATTTCAACCACCAATGCAAATTATATCTATACAACTTGCACTGATTCATAAGAAAACACTCACCTATAAACCAAATTGTCAAATATTTATCCCACATCAGCAATGTAGAGATGTATGTATAAGCTTGTAATTCCTTTGTTAGGACATTTGGGCTTGTATTGTAATCTAGTATATATAACAGAATGCTTGCAAATTGGGCTATAACTTGCAGGAGCACGTATTGGGCCAAATGGCCCAATACACGCACACCCGAGCTAGCCCATTTGCACTGGTGATCTGTCTCATTTGCTGGAACGACGTCGTTGAGGCTTTAGGGTTAGAGCGTGCCATATAAAAGCACCTCTTCTCCCTTTGTGCCTCTTGTTGGATGAATCTGAGAGAGCTCTCTAGGGTTCTTAGCTTGTAGTGTCTACTCGGCCTTGCTTGCCTGAGCTCGACACCGGCGACCCGAGCTCCCTCTGAAATCCAAACAAGGAAGAGAGAAAGAGAGAGCACCAAGGAGACCTTTGTGGTTGTTCGACCTGTTCGAGTTGTGCTTATTTCACTTTGATTCTCTCTTCCCGATTGCTTGCTTGTTCTTCATTTCTCTTTGCCCTCTGTTGTTCCCCTTGGATTTTTGGCATTTCGATTGAGGCTCAAAGCTGAATAAAACTTCGTGTTTGTCTTTGAACTTCGTTTGTATTTGAATGCTTGATTTCTTTCTTTGTATTCCGCATTGCAAATTGGTATCAGAGCCAGGTTCCTCTTACAGATCTAGGGTTTGAAGTTTCTGGACTTTCTAGTCCTGGATCTTCAGATCTAGGGTTTGTTCGTGTTGTTGCTTGTGTTGGATCTTGAGATCTGAGGCTCGCTTAGATGGATCTGGGGTTTCTACTTCCAGATCTAGAGTTCTCAGTCATTGTTCTTCTCTTTCCTTCACTTTCTCTCGAAGTTTCTCTTGCTACGTTCCATTGAGAGTTTCCTACTCTCTGGATCTAAAGTCTCGAGTCTCTTCCTGCAGATCTCGGACCAGATCTAGAGTTCTAGAGTCAAGTGACTCTCTAGAACTCAGATCCAATCAGATCCATAAAGAAACTTTCATTTTCTTTGTTTTTTGAACCTTTTACTCAACTGTCTTCAAGTGTTTAGGTTGCATGCTAGCTTTGCTTGCTTCTGAATGATAGATCTCCGATTCCCTTTGATAGAAAGGGGCGGGGGATTCTGGATAGAACGGGTTCCAGTTATACTGGTATAATCCCACTATCGGATCCTACACAAAGCTCTTGCAAAAGAGCGTCTTTGCTCAGATCTGAAACCCTACAACTTGATTTGGGGCTTTCTGATCTTTACTTGTGTTTGATTATCACTTTACTCGTTGACTGTTGAGATCTGTAACACACCAAAGCCTTCTCTTGTTGGTTGTGTTACATATCCTCTCTTGCAAACATTTGTCCCTTCGCAGGTGTAGGTTATTGTTGTGAGAATCTCTCTTGAGAGACTCACTTGCAGAATCTCTCTCTGTCTCTACTATCTTTCTGAGTTACTATTCTCTCTCTCTCTGAGATATCTCTTCTTCTCTGAGCAAGGCTCACTATGTATGATCATTCATCTGTCCGCATAAAGCCACTAGATGGCTCCTCTGACTTTGCTATGTGGCAACTAAAGATGAAAGCCATCTTGATTAAAGAAAAATGTTGGGCTGCTGTTGATGAATCATGGCCTGACACATTTGATGCTGCTAAAAAGAAGGAAATGGATCAAATTGCTCATTTTGAGATTATTATTAGATTATCTGATGAAGTTGCTCGTCAAGTGGTCGAAGTAGACTCTTCCAGGAATCTCTGGAAGGCGTTGAATGACCTCTATCAGGTAAAATCTCTACCTTCTGTCATTAACTTGCTAGGTCGCATCTTTCATTTCAAAATGGATGTTTCTATGTCTCTGAGTGATAACCTAGATAAATTTCTTAAAATGAATCAGGACTTAGAAAGATGTGGTGATAAGGTTGTAGAATCTCACCAAGCTGTGATCTTACTTCACTCTTTACCACCCCAATTTGATAACTTTAAAGATGTGCTTGAGTTTAACAATGATGGTGTTAGAAATCTGACTCAGAAGAAGATAATTGATGCTGTAACCCAGAAAAATGAGTCTTTGAGAGTGTTTAAGTGTAAACTTGACAAAGATTCTAAAACTGAAATCATGTTCACTAAAGGAAAGCATAAAAACCAGAAAAAGAGTTATAAGAAGAAAGAAAAGGTTTCTGACTCTTCTAACTCAAATTCTGGGAATGCCAAACCTAAGTCTGAGAAAAAGAACCTCAAATGTCACTATTGTGGCAAGGGGACTCACCTAATTAATGACTGTTTTAAGAAGAAGAAAGATGAGGCACTTGCAGCCTCCACCAAATCACAAGTTGGTACTTCTGCAATTGTAGAGTCCCACCTTTCCTATTCTGCTGAATTGCTAATGTGTGCAAATCATGTTAATTCTGATCATGATGCCTGGATACTTGATTCTGATTGCACTATGCATGTCACACCTCATAAGCATGTCTTTGACTATTTGCGTCTTTGTGATGAGGGTGAGGTTAGGTTAGGTGATCATTCTTCTCTTAAGATTAAGGGTGTTGGTACTGTTCCTTTTAAAATGCATGATGGTGTTGTTAGAATTCTCCAAAATGTTAGGTGGGTACCTGACTTAAGGAGAAATTTGTTGTCTGAAAGCATGTTTGATGATCTTGCTTGTCATATCCACACCCACAATGGAGTCAGAAATGTCTCCAGAGATGGGAAAGTCCTTGTAAAAGGAATTAAAAAACGTGGGCTTTATCATGTCATTGGTTCCCCTGTTATGACCATGTCTTCTGAAGTGAATGCTTGCATGAGTGTTGACTCAACTAAAGTGTGGCATGCTAGACTAGGTCATATAGGTAACAAAGGATTGCATTACCTATTCAAGGATGGGTATACAAGTCAAAAACCCTCTGATTTGAGCATGTGTGAAAATTGTGTGTTTGGGAAACTTTCAAGAACTCCATTCTCTAAATCCAAATTTGTTGCTCAAAAGCCACTTGAGTATGTGCATGCAGACCTATGGGGACCTGCCCAAGTGGACACTGTTGGTGGCAAGAAGTATTTCTTGTCATTAATAGACCACTATTCCAAGAAGGTCTGGGTGCATTTACTCAAAGCTAAGAGTGAGGCATTTGACATGTTCAAACATTGGAAACAGACTGTTGAAGGCCAGTCTCAATTCAAGGTGAAATGCCTTAGGACTGACAATGGTCTTGAGTTTTGCAATCATGCATTTGATTCTTTTTGCCATGAAAATGGCATAAAGAGGCACTTAACTGTGCCAGGCACACCTCAGCAGAATGGCATTGCTGAGAGGATGAACAGGACCTTGCTTGAAAAGGCAAGGTGCCTGCTAATCAGTGATGGGATGAAAAATTCCCTCTGGGGAGAGGCTATCACTACAGCTGCTTATTTGATTAATAGATCCCCCTGTTCTGCCATTGGATTCAAAACTCCACAAGAAATGTGGAGTGGAACCAAACCCACCATCTCACATCTGAGAACTTTTGGATGCACTGCCTATGCTCTTAATAATGCTGGGAAGTTAAACCCAAGAGCTCAAAAGTGTGTGATGCTGGGATACCCTGAAGGGGTAAAAGGATACAAACTGTTGCTCATACAGCCTGGTGGCTACAAGGTGATAGTTAGTAGGGATGTCACTTTCAATGAAAGTGACTTCCATTTCAAAAATATTCTCACATCTTCTCCTGAGCACTTAGACAGGATTGAACAAGTTCATACTCCATTCTATGTTGCTCCTCCTCAATCTGAGTTATTTGATGAAGACTTTGATATTGGATACTCTCCATCTCATTCTGGAAACTCTGGAAATTCTGGCATTGGTATTTCTAATGAGCACTTGAAAGCTCAAACAAGTACTGAAGAGCACTTAGCTGTGCAACCTCACCATCACGGTGGGCAGGTCAGTTCACGTCCTTCTTCCTCTTCTCCATCTTTGCATGAGCCTCTGCTTGATTCTGTGCATGACTCACATGATGACTTGCATGATTCTCATGATGATTTGCATGATATTGATGACTCTTTGCATGATGTTGATGATTCTGTTGAGGATATGCCTTTTGATGAGGTCCCAAACTTGAACAATTATCAATTGACTAGAGATAGGGCCCCTAGGGTTAAAATTCCTAACAAAAAGTATGTGAACAATGTTGATGAGTTTGCTTTCATAATTGCTGAAGTTTTGAATGCTTATACTCCTGACCTGTTTGAGCATGCTATTAAATGTGTTCATTCTGATCTTTGGATGCTTGCCATGAAAGAGGAAATTAAATCCATGCATGACAATAAAACTTGGACTTGGTTCCCAAACCTAAAAATTCAAGAGCTATTGATTGCAAGTGGATTTATAAACTCAAAGAGGGAACCAAAGCTACTGATCCACCTAGATACAAAGCTAGGTTAGTAGCTAAAGGCTTCTCTCAAAGAGAGGGGGAAGATTATCATGACATTTTTGCTCCTGTTGCTAAGTATAAAACCATGAGATTAATGCTTGCTATGTCTGCTGTGTATGACCTAGAAGTTGAACAAATGGATGTAAAAACTGCCTTCTTGCATGGTGATCTAGATGAAACCATTTATATGAAACAGCCTAAGGGTTTTGTTGATTCCTCTAAGCCTGATCATGTATGCTTGTTAAAGAAATCTATATATGGCTTGAAGCAATCACCTAGACAGTGGAATATAAAATTTGATAAATGCATGAAAACTCTAGGGTTTAAGGCTAGCAAGTATGATTCATGTTTGTACTTCAAGCATGTCAAGTCTGATTTGCCCATTTATGTCTTGCTTTATGTTGATGATATGCTTTTGATTTGCAAATCCATGTCTAAAATCAATGATGTAAAGAGGGCCCTTAGAAAGAACTTTGACATGAAAGACCTAGGTCATGCACAAATGATTCTAGGCATTAAGATTGTTAGGGACAGATCTAAGAAACAAATCATGCTTACTCAATCTGATTATTTGCATAAGGTGTTAGATAGATTCAGTGTTGTGAATGCTAAACCCTCCTCCATGCCCTTAGGAGGGCACCTTGACTTGACAAAAGCCAAGTTGCCTCTCTCCAAGGAAGAGGAAGGTAGAATGTCTTCTATCCCCTATGATGCTGTTGTTGGTTCAGTTATGTATGCCATGATTTGCACCAGACCTGATCTTGCCTTTGCCATCAGTGTTCTAAGTAGATATGTGTCTGAGCCATGTGAGAAACATTGGCATGCTATGAAATTTTGTTTGAGATATATTGCTGGTACTGCCAACTTTGGTTTGCTCTATGGTGTTCACTCCTCTCCTTCTGAACTCTATGGTTATGTTGATTCTGACTTTGCAAGCAATAAGGACACTAGAAAATCAACCACCTCATATGTCTACACTTGGTGTGGCAATTGCATCTCTTGGAAGTCTCAGCAGCAGTCTATTGTAGCTCTATCCTCTACTGAGGTAGAGTACATAGCTGCTACTGAGGCATCCAAAGAAGCAATATGGCTCCAAGGACTGTTGAGGGAGATTGAAGGCAAAAACTATATCTCCAAATTTCATATGGACAGTCAGAGTGCCCTATACCTGTGCAAAGATCCCATGTACCATGAAAGGACCAAACATATTGATGTGAGGTACCATTTCATTAGGCAAAAGGTAGCACAGAAAGCTATACTGGTAGAAAAGATTGATGGTAAGAAAAATCCTGCAGATTTTGTCACTAAAATTGTCACAATTGATAAGTTCAACTTTTGCAGGGATTTCCTACACGTGATTGAGCCAGAACAGAGCTGAGAAGGGTACAATGGGCCGGTGATAGAAAGACTGTAAGACCAGGGATCAACAAAACAAGGATACAAGTTTTACTATTGATGTAAACTTAGGAATTAGGAGGGCAAATTGTAGAGATGTATGTATAAGCTTGTAATTCCTTTGTTTGGACATTTGGGCTTGTATTATAATCTAGTATATGTAACAGAATGCTTGCAAATTGGGCTATAACTTGCAGGAGCACGTATTGGGCCAAATGGCCCAATACACGCACACCCGAGCTAGCCCATTTGCACTGGTGATCTGTCTCATTTGCTGGAACGACGTCGTTGAGGCTTTAGGGTTGGAGCGTGCCATATAAAAGCACCTCTTCTCCCTTTGTGCCTCTTGTTGGATGAATCTGAGAGAGCTCTCTAGGGTTCTTAGCTTGTAGTGTCTACTCGGCCTTGCTTGCCTGAGCTCGACACCGGCGACCCGAGCTCCCTCTGAAATCCAAACAAGGAAGAGAGAAAGAGAGAGCACCAAGGAGACCTTTGTGGTTGTTCGACCTGTTCGAGTTGTGCTTATCTCACTTTGATTCTCTCTTCCCGATTGCTTGCTTGTTCTTCATTTCTCTTTGCCCTCTGTTGTTCCCCTTGGATTTCTGGCATTTCGATTGAGGCTCAAAGCTGAATAAAACTTCGTGTTTGTCTTTGAACTTCGTTTGTATTTGAATGCTTGATTTCTTTCTTTGTATTCCGCATTGCAAGCAAATTAAATAATAAATTACCAACCAAAATTTCTGTTATTGAATTTCTCTTCTTAGAAGTGTATATGTTGGCTTGTAAGGACATTTTGTTTATTCTATCAACAATCACCAAACCGGGCGTATTATTAATAGGGGTAGAAAGATAGAAAGCGAATGATCATACTAATGCCAAATTAAAAGATAGTCCAGCTAGCTAGTTTGATTTGAATTTTGCAGTCATCATGATTGATGACAAGTTGGCTTCATGCAATGATGAGTGACTCGACTGTCCCAAATACTACTACTACACAACCAGGGATTTAATTTACAAGTAACCCACAATTAATGATTCCACCAGAAACCCCAACAAGAACCCATTAATTCCGCACCTAATTTCCACTCCCCAGGAAGCCATTAACAATGATTCTTGATCTTAAACTGTCTTCTCCCTCAGATTGACATGGCTCCACTCCAAGAGGCCTTGCTGAAGAACTTGACCCAGATGACAAGTAACACAATTTTGGGTTACCCTTTAACTCTAATCTACTCCCCATTTTCCCATAAAACCAATCAGGAAGTTCAATCTCCCCAGACAATTTGTTCTTGTTCAGATAGAGTGCACTCAGATTAGGCATGGTTGCAATTCTTGGAGAAATCTTTCCTGTGAGATTATTGTCACTCAAATCCAAAAATCTTAGCTTCATCATCTTCTCCCACTCCAAACCCTTCAATTCACCCCCAATTTGGTTGTTTGATAACACAAGCTCTTCAAGAGACCCCATTTCCCACCAAGAAACCTCATCCAATTCACCTGTGAAGTTGTTTCCACTCAAATCAAGGAGTGTTAGACCCTTCAAATTACCAATTTCTTTTGGAATACTACCCACCAGCTTGTTGCCACTCAAATCAAGCTTTAGTACTGAAATCAGACCCCCAAAGCTAAATGGCAAAGACCCAGATAATGAATTCCTGCTTAGGTCCAAGATCAGCAGCTTATTTAAATTGCCAACAGAATTTGGGATTTGGCCTGTGAGTTTGTTCCCTGACAAGACTAATCTTTTCAGGCCTTGCAAGATGCCAAGATCACTTGGTATTTGGCCACTTAATCCATTCTCTAATACCACTAAAGATTGTAGCTTTTTGAGGCTGCTGAGATTAGGAGGAATTTGTCCAATGAGGCCCGGGTTTGATCGGAACTCGAGCGACTCCAGGCTGTTGCTGAGCTTCTGCCAGGTGGCGGTGGCGGTTGGGATGGTAGTTGGTTGGTGGAGAGAAGTAAAGCAGTTGAAGAAGGAGAGTGACTTGAGATGAGTAAGCTGGAAGAGTTGATGCCTGAATTCCACACTTTGGCCACAGCTAAGAGAGTTATCATGGAATGGTCCAATGTTTAGCTCAGTTACATACCAGAACCCATCAAAGAGGTCACATGAAACACCCTGAAAATAGAAAATAAATAAATAATTCCATCAGTTATACACTTATACTGTGCATTTGATCTAATCGATGAAAGAAATTGGAGAAATTGCAGTTAATTAAGTCCAATAGGTGACAAATTATTATTATTTAATTCTTTCGTTGAATAGCAAGAAACTCTAGGAGGAAAATACACTCAAATTCTAACCCTTGAATTACATTTGATGAAAAGGATATAATTGCACTGTTTCACAGTTGGACCCTTTAGTTTAATGTGTGTATGTATCATGTATACTGTGCATTTGAAACGGTTATACTGTGCATTTGAAAGTAAGCCTAAAGGGGAAAGTCCATATATAACAAGCATAGCAATATTGCTAATATTGGTTAAGAGAAAGAGAACAAGTCAACTGGCAAGGATATTATTCTGAAATCCCTAAAAGTGAAGATGGGAAGAATGTAGATAATGGAATTGCACTTGTATTTGAGTATTTTATATTATATCATGATTGCACTGGAAATAAACATGGAATTGCACAGTTGAGTTCCTACGAATAAAAAATAAAAATCAAACAAATACTCCGTAAATAATAAATAAATAAATAAAGAATTGATTTGTAAAACCTGGATAGGAGTCCAACCACAAGGATCAGGATAAAGATGAGATCCATTCCACCATTTGCCCACAAAGCCTTGGATTGCAGAGTAAAGTGCATTTTTCTCTGCACTTTTCATCAAAGCTACACCATCCTCTGCTTCCTCTCCATTAGAGCATCCACACAAACCAATAGAGACCAAGATCACAAGAATGACACATGAGATTCTGTTCAATCTCTCCATTCTTGGATATGTCTACAAACCAAATACTATTTTCTTCTATACTGTCAGAACCCAAGTGAAAATGAAGAGATGAGAGAGTAGGAAGAAATTTTGGGTCTTTCTCAAAAGAGATAGAACAATGAAATATCCTCAAGTTTTTGGCAAAGGAACACACATGTGGGGGGTAGCTGAACTGATGAAGTTAAATAGAAACCAAACAGAACAACTGCAAAGAGATGGTAGCAGAGGAGGGAAACAGGACATGCTCCTTTGTTAGTGTTTGTAGATGAAAGAAGACAATAAGATGCCTAAAGAAACAAGTGTTAACAGGCAGGTTATAGTATTGAGCTCTTGGACAAAGAGAAGAAAAGGCAATGCAAAAGGCAATAGAGCACAGGTATCAATGCTTCTCTCAAGGTAATTATAGAAATAGCAATTATATGATCAGAAGAGTGCAATGGCATTTAAGTGTTGAGCTGTTTGAAAGTGAAATGAGATGGATGGGAATTGCTTTGAGGCTTCATAGGGAGGGGGCTGGACCTCTGAATTTTTGCAGAGCTTGCCTTTTTTAGTCTTGTGAATTGTGATCATCGCTTTCTCTCTGAGCTCTCTCTATCCCTAGTTGAAAAGGTGAAATAGGTATTTGTAACCAGAAAGTACTTGAAAAAGGGTTTGGTAGTTGAGGTTGTCATTATGGTTGGAAGGCATCGTTTGTTTTGGGAAATTGGATTAGTTTGGGCATGTGGGTCTTTAAAATTGAGGAGGAAAGTGTATATAGTTGGACTTGGATACTCCTAAATAATTGTATTTCATTATAGCTATAAAGTCTCAAACCGGATCCAGTCCACAAATTACTAAAATCAACCGCAACTTGCCGACCTTGTTTGTAGTGTTTAGTGACCAAAATTATATCCGTGCTTCCTGAAGAACATAAATATAACAACGTATTCGTCTTGCCAACTACTAAACCACCATTTGTGCCCATGTAGTTACAAATTCACGACTCGCTATAAATAAAGAGAGACATCAATTTGAAAAAAAAAGAAAAGGAAAGAGATATATTCAATGAGGCAAGCATGTATACATTATCTTAATTGTAGATATATAGGCATAAACATAAAACAAGCAGGGCTAGATCATGAAATGCACACATACAAAATAACACCAAATCAAGAAAAAACAGAAACAATGAGAGTCCATTGAGGATTTACATACAAATCAATGAGAGTCCCGGCAAACATTATCACAAACGAGACAATGAAATATATATAAAAGACGTCTATGTCCATTGAAAAATCAACATTTTCCACAGTTTGATTTTTTGGTGGACCTGAATTGGGAGTGAAACAATCATTCAACAAAGGAGGTCCATAAAGGAATGGGTTTCCTTGGTAGCTACTTTCTCCAAATGTCGCAAACTGAGCTTTTTGTTCAAGGGTTCTCCCACTCAGATTGTTATGTGCCACATTGAACACTTCAAGGGTATTGAGTTGTATCAGCTCGAATGGGATGCTTCCATTCAAGTGGTTGTAGGAAAGATCCAAGCTCTCAATTTGACTTAGTTTAGAGATCGTTGATGGGATCAAACCACTTAGTTCATTGTGAGAGAAGTTGAGTGCACGAACTCCGATCATGCCTCCAATTTCAAGTGGAATATATCCACTCAGTTTGTTGCAAGACAGATCAATTTCTGACATATCATCTAGATCTTTTCCCACATAAGTGTAGGTGTGACTCTTAGTTGTTATCTCCATCTCGTTTTGTATAATGAAATATTGATGAACCAAGTCGAGATGATTTTGTTCTGTAACTGAGAGATCACTCATCTCATCAATTATGAGTTGAGGAAAGTTATCAAAACCTTCTCTCAAATGATTTAAACTCTAGTGGTTGAAATGTCATTTGGCTAAGGCAATGAGGAATTTGACCAGATATGTTGTTGATTGAAAGATCAAGGATGGTTAGTTGGCCCAAAGAACATAGTCGAGTGGGAATATGACCTTCAAAATGATTATTATGCAAAGAAAGAATACTCACTTTGCGAAGATCACCAATCCACTCCGGGACCACATCAGATAAGTGATTATCGCCAAGATCTAAGGTCACTAGAGAAGTGCTATTTCTGAAACCATGCAACAACGGACCATCTAGGTTGTTTTTATTTAAATAGACATGGCTAAGGTATTGAGTGTTAAAGCAAAAGGAAAAGACCCCAAAAAGGTCATTATTTGAGAGATCTAAGAAATTGAGATGTTTAAGTTTGCACATTTTTGTAGGAATTTGTCCATCGAGGTGATTGTCACTAATATCCGGTAATACTAATGAAGTTACAAGGATGTCTGATTGCATCATTCCTGAAAAATTATTGTCATTCAAGGGTAGGATCCTTAGAGAAGATGAGTTTGTAAGTGATGGAGAATTACTTCTAAATTGTTATGTGACAAAATAAGAATTTCCAAGGAAAAACAACCTTTAATGAAATGCTCTGACTTATCACCATGATGAGGTATTTTCGGTGGTCGCTATACCTATCAAAGAAACCTTAGCTTTCAAACGCAGTAGAGCGGTAAATCGGTAATTAAGGGTTGGTCCCACATAGACTCGTGTAAGTGTGCTTAACTTGAGTGCTAAGTAACCAAATGTTTTTTTCAATGATTATCTAATACTACTATGCAAACTAAAAAGTAAATATGAATGCAAGGTTGATTGTAATATATGAGACACAAGTGTGTTCAACTAGTTAAATCCATCATGACATTGCTTTGTTGATCATCGATTCTCTCAATTTCTTTTCTTACTTGAATAATCTATTGTGGAGTATGACCCTACTAAGGATTATGACTCGAACTTCAAATTTAGTTGATAAAACTACCAGTCTAACCACCCTAATCATCTAACAACCTAAAATACTTTCTAGATTCAATTAGACAACATCATAACAATTCAAGTTATCAATAGAAACAAGCACTTAGAGCAACCATACATCTAAGTGATTTGTGAATTTATTCCCTTTCTTCAACCAACTAGGCCAACCGATACTAAATTGATTAAAATATACTCCTGATCAAATTAACTCCGACCGGTAATTAATAAGATTAAGTTATAACTAGAAATTCTTCAGAGGTTGTTAATACTAAATTCAATTCCATCCGACCACTATAGCTCCCAAACCAAGCATTGCAATATAGAGGTGTCGAAACAATAACTCCAATGCATAGCCCGGGTTTAAGCGTTTTTATCCCTCAAGCTCTTGGGCCTTATCTCTTCTAATCTATACTCGTATCACTATAAGCTTCATCAAAATCCACCACAATCATCTAAGATCCATCCCGTCCACGCTTGTTTACCTAAAGATCTGTAAAATCAAACAAAATAAGCGCAAAAGTCGAATTTTCTAGAAAACCTAAGAAGTAGACTAAACTAAGCTAAAAACCATGCAATATAAACATAAATATGCATCCTAAACACTACCTCCCCATGCTTAACCCTTGCTTGTCCTCAAGAAATACATAAATCCAAGTCACACCACATCAATGCAATCATGCATTCATCTCATAATCAAACGAGCAATTCAACATATAATTAAAACCTAACCAAAACTTTATAGCATGCATCATATCAAGCAAAGACAAAAAATCATTCATCCATTCTAGACCTCACCATTGTAAATGCGTTTGCACTCTCACTCAAGTGTTTAAAGGACGTGTTTCACTCAAAATCAACCATGAACGACTAAGCTACCATAAGCTTGCATCAACGTCCTGATTCTCCACCACTGTGGACCAAATACACAAATTAGAATCATGAGGTCTTTTAAGGGATGTACTGGGGCCAAGGTAAGAGAAATTTGGAAGGGATCATATTTAGTCATGTGGTGCTAAATCCGGGATAAATAACTAATCCTACACCGGAAACAAGCACACTTCACTTTTCATAATAATTCCCAACTTCCTTCACCGGCCAACTCCAAACATACTCAATCAAGCTCTTTGTTTCTTTTTCTTTCTTTTTTTCACTTTTTTTCTTGCCTCTTCTTTTTTCAACTTTTCTTATACTTATGAAGGTTACTTACCTTTCAAGCTCACTTTTTATTTTTTTACACTCTTTTTCACCTTCATTTTTTTTTCACTTTTGCACACTAGAGTTATTTTTCCTCTTTTGCACCTTTTCTTTCAACTTCTCTCATACTTATACCAAACTCACACAAAGCAAAACCAACCTAAAGTCCTAAATCCTGAATGTGTCAAGCTTATTAGGCTAGGGATTATTTTGTGGAGCTAATATAAAAAAGCTTAAAGCTCAAAGAAGTGGGGGTGTCAAAACATGGATATTGTCAAGGTAGGAAGGGAAATAATAGATTATAAAGAAACATTCCCTTAATCATATTAATGTCATGCATTCAATCATATAAAGCAACCCTGAAAAAGAGTCATAACGTAAGTTCTAGAGCTAGTAATTCACAATGATGCACTCAAGATATGGAGAACAATATATCAATGAAAGGCCAAAATCTCACAAGGTGAATTGTGTCTAGAACTTCAAAATGAATCTAAAACTCAAGCTATATACATGCTCAATCCTATAGTCAAAGTAAATAATCAAAGATCATGCTCATATCATAGAAATTTCAGCATATCATGCAAATCATGGGTTAGGACTCATGCTTAGCATAGAAACACAAGAGGTATCAAACAATGGTGAAATAAGAACCTAAATGCAATATTTTTATATTTTTTCAAATTTTCCGATTTTTTTCATTTTTCAAGAATTTAAATCAATGCATACAAAAATTTAAATATGCCCTAAACTACTACATGGATGCAAACAAGTAATCCTCTTCCCCCATGCTTAAGACTTACTTTGTCCCCAAAGTAAAGTAAAAAGAAAAGAGAAAGAGAAAACTCACAAGAATCCAGCCATCCGGGTAATGTGGGCAATCCGACGGTGGTGGTGAAGACTTCTTCGGATTATTAATCTTCGGACCTGGGATATCTGTTATACTAAAAAAACTACCTAGAAAAGAAAAAGATTATGACTAAAAATAAAAGCTACTCTAATGCTTGGGTTGCCTCCCAAGAAGCGCTTTTTTAACGTCATTAGCTTGACCATGTGCATGAATTAACAAGATTAGACATTGTCAATGTCGTCAATAACCTGTCAAAGCCATGCGCACACATATCAGAAAAGCATAAGTAACACAATGATAAATTGAAAGTGAATAATATACCATTTAAAAACCATTTCAATTTATCAAACCTTTGTGCCCAATTTTCATGAGGTGGCATTTGTTTAAAGAAATTCAACACAAGTGGTGGCTTTAGAAAATACTTACAGTATGAATCAAAGCACTTGTTAGCAATACCACTTATATCCAAGTTGAACTCCATCTATTCTCCATCTTCTACCTACTTGTAACTCCATAAGCTCCTGTTGTGAGAAGGTGGGAAAACTGAAGCAAGGGATGTCAAGGCCTAACATAGGGTGCACCATGACAGTAGGAGCCTTAACAGATTTATCATGTTGTTTTTCTCCCTCATGGTTGTCTACTTCATCGACAAAGAACTCATCATGACCGACAAAAGATTCTTCTTCCAAAACCACAAAACCCTCTAACAATTGACTCCACGTGGGTGAAGATGTCTTAAGCTCTATAAGCTTTGTACGTATCTCTATGCCAGCACAGACTTCCTTTGGCTCTGTGATGATCTGCTCAACTTGCCTTATAGGTGTGAGTTCAAGTTGGGCATCAAATTCATCTTCATATCTCACATCAAGTGTAGTAGATTGCTCCTTAACTTGAATCTGAGTGTCTGACTCATGATCGTTTGACTCCAACGTGATTCCACCACTCCTTTCACACAACTCAAAAGGGCATGAGATTGTGGAATGAAAACTTGAAGAACATGGCTCACAATGCTCCATGATTATAGCATCCGCCCCTTTGGAGAGATCCCTGATTATATCCTCAAGAGACTTATCAACCGACTGGGTAGTTGGGAAGATGACTCAACTAGAAAGCTCTGATGGCTCATATAACATAAGAAATCCCAACATTCCTCAGGTCCCATATATAAAAACCTCTCATTGCACATGTAGTCTACCAATCCCCTTGTCTCTAGATTCATACTATGGATAACTCCCATGTTTACCTCTCCATCTCAAACACATGGTCTTGAAATCTAGAAAAAATAGTCCTGGAAGTGTTCATCCTGCAGCTGTCTACATTCGAACAAAGCCATAGATTAGTAGTACGGGTGTTATGAACCATAAGATAGGTTCACAACACCAAGAATAGCATACAAAGTAAAACACAAATAACGACGAGCCCCCGACAACGACGCCAAATTTGATTAGGTATTTTCAGTGGACGTTATACCTATCAAAGAAACCTTATCTTTACCAAACTAGTAGAGCGATAAGTAAGGGCCGATCCCACAGAGACTCGTGTAATGTGCTTAACTTGAGTGCCAAGTAACCAAAAGGTTTTTTTTGAATGATTATCTAATAATACTATGCTATCTAAAAAGTAAATATGAATGCAAGATTGATTGTAATATATGAGAGACAAGTGTGTTCAACTAGTTAAATCCATCATGAAATTGTTTTGTTAATCATCTATTCTCTTGATTCTCTTCTTACTTGAATAATCTATTGTGGATTATGACCCGAACTTCAAATTTAGTTGATAGAACTACCAGTCTAACAACTCTAATCATCTAACAACCTAAAAGACTTTCTAGATTCAATTAGACAACATTATAACAATTCAAGTTATCAATAGAAACAAGCACTTAAAGCAACCAAACATTTAAGTGACTTGTGAATTTATTCCCTTCTTCAACCAACTAGGTCAACCGGTACTAAATTGATTAAAAATATACCCTTGATCAAATTAACTCTGACCGGTAATTAATAAGATTCAGTTATAACTAGAAATTCAATTTGTTGAGAATCAAATCAAACCTCACAACTCATGCAAATTATGACTTCAATTAACTAGCCAAACACAAGGAATTTAGCAATGCATAATTGAATTAAAGAAAACATACAAAAGGTTCAAGAGTTGCTTCTAGAGAGAAAAACCCTAGCCTCAAAAATTATGATCCAACGTTCTGAAAGAGAAACTAAAAACAAGGTTTAAATACCCCTAAGATATCCAAAGACCCATAAATCCCGAAATACAATAAAAACAAGTCGGAAAAGGTCTAATAAACTCCAACTCGAGGCCCAAAACTCGCGGCCCAATTTCTTCGTACAAAAGCAAGTGGTGCGGGCTCTTCCTAGGGTGGCGCGGCCGCGCGCACTGTCTAATGATCTCGCGGCATTTCTTGGTTCAGCATTCAAGCGACACTTCAGAGGCTGTTTTCACCCTTTTCAAGTTGGAATTTGGAATCGGAATAAAAATATGAATTATAGCTCTTCGAGTTAACTTTATAGTGATACCAAATTCAGCTCCATCCGGACACTACAACTCCCAAGCCAAGCATTGCAAGATAGAGGAGTCGAAACAAGAACTCCAATGCATAGCCTAGGTTTAATCGTTTTTATCCCTCAAGCTCTTGGGCCTTAGCTCTTCTAATCTTTACTCGTGTCACTATAAGCTTCATCAAAATCCACCACAATCATCTAAGATCCATCCCATCCACGCTTGTTTACCTAAAGATCTACAAAACTGAATAAAACAAGCGCAAAACCCGAATTTTATAGAAAACCTAAGACCTAAGAACTAGACTAAACTAAGCTACAAACCATGCAATATAAACATAAATATGCATCCTAAACACTACCTAAATGCACGCTATCAGACCAGCCAAATGATTGTAGGATAAGTCTAGGAAACCCAACTTTGTCATATCATCAAAGCTTGAAGGAGAGATGTTTTTAATAGAATTTTCAAAAACATTGAGAAACACTGTATTTGGTAAACATCAACTTAGATTTGATGACAGGTAACTGATGTTATTACAAGAGACATCCAATGCTTTTATGTGAATGTGAGGATACCTGGACATGCAAATGGAGTGAGCCCGTAAACAAATTATGAGCAAGTAGAATGTGTGTTATTTTCCAAGATCCATGAAGGGAAGATTCCACCAATCTTATTGTGGGATAGATCAAGATATCTTAAGTTGTATTGGTGAAGGATGAAGTTGGGAACTATTCCGTCTATATTGCAATTTGATATTGATAAGAAAAGTAAGTGAAATGTAGGAGTAAATGGCTGGTGGGCAGAATTTGGTACCATAGTGTTGCCATCTAACCAAAGGACTTTGAGGGCTGAATGATTGGAAAATGAACTGAATGTTTGAGGGATTTGAAACTTGTTCTTTGACAATGAAAGCACATGAAATGATCTAAGCTTGTGTAGAGGAGAGTTTACAATGTTTCCAACAAACTAATTGGATGAGAGATGAAAATACGGATGGAAGTCAAGTTTGCCAAGGACAATGGGATTTTTCCATGCAAATTGTTCTGCCTGATATTTAGGTATTGAAGAGATGTTAGATTTCCCAAGCATGAAGGAAATTGCCTTTGTAAATCATTTTTGCTAATGTCTAGCGTATCAAGCTTCTTCAGTTGGCATAGCCATTCTGTAAAAAGTTGGAAAGGAAAAAAGCAATTAATTATACATATAAAGCCAATTCTTGTAAATTTGCTAATAAAAATTCAATCATCCAAGTTCTTTGAAAAATGTGTTGGTAATGGTAAACAATCAACTAATTAATGTACAAGAACTTACCATGAGATGATATATCACCATGAAGCGTGGAGCTATCCACCATCAAAGTCTTAAGGGAAATTGTAGGATCGATACGCGTTAGTAAGAGCTTGGGAACTGGCGGTTAGGTTGTTCCCAAGGCAGTGGAAGTATAAAAACAAGCAAATAAACAGAATGTAATTGACAATTCCTTTATAGAAGAACCCACAACAACCAACTAGTAGTGTGGGTAAACCTCTACCTCCGCTTGGAGGATTTTGAACGATCTTCTTATCTTATTGATTGTTCCCTAGTTACACCGGCAGACTTACACTTCTTTGTTCCTAGCAATTCTACCTAACTCTAGCAATACTAGTAATCGGCCTTGTTCCTAAGAGAACATCTCAACTAAGCATAAGACAAACCGAACCTTACACCTTGAGCTCAATGTCGCAGTTCCCTATCTCCTGGGAACTCGGATTTGCCGTCGTCGAGATCACACACTCACCGCCGGAGACTTCTCTTCTCTTGTCTTTCTTTCTTTGAGAGTGAATGTGAATTCTGGGAGAGTGCTTAATCCTAGCACTATTCATTTAGCTTTATACTTGTCCTTGCTTGGGCTGCTATCCTGACTTTCGTTGTGTCCAAAATGGCCTTTGTCTTGCACGCCAAGTCTTTATCATACACATGTGACTTGATTTGAATTGAGTCAACTTTGAGAATCAATCGGGCTGTCGGATCTCTTGCTTCAGTCTGTTCCTCAGACTGAGCGCTTGTTTTGTCTTGAGACAGAATCCCGTGAATCGCGCTGAGTGGTCTTTGTTTGCACATGTGAGTTCCCATGTGATGGGAACTGTCCTCTCCAGTGTTCCTTTGAAAGGAACTCTTCCTCATGTATTCTTGTGTTCCTTTGGCATTCTTGGAGATTCTTCATTAGATTTGGCGTTCCTTCGAAATACTTGAACGTAGCACGTTAGTTCCCATATGACGTTTGTCATTATCAAAACTAGAGATTAACATCATTGTTCCGATGTTTGGAACCAGAGTTCCCAACACCGTCTCAATAGAAATCAATGTCCCCAAGCTTTGAAAAAAAATTATGGCTAAAAGATGAGCCAGATAAGATCGAGCAAGAGCTCCACTTGGTGCAAAATCTGGGTAACTAGCTTAATCACAGGAGAAATAATAAGTACATTCTGTTTGGGTAGCAACTAAGTAAATAGGTACCTATAGCTATATTGATCATTACCGTTAGTCTTCTTGACTTTTCCTCTGAGACTATTGTTCATAAAATAAAGGGACTTGAAACTCGTCCTCTCTTCCCACATGAAACTCTCTCCCAAGTACAACAATTGCTTGGTCTATAATTCATATCCTCTTCCTTCCAACTAGCAAGTGAGTTTCCATTTGGATGGTTGATCACAGATTTTAGCTGCAAGAGTGCGTCGCGTTCTTCTTTGTGACACCCAAAACAACAAGACTCACAAAAACCAAGTGTGACAAAAGCAATGAGCACAAGTAACTTTTGAATGTACTCCACATCTGCTGATGAATGAACTTTTGTGTGTTTGCTTGCCAATTGCTGAAAATTTCCCTCCTAAATCTTAACCCTTACAAGTTTCCCTCATGAAGTGAGTCTGACCTCGTGCATTGACTTGGAAAAATATGAGCGCATTTACACAAGACGGGAAGTATGTATCAATGCATCAAAATGTCAAAAATAAAGACTTCTAGTCTGCCACTAGTTAGCATTATTAATATTAACGTGGGCATGGGCAGTGGAATTTTATTCATTAAGGGTATATATTACATAACGTGGGCAGTGGAATTTTATTCAATAATATTCAAAGAGTGTCCATTAAAGCTTAATATAATTAGTTAAATGAATGAAATGTAACTTGTTTTTCTTTTTAGAAGGAAATGGCAGCTCACCTAACCGACCGTTTTGGCAAAGTGCAAGGAAAAAGGGTATATTACATTTGTTAGTGCACAAGAATTCATGTTCAATGTGTTTACTCGCTTCTTCACTTTCTGTTTCAATTGTCTTTAACCTAGAACCTGTAAAACACTGGATACAGGGGGTGGGGATCTCCTAATCCATCTCCGATGCTTAAGTCAAAAGCGCAATTGTCGATTGAACGTTAAGGTAAAGGACAAGACTTGCGTGCGAGCTCAGCGAATATGAGGTGCTCATCATATATGGCGAAGCCATGTATTTATAATGGATGTGAGGGAGAAAGAAGGTCGAAAACTCTATCTCTATGAGCGGTTCGATAATGCTCCTTTTGTTGAAGACATGTATTTTTCTAGAGAACTTGATTGATGTATATCTAATTCTTGTTGAAGATTTTTTTTAGTCATTGTAGAAACTCCTTTTGTTGTCTAAAAAGTCGGTTTATCGAAATTAACCTTATGTCTTGAAATCTCCCAAAACTATTCCAAAATTATCTTTATTTTATGAAATACCATTTGATTCGCGCGCAGGCCAGGACTAGAAATTATGATGTCCTCTGCAAATGAAAGAAAAAGAATTCTAGTTCCTACTCTTACAATCGGAAAGCCAACGTATTTGGTCTGATAAATGCATTTCTTTTGAATTGTAATCTTCGAGCTAAGATTTCAACACCTAGGATAAAGAGCAATTAGGAGAATTTATTATAACATGTCGATATAAATATTTCCAACACCTTCTCAATTATCATGTACGATAATTCAACGACCTCTTCTTAAACGTGTATGTATCTTTTTGCGGGGTAAAGTTATTAACGTGGGCCCATATTGGGGTGGTTTAGTGTTATGAAGTATGGGGGAATGTTGGGAAGTTTTAGGTTGGATTCTTACCTTCGTCCCTTCACTTAGGTGAAAAATTAAGTCTAACCATCCTTCCTACTACTAGGTCGAGCTGGTCGGTGTAAACCGGTTTATTTCGTTCATGTGCTTTGCCTGCTAGTTCACGAATTCGGGATTTAATTACCACCAAAAAGATGGTTTCTTAGTTAGTAAAAAAAAAGTTATTGACGTTGCAATTGTACGATCATCATATAATCTAAAAATGACCCCAATTGTCAATCATTGTAAGTTATTATACCGATCTCCTATATATTCATCATTGCTAGTTTTGATAGTTATTATGCATGTATACCTAAACATATTGAATTATAGCTGTACTCAACTGAGAAAACTTCATGAATGAAAACTTATTCATAATACAACAACAAGATCGAAGAAGAAGAAAAATTACAAAAACACAAAAGGAAATACAACAATCAAGAACAAAAAACAAGGAAATACAACAATAACAAATTAATGAAAGAACAGTTACTGATACAAGATAGTAGTAACCTCGTACCAAAATCAATCAAACAACTATAACCAGGAAAAGGTGGATGGCCAATGGTCGAGGTTGAGGAGAAGAAGGGCCGATTGGCCAGGAGAAGAAGGAGACGACAGACAGACAAGGGAGATTAGAGAGAATTAGGGCTACACCTATTTTCTTATTATATCGGTTCAATAAAAGCAACATGGGAAAGAACCGATAAGAAAACCCATAAAGGAATTTATAAAATTCAATTTAAAAAAGGTTCATACTAATAAAATGATTGTACCGTACCCATAGAGCAGCAAATGAACCCAAAATCAAAGTTGTATGAGTTTACGACTCTAAGGAATAACCTTATTAGCTCTTATCTTCTGGATCCAATATATGAAGGAAGTCTTAGTGTTCCTAAATCCAAGAAATCCATGTTCTTTGCTCTTATTCATGCTATCAAGAACTCCTCCAAGTCTAAAGGTGGAATCAGCATTAGGCCAATGTCCGACCTCCTCCAATTTTGTAGGCAGCAACCCGTTTTCCCTCACAATCTCGTCCCACACTTTGCCTTTATCCTTCATCGTCTCAACTAGTGAAATCCGGCCCTGTCTATCATCAAAGTAGTCAACGTACTCAATCCCAAATTGCTTAGCCAGAACAGGCCACAGCTGCTTCCAGCTAAACAAATCTCCATTGGTGCATTGGAAAGCTTCGTTCTTAGCGTTAGGGTCGACGGCCGCCCATATATGTTGCTCTGCTATAAGATCAGCATCTGATACACACTGTAATTGCTCCCAAATCTCTCTTGTACCTGGGAACCTCAATGCAACTCCCTCGTGTTTGCAGATTGCAGCATATACACATAGAGTTCCTGTGAAAATGAATGTATATACAAAAAGATAATAAAAAAAACTGAATCACCCATTAAAAACATGTACAATAAGATTCGAGAGTTACCAACGATGGTGACGGTGCTGCGCAGAGAGAAGCCAAAAATGTAGGAGGGGCGGTTTACAGAGTAGGTGAGGCCCGGATTCTGACGCGCCGCCTCGGACACCGCATCCTCCATGCCGTAGAAATAATTGGGAGAGTCCAAACGCGGCATATCCTCCGTGAACGGCTGCTCTTGAGCGGCGAGGGTCTCGAGGCTGTCGAGAGTCCCGCCTCCCACGTAGTACGTGATTCCACTCTGCAGGCAGATATGGCGGAGGCCGGGCGCGTGCGGCACCACCGCCTTCAGCACGTTCTTTGTCATCCTCTCGTTCACTTCGCATGTCGCCATCTCTGACTCGGGGTACGTCGCCGCCACGAAGAACACGTGGGTGACGTCGGCCGCCAGGGGCGAGAGCTTCGCCCTGGCGTCCTCCTCGTCGGAGACGTCGCACTGTATGTACGAGACCATCGGGCTGGGGATGGGGTTCGGGCGGCGGGACACGCCGTACACCTTCCATGGGCCACCGGGGGTGTCTGGGAGCGGGAGGATCTCTGCGAGGCTGTGTCCGGTGAGACCGGTGACGCCGATTATGAGTGCTACGCTCTTGGGGGCTTCCTTCTGCATGCATATATAAGAGGAAGCAATTTTAGAAATCAATATTAATTAATATTAATTAAGCCATTAGCAATATATAAAGTAAGAGAGTGAGGATTGTTTGCTTTAGCGGCGGCGCCCATGGCTCTAGCACACCACCAGTTCATCTCTGATATACTAAGGCTTATTTTTTATATTATGAAACTGGGGGCTTCTCTACCTTATAGATTTGTTTTATTTGGGTCGAATAGTAAATAGTTTAATTGGGCACACACTTCTATTTGAAATTCAATGGACTCACTCTGCGTCTCTGCCCATCGTGGCAGCCTCTCCCAGTCTCCCTACCTTGTCATCAAAAGATGTATAAGTTTCTCTTCTAGTCCCACCACCCCATCAAGTGTATTGTTGTTTTACTAAATTCACACTTATTAAGAAAATCAATTAATACTCTTGCATTATATGCCTATTCTAGCCTATTAATATTAATTAAGACTTTATCAACTATCGATGTAGGAAAATTAGAACAAAAATTTAAGAGAATGAGGATTATTTGCTTTAGCGGCGGCGCCCATGCATCTAGCACACCACCAGTTCATCTTTGATACAAGACTTATTTTTCAGATTATGAACGTACTGGTTGCTCTACCACTACCACACCACCAGTTCATCTCTTTACATTAAATAGTTTAGTTGGTCGAAATAGTAAATCCTCCCGCTCAGGTAAGAAGTCGTCTAGCATACCTTTCTTCATAAAATATGTTGTATCCTTCTTGAGCATGAAGCACTCGTCATTCTCATGCCCACGATCTTTTTGGAATTCATTCCACGTGGCGGGATCTGGCTTGGAACCCGGCTTATCCTCTACCTCACGCCACGATTCAACTTCTCTAGATTGTTTAAAACCCGACTTATAAAGAACCTAGGTTCATTCATCAAATTTTTTGGAGCATTGATTGTTAAAAATATCTACTTTATATGTTTACAAGTGTCAAGACTTTCTTTGTAGAGACTAGGGTAGGTGTGTACCGAAAAGTAAATAGTGTAGGTGACTATCTTACTTCTCTAACCTTTTCATTTACTTTTGGCTTTAATTTCATTTATTGATTGACATGCCTAAGGGCGTTGATTGTATTATTGTAGATGATGTAAGAGGTCGACTATTTCCCATTTGCTTACTACTTAGGTGTTGGAACAAGAGCGTTTGAATGCTTGAAACAATCGAAATTGGTGTTTGCACAGCACAAGGACGAGAAAATAGGAGCAATCCTCTACTATAATTCTAATCCAATGTGTGTGTGTGGCTGAAATAAAACATATAGCACCCTATATATAGGTGCGGCACAAGTAAACCCTAAAACTAAAGCAAGTGCGCCTAGGGTTTTGGATGCAACCAAGCCCATCGACGCAAGATCTAAGCCCATAGGCGCAAGGCCCATAAATGACCTTCTAATTATATAAAACTACTAATAGTAATGTTCGGGAATAGAAAACAAGCTAAACTTAGTATAAAATAGATATGTCGTTCGTGGCTGGCACCGAGGTGTCAAGACAAGGCCGTCGCGAGGCTGATGAGGTCCGGACACGACGTTGGCGTGCGTCGCTGGCGAGGCTACGACGTTGGCGAGGGAGCTGGCGTGCGGGACTGGTCTAAGCTCTCTTGAACCTCAAGTTGTGATCCGGTTCCGAGGCTTGGCACGATGGACTGGTCGGTGCTTGCAAGAACCTCAAGATGCGATCCGAGTGCTGGCGCGAGGGACGAGTCTTGGATGGCTGGTTCCGAGGACTCGACTCAAGGTTCTAGCACGCCAACGATGCAAATGCTGGTGAGCGCTAGTGCGATGCATGGCGCGTCGTGGCCTGCGGACAAGCACGACACGAGGGATTGTGTCGCGGTCTCGATGGCCCGAGCCCTGGCACGGGTGACGGGGCCATCCGAGCACAAGGTAAATGACTCGGCCTCCTGGCTAGCATCCAAGGCTGGGGTTGCATCACCCTCCCCCACTTGGTTGGGAAACGTCCATGTTTCCTCATAAGCTGACTCGACATAGGGGGAGAGATCGACAACATTGACTGTAGAGTGTACCGAATACTTGCTTGGGAGGTCGATCTTGTATGCGTTGTCGCCGATGCGCTCTAAGACCTTGAAGGGACCGTCTCCACGCTAATGAAGCTTGGTTTTCCATTCGTCCAGAAAACGGTCCTTGCGGAGATGCAACCAAACTAGATCGTCAAGGTTGAAAACAAGGCGTCAGCGTCCTTTGTTGTGTTGCGCCTCGTACTGGGCTACCCGACGCTCCAATTGGACTTGGTTCCTCTCGTGCAAGCGGCGAATGGCATCGACATGGTTGGCCACGTCGATGTGCTCGCCATTCTTCAAAGGCCGTGGAACCAAATCCATGGAAGAGTGTGGGTTGAGCCTGTAGACCACCTCAAACGGTGTCTTCTTCGTCGTTGAATGCTTGGACCTGTTATACGAAAACTCCACAAAAGGTAGTAAGTCCTCCCACCGGCGTGGGTTATGTTTGAGTACTGTCCGAAGAAGGGTGCTCAATGTCCGATTGGTCACTTCAGCCTGACCATCGGTTTGGGGATGATAAGCTGTAGAAAACAATAATTGTGTACCTAACTTTCCCCACAACGTTCTCCAAAAGTGACTACAAAACTTGGTGTCCCTATTGCTAACGATAGTTCTAGGCACACCATGTAGCTTCACGACATGTTCAAAGAACAATTTTGCGATTTCGGTCGCATTGTTGTTCCCTTTTCATGACACGAAGTGAGCCATTTTGGAGAAGTGGTCCACAATTACGAATATCGAATCCTTGCCACGCCTTGTCATTGAAAGGCCCATGATAAAATCCATGGAGAGATCTTCCCACGGGGTATCCGAAATTGGTAAGGGCGTGTAGAGGTCGTGAGGTTGAGACCTCGATTTTGCGGTTTGGCATGGCACACAACCTCGACAATACTTGTGAACATCCGAAGCCATGTGAGGCCAAAAGAAATGTTCACGAAGTGCCGCTAAGTTTTTGGCTATGAAAAAGTGGCCTCGGCCATCATGAGCTTCCTTGAGCAAGAGATGCCTCACAGACGAGCTTGAAATGCAAAGCTTTTCGGCACGGTAGAGGTATCCATTGTCCAAGAAATAGGACTCATGGATTCGATTGTGCTCTAGGTTCTCCATGATCGGCTTAAAAAAATGATCATGCAAATATAACTCCTTAATCAAGGAGAACCCGAACAAATTGGCCTGTAAAGTAGTAAGTAAAACATACATGCGCGAGAGAACGTCGACCACGACATTCTCTTTCCCTTTCTTGTGGGATATAACATACGGAAATGTCTCCATATATTGAACCCATCTAGCATGGCGGCGATTGAGAGTCATTTGACTCTTTAAGTACGCTAAGGCTGCGTGGCCCGTATGAATTACGAACTCGCTTGGCCAAAGGTAGTGCTGCCAAGTTTTTAAAACCCGAATTAAGCATACAATTCCTTGTCATGCGTCGGGTAATTCAAGGTTGCCCTAGTCAGTTTTTCACTAAAGTAAGCGATAGGGCATTTTTCTTGGAGGAGTACGCCACCTACACCGTAGTCGGAGGCGTCGCACTCGACCTCGAAGCGTTTTGTAAAGTCTGGCAATCACAAGACCGGAGTGCTGCATAAAGCGTCCTTTAAGGCCTAAAAGGCGGCCTCATGGACGGGCATCCAATTGAATGTGGTTGCCTTCTTGGTAAGATTATAGAGTGGCTCGACAATGGAACTAAAGTCCTTGACGAATCGCCTATAGAACCCTGTGAGCCATAAGAAGGATCGAACCATCGTCGGGGTCGTAGGGGTGGGTCACTCTCGGATGGCACGGATCTTGTCGTCATCCACACGAAGGCCATCCTTGGACATGACGAAACCAAGTTCATCGTGTCCGTGCAAAAACAACATTTACCTCCGTGCAAAAACCAAGTTCATCCTTGGACATGACGACAACCAACTAGTTGTGCGGGTAAACCTCTACCTCCGCTTGGAGGATTTTGAACGATCTACTTTTTTATTGATTGTTCTCTAGTTACAACAAGCAAGACTTACAATTCTATGTTCCTAGCAGTTCTTCCTAACTCTAGCAACACTAGCAAGTCTTCTCAACCTAGTTCCTAAGCGAACAACTCAACTAAACACAAGATAAATCAAACCTTACACCTTTGAGCTCACTGTCACAGTTCCCTAACTCCTGGGAACTTGGATTCACCGTCGCCGAGATCAAACACTCGTCATCGAGGACTTCTGTTCACTTGTCTCTCTTTTTCTCTTTGTAAGAGAATGTGAATTCGGGAGATGTGCTTATTCCAAGCACAATTCATTTGCATTTATACTCATTTGAACTTGGGTTGTAATCTTCATTTTCATGTTGTCTAAAATGTCATTTGTCTTGAATGCCAAGTTTGCAATCTTCACATGTGACTTGATTTGAACTTAGTCAACTTCAAATGTGAATCGGACCGTTGGATCGCTCGCCTCAGTCTGTTCCTTAGACTGAGCCTTTGTTTTGTTTGAGATAGGATCTCGCGTTTCACGCTGAACAGTCTTGTCTTCACATGTGAGTTCCCATGCGATGGGAACTATTCTCTCCAGATGTTCCTTTGATAGGAACTTGCTATCGTGTATTCTTGTGTTCTTTTTGCATTCCCTTCTTAGAGAGTCTTTGTCAAACCTGGTGTTCCTTTCAAATAATTGGATGTAAAACGCTAGTTCCCATATGGCATTTGTCATTATCAAAATTGGAGATAAGCATCGTTGTTCGAATGTTTGGATCTAGAGTTCCCAACACCGTCCCAACATTAGGCCTTGTTTGCCAAGCCCAAAACGCTAAGATTTAGCTTTTAAAACTCTATTTTAAATGCTACCGGGATGTTTGGTATAGTCAATCGTAGATGTTTTACTAGCGTTAAAAACGTGATTTTTGGAAACTATTTTAGAAAGCTTTTTGTAAATTGAACTAGCGTTTGAAATTTCTTTGCCCTATATGCTATCAACCAAAACGGAAAATCATAAATAAATTATATGTCCTATTTCATCATTTTATAAGTATATGCTAAACCCAAAAGCTATATCAACTAAACACACATCTTACTTGTAGTCTTGTGTATATATATATATAGGCATACATAAAACAAGCAAATCAAGAAATACACTTACAAAACAAAACCAAATCAAGAAAAAACAGAAATAAGCACTAAATCATGAAATACACGCTCACACACAAATGACACAAGCATGTACGTATTTTATAACATAGAAGAGAAACCAAGTGTTAAAATTAGGAAGCAACTAAATAGCTAATTAATATGGATGAACCACACAAACACAAGTTAATTATAAGGGTTTCCAATGCTATCCACAACAAAGTAGAAGATCGAAGTGATCCACATTTCACCATAGTAGAACCACACTCTCCTCCATTGAGGATTTACATACAAAATAATGAGAGTCCCGGCAAACATTATCACAAACGAGCCAATGAAACTTATATAAAAGACGTCTATGTCCATCGAGCCATCAACATTGTCCACATTTTGATTTTTTGGTGGACCTAGATTGGGAGTGAAACAATCATTCAACAAGGGAGGTCCGCAAAGGAAAGGGTTTCCTTGGTAGCTACTTTCTCCAAATGTCGCAAACTGAGCTTTTTGTTCAGGGATTCTCCCACTCAGATTGTTATGTGTCACATTGAAAACTTCAAGAGTGTTGAGTTGTATCAACTCGAATGGGATGCTTCCATTCAAGTGGTTGTAGGAAAGATCCAAGCTCTCAATTTGACTTAGTTTGGAGATCGTTGATGGGATCAAATCACTTAGTTCATTGTGAGAGAAGTTGAGTGCACGAACTCCGATCACGCCTCCAATTTCAAGTGGAATATATCCACTCAGTTTGTTGCAAGACAGATCAATTTCTGACATACCATCTAGATCTTTTCCCACATAAGTGTAGGTGTGGCTCTTAGTTGTTATCTCTATCTCGTTTTGTATAATGAAATATTGATGAACCAAGTCGAGATGATTTTGTTCTGTAACTAAGAGATCACTCATCTCATCAATTATGAGTTGAGGAAATTGATCAAAACCTTCTCTCTCAAATGATTTAAACTCTAGTGGTTGAAATGTCATTTGGCTAAGGCAATGAGGAATTTGACCAGATATGTTGTTGATTGAAAGATCAAGGATGGTTAGCTGGCCCAAAGAACATAGTTGAGTGGGAATATGACCTTCAAAATGATTATTATGCAAAGAAAGAATACTCAATTTGCGAAGATCACCAATCCACTCTGGGATCACATCAGACAAGTGATTATCGCCAAGATCTAAGGTCACTAGAGAAGTGCTATTTCTGAAACCATGTAGCAACGGACCATCTAGATTGTTTTTATTTAAATAGACATGGCTAAGGTATTGAGTGTTAAAGCAAAAGGGTAAGACCCCGGAAAGGTCATTATTTGAGAGATCCAAGAAATTGAGATACTTAAGTTTGCACATTTCTACAGGAATTTGTCCACCGAGGTGATTGTCACTAATATCCAGTGATACTAATGAAGCTACAAGGATGGTTGATTGGATCATTCCTGAAAAATTATTGTCATTCAAGCGTAGGATCCTTAGAGAAGATAAGTTTGAAAGTGATGGGATGACTTCTAAACTGTTATATGACAAAATAAGAATTTCCAAGTAAAAACAACCTTTAATGAAATGCTCTGGCATATCACCAGCCAAATGGTTGTGGGACAAGTCCAGGAAACCCAACTTTGCCATATCACCAAAGCTTGAAGGAGAGATGCTTTGGATAGAATTTTCAGAAAAATTGAGAAACACGATATTTGGTAAAGACCGACTTAGATTTGATGACAGGTAACTGATGTTATTACAAGAGACATCCAATGCCTTTATTTGAATGTGAGGATACCTGGACAAATGGAGTGAGCCCGTAAACAAATTATGGCCAAGTAGGAGTACGCCCAAATGTGTGTTATTTTCCAAGATCCATGAAGGGAAGATTCCTCCAATCTTATTGTGGGATAGATCAAGATATCTTAAGCTGTTGTGGTGAAGAATGAAGTTGGGAACTATTGCATCTATGTTGCAATTTGATATTGACAAGAAAAGCAAGTGAAATGTAGGAGTAAATGGATGATGTGCAGAATCTGGTACCATAGTGTTACCATCTAACCAAAGGACTTTGAGGGCTGAATGATTGGAAAATGAACTGAATGTTTGAGGGATTTCAAACTTGTTGTTTGACAATGAAAGCACATGAAGTGATGTAAGCTTGTGTAGAGGAGAGTTTGCAACGTTTCCAATAAACTGATTGGATGAGAGATCAAAAAAACGGAGGGAAGTCAAGTTTGCCAAGGACAATGGGAGTTTTCCTTGCAAGTTGTTCTGCCTGATATCTAGGTGTTGAAGAGATGTTAGGTTTCCCAAGCATGAAAGAAATTGCCCTTGTAAATCATTTTGGCTAATGTCTAGCATCTCAAGCTCCTTTAGTTGGCATAGCCATTCTGTAAAAAGTTGGAAAGGAAAAAAGCAATTAATTATACATGCAAAGACAATTCTTGCAAATTTGCTAGTAAAAATTCAATCATCTATGCAAGGCTGTACAAGAAGTTACCATGAGAAGATATATCACCATGAAGCGCCGAGCTATCCACCATCAAAGTCTTAAGGGAAATCAATGTCCCCAAGCTTTGAAGAAAATCAAGGCTAAGAGATGAGCCAGATAAGAGCAAGATCTCGACTTGGCGCAAAGTCTGGGTAACTTAATCACAAGAAAGACAATAATGAATTAGTGATGTCTGTCTGGGTAGCAATTAAGTAAATAGGCACCTAGCTATATTGATCATTACTGTTAGTCTTGACTTTTCCTCTGAGATCATTGTTCATAAGATAAAGGGACTTGAGAGATGGAAATTCCAGCAAAGAGTCCAGTAACATGTTTGGGTCACGGAAGACCGTGTTATACAAGAATAATATTTTAAGTTTGCTCTTATTACGGGGTGTACCTGAAACAACAATCACATGTTGTTATAAGAAAGAATTTTAACATTAACCTAACAAACATATATACATACATACAAGAATCACCAGTTCTAACCCTGAATTCTTTTGAAGCCATCAACCTTATTATAGCTCAAGTCTAGTATTTCTAGATTCTCCAAAGGCTCTAAATCTGTAATATTCAAACAATCTAGTAATTAAGACCATAATAATAATACCTCCAGGCTCCAGGTAATATATCAAAAAGGCATAATCTCACCATAAACATCAATTATTCCTCTCAGCTTGTTGTACTTAAGATATAGTTCCTTGAGGGATGAAAGCTCTCTAAGATGCTCAGTCCAACCGGTGATTGAGTTGAAAGAAAGGTCAAGAAATTGAAGCTCTTGAAAAGGGAGGAAGAGTGAGGCATTCACATACCAATCTACCCGAGTATCGGGATTTCTTAAGCTATCAAGTGAGAGAGAGATAACTCGTCCTCTCTTCCCACATGAAACTCTCTCCCAAGTACAACAATTGGTTGGTCTATAATCCATATCCTCTTCCTTCCAACTAGCAAGCGAGTCGCCATTTGGATGGTTGATCACGGATTTTAGCTGCAAGAGTGCATCGCGTTCTTCTCTGTGACACCCAAAACAACAAGAGACACAAAAACCAAGTGTAACAAAAGCAACGAGCACAAGTAACTTTTGAACGTACTCCATATCTGCCGATGAATGAACTTGTGTGTGTTTGCTTGCCAATTGCTGAAAATCTCCCTCCTATATCTTAACCCTTACAAATTTCCCTCATGAAGTCTGTCTGAGCGTGTGTTGACTTGGAAATGTATGAGCGCATTTACACATGAAGTTTATCAATGCATCCAAAATGTCAAAAATAAAGACTTATTCTAGTCTTCCACTAGTTAAGTCATATATAATGATATAAATATTCACGCATTTTCTCTTTCAAGGAACTTTCAATCTTGACTTGTGGATTGCTTTCTTTTTTCCAATTTTACTTAACACTACGTCTTATTAGTCGTCATCCCATCAGTTTTAATATGCTAGTATGAATATGTTGATGAGGGAGGAATAAAATAACTTTGTAGTTTACAATTTTAAGTTGATCATAATTATTTAAACCAAAAAATATATATTTTAATTAAAAACTGAAAACTTAATTGGGAACATCAAACAAGTCCTAGTTTTTGCAAAAAAAAATAAAAAAATTGGATTGTTCAGTACCAGTTGGTTAACTCAATAGAATTCCGAAATTGTGAGAAAAATATAGCTAAAACTTAAGGCGAGGAGAATTTAGATCTTACACATCCAAATGCATACCAAAAAAATACAAGTGTAGTAAGTAGTGTGTGAATGCTCGATCGCTAGTCGTAACTCGTAAGCATGAGTCGCGCATTCGCGCCTGTATGTACAAAGTCATGCCGGTAAAGTCAGTCAAATAAGTCAATGCTTGTGTATTGGGAAATTATGGAAAGATGCATATCCGAAACGTGTGTAACGGGTAGAACCAATCACCCTCAGAGAATTGCCAAAAGATTAAAATTTGAGAGAAACAAAAACAACGCCAAGAGTAAAGTCGTCTGTTAAAAAAAAATAGTGGAGCTTTACTGGAGACTTCAACAAAGTGTCAAGTGTTTAACGAGTCCTTAATACTCCCAAATTTAGAAAAGAAATATTAAAAAATCGAATTTCTTAGGTAATTATCCAGTCATCATACACCTACAAAGGCTACAAGTGAGAATGTAAATGCCGAATGCACAGACCTCCAGTCTCCAGACCATAACATCTACGTACCCACTGTTTTAATAATCCAGCCCACCTAGCCTTTTCAGTCCGCCAGGACGCCGCCCAGAATCTGCCTAGCAAATTAAGTTCTCAATCATTAATAAAACCAAAAAAAATATAAACCGAAAGGCAGTACTAAGAAAAAAGCATCCATCAAGCAACATTCTTGTCTTCCCTGCATGCATCAGTGTCTTCTTCAATCAAGAATAAGGGTTGTAGGAAGGAACTGAATCAACCGTGTAAACCATTGACATTCATTAATCCATCACAGGTTTATGGTTGGAAAAACTGATGCAGATTCATTATTAAATTAACGTTTTCTGACCCTCAACATATATTACATAGAGATAAATGCACTCAAATATGTCTTGACTTTCTCAAGTTCAACTATCCAGCATCAATTGTACAGAGAATTCAGAAAACAACTCATTCCCCGTAAAGTGGTGGTAGCAAAGCAGGCAGAAAATAGACCTTTCAGTATACTACAGCTACAAAACCAAATTCCTGCACCTATTGCATAATGAAGGGACTTAGATAAAACAAAGAAGAACATTGTCGCCTTGTCCGGGTGAATTCTTTACCTCAATGATTTAATTTTTTTGAACACAAAAAAACAAGAGCATTATCAAATGGAAACAGTTAGGCAAATATAAAATCAAGAACTAAAATGATGCGGCACAAGGGGGGAAAAAAGTAAAAATACCCTATGGTTCAACTGTGGTAACTTGCTGCCACTCCCCATCCACAGCTTCTTTCCACAGCGTAACAGTGTTGTTCCCATCTGCCACAGCCAAGAGATTTCCAGTCAAGGACCATGAAACCCTCCACACAGGAGTGTTGAAATCCTTCAGCACTCTTCCCTCCCACTGTTCTCCTTCCTTGGAGACGGTCCAGATAACGACACTCCCATCCTGTGAAGCACTAGCGATGGTGGATTTAGGGAGTCCCAAGTTTGGAGCCCAAGCGACATCCCTAACCCAATCCGTGTGCTTCTGAAGCGCCGGGAAGCAATCCATCTTCCAGTTGCCGTTATTAAGCTTCCACACTTTCACGGTATTATCACACCCACCAGAAGCCAACTTATAAACAGGGTCAAAAAAACCTGATCCAACTAAAGCTCCAGGAGCCAATGCTGGAGCCCAAGAAACTGAGGTAACACCAACAGGATGAGCCTGGTCTATCTTTACAGTGTCCCAACCACCATCAGACCTAGCAGTGAAGACTGAGATATTCCCGTCAGATGATCCGCAGGCCAAGCTAAGCCCGATTTCATGAGGTGCCCAGCAAATAGAGTTGACTGATGATTTGTGTTCATGGAAGACGTGGGATTGAGTCCACTCGTTCTGATTACCCTCCTTCCAGATAATCACTCTTCCATCATATGAGCATGAAGCAAGTAGAGACCCGAATTTTGGATGAGCCCATGAAACCTGCCAAACAGGGCCTTGATGGCCGGTCAAAGTAGCCAGATGCTGTGGAGCAGAGTTGTTGCTGACGCCAAGAATCTTAATTGTGGTGTCTGATGAGGCTGTGGCCATTCTTTTCCCATAATAATCCATTTGAACATCATGGACAACATCACTGTGGCCCGTTTCAATCTTCTGAGCAGGCATCCTACCTTCCTTTTTCCCTTATCCTCCCTCCAGCAGTGCCAAACAATATCTCAGGGCCTGCAAAACATTGAGAATTCGGAATCGCAGGTCAGAGAATTCAAGTAATATCATGTTCAATTCCCTTGTTTACAAAGATCATGAACAAGAAGATATTAAGAATGAAGAAATTCGACTTCAAAACCTAATTTAAACTGCCAAAGATCTTGAGCAGAGATATCAAGAATGGAGAAATTCCATTTCAAACCTGATTTGAACAACAATCCTAGTACACGTACACATGACCAGAGCAGTAACGGGACATATCCATCTATTAAGTAGCAATAACCTAATCGCCAAGTACTATCCAAAAACTCTACCATACACACCAGATCTGAGTTAAGACATGTGACAGTATTCAGATCTAGAACCAATCGTAGCAAGTATAATACAAGTACAATTCTAGAACGGAGTACGTATTAATAGGCATAATTCATCGCGAATCAAAAGGAAATTGCAATCAATGACACACAAAATCTCTTTGCCACACATAATGGAACAAAGGTGGAAACCCTAGAGCTGTTTCTAAGTCGCAGATCGGAAAAGATAAGAACAAAGCGTTACCAGATGATGTGAGTGCACCGAAAAGCCACCGGAGATCAGAATCGTGGACGAAATCGCAAGAATTAAAGGGGATAGATGATTTGATCCAGAGGTTCAGCGAAGTGAATGTGAAGGTAACGAAGGGCGAAATTTAATCAATTGTGCGTGGGTCACTTTACATATCTCGCTCGCACGAAGGGGAAAGTCTTGCGCTATCAGTTATCACGGTGAATAAACGACGCCGTTTCATCGCTGGATACGGAGAATGTAGTAGATAATGCCCGGAATTTTAGAAAAATAACAGACCAAAATCACGCCTTCATAAATTCTTACACATAAAAAAACCAATATATATAGTCCACAGCCGAACTGGTAATACTACCACATTTCAGTTCGAACTGATAATACTACTAAAATAACCGATTAATGTAATAAAATTATGATTAGGAATTCTTTTATACAACAAAGATAACATTTCTTCGAGAAAATATATAACTAGTACAGTACTTTATCAAAAATTATTCAATTTCGAAATGCAGAAGTCGATGGTTTGTTTAGCTTATGATAGCTCAAATTGGAGAATGTTGAACTTTACTAAAATCAATTTGGAACGTAAAAGTTGTGTACCACTTTCAGCGCGTCTTATGCATATTATATATGAAGACAAATATTATGCATATTATACCCAAACCCGGAATTTTAGCATAAGCCAATTATGCATTATATCTTATGCATATTATATATGAGACAAATATTCTTTATATAATATAATATTATATAGGGGGTCCAAAAAATAATAAAAAAAAGGGGTTAAGTTTATTAGTGCTAATATGGCAACATAACCAACAACATTCATACCAATTGGTTTATATGAGATTTGAAACACGTCGATGGATGAGAAGTGGGCATTCTCTAATGTTTTTTGAGATTATGCACGAATACCAATGTCGGATATGGTTTTTACCAAAATGTCAACGAAAATGTCGGATATGGTTTTTACCAAAATGTCAACGATTTTAATGGGCCAGGCCCAATTACAACACAAAAATTCAATTACAATACAAAAATTTAGAACTGAAAATTGTAGGGCTTTACCCAAGCAGAGCAAGGGAGTCCTTCCAGAAATTCTCGACGGCCCAAGTCAAGCCCAGGCCGAAGAGGGGGTTTGGAAATAGTTTTCAACCAGCAATTGACGCGCCTCGGTTAATACCTCACTAGCTGCGTCATTGCCCCAAGCGCAAAGATACCTTTATCCACTATCATCAACTCATATTTTATAACAACTCGCTTCTTCTCCAACTCTTTCCTCCCTCGATGTGGGATTCATTCATCTATCAGAAAATCCGCAAAAACAACTGTCCAAACCAAACCACTTTTTTACGTATATCATCAGGCATTCACTTATACAACAATAAAACACACATGCTCAATTCAATACAGTCTCCCTATTTCTTCTATACACTTACATTTGTATTCAATCGTAGAAAAAAAATACAATATAGATGAATCTTAAAAACGAACGTATGTGTGGGATCACGAGCTCGAGTCACACCCAACCATATCCCTCCATTGCAAGAACACAAGCCCGGCTCCAAAATGAGCCACAGCACCAATAACCACAAACACATGGAAAATCTGGTGGCTATGTCCAGCCAGATCAAACCACCCTGGCTTGAACCGCTCAGGAACGCGACTCACATAGAAGGCGGTCCCAGTCAAGTAAGAAAGCGCCATGGCAGCCTCGTAAGCCAACGTTATAGATCTTCCCGGGTTTCCCCAATTGACAACGGACGCGTGAATCGCAGGGATCAAGCCGAACAAGCCCATGGAGCAGAAAAGCAAGGCCCTAAAAGCCCTGCATTTGTTAGAGGAGAGTGCAGGGGAGAGAAGAGTGATGATGGTGAAGAGGCCGAAGAGGGAGATTCCGGAGAGGTAGACGATTTGCCAGAGGCGGTTGCAGAGGAAGATGTAGTAGATTGGCGGGAAGAAGGAGGTGATGATCATGGCGGTTATGCCTACGTAGTCGATGCGGAGGAGGAGGGTGTTGGCGTGGTAGGAGTGGCAGCAGAAGAGGTGGCAGATGCTGCTTGAGAGGAGGCAGAACATGGAGCCGGTTAGGAAGATGTAGAATGGCCATCTTGGTGCTAAGTGTTGGAGGAGTGGTTGGGTTAAGTTGTGTCCTAGTGGAGTGGCGTTTGTGTGGTTTGAGTCGAGAAGTGTGTTTACCTGCATGAAGAGTTGTTTTGAACCGTGGTATAATGTGGCTTCTTGTACACCTGGAAATGGCCTGAAATTGAGGTGAAAGGAAGAAGTTGTGAATAGAGTCCAATTATGCCGTAAAGTTACAATATGTGTTATCCAGTTGAAAAGTTCATGCTATTTAAGAGAGCCAATTATAAGATAAGTATGGATTATTTGTCAACACTACTTAGACCCAACCGGGCCCAATACAATAATATAATGATTTGACAAGAAACTTTCAACCAATGCATTAAATGGTTCAAAAAAAAATTAAGATGATGCAATGTGGAGTGATCCAAATGACATCAATTTAGTCATTTGGAAGTGTAGCATGATTGAAAATTTTATTTATAACACAAAAGTAGGATATGCAAATGTGAAAGTGAAATTTCATCATAAAACTAATTAGTATTAAGAATCGGTCTCAAATTCTCTGTATGTGGAAACTATACTGTAATGGTAAATGATCAATTTAACCTGGTATCCAAATTGAATCCAATCTGTCCATCTTCTTCCAAGCTAGCAAAGTACTAATATAGACAAATAAGTGCAGGGTTGAATTCCTTAATGTAGTTCCCATGTCTTTTAAAACACTAAAGATTAAACATATACAAATGCCAAACATTATAAAAGCAAACACAACATCCACATGGGTTGGATTTAATTAGAAGCACGAAAAACCAATCAAGATCACCTTCTACATTTAATACTAAACTAATAATAAACTAACCACAATAACCCTTAAACATGTATCATGCACAGCACCATTACAGAAGCATACTCTCCCCACAACCCGGCTGTCTACCAAAAATACTCAAGCATTCTGATTTCCCAAATCTCCAAAATCAATATCTAATACAAATCCCAAATTATGTTGATCATCAAGACAAAAAGTGAAAAGGGCATAAAAAAAAGTGTAAAGAAGAGAAAAGAAGCTTACCTAAATATGCCAAAGAGGTCAACCACTTGAGAAACAGACATGGTGCTAATCAGAACAGTCAATCCCAAGAAGAGAAGAAACCCAAGCAAATGGCTGCAGCATAAAATCAAACCAAAACCCATATGAGAAACCTATAAATCTTTACCAAAATACTAAAAAGATTAGAACTTGTTCACCCATACGTCCAAATGTTGAGGGTCTCATTGTGCCATCTAAACAAGCTGAAAAAGGCCTGCTTCAGAGTCCATTCAGCTCTATAGTACTTGATAATGAACTCATTATCCTTCATATACTCCGGCAGCTCATCATATCTCAAAAGCCTACACTTCTTCTTCTCCTTCTTAATAATGTCTTCCTGGTGGCTGTGGTGGTGGCTGTCCTGGTGGCTATGGTGGTGGCTGTGGTGGTGGTGGGAGTGACTCATCTTTCTCTCTTTTCTCCTCTTGACAGCAAGAACTCCCTTCTTGAGAGAAGTCATATATAACCCAGATGGGGATTTGGGGAGTATATAAAAAGAGAGAGGCTAGGGAGAGTTAAATTTGATCCTAAGCCTCCTCTTCCCCAAATGCTCCCTCTCTGATTTTGGTTGGTGTGCTGATTTTAAGGGGCTGTTTGGTTGTGGGGTTTTGTAAAAGGTAGGATGATGGGAAATTTTTGCAAGTGATCAAAAAGGTTGGTGTAGGTGGCTGAGCCAACTGTTAGCATTTAAGATGGAGAAAGAGAGAGGAGGAGACGGATGATTTTGAAATTGAAATTCAAGTGTGAATGTGGATGAATCAATGAAATGGCTTTTGATAGACAGTTTCCAGATCTCTATTTTTTTTTTTAAAAAAAAGGAAATTTATACAAGCAATTCCCAGATATTGGTTACGTTTGGGAGGAGGAAAAGGGATGGCAAGAAGATTGGGAGGGAAGAAGAGTTTGTTCAGCCTTAAATAAGGGAGCACTCGGAGAACAGCAAAATGGGGCCCAACGTCAACTGTACGTGTACTTTCTTTTTTTTCCCTAAAATATCATATAATAACCTATATGTTTCATGTATTAAATTTTGGATTTATATTTTTTTTACTGAGTACTTGTTTTTGGGTTGTGAATCTTAAAAAAAGGAAAATTACGGATGGTGTTCCTGAATTTTGGGCTTTTCTAGATGGTGCCCACCAAATAAACTTATTCCGCAAAATGTCCCAGAAGTTTCGAAAAAGTTCGGAACGTGCCCTTCTTTTAATTTCCCTCAAAACTTCCGTTAACATCTTAAAAAAACAAACCAGTAAAAATTTAAAAAAAAACAAAAAAAATAAGGGGGACGAAGAGGGGACATCGAGGGCAGCGCTTCCAACCCGACCACCGACCGCAGCCCACGTCTGCCGGAATTCGCCGCCCTCGATGGAAGTCCCGGCCGATGGAGCGCCGCCCTCGATGTCCCCTCTTCGCCCCCCTTATTTGTTTTGTTTTTTTTAATTTTTACTGGTTTGCTTTTTTTTTAAGAACTAACGGAAGTTTTGAGAGAAATTAAAAGAAGGGCACGTTTCGAACTTTTTCGAAACCTCAGGGGCATTTTGCGGAATAAGTTTATTTGGTGGGCACCATCCGAAAAAGGCCAAAACTCAGGGGCACCATCCGGAATTTCCCTGAAAAAAAGTTGGCTTTGACTAATAGTCTAAGGGCACTCACATTGGGGGCTCTCTATGAGAGTCTCTCACATTTAAAAAAAAAAATTAAAATATGAGAGACTTGTGAGGAGAGTTCTTCAAATGAGAGATTTTGAGAGACCTTGAGAGACCCTCTTAAATAAGAATAATATTATTTAATTGGTGAGAAATTCATTTGGATCTCTACCAACCGTGGATGCTCTAATAGTATGAGCAAGGAGTTATCATGTAGCCGATCTATCACTTACGGAACTATATTCTCAACATAATCTCGAGTGTTCTATTTCAACAACTGGTCCAAATTGGCTTCCAAATGTCATTTTCCTATATGTTAATAAATTTATGGGCATGATTAATTATGCATTCATTGCCCATTAACTGTTCGGTGAAGACAGTTGCCAATACTTGGTAAGTGCAAAGTTCATGCAAGATAGTACACCCATCACAAAGTTTCCCAACTCCAATTGATATAGCTTGATGTAATGATATTCGAAGCTAGGGATCTTCAATATAAATCTAAAATTATTACAAAAAAAATACTGTATAAATCTAAAATTACATAAATTCAAAACAGTCGAACCGAAAATCTTTTAATACTATTTTAGGAGGCTTAACTGCTTGACTAGTTTGGATTGAATATGCCCAATAAAATAGTAAAATTCTTGGATTCGATTCCAACCTCGCCCTTTTACTATGGTGCAAAACCAAATTTCGTTATTTTTTCTACCACCAGATCGAACCGATCAACACAAACATGCTACCCACCTAGCTCCTGGTCCTTACCGATTGTGTGAAAAAAATAGTAAAAATTTCTTCTTAAATTTTAAATTTGCATTTTTATTTATTAGGATTCAAACTCGAGACTAGTTATTAAACGAGTGATCGAGTCTTTCTCAACTCAATTCTGTCTTAGGTGAGTAAAATTTAACAACTCATTAATCGCATAAAATTCAACTGTCTAAATTTGAAAATTTTGAGGCTAATTGAAATTTACATGACCTAATAGACACGGTCGGCAAATAAGAATTGGTTAGAAAGGATGCATATGGGCAAGGTACATAGGGATATTGTAATGTTTATAATCCTAAGTTGTAATATGTAAACATTTGAACACTATAGTACAATGCACACACAAGTAGGTAGAACCTAGGACAGGGACCATGGCTCACACTTGAGATGCCACTGAACCACCCTCTATGGACCATGACCCATGGCCTGAGCCACTTGACCATTTCTTGGTCAAGTTTGGCTCATGACATTGTTGGTATTGTTGTGTCTTGGGCCGGTTTTATATGTGACTTATTGTGTGAGCTCGGCTGATGACTTGTTGGGCCATATCTCCGATCTTGGACCACTCCACTTCTGATCCAAGCGCTTTGGGTCATTATTGGAGACGACATCGTCTTGGCTCTAGGATTTCATATAAAAGCGATGTTTGGAACCCTCGAGAGCATCTCTTGCTCACTTCTCCGCGACGCTCTGGTTTCTAGGGTTTTCTCTCTCGAGCTTCCCTTTCTTTGACTCCTTCGCCCCCATGGATTTGTGACGAGATCAAGTGAGAGAAAAGAAATAGAAGAAGAACTAGAGTGAGACGAGGGAGTTCGGGTCTGAGTGACTGAGTCCTTGAGAGCTTGCCAGCTCTTGTGTCTTCGTTCTTGTTGCTTTGTGCTCATCTCTTTCTTTCTCTCTTGTTCCTGGCTTTTGCCACTTGTGTGTGTGCTTGCTTGTATCTGTACTTGCTCTTATGGCCTTCGATGCCTAGTGGATTGGGTGAGTCTCCCCTCTTGAGGCTCCGCAGACGTAGGACTTAGTCCGAACTGCGTAAACAACTGTGTGTCCCTTTCTGTTTGATTTGTTCATCGTTTTCCAAAGGTTTTACAAACTCGTTTAGAACAATCGAAGCGAACTCGAGTAGATCCATTCTCTACAATTGGTATCAGAGCCAGGTTGGCTTTGATCTCGAGGCTCCGCTGCATTAGAGGTTTGTCTAGCTAGGGTTAAGCTCTTCCCCTCTTCTCTGGAACCCTAGGCGACTGACTGTGTGTCTATTGCCAGATCCATGAGTTGTGAGGCTGGAAAGTGAGTTCCCTGGTGTAGATCTCAATTTCTTCTCTGGATCTTCTTCACTCTTGTTTGCTCTTGTTCAAAACCTCAAACGTTTGACTGGTAACCTTTTTTGAAAAACGCTACAAAAACTGTTTCTTAGGGTTTGTCCCTTTGATCCTAGGTGAACCGGAGAAACCAGGGTAACGATTGTACCGGTGTAATCCCTTTCTCGGTTCATACACTCTCCCTTGCAAAAGGGTTCTGTGTTTGTATTCAGATCTGAGATCTTGCTTCTCTCGGTCTGGATCTGTGTGTTTGCTTTTGACAACCAGGGCACTTGAGTTTGGCTCAAGGTCTTAGGGCAATCCGGAGAAACCAGGGTAACAGTTATACTGGTGTAATCCCTTTCTCGGATTGTACACCCAAGCTCTTGCAAAAGAGTGTCTGTGTACTTTGCATCCAACAACTCTTTGTTGGGTGTGAATCTACTTGTCTATCTATCTTGTGTGTTGTTGCTTTATCTTTGTGATGGCAGAAAGCTCTAGCAGGATTAAGCTATTTGATGGCATATCTGAATTTGCAATGTGGCAAGTAAAAATGAAAGATGTGCTCATCAAAGAAAAATGCTGGAAGGCAATCAAAGGAGACTTCCCAGCTGGTACAAAACCAGAGGAAAAGGCAGAAATGGATGAAATGGCACATTCTGAGATTATGGTGAGGTTAACTGACGACGTGGCTCATCAGGTGGTAAGCTTTACTAACGCTAAGTCTCTCTGGAAGGCCTTGGAAGACCTTTACCTGGTCAAAACTGAGGCCTGTCTTGTCTCTCTTCTCATTAGAGCCTTCACTTTTAGGATGGACCTTAATCTGTCACTCAATGAGAACCTGGACAAGTTCTTGAGGATGACTCAAGAACTTGAAAGGGGTAATGACAAGATTAAGGACTCCCACCAAGTTGTTTTGTTGCTTAACTCTCTCCCCTCTCCTCAGTTTGACACCATTAAGGATGTCATTCAGTTTTGTGGAGGCCTGACTAAGGCCAAGATTGTTGATGCTATCTTTGAGAAAAATGAATCTCTAAAAATCTTTAAAACCAAGGGTGAAAAGAAAACTGAGTCTAAAACTGAGGTTCTCATGGTTAAGGGTAAAAAGGGTAACAACAACAAGAAGAAACAGAATAAAAGAAGTGACAAGCATGAAAATGAGAAAAAGGATAAGAGAAAATGTTATTATTGTGGTGGTACTAATCATTTCATTAAAGACTGTAAGAAGAAACAGAGGGAAGAAAGTAAAAAATCCTCTCATGATTCTGTTGCTTTGTTTGAGTCTAGTTCTGATTATCCTTATGAATTGCTTGTGTGTTCTAATTCTGTTGACAAACATGCTTGGATTCTTGATTCTGGTTGCACTCTTCATGCTTCCTTTGATAAATCTTTGTTTGATCCTTGCATGAGTTTGATGGTGGTGAGGTCCTGCTTGGGGACCATACTGCCTTGCCTATCAGGGGTATTGGAAATATCCCTCTTAGGATGTTTGATGGAAAAATCAGAGTACTCCAAAAGGTCAGGTGGGTACCTGACCTGAGGAGGAACCTCATGTCAGAGTCTGTGTTTGATGATTTAGGCTATCATATTATTACTCATTCAGGTATAAGGGAAGTCATTAGGAATGGGACTACCCTTGTGAAAGGAGTTAAAGTTGGAGGGTTATACAAAGTTATTGCCTCTCTTGAACTTAACTTCTCTGAAATTTGTAATGTTATGACACATGATCTCACCAAACTCTGGCATCTTAAACTTGGTCATATTGGCATGAAAGGATTAAATTATCTGTACAAGACTGGTTTGATTGACAAAAAACTTGTTGACTTGAGTTTCTGTGAAGTTTGTGTCCTTGGTAAGAAAGCTAGGCATAGTTTCAACAAGTCTGCATATGTTGCTAAATCCCCTCTTGAATATGTTCATTCTGATTTGTGGGGCCCTGCCCAAATTGATACTATTGGTGGTAGGAAATACTTCATGTCCTTGATTGATCATTTCTCTAGGAAAGTTTGGATATACTTGTTGAAAACTAAAGATGAGGCCTTTGATGCTTTTAAAACCTGGAAACTTTCTGTTGAAAATGAAACAAACTTAAAGCTTAAGTGTCTCAAGACAGATAATGGCCTAGAATTCTGCAAGCATGTGTTTGACTCTTTCTGTAGTGCTAATGGTATTAAAAGGCATCTGACAGTTCCTGGCACACCTCAGCAGAATGGTACTGTTGAGAGAATGAACAAAACCTTGCTTGAAAAGGCAAGGTGCCTGCTCATTGGTGCTGGAATGAAACCTTCACTCTGGGGTGAGGCAGTCACAATTGCCTGCTATCTCATCAATAGGTCCCCATCCTCTGTGGTTGATTTCAAAACACCATATGAGATGTGGACTGGCAAGAAACCTAATCTGTCACATCTAAAGGCATTTGGCTGCACTGCCTATGCTCATGCATCTCAAGGCAATTTGCAACCAAGGGCTCAAAAATGTGTTATGTTAGGCTACCCTGAAGGTGTTAAGGGTTACAAACTATTGCTTTGTCAGCCTCATGGCTACAAAGTGATTACTTCTAGGAGTGTGACCTTTAATGAGTCAGAGTTTCACTTTAAGAATAAAACTAACTCAGCTACTGAGTGTGCAGGTACCAGCACTAAAGCAGAATTGAACAGGTTTTTTCTACCACATGAAGCTACTTCTGAAGAAGAAAATGAATATGATCAAGGAGCTCGAGTGGAGCTAAATGATGATGACCATGATGGTCATGGAGCAAATGACCATCCAGAGCAAGGTGAAGATGAAAATGCCACTGAAAATGTGACAAACACAAGTACTGAAGACCACAACCCTCACCAATCAGGTGGGGAGGTAAGTGATCCACCTATTAGCAACTCTGTGCCCTCTACTAATGACTTGATAGATTATCAACTAACTAGAGATAGAGAGCCAAGGAATAGGGTTCCTAATAGGAGGTTTATCATGTTTGCTGAGTTTTCTGATCTTTTGTCTGAGGTGAACTTGATTGAGTATGCTTGCCTTGCTTCTGAGCATGTTGTGAATTCTTTTACACCTGACACTTATGAGATTGCCATGAAATGTATGCATGCAAAAAATTGGATAAGTGCCATGAAAGAAGAAATGTAGTCTATGTATGCTAACAATACTTGGGTCCTTGTTCCCAAGCCAGCCAATGCTAGACTGATTGACTGTAAATGGATTTACAAGCTTAAAGATGGTGCTCACTCTGGAGATCCCCCTAGATACAAAGCTAGACTTGTAGCTAAGGGGTTCTCCCAAAAGGAGGGCATAGATTACAATGATATCTTTGCACCTGTGATTAAGTATAAGACCCTTAGACTCTTACTTGCTATGACTGCTGTGTACAACTGGGAATTAGAACAAATGGATGTGAAAACTGCCTTCTTGCATGGTGAATTAAATGAGATTATTCACATGAAACAACCTAAGGGATTTGTGAATTCTGCTAAACCTGACCATGTATGCTTACTTAAAAAATCTATCTATGGCCTTAAGCAGTCCCCTAGGCAATGGAACATCAAGTTTGACCTGTGCATGAGAAAACTTGGGTTTATAAGAAGCAGTTATGATACATGTCTTTATTTCAAGGGCATTAGGACCAAGACTCCCCTGTTTGTGCTCTTATATGTTGATGATATTCTGCTGATGTGTTCTTCTAAGGTTATCATCTCTAGTGTGAAAAGAGACTTAAAACTCCACTTTGACATGAAAGACTTAGGGGCAGCTCAAAAGATCCTTGGCATAAAAATTACTAGAGATAGGAAAACAAGAAAATGTGGTTGTCTCAAAGTGATTACTTGCTTAAGGTCCTTGAAAGGTTTAAAATGCTTGATTCTAAACCCACTTTTGTTCCCTTAGGAGGGCATTTAGAATTGTCTAAAAAGCTCTGCCCTAGTACACCTGATGAGAAAGCTAAGATGTCTAATGTGCCTTATGATGTTGCTGTTGGGTCTGTTATGTATGCAATGCTGTGCACAAGGCCTGACCTGACCTTTGCAATTAGTGTGTTGAGTAGGTTTATGTCAAACCCTGGTGAATGTCACTGGAATGCCATGAAGTTCTGTTTGAGATACTTAAATGGCACCAAGGGTTACTGTCTTGTTTATTCTGAGCATGCTTCTACTAATGAGTTACATGGTTACTGTGATTCTGATTATGCAAGCAACAAAGACAACAGGAAATCTACCTCTGCCTACTGCTACACCTAGGCAGGCAACTGCATATCTTGGAAGGCACAACAACAATCTGTTGTTGCTCTTTCCTCAACAGAAGCTGAGTATATTGCTGCCACTGAAGCTGCAAAGGAAGCCATCTGGCTTACAGGAATCTTGAAAGAAATCCAATCTGTACCTATGACACCAGTTCTCTATATGGACAGCCAAAGTGCTTTATATCTGTGCAAAGACCCTATGTTCCATGAAAGGTCCAAGCACATTGATGTGAGGCATCATTTCATTAGAGTTCTGATTGAAGAGAAGTCACTTGAGGTCAAGAAAGTAAAGGGAGAAGAAAATCCAGCTGACTTTGGGACCAAGATAGTGACAGCTGACAAGTTCCATTTCTGCAGGGATTTCCTGCACATTTGGGATACAGCTTGAGCTTCTGAGCTCATGATCCGACGATGGACAGGAGACAATGATACTTCCCATCCACTACTGGTGACTTAGGCTTTATTACAACCAAGGATTAGGAGGGCATTTGTAATGTTTATAATCCTAAGTTGTAATATGTAAACATTTGAACACTATAGTACACTGCAAACACACACAAGTAGGTAGAACCTAGGACAGGGATCATGGCTCACACTTGAGATGCCACTGAACCACCCTCTATGGACCATGACCCATGACCTGAGCCACTTGACCATTTCTTGGTCAAGTTTGGCTCATGACATTGTTGGTATTGTTGTGTCTTGGGCCGGTTTTATGTGTGACTTATTGTGTGAGCTCGGTTGATGACTTGTTGGGCCATATCTCCGATCTTGGGCCACTCCACTTCTGATCCAAGCGCTTTGGGTCATTATTGGAGACGACGTCGTCTTGGCTCTAGGGTTTCATATAAAAGCGATGTTTGGAACCCTCGAGAGCATCTCTTGCTCACTTCTCCACGGCGCTCTGGTTTCTAGGGTTTGCTCTCTCGAGCTTCCCTTTCTTTGACTCCTTCGCCCCCATGGATTTGTGACGAGATCAAGTGAGAGAAAAGAAATAGAAGAAGAATTAGAGTGAGACGAGGGAGTTCGGGTCTGAGTGACTGAGTCCTTGAGAGCTTGCCAGCTCTTGTGTCTTCGTTCTTGTTGCTTTGTGCTCATCTCTTTCTTTCTCTCTTGTTCCTGGCTTTTGCCACTTGTGTGTGTGCTTGCTTGTATCTGTACTTGCTCTTATGGCCTTCGATGCCTAGTGGATTGGGTGAGTCTCCCCTCTTGAGGCTCCGCAGACGTAGGACTTAGTCCGAACTGCGTAAACAACTGTGTGTCCCTTTCTGTTTGATTTGTTCATCGTTTTCCAAAGGTTTTACAAAATCGTTTAGAACAATCGAAGCGAACTCGAGTAGATCCATTCTCTACAGATATTACATGATACGACATTAAATTTGATATGAAACGTGTAGTATAGGATACGATCTTCGTTTAAAAACAAATTTATTAAGAAGCAAAGGTCAATTGGCAACTCCTAACTACTAAGCGAGGTGGTTGGCCAACTCTTTACTCACATCCAAGTTACACAAATGGAGCTAATTAGCACTAGCTAAGGTTGTCCTCAAGCTACCCTTAACTTGACTTTCAAATTTAAACACACAATTTATTTTGCTTAAGTTATCCAATTTAGCTTTTGTTCATACCTCTATATTACACGGTTCACCCTCTTTACCAGCATATATTAAATAGTCATTAATTTCAGAATGGTCAATGATAGTGGGAATTTGAACCTTCTGTCTCAATTTATTTCGGTATGTCATATGTGTCATGATTCGTTTCCTTCCATTACATCATCAACTAAAAACAACCAACTACTACTATATAATAAAAATATTGATTAGCTTTTTTAGTTTTTATTTTGTGACTTTGTGTACATAATTGAATCCGTATATCCATCCCACATGGATGAAGAGACTACTACACATCAGAAGCCAGAAGGCATAGTTTTCATATGGGGCTAAAACAAATGCTAGCTATAAAAACAAGTACACAACAGTACAAAGAGACTCTACACAGCCAACTTAATTACTAATTGAGGTGCATTATTCAGTGGTCTTCACTTGTAGATCTTAGGCTCTACACAATTAAGGAAATGCTTAGAGCCAGCCTGCCTTCTCCAATGCAAACCGGAGTTTGGTCTCGTTGTCTTCAGCCGCCTCTAAAATGTTGGGGCTGTCAAATGGCACGACGTGTGATAGAGGGTAGTTTCTGTTGGCATGGAGTAAGGTTAGCGCGTCTTGGCACACGCCCTTTAGTGTGACGGTTTTGTGAATGCCACCAAGCAAGGCTTCATAGTCTGTGTCACCACATTCGCCCACAAAGACCACTGTCTTTGAGAGATCGATTCCCCAACGAACATAAAGATACCTGAAAAGGGGAGCCAAAGAATTAGAGGCTTGAGAAAAATGTCTTGACATTGAATAACTAGTCTGAAACTAACCAAGCTAAGAACTTTTGAGTAATATGGATTTAAGCATTTTGCCATTCTCTTAGAGAAAGTGTTTCAACGGTTCAACCAACAAGTATCAAACTAAGCCATGCATTACAAATTTAAGCATCTTTAGATAGAATAAGGCATCCTTTTGTTACCTTAGAGCCTGAGAACGAGAAGCCAAGACAGGAATCACATTCAATTTGGTCCCATTTTGACAGTAAACAACGTCACAACGCAAACCCTGAATCCTCATAAGTTTCCTCACCTCTTTAACTGGTGGAACCTGCAATCACAATTCATAACAAAACTCAGATATATACTGATTGCAAATAAAAAGGATCTAATAATCACAGTTTTTTTTTACCTTCTCTGGATTCTGTACTTTGAAAGCATAGCAATATTCAGTAGTGACCTCTTTATCTACACTAATAATCTTCTCCTCTTTCTCCTCACTCTCATCCATAACAGAATCAGCCCAACGAAACAAAGTCTTTCTTAATCCTTCGCCTCCCCACCGGTATTCTATATGCAAATGGTAGTCCGAATCTTCCACAATAGGCGACGAATCAAAAGATGAATAGTACATATCACTTCCACTGTTGCAGATATATGCATCAAAATCATGAAGGCTCAATCCATTTGAGATCATAAAAGACTGAACTTCTGCCATTGAAAATGAAGTTGACAATATAAATCCTATAAACCCTTCATTTCTCTCCTTTTCCACTGCCTCAAATATCTTCTTAACAGCCTCAAATAAACCACTCAACTCTTCACAATCCACAGATATCACATAAATGCGTTTCCTCCTCCTGAAAGACGGAAACTTGGTACCTCCAGAAGCATGTTCTACTTTGTTCGACTCCTTTGGCAATTCTCTTGACCATGCAAAAACCGTGTCTGCTAGATTGTTCTTGGCATCAACACCATCTGTTTTGTCTCCATCAATAGAGAACTTCAAGTTCAAGGAAATGTCGTTTATATCTCTTAGGGAATCGCTTGGTGAATCGTCATCTTGTTGACTGATTCCTTCATTGTTTCTTTGCCAATGTGGCTGCCTTTGCTTGCAGCTTGCCAACCGAGTTAGGTAAGTTTTGCAGTGTTCAGGCCATGAGAAAAGATGGATGTTTTTCAGGCCATTTTGTCGGCATTTTGCCCAGAGTTGCTTGTTTGAGACGAGATTTAGTAGTGCAGAAGCAATAGATTGTTGATCATGGGGATCTACAAGAAGACCGTTATCCAGAACCTGTAATGAATTCAAGTTAGTATCTTTTTGATGAACACACTGAAAAAGAAAAGTTTGAATTACCCGGTGTATGTCAACAGGACCGCCGTTTTTTGTTGCAACCATTGGTAAACCATAACCTGCTGCCTGCAATAGAAATGACTCTTTTGAAACTGAATTTATCAAGAAAGGATAGGAATTTCATATGTTAAATTCAAAGGAGTACCTCTATTAAAGTTAGGCCAAATGGCTCAATGAAAGCTGGATTTATGAAAACACCCTACAACCAAACACTTAGAATAAGCTATTGAGTACTAAACATATATGAAGGGAGACAAGAAGTTGTCTATAAAATTTGCATACCTTAGTTTTAGCTGCCAGACGATAAATTTCTGGTACATCGGCTTGCTTATGATGTTTAGGGTAAGCCACTTGACCATAAAGATCATACTTATCAATCAATTTAAGCACTGAGAGGAGAACAGAAGCACTCGTCGCTGACATTTCATCAATCCCATCTCGGTTGCCCATGATTAATGTCTGAATTTACACATAACAAAGAGATAGAAGTGAAAACAATCCTAATTTGACAAGTTGCAAAAGATAAAATATAATGACATACAAGGTTAGCAAGCTCTCTCAATGGACGACACTCTCCAAACGCTTTGACCAAAGTCATTATATTCTTCTTCGGATCTGGCCTTGCTAGTGCAAGAATCATGGGCTTCCTTGGATTAGAGAAAAATCGCATTATCTGCGCAAAACCAAGAAAATTAAGATCACCATCATCACTCAATAACATAAGATGAAAAAATAGGAAAGCAAACTTATTCATCACAATAATCATACAATACCTCAGACCAAATAGGTGGGTCAGGTGACTTAGAGTGTTCATCTTTTCCATCCATCTCACCATCCGTATCCCCATCATGTGAAACAATGTGATTAAACTCCATCCCAGGAGGAATAACCTACATTGGGACAATCCTCATGTGTTAATCCATTGACATGTGTTTGAAAAATTAAAGCAAATTTCGGAACAAGTGTCTTATATATGAGGAAGAACCTACTTTCTGAATTTAAGTCTTCTACAATATAATCTTATAAGTTCACCAAATATATACGAAGAGAGAGGACAGAGCACTTACAACCATACGAGGCATGAACCTTCCATAACAACTCACATTACGCCTAATCCTTGCACGCAATTTCTTCTCCAAAAGAGGATCAAACCCATCATACAACCGCCATTGTTCCTCAATCTCCTGCCTAGTACTCGTTATAACAATCTCGGAAGCATCAAGTGCTAGCTCCTCACCCTCAATCCTTCTCATTATCCTATACATATCATTGATCTCATCCTTAGACATTCTTCCTTGCTTAAGAAGCTGCTCCAACTTATCCCTACCAAGCGAATGACCCGTCAAAATCATAGGAACATTCAAAGCACCCGAAATGAGTGCAGCCGCATCCCCTGCATCTGCATAGTGTCCATGAATTGCTACAGGCCAAACCGGTTCCCCTTCACCGATATGTTCTCCAAGAACCTTGGACATTTGTACTATGTGGTTGAGAGCGCCATCAACGAATTCAGGTATGTAAGGCCACAGCTGCTCCTTGTGGACATATTTGTCTCTTGGGCCGAATGGTATTCGAATAATGTAAGAACCACTACTCTCACCCGAATCATCCATGAAACCGTTTGAGCCTCTTGGGTTTAGCATTTCAGTTGGCTCACCATAGCTCCAGTTCACATCAGGTGATGAGACTTGTCTTGTTAAGAGATCAACTCGGTATACACCTGGCATTGAGCCTAAGGCGCGAGCTAACTCAACCACATACTTAACCTGTTAACACAAGACAAAGACATCATTAGTTTTCTAGATTACTTATAACTACTTTTAGAGTAGTCCTACTTGTATAAAGAGATCATCAGTTTTTTACCTGACCTCCAGTGTCAGAATCCCGGCCAAGCTCCATATTTTCACCTCGGATTAAGCCGTGAAGGCTGCATTGTATGACCAAACTGATAAATTTTCCCTGCATATGATCTATTAAGTATATCCTTGCCACATTTGTAACATTTCAATACCTTATCAATACAAGGTATAGTTTCTTTCCTTTCTGTTGATCAATCCACGTCTCCATGGCGTCAGCGGAGCTTATACGAGCCAATCTGCCTTTGCTGACATCACCGTGAGCTGAGATGTCACTGGCGGGATCGCCTTTCTCTCCCTCCGACAAATCCTCTGACATGTCAGCAGTTGCTTCCTTGCGGCCCTTTTCGTGCTCCGTTCTACGTTTGGCCATTCTCTGAGCCTCTTCACTCTCAAGCTGAGTATTAAAATCATACATAAATCATTGACATTTCCTGCAATAGGCTTAACAATCACACCATAATCGGTTTCACTTGAAACTTTGATGAAGTTGCTAAAAATAGGCCATTCAATAGCATGAATCTAACCAGCTAGCTAGCTTAAATATTTACAGAAAATGACTCCTTGAAGAATCAATTTATCAAGTTTCCTGCCGAACTCACATAGTCACGCTACTCTTTGCATAAACTAGCTAATAGTCAATATTCGTTTTACCAATGAGCCTTGACTTCAATTATCATTAACCGATCAAACCTGACCGGTTAAGAAATTGACACAGAACAGATGCTGTCAATTTCAAAGAATCAAGCATACGAAAACTATAATTAACCCAGAAAACGAATATGCTGTCAATTAATCAATCCATGACATGAAGAACCTGTTTCTTGTGGCGAGCCAAATTCCAAATCCGCCAACACATGTTCTCCAAGCGAGTGTTCCTCTCCTTTGGGCCCTTAGTCGCCTGAGCCTTCACAATTAATTAATTAATCAATGATTACAAACAATAATTAATACTGATCGATGAACATTTTCCAATTAAGCATAATAATTAATTAAAGTAAAATCGATACCTTAACCCAGCAGCGATGCAAATCGGTTTCATCAAACCTAGTGATCACTTCTTCTACAAAGTAATGGGTCGGGCTGAATCTGCCCCGCTCCCGAAGAAGCAATGAGGTTTTCACGTCGTCGGGCCCTAAGCCCGGCCCGACGTCCAAAATCGCTTCCAAGTAACTGTTTATCCAGTCGTTTCCCGCCATTTTTCCTACTACGCTATACTTAGTATTACTTAGAGAAGAATTATTCAAGATGATGGGTGGCTTAATTAGTTTCCTAGCTATTTCCTTTGTCTATGTCTTTATACAGTACAAAAGAGAAGAGGAAGAATCTGATTCAGTTCTCACAGAAATGGGGAGGGATTTGTGTGTAAGGAATTTTCAGGACCAGAAAAAGTTGGGCGGCTTCAGCATGACGCCAAATCGTAACTGTATTTTTCTTTTCCACGTTTTACGTAATTTCGTCAACCGTTATTGGGGATTTGTTTGGTTTGAGTTTATTTGTCATTTCAGACATTAAAATCTCTCTTTTTACATGCATGTATGTTGGATTTGGACGCCATCATCGATCGATTTATTCAAAAAAAATAAATTTACTCACAAATTCAAGGGATACAATTCGAATAACTTGCAAGCATAAATCGTTTTTGGTTCCGGTTCCATCGTACCCCTCAATAATTTTATTTAATGAGGTCCATGCTTTATCCTGACATGATCACATCTAAGTTCTAACGCAACTATAATGCCCAATATTTGCCTTGATTTCTTTCCCGCTATTTGTTCTATTTCAATCCGGGGATAATTCTCTTTTTAGGACAATCCAGGGATAATTCCAGGAATTTGAAATTTATATACAATACTCCATTATTAGTGTCTTTTTTTCTCTTGAATAATTTAATAATATAATATTTTAATTTGATTACAATTTTTTTTGTTTCACTTTCTATCCAAAATTCCTTTCTACCCAAAAATTACTTTTAATACTCTTAAATCCGTGCAACTCTTTTTATTTTTTATGCTTTTTAAAACACTAAAAATCACTTTTCACCCAAAAATCTTTTTACACCCACAAGTGAAAACAAGGGGTGCTACCACCCATATCACTTGGGTTTAAACTCTTTTTTTTATCTCTTCTATGATTGAGGAAATCCATGTGAGCCTCCTTCGCACCATGATCCTAACTTTAGAGCAAACTAGTATAATTCTCGTACCTTATATGGGTTTTTTTTAAATAAAATATTAATAATAAAATATTTTCAAATATATTTATTATCCGAAAAAAATAATCATGTAAATGCTTAAATATAAATTTTTGTTATGATATTGGCAATGAGATTTATTAATATGCGGTTAGAAAGATAACTATTCAATTAAGATATCTCAGTTAAAAAATAATTCTATCTAAAAATAAAATAAATATTCTAGAATTTGTATGATAGCAAAGAATATATCTTAAAAATCTTCCTATCTATCATATCCAAAAATAAAAGATTTGTTTAATAATGAGATTTTTTATCCTATATTAAAAAAAACTGAATAAGAATTTATCATATCCAAAAATAAAAGATTATTTTTTTAAAAAAAAGGCTATGTGATCCAATTTAAAAATGACATGTGTCATTTAATAATTTTTTTAAAATCCTCTTTAGGTTATAGTTAATTTATATATGATATATGTATTATAATTTTTATAATAAAAAATAAAATTAAAAATAATAATTGTAATTTATTTTAATTATATTAATATATTTTATTATTAAAATGTATACAAAAATTAACTTATTCCTAGAAATGCTATTTGCAATATTTATGTAATGATCATAAAAAAGTTGAAGCTATTAAGTAGGATTGACTCGAACCCGCACAAAAACAAAAATGAATTGACCAATCAACATATAAATTTTAACGACATGAACATGTACTCAACCCGAACACAAAATGACAAAACCTAAATACGAATGTATTAATCAAATAATTTCATTATGTATGTGCCAAAGTGGATGCATATTTTATAATCGATATTTTACTCTTTTTTATTTATTTTTTTGTCATTAATTTAATAATTCATGGAGATTTTAATATTAACATGTTATTTTTATATACAGAAAAATTTAAATGTAAAAATTGTTTAACTCCTCATCCATATCTTTTGATCCAATTATGATATGAAGTCTTTTTATAAAAGATGAAAATTAAGTAAATTAAAAATGCTGAAAAACAAATTTGAGAAAACTCATACATTCTCATCTATAAAAATTATTCCAAGTTCTTTTGGTATTATTTAAGAGATGTTAAAGGTTTAGGATGGAAAATTTTACCTATTTTTTTAAATAATGTTATTACATTATAATTTCTATAATTAAAAGTCTCTATTGAAAAAACTATAAATTTAATTAATAAATTTTATATACTTATGTTAAAAAAGAAGATAAATAAATTTTTTTAAAAAATAAGAAAATATTATAAAAGTAATACTTTATAGTTTTATCTTATAAAAATCACATAAAATGAATTAAAAGTTAGTTTATTTTGTTGTTTATCTTTGGAAAAAGATAAATAAAAAAATTATTTTTTTATTACTATTGTATACTTTTATATGATAAAATTAAAATATTCCCTTATCTATATTTACTTTACATATATTAAGATAAGATTTGCAAAAACAAAATGATTTTTTAAATCATTTACAATAATTGAAACTCGAATTTTAAGATATTTTTCCTAACCCAAATTCTATTTTTTCTCCTACTTTTACATATAAAACCAAAAAATTTAAAACTCAATTGTAGCAAGTAGTAACCAAAATGTTTTTCTAACCCAAATTTTCACTTTTTTGATCAAAATTTGATTGAAAAAATATTTTACATAAAGGGATAAAAATATAAAGATAACGTAATTTACATTGTTTTTAAGTAAATTTCGTCATTTAATTTGTTTAGCAAAAATATATAGAAAAGAATTCAATTAGAAAACCTAAAATAATATGAATAAAAATTAAAAAATTTAAATATAAGGTGATGCTAAATTTAATGTGATGCCCTAAGAAATTATAACTTTAATATATAGTTATATATAGATTGATAAATATATACACAACATTTTTTCAATTATTTTATCTATATGTTTACTTGGATACTTTTTTCACAATTATTTTACGAATATTTTTATAATTCAATTAATTATTAGTAATATATAGGTTCTAGTATATATCTTGTACGAAAAAAAATTTATAAAAAAAATCTATATTCAATTATTATTTGAAAAATTATAAAAAAATTATTTTAGATATATTTACGTAGATCACATCAAAGTTATATATGTAATCTAGATATTTTTATTTTTATGAGTTTTTTTATTTGAAATATATATAACTGATTGATATAGATCACATAGAAAAGTAATAGATTTTTTTTATCTTTATGTTTAATTGGATATATATTTCATATCAAATACATATTCTTGGAATTTTTTTTATCTATCTTTTACTAATATAATAAATATAATATCCCTTTCTTTATTTATTTATGTCTATTTGGGGATAACTTTTTTGCATAATAATTTTTTAATCATTTTATATTTCAATTAGCTAAAAAAATTATTATTTTAATAAAGTGGTGATGTGGCGCAATGTGGTGGCAGAAATTGCTCCGACTTTAGTTATTAGTAATAGATATCTACAGAAGTATCACACATCAAATTATATCTAAACTTAACCCACACCTCACTATAACCTCACTAGAACAATTGGGCAACATGGTTTCTTATCTATCTTTCCACCATATATCTCTTGAGTTTTTAATGGATATTTAATCGCCGACACTATTTTTGGGCCCAATGGACACTTCACAATCCTACTTTGTGCTTTCAAAGGTAATTTGGGCCCGTATAGAAGTTGAAAGAGGCCTTGGCTTGATGTTTGGGCCATTTTATAGTTGAAATACGAAATGAAACCCCCGCTCCTCTTCTAGTTCTTTCACAAATGTGCAGGTCTTTCACAAAGGAAAACATATGTTTGTCATGTCACCAATTTGAATCACGTTAAGCGGTGAAGGTTTTCTTTGAAATTACACTTTTTTAACTCGTAAAAAATTATCACCGTTACTAACCCTTTAATTTTCAACATTATATCCACCTAATTATGGTAGATTTGTCAAAAAATTTATACACAATAAATCGAATTTCAAAGAAGAGGAAATAAAACTCTCGTGAATGGAGAATTCCGCCTCTCTTTTTACTTAAAAAAAGAAGAGAAAATAAAAGGCAAAGAATACCCTGGCGCTAAACACCTTTTTTTACCACGAAGAATCTATGTATATATATAAAAGACGTAAGGAATAAGGCCACCACGTTGTGTCACCTAGGATTTTTCCTACGTATCGTTCCCACGTTAAGCCACCTAGGATTTCGCCACATAGGATTTTTTATATTGAAAATTTATATATGTTGATATTATTTTAGTATAATATAGAAATAAGATAAATTATTCTAGAAAAGATTCTATCTAAATTAAAAATGTTATCTATTATATATTAGGAATTAGGATAGATCTAAAAGATTTTATCTAAAATTAAAATAAATTATACAACATTATTATATATTAACATAGATATATTAATTTAGTTTTACCAATTAAATCTACTATATATATAAAAGCAATAAGGTTTGGAGTCTTCTCATTACGCCACCTAGGATTTCACCACATGTCGATCCTATATTAAGCCAACTCATATTTTTACACGTGTCATTTTCTTATAATTTAGACGTCTTTATAAATATTCCATGTCATAGTCCACATGTCAAAAAATTTTCATATCACTCATATATTATGTACACATCATATTGCCACATAATCTACAAATATCAATCAATTTTTTAATTTTTTTTATATTGGATTAAAATAATGTTTTTTTGGAAATTTATTTACATATAAGAATATTTTTTAGCCTTATGTTTATGATCCTAACAATTCTCCAATATAATCTACCAAAAAAACCTCATATAAATATATACCGAGATCTTATCCTATAATATAAATATATACCCATATCTTATCCTATAATATATACCGAGATCTTATCCTATAATATGTCAAATCAATTTTATTTGCTAATCCATATTAAATGTCCCATTATTTTCATTTTTGTTATCAAAATCTTTAATTTAGAATTATGCCTTTTTTTTTACAATTTATATATCACCCATTCACAATTATTATTTATATTATATTTTTATTTATCAATATCTTTTTATAGTACATTTAAAAAAAAATCGATTCATAGTCGTGCAGGGCACGACGGAGACCACTAGTTGAAACACTATATATAGACCAGACATATATATCACATCAGCACCTTTTTTTTCTTGGGAGGGGCATCATTTCAAAACTTCGGTACAGGTAATTGTCACGATCATATATATGCATGACAAAAATCATGTGCACGTAAAGTGTGCCGAATAAAATGCACAAATAATTATAGGCACGGCCCATAACCATAGGTTGACATCCTAGATTAGTTTGTGAATCTGTCCAAAAGTTCAAATTTTAGGCACACACTTTTAATTTTGTATGTGACATAACAATAGTGGATTCGGTGTTTTTTTCTTCTCTATATCGTTATTGAGTAAATTGTACTGATATTAATGCTCTTAAAACCACTCATTCAGTATACTAGTATTTGTGCAATTGTGCCCGTGTTTTTATTCGAATTGGTTAAAATTTTAAATTATATGGAGTATGTTGATATTTTTATGTGTGTGTGTAATTTATTGAAGTTTGTGTTGTCAATAATATCAAATCTTATTGATCAATTTTTCAAATGAAAAAAAAAAGGAGAAGAAAGGAATGTAAATTCGTTAAACTTATGAAAACTAGTTTTACCCGTCGTACCATGTACGACTACGATTCGGTATTTTATAGATATTACAAATAGGATATTAATAAATTGAAATATCATATAAACTTTAATATAAGTAATTTATTGCTCATAGAATATATTTTTTAATCAAATATTAAATTCTTCATATTTTATTACTTTTCATGTACGTAAATTTAGAGATTATCATATATTCAATATATCTATTAAATATTTTATTATCTATTTTTTTTATTAATTTTAACATTATAAATATTTATCATTAGTTTTTTATAAAAGAAAATCACTATATATCTATAAATAAATTCATAAAAAGTTATATGTTAAAAGATTTATATTTATTTTAAAATAAAAATTTTATCTTTAATTTTAAATACTTGTATAAGGAAGCTTTTAAAAATATTGTTATATTGAAAAGATATTTGTTTGATATTAGTGATAAATTTAATTAGTTAAAAAGAATTTAATAGAAATATTGTTATATTAAATTTTTTCTCACATAAATAGATAGAAATGAATTTAATTAAAAAGGCTAAATTAATATAAATAAAAATAAAAATTTTAAATATAAGGTGGGACCAGAATCAACGTGGTGGCTCGAAAAGGCACAGCTTTAATGTATAGTTATAAATACTTGAGAAAAAAAAGTATTATATTTAGATGTGGTAATTTCTGAATTTACTATTGCTCTTATTGAATTACTCTCTTCATTCTCATTCTTTTTTTTTATCTCTTGCTCGGTTCGATTAGCAGGGGCCAATCTACGTGTACTACAGAGACCCATTGTTGGGGGGCGACCCTCCCAATTCAATTTTTTCCATACCGGCCCCCAATTCAATATTTTCTATACACGCCGCCAGGAAGATTCGAACTTCGAACCTCCTGAACAAACGCTTAAGGAGTCTAGCACCTCATCCCACTAGACTAGTTGGTTATTGGTTCATTCTCATTCTTTTATCATTAATTAGAAAAAACACAACTTTACATGTAGTTTAGTTAGAAAGTTAGATAGTTAGATTAGATATGTAGATGAAATAGAATACACAGATTCAATTGGGTGAACTTACTATTGTTCTTATTGAATTACTCGCTTCATCTTCATTCCGTTGTCATTCATTAGTAAAAGACACAACTCTACATGTACGATAGTTTTTATTTTTTGTTCAAAGTTAGTTAGATAGGTAGATAGATTAGATTGGGATGAATTAGATGGATAGGTTAGAAGATGGTATAAACTAGATTTAGTTAGATTGATTAGATTGCGAAATCGTCTTTAAGATAAGTCTTAAAATAAATGTGGGGTTGGACCTTTCTTCATTGGATAAAAATATAGAGTAGAATGAATCCAAATTACACAGCCTATCAAAGGCAGGTACAAAAAGTGTCAAATGCATCTAGAACCAAGTTACAAGTTACAACCATAAATTTTGATTATTTAGGACGCATCTTTTAAGGATAAGGAAGAAAACAAAACAATAGAAGGCCCATTGGCAGACTTTTCTTAACTATATATTCTGTGTGCTTTGTCTTGTTTTCCTCTAAAAATCTCCCGCCATTGATACCGGACAATCAAACTTCTCCTCTCGTTCTGTATAGATCAAACTTCTCCCCTTTGCCTCCAATCATAACTCCAATTTAATGCCTTTAGTATCCTAAATACCTTTTGTTTTAATTTAATACCCCATTTAAATTAATTTTGGTATTTCTAAATGAAATAGATAACTTTTATATCCATGAGTATGAAATATGGACCATATTTTAAATTGCGAATTTTCAATATTAAATTTTCTTATTCTTTTATATTAACTTTCAATTAAAAAGTATAATAAGTTTTTAATTAGTATGAAACATATTTTTAATCATGTATTTTTAGATTAATTTTCAGATTTTTAATATTAGTTTTATTGTTTATAAGTATGATAACAACTTTAATTAATATTGACCATGTTTTCATAATAATTTTGGATTTTCAATATTAATTTTCTACAAATAAGAATGACAACTTTTAAATTTTCCATCTATAAATATTTTGTTTTTTATATATTAATTTTTTATCTATAAATATGATAGTTAAATGTAATATTGTCATCAAATTTTAATGTCTCAATCACCTTATTTTTAGTTACTAAATTTTTTTATAATAATATTTCTATTCATAACTCTGGCAAGTTTTTTAAATTAATATGAACCATGTTTTTAAGTGTAGATTTTATAATAAATTTTAGATTTTCTTATATTAATTTCTATTCATAAGTATGTTAATTTTTTAATTACGGATACGTACATAAATAAATAAAATCATTGATACTTTACTGTTAATCCAATTAGTCGGGTTAGTCAATTAAGTTTAGGTTCAGTCATTTCAAATTCATGTTGAGTACGGGTTCATGTCGTTAAAATTTATGGATTGATTGAGTCAACTCATTACGCTTTTTGTGCGTATTCGAGTAAACCCTACGAGTTAAGCATCAGCTTTTTTATAATTATTACATAAATATTACAAACAACATATTAAAAAATAAGATATTATTGGTATACATTTTACGTATCCCTTAATAAATAAGTAAAAAATTATTAGTCCCTTAATGTTAAACCAATTAATCGAGTAGATTGAATCGGGTTTGGGTTCAAGTTTACTTTTGATTCATGCCATTAAAATTTACAGATAAATTGAGTCAATTAGTTGTGGTTTTTGTCGAAGTTGAGTCGTCCTAACAGGTCGAGAGCGTCTACTTTTAATGATTATCAAAATAACATTATCTCAAAATAATATCTTGATAATAAAACAATATTATTTTTATTATTTAAATTATAATACTTATATTATATTTAAATTAATATATTAGTACTTTTTATTTGAAAAAGCCCCCGACAAGGTCCGGATTATCAACTAGTTTTTTTTATTTTTTAACAAACAATAGGGAAATCCTAAACACCCATCTATAGGGTGAGTTGCTTCAAACCGTGCGTATAATAATAACAATCAGTGAAAATTGCTCGATACCAACGATACATGCATGTACACCGTTAGTAAAACACCACCAAACATGCATATTTTGTGAAAACATCCACATAGCATGCATATAAATTTCAAGTCAATGTGGATGATTTGTGAACGTTACATAATATTATATGGGATTTTTTTGAGGCATTTTCTTTATATTGTATTAGTCTTGAGCAACAAACCTTATATATATTATGGGTGTCCAAATTAAAGTAATTAAGTTTGGTTACAAAGAAATTTGCATAATTAGGCTAATTGGGTGTGAATGTCTGATAGTGATCTATAGTACCAATTTTACAATGCTAAAAAAAAAAGGATATAGATGATTGCTAGAATAAAAGAACAACAGATTGTTTTAGTCGATTATGACACGCACAATGTAGATCATCGTTGTTCATCATATTTTAGCGATAGATATTTTTTCCAAAACTTTGAAAATTTCTCAATTTAACAATCTAATCACTCGAAAAAAGCTACGATTGATAATTTATAATACGATATCATAAACTCATTTAGAAAATTAAAAAAACTGGACAAACATAGACAAAGGAAAAGAGACAAGATACAAACGTTGATTTTGTGTGCGATCTAATTGATTCAACTCCACAATTGACTTAAACTTTACTATCCTATTAAAACCTTGACAAATGGTATGAAAATTGTTAAAATTGTGCAAAATGAAGAAAAAATCCAAACATCACGATCTTAACAGATCTATGTAAAACATTGATAATTGAAAGAAAGAAATGTCTCAAACAGTGATCGACTTCCACGGATTTTGTACAATGGCTGATTGAATGATATAAGACAATTTTTCATGACTAGAACAGAAAGATAATGAAAAAAGCGGATCCCTTTGGCAAACCCAACAGATGGCATGAATTCGCCCGCCCGAGCTCCATTCCGCAAAATCTTATATGGTCAAATCCCTACGAGAAATGATAAAAAAAAAACTCCCTAGGGCAAAAGAGAGTGTTTCTTGCACGCAACCATTTCTGTGTCTTACAATTTGTAGAAAGTGAAATCAGGAAGAAGAAACAAGAGGAAGAAGAGGGAGCATAGCACAAATGAAGAGCAATTTCATTCAAGATAATTGTCAAAGTCCGTTACAAGGTGTGCTCTTGTATGTTGAGCTGCAGGAGAGCAATATGACGTGGCACTATGCCAGTACATAAAACGCATCGTATTAGAGCAAATATAAAATGCTATTATAATAGAGAAATACAGACTCTGATTTAAATGAAACTTAGATGAATATATTCAATATCCCCCCTCAAACTGGAGCTGGATGTTGTTGAATATCCATGCCCAGTTTGACAAGAAGTTCCTTGTGATGCTGAGAAGGCAATATCTTTGTAAGAACATCTGCAAGCTAATTCTTTGTAGGTAGATAGGTCAATTGAAGTAATCAATCCATTACTTTTTCTCTTGTGAAATGACAATCAATTTCCAAGTGCTTCGTGCGCTCGTGAAATACTGGGTTTTCAGAGATATAGATGGCAGAACGATTGTTACAATGTAGTGTGACATGCTGAAGATCAGTTTATCCTAGCTCTTGGAGCAAGTTAACAAGCCATGTAATCTCTGTTGCAGCTTGAGAAAGAGCCCGATATTCTGCTTCAAAGGAACTCCTGGATACAGTTGCTTGTTTCTTTGATTTCCAAGCAATAGGAGTGCTACCATGAAGAACTACATAACCAGTAACAGACCTGCGTGTAGTTGGACATCCTACCCAATCAAAGTCAGAAAAAGCTTGGAGTTTGATGTGATCTCCAGGTTGGAATAAGAGACCAAAGTGCATGGTTCCTTTTACATAGCACAATAGATGTTGTAAAGCATCCATGTGTGAAGTAAGAGGCTTCTGCAGAAACTGACTTAATATCTGGACAACAAAGGAGAGATCAGGTCTTGTATTAGTTAGGTAATTCAGTTTCCCCACAAGACTTTTGTACAGAGTTGGATCAGAAATAGCTTCTCCTGATCATGTCTCACCAAGTTTAAAATGTATAGGCAAAGGAGTTGCTTGAGAATGTAAATGTTGAACATTACCATCTTCAATTAGTTCTTTAGCAAGTTTGCTTTGATTCAGAATCAAAGAGTCCCCTTGATGTAACTTGTATCCCAAGAAAATAATTCAACTCTCCTAGATTTTTGATACTGAAAAGGTTGTCCAAAGCTTGCTTCAATCTGGTGATCATAGAAGAATATGATCCTGTAATGAGAATATCATCAACATAGATTGCGAGAACTGTCATGTGTTGACCTTGTTGTTGTAGGAATAGAGATGAATCATATTTGGACTAAACAAAATTCAAAGTCACCAAAGTAGTGGTTAATTTGTGGAACCACTGCCTTGATGCTTGTCTGAACCCATAAAGGCTTTTCTTGAGCAAACAAACCCTGCCATTAGGATTAGCAATTTCATCTGGCATTTGCATGTATACCTCTTCCACCAAATCTCCATGCAAGAATGCATTGTTAACATCTAGTTGATGAATTTTTCAACCTCTATTTAAAGCCAAAGAGATTAGTACTCTAACTATGGTAATACCCGTGCCCTGCACGAGATTATTATATATATTATTTGTCATTCTTATAAATGATGAATTGTTAAGAAAATAATGAAAAGTAAAAGAAAGTAACATTTAACGTTCAAAAGAACAAATAATTCCCATATATGATCCTCAAGTTGATATTCTTAAAAATATAAATCAATATGGTTTAATAAATAAAGATTGTCTGTTGTAATTCCAACGTTGTACTGGAACCTGTAAGATATTCACAAATCACTCAAAATCAATAAAAATATTCATATTAATAAAAAAAATATTCTTTACCTTTAAATATATTATGAGATGAAAAATAAAAACAATAACAACAAGAAAGGATACCTTGTTTGGAGGTTCATTATTCAAAGTGGGTCAATTTTGGACATTAATATAAACCAACTTTATCTTCTCTTGCAATTCCTAGCATCAATCAATGCACAAAATTCAAAACAGTATTACTAATCTTTTATATCTAGGGAAAAGGTAGTATGTTAACATAAATTATGTTGTTGAAAACATTTATTTATTAATTAAGTGATTAAAAAATGTACTGGCATTTGTATTTAATAGTTGTCACAATGTATACAAAAAGGTGTAATGACGATTTAATAATTTTTATATCTTAACAACTAAGAAACAAAGATGACAATAGCTTACACAATTGTTTGTTAAATCTGTTATTTGGTCCTTTGCAAAGTTGGACTCTTATCTGCAAGAAAGAGCAACATTAGTGAACAACATCAACGCTGATTATGAAAATCCAGTAAAATACAAGTGTACGGAAAAAAATACAATTAGCATATCTAGAAATGAAAAACCCAAGTGCAAGGGAAAAAAAATGGAAGAATAAAAATACATACCTTGAGAAGATTATAAATTATGAAAAATTTCTTTATATACCACATTAGTTGTAGTATTAGATCTTTTTTCCTTGTCACATATTAAGATCTTTAATCCTTTTTTGCTAGTCACTCTTGATGTTGCAACATAAAAAATAATCAGAAAATTTTCATAATTAAAGAGTTAATATACTCACCAATAAGATAAGTTTCATCTAATTTCTTATTTAAAATCTTATCAAAATCAGCAAAATTGAATCCATTATTAGGAATGGATATTGAAGACAAAGCCTTAAAGATTGTATTCCGGTAAAAAATAATTTTGTAGTAATGAGAAACAAATTTAAATTTTGGTTCATAAAGGGCTATGCCAAAATTTGAAATTATGTAAGCATCTCCTTCCTTAATGAAAGAGAAGTTCTCCAAAAAAGCTTCCTTAATGACTCCATGAATTTTATCACCCTCAAACAAAAAAAAATTAGGTCAAAATTAAAAAATATTATAATTAAGGTATTCATAATTTGGATTCATTATATACCTTTTCAACCATTAAGATAATTTTGGTAGTAATATAACTGGTTGGATCATCTTTCTTTGTAAGCCTCCATGTACGAATTACATGACAATGTAACTTGTACCTATTTCGACTCGAGACAATATCCTTTATAAAATTCATATTGTCGAATATATCTACGTGTATAAAATTAAACAAACTTTAGGTAAATGTGATGTAATCATGATGTATATATATATATATAAAAAATTGCGAATTAGATGAATTTAAAGCAAACCTGATGAAAACCTGTACGCATAAATGTGTAATTCACAGCATGAGAGGATGATGAGTTAATAAAGACAGAATGAAGTAAAGACAGAATTAAGCAGAGTACACGGTAGAGGATTATATGGAGTATTGTTTACGTGTATTGTGGCATATATATATATATATATATTTAAGAGTTAACTTTGGATGTAATCTCAATTTTATAGAAGTTTTCCAAAAAAAATTATGTAATCTTAATAATATGATTTGTTAGTTAATTTTTTAAAACAATAAAGATATGGTGTGATCTAAAAAATCGGATTCATTTTTATTTTATTATAGAAATAAAAATCAAATTCATTATTTTACCCTAATATTATGGATAATATATCTAGAAGTTTATCTAATAAAGATAAAAGAATCTTATTTGTTAGTTCGTTTCCAAACAAAAAAAATGATAATATAGGGTAATAATAATCCAAAAAGAAATTATGTAATCTTAATAATATGATTTGTTAGTTAATTTTTGTAAACAATAAAGATATGGTGTGATCTAAAAAATCGGATTCATTATTTTACCCTAATATTATGGATAATATATCTAGAAGTTTATCTAATAAAGATAAAAAATCTTATTTGTTAGTTCGTTTCCAAGCAAAAAAGATATGATATATTATTAGGATAATAATAATTTCCTTGTGATCTTCTAATTTGAATATTTTATTAAAAATAAATAAAAATTACGTTTTAGAAGTTGCCATGCCAAATCATATGTGGCGTTTGACATGTAAGAATCAGATTATGATGTGTTATTGCAAGTAAAAAAATATATGACATGGAAAATAGAAGGGTCAAGGAAATGTCGACACATGTTAAAATCTGATGTGGCAAAATATGGGATCACCAAGTGGCATAATCTGATGTGGCGTAACGTGGTGGCTTGAATCCTTAGGGGTTTTAATTATATATATAGACTATTGTCATGCGAACCACTGGAGAGAAGGTTTCTTCAAAATCTAAACCTTGTTGTTGGGTGTATTATTTGGCCACTAAACGAGCCTTGTACCTCTCTATACTTCCATCTGCTTTGAGTTTGATTTTATACACCCATTTGCAACCTATTGCCCTCTTACCTGCATGAAGATCTACAACAATCCATGTTTTGTTAGCAGTTAAAGCTTCTAGTTCCTTTCTCATGGCAATTGCCCAATTTGGATCTGTGGAGGCTTGTTTATAGGTTTTGGGTTCAAGAATAATGGGAGAATTGTTGTTGGATAAAGCTAAAGGGGCAAAGAAGGATTGGTAAAAACCATTCATGAGTGGGAATTGTGATGTAGCATCTGCAAAATTAACAATATAATCCTGAAGATAGGATGGTGGTCGATGAACTCTTTCAGTTCTTTTGGGAGGTAAAGGAATAGACTCAGTTGAAGGTGGGGATGGAATATTATGTGTGGTGGTCGAGGAAGGAACCTACGGTGATTGTAAAACATCATCAAGACTGGAAGGAAGAAAATGGAGTTGATCTGGAGAGGGGGGATCTGGATTTGCAGGTTTAGTGAAGTGTGTGGTGGAGGGAAAGAAGATAGGATCATGGAGATTATTGATGTTAGGTAGAGGGAAAGAAGAAGATAACTTGATCTTGGGAAAATGAAGGGGAAAAACAAGTTCATGGAATTAAATGTCTCGGGAAATGTGCACCTTTTGAGTGGTGATATCAAGCACTTTATAGCCTTTTGTATGTGGTGGATAACCCAGATAATGCATGGAATGCTACGAGGCTCAAATTTGGCTCTATTTCTTTTGAGGGTACAGACATAGCAAAGGCAACCAAAAGGTCTTAAATGGTCATAAACTGGTGGCTTGCCATACAGTTTTTCAAAGGGTGTGATAAAGTTGAGGCTTGCCAAAGGAAAACGGTTAATGAGGTATGTGGAAGTTAGGATAAATTCACCCCAGTAAGAGTCAAGAAGGTTGGATTGGAAAAGGAGAGCTCGAGCTGTCTCAAGGAGGTGCTTATGCTTTCGCTCTACCACACCATTTTATTGTGGTGTATCAACACAAGAAATTTGGTGTGTGATGCCATGATTAGAAAAGAAGGTTTGTGCCTCATGATTGCAAAATTCCCCACCATTATTTGATCTTATGGTATGAACATTGCAAGAAAAATGTTTTTCAACATATATAATGAATTGGCGAAGGATAGGAAATGCATCACTTTTGTGAGTCAACAAATGTACCCATGTTGTTCTAATGTAGTCGTCTACCACACTAAGAAAATAACTAAATCCATTATATGTTTTTGTCTTGTATGGGCCCCTAATATCGCTGTGAAGAAGTTGGAAAGGTTGATGAGTTTGAACTTTACTAGTAGGAAAAAATGCTCTTTGTTGACGAGCCTTAGGACAAATTGTGCATAACTGGTGTTTCTTACCAGTTTTGATGTTTTTATAAAAGGGAAAACGAGACATAGATTCAAAAGGTACACGACCAAGTCTTAAATGGAACAACTCAAGAGTCATGGCACTAAAAGTTTGAGCAGAGGAAAAATTGTTGCCATCATTATTACACTTGTGTAACTCAAAACTATAGCTCTCTGGACTTGATTGATCTGAGGGAGGACAGGAAAGGTAGAGACCCCTAGAAGCTCTACCAAGAACTTGAGGCGTGCTCATTGAATGGTCTTGGAATAAGACATTCAGTAGGAGTGAAAAGGACATTAGTGTGTAGGTCAGTTGCCAATTGATTGACACACAAGAGATTGAATGTAAATTTTGGAACATGTAAGACATCTTTAAGGACAATTGATGAAGACAAATAAATGGTACCAATGTGACAGATTTGGCTTGTTTGTTATTGGGTAAGGTAATGAAATTGGAATCTAGATAAGGTACATGAGTATCAAATAGGTTCAAATTTGGGAAAATATGATGGGTGGCTCCACTATCTATGACCCAAATATGAGAATTACCATGTATAGAGAAATAGAAACTTGTACCTGCCATCATACAAGATTTGTTGTTCCCTGCGGAAGGACCTCCAATCTTCCGTTGATACATCAACGCCATGAGTCGATCATACTGTCCCTTTGTGACCATTACCCCCTTGTCTGTTTGCTCTTTGTTTTCTTCACCAACAGATGAGTTTGCAACAAACTTCTTGTCTTTGTCTTTGGGATATCCATTCGCTTTGTAGCAGCAACTTAGAGAATGCCCCGGTATCTTGCAATGATAACAGTAATAATTAACTTTCCTCATCACAGTATTGTTGGTGATTTCCCCATTTGAATTTCCAGATGAAACAGTAGAACCATCATTGCTAGTTCCTTGTGAACTAGTCTTTGGATTGAAATTCTGATTTCCATTGCGAGCAGAATTCAAAGAGCTCTGCTTAGGCTTAGGAAAAACACTGAAAGTTGTGAAATCACTAGAAATTGAATTAGTTTTGTTGTTCAACCCTCGTTGTTTCTCCTCTTCTAAGACCATCTGATAAACTTCACCTATGCTAGGCATGGATTTCTGCATCAATAAGTTTGCTTTAACAGAAGAGAATGATTCATTTAAACCGACAAGAAATTGCAGGATTTGTTGGTTTAACACCATCTGAGGAATATTGTTAAGCCATCCACATTTTCCACACTTGGGAATCTCAGACAACACTAGATATTCATCCCATAAATGCTTGAATTTAGTATAATAATAAGACACAGTGATGTTACCTTGAACAATGGTGAATAGCTCTTTCTGAACCCGATAGGTCATTGCCATGCTCGGTTGGCCAAAGCGTCATCTCAGATCCGACCAAATCTCAGCTGCTGTGTCACAGTAAAGCAGCGTTTTAGCGATATCTCTCTCGACTAAATGGAGAAGCCAAGCGATCACCATGCTATTGCATCGGCTCCATTGCATCTCGAGAATCGTTCCTGAATTTGGCCTTTTGTAGTCGCTAGTCACAAACACGAGCTTATTTTTCGCCATGAGGGACACCTCCACCGCTCGCCGCCATTGATAATAATTGGTGTCACTCAGGAGTTGTGTAGCCAACGCATAGTTCGGATGGTCCGAATGATGCAAATACAGCCAATGATTCGGATTTGAAATCGCCGTCTCTCGATGATTCTCATCGAGCACCGATTTCTTCTTTCCATCATCCAATCCCGTCATCGTCAAGACTCAGTAAAGCGAAAATCGAACGAATAGATCCAAGTAGAAGGATCTAGAGCTCTGATACCATCTTACAATTTGTGGAAAGTGAAATCAGGAAGAAGAAACGAGATGAAGTAGAGGGAGCATAGCGCAAATGAAGAGCAATTTCATTCAGGATAATTGTCACAATCCGTTACAAGGTGTGCTCTTGTATGTTGAGCTACATGAGAGCAATATGACGTGGCACTAGACCAGTACATAAAACGCATCGTATTAGAGCAAATATAAAATGCTATTATAATAGAGAAATACAGACTCTGATTTAAATGAAATTTAGAGCAATATGTTCAATAACAGTTACCGATCGTTCTCGCCTCTCTCCAGTGCTTGGCCGTGGGAGCTAGGGTAGATTCTCGCAGTCATCGTGCGGGTGTCACTGCCTTGAGTGTGCAAAGATTAGGTTTACTGAGTTCTGGGAAGATGGCTGAAGGAAAATAGAGGAATTTGCAATTAATAAAGGAGGAGTGTATGAAGGTCGAAGCCAGTGGGGAAAATTCAGAAACTCTGGTGGAATCTACATGCCTTACACTGATTGGAAAACTTCTTACAGACCGACCCTTCAATTCCTATGCACTTAACACCACAATGAAGGGAGTGTGGAAACTGCGTAATAGTTTTGTCTTTCGAGAATTACGTCCCAACTTGTTTCTCTTTAAGTTCGCTGATAAGGAAGATAAATAGAGGGTGCAATCTGGGGGGCCATGGCTTATGATCGATCATTGCTTGCGCTCTGTGAACTAGGACTGGAACAACCGTCGAGAATTGAGATCACTCACGTCCCTTTCTGGGTAAGGGTTTATGACCTCCCTTTGGAGGCCATGAATGCAACGACGACAAAAGCAATTGCTAAATGTTTTGATGGTTTTGAGAAAATAGATGATGTTGATCTCCTTTGCTGCGCTAATTTCCTGCGACTTCGAGTGCTGATCAACGTCACAAAGCCACTCCGCCGGGGACTAATGATCAAGTTTGGAGGCAAGAAAATGTGGGTAGAAGTTAAGTACGAATGCGTACCGAATTTTCGCTATGCATGTGGGCTGCTGGGACATGTCGAGATGGATTGTGCTCATGCAGAAGCTAGAGAAATTCATGGAGAATACGGTGATTGGATGAGAGCAACGCCGCTGAAACCACTTCAAAGTCGTGATCTGGTGGAAAGGGAGGAGGATAGAGCAATTTACAAAGGGGATAAGGAAGGAAGTGAAACAGGATCAGAGAAACGAGGCAAGGAGAGGGCTCGAAAATCACTGTTGGATCTTCTTGACTTGAGCAAAGAAGAAGCCGCCGGAAAAACGTTGGGCGATGTTGAAACTGCAAAAGTAGGACTGAGGGTGAGTGAGTGATGTTCGCATTTTTAGTATAGTTTTTGATAGGTTTTCTTTGCTTATTAGGTTTAGTTTTGTTTAGTTTAGGCTTAGTTTTGAGTATTTTTAGTTAGTTTTGCATATTTCTGTGAAAAGAGTGGAATCTACGCTATTTTGTGAATTTTGCAGGTTTTAGCGAGGAAAGGAGCTGAATGGAGTTGAATTTGGAGCATCACAGCAAGAGACAGAGGAGTGCAAGATTTAAGAAGTCGAAGCTCGAGAGTACAAGAGGAAGTGTTGAAGAAAACAAAGCCTAGGCTCGTTAACGAGGCTGTGAGGGCTCGTTAACGAGGCCACGAAAAGAAAGATTTCGCGTATTATTTTTATTATTCACCTATCCTGAGCGGGAATTTATTTCCGTATCGGTTGAGTATCTTTTTAGAATCTTTTGGGGTTGTTAGAATATGTATTTTAGGTCTTAATATCTTTTTAGATTTTATTTCTATCTTTTGGAGATTGTTTCTATCTTTTTAGGAAAGTTTATATCTCTTACCCTTTTTAGTTTTTAGCTTTTTAGTATAAATACCCTTCTATCTAGCATAGAAAGAGGGGGGCTTGATTTTGGAAGAAGTTTTTAGAAAGGAATTTTAGGAGAGATTTGTGAAGGCCGAAGGAGAGAGAGATCGGATCGGAAGAGGATCACGAGGCTCGGTAGACGACGGTTTCCGGGTGGTCGTTGGTCGTGATTTTGGTTCGGTGTTTTTATGTTTTTCGGTTTCTTCTGAATCTCTGTAAGACAATATATTTTTCTTATTAATTTGAGTTTGAGTTTTGTTTCAATGTTTCTTTTTATTGAAGTTTTTAGTCTCTTAGTTATGATTAGTGAGTAGTTTATTTTTCTAGGGTCGGGGTTAAGCCCGGCATAGTTGAGCATGTTTGATGAGTAAGATTGTGTGTTGAATGCCTTTTATCTTTTTTTGAGAATTGTTTGTTGTGCTTAATACCAAAACGAAAGTGGAGGTAATTTAGGTTTTTAACTTACTTGAAAGAGAAAGTTAGTAACTTGAACGTTGATATTGTTTGAAAACGAAAGTTTCAAGCTTTAGATCCAAAACAAGCAATTAAGTGAATTAGGATGCGAAGTAGATTAATTTACTTACCAAGTCAACGAAAGTTGATAACTCTATCTGTTTAAAGGCATGATCTTATCTTCTTACGAATTATTATGCTTAGCTATGTTGTGGTGTCCCTTGTCCTAGATTTTTGCTTTATTTGAATTATTTCTGGTGAATCTTCGTTGCTGAGTACTTGCCTCGGTACCGAATTTTAATTAGAATTTTATTAGGTCGTTAGTTAATATTTTTGTGTTCGGTGGCTCGGTAACGATCTTGACAACATCGTTAACGAGGCTGCTCGTGAGTGTTTTGTTTGATTTTGTTTGATTTTTGTTAGATTGATAGACAAACAACCTTGCTTCCTGTGGAACGATCCTGACTCCACTGTACTCAGCGGGGTCTTCACTTACAAATTTATTTGTTGGCCGAGAAACCCTTTCAACAAATTGGCGTCGTTGCCGGGGAAGCAACGAGTTGTTAGTTTATCTTCGGGATCGGGAATAGCCCGACCCCGTTTTTGGTTTTTAATTTTTGTTTTCTTTGTTTGTTTTCTCAGTGTATGCCGGTAGGACGAAGAAGGCTTCAATTTGATAATACAGGTTATTACTCAGAACCAGAACGTTCCCTGCACCGTCGACTCCGAGAAAACCGAGCCATGGCCACAACAGAAGAGATGGCTCGAGAGTTAGAGATCCTCCGGACCCAGATGGAGGCACTGAAAGCCGAGAAGGACGGCGCAAACGCAGAAGCCGAGCGTCAACGAGCTGACAAGGCTCGACTAGAAGAAGAGCTAGACGCCTATCCAAGGAATGCCAAGCAATACATGCATCCGGAACTGAGGGTGCCAGAATCCCCTATTGTGCTTCCAGCGATAGAGAAACCTTTTGAGATCAAGTCTCAATTTATATCCTTAATCAAACGGGCTCAATTCGAAGGGAAACCTGTTGAGTGCCCTATGGAGCATATTAGAAATTTTCTTGATTTATGTGACACCATAGCTGCTGAAGGTGTCTCGTTAGAATATGTTCTGTTAAAAGCTTTTAGATGGTCACTTACTAGAAAGGCCCTGAACTGGTTAGAGAGCATACCTTCTAAGTCTATCAGGACTTGGAAAGCTTTGTATGATCAATTTCTTACAAAGTTTTTCCCTCCTGCTAAGACAACGGAGTTAAGGAAGCTGCAGGATGAAGTCAGATCGATAGCTCTACCAGAAAAGCTAGGAGATCCCGGGAGGTTTGCAATCACAATCAGCATAGGCAACCACAAGTTCAAAGCTTTATGCGATCTTGGTGCCAGTGCTAGTCTTGTTCCGCTCTCAATCTGGTCTAAAGCCAATATGGGACCACTAGAGCCAGTAGACATGAACCTGTACATGGCAGTTGGGTCAAGTGTCAAAGCCACAGGAGTAGTGGACGACTACCCTATTCAAGTCGGGAAATTCTTTATACCGAATGATTTTATCGTCCTTGATATGCCGGAAGACCCTCATGTCCCCATAATTCTCGGGCGAACATTCTTAGCCACAACAGGAGCAAGAGTAGATGTACGGAAGGGACTCCTCACTTTTATAGGAGAAGAACGGGTGGAATTCAACTTGGATCAAAAAGCCAACGACCCCATTGGAGTGGCACAAATAGAGTTGACTCAACCCGAACTCGACACCACAGTCCCTACCGAGCCTCATCCGCCGATCACCGAGTCTCACGTGCACGAGTTCAACCAAGGCCCTACTACAGAGGTTACCGAAAAATCCAAACCACCTTGGCTTTCGGACTACACTAACAACCCAGGGATATCGAGCTTGCTGATAGAAGAAAAGGGCCCTAATCTAACAATTCAAGCACACAGAGGCAGTAAGGCTACAAGCAGGGTATCTCAAGACCCCAACACGACCATACATGAACCACCATGAGACTAGCAAGGAAGCTCGTCGGGCTAACGACGTTAAACATAGCGCTTACGGGAGGCAACCCGCTTTTTAGAATAGGTTTAGTTTATTTTTCTTTTCTTTTTCTTTTTAGATTATTTCTTAGCTTTCTTTTATTTTTCTTTTTAGTTTTAACTAGGATAGAAATTAGATTCTTTGAGCTAACAAGATTTCAGGAGAAAGGGGTCGAAAAATCACTCAAGAAGGCCACGGCGGCTCGTTAACGACCCACCCAGGGTCGTTAACGACCCGGTTCGGAAGACCCGACTCGTCACAATACGGGGCAGGTAAGTATTTCTAACCTAATCTATTTTTTTAACCCTAGCCGCCCCCCTTCTACCCTTACCCCTCCTATAAAAACACTTCTACCCCTCCCAAAATTCTACCACAATCCCTTCAAAATTCACTCTCAAACCCAAAACACTCTCAATCCCTCTCCCTTCTCTCCCACCGAGTCGGAATTCCTCACAAAACCGACCACCGAGAGGCCGTCGTTACCGGAACTCGGAAGCCACCCACCGACGAGGCCGTGTTCGTTAACTACCCCGATTCCGACCCTTGTTCTTCAGTTTTTTTGGTTCTCCGGTATGATTCTAAACCCTTGCTTGAAATTGCATGATTGATTATTAATAGGGTCGAAATTTCATATCTTGAATCATGATTCTTAGGGAGGTCGATGAGCATGCTTGATTTCGTTCCTAAAAATTCTTGATTTTGCTTGGTTGTTCATGTTTTAGGAAAGATTATTCATGTTAGATTAGCTATTGTAATCTTTAGTTAGGAAAACATGATTTTTTCTTGTTCTAGATCTAAAAGTTCAATCTTTGCATGTCAAAATTCCGGGTAATTGTTAGCATGTTCGGGATGGGCAATTGAGTAAGTATGGGGTGCTTATACCCGTTGGGGGATATGTGGATAATAATAGAAGTTTGCATGCTTGATTTGTGCTGAATTAGAGGTAGATTAAATTTTGGAAAATTCTGGTTTTGCTCTCGGCAGGTCGTTAACGACCCACCCAGGCTCGTTAACGACCCTGCAGTTCATCATCGATCGGCCCGAGCCCAGAATCGTGAACAACCCAATTGGGAAGTTTACGAATAATTCCGAGGTTAATTTTGAGACCAAGTATGGGGTCTCGTGCCTATTATTTTTGAGTGGATCTTATCTTGGAAAAATCTTGATTATTTTGTAGGATCCATGGCTAGTTCAAGCAGACCCGCTACCCGAGCCCAAAAGAAGAGGAGGAACCATAGGTCTCCATCTCCACCCCGAGTGGATGATGTGATTTTGAGCAGTCAGAGCCAAGTAAGTGATGAGGTCTTTTTCAGTCGTTTACCTATCAAAGAATCCTAACTTAACCAATCTGAGTAGAATGGTAAGCAAGGGTCGATCCCACAGAGACTCGTGTATGAATGTTATTACTTAAGTGCCAAGTAACTAATATGGGGGTTTTTGATTGTAAATTTTAAACTACTATGCAAAATAGAAACTAACTAAGAATGCAAAAGATGGTTTTAATCAATTAAGAGACAAGCGTGTTCAACTAATTAGATCCATCATGATATTGCTTTATTGATCATCGATTCTCTTGATTCTCTCCTCACTTGAATAATCTATTGTGGATAATGATCCTACTAAGGACTAAAACCCAAACTTCAGTTATAGTTGATAGACCAACCAGTTCTAACAACCCTAATTATCTAATAACCTAGAAGACCTTCTAGATTCAATTAAATAACAACATGAAGATTCAAGTTATCAATAGAAACAAACACCTAGAGCAACCAGACATCTAAGTGACTTGTGAATTTATTCCCTACTTTAAACAACTTGTCCAACCGGTACTAAATCAATTAAAGTCTACTCTTGATCAAATTAACTCCAACCGGTAATTAATCAGATTCAGTTTTAACTAGAAATTCAATTAGGTGATCAATCTAACAAAACCCTAGTTTAGATTCAATTAAGCACAGGGAATAATTTCTATTCAAGTTCGTTGAGAATCAATTAAATCTCACAATCATACACAAATCATAACTTCACTAATTAGCCAAACACAAAGGAAAATTAGCAATGCATAATTGAAATTGAAATCAAACTTACAAGAGGTTCAAAGATTGCTCCTTTGAGAGAAAACCCTAGCCTCCAAAAGTTGATCAAAAGTTTTCTAAAAATAAACTAACATAAAGTATTTATATGTCTCTCAAAATAACCCTAAAAAAATCTCTCTTTAAGCTACTACTCGGACAAGATATAGCCTAAGCCCAAAAACCAAGCCAAAACCTCGGCCCAAGACACCTCCGCGTAAAGTCTTCATTGCTCGGTTTGACCTCTAAAAGCGTGGCCGCGCAATTAGCCTTCTAGCCCGCGCAATTGCCTCGGTTCAGCATTCAGGTGACACTTCAGAGGCTGTTTTGACCCACTTAGAGTTGGAATTTGGACTCGGAGTAAAAATATCAATTGTATCTCTTCGAGTTAGCTTTCCATTGATACCAAATTGAGATTCATACGAGCACTATAGCTCCCAAACCAAGCATTGAAAGATAGAGGTGTCGAAACAAGTCTCCAATGCATGGCCCGGGTTGAAGCGTTCTTTTCACACAAGCTCTTGGGAGTTAACTCTTCTAATCTTCACTTGTATCAATCTAAGCTTCATCAAACTCCACCACAATCATCTAAGATCCATCCCATCCATGCTTATTTACCTAAAGATCTGCAAAACCGAACAAAACAAGCGCAACTACCCGAAAACACAAGATCCTAGAAACTAAGCTAAAACCAACTAAAACTAACTAAAACTTATGCAAAATAAACATAAATATGCATCCTAAACACTACCTAAATGCAAGCTATCAGTAAGGCGCTACCGGGATTTTTTGGAGAAGGACCATTACACCCGATGGTTCTCGAAGTCTAGCGCCGTCTCTACGGGCATCTACACGGATGTCAAGGACGCCTTCATCATCCTTGGGGCCGCCCACCTATTGAAGCAAGAGAGCTTTCCACATTACACTGCCCTCACATCCGAGTTCTTGGCCACTTTGGAGACCAACTTCTCGTCGAAGACCTCGACGGGACGTATTCGGTTCCGACTCGGTAACGAGGACCGTGACTTCACCATGGCGGAGTTTAATGCAATCTTGGAGCTCCCAAACCCATCGAGAGATTATAGCTTGAAGGACTACCGAGTGACCCGCACTTGGAGCTACATCACCGGGGAGGTTCAATCCTCTACCGCCGCGTTATCCGGGGCAAACATAGTCAACCCCATCTTCCGGATTATTTTGAGAGTCCTCGCCGCACCATTTTGGCCGAAGAAAGAGTTGAACCGGCTTACAAGAACGGAGGTCGCTTGCTTCCGCACCATCCTCTTTGAGGAGCCCGGACCCTTGAATTTGGGGTACGAATGGCTCTACTACGTCGAGAAATCCACCAAGTCCAAGGAGGTTTGGTGTGGCAATTTGGTAGCCACTTGGCTAAGAATCTCGGAGTAGATCTCACCCGCTACACACCGGCTCATGCCCAACTCCTCAACAAAAACTATTGGTATAGTTCCGGGATTTTCGTGCAAGCCGAGGGAGGCTACAAGGTGAAGGTGCAAGATCAACAAGTCATACCTTCCCTCGACATGTACGAGCTACTCTATGTACCGAATTGGTACGAAGTGTGGACGGGACATCCCTACCCATTGGAGCCAAAACCGGAGGACGAGCTCTCGCTTAGGCCTTGTGAAACCCGGTTTGAGCGGGACGACGTGGATGAATATGAAGAAGAAGATGAGCAAGAGGACACCGAAGTAGTAGGCAACGACACCGAGGAAGCCGACACCGAGGGCGGCACTGAGGAGCTCAACTTTGAAGAAGAAGACATGGACACGGAGGTGCTAGGAGGCCACATCTTCGTTGACGAGCCCACCAGGGTCGTTAACGACCACTTCCAGCCACCACCCAACACTGTTAACGAGGCACCCAGCTTCGTTAATGAGGTGCCGAGAGCTCCTGTCGACCCACCACCAGCTCCTGTCGACCCTCATGCTTATGGCCTCATGCCTTACAACCCGGTGATGTATCAAGACCATTTCCAGCCTCACTACCCACCACCTCCTCAGCCCGAGTACGCAGGATCGAGTATACCACCACCATGGGCCGAGGATCTTTCTGCACGGATGCAGCAGCTCCACCTCCAAACGGATCACATTCATAGGAGGATGGATAGATGGGAAACCGTCTATTCCGCTCGCATGTCGATGGAGGATGAGAGGCAACGCCAGAGAGAGGCGGAGGATGCTGAGCGTTGGAGGACGATGTACGACTTCATGGGGAACTTTGAGCACTACTTTCCTCCACCAAACCGTTGATTCAAGCTCAAGATGAAGTTCCTTTTCCTTGTTTCCACTTTTGTAAGTTTTATGTCTTTCTTTTTCTTTTTAATTTTTTGTTTTGTTTTGTTTTCTATTTCTTTTCCCTCTTCTTCTTATTTTCCTTACAGTGGGGACACTGTAATTTTAAGTATGGGGTGGGGAGAAAGTAGAAAAATTATGTCCTAGGTGTTTTTGTGTTCTATGTAGTTGTTATTTCTTTAAAACTGAAAAAAAAATCGAAAAAACCAAAAAAAATCGAAAAAATTGAAAAATCCAAAAAGAGTTTAGAATTGATAGATATCCCTTCTTAAGTTCTATGATAGCAATCATTAGCTTAATCATTTAATTCCTTGCAAACATGTCTTTGAAAGTATAGCCAGATTCTTAAAATTGAAATTATTGTTTTTAGAAGAGAATAGCATTTGATGAAATTGAGCACATATACTTTATAGCATAGATGATGCAATCCAACAAAATCTACCTTGTGAGTATTTTTGGCCTTACAGGGAGAACATTATAAATCCCTCTTCTTTTCTTGTGTGATTTACTCTCTTTATGCATATTATATCTTGGAATTGTGATGGTTATCTATTTCTTGAAACCCTTATAAGATTTTTAGTTCATTACTTGTGAAAATCATATGATGGAGAACTTATTTTTATAAGCCCTATTATTCCCTATCTACCTTTACATTATTCCTTCTCTTGATAACCAATTGTGGCCTGAAACCTTTTATTTTTAGCTCCACAAAAATTATTCCCTAGCCGAGATAAGCTTGACCCTATCCGGGAATTAGGACTTAGATTGGAGAGGTAAAGTTTTGTGTTTTGTTGAAAAGAAAAGAGTTTATGATTGCTTGAATTGAAGGGTATTTGGGAAGGGTAGATTGGAAGTCTCTTGTTTTTATATGTAAGAAAGGTCTCTTGATAAAAAATGCACACAATAAAGTTTTTTATGGATGTAGTAAAAGAAAAGGATGTATACGGTGGATCGTTAACGACCCGGATGTAGGCTCGTTAACGAGGCAGCGAACCAAAAAAAGAAAAGAAAGAAAAAAGAAAAAAAGAGGAGAAAGAAGGAAATAATAAAGAGGTGAAGAGTTAAGGTGCATTTGTGTTTAAAGATAATATCAGAGATTCTTTTATTTTTGTTATGAGACTTTCTAGGATGATAAAGGGTGAGTGAAAATAAGTGTGCATAAAGAAGAGTGAGTTTGGTATGTTGTTTTATGAGAGTTTTGGATATGTGTGAGTTTTTAGGAGTCTTTGATTCCCGGATATTATTAGCATCACATGACCAAAAATTTTCCACGCCTTATTATTGTTTTTACCAAGCCCCATTACAACCCGGCCGAATGGAAGCTTCTATGAAGTTTTTCATTGAGCCTAAGTTCTCTTGATGATTCTTTGTTTGTTTTGACAAATCTTGGGTGGGGAGTATTGGTGATATAAGTTCCAATTTCTATGAGTTTTTGTATATAAGATGAGTTGAGAGATTGAATTTATAAGCCCAAACACATGAGAGTTGAGTGAAACACATTATTGAGAGGTTGGATTGTATTATTTCATGTCTATTTAAGTGCATATATGTGTGAGCATGATAATAGTCTTTTGCTATAATTTTCTTATGTGTAGATGTTGCTTTTTAGAAGATGGCTATGTCTTGATGAGCATGATTTGTTTTGGTTTTGGTTAGTGTCTTGTTTATTGCTTGAGGACAAGCAAGTCTAAGTATGGGGTATTTTGATGTTCGCATTTTTAGTATAGTTTTTGATAGGTTTTCTTTGCTTATTAGGTTTAGTTTTGTTTAGTTTAAACTTAGTTTTGAGTATTTTTAGTTAGTTTTGCATATTTCTGTGAAAAGAGTGGAATCTACGCTATTTTGTGAATTTTGCAGGTTTTAGCGAGGAAAGGAGCTGAATGGAGTTGAATTTCGAGCATCACAGCAAGAGACAGAGGAGTGCAAGATTTAAGAAGTCGAAGCTCGAGAGTACAAGAGGAAGTGTTGAAGAAAACAAAGCCTAGGCTCGTTAACGAGGCTGTGAGGGCTCGTTAACGAGGCCACGAAAAGAAAGATTTCGCGTATTATTTTTATTATTCACCGATCCTGAGCGGGAATTTATTTCCGTATCGGTTGAGTATCTTTTTAGAATCTTTTGGGTTTGTTAAAATATGTATTTTAGGTCTTAATATCTTTTTAGATTTTATTTCTATCTTTTAGAGATTGTTTCTATCTTTTTAGTAAAGTTTATATCTTTTAGCCTTTTTAGTTTTTAGCTTTTTAGTATAAATACCCTTCTATCTAGCATAGAAAGAGGAGGGCTTGATTTTGGAAGAAGTTTTTAGAAAGGAATTTTAGGAGAGATTTGTGAAGGCCGAAAGAGAAAGAGATCGGATCGGAAGAGGATCACGAGGCTCGGTAGACGACGGTTTCCGGGTGGTCGTTGGTCGTGATTTTGGTTCGGTGTTTTTATATTTTTCGGTTTCTTCTGAATCTCTGTAAGACAATATATTTTTCTTATTAATTTGAGTTTGAGTTTTGTTTCAATGTTTCTTTTTATTGAAGTTTTTAGTCTCTTAGTTATGATTAGTGAGTAGTTTATTTTTCTAGGGTCGGGGTTAAGCCCGGCATAGTTGAGCATGTTTGATGAGTAAGATTGTGTGTTGAATGCCTTTTATCTTTTATTGAGAATTGTTTGTTGTGCTTAATACCAAAACGAAAGTGGAGGTAATTTAGGTTTTTAACTTAATTGAAAGAGAAAGTTAGTAACTTGAACGTTGATATTGTTTGAAAACGAAAGTTTCAAGCTTTAGATCCAAAACAAGCAATTAAGTGAATTAGGATGCAAAAGTAGATTAATTTACTTACTAAGTCAACGAAAGTTGATAACTCTATCTGTTTAAAGGCATGATGTTATCTTCTTACGAATTCTTAGTACCGAATTTTAATTAGAATTTTATTAGGTCGTTAGTTAATATTTTCGTGTTCGGTGGCTCGGTAACGATCCTGACAACATCGTTTACGAGGTTGCTCGTGAGTGTTTTGTTTGATTTTTGTTAGATTGATAGACAAACAACCTTGCTTCTTGTGGAACGATCCTGACTCCACTGTACTCAGCGGGGTCTTGACTTACAAATTTATTTGTTGGCCGAGAAACCCTTTCAACAGTGAGTTATCATTAAGGGAAGAGGGAGAAAAGGCTTTAGAAAATGTAAACAAAAAGGCGGATATGGTGAGGGAACCTGGGAAAGAAGTCTCTAAACAGAATGATACAAGCAATGGAGCGAATGATAAAGTACTAAAGAAAGAGAAGAGTTGTGAAAAAGAAGAGCTTTGCCTGGGAGGGACACAAGGTAGAAGCAACAATACAACTGAGAACAAAACAAAGAATAGTTGGAAAAGGATGGCTCGAACTAGTGGGAAAGATAGTGAGAAGGCTGACAACACAGTTAAAAGGAAAGCTTCATCAATAGAGCCTATGCAAGTTGATGGTACAGGAGAAGGAAAGAAACAAAAAATCATAGTATCGGCGGGAGAGACGAAAAGTCTCTCTTGCTGAGCATTATGAGTACTATAAGCTACAATTTTCGGGGACTGGGGATGGCCTGTGCAATTGAACGCCTTGCTAGTTTAGTGAGGAGGGAGGCCTCGAAATTACTGTTATTAATGGAAACTCGATGTGATACGAAGAAAATGGAGGAGGTTAGGATTAAGTTGGGTTATGATAGTTGTTTTACTGTTAATTGTGTTGGAAAATAAGGAGGCCTTTGTCTTTTGTGGGAGGACAATGTTTCTGTGTCAATATGTTCGTTCATAAGTCACCACATTGATTCAAGGGTGCAGGATAAAAAGGATAATTTGGAATGGAGGTTCACTGGTTAAAATTGGTGGCCGTGCAGAGAGGATAAACACTTTTCATGGACATTGTTGAATCGGTTAGCAGAAGATGTACATGAGGTGTGGCTTTGTATGGGCGACTTCAACCAGATTCTTAAGCGCGAAGAGAAGGAAGGAGGCAACGAGCCCAGTTGGTCAGATATGATGGAGTTCAGCTGAGCTCTTGATAGTTGTGGATTATCGAATTTAAGATGGTCAGGGCCTAGCTTTACGTGAGACAATGGTCGCAGGGGAGATGAATTTATTCAAGAAAGACTGGACCGCGGGGATGCAAATGGGAAATGGTTTGAAATGTTCCCTACTAGTTCGATCCGACACCTTCAATTCTATGGATCAGATCACATTCCTATTATAATGGAAGCGTTTTGGAGTACGGATTGTGAGGATGATCAAGCGAGGGGTCCCCGACCTTTTTGGTTTTGAGGCACTTTGGATACAACATGATCACTGTGAATCTCTAGTGGCTAATAGCTGGAGGAACCCTGGCTCAGGTTTAGCAGAAGAAGGAATCCTTGGAAAAATACAAAGGTGTGCAGCGGACTTGCAAGAATGGAATAAAAGAGATGTGGGTAATATTTTTTCCATGCTGAATGATATAAGAGAAGAGTTGAGGAAAATGGGCAAAGCTGGTATGCGTGGGGAATGGGTCTCCAGGAGGCGGTTTTTGGAAGAACAGGAAAGAATTTTAATGGAGCAAGAAGAAATGTTGTGGTATCAAAGGGCAAAAGCAAATGAGTTAAAGTGGGGTGATAGGAATTCATCTTTCTTTCACAAAAAGGCGAATGGGAGACATAAGCTGAATTGTCTTAGGCGTCTTGCGGATGATAATGGTTTGGAGTGGAGAAGTAGGGAAAATTTGTCAAAAGTGGCGGTGGAATATTTCTCGGAACTCTTTAAATCTGATCATAATGCACACACAAACGTGGCTCCTCAAGGACTCTTGCCTTTAATTACGGAAGAGGACAATCTGATGCATCCTACAAAGTCACCGGGACCGAATGGTATGTCAGCGTTGTTTTATCAACAACGTTGGCATATTGTTGGGCCCGATATTATCTCTTTTGTCCTAAATTTTCTCCAAGGAGCACCTTTTCCGGAGCCTTTTAATCATACCTTCATTTCTTTGATCCCTAAAATAATCAACCCTTTCCGTATGAAAGACCTTAGACCTATTAGCCTGTGTAACGTTTTATATAAAATTGTTTCAAAAGTGTTGGCTAACAAGTTAAAAAAGGTGTTGAACAAACTTATATCAGAACATCAAAGTGCTTTTGTTCCAGGGCGGTTGATTACTGATAATGTACTTTCAGCGTTTGAAATGTTCCATTATATGAAGAATAAGAGAACCGGAAAGAAGGGTACATGGCGATGAAGCTGGATATGGCCAAAGCATATGATCGGACGAATGGAATTTCTTAGAACAAAGCATGCGTGTGCTGGGTTTGAATGAAGATTGGATCCGATTGTTGATGAGATGTGTGTCCAACATTCGTTCTCAGTTCTGATGCAAGGGAGACCGTCTACTAAATTTATTCCGACACGGGGAATCCAACAAGGGGATCCGTTATCTCCTTATCTATTTTTATTTGTGGTGGAAGGGCTTTCAGCTTTGCTTAGACGTAGTAAGATTGAAGGAAGATTTAAGGGCATTCGAGTTGCAAGAACTGCTCCAGTTGTTTCTCATCTTTTCTTTGCGGATGACAACATCATTTTTACTCAAGCGACTTGTCAACGGGCGAACAAAGTTGTCAATATTCTCCAATCTTATGGAGCTACTTTGGGTTCAGCAAGTGAATTTGAGTAAATCAGAATTGTCGATAGTAGAAATGTGAAGCCTAATCAAAGGGACTCTATTCAAGGGATCTTGAATGTTCAGGAGGTGGAGAAGCATGACGAGTATCTCGGGATGCCTACCATGATTGGTAGATCGAAAAAGATAATATTCTCTCAAGTGAAGGACAAAATGTGGAAGAAATTAAAAGGGTGGAAGGCCAACTCACTTTCAAGGGCGGGAAAGGAATTACTTCTCAAATCAGTTGTTCAGGCTATTTCGATGTACACCATGTCGTGTTTCATGCTCCCAACAGGGCCGATTCAAGAAATGGAGCAACTAATGTGCAAATTTCTATGGGGAGGACAAAGCTCTGCTCGACAGTATAATTGGATGAGTTGGCGTAGGCCGTGTCGACAAAAAATGAAGGAGGCTTAGGGTTCTGAGATCCCGAGCAATTCAATCGGTCATTGCTTTCCCGACAAGGATGGCGTATTATCCAAAACCCAACATCACTGGTTGCTCAGATACTGAAGGCCAGGTATTTTCCTAGCTCCTCGTTTTTGGAAGCATCGCTAGGGCACAATCCGAGTTTATGCTGGAGAAGCATTTTCAATGCAAGGGATGTTATTAAGGTGGGATCTCTTTGGCATGTTGGAAATGGAACATCCATTAGAGTTTGGGAGGACCGCTGACTTCCTAGGCCTACTTTGTTCTGACCTTTAGGGAATTTTTCTGGTACTCCAACAGAATTGAAAGTTGCTGATCTTACTGATTGGCAAACTGGTGTATGGGACGAAACAAAGGTTCGTGACTGGTTCATACTTGAAGATGCAGATCTTGTGCTCCGAATTCAGCTAGTTGACCTCGGGATTCAAGAACGTTTGATATGGCTACACAAATGATGGCTTATTCACGGTCAAATCTGCGTACAAAGTACTAGAATCACAACGTTTAGATGAGCGAGGTACTGGAGAACAATCAGATAATGCTTCTTCAAGACTTCTTTGGAAGAAAATATGGAATATCGATGTGCCTCCTCGAATTCGATCCTTTGTTTGGCGTGCGTGCCAGAACATATTGCCTTGTAAATCGGCTTTTACTCGAGGGGAGATTTTAAGTGATTCTAGTTGCCCGTTTTGTGGTCTCGAAGAGAACACTTTGCATGCTTTATTCCATTGTCAACTTCCTGCAGCTGTTTGGATTTCTTTTCCTCATTTGTTGGTCCTTGCTGACCATTCTCACACTTTTTTAGATTGGGGAGAGTAGGCGGTGATGCTGTCAGCTTGGGATCAAGGGGTTTGGGCTTTCCTATGCTGGCAAATTTGGTATGCTCAAAACCAATTGATCTTCAACGATGAGAAGCTTGATGTGGGGGCAATCATTCACAACAGTTTTATGCAGCTGGAGGAGTACAAAGCCGCAAATGCGAATGTTAAGTTGCCTCCACTTCCTGCGGTTACAAAAGAACAATACTGGACAAAGCCGCCGGTTGGATGGGTCAAGCTAAATGTGGATGCTGCTGTTTCACACAATGATTGTGGGATTGGCGTTATTGGCAGGGATGAGGAAGGCCGAGTTGTGTTTGCTGGTGCCAAACAGATTCAGCAAGGTAATGAAGTGGCGGTTGCTGAAGCAGAGGCTGTGCATTGTGGGGGCTTCAATTGGCTTCTTCCTTGGGGATTGAAAAGATTTGGTTGGAATCTGATTCTCTGTTACTAATTCAGAAAGCTGAACAAAGGGAGATACCTAGTGAATTATCTGTAGAAGGGGTGCTAACAAAGCTGCTGGTTAATTTTTTTTTGGTCTTGCCTTTTGGCTCGCCCGGTTCGATCGGTCGGACACCGCTCTACATCCGGACCGGGTACTTCGTGGCCCCATTTTGGGGGAGACCCTCCCAATATCAATTTTTCCATACATGCTGCCAGTGAGATTCGAACTTCGAACCTCCTGCATAACACTTAAGGAGTCTAGCACCACTTTAATTGAGCCCTTTGTTGTAACTATCGTTTAGACTTCTATGCTGTACTTGAACTTGATTTGGTTTGGTTTAATAGTATTGTGTTTCCATCAAAAAATAATCCCTACGAGAAACTCCTTAACGGAGGAAATGTGACCAAATCTAGCACCTCTTCTACCAATAAAAACAAACCTAGCACCTTGTTTTTTATATACGGAGTAGTTTTGACTTTTGAAGATATACATCACACTTCACAGCTTATCCGTTACATGAAAAAAAGGAAGTTACCAGTTACAATACGCAATAATCTGCATTTATTTTATTTAATCTTCCCGCATTTACCGCAAACGTCAGTATATGCTGACGTCATCGTCCCCTCCCATTTTTCGTATCCCCCGAGTATTTGAAGTCGAGACCACGCGAGGCAACCACCGAACAGGTAGCGTTACCCCTGACATTCCCAACTCAATTTCCCTTCTCCCTCCCCTAAAACCCTCGAATTCCTTCTGCTTTCCCTTTCCTTCTCCGGCGAGGGCCATGGGGTCAGTGCTGCTCCCTGATCTCGGCACCGAGATCTTCGTCCCTGTATGCGCAGTCGTCGGAATCGCCTTTGCGCTCTTCCAGTGGCTTCTCGTCTCCCGCGTTAAGCTCTCGCCGGAGTATTCCGCGAACCAGAACCAGAACGGTTTGGCTGACTCCTTGATTGAGGAGGAGGAAGGCCTCGGCGACCATGGCGTGGTTGAAAAATGCGCCGAAATTCAGAACGCCATCTCCGAAGGTGATTTTTTTTTCATTTGCATCCTCTCCCTTTTTCTTGGAAGTTCATGCTCCTTTTTTGAAATCGGGAAATTTTGCGTAAAATTACTAAATATAAATTAAATTGCCGTTATTGAGGAAAAAATGGTTAGGGAAGTTGAATTATAAATATAGTTTTGTTTATAGGATGTGATGTTGTGCAAGGCGGTCTAAATAAGGTGGTTTTATGTACTTAGCTTATATTTCTGAATTAATTGTTCGATCTTAGAACTCTGCTCCGTTTTCTTTGCTAGTTTTTTCAGCTTGAATTGCTCTAACTCCCTGTAAGTAATACAACAATTTTAAATTAGGTTTTTCTGGATTGAGATAAGTGAAAATGTGTATGTGGTTCTAGTGTTATTGTAGTGTTATTCATGATGGAGATTGAATATTATGACTTGATTCTTCATATGTGACTATGGACCCACAAATTGTGGGGCTTGAGATTCGATGTGTTTTGAGTTTGTTCCCTTTTGATCTGTGTTTCTGAACTTTATTTAACTACAAGTCTACAAGATTCCTTTCCTCTTTGACAATATGCCTTGCAGACATTGACAGGATGATTTGGTATATTTGTGATGACAGAGTACCAATAAAATACATTTGAAATGTTTTTTAATTGTCAATATCCAATTTTGCTCCCAAACTCAGACTCCGTCCATAGCTTTGAGCTCAGATCTAATATCTTCTGATTGGTTTTTCAGTGGCCATGAGCCCATGACTTATGGATTTCTTACAGGGACATCTGTTGTTCTTTAGTACATACCATTAAGATAACAAATATTCACCAATAATTTGCTTGGGTTAGAAGTTTACAGTCACATCTGATGGTCATGTCCTTTGGTTTCTTAGAGTTTGCGACACCTTTTTATATAGACAACGTGTATAATTTGTCTAATAGCTCTGTTCGAGAAGCTATCACTCTTCTGAATACTAGCAGTGCGCTCTTCAGTTATTAGCCTGGCAGGATTGAGATTTATATGCTGTATTTTACTGTTTGAGTAATAGCCTGGTGGGATTGAGATGGTAAATAACAATACGAGATTTCTTTGTTAAGATGGTAAATGGCTTTGGCATTTCTTCTTCTTTTGAAACATATTATAATGTCATCTCAAATTTTGTTTCAATTACTTATCCTGCGGCAACTGTTGGCATACTATAACAATAGGGTAGTATTAACTCAGCAAAGACTGATCTTTTGGTATTTCATTGTTACAGGAGCTACATCTTTCCTTTACACGGAATACAAGTACGTGGGCATTTTCATGAGTGCGTTTGCTGTCTTAATCTTCGTCTTCCTTGGTTCTGTGGAAGGATTCAGCACTAAATCTCAACCTTGTACATATGATGAAACCAAAACATGCAAGCCTGCACTTGCAACTGCAGCCTTCAGCACTCTATCCTTTGTGCTTGGTGCTGTCACTTCTGTTGTCTCTGGATTCCTAGGAATGAAAATTGCCACCTATGCTAATGCCCGTACAACTCTAGAGGCAAGGAAGGGTGTTGGTAAAGCCTTCATCACTGCATTTAGGTCTGGTGCTGTCATGGGTTTCCTTCTTGCTGCAAATGGTCTCTTAGTACTTCACATCACCATCAACCTTTTCAAGCTTTACTATGGCGATGACTGGGGAGGTTTGTTTGAGTCTATTACTGGTTACGGTCTTGGTGGATCTTCCATGGCTCTTTTCGGTAGAGTTGGTGGAGGTATATATACTAAGGCTGCTGATGTTGGTGCTGACCTTGTGGGTAAAGTTGAAAGAAACATTCCTGAGGATGACCCTAGAAATCCTGCTGTAAGTACAATTTTGAGGTCAAATATTTCTCATTCTCTACTCCCTTCGATCTAAATTAACCAGTGTTTTTAGCTTTTGACACAAATTTTCAAGGAGAGTATAACTTTTAACATTTTTAGCAATCTTACCACTTATTAATTATTATATATTCACCACCGTTTTGAGCCTGTGAATAAAGAGTTTGGAAGAAAAATTATCAATAAAAATAAATTTAAATAACAAGTCCCATAACTCACTCTTAAGTAATTGCCTAGAAACCCTAAACAACATATAAAATTGATCAAGATCCAAGGGCTAAAATGACAATATATTTTGATCGGAGTAGTAATGTGATTGTCTTTTCTTATAATTTTATTTTCTTTTCCCAGGTGATTGCTGACAATGTAGGTGACAATGTTGGTGATATTGCTGGAATGGGATCTGATCTCTTTGGTTCATATGCTTAGTCATCATGTGCTGCTCTTGTTGTTGCTTCCATATCCTCATTTGGAATCAACCATGAATTTACTGCAATGTTGTATCCTCTATTAATCAGTTCAATGGGTATTATTGTTTGCCTCATCACTACCTTATTTGCAACTGATTTCTTTGAGATCAAGGCTGTGAAGGAGATTGAGCCCGCTTTGAAGAAGCAACTGATCATCTCTACTGTTTTAATGACTGTTGGCGTTGCCATAGTCACATGGGTTGCCGTTCCTTCATCGTTTACCATTTTCAACTTCGGAACCCAGAAGGCCGTGTCAAACTGGTAAGTTATTTATTAGTACTTACTATCTATGTGGCCATTTCTACACCCTTGTTCCTTTTAATGTTCTTATCTTTGCTTATGTGGCTGTCTCTTGCTTAGAAACACTATTTCCTCTTTTAATCTGATTATGGAGTTATACTAGTATTTCAGCATGAAAAAATAACTTCTCATCTGGCAGGCAATTGTTCTTGTGTGTTGCTGTCGGGTTGTGGGCTGGTCTCATTATTGGCTTTGTAACTGAATACTATACCAGCAATGCATACAGGTAAACCGAATTCTGCTAGCAATTATATATTTACTGACTTCATCTTTTCTCTCATTTCTCTTTTTACTCTGATGCTTATATTTTCACAGCCCTGTACAAGACGTTGCTGATTCTTGCCGAACTGGAGCCGCCACAAACGTCATCTTTGGACTTGCTCTGGGATACAAATCCGTCATAATTCCTATCCTTGCCATTGCAGTTAGTATCTTTATCAGTTTCACCTTTGCTGCTATGTATGGTATAGCTGTTGCAGCCCTCGGTATGCTCAGCACCATACTGGTTTGGCTATTGATGCTTATGGACCCATCAGTGACAATGCTGGTGGTATTGCTGAAATGGCTGGAATGAGCCACATTATCAGGGAGAGGACTGATGCCCTTGATGCTGCTGGAAACACCACCGCTGCTATTGGAAAGGTTTGAAAATCTCATTTGTCTCAGCTTTCAGTTTCAAGTTTTTAGTTTGAAATCATTTTACTTTCTTATATTATCAAAATAATTGTTTTACATAGTAGCCACCTTAATTTTCAAAGTTATCATCTAAAATTTGAGAAACTACTTTTTTTTTTTTTGAAAAAACAAGCCCTAAGTTTTTGTTTCGGTTTCAGGGTTTTGCTATAGGTTCAGCTGCACTTGTATCTCTTGCCCTTTTTGGAGCCTTTGTGAGTCGTGCAGCTATCTCAACTGTTGACGTCTTAACTCCAAAGGTTTTCATCGGTTTGCTTGTGGGAGCTATGCTTCCTTATTGGTTCTCTGCCATGACCATGAAGAGTGTGGGGAGTGCTGCCTTGAAGATGGTTGAAGAAGTGCGCAGACAGTTTAACACCATTCCCGGTCTCATGGAAGGCCTCGCTAAACCTGACTATGCTACCTGTGTGAAGATCTCCACTGATGCCTCTATCAAGGAGATGATTCCCCCTGGTGCTCTTGTCATGCTTACACCCCTCATAGTTGGCATCTTTTTCGGCGTTGAAACTCTTTCCGGTGTGCTTGCAGGTGCTCTTGTCTCTGGTGTACAGGTAATATACCATAACCATATCATAGAAACTTGGCTAAGTTACAATCCATCCTTACGACTGTTAATTTTAGAAGATCACCCTTTACAAGGCTTATTAATCTAGGATTTTATTAGGGTATAGGATAATAACCCAAATTTGAAAAGGATTTTCTAGATTTATTAATCGAGGATTTTGAAGTTTTTTTAAGGCTGAGATTTCCTATATTAGGGCAATAGTTTCTAAGTCCAAGTTCTTATCCAATGCCTAATAATTGCCTATGTCAACCAATCACCACATTTACCATCCATTTGACAGTTTTTTTTTTCCCCTGATTCACTTATTACGCGTGATTTTGTATAGCTACCTAGCAATTGATGTGAATTAAATTATAAAATGTCAAGTTGCAATAAGAAAATTAATGGAATTTTCATTCATTCATTCTTCTTGTGGGGATTAGATTGCCATCTCTGCATCCAACACCGGTGGAGCCTGGGATAATGCTAAGAAGTACATTGAGGTAATTAATCACTCCCCGTCTACTCTTTTTAGATTGTGCTTCTTACAAATGGGGAACGGATTTGCAATTCATGAATCTTATTATTTTCAGGCGGGAGCTTCAGAGCACGCAAGGCAGCTCGGTCCCAAGGGCTCTGATGCACACAAGGCAGCTGTGATCGGTGACACGGTGGGGGACCCACTCAAGGACACATCCGGGCCATCACTCAACATCCTCATCAAGCTGATGGCAGTTGAGTCGTTGGTGTTTGCTCCATTCTTTGCCACCCATGGCGGTTTGCTCTTCAAGATCTTCTAGAAAGGTTAGAAATGCCTCCAAGGACAACTAACCTTTCATTTGTTCAGTTCTGTGCTTTAGTTTGATTCTCGTGTCAATTACGAGTATTATAGTCATGGCTGATGTGGTTTAAAAAACCCCAACCCTTGTTGGGTTAGGGGGTTAATGACAGTAGTTATGAAACAGCCACCTTGCGACGTAAGGTAGAGGATGCTTACATATGGCTTGATTGACTGTTGAGTCTTGCTGAAATTTGGAATATCAAGTTACATGGCATGTCAACCTTGTACTGTGCTGATTTCCAATGACTTTGCTTCCAATTTTCTAATCAAGAATTGATTCTGACATTTTGTAGCATCAAATTCGACTTCAATTCAACATTTATGAAAGTCATCCCAACTAAAACAGACGCTGAGTTCTGTTCTAAGTTCCCTAAACCTGATTCATAACTAAGCCGACAAAGTTATTTATTTAATTTTAGTCATTTAGTCCATTCTGATTTTCTCACATTTTCAACAGGATGTTAAGATGCTATAAATCAACACTATGATAGCAGGGAGATGACCAAACCCTTTGAATTTTCGTTTCTTTACCATAATTAACAAGGTGTTCCAATGATCCCAATTCACGTGTCAAGCATGTTTCATGTTTATTCAACGTGAAGTTCATGTTTAGTCAATTGATATGATTGCCCTTTGAGATAAAAAAAAAGGTGTCATGCACACGAATTTTTGACTTTTTAGACCACGCCATACTATGCCGTAAGTATTTAGTATTTCACGCCATATTAACGAGTAACATTTAAAAAGTATTAAAATAATAGATTTCACTAATTCGGATTTTGACTCTAGTGACGCCCTCCAAGTCCAAGCAGTCTTTATCATGAAAGCCAAAATTGCTTGCATCATGCTTCATATTCTGAGGTCCCAGAACTTCTTCCCAATTGAGAAGGTGAAGTATTCTTACTCCTTGATTAAACCCAAGATGAATACTGAAGTCGTCTTCTTAATTTCATCACAAATATAGAGGTAATTATGCAATTTGCATTGCAAAATACAAGACATTTTCGATGGCTGATTTCACGGACTCCCTCTACCATTGACAAGTAGCTAGCCCTCCAACCCCACCCACAACTTGGCATGCTCCTTTGTGAGATTCACCCCCAAATATTTGCTCAAGTCCCTTGTACTGGAGATTCTGCTAGCAATAAGCTCCTTCATTAGTATTGTTTGAGAAGTAGACTCTTGAATTTGAAAAACTCACATTATTACCTAGCCGTACAAGACTTTTCTAAGTGCCAAAAATATGCAACCCTTGTTGTCCAATGTGAATCTGCACCCAAGTATCACCATAGATCGCTTCCTCAATGATTTGGCCAAGTTTTTTCATCCATTTTGTTTGCTACATAAAAGATCTATTTCTGCTCTAGGGTCGTGTCCACTAGGCCTCAAGCTTCGCCATGTAGTTGACAACGTTGTTGACTTCCCTGAACACTTGCACCACGCACCACTCTGTCACTTGATTGAAACTCTCTCCAATGCCTAAGACTAATATCTCGATCTCCAATGAGCAACTCCACTTTTCAATGATGGTAATACAAAAAAGTTGTCACCCGTGGATGCCCCACACTCGCATATGATTTCGTGAATACCCCTCCTCATTGCGAGCATTTCAGTGATTTAATATTTTGAACTTAAAAAAAAATTACAAATATCAAATCTAATAACTTAAATTTAAAATTTCATTATGTATATGGTTTCAAAATTAAACACTACTCCCTCCGTTCTATTCTACTTGTCATTTTAGCTAAATTTACGTATATTAAGACACTATAATATCTTACTAAAATGTCCCTATTAAATATAACTTACATTATTATTCATTTTCTTTCTTTAACCAATAAAATTGATCCACATAATAATTGTTCATAGAAAATTGAAATATAATTAAGTTGGGAGAGAGATTTAGATAATAAATGAAGGGGTATATTTGAAAAATTATGAATACAATATCAAAAATGACATGTTTCATGGAACACAAAATTAAGGCTAAAGTGACAAGCAGAATAGAACAGAGGGAGTATAATTATAATTTTTTTACGTTTTATACATAAAAAAACAAAAACACATACCGAGTTTATATAACGAGGTCGGGATGGGTAATACATTCCTCGTCCCCACCACGTTTTAAATCGGGGATGCAAAATCGACCCTCGTCCCGTCCTCGTCCCCGTCTCGAATACCCGCCCCTAACAAAGCGAGTCCCCGTGGATCCCCGTCTCCACGGTTTTTTGTGCCTCCCTAACCACGATCATTGTTTAATGTAGAGTTTAACAAAAAAAAAAAAAACTATTACATAGAATGGAGGAATTTCATCCATTGATAAAAATTTAATAGCTAGAGTTTGTAACTCAAGCACACCAACCCCCGCATGGCGCATCTATATAAATACTTCTTCACTTTTCCTTTCCGATTCGCAGCAAGCAAACCAATCCCCCATTAAAATCCATCCATCTCTCTTTTTCGATCTCGGATTCTCAAAAATCATGTTTTCACTCTCCTCTCGCCACTCCACACCAGTCACCCGTTCGCGGCCATCTCCGCCGTCGCCGGCACCACCTTTCCGCCGGCGCATCTTCTCCTCTCCTCCCCACCTCAGCCACCACATCCGCCCCCTCCGGATAACAAACATTGACGCCGCCCAGCCCTACGACTACGAATCCAAGCTCTCCAATCGTCGTCTATCCGTCGACCACACCACCAACGGCGCGCCCTCCGATTCCTACCCCAAGCTTAAAATCGGCATAATCGGATTCGGAAACTTCGGCCAATTCCTCGCCAAAACTCTAGTTCGCCAGGGCCACACCGTCCTCGCTTACTCTCGCTCCAATTACTCCCAATCCGCCGCCAAACTCGGCGTCTCCTTCTTCTCTGATCCCCACGACCTGTGCGAGGAGCATCCAGAGGTCATTCTCCTCTGCACCTCGATAATTTCCACCGAATCCGTTCTCCAATCCCTCCCTTTACAGCGGCTAAAGCGCAATACTCTGTTCGTCGACGTCTTATCGGTGAAGGAGTTTCCTCGTTGGCTGTTTCTCAAGATTTTGCCCCGCGATTTCGATATTCTTTGTACGCATCCCATGTTCGGGCCTGAATCGGGTAAACATGGATGGGATGGCTTGCCTTTTGTGTACGACAAGGTTCGGATTGGGAAATCGGAAGCTAGGGTTAGAAGGTGCGAGAATTTCATTCAGGTGTTTGAAAGGGCAGGTTGTAGGATGGTGGAGATGAGTTGCGCCGAGCATGATTATCACGCCGCCGGTTCACAGTTCATTACTCATTTCATGGGAAGGGTTTTGGAAGTGCTGAAGTTGGAGAGCACACCAATTGATAGCAAAGGCTACGAGAGCTTGCTGAATTTGGTGGGAAACACTTCGAAAGATAGTTTTGAGTTGTTTTATGGACTGTTTCTGTACAATAAGAACGCCGTAGAGCAATTGGAGAGGATTGGTTTGGCTTTTGAGATGGTTAAGCAACAATTGATGGGCCATTTACATGGGCTCTTGAGAAAAGAGTTGTTTGAGGGTATTGAACTACAGGATCACGAACGGATACCAGAAGAGACGACGGAGAAGGAAATCGGTTCTGAGAACAAATTGATAGCAGAGGAGAGGAAGGAGAGCAAATTGATACCAGAGGAGATGACTCCATCCCATAGTAATAAGGTGGAAAAAGAAGAAATATAAGCTATGTGGAGGATTTACTATGGGAAATGATGTCTAGGTATAGAGTCTCTTGAAGCTCATTTATGCATGGAGTTAATAAAATTTGGCTGTAGCTTTTGGTTACTCTTATTCCTCTCATGTCTTGGATGTTCCAAATTCTGTGATAGCTGAAGTTTAGAAGTAGGACAGTAGGACTAGTTGGCTCTTCATATAAATAAGTAATTCAGCCAACATTTGTAATAATTTTGCCACTCTTTTCATCTAAAGGCTTGGATAATATTATCCATAGGTATAATATAAGATAATTACTTCTATACTTGTTAATTATATTTTCTTTCATTTTGCTGATTGTCTTATCTTTCATTTGAATTGGCTTGGAGTATTTGGTTTCTTCTGTAGTGTTTTTCAGCCAAATAGTATTTCTTAGCTGAGTTTACAAGTATGTAGCCTGTGATACAAAATAAAGATCTCCATCTTTTCATAGATGGTTTTTGTTTTTTTTAGCATTGCTGAAAAGTGAGAACCAGTTTTTTCCTGATCCTTGAGCCTTTTATATCTATTACATTTGAAATTGATGGAATTCGGATACTAGGAATGATTTATGCAATAAAGAAGCAATCCATGTAAGCGAAAAGCATAGGGCTAGCTGTCCATCCAGACAACTTGGAAGTATGTTATTCTGATCTTTCAATGTTTTGCAGGCACAAAATGGCACTTGAGTTTGGGAAATGAACAATTCAAATCCTGACTGCTGACAATGGTGATTCTCCCCGCTGGTAATGCTTGAAGAAAATCTCAAGATAGTTTTTCACCTTCTTGTACTTTTGAGGCCTGTCTTCTGTTATAAGCTCCTCCAATGGTCCGATCTCTTTGTCTTCATGAGCACAACAGAACATGGGCAGAGAGATCCTCTCATTCTCTGCACTTGTCACCACCCTATGCGTCGGACTCTTGAATATTCCGTTACTCATTATCTACACGACATCATCCAAACCAATGCAAGGTTTACTACTAATCACAGGGAGTAATGTTTAGTTCTCGTTTGTGGCTTTAATGTAACCTATGATCTAGAATTGAGATATCGAGTGTTACCTCTAGTTGATCACCGACATTGATGAAGAGTGCCTCAGGAATAACAGGTACCTTATACCACTGATCATCTTTAAGCACTTGAAGCCCTTCGACTTGCTTATCCTGCAGGAGAATCGTGATGAACGATCCATCAGTATGCTCATGAATCCCGAGGACTCGGTCTGGTAAAGGACACTTCGGGTACATATTCAGCCTCGCTAAGATCGTTCCGTTCTCTCCATACTCCGTTAGAAAGGACGCGTCCTCCAAGTCCAATGACCTCGCCATGGCCTTGAACATGGCTTGGAGTATCTCTTGCATCTTCAATGAATATTGATGCATCTTCTCCTTGAAGGCTTCTGGCTTTTCGGGCCAAAACTGATCCCTTCTCTTGTGAACCGGGTAAGTCATGAGGTACATCCGATCCGTCCAGTCAAGAACCTGATCCTCGGAAGTAAACGTGTCGTTTCCATAGCCCTCGAAATCGTCGATCGGTCTAGCACACTTTTGTTTCTCCTCCAGAGGAAGCTCAAAGAACTGCTTCACCACTCCACGCATCTCCTCGAGCGACGAACTCGACATCCCATGATTCACAATCTACACTCGACATTGATGTCCAAACATGAAGCTAATGAAGCAAAATGTGTTTTCTTTGTTTTGAAAATGCTAAACATAATTTACCTGAAAGCAGCCCCAGGAGCTAAGAGCTGACCTGAACTTGCTGAGTTCTGCTTCTGATGAAGATCCTAGGAGCTCGAGATCGATCAATGGGCAGTCCATTTGAGGAAGAGAGGCGTCGAATGCCACGTCAGCATCAGCGGTGTTCTTGTAAATATACCTCGCTGGAACCGAGGGGTCACCGCCGCTGCCACTTTGTGCTAGATCTTGGACGTGCTTCTCCGGCAGCTCTATGTTAGCTGAAGGCAATTTTCCGGCGGCCATGCTTAATGTGATTGCTCTAGGATTGATGGTTATGGTGCAAATGAGGATTTTGTTGTGTAGTAAGGTATGCTTTCGATCTTCTGCACACCATATCTTTTTATATATTTGAATGCAGACGAATTTTTCTTGTTTTTTAAAGTCTGAGCAAGCTGTTGTTCCGTGTCACGATTGAGTGTATTATTTTCATTCATATAAGTAAATATAATGATAATCTTATTTAAATTTTCAAAGGACATGGTTGGACAATTGCAAAATTATAAATTATACTCCACTTGGGTCGATTGCGTTTGCTGGTTTGATCTTTAGAAATTGCACAGTAGATCACTCAATTTTTCGGGTTATAGCTCTTAGTCTTCTTAGTAATAATGTGTTTATAGAACATAAGAACATAACATAACTCTCATAGCACAATCAATTTCAATATTCTCAACATCAGCATCGGCAGCTTTTCTTATATCATGGCTTCTTGTTGATTGATTCTTGTGCTGATCTGGCATTATCGATCTTTGACAAAAATTAGATTATATAATCGAGGGATATGGTTTGATTGATTTCAGAGCTTAAAAAAATAAGCAAATCTCGCCTGCAATCAATTCAAGAGGTATGGACTAGTAGTAGTCGATCGTCGTAATTACTTATATCAATATACAAATATAGCGCACCTGAAATTTATGATATCATTATGTAATATAGTAATTCGTACAATTTGTTTATTAGTACATGTAACATAGTTGAATGCGGATTAATACTTTTAAGATTTTCATATCATAAAGCACCATTCAAATTTGAGGGAATTTTTCACCCATTAATGCTATTGTTTGCTCTGTTTTTTTATGGTGTCTAATTGGTCAATTAATGAAAGGATATATAGTTATCTTTATCTATTTTAAAAGTGTTATTATTTGTCTTCCCTTTGACGTATACGCTATGGTAGTATGGTCTTTTTTTTTTAAATATCATCAGGTGTAATGATCGCTACATTATCTCATGTTGAACGAACGCCGCCCATCTTGTGGACCAACTACATTGCTTATTACTTGATCTAATGATCTGGACCAGGCATCCGAGCTCGACTCTCCTAATTCCTAGTCTATTAGGCTAGCCTTGAGCATATTGCGGAATCAAGTTTTTGTGCTACTTGAGAAATTCACATTTCTTACATTTGTCCATTTGCATTATATGTTTTTCAGGCATTCAAGATCTACGAATCTGTGATGCATTTGATAGCAATATTGGATGGGAGTAGAAAACTATATGTACAGTACAATAGAAAAGCACCAAGAACTTACAATTACAAACAACAACAATTACCCAGTGGAACTTCCTTTACGGGAAATCTGGAGGGTTAGGAACTTACAATTACAATTGAACTTAATATAATAATGTCTTGCAGGCACAAATTTATTACAAAAGGCCACTTGGGTTTGATTAGGAAATGGATCAACACTTAATTAATCCTGACCGCTGAGAGTGGTGGTTCTCCCAATTGAAAATACTTGAGATAAATCTCAACGTACTTTGTGACCCTCCTGTACATCTGTGGCCGATCTGCTGTGATCAACTCTTCCAACGGCCCAATCTCGTTTTCTTGATCGGGATAACAGAACATGGCCAAAGAGATCCTCTCGTTCTCCGCATTCGTCACCACCCTATGCAACGGGCTCTTGAATATTCTGTTACTCATAATCTGCAACAACAATCGTTTGTGTAAATTAGGGTGAATCGAGTTGGATGGGAAGAACAAAAAAAAGTCTCTCTAACTCTTACCTCTAGTTGATTACCGACATTGACAAAAAGGGAATCAGGGTTGACCGGAACCTTAAACCACTGATCATCTCTAAGAACTTGAAGCCCTTCGACTTGCTTATCCGCTAAGACAACCGTGATGAAGGATCCATCTGTATGCGGATGAATCCCTAGAACTCGGTCCGGTAAAGGACACTTCGGATACATATTAAGCCTCGCCAAAATTGAGCCATTCTCTCTATACTCCTTCACAAATGCCGCCTCGTCCAAGTCCAATGACTTGGCCATGGCCTTGAGCATGACTTGGAGTATTTCTTGCATCTTTAGTGAATATTGATGCATCATCTCCTTGAACGTTTCCGGTCTTTGGGGCCAAAACTGAAGCCTACGTTTGTGAACCGGGTAAGTGGTGAGGTACATGCGGTCCGTCCAATCAAGAACCTGATCCTCGGAAACGTACGTGTCGGCTCCGTAGCCCTCCATGTCGTCGATCGGTCTAGCACACTTTTGTTTCTCCTCAAGAGGAAGCCCGAAGAATTGGTTGACCACTCCTCGCATCTCATCGAGCGATGAACTCGACATCCCATGATTCACTAGCTACGTACGTGCACTCAATATTAAAACTCCTATAAAGTGGAATTAGATACAAGAACACATGGTAGTCATCAAATTAGTTAGCAATTACCTGAAAGCAACCCCAGGAAGTAAGAGCAGAGCGGGACTTGTGGAGTTCTGGTTCTGATGAAGATTCGAGGAGGCCAAGGTCGATCAAAGGGCAGTCCATCTGAGGAAGAGAGGCGTCGAATGGACCAGCGGTGGCATTCTTGTAAATATAACTCTCCGGGACCTGAGTTTGTGCTAGCTCTTGCACGGCCTTCTCCGGCAACTCTACCAGAGCTGAACGGAGATGAGGAGAGGCCATGCTCGCTTGATGTTTTCGATCAGGATCAGGTTTGTTGTTGCCTTATAAGCATATCATAATGATGATTGATGAGTTTATGGCCGATATGTACCTTCTTGGCACCTTCTTAAAGCAAGTTGGGGTCTGTACGTAATTCAGTGTACATCTATTATTCCATAGTTTGTATTTTTATCAATAAGTTGAAATCATAATGATTGATAGATATTTTGATAATCATAATGAATGACTGGCGTCTTTTTTCCCATTTAATAACATGCTACAAGGAAAATCACAACCATATAAAGACTTATGAAATTTTTTCATACCATTTGTTTTGGAGCTTGATTCAAACCATATAAAGACTTTGTAAGCTTATACACCTTGTTCTCTTTTCCAGAAACGGTAAATTTAGAAGGTTACTGCATATAAATCTCTTCTTCCAAATTACCATAAAAAAATACTATTTTAATATCCATATGATGTACAAGTAAGTCATAAGAAGTGGCTAATGTAATTGGAGCATGTGTGGTAGCAATTTTAGTCACAAGCGAATATGTATAAAAGTAATTAATTCAGTGCTTTTGTGTGGAGCCCTTGATTACTAGCCTCGCTTTATATCTTTTTATGGAACTATCTGTTTTCAATTGTTTTTTTACTAAAAATTCATTTGAAACCTATAGCTTTATTGCCTTTAGGTAAGTCCACCAATTTCCATGTTTGGTTAGACATAATGGGTTCTTGTTCATTATTAATTGCCTCTTTCCGTGTCCCCCCTCCCCCAAAGTTCACTATTAATTGATTTTAGTTCACCTCTTAAATAATTTGCTCGAAGATTTAATCTTTCCTCGATATGTCCTTTGTCACACCTATCTTCAAATCCCCAACCTTGAAAAAAAACATGCCTCTACATTCTAATGTTCAGACATTCAAGGAAAAAGAAAAGAGGGTGGATAGATTAGTGTAATGAAAGACTAGCAAGTGAATGACAACTAGGGTACTAACTAAACTTGTTACAATCAATCTTCAAATGATATTGATTGGTCGATAATCCAATAGTTAGTACTTCTATAGATAGAGAGAAGGCTTATTATTGGTAGCGAAGGCTTGCGTGAATGGGTAGTTACGAAAGAGGTCTCGAGTTCGATTTCTGCTTGTAGGAGTTCCTCTCATTTTCTTAGCTTTCTAGAAGGGTTGTGCTATTGGGTTGCTCCTTGGGCCCAATTTACTTAAAAAGAATCCAAGTGGGTCAAGGTTAATTTGGCCTGCTCGGTTTACTTCTGCCAAATTTTGTCCTTACTAAATATTAAAACTTGTCAAATTATTTATAAAATAAAATTTTTTTTTATTTATCTCCCTTATAAAGATGGATTTTAAATTGAGTATGAAGGCATATTTATTTAATATAATTTTTTTATAAAATAGGATCCACTCAGATTTTATTTCAACAACGGAGAAAGAATAGGGCAGAGTACATAACTAATGACCATAAATAAGTTCGAAACATAAATTCCAAATCCAACCAATTTAAAATTCCCTTAATTTTCTCTTTAATTCGAGCTTAAAGTAAAAAATGGCACCAAACTCTTCGATTTAGATGATTTTAGTTGAAATTAAATACCCTAAAGTGTAATAGAAAGTAATGAAAATTGGAAAAGGAAGAACAAGTATCAATTTCTTTCCTAATCTAGAGAATGATGGAAAATTTTAATGGACTTCGAAGAGGGCGTGAACGACGAGCAAAAGAAGGTTTATTCGAACGATGAGAGGTCTAGTGAAAATAAAAGGCTAAATGTGTATTTTATTAATGTGTATTTTATTAAAAGGGTTAAAATGAACAAATTATCCGATTTTAATGAAGTAAGAAACTCTTATTTGGATAGATAAAGGAAACTTCAATTATCAACAATTGTTTTATGCAACATTTGCATAAACTCAAAAACTATGCCACTTGTATATTTCTACCAAAAAAAAACTATGCCACTTATAAGAAGGTATCAATTCTTCCATGTTTGGGTGTTTGGCAGTGATAGCGTGAGAATGCTGAGGAGAAAGCCCACCAAAATCGAACTTCAACTCGAAGACAAAGACGAACTCCAATCTCTCCAATCCCGCTCCGCCTCCGCTTCCACCTCCGGAGAAGCCGCCCCCACCGCTTCTCTTCTCCACCGCCTTGATCCTCGCTCCTCCACTACTTCCAAATCCGATCGAATCGGCCTCCCCTCGTCCTCCTCCTAGCCATGGAAGTGGAAGTCAAGCTCCGCCTCCCAGACTCCGCTTCTCTCCACACCCTCGCCTCCGTTCTCTCCCCCTTCCTCCTCCACACTCACCACCAACACAACCTCTTCTTGGACGGCGCCGGATCCCAGCTCGGCTCCCGCCGCGCTGTCCTCCGCCTACGCTTCTACGGCGAAGGAGAAAACCCCTCCCGATGCGTCGCCTCTCTGAAGGCGAACGCCGTCCTCGTTAATGGCGTCAGCCGTGTGGAGGAGGATGAGGAGGATCTGGATCCCTCGATTGGCCGGGCGATATGCGAGGATCCGTGCTTGATCGCGTCGGATTCGGAGTCTAGTGTTTTGAGGAGGGTGAGAGAGGAGTTTGGGGTAGAAGACGGCATATATGTTTGTTTGGGAGGGTTTAAGAATGTTAGGAGGGTTTACCAGTGGGAAGGGCTGAAACTGGAGGTGGATGAGACCTCGTTTGATTTTGGAACTCTGTATGAGGTTGAATGTGAGAGTGACCAGCCTGAAAGAGCCAAGGAGATGATTGAGGGCTTCTTGAGACAGAATGAGATTGGTTATTCCTATTCAAAGATGTCCAAGTTTGCAATTTTTCGTGCTGGAAAGCTACCGGCATTGCCTGTGAGTAGTCTTGATTCATCATCATGATCCTGTGTTGCTTATGATATTTTTCATTATCTGTGGCCATTGATGTTTGTGTGATTAAGGCATGTTATGGATTGATTTTCTGTTTTGCAAGTCGTTTGTGTGTTCCATTACAAACCTCAAAAGCCTATACGATATTGATGGTGGAGCTGATTCTTTTCATATGTATTTCTGTGAGAAGTGATCAGATATCTTATCTTAATCTATTTATGTAGTTGGTTATTCTCATAATTTATAAGTTTTAAGACACATAACTGATAATGTATAACAAGATTTAGTGGCTCGTTGTTGGGATTTGATACACAAACTTTGTAAATCACAGCCAATAGGTTTGTTTGTTGAGACGAGGACACTATGCCATATCATGGTTTGTCCTAACTCCCTTCCCTCACTCAGTATATTTATAAAATGCACTTGGTTAATTGCAGCTTCTGCCCAAGCCCATATGTATATTTGCATTTAGATTCAAGTCATTTTGTTTGCTACATTGCCGGTTTCTTTAAATGTGCAACTGTCACTATCATGTTTCTTTTGTTTCCTATTATCAGTTAATTGTGAGTTCTTCAACAATAATCTCATGCCTTGAATTTTTTTTTTCATGTGACTGATGCCATAAGGTTATATAGCTTTTGAATCCTGGATATGGAGTGCTTTTTCTATCAATGTTCTGAAAGTATGCGTGTTCATATTTTACCTTTTCATTTCTCTTCAGTACCTTTTTTCATAGAGTGCTTGAATCTAGGAACTGGAATTTCTATTGTCTTCAGTGATAAGCATGCTTGGTTGATTGCCAATAATATGACATTCATCTACCCTCTGCTAACAATTAATCAGTAGGATCAGATGATGGTATGAATTTATTAAATTGATTGTTCATCTATTTTCAGAATACACCAAGATCTATGAAAAACTTGGTGTTAAATAATGTCTATTTTGCAGGACTGTGATTGAATGTACCAACCAGAAGACGTGTGGCATATGTTGTTGTAACCGCTATCTTAACAATCTGCTCTGAATTCCTGTTTTTTGGACCTGAATAAGAAACAATGTTTAGACTTTTGATGGTTAGTGAATCAATTTTATGTAAGAGTGACCAGTTAGTCACCCAGTGACGAGCTTTACTTTGAATCGGGTGTCACTAGTCAAGTCATTTAGAGTGCATCGTTTAGTCATGAAATGCAACAAATATCATTCTTGTGCTTCAAAGAATCACTTTTTCAAGTTTAAAGGTTTAGGGCCTATTTGGATCGTACACAATAATGCATTATCTTATATTATAATGCAGGATTTAATGTAAGGTTTGGGGTTGTTTTTTTAGCATTTTGGTTGAAGTCATCAAATCGAGAATGTTGGTTATTGGATCAACTTGGAGCACATTTTTACTTTTTTAGCATACATGATAATGGATTAATGGTTAAAACTTTCTATTAAAATTTAAATCAAGAGAATGAACCCTCACAATTCAAACCAGAGATTTTTTTTTTCCGGGCTCTTAGAGTGCATCGTTTAGTCAAGAAATGCAACAAATATCATTCTTGTGTTTCAAAGAACGACTTTTTCAAGTTTAAAGGTTTAGGGCCTATTTGGATCGTACATAATAATGCATTATTTTATATTATAATGCAGAATTTAATGTAAGGTTTGGTGTTGTTTTTTAGCATTTTGGTTGAAGTCATCAAATCGAAAATGTTGGTTATTGGATCAACTTGGAGCACATTCTTACTTTTTTTTAGCATACATGATAATGGTTAAAACTTTCTAATTGAATTTAAATCAAGAGAATGAACCCTCACAATTCAAACCAGAGATTTTTTTTTTCCGGGCTCTTAGAGTATACCCAAGAGTTGCTCTAAAATTTACTTCAAAATAGAGAACCAATAGTCATATTCTCTAAAAAAAATTCAGTCTAACTCCAACAGATTCTCTATTTTGGAGAACACTGTATTTAATACTTTTATTTTTATCATATAAAATATTCTACCATACATATTTAATAATTAATTGAATATTATCTTACTTATTAACATAAAAAATTCTAAAATATTAATCTAATAAATGATAAATATTTATTATTTTACTTAAAGAAAAAATAAAATAGTAACCTAATGAATGATAATTATTTTTTATTTGACTATAAGAAAATAAAATATTCTAGGATTTTAAAGCATTTTCAACAAATCTTTTATAATAGGGAAAGAGATAGGGAATCTGTTAGACCAAAAAAGTGGTCTAAAATCTCTAAAAGTTCAATCCCCAAGAATTTGGGGAATCTGTTGGGCTTGCTCTTACTTCATCTTATTTGCTGGTAAATGACACTATTTGGAGACAAAATTGGTAGCGAAATCGATTTAGCGACCATATTCTGGTCGCTAAACATGGTCGCTAAAAGGCCGAACGCTAACCAAGCGGCGACCATGTGGTCGCTACCACTAGCGACCACAACGACCAGGTGGTCGCTATATATAGCGACCATGGACGCCAATGGTCGCCACTAATATGGCGACCGCTTTTGTGACCATAGCGACCACAGTGGTTGCCAAATTCAGCGACCAGTTGGTCGCCACTGGTTGCCAAATTCAGCGACCAGTTGGTCGCCACTGGTCGCCCAATATAGCGACCAGTTGGTCGCCACTGGTCGCCAAATATAGCGACCAGTTGGTCGCCACTGGTCGCCCAATATAGCGACCAGTTGGTCGCTAAAATAAAAAAAAAAACGCACGGGCCAGATCTTTCTCTGAGCCTAAAGAGCACGATCGTGCGCATATAGGTGCAGGGGTGTTCAAAATTTAGCGACCATAAAAATTTTTGCGCTTTATTAATATTAATTTAGATTAATTTAAAAATATTTGAATTGCAGAAACAAAAATATTTACAAAATTATTTACAAAAATATTTACAAAAATATTTAACCTAAACTAGTTGGTTCCGTCGGGGTTGGCCGGATCACTCCCGTCGGGACCATGGGATCCACCTTGCTGCGGGTCGAATCCTTGCTGCATCCTGGCCATGAACTCCTCGAGCCGAGCGACCCTACTACGCAAGTCCGTCACTTCAATCGTAAGCTCGGTGTCGCGCTGTGTCAAATGCTCCACCCGAGGAGGTTCTCGATGCGGCACCGTCAATCGCGACCCGTAGTACTCGGAGGCGGCGTTGCCAAGCCCGAAGACAGCGCCGCCCAGGCCCACCCCTCCAGCGGCCGTCAGAAAGGCATCGCACTCGTCCGGAAAGGACGGAGGGGTGCCCGACTCCGAGGACCTCTGGGAGAGGATCTCCTGGGTCCGAGCCTAAAAAATACGTAAATAATATAACTAAAAACAACAATATACGAAATTAAATAAGATATGAAATAAGTGAATACTTACAGCGATCTGGGCGGATCGGTCGTCTATAAAATGCCGGTCCGAGCATTGCGTGTGCGTTTCGATGAGAAGCTCGAGAGGCGTAATCGGACGACCCCGTTGGGTTTCCTACGAAAGATTAACAATTATTAAGAGTATATTAACTTATTATAAATAAATTTAAAGTAAAATACATAAGTTTAAAGTAAAATAACGTACCAATCGATGCATGGTATCGAGGTGGGACCTCAAACCGCTACCGTGGTTCGCCAGATTGGTATGCCAAATTTTCTTCTAACGCTCACAATTGGCCTTGTACTCGGGCGTGTTCCAATACGCCACCCAAAGGTCCCAAGCAGCGGAGTTGATCCAGTTCGGTTTCTTCCCCGCCCGACGACTCTTCCCAACCTTGTCGCCATATCGCTTCTTGACGATCTTCTCCCATAGTAATCGGACCGTCTCGACGTCCATACCTGGCCTCCAAATAAAATCGAAAACAAAATAATTAATCAAACATATTAGTCAATAAATACGAAATATGTAAAACTTTATGCGAAATGAAATAAATTTACCCTCCAAGCCTCAAACGACCGAGCCTTTGATACGACCGTGGCAAAGTCGAACTCCGACGCCCTATCGTCGGGTTGGCCGATAGTGATGCGCGTGGACCACCGCGACACCATCCCCGGCAGCTGCAAGCTACGATATTTCGTAAAACGTGTTATAACATGTTTTTAATAATATATAAATTTAAAATAAATTGAGTTTTCGTTTGGTACGTACCTCCCGCCGCGGATGGAAAGGTCCCATACACGGTTGGGATCGAGACCATTGCTCGATCCCGCCGAGGGAGCCGGAGTAGGGGCCGTGGACCTCTATACGGGAGCTACCTCGTCATCGGACAAGTGAGGTGTGTCCGTGTGGGTCGCCTCGGAATCGTGCTCCTCGTTCGGAAGAGGAGCTCGTGCACGACGTCGTCCTCCTGACATACTAAAACAAAAAAACAACAACACTAACAATAAATACAACCACAACATCAATAACAACTTAAACAACAACAACTACAACATCAACAACATCATCATCAACAACAACAACAACAAAACTCAACTTCAACAACAACATCATCATCAACAACAACAACAACTACTTCATCAACAACATCATCAACAACAACTTAAACAACAACAACTACAACATCAACAACATCATCAACAACAAAACTCAACCACAACAACAACATCATGAACAACAACAACAATAACAACAACAACAACAACAAAATTCAACTACAACAACAACAACTACAACTACAACATCAACAACTACAACATCAACAACATCAACAACATCAACAACATCAACAACTTAATCATCATCATCATCATCATCATCAACAACAACAACAATAACAACAACAATAATAACAACTTCAACAACAACAATCAAATTCAAGTGGAGGCCAATCCATAATCAACAACAACAATCAATCGATCAAAATTAAACAACAACAAATCCCAAAAATCAACAAATTCAACCAAATCCAATCCAAAAATCAACCTAATTTAAACAAATTCAATCCAAAAATCAACAAAAAAACCAAATACAAACCCTAAACCAACCTAAATTCAACAAATTCAATAAAAAAATCAACCTAAATTCAATCCAAAAATCAACCTAAATTCAACAAAAAATCAACCTACATTCAACAAATTAAACAAAAAGTTTCGGGTTCCAACCTTAAACAGCGGCGTCGCTAAGGCTGGACGGCGCATGTGGCGACGCGAGAGGCACAGGTGGCGCGCGCGAGAGGGAGGCCGAAAGAGAGGGAGGGAGGCGCGGGAGGGAGGCGCGGGAGGGAGGCGACGCGGGAGGGAGGGCGGCACGACTGCCGACGAAGAGGGAAAAAGAGGAGGCGCGGAGGGAGGACGGCGGAGGGAGGATGCCACGCGGAGGGAGGAAGGCGGAGGGACACGCGGAGTAGAGGGCGGCGCGGGAGATCGGCGACAGAGATCGGCGGAGGGAGAATCAGCGCGGAGAGTGAAAAGGCGGATGTGTCGAGGGAAATGAAGGGGAAGAAGACGAAACACGTCTTTATGTTAGGGTTAGCGATCATGTGGTTGCTAACCCTAATAGCGACCATATGGTTGCTAACCCTAAAATTTGTAAACGACGCCTTATTTTTCAGAATCCCTCCAATTATTTGGATTTTTGCCCTATATTTTTCATTTTAGCGACCATATGGTCGCCAAATCGCAAAAAAATTGAATTTCGTGCAAAAAATTTGAGTTTTGATATCAAATTTCGAGTTGGAGACTACATGGACGCAAATATAGAGACCATATGGTCGCTAAACCGGAAAATACGTCCGGTCTAGCGACCATCTGGTCGCTAAATAGAAAGATATGGGGGCAAACAACTACAATTTTGCCAAAACAAACATTTGTCTTAGACTACGAGATGACCGAAATTAACTTATTTGACAAAAAACTCAATTGTACTAAAACAAACAACTGAATTTCTTCGAAACTAAATCAAGTTACAAACAACTTCATTGATTGTGATACGCTGGTTTTAGTACAGCGTAATTATGTATTTTAGGCTAGATTAGGGTGTTTATTTATAATATCAGAAAAGCCTACAGATGAAGAGTTTCAAGACAGAAGTCCTAAGTTCGAGCTGAAGACCCGCTTTACAACGGTTGCTAAGGAAAACGAAGATGAAGGTTCGAAGAAAACAGGACCCGCGACCGCGGGTCGGGACCAGAGACCGCGGGAGATCGAGCATCCGCGGACGCCGAGAGCTTACTAGACCCACGCTCGCGGGTTGAGAACCGCGCTCGCGGGTGGCTATTTCTCCGCGCACCGACTTTCGTTTTATTCTATCTTTATTTATATTTATATCTAGTTTTATTTCGGATGTTTCTAGTATTTAAGCCTAGTTTCGTATTCAGTTGAGACTATCTAGATTTTTTCAGTTTAACCTAGTTTTTATTTTTATTTTTATTATGGAGAACTAATTTTCCTTGGAATTTGTTGGATCAAGGAAGCCTTTTTATTTGAATTCGTGAGATTCTGGTAACTTTTCTATCCTTTGGTTAATATCAAAACTCTTGTTTTTAATTCCATGATCTATGTTTGATTTTATGAGTCTGATCAACTTGTTTGATTGACTTAGATCTACTATTTGGATTAGGTTTGATTGTTGTCTGTGCAATCTTATTTATCCTTGAAACAACTCTTTTCCAGGACCGTGGATTGGAATATAGAAAGAGTGTTTGATTGTTATTTTATGCATGAGACTCGTAGCTTGATTGCATGATTTGATATCCTTTTATCCTTAATACTTTGCATGATTTGAATTAAGCGTCCTTGTTCATATCATAATTTCGCTTGGACCGTGGACAAGCGGAAATCTTTTATAAGGATTGGAATTAACCTAGGAATTATAGAAAAGTGGATGAATCGATGATCGAATGATTAAAAAGGTGGAATTGATTGAATGAACTCTGCTTTCCTTTAATTGATTTGAAACTTAGATTTGTTTGCTTGCTTAAACTCTCAAACCCCTGTTTTGTTCTTTGCTGATTGTTCAGAATGCCGATTCTCTTGGGTTCGACCCCTTACTTGCATGCTATACTTGGTTTGTAATTTAGGGTAATTTATTTTTGGTCTCGGCACAACGACTTTAGTCAAGTCAGATTCCAAACAAAACCAAGTTACAACCAACTTCATTGCTTCCAACGAAACTAAGTTACAAACACTTGCTTTATAAGTAAATTAAACGAGGTGACAAACAACTAAATCGAACAACACTTGCTTCCTTTTAAGTGGAAACATAAACAAACAACTATAATTAATTGACTCTCATGTTGTACGTGGAGTATCAACTGCCCGGATCTCCGCACCTTCGAGCACGCGAAACTGCACAGCCGTTTCCATGGCCGTAATGCGATCAGTGATGTCATCCTCGTTCAAGAAAAAATGGCAAAATCCTGGTGGTGCTCCCCCGGGAGATACTGTCCAATCAGTGATCACTACTCTTAATTGGAGATTTGGTGTGGTGCTCCATTCCATTCTTGTCTCCCTATCCTCACGCACATGCACGATGGAGAATTTGATGACTTCTGGAGCTAAGGCGATCGTTTGCCTGGTACACGCTCTCCTTTGAGCCATTGATCGGAGGATTTGGGGATGGAAGTTTTAGGTGGGATTTGATGTTGGAATTTGAGGTGAAGATGGAGCTTTCACTGGGATTTGATGTTCGAATTGGAGATGGAAATCTCCTTTTATGGTTGGAAAGGATGAATCAGAATAGTAATTGTGCATGCATGACTCTTGTCATGGTAATAGTGTTATCAGAATAGGAAATGATAATAGTATTTTCAGAATAGTAAAAGAAAATAGTGTATCAGAATAGTAAATGTTAATAGTATTATCAGAGTACTAAATGTTAATAGTATTATCAGAATAGTATAAAAGAAAATATTGAATCAGAATAGTAAATGTTAACTAATAGTGTTATCATAAAAGTGAATAACAATACAATAATAGTTTTCTGATTACATGTCTTCCTCATCTGTTTCTGTCTTACTCTCAATCTCACCCTCATACGTTTCAGTAGACGTCTCTTCTTGATCCTCAACGACATGATCCTCTCCGTTTGGGTCATTTAGCGGACCAAGTGGACCATTATCATGTGTGTCGTCGATAACTCGTGGAAGGGAAGGATCATGTTGAAATGCCTCTTCAACGTCAACCCCCCGTGAACCACTCACGTTAGGGTCTACACACATACCTTCATCGGGCTAGACATGTGACTTCACTTTACATACCGCTATCCATTCAACATCTGCACGCCTCATCTTGGGGTAATCTAGGAAATAAACTTGAGTCGCTTGATGGGCTAAGATGTAACGGTCTTTTGTTCTCAACATTTTATGTCTATGAACATCCACAAGCTTTAGTTGAGGGTGAATGCGTGTTCCTCCACGACTTCGAGTGTCAAACCACGAACAATTGAAGACAATAGGGCGCTTGACTGTTGGAGATATGTAATTCAGCTCAATTATTTCCTCTAGCACATCATAGAAGTCCTCCTCATCAATGCCAAAAAGCTTTGTCCTAGAACACAAACTCCACTACTGTCGGTAGCCCTGGTTGATGCGTGTGCCTTGGTGTGGAATCGATAACCGTTGACAACATAATCAGGATATGTCTTCACTTTTTTAGATGGTCCACGAGCTAATGTTGCAATGTTAGGAATTGTAATGCCGGACTGTCAGCCTGCATGTACGTCGATCGAGGACTCAAATACCATTTATGAACAATTTCAAATTAATTAAACTGAAAAGAATAGTAGGAAATCCTTACATGGGAGTAGAACCATAGGCGAAAGTGTCTTTCCAAAATCTTTTGCTCTTCAGCTTCGTTTATTCTTGGATTTGACGGGCGTACGAATTTTGTCAAATAGTATCTATTAAAGAGAATAATTGATTGAGTCAAGTACTTATATATATTATTCAAATCAACATAAAGAGAAACTTACTCGATATAGGGCTCCACTTCGACGCAGTTCATGAGTATGTAAGTTTGGATCAGATGGAATTCATCATTTGTGAGCACACGACCACTTGATCTGCTACCCAACATTTGCCCAGTTGTTGTAAAAATAGACAAAACGCCCGGATCAACCCCAACTAGAAGTGTGCAATTAGACATCCATATGATTACTCGCGACATGCGAGTTAAAATAATACGAGCAAAAGGTGGCTGTCTCCTGAACGAGATAGGCACTACATATTGAGCCCTCAACTTTAGCTTTATTGCCAACTACAAGTTAATTAGATAAAACCAAATTAACTACAAATTATCAAAAATTATAATTGTACATACCTTTTTTCTGGATACATCCATCTATAATTGACAGGGCCACAATGTGAAGCTTCCCGTGGCAAATTAATAGCCAAGTGCTCCATTGAATCAAATAACGCTGGGGGAAAGATATGCTACAGCTTGCAAAAAATAATTGGTATCAACCGTTGCATGAACACATGACCACCTCAAGCTTAAGCTCGTAACACGTCAGGTCCCTGAAGAACGCACTTAGCTGAGCAATAGGATCCCTGACTTTGTCAACAAGAAATGCTCGAAAAGCAACAGGAATCAACCGTTGCATGAACACATGACAATCATGACTCTTCATCCCAAAGAGTCTAAGCTTGTGCAAGTCAATGCAACGGCTCAAGTTGGACACGTAGTCATCCGAAAATTTTACTGATCTCAACCACTCAAGAAGCACTTGTTTTGCATGACGATCTAGTGCATAGCATGCCTTTGGGTACCTATTGTCCTCCTCGTCAGGTTACAACTCCGGACGCTTGCACAATTCCTTTAGATCCTTTCTAGCCGACCACTTGTCTTTCGACTTCCCCGAAACATCGAGAATGGTGAAGAAAATATTATCAAAGAAATTCCTTTCAATGTGCATGACATCTAAAATATGTCTTACCAATAGACTGGGCCAATAAGGTAGGTCCCAAAAAATGCTTTTCTTCTTCCAACCCAAACCTCTACTGACCGTCTTATTATGCTGTTCGGCTCCCACTTCAGTTATCTTCATCAAACCCATATTGTTGATCTGGTCTAATATCTCTTTCCGTCACGGAGTACCGGGGGAGCACAACGTTCCCTTCTACCCGTCTCGCATACACATCGACGGCGGAAGGTTGTAGGGTGTCAAAATCACAAGCCAACATGAGTATTGGCACCATGACGCCCCGAACGGATTGAAACCATATGTGCACAAGCCTAGTCTCACATTTCGTGTTTCTGCTGCAAAATCTGCCCATGTAGCATTGAAGTGCCTCCATGCCTCTGCATCTGACGGATGTCTCATCACCCCATCTTGTTCATGCTCTGCATGCCATCTCATGTGTTCGGCAGTCACCACCGATGTGTACAACCTCTGCAACCGTTGAGTTATTGGCAAGTAAAACATACGAGAATAGGGAATAAGTTTTGACTTGCCTTGCCTCCATCTAGGATACTCACATATCTTGCAGGACGCGTATTCTGCATCTGCACCCCAATATATCATGCAAGAGTTTGGACAACAATCAATTGCCTCATACGGAAGCTCGAGACCCTCGACGAGTTTTTTCGTGTCGTAAAATGTGGCTGGAAATGTGGTCTCCAAGTGTGAAACGCGTCCGCAGAAATCCGAGATCATGTCGTGTCCGCGCTCCGTCATCCTTAGCTTTGACTTTATGCTAAGTAGCTCAGCCGCCGCCTCCAACTGGGTCATATCACATCCAGGCCACAACGGCCTATTTGCGGCGGACAACATGTCGTACATACGTTGTGCATCGGGATTGGGCGCTTCATGATAATATTGATCCCCCTGCTCATGCCTTATACTCTCATTCTGCACGGGATCATCAATAGTGTAATGACTTCGGGCATTAAAGCCATCATAGACCATCTGCTCCATTCGATTATCATTCCCAGATACTGTTAATGCTGGATCAGTACTGCTACAGCCTTCATACTCCAACAAGGCAACGAACGTTTCATCAGTCTCTCCGTGCGAAACCCAATGGTAATAGTTTGGAACAAACCCATCCTTAACATCGTGATAATGCACATCATCTACAGGAATCAGTTTCCTATTCTTGCACCTCTGACACGGACACCTTAATTCAGATGGGTCATATGTTGGCATGGCTTTGCAAAAGTCATTAAATTGTTGAACGCTAGCTAAGAACTCGTTGTTCAAAAACCCATCTATATGACGCACATACATCCATTCACGCATTTTTCCTTCCTGTAATTCAAAATATAAGACTATAATTAATTTAATTCGGGATCATATAATCCTGGCTGTGGTGTAACACCCCCTTCCTAACCTGAAGGTATTACCGCCAGTAACCCCGATTAAGACTAAACCGAAGCTACCCAAGGCTTTAAACTAACTGAACAAACTAAAAGAAACATTACAGCGGAATAAATACAATTGGTCTTATACAAACCTTGACTTAAGAGAATAAATAAATAGAACAACCTTCTATTTAACAAAATCTTCAACAAGTCTTCCTTGAGTTCTTATTTCTGAAACTCAGCTTCGCTTTGAAGTAGTTCAATCATGATCTTCACTCAAGTATAGCCATTGGAAACCTTTCTCCAACTTCTGGAGCTTCAAATATCTGAATCCGCCTCTTGAATCAACTTCCAAGAAGAACCTGATGTGTCGTAGACCAACGGTGAACACCAACCGACCATATAAAAGAAAAGAAAAGAAAATGGACGGGTTAGTCTAATGATAGACTAGCAAGCGGAGAATCTAACTTGGTTCTTATGGTTGCAACTAAACATATTGGCATCCAAATCCGAATAGACTCAGATTATGATCCAACAGTTAACAGTCTTATAGAGAATAAGAAGGAGACTCGCATAATCAAGAGAGAGAACACCACCGCTTGTGGTTTCTTTTAAGAAGCATAAACAATTGTTGGGAATTCATATTAATCACATAACATCTTGAAAAGCCTCCAACGACTATTCAGATTAACTTAATCAAAGTTTGATTAAGAATCATTCATAACCGGAAGCAAGAACATTTTTTGAGACTCCCCAAGGGGAACGGGATCATGCAATAAAAGATTACTATCAGTTCATATTTGGTTACCCGAAGCTCATGTAGAGGCACCTACGGCAGGATCCGTCGGTCTATACCAGCACCATAATATCAGATTGGGGAGGAAGATCAGATTAGTAGGTTCTTGACACTGAAAGTACATCTTAAAAAAAAAACTCTCAATATCGAAGAATAAAACGGGAAAAGCATTTCTAGAACGAATAATGGCACTCGAAGGAAGAGCGACTTTTCTCTCAGTTTCTTTCTGTCTGTGGGACTGGCTAACCAACCATCAGGAGACGCAAATACGACAGGTACACTAATCAGATGGTTTCCGACTGGACGAACCATTCAGGTATATTATTGTGCCTAACGCACTTATCTTATATTACTTTCAAAACTTTTCACAACCAAGTTGGTGGCTTTTAATCGGCTCGAACTACCGCCGAAATACTCTGGTATTGTAGAGATCATCGGAGTATTTCATTCATGGTCATCTACCCTGTACCGAGATCGCAGGACTTAAGCTATCCTTGATCCCTCATTTGCATATGGTGAGGTAGAGATCCCAGAGGCCTATTACCAGGTCATCTACACTACACCGTGCCGAACCTGCACTTAGCTAGAGTGCACATCAAAACCCTTGCCCAAGCACAAGGGAAGAGTCATGACTCACCATTAGGATTAGGCCCCTCCTAATGCAATATTGTTTTAAAGAGAGGATATGGAACCACGTTCCCCTCCCTGAAACTACCTTAATTCAATAACAAAGTCTCAACAAGAGACAACAAACAAGGTCACCTATAACGGACCTAAATCCAGTTCTACCGCAAAACTGAATAAACAACAAGGTCATTATTTCTAACAAATATAACAACCTATCAAATTTTATTAATCATACAAGTTGTCCCAACGCAAATATGAAATGGGATCCAATTCCTCATTTAATAACAATAACGCAAGAGAGAATCGTCCACTTGCCTTATAAGGCGTTCTCAACGTCCTTAGCAATTCCAACAGTAATCTTTATCATCCTTCTGACAAATATAACTAAAGGCAGAATACATATACGGCCCCCGACCTTTGACCAATTGGTCACTTTAACACCTCACCTTTGAAAATGTTAAATTGAATACCTAAACTTACATATTGTGACCTATTGAACACCTGTTTCGTCCAAAAAATTTACGTGCACAACACGCGCGCCATGTCATTGTGCCACGTCATATATTTTGATAATAAAGATAAAAAAATTAAAAAAACTATGCCACATCATTAATAAACTAATAAGAAAATGATGCCACATCATTAAAATCAAAGGCTAAATAAGAAAAAAGCAGCAAATCAACGACGACGTTCAAGAGCAGTGAACTCAGGAGAATCTTCACCGCCGATGAACTCGGGACAGGACAGAACGACGAACTTGGTAGAAATCTTCACCGTCGACGAAATCGGGACATGATAGAACGACGAACTCGGAGAAAGAACTAACAAATACGCCTCTGGTTACTTCAACGACATCTACGACAAGAAGCTCAAGACCAACTCCGCCTCCGACGCCGGAAAGCATACCTTCTCCCCCTCAACCTCCTCTCGTTCCCATGGCATTCTCGTCCACTCATGCCCTTCCCCCCCGCCGATCTATTCGGCGACCCCAACACGGCCTCCCTCAATGGATCACCAAGTCCGATTTGAATCGGACTCGATTTCGCTCTGCCCGCTCGGCAAAACCGGCTCGGGCCCGTTGCTAACTTGTCCCCCGTCTCATTAGTTTCCGGGACTGGAAAATGCGGATAAGGAATCCGTGATCTCCAAGGGAGATAAGTTCATCCCGCCTCATCTCCGCCCAGGGTTTGTTGTGAAGAAGGAAACCGGCTGCGGACGGCGGCGGAATTGGAGGAGTAGCCGGCGACAGATCTGTTCTTGGACGTCGTCGTTGCTGGGCACCGAAAATTCCCAGATCTGGAGGAAGAAGAAGGGAAACCGGAGACTTTGACCATGAATGAAGAAGACGATGGGGAAGAAGAAGGGAAACCGAAGACTTTGCCTAGATCTGCTCTTGGATTTAGTTTTTGAGTAATAATTGCTTTATTATTTTTTATTTTTTTATAAAAATCAATTCATAAAAGAAAAGTGAAAAAAAATAATGCTAGTGTAATTGCCACATCAACTTTTTTTTAGTTTCTTACTCGCTTATAAGAGAGTGCATCTCACGCAAATGGCCACATCAGCAAACAGGTGTTCAATAGGTCACAATGTGCAAGTTTAGTTACTCAATCGAATATTTTCAAAGGTGGGGTGTTAAAGTGACCAATTGGTCAAAGGTCAGGGGGCCGTATATGTATTCTGCCTATAACAAAAGGATTTCTCAACAACGAGCTCACAGAAACACTACTTAATTGTATTCTCAACTCCTACAACTTCCTAACCGATAAACGATTTAATTTCCGAATATCGATATATAATAAATCCTTAGTTATCATGCTTCAAGGAGCCATCTTGGCGGAATTATAACTAATTATCCGCTTCTCTTTTGAAACAATTTTCTAAATAAAAATTGTTCATTAGAGACAATTCTAAAAGGTTACCAAATTTCGGATCAAACGGATTAACAACGAATCCCGAGTAATTATCCGAAGTCCTTTACCTGCCAATGGGTATCCGAAACTTGTATTCGCTATAACTGAAGATCCAGACGTCCGTTTCACGAGCGGTTCGAACCTGTAGAACCGTATCAACGTTAAGATTATATAAACCATAATTTTAATTAGCAAAGTGGAACCGAAAGGCCCTTTCGGTGGCTCCGCAACTAGCTCGCTAATTAATTTAATTTCGATCGTATATACCTTCACTCGAGCCCATGGCTCGTGTGGCTCGATCATGGCTCGATCCCCGAGCCCGAGGGTGTTTGGGCGTTTCCCGACAGCGGCTCCCATGGTGGTTGGTGGTTGGAGGGCATGGCGATCGCCGACGGTAGCCCATAACAAGGCAAAGAGATGGCCGGCGGTGGAGTGTTCTCTCGCCCGAACCCGCCGTTCCGACCTGATCCTCTCGCTGGTTTGGTTCCAGCAACACACACAAAAGGAGGAAGAAGAAGGAGAGGTGGATGAGGAGGAGGTAAGGTGGTGGCGGGACGGAGAAAGCTAGCGCCGACGGTGTGATTCGAATTCTTCCACCCGAGCCGGTCGTTCGTGCCGCCTACACTCTCTGGTTCGTATCTTTGATGAGGAAAAAGAGATATGTCAGTGGAGAAGAATTCTAAGAATTCTTTCTCAAATTTGGTTCCTTCCTTAGTAAGCAAAGAAAAGGTGCTTTTAAAATCAAAACTCGTCTCGAAACGGGACTCACGTTAAAGCGATAAATTATGTACCTCGGATGGAAAAACTTACTAAACGAAAAACGTCCCGTAAATTATGTAGACCAATAAAATCAATTTTCCATGATTTTATCATGCTACCTTTAATTTTTAAGGCTTCCGTTTCGTATTTTAAATCCTTTCCGGTACATAATTAAAAACACGACTCATCCAATAAATATTCTTTTTCCACTGAAAAATCCTAGAATTCACACCGATCCATAGAATCATTTCTTTGTGATTTTAGGATATCACCAACAATTTTCTAGGATTTAATCTCCAACAAAAATATTGGATTAAGCGTTAAAACGGACAAAAAGGTTAAAAGGATATCCAAGAAAATTCAAAAATATCCTCAAAAAAACCGTAGTTATTACATTAGTACCCCCTTAAAAATGGTTTCGTCCTCGAAACCAAGGAGAACTCAGATCACAAAGAAGAATAGCACAAGCACACACACACACCACCATTACAAACCTATACAGAAGTTTGTAGTACCCCCTTAAAAAAATCATACTATTAAATCTGCAACAAGCACAATCAACCATTGCTCAGTTACCAAATTCCTTCTTTACAACAATCACTGACATTGGAAAATGGCTCAGCATTTTCGGTCTAATTTCTCAAGTCTTTTCTTCACTTTCATTTTTAGGCCAAGGTAACCTAATCAAAGGTATTTTTTTTCTTATTCACGATTCAACCTGACCCTTCTTCACAGGTGTCATTTGGTTGAATATCCATCTCATTATTATTGAGTACATGAGATATATTGAACGCATATTATCTTAGAAGAATCACAAGGATGACATTATAGATAAAATGCACTGAAGGTGGCAATGCCAACCGATAAACAAGCTTACCAGTTCTTTCCAGTATCTCAAAAGATCCAACATAGCGAGCCTTTACGTTGTCTCGCATTCCTCAGCAGAATATGCCTTTCAAGGCGGATATTAGAAGAAATAAGTCGTTCTTTACAATGAACTTAACATGCTCTCGCTTTAAAATAACACACGATTGTTGTTGCTTTTGAGCAGTTAACACCCTTGATCGTGATAGTGCAATATCAGCTGTTATTCTCTTGGCCAAATCTAGCCCATGATGAACCTTGTCAGTGTTGTCATTCCAACAAATTGACAACCAACACTTCTAGCTTTATAAAGCCTTAAAAGAGTCATTTTCTTTATCGTGAAATCAAAATTCTTGTATGCGATTTCACTCAACCTCAAACTACCATTCCAACTCGTGTGGAATTCAGAATACATGACCTCGGGAGTTGGAATTTGTTTCCTTGCATTGCTCATCAGTTTGATGAAGCGCTAAAATTCAATTCAATCTACAAAGCTTGATGTTACTTCTTTCAAGACTTTAGCATGAAACATCCATCTCAATAAGATATAATAGTCTCTAGAGTTCTTATGAAGATAAAAAACTTCATGCATGAACACCTCAGTCGACTTCTGTACTTTCTAAGTCATCTTAATTGCATTAAATGAACACTCTAGGTGAGTTTATTCATATTGAATCATTCTTTCATTAAGTCTTTAACGCCTAATGACAAGAATCAATTTAACATCTTCCCACTTCCATTATGAAACAGAAAGAGACTATAACATTTTATCTGGTCTTCTATGCTCAATCAACACTTTCAGACAAGCCAAACATATCAAAACGAACTCGGTGACATTTCGCTTCATGTCAGACCATCATTATCTTAAATCCTTATACATTTACTCGTTCCAGGATGAACCAATTAAGCAAATAAATATGCTTCCTTTGAAATAAGCTTTCAAAGATAATCAACAATAGACACACATGAATAGTCTTAAAACCAAGCAATCCATAATCTTGATTAACAAATCCCGGTGTCTTACCTTCTTGATCTTCTTCATTGATCTTAAATAATATTACTTTCCCATACTACTTTTCCTTGATCTGGTCAACAGATTTTGAATAACATCCTAGGGTATTCAGACAACCTTGTTGTCATCCGAACTAAACCTTTAGTCCTTCTCAAATCAGTTTCTTTACAAGAATTTCTAAAATCCTTACTCAATTTCCTTATTGAGATAATATCTCAGTATTACTTTAACCAAGAATATGAGATTTATCCAACACATGACAAGACAAGAACCTATCTTGTCAATCCTTTACATCCTTTTCTCAACCAAAACTCAGCTTGGGCATATTGACATCCAAAAGTAGTTATCTTACTCAACCACTTCAAACTAAACTCTTATGCATTACTATACCAACATATTGGACAATAATACCTTTTAGTCCAATAATTTCCAACAAAATTGTCTCCATTGACAATTTTCAGTCTTTTTTCATCAAAGAACTGTTTAGACTTCACTTAACATTTTGACTTGTTGAACAACCTACTTTTAGGATTAAAAACATATCCTCACGTCTCCACTCTCTATATTCAACAACTTATCAGACTGAGATTGAATATCAATACTAATTTACATATCCAAACTCCAGACCTATTGGAGTTCTGCTTAAAGTCCTTACTTGACTATCTTATTTCAAAGAGATTTTAAGTTTTCAAGACAACATGAAAACAAATAACAACTAATGGAGAAATTACTAGTACATCCTTTATTCCAAAGAAAGGATTACTACAATATCATTCCTTAGAATGGGTTCCATTCCAGGAGTCCATATCAACTTACTTTCAAGGACAATTCCGCTAAAAGGCAATGACCTTCTTAGGTCATGACATCAACCAAGATGAACTATTAGCAAACTGCTTAGAGAATTCCAATAATTGTTGACTGAAAACAATCCCAAACTTTTAGAGAAGTACAGAGTTACTCCATGCTCTTCAAAGACCAACACAGATTTGTAAAGAATCTTACCAAATTTCTTTACTTATAATCGAACTGTTTCGGGAAGTTTGACCATACTCCTTAAATGGTATAATGCAAAAGAAAGCTTGCATCTTTTCATCTCAACCAACTACAGTTGCAAAATTCATATAATTGCAAAACTTATATGATTACCAAATCATACTAGAAATCATTCTTTAAAACCCAAGTAATTATGTGATCTTATTCCACCATGTGATCAGGATGGGGAGATAAAATAAACATAATCCTTTACTGCATTCTCATAGGAATAAGACATGTAATCTTGCCTTACCATGTGATCAAGATGGAAGACAAATCACATTCTTACTCACCACTATGAAAACTGTAGAAATTTTTATTCATGAATCCTGCATATCAATTCAACATTTCTTTGGAAAAATATCATACTTGAAATCTACAAAGTCCTAAGATCTTTCTCAAAAGAGAAAATCACAATACAATTTCAAATATCCCTTAAATAATGACAGCTTGACAGGAACTCGACATGGGTTACTAACATACTTACTCTAACTTTGAATACTGTGGAAACAAAGATTAGCTACTCTCTTGAAGAAATGGGCGCGTCAAGCCAATGCATCAAATAAAACTTCTGACCTTATCTTAATGATGCTACTAACACTTTGTTCTAATTCTGTGATGACACTTGCACATTAGCTGGCTTTACCAACTTGACAAAAGTTTTGAATCAAAACCGAGTCTCAAAGGAGCTAAGATGCTCCAACTCACTTCTAAGCCCACATTTCTCTTTGAATGTGACACTTCCTTCCCTTTTCAAGGTAGAACTTGATGACATACCTTGACTTTTCTTAAATAAACATACTGCTAGACTTTTCTATTATCCATAGTATTGAGTAATCTCTGCCTGATTTACTCAGTCTTAGCCCAACTTAACTTCACAAGTTTCATAAAAAGAGTTGATCGTTCAATTCCACTTACTTGCAATCCTTAGTAAGGACGTGGTTTCAACCACTTCTTACCCATGGAAGATTGTTCGGATGTCGTTCTCAACTTGTATGTCTCCTTGACATACTACTTTAAAGTGATGTAACAATGATATGTTACCAAAATTCAATGCTTGAGATCATCCATTTGCAGAACAATATCCCTTCTGCAACTTAATTGTCATTTAAATTCCGATATCCAAGAGTGACTATCAAACTCTTTTGACGGTTTTAAGGACTTTCCATCCTTTTACAACTTAATCCTCTCAATATAAAGAGTGAACTTTCAAACTTTGCATCTAGTTTAAAACATTCAATCCATATATCTCTCTACATATAAGGAAATTCCCTTAATTTCCAATCTCTTTTAGTAGAAGAATGCACATGACCAAACCAGATATTCTTGAACCTATCCCAATTCAACATTGGTAAACAAACTAGACTTCTCCCTCATTCTTGTCTTCTTACTTAACCATAAAAAGAAGACATATACCCTTTTATTATCTCAAGTTCAAACCACATTGCAAAGGAAGAACTTGTGGTTAGGAGACTTGCTGACAACTTAATAGTTTCACCAGTACCACCTTAATCATTAGATTTGACAGATATAAAATCTTCAAAATCCAAACACAATTGAAATTATCTTCAAGCGATAGGGTCTAAGCTTTATTGACGATAGATGATTGCTATTTTTCTCCCAATTGTTTAAAATATCACAACTGAACATACCAAAATCATTCCTTGAATGATCTTCTCAAAACTAAACTTTATCATTTCCATCCTTGAAGAAACATAGGTCAATACCATTGGCAAATTAGAACATCTCAATGCTGATTCCATTACTAGTCCATTATAGACCTGCAGTCTTTTCTCATTATCCCGAGTTGGGTATCATACAACGAAATTCCAATAACGTTGTCACATAGGTTAGTCATATGGATACCAACAACTCATGTAATCAATTAACACTTGTGCTAAGTAGTTAATTGAACATAAACACATTACTGATGAACTTTTACCTATTCAATCCATTTTGACCAATCAACCTTATTCACAACAACCTTGATGATTAACCACTTGTTCACAACTTAAATTAAACCAACATTCTTCCTTTCTTTCTTACTATAACCATAAGAAATTCACATTCCATTTAGGATTCTCAATCCTATTAACTCAAAGGATATCAACATATATGAAAATCCGAGTTTGAACACTATCAGGTTAAAAATTGAATTGCAATTTCCAATAGATTAACAATTCAATCGATCTCACACTTGAGCACTTCAAAGCTCTTTAACTTCCAACTGAGCAAAGAAAAGTACAGAATATCCATGATTCTATACTATAGAGTCACAAACATAGTTGTTGAAGAAAGTTTCCAAAGACAATCCTTTTCTGTTCAGGATTCTTTTACATCCCTTCATGATCCATACTAATCTGTTTAGAATCACTCAAGGCTCATAAGATTCTCCAAATCTCAACATTGAGGAGTAGAGGTTCCAAATCCAAACTTCTATTGATAATCGAATTTCAACCAAATTCAGAAATTCCTAAGAAAAATAATCTCGGGAAAAACTCTTACTCTTCCCAGAAACTCACTTTAAAAATTTCCTTTTTAAAGGCAACACTTGGACTTTCATATCTCAAGAAAAAGAATTAACAATTTCTTTCACATAACTTTGAATCATGAACTTTCTAACAAAAATTCTTAACTTGAAATCTTCCATCATATAAGCTTAAAATAGGAAACCTTCAAAATAGAAAGTCTTTATGAAGTACAATACTTAACTTCAAAATTTCACAAGAATGTTTCCTAATAACATGGAAGAAAGACGAGGGTACACCCAATTCAGACTCTCAAGAGAGAATAGGAATTCATTGAGAACTTGGTCAAGAACCGGTTCAACTTTAGGAATTTTCACCTAATCTTACTTTGGATCCTTCTCGGAATCCATTCCCATATCCAGGGAATCAAATGTCCACCACACGACCTTTTTCATAAAAGCTATTACAAACTTATTACCTCATGTTCTCCAATTCCCTTTCCTCTTTCTATTTCTTCACGAGTCTGACCTCCAATCTTAACCATTTACTAAAATGGTTCTAAGATAACACTAATATAGAATTCTCCATAATTCTATATGGAAGATGAAAGTCTTAAGCAAGACTTAGGAACTTTTAGCTCTGATACCACTTCTGTAACACCCCCTTCCTAACCTGGAGGTATTACCGCCAGTAACCCCGATTAAGACTAAACCGAAGCTACCCAAGGCTTTAAACTAACTGAACAAACTAAAACAAACATTGCATCGGAATAAATACAATTGGTCTTATACAAACCTTGACTTAAGAGAATAAATAAATAAAACAACCTTCTACTTAACAAAATCTTCAACAAGTCTTCCTTGAGTTCTTATTTTTGAAACTCAGCTTCGCTTTGAAGTAGTTCAATCATGATCTTCACTCAAGTATAGCCATTGGAAACCTTTCTCCAACTTCTGGAGCTTCAAACATCTGAATCCGCCTCTTGAATCAACTTCCAAGAAGAACCTGATGTGTCGTAAACCAACGGTGGACACCAACCGACCATATAAAAGAAAAGAAAAGAAAATGGACGGGTTAGTCTAATGATAGACTAGCAAGCGGAGAATCTAACTTGGTTCTTATGGTTGCAACTAAACATATTGGCATCCAAATCCGAATAGATTCAGATTATGATCCAACAGTTAGCAGTCTTATAGAGAATAAGAAGGAGACTCGCATAATCAAGAGAGAGAACACCACCGCTTGTGGTTTCTTTTAAGAAGCATAAACAATTGTTGGGAATTCATATTAATCACATAACATCTTGAAAAGCCTCCATCGACTATTCAGATTAACTTAATCAAAGTTTGATTAAGAATCATTCATAACCGGAATCAAGAATGGCTTTCCGACTGGACGAACCATTCAGGTATATTAATGTGCCTAACGCACTTATCTTATATTACTTTCAAAACTTTTCACAACCAAGTTGGTGGCTTTTAATCGGCTCGAACTACCGCCGAAATACTCTGGTATTGTAGAGATCATCGGAGTAATTCATCCATGGTCATCTACCCTGTACCGAGATCGTAGGACTTAAGCTATCCTTGATCCCTCATTTGCATATGGTGAGGTAGAGATCCCAGAGGCCTATTACCAGGTCATCTACACTACACCTTGCCGAACCTGCACTTAGCTAGAGTGCAAATCAAAACCCTTGCCCAAGCACAAGGGAAGAGTCATGACTCACCATTAGGATTAGGCCCCTCCTAATGCAATATTGTTTTAAAGAGAGGATATGGAACCACGTTCCCCTCCCTGAAACTACCTTAATTCAATAACAAAGTCTCAGCAAGAGACAACAAACAAGGTCACCTATAACGGACCTAAATCCAGTTCTACCGCAAAACTGAATAAACAACAAGGTCATTATTTCTAAAAAATATAACAACCTATCAAATTTTATTAATCATACAAGTTGTTCCCAACGCAAATATTAAATGGGATCCAATTCCTCATTTAATAACAATAACGCAAGAGAGAATCGTCCACTTGCCTTATAAGGCGTGCTCAACGTCCTTAGCAATTCCAACAGTAATCTTTATCATCCTTCTGACAAATATAACAAAAGGATTTCTCAGCAACGAGCTCACAGAAACACTACTTAGTTGTATTCTCAACTCCTACAACTTCCTAATCGATAAACGATTTAATTTCCGAATATCGATATATAATAAATCATTAGTTATCATGCTTCAAGGAGCCATCTTGGCGGAATTATAACTAATTATCCGCTTCACTTTTGAAACAATTTTCTAAATAAAAATTGTTCATTAGAGACAATTCTAAAAGGTTACCAAATTTCGGATCAAACGGATTAACAACGAATCCCGAGTAATTATCCGAAGTCCTTGACCTGCCAATCGGTATCCGAAACTTGTATTCGCTATAACTGAAGATCCAGATGTCCGTTTCACGAGCGGTTCAAACCTGTAGAACCGTATCAACGTCAAGATTATAAAAACTATAAATTTAATTAGCAAAGCGGCACCGAAAGGCCCTTTCGGTGGATCCGCAACTAGCTCGCTAATTAATTTCGATCGTATATACCTTCACTCGAGCCCATGGCTCGTGTGGCTCGATCATGGCTCGATCCCCGAGCCCGAGGGTGGCTGGGCATTGCCCGAAAGTGGCTCCCATGGTGGTTGGTGGTCGGAGGGCATGACGATCGCCGGCGGTAGCCCATAACAAGGCAAGGAGATGGCCGGCGGTGGAGTGTTCTCTCACCCGAACCCGCCGTTCCGATCTGATCCTCTCGCTGGTTTGGTTCCAGCAACACACACAAAAGGAGGAAGAAGAAGGAGAGGTGGATGAGGAGGAGGTAAGGTGGTGGCGGGACGGAGAAAGCTAGCGCCGATGGTGTGATTCGAATTCTTCCACCCGAGCCGGTCGTTCGTTCCGCCTACACTCTCTGGTTCGTATCTTTTATGAGGCAAAAGAGATATGTCAGTGGAGAAGAATTCTATCTCAATTTTGGTTCCTTCCTTAGTAAGCAAAGAAAAGGTGCTTTTAAAATCAAAACCCGTCTCGAAACGGGACTCGCGTTAGAACGATAAATTATGTACCTCGGATGGAAAAACTTACTAAACGAAAAACGTCCCGTAAATTATGTAGACCAATAAAATCAATTTTCCATGATTTTATCATGCTACCTTTAATTTTTAAGGCTTCCGTTTCGTATTTTAAATCCTTTCCGGTACATAATTAAAAACCCGACTCATCCAATAAATATTCTTTTTCCACTGAAAAATCCTAGAATTCACACCGATCCATAGAATCATTTCTTTGTGATTTTAGGATATCACCAACAATTTTCTAGGATTTAATCGCCAACAAAAATATTGGATTAAGCGTTAAAACGAACCAAAAGGTTAAAAGGATATCCAAGAAAATTCAAAAATATCCTCAAAAAAACCCGCAGTTATTACATGTGGCGACCACATGGACGCAACATAGCGACCATCTAGACGCTATTTATAATTCGCGACCATTTGGACGCTAATTTGCGTCCAGTTGGTCACTGATTAGCGTCCATTTGGTCGCTATATACAGTATATGTAAACAAAAACTTTCTCCAACCGATTGCTATGCTATATGAATTTAACAATTACATAACACAATCTCTTATAATTAGATAAATGAATACTTTTTATTATTAGTGTACAAACCGATAGCATGATGGAATTAAATGTGGCGAATAAGTTTTAATTACATACCTTTAATGAAATTGTCAGAAAAATTGACGTAATTTCTTCCTATGACCAACTTAGTTTTGTGAATGATTGTTTCTTTCTTCTCTAATTTTTTTTTTGGAAAGAGCTATACATGGGTTGAGGTTTTATGAAGGTGGTGGAATGAGAATGAGGTTTTTACACATTTAGGTATATATGCTGAATTGGCGCAAATATTACCAAATACTTTTTTTAGCGACCATGTGGTCGCATTTTTGGCGGGATTTCACCCGCCAAAATTGATGTTGCCCGCAAGAACATATTGTCCATATCAACGACCATATGGTCTCTATATGTCGCGACCATATGGTCGCGGACGCACTAGCGTCCACCCGGTCGCTAAATATAGCGACCATATGGTCGCTGAGATATGTTTGGTCCCTTGCGACCATATGGTCGCTATAGTTAGGGACCGGGTGGACGCTACATGTAGCGGGAAAATTGCCCCGTAATTTATTGCGACCAAGTTACTCTGGCGACCACATGGTCGTCAACAATAGCGACCATATGGTCGCTATCTTTTTTTGTATTTTCCCCCAATATCGACGTCCACATTAGCGACCATATGCCATGATCGCTAAATCATGATCGCTAAATCTTCAGAATGTTGTAGTGATATCCTCATTCTCCTCATCATCAATTTCACCTTCTCCATTGGCCTAAACATGTTTCTCAAAGTTAGCTCCACCACCACCACCTTCACCAGAGTAATTAGCATTTAAAAAGGAGAGTTGACCCCCACCCCACCCGCCTAAGCGCGCTTCTAAGGCGAACGTGATCGCTTTATACACAAAGATTTGATAAATAACAAATATACATATACAATGTTAAGATTATTTCATCAAATTTTAGGATATAAAAATATATTTTTAAACCAAAAAAAACAAATTTTATTAGAAATAAAAATAATTTTGATGCACATTTAGCTGATTTGGACGCACTCACAAAGAAGATCAACTTTTTATTTTTTGATGCACAAACATATATCCATGCACAAAGTTTTGATACACCTTCGACCCATTTTGATGCACATTCAATAATTTTTTATGCACATATAAACAATATACACTTTTTAAATTTTTTAATGCACATACGAAAGTTTTTAATGCACATAGTTTTGATGCATATATAACTAATTTTGACGCACAGACATATATCTATGCACACAATTTTGATGCAAATTCAGTCATTTTTGTTGCACATACAGCTAGTTTTGATACACAAGTAAACAATTTTGATGCACAAACACCCAGTTTTGTTACACATCTCGTACATTTTTTGTATTCATCTTTTTTTTCAAAAATATGTGAATAATTAATTTATTAAAAAATTGGTCGTGCCAAATTTTAATGAAAAAATCCATGTCCTTAATTTTTCTTCTTTCTTATTTTACATTGGATCACTCATTCTCACCTGATTCAAACTCTTAGAATTATGCAATTACTCTTCAAACGTTCTTCTTTCATATATTCAATTCCAGCACGACGAGATATGATTGGTGCACACTCGTGAATGAAGTCACCATTTACATACGAATCACTTGTATATTCAATTATGACACTACTCTTTTTTTTTTTGATAAAATGAGTACTAGCTCATTACAAGGCCAACACTAGGTTACCTGTGAAATACAAGGCTAACCTAAATCATCACTGCGGATGATCTTCAGAAATTCAAATAACAGAGGATGACTACTAAACCAAGATTTACAATACGAAACATCAACAGGAACTAACAACGATCCTGGGAAAAAAATTAGAAATAGCAAAACTAAGCAGAGGAAATCTAAACAGCCTCCTAGTAAGAAAGTCTGTTGCCGCATTACATTCCCTGAAACAATGAAAAAACACCACACAAGGAACCAAGGCAACAAAATGACGGATATCGTTAACAATAGATTGAATTTCCCAAGGAACTTTCCAAGTTCTTTTCAAAGAATTAATAAGAATTAAATTATCTCCTTCAATGATAAGACGAGATATATTTAAAGAAACTGCACTACGAACCCCTTCTAGCAAGGCAAGAGCTTCATCTTGGAGTATTGAAATTGGTAGTTGCTCTTTACGGTCAAAACTTAAAATCTTACTCTTATGATCTCGAATAAGAAAACTCGTAAAAGTCGACGAATTAGTTCTCTTAGAAGCATCAAAATTCATTTTTACCCAATTTAAAGGGGGCTTAACCCAAGCTCGGCAATTTTTCCTCTTGGGACGAGACACATGTTTATAAACTAAAATAGATTGAGCCGAGACCCATTGACAATGTTGCGTAAAGGCTAAGTCCGAAGGAAGAAGAGACGAGATTAGCGATGAAGGGTTAAAGATTTTGTTATTTCTATGGCCCCAAATGAACCACCAAAGAAAGCAAAGAGCATTTCCAATTTTATTTGAGTGTAGAGTAGACACAATGTTATCAATAAATGCACCTGAGGAATGAATCTGAAACTTAATATTCATTTTAGATTCTAATCTGGAAATCATGGTTTGCGAGAAAGGGCAATTAAAGAACATATGATTCAAATTTTCATCTTCGTTAGAGCATAAAGAGCATGTACTAAAAACACAGTGATAAAAACGGTTTAATCTATCTGTAGTAGGAAGACAATCTGCACAAGCCTTCCATAAGAAATTTTTTATTTTTGGAGGGAGAGAGGTCTTCCAAATCCACGCAAACTCATAATGCATATCCGAACGATTAAGGTTAATCATAGAAGAAGCAGACGAGACAGAGAAGGTCCCATCCTTAGAAGGGAGCCAAACCAAACGATCAACAACATCACAAACTGGAATTCTGAGATTTTTTAATTTTAGTAACAATTATCTCCGGAAGAATTTGCCTTAAAGAGTCCAAATTCCAAGAATTATCATGCAATATAAATGCTGAAACCTTAAGGTTAATATTATCATTATTAAAGAAGGGGATCAAACTAGTATCCAATATCCAAGGATCTTTCCAGAAGTTGATAGTATGACCATTTCCAATCGTCCAAAGTAAGCCTTTAGAGAATTTATCTCTAAGATTAAGCAGTCTACCAAATTGCCATGAGCAATTTTTTTCTGAAGTTGGAAAATAGAAGAGGAGCCTAAATATTTGTCTGAAATAATACGTACCCAATAATTATCCGGAGCAGTTATAATTTTCCACAGAAGTTTCATTTGTAGAGAAATATTTACTGTTTCCACTGTACGGAGGCCCATTCCACTAGACTCTTTTGGAGAACATACTGTTTCCCAACTAATAAGAGGATGATGATTAGGAGTAAATTTATTCCAAAAGAAAGATTTATTTATCTTATCAATTTCAACTAGAATTCCTTTTGGAAGTAAAAAACTCTGCATTAAATAATTAACCTGACCTAATAGGTTAGATTGAATTAACACAACCCGATCAGCTTGAGAAATCAAGTTTGCTTTCCATTGCGAGAGTTGTTTTTTCAGTTTAGTTATCGAATCTATAAAAACTGAATTTTGAACCCTTCCTTTAAGAATAGGAATATCAAGATATTTTTCCATAGACGTCGTAATTTGAATATTAAGAACACTCGCAAGAGAAACAACAGAGTGTCGGGAAATATTTTCCGAGACCTGAAAGCTACTTTTATGATAATTAATAGACAGTCCACTGACCCTCGAAAAGTTTTCTAAGAATCCTTTGATGTAATTAATATTGGAATGTGATGCATTAGCAAAAATAATAGTATTATCACCAAAGCTTAGAAAAGGCAAACAAATCCCATTTTTAACTAATTGAATACCAACAAGTTTAGAATCCAAAGTAGATTGTAATTGAAGGGTTCTAGCAAGATATTCCATACAAATAATGAAAATAAAAGGAGCCATCGGATCACCTTGTCTAATTCCACATTTAGGGGAGAACTCACTCCCAGGCTCATTATTAACAAGAACCGAGGAAGCAGAAGTAGTAACACATTCCATAACAAGATTAACCCAGTTGGCATGGAAACCAAACTTAAGAAGAATAAGTTTAATAAAATTCCAATCTAATTTATCATAAGCCTTCTACATATCAACTTTTAAAGCCATCCAACCCTTTTTTCCTTTTTTCTTTTTTATGAAAAGAATGAAAAATCTCATGAGCAATTAGAATATTATCCTGAATTAGTCTACCTTGAACAAACGCCCCCTATAGAGGGTGAATAATAGAAGGTATAATAGAAGCAACGCGGTTGGCTAGGATTTTAGTAATGAATTTATAAATAGTATTACAAAGACTAATAGGTCTAAAGTGATTAATTGTTAAGGGTGAGTCAATTTTAGGAATAAGAGCTACAAAGGATTTATTGATAGAGCGAAGTATATGTCCTGAATGAAAAAAGGCTTGAACTGCTAAAATGACAGAGTTTCCAACAATATGCCAAAAATCTTGGAAAAAAATAACGTTCATCTTTCCCACTTCTTGCTTTTTACAATGTTTCTTTTGGTTATGAGATTAAAAAAAAACAACTCATTTGGCTCAAACCCATTTAAAAAGAAATGCTCATTTTATGCCGGAGATAAATTGCGTGATAGGGTGAAATCAAGGTTTCAAGTTCAGCATATTTTGAGAGTTTTAAATCAACTTACAAAAATTCCTTATAGAGGAACCCCACAACGCACAGAAATAATAAGTAAGCATGTAAATGAAAGTGGAAGATACAATTCCTTATAGAAGAACCCCACAACGATCAACTAACAACATGTGTAAACCTCTACCTCTTCTTAGATGATTTTGAATGAGTTTCCTTTTCTTTTGTTGCTTACTTCCCTTCAGTATTTACAAGGCAGAGTACAAACTCTCTGTTTCTAGACAGACTATCTCCCTAGACAACACTATTGTACTCTCTCAACCCTAACATTGGTGAACGCTTACAATAAAAGCAAAAGTAAACTCAAGCTTTACAACATTCGGTCTCTAAAACTTAGTTCCCTTGGATTTGGGAACTTCCTTCTTCTCCTTTCATCGTCGTCAAGTTGAGCTCACCGCCGAGACTTTTCACCACTTGAATGGTCTTCTCAGATAAGCTCTCTAGCTCTTTCTTTGTGTGTTTGGTAATTTGTGTATTATGAAAAGTGGTGGACAAGGTCATTGTTTAAGGGTATATTGGAATATAGGAGTGGTATTCAACCCTAATCCATTTGAGGGAATTTGTCATAAATGCCGTTTTTGCCTAGCCCTCAGAGCTTGATCCTTAAGGTTGACAGGTGACTTTGTTTGAATTTGAAACTTGTCAACTCTTGGATCACATCGGATCGTTGGATGGTCGTCTTCAACTTGTCACATAGTCTGAAGCCTTCTGGTACACTGAGAAGCTCTTTTGTCCGTTTAGACAAGATCCCTTGATTTGCGTTGAAATGTCGCTTTTACGCATGTCGATTCTCATACAAAGGAAACTTTCGTCTTCTTAGTTCCCTTGTCTTGTGAACTCTCTTGACTTGAGGGTATCTTGTTCTCCCTAGCTAGTTCCCATTTCGTGGGAACTTTTGGTTCACTCAGTTCCCTACTCCATGGGAACTCTAGTTCACTATGAGGTTGGTTGCATCTTGATCGAGTTTCCTTGACATGGGAACTTTCGTTGCCTCAATTCCCATGCCTTGGAAACTTGTTTCTCCGTATCTTTGCTCAGTGATGTGCAACCTGTATACTTAGAAATACTTGGGAAAGAGCATTAGTTCCTATGACGTTTGTCATTATCAAAACCGAGGACGTTGTTCCAGTACTAATGAACGTGAGTTCCTAACACCGACTCAACAACCTTGAATTGAGCAAGCTCTTGTTCCTTGATTTTAGCAGCCTCCTGCTTCTTGTGCTCTTAGAGTGCCGAGTCCCTTTCCATAGAATCCATGATTGACATGATTTCTTGAAAGGTCTAGAGCGCCAATGAAATGCGAACAGAGAGAAAGTCAGAAGGAAAAAAAAGAAAGACACTCCAACAAAAACACAAAAGCACAATTTAGAGAGGGCAAACAAAAGAGAACCACCCTCAACATCTCAAGCACTTACTCCAATGAGTAAGTATGATGTCACTCGATCAGTAGCCTTTACATACTTTGATGCTTTATCAAATGTTTAATAATCCCTATCTTCTTCTATTTGGTTTAATTCTAGATATTGACTCCTTGACATTATCCTTAACCCGACCATGCAATTTTAGGAGTGCACTTCAATCCTAATGGGAAAGAGTATGATGCTTTGGAGGACGAAAACCATCATGCAGGTGATCTTGAGAATATTGATGTTGGTGCTGATCGTAAGAATTTCTCAGGCTTTCCAATTTAGATATGTCACCTTGGTAGTTTTAGTGATTCACTTTTCCATATTTTTTATACAATATACATACAATTAGACGCATTATGATGTGATATCGATCAATATGAAATGAAGGATCCAAATCTCACAGGTCTTCTAACTTGGCATGATAGGTTCCCTCCTCCCTTGCTTAAGTAAGAAGGCATATAAAATTAAATTGGCTCTTATTCCATAACTTTATGATTAAAGAATTGTGTGGCCTGAAAACCTTGCAATATTATTGAACGTAAAAGCGTTTATATACAAGCTACTGCTAACCCTAAAAGACTAAACAAGGAAACTCAAATATACACATATTACACAAAAGGAAGTCTAATATATACAATATATTCTAATACCCCCCCTCAAGTTGGAGCATGGGGATCGCGAATGCCCAACTTGCCCAATAGAAGCTGAAACTGTTGTGAACCAAGGGCCTTAGTGAGGAGGTCAGCTGGCTGAGAATGAGTACGAATATGAGAAGTAGCAACCGTCCCAGCAAGAAGAAGATCCCGAATAAAGTGACAATCAACCTCGATGTGCTTTGTCCGATCATGAAAAACCGGATTAGCAGCAATATGAAGAGCGACTTGACTGTCACAAAACAAGCGCATAGGAGCAGAATGAAAGATGCCAAGTGAACGAAGCAATTCTTTCAACCACAGAAGCTCACAACAAGCGCTTGCCATGGCACGATATTCAGCCTCAGCAGAAGACCTGGAGACAGTATGTTGTTTCTTTGTCTTCCAAGAAACCGGTGAAGAACCAAGCTGAACAAAGTACCCAGTAACAGAACGACGCGTAAGAGGACACGTCGCATAATCAGAATCACAATAAGCAGTAAGATCTAGACTGCCAGTACAAGGCAAGAAAACTCCCTGACCAGGGTGCCCCTTAAGAAACCGAAGAACTCGAACAGCGGCATCCTAGTGATCAATAGTAGGCTCTTGCATAAACTGAGCAAGAGTATGAACATCAAAACAGATCTCAGGACGCGTAATCGTAAGATAAATAAGGCGCCTGACTAGCCGCCTGTAATGATCAGGTGCCTCAAACAACGACGCAGAAGAAAGTGCAAGCTTGTGATTCTGCTCCATAGGGAACTCACACGGCTTGCTGCCGAGCAAACCAGCCTCAGTCAGAATATCAAGTGTATACTTCCGCTGAGTCAGAAATAAACCCTCAGCAGAACGAGCTATCTCAATACCAAGAAAATACTTAAGCAAACCGAGATCCTTCATATGGAAACAGGAGCTCAACTGTGCTTTGAACTTAGCGATGGCAGCAGAATCATTCCCGACAATGATAAGATCATCCACATATACCAGAACATAAAGACAGTCACCAGATCGAGAGTAGGAGAACAAAGAATAATCAGCACGAGATTGAGTGAAGCCAAACCTGCGAAGAGCAGTATCCAGTTTGGCGAACCAGTTCCGAGGAGCCTGACGAAGTCCATACAGAGACCGATTAAGCCGACAAAACTTGCCGGATGCACTCGAAAAACCTGGAGGAGGACGCATATACACTTCCTCATGCAGATCGCCATGAAGAAAAGCGTTATGCACATCCATCTGATGCAACTCCCAATTGCGAATAGCTGCAACTGCAAGAAAAGTACGAAAAGAAACCATCTTGGCGACAGGAGCAAAAGTCTCCTTATAGTCGATACCAGCTTTCTGATTATTACCCAGAACAACTAGCCGAGCCTTGTACCGCTCAACTGTACCATCAGACTTGTACTTGACCTTATAAACCCACTTACAACCAATGGGTTTCTTTCCGGCGGGCAAATCAGTAAGTGTCCAAGTACCATTCCGCTTCAAGGCATCAATCTCAGCTTGCATAGCAGCTTGCCATAACGGATCAGAAGCAGCAGCAGCAAAAGAACCAGGCTCTGGAATAGACTGAACAGCAGCAATAAAAGCAACATGGCCAGGCGAAAAACGTGAACAATTAACATAATTAGCTATGGGATAGGATGTACCTGACGACCCGGACGGTTGAGATGAAAGAGACGTCGGGGTTAAGAACTACGCACAGTGTTATAAATAGTGCCTCTTAACTTCACAGAAGGGGTCCGATCGCGGGTAGAACGGCGAATTTCTTGAACAGCAACAGGAGAGGATTGAACCCCACCTCCCCCATTTGCTGTCTGCGGTGGGGCCATTGTGGTGCTAGAGTCGGAGTTGACTTGAACAGAATCAGAAGGAGATTGAACCCCACTCCCCCTGACATCTGTCTGCGATGGGGCATTTGTGGAGTTAAGGACAGGCTCTTGAACAGAATCAGAAGGAGATTGAACCCCACTCCCCCTGACGTCTGTCTGCGAAATAGAATGTAGGTCACGGATATCATCAAAAACGGACGGGGATGATTCTGCGCTATAAAGTGCATTATCAGTAGGCTGTAACAAGGCTTGAAAGGGAAATTGTGTTTCATAGAATGTAACATCAGCAGATACGAAGCGATCAAATGTTTCTAAATCATAAAGTTTCCAACCTCTTTGACCTTTGGGATATCCCAAAAAAATACATTTTCTGGCTCTAGAAGCAAATTTGTCAGATTTTCGAGGTACAGTTGATGCATAGCATAAGCATCCAAAAACACGCAAACCACTATAAGAAGGATGTCTACCGTGCAAAATTTCGAACGGAGTTTTGTTTTGAAGTAAAGGAGTCGGAGTCCGATTTATTAAATAAGCAGCTGTCAAAACGCAGTCCCCCCAAAAAATTAATGGTAAAGAAGCATGAAAACGTAAAGCTCTAGCAACATTTAAAATGTGTATATGTTTACGTTCTGCCCTGCCATTCTGTTGAGGAGTTCCAACGCAAGAGGTTTGAAATTCAATCCCATTTTGATCAAAAAACGAACGCATACAAGTAAATTCAGTCCCATTATCACTACGAAAACATTTAACTTGTTTGTTAAATTGACGAAGCGTCATAGCATAAAAATTTGCAAGTAAAGAACCAACTTCACTTTTATGAACCATAAGATGAATCCAAACAGCTCGAGAAAAATCATCAACTAAAGTCAAAAAATAACGTGCACCAGAAGCAGAAGGAGTCCGATAAGGGCCCCATACATCACAATGAACAATATCAAAACAGTTTTCAGAATACGACTAACTAATCGGAAAAACAGATTGAGTTTGCTTAGCCCTATGACAACTATCACAAGGATCTAAGTGACCATTTATTTTGACGCTAGGTAAATGCTGAAGCACAGAAAGGGAAGGATGACCAATACGGGAATGCCAAAGGGCTGCAAAATCGGCCTCAATCCGTGAAGCAAGCGCTGATGAGATTGCTACACGTAGCCAGTAGACCCCGTTTCGCTCTTCACCCGCTCCAATCAAGGTCATCGTAGTGCGATCCTGTAAAATGCACAGCTTATCAGTTATTGTCACGACGCAATTCTGATGTCTCAACAATTGAGCACACGAGATCAAATTACACGTCAACTGAGGCACATATAAAACATCGTGAAGAATAAGACGGTCACTGAATCGAACAATGCCGGCCCGACAAGCAGTAGTTGATGCCCCATTAGGCAATAAAATAGTGGAACTATCGACTTCTCTCAAATCCGTAAGCAAAGAGGAATCACCCGTCATATGAAAAGATGCACCGATATCTAAAATCCAATTAGAAAACATACCCGGAATAGTACCCGACGTACCAGACGGACATAGCATACTGACCAATTTATCAAACTGTGAATCTGACAGCCCCGTACCAGCTTTGTCGGAGGCCGAAAAATTGATCAAACCGCCCGATGCCGAAGACTCGCTCCCCTGGGCAGCGTTCGCTTGTCCACGGCCTCGGAACGTGTCTGCGCCCACGCGTCCGCGTTCGACGCCAGCATCAGCACCAGCCGCCAGCTTGGCTTTGTGCGAAGCAATGCGATCTGCACTCCACCACGTTGGATAGCCGATAATCTCGTAACAATTTCGAGCCTCATGCCCGGTTTCCTTGCACTGTGTGCACTGAGGGCGATTTTGTCGCCTGAAATCGCCACGCCCCTGCCCGGAATCGCGCGCACCAGCAGCCCCTGCACCAGATCCTTCAACCCGGCGATCTTGGCGCTGATTTTTGCCGGCTTGCGCAGCAAAGGCGCCTCCTTCGACTCGCGAATCACGCCCGGCGATCACTGTCCGCTGGCGTTCGTCCGCAACAACCATCGCGTAGGCCCGGCTCAATATGGGCCACGGTTCCTGTGCGAGAATATGTGAGCGTACCGTAGAATACGCCTCATCGAGACCCATCAGAAAGTTATGAATGCGCTCCTCCTCGCGCTCTTTCGTGATCTCGTCAGCCCATTTACACTCGCATTTGCCGCAAGTGCATCTTCTCAAGCTCTCGTAATTGGACAGTTCATCCCAAATCCGCTTCAAACAGCCCCAATAATCAACAATACTCTTGCCACTTTGAACACATCGGGCAAGATCGGTTCTCAATTGATGAACCCTAGGTCCATTCCCGACCGAAAAACGTTGTTTCAAATCCTCCCACAACTCCTTTGCGGACTCATAATACGTAATTGTAGATCGTATGGATTCCTCGATTGATTGAATTATCCATCCGACAAGCATGGAATTGACGCTCCACCAATCTTCCATACCGTCTAAGTCATCGGGCCTAATAATACTTCCATCAATGAACCCGAGTTTCCGCTTTGCCCTAAACGCATTACGGATGCACAACTCCCACTCTTGGTAGTTGTCTCCTTTAAGAACAACGGGACATATCTTCATCCCGGGATGATCCGATGGATGAAGATAAAAAGGCGAATTAGGTTTTAGGTTTTCCTCCTTTCCTGGCATGGTTACAACTGCAGAGGAACGAAGAATGAATGAACGAAATCAAAGGCAGATCGGTGGAGTTCCGATCGGTAAGAAAACACGGCTGGAATGTGACGACCCGCGTTAGGATCGGAAAATTTTCCGTCGCTCTGATACCATAAAGAATTGTGTGGCCTGAAAACCTTGCAATATTATTGAACGTAAAAGCGTTTATATACAAGCTACTGCTAACCCTAAAAGACTAAACAAGGAAACTCAAATATACACATATTACACAAAAGGAAGTCTAATATATACAATATATTCTAATAATGATGTACATAATGTGGAACATATATGCTCTTTTTTTTTGCTATAGGTATGGATCCAGCAGTTTGGTTGAGTGCCCTGGTAAGCAAATTCCTCTTTTAGTAAGGTTTTGTTAGTTGATTGATTTTTCAACACCAGTTTTGCTATAAGCCATTGTTACAGAAAGTGATCAGCTCAAATGGAATTTCAAAAATTGTCTTTCCATTTACCTAAAATTAGTAAAACCTGTTGGATCGATACGCGTTAGTAAGAGCTTGGGAACTGGTGTTTAGGCTGTTCCCAAGGCAGCGGAAATATAAAAGCAAGCAAGTAAACAGAATGCAATTGACACAATTCCTTTATAGAGGAACCCCACAACAACCAACTAGTTGTGTGGGTAAACCTCTATCTCCGCTTGGGGGATTTTGAACGATCTTCTTATCTTATTGATTGTTCCCTAGTTACACAGACAGACTTACACTTCTTTGTTCCTAGCAGTTCTACCTAACTCTAGCAACACTAGTAATTGGCCTTGTTCCTAAGCGAACATCTCAACTAAGCATAAGACAAATCGAACCTTACACCTTGAGTTCAATGTCACAGTTCCCAATCCCCTGGGAACTCGGATTCGCCGTCGTCGAGATCGCACACTCGCCGCCGGGGACTTCTCTTCTCTTGTATTTCTTTCTTTGTGAGTGAATGTTAATTCTGGGAGAAGTGCTTTATCCGAGCACTATTCACTCGGCTTTATACTTGTCCTTGCTTGGGCTGCAATCTTGACTTCATTTGTGTCTAAAATGCCCTTTGTCTTGTATGCCAAGTCTTTGTCCTTCACATGTGATTTAATTTGAATTGAGTCAACTTTGAGAAGCAACCAGGCCGTTGCATCACTCGCTTTAGTCTGTTCCTCAGACTGAGCGTTTGTTTTGTCTTGAGACAGAATCCCGTGAATCGCGCTGAGTGGTCTTTGTTTGCACATGTGAGTTCCCATGTGATGAGAACTGTCTTCTTCAGAGTTCCTTTGAAAGGAGCTCTTCGTCATGTATTCCTGTGTTCCTTTGGCATTCTTGGGGATTCCTCATTAGACCTGATGTTCCTTAGAAATACTTGGATGTAATACGTTAGTTCCCATATGGAGTTTGTCATTATCAAAGCTGGAGAATGGTATCGTTGTTTTGATGTTTGGAACCAGAGTTCCCAACACCATCCCAACAACTTCCCCCTTTTTGATGATGACAAACCCATCATAAAAATAACCAAGTATTTCAAAGTGTGAAAGTATGGCATGCAACAGAATTCCTATGTGAGATCTTAGAGAGCCACTTCTATGAAACCGTAAGTTCTTACTTAGCATTTTGTGCGTCAGTTCCCCCTTAGTGTTGAAGGGTTTCTTGAACAAATAAATTTATATCAAGACCCCGCTGTGTATAGCAGAGTCAGGTTCGTCCACAGGAGATAGGCAGTGCTAGGTTTTGTTACTTAGAGCGCAGGCAACCAATTAAATCTAAGGAATTTAGCAAGAGATGGAGGAATTCTAAGGTAAAGGTATCACCACAACAATAATCATGCAATGCTTCCAACAAGAATTCACAATTATCATGCAATCTAGATCATAGAAGAGTCAACTTTCGCAAACAATTCAAGTTATTCAATCAACTTTCGCAAATTAAACAACTTTCTATCTATCCTTCAACCTAGGAATATCAACTTTTGCAAATAAACCTATTAGAACTAATCAAACAATCAACCTTACACTTTCGCTTTTGGGTTAATCGGAAGATATATGCCTCAACTGTCGCAAAGGAATTAAGAACAAGATAGATATATATGATCTTCAAACATTCAAATCATGAATTCATATTTTAGACATGCATGATTGTGTTGGGTTTTCACCCAACCCTAGAATCTAAGAAAACTACTCACACATGGTAAAGAAGAACGAAGACATTATCATAATAGACAAACCGAAAATTCAAATTAAAACTAAGAAGTCTTACAAAATTCTCCAACTTGTTCTCCAAGTCTTCCTCTCAATCTAAAAGCGAATAAAAACGGAACAAAAGTCGAACTAAAAACCGGAACCTTGATCTAAAGGGTTTAGCCTCCTTTTATAGAGGAAAAGGAGCCCTAAATTAACTAGGAAACAAGATAAAACAATCTTCCTAAAATACAAAGATAGAATATATCATAAGATCTCGGAATAATAGCAAAGTCGGCGCCATGACTGCACGACCCTCCAAGGGTCGGTCCTGAGGGCATCCACTCTTTGTTTGGGTCGAGCACGACCCTGATAGGCACTACGAACAGCCTTGAGTAAAACTTGCGTAGCGGATTCGTTACAACTCCGTTTGACTCGATTCTTTTTCCTATGTTCTTGTAACGAATTTCTCTATCTCTTTCTTGGCTAAAACTTGATTTTCAACATCTTTCTTCATAGCTTAATTTGTCATCTTCTCTTCATTCTTGAGTGCTATGTTTCACCGGCTTTGCTCCTTTCTTAAAAAGTGCTCCAAATAGCTTCTAAAAACCTACAAAACACCACCAAAGTTTATGTAGACTCCATATCTCATGAAAATACGAAAACTTACACAAACAACTCAAAACAAAACACAAAACTAAAGAAAAAGACTCAAACACAAAAATTTACACCCTAAAACATGACTAAAAAGGCAGACATCACTTAGCAAAAGCATATTCTATGATAACTCATAATAAGACTCATCTCACACATTTTGTCCTTACCCCTTTTGGCATCATCGAAAATAGAAAAGCATAATTAAGGAAGAGGGGAACACGCAATCATACTAAAAGCCATTGATATTACTTAAGCATAATAAATGTACAAGAGGAACGCATTGCATATAGTGGGGGAAAACAGGGCTAAGGAGAAAGAAAAGGGAGATCATGGGGCCCTGGAAAGCAAGTTATCACGCAGCTGGGTCATGACAGACAACATATTCTGAACAGTTCCTGCCATGTTCTCAAGAGTGGTTGTGATGTGCATCAGCACTTGGGTGTTCGCAACCCTTGGGCCGTCACCAGAGGGAAGTGTCCCTTGATCCTCAACTTGCTCTGAATGACGCATCTTTTGGACCATGGAAAGATCCAATTCCCTTCCAATGGTCACTTCTTCTTTGGTAGCATCATACAAACCCTCCTTGATCATTAGCTTTTTTATCAGACCGGCGTAGGGCAAGGAGTGGGAGGTCGAGGCCATGCACTTCTCCATGTGCCCAAAGATGATGCATGGGAGATTGATGGGCATCTTATGGAGGAAGTGATAGAGAAGAATGGCATCTTGAATGTTGATGTGCTGACGCTTCTCCTGCCGTGGGATCACAACTGTTATGATGAACTGGTGAGCCAGTTTGCTGATGAGAGACAGGTTGTGAGTGGGTGTTCCATTATTGGGAACACGACCTTCATAGATGGCATCGTAGATGACCTCGTTGTCGAACTCACCCCAATTCTTAAAGGGAACAATGCTCAGGCCCTTAACAGGGACGTGTAGCTGATGACGGATCGAAGAGGCGGTGAAGACAAAGTCGTCGCCCTGGAGGGAGAGAGATCCCTTGGTGGCCTCATCATGAATGACGAAGTTGTTGTAGAAGAGGCGCACCTGTGCAGCTTGAAGACAGACTTCTTCTTCTTTTTCTTAGTGGGATCGGAAGAAGAGGATGAGTGTTTGTCTTTGCGCTTCTTAGGGTTTTTGGATTTTGGGTTTGTAGGGTTTTTGGATTTTGGGGGTTCTGGGCCGAAACTGTCCACGATGACAGTCCCGGAGGAGGAGATGGATAGAGGTGGAGGAGGAGGAGGTGGAGGAGGAAGAGAAAGAGTGTTGGTGGTGGAGGGAAACGCTAGGGTTTGCGCTGCCGGAAGGGAAGGACTGGGTCCTAGAATCTCGAATTCGAGAAGCGAAGACCTAGTTCTTTCATTGTGAAGGTAGGGACGAACATACTCATGGAGGCCTTTGTAGAGCATTTGTTGAATTACAAGGTCTGGTTCATTGTTGGCCTGGTTAAGCATGTAGGCAAAAGCGATTTGGGGCTGTTGTTTATCCATTCACGGATGTGGTGGTCTGGGTGAACTGGAGCCATGGAGGAGTTTTTAGAGAAAGGGAAGGTTTTGGAGGTTTTCTCGAAAAGGAAGGAAGAGAATTTCAGAGAGGAAGAGTTGTAGGGTTCGGAGGTTGAAGAAGGTCCCAAAAATGGCAAAGAAGGGTTTTTATGTGGGACGGGAAGAGGGATAGAAGTGGAAGGGTAAAAGTCCTCCATAACCGTTGGCCAATAGATGCGGAGAGTTGTTTCAACTTCCTTAGCAAGCTTATGACACGCGTCGCCTTCTCCAAGGGGAGTTACTTCGAGGATTTTAAACGCTTGGCCCATAACTCTCCTAATTCTGACACAATTTCTCGTTTCCCAAGTGACGTTTCATCTTTCCAAAAGTACCAATGTTCCGTTGCCCATGATTGTTTTTGCACACCAGTTCCCATGATCTTTTAAAAGGTCAAGTTGAGTGGAGTGGACAAGGGAACTCACACTCAAGTTCTTTTGTGAGGCTAGGGAACTCAAAGGGGAACCAGACAATTACAACTCGATAAAGGGACAAAAAGTTGGCCTCATGAGAAGCGTTTGTCTGGTTCTTGGTTAAGGGTAGGTTTTATGATCAACCGTCATAGTAGCTTGTAATGAGGGTTAAGGGGAACTCTGGTTGATCATTTTGGGCCAAAAGAAGTAAAGTTCAAAATTCTAGACTAAAAGCTCTAGACTAGTAATATGGCACAATGAAAGCGATTGATCCTAGTGTTCCCTATCATGCAAATCAATATAAACTAGCCAAGCATTGAGGGAATATTAAACAAGGACTTGTTCGGTTTAGAGTTATCATCCCTAGAAGCATCCGAAGACGCTGGTAGGGATGTCTGTCTAAAGCTTTAGTGAGAATGTCCGCAATTTGCTCTTCAGTTCTACAGTGTTTTATAGAGATGTTCCCATGTTCCACATTGTCACGTAGGAAGTGATGCCTAATGTCTATATGCTTAGTACGAGAATGATGCACATGATTTTTGGATATTTTAATGGTACTTGTATTATCACATCGTATTGGAACAAGGCCAAAGGACATACCGTAATCCTAGAGTTGGTATTTAAGCCATAGAACCTGGGAACAACATGATGCGGCAACCACGTACTCCGCTTCTGATGTGGAGAGTGCCATTGAGTTTTGCTTCTTTGATCCATATGAGACTAGACACGATCCTATGAACTGGGCCATTCCAGATGTGCTTTTTCTATCAACCAAGTGCCCAACGAAGTCTGCATCTGAGTATGCAACTAGCTCAAGGGAACTGTTCCTTGGGTACCAGAGGCACATGTTGTCGTTCCCTTTGAGATACCTGAAAATTCTCTTCACCTCTTTCAAGTTTGATTCCTTAGGGTTAGCCTGAAAGCGTGCACATAGGCACACATAAAACATGATGTCGGGTCTACTAGCAGTTAAGTAGAGAAGAGACCCAATCATACCTCGAAAGTTTCTTTGATCCACACTTATACCTGTCTCATCTGCGTTGAGCCTTGAGTTTGGTGAGATGGGAGTGTCGATGGGCCTGGAGTGTTCCATCCCATACTTCACTAGCATTTCTCTGATGTACTTTTGCTAATGGATTCTTGTTCCCTCCTTGGTTCGGGATATTTGAAGTCCCAAGAAGAACATGAGTTCCCCTATGAGACTCATCTCGAATTCGCTACTCATCAAGTTCTTAAACTTTTCAACAAGAATCTCATTAGTAGCACCAAACACAATGTCATCAACATATACTTGAACAATTAAAATGTCTTTTGATTCTTTCTTAATGAAGAGAGTTTTGTCTATGAAACCACGAAGGTATCCATGAGACAAGAGAAATTGGGCAAACCTGTCGTACCATGCCCTGGGAGCTTGCTTGAGACCATATAGGGCCCTCTCCAAGAAGTATACGTGGTTTGGGAAGTGCTCAACTTCAAATCCAGGTGGTTGTGCCACATAGACTTCTTCTTTGAGGTGCCCATTTAGGAACGCTGTCTTGACGTCCATTTGATACAACTTGAAGCCTTTGTGGGTTGCATAGGTTATGAGGAGACGAATTGCTTCAATTCGTTCAACTGGTGCGAAGGTCTCATCATAGTCGATCCCCTCCTCTTGTCTGTAGCCTTGAGAAACCAGACGAGCCTTGTTTCTAGACACATCCCCAATGTCGTCAAGCTTGTTTCTGAAGACCCATCGAGTTCCTATGATGTTCTTGTTCTTGGGCCTAGGGACCAGTTTCCACACCTTGTTCCTCTCAAATCGGTGGAGTTCCTCTTGCATGGCTTGAATCCAGTCTGGGTCCTTTAGAGCTTCCTTGATGCTCTTGGGTTCCACAAGTGAGACAAAGGCATTGAATGCACAAAAGTTATTAAGAGATGATCGAGTCTGTACTCCTTTGTCATAGGGAATGATGATGTTGTCGATGGGGTGATCCTTGTTTTGGTGGTAGTTCTGGTTTGAATGTGTGAGATGTTAGTCTGTTCCCTTGTCTCTTCTTCATCTGTAGGTTGGGTTTCCTCTTCTTCATGGGAACCGTTGTTCTCAACTTCTTCACTGAGTGTCTCTTCAGGATTTTCTTCAATGTTCCCTTGTTGTCCCCCCCTGAATACTAGACTCTGGTATGGTTTCATTTTGGGGAACGAGAGAGTTGGATGCATCTTGAGGCTCTTCTGTTGAGGAAGGAACTTCGAAGGAATCTTAATCCGTGTAATTTTGACTTCCTTCGTTGTTCCCTGGTTGTGAGACGTTGTTCCCATTTGGATAGTCCTGATCTTGCTTTCTTGGCTCGTCATCGTCGTCTGCCTCTTCTTGTCTCACCAGTTTGAACAGTGTTCCCTTTCCTTGGGATTCTGTTCCCATCTTCACAGATTGTTCGTTGAAGATGATGTGAATGCTTTCCTCTATATTCTTGGTTCTCTTGTTGTACACTCAGTACGCCTTGCTTTGGGAGGAGTACCCTAGGAAGATCCCTTCATCACTCCTTGAGTCAAACTTCCTAAGATTGTCTTTGCCATTGTTATGGACGAAGCATTTCCACCCAAAAGTCCTGAGATGAGAGATGTTGGGCTTTCTTCCCTTGATCAATTCATATGATGTTTTCTTGATCATGGGATGTATCATGGCTCGATTTAGAATGTATGCAGCCGTGGAGATTGCTTCGGCCCAAAAGCTTTCAGGAACTCCACTCTCAAGCATCATGGTCCGTGCCATGTCTTCTAAAGTTCTATTTTTCCTTTACACCACGCCATTTTGCTGAGGAGTGCGAGGGGCCGAGAAGTTGTGGGATACACCGTTGCTGTCACAGTACCTTAGGAACTCTGAGTTTTTGAACTCAGTTCCATGATCAGATATGAGTGCCTTGAGCTTTTGTCCCATGCTAACTTCCATCCTCTTGATTAGAGTCTCAAACTCTTTGAATGTATCTGATTTTGATCTCAAGAAAATAACCCATGTAAATCTTGAAAAATCATCAATTAAAACATACATGTACCTTTTTTCCACCATAGCTAGTGGTTTCCATGGGACCACAGAGATCCATGTGGATTAGCTCCAATGGCCTTGTTGTGCTCACCACCTTCTTTGGTTTGAAGGAGTTCCTTGTTTGCTTTCCACGAACACATGCATCACACATTCTGACTCCCTCAATGTTGATTCGTGGGAGGCCAATGACCAGGTCCTGTAAGTAGAGCTTCAGGATTTGATTGATGCCTGCGTGGCCCAACCTTTTGTGCCAGAGTTTCGTATCATCATGGGAGCTTGCGAGGCACATTTTCCTTGGTGGTTCGAACTCCGTGTCTACCACATAGACATTGTTGGACCTCCTTCCTCTTAGAATGATTTTGTTGGTTTTCTTGTTGATGACCAAGTATTCTTTCGACTCGAAGGTGACAAGATTGTTCCCTTGATCACATATATGAGATACACTCAAGAGATAGTATCCCAGATATTTAACCAAATTGACATTGCTAATCTTGATTGACTTGTTGAGTAGTACTTCCCCTATTCCTATGATTTCTCCTTTATTCTTGTTGCCAAAGGACACATGGCCTCCTTTGGCTTTTGTGTGGAGTGAGGTGAGATTGTTTTTGTTCCCAGTCATATGATTTGAACAACCACTATCAACGACCCATGTGTTGTTCCCCCTCATTGCCACCTACAAGGAGAGTTAGTTTTTGATGACCCAGGCAATGTTCTAAAAAACACTAGGCAGACGCTGGGCGGAGAGGGACCGTCTAGCGCTTAGACGGCCTGAACGGTGGCCTAGGCGGTCCTAGACGGGTGCCTAGGCGGTCTGGACGGCTAGGCGGGATAGGACCTTCTAGTGCCTAGGCGGGGCCTAGACGAGGCCTAGAAGGGATTTTTAGAACAGTGGACCCAGGCAAGATGACTCTTGCCTGGTCCCTTACAAGGAAAGACAATTTCAAATAAAACATAATCAGCAATATTGATATCACGAGGGTTCCTAGAGTCATAGGCAAAGTTTCTTTGTTTGTTCCCATGAGTGGGACCTCTAGCAGATTTGTTGGTCTTTTGGTTTTGCCTGTTCCAATAGTCGTGATTTCTCTGAGATTGAGCTCTAGCTTTGGGACAGCTTTCCTTGTAGTGCCCATGAGCACCACACGTCTAACAAGTCTTGTAGTATTCTCCTAGGTAGTACTTAGGATGGGGTCTTTGTATCATGTTCCTATCCATGGTTTCCTTGTTGTAGACTTTGGACCCACTTCCCTTGGCTATTTGGACATAGAGTTTGTGCCCAGTGTTCCCAGTGTAATAGTCCCTCTCTCCATTTACCCCACTTTCCAGGACATGTATCTTTTCCTCTAGATGGACATTCTTTTTTTTTTCACTTTGGAGTTCTAGGGCTCTACACTCATTTATCTCCTGCTCACTTAAAGGAGACTGCCCATTTTTTGGGCACTCAGACTTGTACCCAATCCCATGTTTGGCTGGGACAAATTTTGTTTGGGAACTAGAGGCTTTAGGACTCTCACTTCCCTTGCTCAGCTTTTGCAAGACGTCATTTTTGTCACTCTCTATGGTTTTAAGCTCATCTTCAAGGGGTACTATGTGGGAAAGGTAAGGCTGAAGCTTATCAATCAGTTTCACACAATTGGAACAGGATTCAAGACCAACTAACTTAGCGTTTGTGTGTTTCGATTCGTCTAGCCTTTTTTGCAATTTTATGTTATCCTTAACAAGACTAGAAAGCAGTTTCAATAACTCAGGTTTTTCATAGTTAGCTAAGGAAGCAAGAATGGATTCAGTGGTTACCTCACTAGGTTGTTCCCCAATGGTTTCTCCTATAGCCATAACACACATGTCTGGGTGTGCCCAAGATTCGGGATCTTCGTCCTCATCATCGTTCCAGGTGGCGATGTAAGCCTTCTTCCCTTGCCTTCGGTCGTCAGTTCCGTGTGGGTACTCTTTTGCGAAGTGCCCTTTCTTGTAGCACTTATAGTATATAACGTCTGAGAGGTCCTTCTTAACTGGCTTTCTTTGGGAACTTTGACCCTTCTGAGAGTTCCCATATCCCTTTTTGAACATTCCCTTGTTGTAGAAGGATCGAAGGGCCTTCATGACGAGGACAAGTTCCCCGTCTTCTTCTTCCTCAGAATCCTCATGTTGTTCTTGAACCGACTTGAGCATCTTTTCTAGTTTTTGGGCAATTCCCTTGTGTGCCCTCTCTTGCTCCTTATCGTCTTGTTTTCTTCTTTCATGTCCCACCAGCTTTCCAAAGACTTGGTGAAGCATGAGAGTCCTATTTTCAGGATTCTCTTTGAACATGGTCCTTTCATTCGCCCATTCGCCGGTGAGACCATTGAAGAGCTGTGAACCTTCATCTTGTCAGAAATATCTTCCTTAGTGATCCCAAGCCCTGCGAGCATGGTACATAGACCTTCGAAGCATGATTGGTAGTTGTTGACTGACTCTCCCACCTCCATCTGGAAGTTGTAGAACTCCCTTCTCGCGTTCATCTAGAGTTCTTCTCTGAGGTCAGAGTTCCCAATGTGCATTTGCTGGATGGTTTCCCACATCTCCTTAGCTGTCTCAATATTTGCCACTCTGTCACAGTCTTGCACAGACATGGCATTTTTGAGATATTGTTTTGCCTTGAAGTTTTCCTCCATGCACTTCCATTTATTTGGTCCCTATTTGGTGAAGTCGTTGCGAATGGTTGGGTCTACCTCGAAGTTCCCTACTTCGATCACACACCAGGCTTGAAAGTCGTGGCTTCGCATCCAGTCCTTCATGTTGCGTTGCTAGTTCTCGAACCTTTCGTTGATAAGCCTTGGAGGCTTGTTGTTCCCATGTCCAACTTGAGTGAGTTCTTCAGCCATTCTGTAACCTGCATTACTAACACAAAAGATCTAGAGCGTTCCTACTCTGATACCAATTATTGGATCGATACGCGTTAGTAAGAGCTTGGGAACTGGCGGTTAGGCTGTTCTCAAGACAGCGGAAGTATAAAAGCAAGCAAGTAAACAAAATGCAATTGACAAAGTTCCTTTATAGAGGAACCCCACAACAACCAATTAGTTGTGTGGGTAAACCTTTTCCTCCGGTTGGAGGATTTTGAACAATCTTCTTATCTTATTGATTGTCCCTAGTTACATAGACAGACTTACACTTTTCTGTTCCTAACAGTTCTACCTAACTCTAGCAACACTAGTAATCGGCCTTGTTCCTAAGCAAACATCTCAACTAAGCATAAGACAAATCGAACCTTACACCTTGATCTCAATGTCACAGTACCCAATCCCCTGGGAACTCGGATTCGCCGTCGTCGAGATCGCACACTCGCCGCCGGGGACTTCTCTTCTCTTTTCTTTCTTTCTTTGTGAGTGAATGTTAATTCTGGGAGAAGTGCTTTATCCGAGCACTATTCACTTGGCTTTATATTTGTCATTGCTTGGGCTGCAATCTTGACTTTCATTTGTGTCTGAAATGCCCTTTGTCTTGTAAGTCAAGTATTTGTCCTTCACATGTGACTTAATTTGAATTGAGTCAACTTTGAGAAGCAATCGGGCCGTTGGATCACTCACTTCAGTTTGTTCCTCAGACTGAGCGTTTGTTCTGTCTTGAGACAGAATCCCGTGAATCGTGCTAAGAGGTCTTTGTTTGCACATGTGAGTTCCCATGTGATGGGAATTGTCTTCTTCAGAGTTCCTTTGAAAGGAACTCTTCGTCATATATTCATGTGTTCCTTTGGCATTCTTGGGGATTCTTCATTAGACTTGATGTTCCTTAGAAATACTTGGATGTAATACGTTAGTTCCCATATGGTTTGTCATTATCAAAACTGGAGAATGATATCGTTGTTCCGATGTTTGGAACCAGAGTTCCCAACACCGTCCCAACAAAACATTTGGTTTTGTGAGATATTTTTATTATCCCCTTGTATTTGGTACAAATATGGCTGAGTCTATTGTTTCGTTAGTTCAACACTTTAGTGAGGCTCTATACAACGTAGAGTAATCCAGGTATAAACATTAGTAGGATTACAAGTAGCCATCCAGCGCGCTTTACTCATTTATATTTCACCACCTAGATTCAGCTGTTTACTAGGTGAAATTTTCCTACAACAACAAGGTTCTTGCCTTTTATTACCTTATATGCTAATTTGCAGCTAATCAGAGTTATACCTAACCAAGTAGTTTTCTTTATTAGCAATGTTATCAGAATCCCGATCCGATTCTACGATTCTAGAGATCCTACGATCCATAACACATGAAACGACCCACGATCCCAAGTAGGATCTTAAATGATTTAGAATACAATCTCGATCTGATCCCGATTTTACATACGATTTTAACGATCCTATAAACGATTCTAACGATCCTATAAAATGACAATTTTAACTATATATTATTAAAATTTTTACGATTAACGTATCATTTCCATTAAAATAGTTGACTAGTCCATCCTACAATATTTTTAATAATCAAATTAATAAGGTTTATCATTTTCTTACTTCATATATAACAAAATATACAATCTATTAGGTTATTCTTGCATACTTTTAGTTATAATGTAGGATCTTATGATTCAACGATCCGATCTTACGATCCGATCCAAAAGACCCCCAACGATCCAACCTAGAATCCCGATCCTGATAACCTTTGTTTATTAGTAATACTCCCATCTCCATGGTATTGTGTATGTTTGGTGTTTGGTGGGGGAATGTCATGTAATTTACTTAAATTCAAAGAATATTTGAAAATTGATCTATTTATCGTATTTTATTTTTTATCTTCTTAGAGGCATGCTTTTGTTTCTTGCTCAATTGGGTTTTATTTTTCTAGGTTTTCATCCTTTTTTATTTGATACTAAGTCTACGGTTTTAGGGCTTTGTCCACCTCAAACTATGATATAAAGATGTGCATTTTCTTCTGTTTTCATTTATTTATCTATTGGGAATTATTATTCTAGGTCCTGAAATTGTAATGTGCTTAATATATGAAATAAGGGTTTCTTAGTGATGGAATCCATTTCTAATTGTGCAATATGAGCACGTGGATCAATTGAATGAGCATCTATGAGAATGCGATTGATGCATTGCAGACATTTGTGGTGAGTATGCTGAATCCTACAATCAGATTTCTCTCGGCTTGTTACACTTTTCAATTCTGCTACTTTTGGTATTTCATTTCGGTGCTTTTATTTAGAAGGAATGTTGGTGGTTTGTGAAAGTCATCAATCCCATTGTAAGCATGCTGAGGAAATTAAGTCACAAAGAAATGTCGATTGAGAAGATTGACTATGTGACTTGCCATGTTATGATAAAGAGAACTAAGAAAGATTGACTATGTCACTTGCCATGTTATGATAAAGAGAAGTAAGAGTGGTCATAAGAACAGAGAGGATCAAAGAGATACACACCGATACTGAGGCATGAACCTCGTATGCAACGGTATATGGTTTAAGGCACGTCTTGTTGGCAAGGACACGACATACGCAACGCTCGGACAAGGCACACCGACTCAAGGCTAGCGACACAAGCAACGACGCACGGTAAGGCGCGCCGGTGCGTGGAGTGTGCGCTTGCACGATGCAAGGGTGGTGATATGAGTAAGTGGGCAGCCGGGGCGCGCCTATGCCTTAGCGATAGCATGGTCGAGTGTGCATGGCTGTTGGAGCAAAGGAACGGTGCTTGCAGCGCGCCTAGGGTTTGGGTACAAGGCGCCGAGTACGTGCATTTGAGCTAAGGTTTGATTTTGAGTAAGGAATAAGAGTCTTATATCTTTGTGTAAGGTTAAATGAATGTTTGGAAGCTTCTCTAAAGCTTGGTGAATGCTTTATGCAAGGACCAAAGCATGAGAATAACTTGGCACATAGTTATGTTTACTAGAAAGGAGTATTGAAGCTTCAAACTGGTTTAGAGTTAGCTTATGAAGCTTAACTAAGCTCTTAACTCAAGGAACAAGCTTTGTAAGAAGCTCATATAGCTAGGGTTTAGCTCAAGGTAGCTCAAACTAGCTAAGGTTAGCTCAATTAGCTTACAACTCAACTCAACAAGCTAAAACGCAACTCAAGCCATCTCAACTAGCTAAGGGCCAGCTATACTAGGTAAGTGACATAGCTAGTTATCTAGCTATGCTAGCTTGCTATAGGCCCGGGTGGGACAGCCAATGGGGCGTGCCATTGGGCTTGATGGGCCGCATGCATGTACTAGAGATTGGGCCGCTTGGTGTGCCATTTGGGCTTGGCTTGTGGGCTTTGGGTTGGGCTTTTCTAAAGGAGTTTTTGACCAATTCCTTGGGCCTTTATTGGCTAGATTTGGAGGCAAATAGACTCCATATTTGGGCTGGTTGGAAGCCTCCCATGACGACAAGGAGAGAGAAGTTTTTTGGATAAGGCAAGTTGGTTACAACTTCCCTAGATTCACTCTCAACCTCTCAACTTCTCAACCGAATTTTGTAACTTCTATTGAGCGGTTTTTGGACAGCCTTGGATGCCTATAAAAGGGTTATTAGTCGTCCTTTTGATTACATATAAGAATACACAAGAATACACAAAATCGGTGCCAATTTACACTAATGGTCGGTGAAGACTAGGGTTGGTGTAGTCGAGTGTTTTCATTAGAAAATCAAACACATTTGTGTGAATATCATGGAGCATCTTTCACGAGTGCAAGTGAACGAGAAACATCAAGAGCCATGGCGTGATGGTCTTGTCCTAGTGAAGGAAGAACCACAAGGATCATGGGAGAACGACTTCGTCCAAGTCAAGGAGAAAGAGGAATCTTGGGACTCGAACAAGGTGCGTTTAATCTTGATAGAATTGTCTTGCCAACATCTCTATTGTCGTTTTGGTACGTTTTATCTCACAACAATATTGTGGTATCCCTTGGCATGGAATATGGGCAATATTCGTTGAAGGAAAGATCGATCTATCGGGTGACTCGTAGCCTTTATCCAAGTCACTTAATAAAATGTTTTAATGGGTCGATGGTGATTACCTTTACGATCTACACCCAAACGACACTACCCTTCGGGGTATACTCACGAGATTACCTTTCGAGGTCTACTCAAACCGCCTTGTCATATAAGGGCCGACTTTTACTTCAACTTGTTTATGCAAAATGCTATTCCATTTATACCCTAAAAATCAACAATCTTCAACGAATATTTGTTTATGTTTATGTTTTTGCATTCTTGTTTTGTTAAGTTTGAGGATTTGGCTAAACAAGGGGATAAAACGATTGATGACGTGACCTCTTACTTGAGGGATTTCAAGATCGAACCCACTAGTTCCATATGGCCAACCGAAGTGGACATCAGAGGACTCCTTGATTTTGATGATTGGCTTGACGAGTACAACCGTGGCATGGTGTATTGGGATTGGTACATCACTAACGTGAGGGTTGAACCCAATCTCGAGAGTGCTAAAGGAAAGGAGGTTCTTCCGCCTCAACCCTCCAAGGCTATGGAGTCTCGCGATCCTAACCATGGACATGATGGAAGACAAGGGTACTCAAGGTTCAAGCAGCGCACAAGGTCGAAGGCTAAGCACACGCGTGCCAAGCCGAGGAGTAGTGTCCCTAGGGCCGAGCCCTTCGGGGGGTGGAGGAGCCGATGTTGGTGGCACCTATTGGCAAAACGTCTATGGGGATCGAAAGTGTATTGCTCATTATGTGGTGTTAAGTGTCGTGCTTGAATTTATGCATTGTAATTTCCTTTGTACATGTGTGTGTATGTGTTTGTATACCTTGAATAAAGGGTAATAGTGTGTAATTTGATCAATAAAATGATCATGTAATGTTTATGGTTGAATAATAAACTATGGTTTGATTTATAAATATGATCTTAACAACATGTGTGCAAGAAGAGGACTAAGTTCTATTCTTAAGATCGACTTTGAAAAAGTTGATTCTAGGTTCATTTTCTTTTAAAAGACCCTAATCAGATTACCCTTGAGTCGATCATTATTTGATTGGGACGACTCATGCTCTAGATTACCTTCGGGTCTACTAGAGTAATTAGACTACCTTCGGGTCTACTAATGTAAGGGTCTACTGGATTGCCCCCCACATGAGAGGCTGAACACATTTTGGCCATGAATACACTAAATAACACATGAAAGAGATGGCGAAGAGTCTCTTTGATAAGAAGCATGTGGAAAATCACTTATGTGATTTCATGAAAATCATGCTTCTTATGGAAAAGGAAATATGAGAGTTTTGATTGGTATAAATTGAGATTTCATGCATACTTATATTGAGGAATGAATCCATGAGATGAGAGTCCTATCTCTTATGGCTTAGTCGAATAAAAGTTTGACAGGGATTGAAAGTTTCAAGTGCGTAGGCTTTGATACTTTGGCACGACTAGAGTCGTTCATGTCTTGACCGGTCTTGTCATGTGTTTATATCCTCAAAGCATAATGACTTGAATTTTATATAAAAGTATGGTTTTATTGTTGACTTATCTAATGTCGACATGAAAATGCCTTGAATTAACATGATTACTGTCAAAAGGATAGCCTTGATGAAGAGGATCGGCGCAAGTGATGCCTTGGTTTAAAACCGAGACACGCCATTATTTTGAGCAATGGCGCGCCGGGGAGTACCGAGTCTCGGTACGTTCTCCTTGGCACTCGGTATTAGTGGTCATGACACCCACGATGCACTACAAGCACGCCCATAACGGGCCAAGGCTTCGACCTTCTCGGCGCAAGGCGCAAGGTGCTAGGAGTCGCCGCATAAGGATCGAGCCATGAGCGCGCAACGCTGAGGCATTGACATGCCCATGGTATCGAATGTGCCTTGGCGCACCGGGACTAAGTGCTCGGTGTTTGGCATGTTTGGCCTTGCAACAAGGATTAAGGTGTGCTCGTGCCAAATTGATGCGTTGCCCCTTCGAGTGCGCGACACTTGTTGGCATCGCCGTTTGGCGAGACTCGTGGCACGGGCTTGGGTAATGCAAGGCGCACCAAGGCTGATCGAAATCGAGACTTGACCTTGGCGGGTGCTTGGAGCTTGGTGTCGTTGGCCATTTTGGTGGCTCATGGGCGCGCCTACTATAGGCATTTGACTTTGTTTGTTTAATAAATAAAATCATACTTGAAGTCATGGACTATTTCCTATTGTGAAAAGGAGATGGTAAAGAGTTGTGATTGAGTTTAAAAACTTTGATAATCACATACCCCATAAGGTTCTTGGGGTGGCTCATGTTGTATGCCATTAGGTTGGATTAATAAGTACTTGTTTGAGAATTTTGAAAGGCTGGTTTTAGAACTTTCAATTTTACAAATAAATGAGGACGTTTGATCCATTCTCGGATCCAAGGAAAGTGTCAATGGTACATGAAGGCTTGATATTGACAACGTTGTATATTAGTTTTATGGTTAAATGGACCATTGAAAGGACTACGGAAAGTATAATGGCATGGTTTATGGAAGACAAATCTTAACATTAGTGAAAATTTGTGATAAGATGATTGCCTTGTGAGCATTATTCTTCAATTTTCTTCGACAAAAGATTTCTAAGAAAAGAAAGAATTGAATCATCTTATATTGTCATATGGATGATGATCCTATGGAAACTCCCAATAAATTGGTGGTTAGGATGAATGTGGTACATGAAGTGGAAAACTTTGTGTTGAATGGCAAAAAGCAAAGGAATGTCATTTGGAAGTCTATATAAAGAATCTATATGCTTATAGCATGAAAGAATATAGTAAGTTTAATAACTCTGGTTAAGGAGTGTTTAATAAGTCTATATGGAAATGACATGGCTGATTAGGTAAAAACCAAATGAAATGGATGAGATGGAAAGGATCATATCTATGGGGATTCTTCATTGATAAAATAATGAAGATGCCAATGTGAAGGGATGAAGGTGAATTAGATTTTCTAAATCTTCGTCTAGGTTTAAAATACATTGGAAAGGGAATGGAAATTCCATGATTATACACATGTTTAGAACACCTATGGATCATTGGATACATGATTTAAAAGAATGTGTGTTATGGCTTGAGGACGCTCAATTGGTAAGGTGTTGATACCTTGACATGGCTATTGTCAAAGTTATGATGTTTGAGTTTTGGAAGCTTTCTCAATTGAGGAGGGAAGAGAGTTTCAGAGAGGAGAGTTTGCAGAGGATGGAGGTTGAAGAAGATCCCAAAAATAGCAAAATTGGGTCTTTTATTTTATGTGAAAAGAGGATGAGGGAAAGAGTAAGAGCACTTTTCCAATTCAACCATTGTCCAATGAAAGCGGAGAGGCGTTTCAACTTCTTTGGCACGCTTGGGACACGCGTCATTAAGCCCATGGGAAGTCACGTCGAGCGGTTCAAATACTTGGCTCTTGATGCTTCGAATTCTGACACAAATTCCCATTTCCCGAGTGACGTTCCAACTCTCTAAAAGTACTAGTGTTCTGTTGCTCGTGATCATTTAGCAAGCCAGTTTCCATGATCTTTGAAAGGCCAATATTGAGTGGAGTGGTTAGGGGAACTCATACTCAAGATTTTTTGTGAGAATAGGGAACTCAAAAAGGGAACCAGACAATTACAACTCGATAATGGGAAGAGTAGATGGGCTCATGAGAAGCGTTTATCTGGTTCACGGTTGAGGGTCGGTTATATGATCAACCGTCATAGTGGCTTGTAATGAGGGTTAAGGGAACTCTGGTTGATCATTTTGGGCCAAAAGAAGCAAAGTTCCAACTTGTACACCAAAAGCTTTAGACTAGTAATATGGAAAAATGAAAGCAATTATTCCTAGTGTTTCCTATCATGCATTTCAAGATAAGCTAGCCAAGGCGCCAAGCATCGAGGAAATAACAAATAGGGAATTGTTCAGTTTAGAGTTATCATCCCTAGAATCATCCGGAGACACTGGTAGGGACGTCTGTATAAGGCTTTAGTGAGAATGTCCGCAATTTCCTCTTCAGTTCTACAGTGTTCCATAGAAATGTTCCCATGTTCCACATTGTCACGTAGGAAATGATGCCTAATGTCTATATGATTAGTACGTGAGTGATGCATAGGATTCTTAGAAATGTTAATGGCCCTTGTATTATCACATCTTATGGGAACTAGGCCAAAAGACATACCGTAATCCTGAAGTTGATACTTAAGCCATAGAACCTGGGAGTAACACGAGGCGGCAGCCACATATTCCGCTTCTGTTGTGGAGTGTGCCACGGAGTTTTGCTTCTTTGATTCCCATGATACTAGGCATGACCCTAGGAACTGGGCCATTCCATAGGTGCTCTTTCGATCAACCAAGTGTCCAGCAAAATCTGCATTTGAGTATGCAACAAGCTCAAGGGAACTGTTCCTTGGATACTAAAGGCACAAGTTGTCGTTCCATTTAAGGTACCTGAAAATTCTCTTCACCTCTTTTAGGTGTGATTCCTTAGGGTTAGCTTGAAAGCGCGCACATAGGCATACTGAAAACATGATGTCGGGTCTATTAGCGGTTAAGTAGAGAAGAGACCCAATCATACCTCGAAAGTTCCTTTGATCCACACTTATACTTGTTTTATCTGCGTTGAGCCTTGAGTTTGGTGAGATGGGAGTGTCGATGGGCCTGGAGTGTTCCATCCCATACTTCACTAGCATCTCTCTAATGTACTTTTGTTGATGGATCCTTGTTCCCTCCTTGTTTTGAGATATTTCAAGTCCCAAGAAGAGCGTGAATTCCCCTATGAGACTCATCTCATACTCGCTACTCATCAAATTCTTAAACTTTTCAACAAGAAGCTCATTAGTAGCACCAAACACAATATCATCAACATACACTTGGACAATTAGAATATTTTTTCATTCTTTAATAATAAAGAGGGTTTTGTCTATGGAACCACAAAGGTACCCATGAGACAAGAGAAATTGGGCAAACATGTCGTACCACGCCCTGGGAGCTTGCTTGAGACCATACATGGCCCTCTCCAAGAAGTAGACATGGTTTGGGAAATGCTCATCTTCGAAACCATATGGTTGTGCCACATAGACTTCTTCCTTGAGGTGCCCGTTTAGAAACACTGTCTTGACGTCCATTTGATATAACTTGAAGCCTTTGTGGGCGGCGTAGGCTATAAGGAGTCGAAGGGCTTCAATCCTTGCAACTGGTGCAAAGTTCTGGTCATAGTCGATTCCTTCTTCTTGCCTATACCCTTGGGCAACCAGACGGGTTTTGTTCATATCCACTGCCCCAGTATCATCAAGCTTGTTTATGAAGACCCATCGAGTTCCTATAATGTTCTTGATTTTGGGCCTAGGAACCAGTTTCTACACCTTGTTTCTCTCGAATTGGTGCAGTTCCTCTTGCATGGCTTGAATCCAGTTTGGATCTTTTAGAGCTTCCTTGATGTTCTTGTGTTCCAATAGGGAGACGAAGGCATTGAAGGCACAAAAGTTGTTGAGGGAAGAACGGGCTTGTACACCTTTGTCATAGGGAGTGATGATGTTGTCGATGGGTTGGTCCCTCCTTTGGTGGTAGTTCCTTGTTTGAATGCGTGTGACGTCAAGTTGTTCCCTTGTTTATTCTTCATCTTCAACTTGACTTTCTTTTTCATGGGAATAGTTGTTCTCAACTTCTTCACTAAGTGTTTCCTCGGGATCTTCTTCATTGTTCCCTCGTTGTTCCCCTTGGACACTTGACTCTGGTATGGTTTCATTTTGGGGAGCTAGAGAGTAAGATTGAGAGGCATCTTGAGGTTCTTCTGTTGTGGAGGGAACTTCAAATGAGTCCTGCTCAATGTGATGTTGACCTCCTTCGTCGTTGCTTGTTTGTGAGACAATGTTCCCACTTGGATAGTCTTCATCTCTTTTCCTTGGCTCATCATCATCATCATCATCGTCTTCTTCTTCTTGTCTGACTAGTTTGAACAGAGTTCCCTTTCCTTGGGGCTCTGTTCCCATCTTTACCGATTGTTTGTTGAAGATGACGTGAATGATTTCCTCGATCTTCTTGGTCCTCTTGTTGTAAACTCTGGACGTCTTGCTTTTGAGAGGAGTATCCTAGGAAGATCCCTTCGTCACTCCTTGGATCGAACTTCCCAAGGTTGTCTTTGCCATTGTTGTGGACGAAGCATTTGCAGCCAAAGGTCATGAGATGAGAAATATTGGGCTTCCTTCCCTTGATCAACTCATATGAGGTCTTCTTGATCATGGGACGGATCATAGCTCGATTTAGAATGTATGTAGCTGAGGAGATTGGCTTGGCCCAGAAGCTTTCGGGAACTCCACTCTCAAGCATCATAGTGCTATCCATGTCATCCAGGGTTCTGTTCTTTCTTTCCACAACTCCATTTTGCTGAGGAGTGCGTGGGGCCGAGAAGTTATGGGATACACCGTTGTTGTCACAGAACTTTAGGAACTCTGAGTTCTTGAACTCAATTCCATGATCAGATCTGAGAGATTTGAGCTTCAATCCCATGCTAACTTCCATTCTCTTGATGAAGGGCTCAAACTCCTTTAATGCATCTGATTTGGATCTCAAGAAAATAACCCATCTAAGTATTGAAAAATCATCAATTAACACATACATGTACCTTTTACCACCATAGATGGCCGTTTTCATTGGACCATAGAGATCCATGTGAATTAGTTCTAAGATCCTTGTTATGCTTACCACCTTCTTTGGCTTAAAGGAACTCCAGGTTTGCTTGCCACGAATACATGCATCACACATCTTAGCTCCCTCAATGTTGATTCGTGGAAGACCAATGACTAGGTCATGTAAGTATAGCTTCAGGATTTGATTTATGCCTGCGTGACCTAGCCTTTTGTGCCAGAGTTCCGTGTCATCATGAGAGCTCGCGAGGCACAACTTCCTTGGTGGTTCAAAGTCTGTATCTACTACATAAACATTGTCGGACCTCCTCCCTCTTAGAATGATTTTGTTGGTTTTCTTGTTGATGACCAAGCATTCTTCTGACTCGAAGGTGACAACGTTGTTCCCTTGGTCACATATCTGAGACACACTTAAGGGATTGTATCCCAGATCCTTCACCAAATTGACATTGATAATCTTGATTGACTTGTTGAGTAGTACTTCGCCTATTCCTATAATTTCTCCTTTATTTTTGTTACCAAAGGATACATGACCTCCTTCGGTTTTTGTGTGGAGTAAGGTGAGATTGTCTTTGTTCCCAGTCATATGATTTGAACAGCCACTATCAATGACCCAAGTGTTGTTCCCCCTCATTGACACCTCACTGGGTTGTTCCCAGTGGTTTCTCCTATGGCCATTGCACACATGTCTGCCTGTCTGGGTGTGCCCAAGATTCGGGAACTTCATCCTCGTCATCGTCCCAGGTGGCGATGTAGGCCTTCTTCCCTTTTCTGTCGTCAGTTCCTTGTGGGCAGTCTTTGGCGAAGTGACCCATCTTGTAGCACTTGTAGCAGGTGACGTCCTCCTCCGTGGGCCGTTTCATGGAAGTCTGACCTCTTTGAGAGTTCCCATAGCCCTTTTTGAATTTTCCTTTGTTGAAGAAGGATCGAAGGGCCTTTGTAACCAGGACGAGTTCCTCATCTTCTTCTTCTTTAGAGTCTTCGTGTTATTCCTGAACAGATTTGAGCATCTTTTTCAAATTTTAAGGCAATTCCCTTGTGTGCCTTTTCTTGCTCCTTGTCATCTTGTTTCCTTTTCTTATGTCCCACCAGCTTCCCAAAGACTTGGTGAAGCATGAGATTCCTATTCTCGGGATTTTCTTTGAACATGGTACTCTCGTTGGCCTATTCACCAGTTAGGCCGTTGAAGAGCTGTTGGACTTTCATCTTGTCGGTGATTTCCTCTTTTGTGATCCCAAGTCCGGTGAGTTTGGTACATAGAGCTTCAAAGCGAGATTGGTAGTTGTGGACTGATTCTCCCATCTCAATTCGGAAGTTGAAGAATTCTCTTCTAACATTCATTTGGAGGTCCTCTCTGAGGTCAGAGTTCTCAATGTGCATCTGTTGGATGGCTTCCCACAACTCCTTCGCCGTTTCCAAATTTGCTACCCTATTGCAATCTTGCATCGACATGGCATTCTAGAGGTACTCTTTGGCCTTGAAGTTTGCTTCCATGTACTTCCATTCATTTTGTTCCCATTTGGTGAAGTCATTGCGAATGGCTGGGTCTACCTCGAAGTTCCCTACTTCGATGACACACCAAGCTTGAAAGTCATGGCTGCGCATCCAATCCTTCATTTTGCGTTGCCAGGTTTCGAACCTTCCGATGATAATCCTTGGAGGATTGTTGTTCCGATGTCCAACTTGAGTAAGTTCCTCAGACATCTTGTATCTTGCGATACTAACACAGAAAATCTAGAGCGAGCATGCTCTGATACCAATTGTTGGATCGACGTGCGTTAGTAAGAGCTTGGGAACTAGTGATTAGGTTGTTCCCAAGGCAGCGGAAGTAAAACAGTTCGCAAGTAAAACAGAAAGTAAGAGACACAGTTCCTTTATAGACGAACCCCACAACAACCAACTAGTTGTGTGGGTAAACCTCTACCTCCGCTTGAAGGATTTTGAACGATCTACTTATTTTATTGATTATTCCCTAGTTACACAAGCAAGACTTACACTTTTCTGTTCCTAGCAGTTCTTCCTAACTCTAGTAACACTAGTAAGCCTTTTCGACCTTGTTCCTAAGCGAACAACTCAACTAAACATAAGACCATTTGAACCTTACACCTTGAGCTCACAATTCCCTAGCTCTTGGGAACTTGGATTCACCGTCGCCGAGATCGCACACTCGCCGTCGGGGACTTCTCTTCACTTGTCTCTCTTATCTCTTTGTATGTGGATATTTGTTCTGGAAGAAGTGCTTATTCCAAGCACTATTCATTTAGCTTTATACACATTTGAACTTGGGTTGCAATCTTCACTTTCATGTTGTTCAAAATGCCCTCTGTCTTGCACGCCAAGTTTGCAATCTTCACATGTGACTTGGTTTGAACTTAGTCAACTTTAAATGTCAATCGGACCGTTGGATCACTTGCTTTAGTCTGTTCCTCATACCGAGCCCTTATTTTGTCTAAGATAGGATCCCGCGATTTGCGCTGAACGGTCTTGTTTGTACATGTGAGTTCCCATGCGATGGGAACTGTTCTCTCCATAGTTCCTTTGATAGGAACTTTCTATCATATATTCTTGTGTTCCTTTTGCGTTCTTGGAGATTCTTTGTTTAGACCTGGTGTTCCCTTGAAATACTTGAATGTAACACGTTAGTTCCCATATGGCGTTTGTCATTATTAAAACTGGAGACAAGTATCGTTGTTCGGATGTTTGGAGCCAGAGTTCCCAATACCATCCCAACACTAAGCATTGCAAAGTCAACATAAAAGCACGTGCAAGCAGGATTCTTGGGCTTGTCATCTCGATCACTTGATGAGTATTCTTTTATAAACTGAAAAACATGGTTTTTTTCTCCTACATGTGTTAGAGCTGTCAAAATCTGACCAGACCCGAAAAACCGACCCGAACCGCCCGAAAAATTTAGGGTCAAGACCCGAAAATTTGAACCCAAAACCCCAAATAAACCGAACCCGATAGACCCGAAACCCGTTGGGTTCAAACCCGAAAAAACCGTTGGGTTGACCCAATTTGTTATATTTTAAGAATATATAATATATTTTAAAAATTATAATATATTTTATTATTAAAATATACAAAAATCATAGATTTATTATTAAATATTATTTTTTAAATAAAAAATAATTTAATAATTGTAAAAAAATTAATTTTCTTAACTTGTTAGGTCGACCCGACCCGACCGACAACCCGCAATGACCCGACCCAATTTTACCCGTGACCCGTTACGACCCGAACCCGACTCAACCCGAACCCGAAATAACTGAACCCAAACCCGACCCGACCGACCCGTTTGACACCCTATATTGTTACTAACGCGTCACGATCCAACAATTGGTATCAGAGCAGGTTTGCTCTAGATTGTGTGTTAGTGCAGGAATACAGAATGACTTCAAACAACACTCATAACGTCGGAATTGGAAACAACAAGCCTCCACTGCTTATTCCTGGAGAATATGACCACTGGAAGAAGCTCTTCGCCACATGGCTCAAAAGCAATGACTACCAAGCTTGGTAAGTTATTGAGGATGGAGACTATGTCGTTCCTGAAGCAAAGTAGAACAAAAAGACAGAATGGGGCCAAACTGAATGGACAAGAATGGAGAAGAACTACAAGGCACAAATGCTACTAAACAATGTCTTGGGTGCTGAAGATCTCCTAAGAGTAGTCAACTTTGAGACTGTCAAAGAAGCATGGGAAGCCATTGAGAAAATGCACATTGGGAGCGTTGATCTGAAAGAGAGCCATCAGAAGGACGCTAAGAAGGAGTTCTACAATTTTAGGATGATAGATGGAGAAACCATAGACACATACCAATCTCGGTTTGAAGGCTTGGTCAATCACATTAATCATCTTGGAATTGGGGACTCTATCAAACATGCTGAGAAAGTTTCTGCAATTGTTGATGGCTTAGGTCCCACGTACGTAGTTACAAGAGGACTTCTCAAGGAGAATCCAATAACAAAGACTTGCAAACTTCATGAGATCTTTGGAAAACTGACTGACTATGAGCGATATGAGAAAAATAACAGTGGTGCTTCAAGCTCTAGCAAGGGAATTGCTCTTAAAGTGGAGAAGGCCATTGAAAACATCACTGCAGGAAATGACGGCGAGCTAGAAAATGATTCTGACGTTGCTCTCATAACCAAAGCAATGAGATCTTTCTACAGGAGAGGCAAGAAGCAAGGTGCCATGAAGGAAAGAGTCAACTTTGAGAAAAAGGAACTCAAGGACGTTACCTGCTTCAACTGTCAGGAAAAGGGTCACTATGTAAAGAGTTCTCCCAAAGGTAACGACACTGGGAACGAGAAGAAGAAGGCCTACATCGCTGCTTGGGATCTTGACTCAGATGATGAATCTGATTCAAAGATCTGTGCCATGGCTCTGAAAACTGAAGATGTTAATCAAGAGGTAACTCCTGAACAATTTCTTTCTAGTATAGAGAATGCTAAACAATCTGATCTTGTTATCCTTGTTAAAAAGTTGTTTGAAGATAACTTAAAGATGCAAGATGAAATAGAAGCTTCTGATGAGAAATGTCTAAATCTTGAAGAAAAATTATCAAAAACTACTGTTACTTCTGTTGTTCCTTGTTCAGAATGTGAAGATTTAAAGAAAGATATTAAGACTCTAACTGAAACCAATAACGAACTTAGGTTAGATTTACTTGTTCACAAACTCAAAAGGGAAGAATTAGAGCATGAACTAAGTAAACGAACTCAAATTGAGTTCAGTCCTGCTAGGTCTGGTATTGGTTATGGTAAAAATAAATCTGAATATCCTCCGGATGATCTTACCTTTGAAGAGAAAATGGAAAGAAAAGCTAGGGAACTACAATCCGCTAGAGATAAGGTAATTCATCTAGAAAGTAGAGTCAAAATTCTTGAAAGTAATCTGCATGATAACTCTGAATGGTATTATGGAAAAACGGCTCATAAACTATACCTAAAACAGTCTCAAGGGAACCAACATAGAGTTCCTTCCAAGGAACGAACCTTCCAAAAACCACATCCTAAACGCTATCTTGGTGAATACTATAGGGTGTGCTATCACTGTGGTGGGGGAGGTCATGTTCAAAAAGACTGTAAGGTTAGACTAGAAATGTCAAACAAAAGGGCTCAAAACCAGAATACAAGGAACAACAAGAAACAGTGGTCTGGTAAGAAAAATCAAGGGTATGATAAATCTCATCATAAAAGGAAGAAACAGGCCCCACAACCACAAAAGAAGCAAGATTCTAAAAATGAAAAAGGGAAAAATCATGTTGATCCCTCAAATATTGCTTCTAGTTCCAAGAGTTCACAGAAAGCTACTTTAGTGCAATCTCAAATTTATCATTCTGTGAGCTATGCTAACCGACCCGGGAAGGCTAAGCAGGCCTGGGTCGTTAAAACGTGATTTCTTTCTTGCAGGTAGAGGTGAGGGGGAACGTCCGTTGGGTCCTTGACAGCGGGTGTTCATGTCACATGACAGGGAACAGGAGTATTCTGTCCTCACTTCAAAACAATGTTGGAGGAAACATTTCCTTTGGCAACAACAATCAAGGAGAAATCATTGGAACAGGTGAAGTCAAGCTAAATGATAAAAATCAGCGTTAGAGACGTAAGCTTGGTGAAAGGTCTTAGTTACAACTTGTTAAGTATTGCTCAGCTTTGTGACCAAGGGAAAAACGAGGTATCCTTTACCTCAGATGGCTGTATGATCAAGAACATGAAATTAAATCTTGTGGTCCTGAAAGGAAAGAGGCACAACAATGTGTATTATGTCGACTCAAGTTTCCAACCACAAGAAGAACTCTGCTTTGTTACAATAGCCGAAAAGACTGATCTCTGGCATAGGAGGTTTGGTCACGCTAATCATCGAGGAATCCACAAACTCTACTCACAAAATCTGGTGATAGGACTACCCAAGGTTCTTGCAGAAAAGGAAAGCCTATGTGAAGAGTGTGTGAAAGGAAAACAAAGCAAGTCATCTTTTCAGCCAAAGTTGTCAGTTAGCACCTCTCATCCTCTTGACATGGTACACATGGATTTGTGCGGTCCCATGTGGGTGAGAAGTCATGGCGGTAGCAGGTACATTTTTGTTATTGTTGATGATTTTACTAGATATACATGGACTCTCTTTCTAGGTTCCAAAGACGAGACGTTCATGGCATTCAAAAGCTGGATCAAGAAAGTAGAAGCATCAACTAAACAAAAACTGAAAGCTATCAGATCTGACAACGGAACAGAGTTCAAGAATTCCATGTTTCATAGCTATTGTGATGAACATGGAGTGTCTCAGAACTTCTCTGCGCCGAGGACTCCTCAACAAAACGGCGTTGCAGAAAGAAAGAATGGAACACTACAAACATGGCTCGTACTATGATGTTGGCAAGTAACTTGCCTCGGTCCTTTTGGGCTGAGGCAGTCGGTACTGCTTGCTACATCATTAATCGAGTCACCATACGTTCCAACTTTTCAAAAACTCCAAGTGAACTAATCAAGGGCAGAAAGCCGAATATTTCCCACTTGAAAGTCTTTGGATGCAGGTGTTTCATTCACAACAATGGAAAAGAGGAGCTAGGCAAGTTTGATCCAAGGAGTGATGAAGGCATCTTTCTGGGGTACGCATCCAACAGTAACGCTTACAAGGTGTTCAATAAAAGGACTAAGAAGTTTGAAGAAAGCATTCATGTTGTCTTTGACGAGTCCAAAAATGGAGGGAACATGTCCAGTAACGAGGATGTACTAAAGGTTCTAAATTCAGATTCAGATGATGAAGTCAATCCAGATTCAAGTGCACAAGTTCCAGATGACAATGTTATGCCTCCTAGTCTCGACTTGGATGGAGATGACACAGAAAGTGCATTGGTTCCAGAAGATGATACTTCACAGAATGAAGACATTGGGGAAGATCATGGAGAAGGAACATCACATGGAACGACAAGCCAACAGGAACAAGAGGAGTCAAGAACAGATCCCACTCAGATTGAAGTCAGAAACTATCATCAAAAGAGGGATCATCCTGTTGACAACATCATCACTCCATACAATAAAGGTGTGCTTACTCGTTCCTCTATTAAGAATTTTTGTGCTTTCAATGCGTTTATCTCTCTTGCAGAGCCAAAGAATGTGAAGGAAGCATTAAAAGACCCTGACTGGATAGTTGCTATGCAAGAGGAACTACACCAGTTTGAGAGGAATAAGGTATGGAGACTAGTTCCCAAGCCAAAGCACAAGATGGCTATAGGAACAAAGTGGGTTTTCAGGAATAAACTTGATGACACCGGAGTTGTCACAAGGAACAAGGCGAGACTTGTATCAAAAGGGTACAATCAACAAGAAGGGATTGACTACGATGAAACGTACACTCCTATCGCAAGAATAGAAGCCATCCGTCTTCTAATCGCCTATGCTGCTCACAAGGGATTCAAGTTAAATCAAATGGACGTGAAGACAGCATTCCTGAATGGTTACCTACAAGAGGAGGTCTATGTACTACAACCGCCAGGATTTGAAGATGTTGATCACCCTGACCATGTCTACGTGTTGGACAAGGCTCTTTACGGCCTTAAACAGGCTCCTCGTGCTTGGTATGATAGATTCGCTCAGTTTCTATTAGCCAATGGATACAGACGTGGTGTGATCGACAAGATATTGTTCCTAAGGGAACAAGCCGGTGAGGTTTTAGTAGTTCAAGTTTATGTTGATGATATTATATTTGGTTCTACTAACCCCAAACTTGTAGAAAGCTTCAAGAATCTTATGAGCAGTGAGTTTGAGATGAGCATGATCGGAGAGCTCACTTTCTTTCTTGGACTACAAGTGGTACAAACTGACGAGGGAACAAAGGTACATCAACAAAAGTACATCAAGGAACTATTGAAGAAGTATGGTATGGATCCACAAAAAGTTTTGATACCCCTATTTCTCCTAATACTCGTCTTGATGCTGATCTTAATGGTGTTGATGTTGATCAAACGATGTACCGAGGGATGATTGGTTCCCTATTGTACCTAACGGCCAGTCGGCCAGATATTATGTTCAGTGTGTGTCTCTGTGCTAGATTTCAGGCCAATCCTAAAGAAACACATCTGAAAGAAGTGAAGAGAATCCTGCGCTACTTGAAAGGGAACGATGGGTTATGTCTATGGTATCCAAGACACAACTCGTTCCAACTTGTCGGATTCTCGGATGCAGATTTTGCAGGTCACTTGGTGGATAGGAAGAGCACATCAGGGATGGCCCAATTCCTTGGTCCTTTCTTGGTGTCTTGGGGTTCGAAGAAGCAAAACTCGGTTGCTCTTTCAACGGCTGAAGCAGAGTATGTCGCAGCAGCTGCCTGTTGTTCCCAGGTATTGTGGCTAAAACAGCAACTGGTGGATTTTGGTATGTCTCTTGGAACTATTCCTATCTTATGTGATAATACAAGTGCCATCAATATCTCCAAAAATCCTGTGCATTATTCTAGAACCAAACATATAGATATTCGACATCATTTCTTAAGAGATAATGTTGAAAAAGGTTTTATCAAGATGGATCATTGTAGGACTGAAAATCAAGTGGCAGATATTTTCACCAAGGCTTTGGACAGAAAACCCTATGAACATCTGAGGATGTTGCTAGGAATGATTTCCTTGGAGTAAACAAGTCCCGGTCCTTTATTCCCTCAATGCCTGACTAAAATGGTAACATCTCAGGTAACTACATATCATTTGACAAGTTTTCTAATGGCTTATATCCTTCCTCTATGCATTGATGTTGTATATATTATAAATTGTAAAAATTTTTGCATGCTAAAAGGAACTGAAACTATAGTTGCTTACATCCAAGATTTCTTTTTGGCCCAAAATAACCAACTTGATCAATTTTATCCCTCACTTCAAGCCGAAATGATAGTTGGTTATAAGACTGTCCCTTAGCCTGGTCCACACAAACGTTCCCTATGAACCTCTTTTGATTACCTTTAAAACGGGAAATAATTGTGTGGATGTCTAAAATATTCCCAGCCCACAAAAAGTTTGAATGGAACGTCTCTCGTCCCTTGTCTGTTCAAACATAGCCTTTTTATCCACTCATGGTAACGAGGTATGGAACTAGTGGTTGCGAATATTGTCACATTAAAGGAACGTCTTTGATTACATTGGAAGATTCTTATGCAAAAGAACAGACGTCAATCACAAAGGCAATGCGAGTTATAGCCGTTGTGACTACTCATTTGAAAAATCCAGCCAATGCACAGTATTTCTGCAGGGAACGATAGGACGTCTGCGCAGACGAGACTTAATGGCGTTGAAAAATTCATCATTATGGCAACTCTTATCCGTTAAGATTTGGATAGAAGATCTTTTGGAAAGATTATGATCTTTATCAAGAAGGAAAGAGGTGTGCTTTATAAACTCTTATCCCGGTCACTATTTTTTTTACCGCATCTTTGTCTCTCTCTCTCAAACCCTAAATCTTCCTCAATGTTTCGATCTTTACTCTCCTCTGCAACCATGGCTTCCTCCTCAAACACTCCAATCCTAAACTTTGAGGGTCTCGATGCTGCTGAGATCGCTACTATTCAAGCCCAACTTGAAACCCTCAAAAAGGCCAAACTTTCCTCTCCCACCCCAATTTCCAAACTCGAAACCAAATTCGACGCTGTATCCGACACTGGTGTGGCCACCGCTGATATGGTCTCATCGGCAAAGGACACTGAGGGTGACAAATCTGAGAAGGATCACTCTGTGGTTCCCTCGGAAAACCCCTCCGATATGGCTGCTGAAACAGGGGATGCCTAGGAGAGCAAGGATGCAATGGAGAAGGAAGAGGTGAACTCGCCTCCAAAGGACACCACCGATGACCCAGAAAAGGTGGCTATTGTGCCGATAAGTGAGCGAACAGGATGGGTGAAGCCAACGAGTTGTGGCAAGCGAAAGGCGAAAAAGAGTGTTCCTCCCCTGCCGTCTCAGATTTTTCACATCTCTGACTCGGAACGAACCCCTTCCCCCGCAACCAAAAAGTCGAAGGTTACTCCTTCTGGATCCAAGTACGTCCTTCGCTCCACCGTTCCAAAGGAACAGGTGGCTCAGGAATCCTCTAAAGAAGAAGAAGATCCAGAGGAAGATGAAGAAGAGGTTGGCTCGGGTTCTGATGAGGGTGAGGAAGAAGAAAAGAACGACTCTGCTGGTGAAGGAGATGACGAAGAGGCGGAGTTGGAAGAAGAAGTTGAAAAGGACCTCAAATCTGCAAAGGCGCAAGGCAAACTACCAATGGAACCAGCGGCCCGTTCCAAGAAGAACCGTTCAAAGAAGGTTGTCGCTCCTCTGGTGATCGACGAAGAATTCCTGACAAGCCATGACTTGGAGGAGTTCTGGGAACTTCTCAAGTTTCAAGGATGGGAGAAAATCTGTGACTCTGGAGTCAAGGTAGATGTGTCCCTTCTTTCCCAATTCTTTGGTTCCTATCAACTAGCCAATCTCTCTACTGGTCCGATGGGTTTTGCTACTGTGGGTGAGATGGAAATCTCTTTCTCTTTGGGATCTGTTGCCACAATTCTGAAGGTGCCTGCTGAAGGATACGGGGATGTTCATACGTCGAGTAACTGGCCAAGGAACAAAGCTCAGTTAATTAAGCGGGTCATGGGCAAAGTTCCTGCTTCTGGTCCTTACTTAACCAACGACTTGAGCTACACTGCAAGAATCGCACATCAATTTCTCATCAAGGTTATTGTTCCAAGGCTGGAGAAGAGGACTACGCTCACTATCAATGATATGATTCTGCTGGACAAGTTTCTAAGGAAGGAACGTATCAGTCTTCCGGAGATTATGATGAGGCAAATGGCTAAGTGTACTGGGAAGAAGCATAGCATACCTTATCCTCGCTTTGTGAAGGCTATACTGAAGGAACGGAAGGCTTACCAGCCTTCGAAAGAGGAGTTCTTTGGATTACCCCTGGAGATGCGCAATATCTCGAGGATGAGCTTTCAGGGTGATTCAAAAGGGAACAACTGCAAAGAAGACTGCCCAGAAGGATGTTGGGAGCTCTTCGCTGAGTGAAGGTGTTACTACCCAGATGTTGACAGAGCTTCAAAAGATTTCCTCTCAGCTGAGTACCATCATTGGGTACCTGGCTAAGAGAGACGCTGACACTGCTGCTGCTGATTCCACCTCCTCCGAACCATGATGTGGACCCTCTCTAGTTCCTTAGCCCATCAATCCCCAGCTTAAAATTTTCTCTTTTCTTGAATGTTAAGACTTTTATGTTTTTGTGTTTTCTCTAGGTTGTGATCCCTGCGACAATTATCTATAATAATGACTATCTTTTGCTTATGAATGGTTTAAGTTTCAATTGAATTTGTTCATTTGCTCTATGTTTTTGCTTGATGTTTGTTGATCTTTTGATGATGTCAAAAGGGGGAAGTTAGGAAAAATGCAGAGATGCGTTCTATCCAGGAAATACAGAGGGAACTTTGGCTGAGGGGGAATATGTTGTTACCTCTGATGAGTAGGAACAACAGTGCATTTGTTAAGGGGAACCATACAGGAATTTTTTTTTTCTGATCTATATTTCTATTGGTTTCTAGACATGCATTTTTGTATTGGTTTGTCATCATCAAAAAGGGGGAAATTGTTGGAACAATGGTTGTTCCAGGGTTTCTCTTAGTTTTGATGATAACAAACTTAGTTAATATAACTTGCTTCTACATGTAACTGTTTTAGGAAAACAGGTACATGGTCACGAGTGAAGGAACATCGTGAGGAACGATGGAGGGAACGAGTGACAGATTTGGGAAGAACGTCTAAGAAGGAACGTGACTTTCTATAAATGGCAAGTTACCATATCTTCTGAGAGCGATCTTCTACGAAGATTCTACATCTGTAGGCGGTTGCTTAAGGAGATAAAAGAGAAGATAAGATCAATCTTCACACGATCTTATCTTGGGAAATCCGAGATCATTCGGTTTTGGGAAGAATCGACATGGTTGAGGATCCGAAATCACAATCTTTTTCCTTATTGTGTGGGATTTGTTAAGTGGAATATCAACGTAATTAGGCAACAATTACGTGTGAGATCAGACTTGACTTATCTTATAAATAGCTAGGGTTAGCTAGGGTTAAAAGGTGTGGTTGAAGACGAAGAACTTGAGAAGGGAGCTTTTCAAGTGTATGAGTGTGTGGCTTTTTCCGGTGAAGAATCCACAAGTAAGTCAGTAGTTTACTTTCGATTTAGGTTTACGCTTAGGGTTGTAGAAGTCTAGTTGGTTGAACTTCGGTCGGTGCCGTTGTTACCAAGGGAACTTTGGTGGATGCCTTAGTTACTAGACTTGCCTTGTAATCGTTGAAACTTAATAAAAGTATTTTATTGAAATCCTCTGAGAAGGAGTCTCAGGGGTAGAGGTTTTTCTTTCTACGACTTGTTGGTCGGACAGAAGGTTTTCTCTATAAATTCTGTATTCTTACTGTTTATTTCTGCTGCCCAGGGAACCTTACTAGTTTCCAGTATTGTTACTAACGCGTCACGATCCAACAGGGATGATTTCTCTATTGGCAACTTATGGTGCTTTTGGACAGATAATTGACATATATGTAGGGATAAAGATCGTCAATCATGTATATGGGAAGAAGTGCCTCATATTGTTTGGTAAGTCAAATTATTATTTAGATGTATGTGCATTCTAGCATATGGTGCCCACATAAATGAAAGGCAGTGGCATTTTAGGTTGCGATAGAAGTGAAAATATTCTTACTTGCTCAATAGGATAGTTTATTTTGATATTGACCTTGTCTTGCAGCATAGTGATTCTTGTAGTATCACCTCCATAGCATAAGTCATGTTAAGTGTTAACATAACTAGCAATTTCTACATCATTAGCAAAGCTACTGTAAATAAGAGATTGAGTATCATATTTACACTTGCATGTAGTGCCATTACTTTTGGAATGTATGTATTGACCATCCTGATAATTGTAGCGTGATAACATTTTTTTTTCTAGAATATAGTAGTTGTATAGTAGTTGTTTTGGTATCGAATGGATAATGGAGTTGTGTTTCATAATTTAGACTTAAATTTCACTTGATTTTGTTCTATTTTTGGGTGGAATTGCACAAGAGTTAAATTACATAGGCTTTTGTTATTGCTTCATGTGTCACTGATGGGTCTTCTTCATATATATCTTTAGTGGCCGGCTTCGTAACGCTATATTCTTTGAAAAAGCGGGATACAATACAATTTGATTTCAAGATCACTAATTTAACATTTTTACCTCCTAAATCTTTCCATTTCATGTGTAAGTCCGGTTTAGGTGCGAATGGGCGCTCAAGTACGAAATAAGAAAGAACAAGAGTCATTGGATGAAGAAAAATCAAAGACATTGATCGTTTCACTTAAAAAGGGGAAAAAACAGCACATACGAATTATTGGCGAATTATTCGCGTATTTTTGAAGAAAAAAACGGAAATAGGACGCACGCCCAGATTGTTCATCAATATTGTGGATTTGTTCATCAATAATGTGGATTTGTTCATCAACAGAATGATTTTGTTCATCAAAACTGTGATTTTGTGCATAAATAAACTATTATTTGTGCATCAAAAATCTATTGTTTGTACATAAAAAATAAACAAATGTGTATCAAAATTGCATGCAATATGTTCATCAACATTTTGATTTTGTTCATAAAAAATTAAAATATTTGTTCATTGGTTTTGGAATATTTGTTCATCGGTTTGTGCATATTTGTTCATTAGTAACATCAATTTGTTCATTAGTTTATGCATATTTGCTCATTGCCTTTTTCATATAATTGTTCATTGCTAGATGCATATTTGTTCACTAGTAGCCTCAATTTGTTCATTGCTATATGCATATTTGTTCATTAATAACATCAATTTGTTCATAGCTAAATAAGACACAAACACTCCTCTTCAATTTGTTATTATCTCGTTCTCTTAGCATACACCATATTATTGCAAAGTCAGATTCTTTATCTATTATCCTTTGTATTTAAGTTTCTACATATATCAAATTTATCTAATTTTGGTACTATGTTGAGCACTTCATTCGTATTGAAAAGTTAGCCTTAAAGCACTTCATTCGTATTATCCTTTGCATTCAAGATAGACTTAAAGCACAAAATAAATGCAAAAATACACTAATAGATAGTCCTAAATGTACAAGTTGATGGTATTAATAGTCCTAAATGTACAAGTTGGTGTCATTGACACATAAACATAAGTTTATTTCAATTCACAAACAAAGGTTATATCAATGAACAAAAAGTTATATCAATGAACAAATAGTAGTATATCAATGAACAAATATTGGTATATCGAAACTAATTATATGTGCATCAAAAACTAGATAATATTGTATTTATACTCATAAATAAGGTTAAAAAATAAAACTAAAAATTAAAAAAGTTTGAAATCGATGAACAATGTTATCAAAAACTCGATGCACAATGAGTTAGTATTGATGAACAAATGGTGAATATTGATGAACAAATCGCTATTTCTGATGAATAAATTGGGCACGTCTCATAAAAACATATTTTTCGATAAAAATACGTTAATAATACGGGAAAAATTCGTCTGTGCCGTATTTTATTGAAAAATACGCAAATAATACGGAAAAATTCGCCCATATCATATTTTTTTTTAATAAATGTTTAATCATAGATGTTGATTTTTTAAAATGAACGAGCGAGATTTATTCTTATTTCTCACACAGGCGTCCATTCGCACATGACTCTTTTTCATATTTCCTATACTTATTTATTAAAACAAACAACTAAAAAGCCCCATACAACAAGATTGACCCTTCAAAGATCGATGAGATCAGAGGCGGAACTTAATGGGGGCCGGAGTGGGCCATGGGCCCCCCAATCCAAATTTTTTTGGTATATATGTTCCTTGTGTTAATAGTTTCGATTTGATATATTATACGCCGTAATCTGACATTTGAGCAAAACGTTATGAACGTATTAAGATTAGACACATAAAAACCACTTCTAACAAGTCATTTACTTAGAATGCTTTTATCTTTTGCTAAACTTTCTACTTTCATAGTGTAATTGAACCCGAAACCTTTGAATAAGTTATTGTTGGGATGTCTTGAATCACACAATTCATTATTAGTACGAGGGTGTCAATTTGAATTTTAGTTTTTAGTTATGAGCATTTAGTGTTTATAAATGCAACCCGTTTGTATTCTGAAACATAATTGTATAAGTTATGTTTATAAACTATTATTTTCTTAATGAAATTTTATTCTATAATATTTTAGTCTCTCCTCAATAAAATATATATTTTTTTTACAAATTTATATTTTTATTTCTACATCTTTCTCAACACTATCTTATATACTAATATTTTACTATTTTGAAAAAAACACGTGTGTTTTAAGTATTTATTTTAATTATATATTAATAATTTTAAGAGTTTCTTTAAATATTTTTCAATATTATGTACTCCATCCTTTCGGAAATACATGTCGTTTTAAGATTTGTCTTAAAAATTAAAAAAAACATATGATATGACTTAAATATCGTCAATCTTGTTAAGATCTTTTCACCTGTATTTTATTTATACGTAAATATTTTTTAATTATTAAAGATAATATTGGAAAAAAAGTGTGGTAAAATATGTCAAATGACAAATATTTTTGAACAAAAAAATTAGGCTAAAAGGACATGTATTTGAGAGAATACTTTTTAAATTGATAACACGTGATTAGAAAACTTTATTGGCCCCTGCAATCGAAAGTTTCTGGTTTCGCCCCTGGATGAGATTAAAGAATCCGTAGATAATAAGATGTATCGCGGTGACAGACTGACAGATAAGTTTTATGCGCAGGCGACGCCGCGACGGAAAGCGCACATGGAGCACTTAACCCGCTCAAGAGTTCATTGATTTACCCCTATGCGCACATCTTTTTTGTATGGTAGTATTATTTTTTATGGTAAAGATTATGTGAAAAGCCTGTTCATTTGTGTTAATGGAATGGAGAAGTTACTAATAGCTTTAAGCCATTTCGAGGCATCAGACAAGGGGATCCTATTTCCCCGTACTTATTCGTCTTGTGCATTGAAAGGTTGAGCCAACGTATCAATCAGGCAGTTAATGATGGAATTTGGAAGCCTGTTAAACTGTCCAGAGAGGCGCCTCCTCTATCCCATATTCTGTTTGCAAATGATATTATTTTGCTTGTTGAGGCCACTGTGAGTCAGGTACGGATTATTAGAGATATTCTTGGTTATTTTTGCTCTGCTTTAGGCCAAAAAGTTAGTCTCCAAAAGTCGAAATGGTTTGTTTCCCCGAATGTGAGCCAAGATACCATGAATCGCCTCCGTGATGCAAGTGGAATAGAGATTACGGATGACCTCGGTACTTATCTCGGTATGCCGCTAATCCATAAAAAAGTTTATAAGGAAACCTATGAACCGCTGCTTGCCAAAATTATGGGTCGTTTGAATGGTTGGAGAGGTAGGAATCTTAGCCTTGCAGGGCGAGTAACTCTTACTCGCTCGGTGTTGTCCTCGATTCCGATTTATGCTATGAACACTTCGTGCTTGCCTAAACGTACGTGTGATCGTATTGATGCTTATTGTCGGAGATTTATATGGGGAGGGGATGCTGAAAAGTCTAAGCTTCATTTGGTTTCCTGGCCTACTATTTGTCGGCCCCGGCAGCTTGGTGGCTTGGGTATTAAATCCATGAGGGAGATGAACCTTGCCATGGTTGGAAAAATTGGGTGGAGGCTTGCCAATGATGCTAATGGACTTTGGGCGTCGGTTCTTAAACGGAAATATAGTATTGCTGATGTTGCTAGTCCATCTTCTGTGTCGAGACTTAACCGTGCCTCACACACGTGGAGGAGCATTCATCATGGTCTTCATGAGGTTGTTATTCCGGGTATCCGATGGTTGGTTGGCAATGGTACCGTCATTAAGTTTTGGACGCACACTTGGGTACATGATACTCCTCTGTTGTTGTGCGCCCTTGGTATTGTGGACCCACCTTTAATTAACTTGAGAGTTGCTTATTTATGGGAACCGGGTGTGGGATGGAAGTGGCAAGCTTTCAGCAGTCGGTTGCCGAACTCCATATTGCCGAAAATTGCTACTGTTGCAATTACAGAAATGCCGAATGCGAAGGATGAGATCTCATGGAGTGGTACTTCTTCTGGGCATTTTTCGGTAGCCTCAACTTATAACCGGTTGAGTAATGTGAATTTGCTGAATGAACCAAATGCTGATGTGTTTTGTATCATTTGGAAGCTAAAGGTGCCTAAAAGAGTGCCCCATTTCATGTGGTTAGTTTGCCATGGCCGAATTTTAACTAACCTGGAAAGGAGGCGCAGGCACCTTGCGGCTTCGAGAACTTGCCAATTGTGTGGAAACATGGATGAGAGTATTGATCATCTTCTTCGTGACAGTAATGTTGCTAGTGAAACCTGGTCTTATTTGGTTCCTAATGCGCAACTTCAGATGTTTTTTGGTTTGTCAGGATCGGAATGGCTTCGGTGGAATTTGATTACAGCTGATTTTCAGGTTAGTGACATGGCTTGGAAAAGCATCTTTGTTACTACTTGTTGGTGGTTGTGGAAGTGGCGGAATGGAGTTATCTTTAATAACGTTCCACACCCCTCTAATCGGGATTCCTTTATCCTCTCTCAAGTTCGTGACTTTGGGAAGGCTTGGTGTGTGACTCAACAGTTGGTTGCAAAGCCTACCTATGAGGAAATTCATGTTCGCTGGTCTTTGCCTAAAGATTATTGGGTTAAAGTCAATACTGATGGTGCGATTAATCAGCAGTTGGGTTTAGCTGCTGCAGGAGGGGTAATACGTGATGATTACGGGCATTGGGTTAATGGGCTTGTCCACAACATTGGTATTTGCTCTGTTCCGGCGGCTGAGCTTTGGGGTATTCTTCAGGGTCTTCGTTTGGCTTGGGAGGGTGGCTTCCGTAAAGTCCTTCTGGAAGCTGACTCTCAGTTGGTGATTCTACTGTTAAGTAAGCCGCTCAATCGAGCTCATCCTCTTTTTAGCCTGACATCTCAATATCAAGGCTTCATTAGTAAAGACTGGGTTGTCCAGTTTCGACATGTTTACCGCGAGGCCAACCGTGTAGCGGATGGTCTTGCCTCTCTTGGTTTCTCCATTCCTGTAGGTTTTCATATGTTAGCGGATCCTCCGGATTCTATTTTATCGTTGTTGCTTGATGATGTAAGGGGTTTGGCTATCCCCCGTCTTATTCCTAATTAGTATTCTCTAATAAATAGCGGTTTTTTACTGCCCTTTCAGATCAAAAAAAAAATTGTGTTAATTAATTCTGTCTTGTTTTCCTCTTAAAATCTCCCGCCATTGACGCAAGACAATCAAATGAACAGGCTTTAAATTTGTTATATAAACAAAGGCGAACTCGATCCAATCAATCTCTCCAATCCTTGTCCTCCTAGAGCATATATGGAAGTACAGGAAGTCAAGCTCCGCCTCCGAGACCCCACTTCCCTCGACACCCTCGCCTCCGTTCTCTCCCCCTTCCTCGTCCGCACTCACCACCAACGCAAACTCTTCTTTGACGGCGCCGGATCCCAGCTCGGGGGGTCCCGCGCTGTCCTCTTCTTACGCTTCTACGGTGAAACATGCTTGCTCTGTCTGAAGGCGAACGCCATCCTCATAGACGGAGTCAACCGTGTGGAGCAAGACGGTGCGGAGCTGGATCCCTCGATTGGCTGGGCTATATGCGAGGATCCGTGCTTGATCGCGTCGGATTCGGAGTCTAGGATTTTGAGGAGGGTGAGAGAGGAGTTTGGGGTAGAAGACGGCAAGTATGTTTGTTTGGGAGGGTTTAAGAATGTTAGGAGGGTTTACAAGTGGCAAGGGGTCAAGTTGGAGGTGGATGACACCTCGTTTGCTTTTGGAACTCAGTATGAGATTGAATGTGAGAGCGATCAGCCTGAGAGAGCCAAGGAGATGATCGAGGGCTTGTTGAGGAAGAATCAGATTGCTTATTCTTACTCTAAGATGTCAAAGTTTGCGATTTTTCGGGCCGGAAAGCTACCAGCATTGCTTGTGAGCTACTATCTTGATTTATCGATCATCATATATGATATTGTGATGCTTATGATATGCTTCATTATTTGTGTCCATTGATGATCTTTGGTTTTTACCTTACCTGGTTCTTTAAATAAGCAACAATTACCATCACACTATAAGTGTTTATTTTGTTTCCTATTATCAGTTCATTGCGATTAAGCCGCGGCCTTGAGTTTTTTTTTTTCCATGCCACTGATGCCATTATATTATATATAGCTTGTTATATTCTTGATATGAAATGCTTTTTTCTATCCATGCTAAACTATCGTGTTAAATTATTTGTTTATATTTGCAGGTTAGTGATTGAAACCACCAACAAGAAAACGTGTGGCCTATGTTTTTGCAACTGCCATAAACACTCTTTTGAATTCATGCAGAAAACATGTTGTAACTGCCTTATAAATAAGAAGACGTATGGCCTATCTTTTGATAGTTATAAAATAAACTTTATGTATGCAAGGGTGATATGTTAAGTTACCTTTTGATGTGCTTTTCTTGACCAAAAAAATAAATAAAACTGAGTTGCAATAAATTTCGGTCGACTGCTTTTTCCAAATTTGAGGTTTAGGGTTTTTTTTTTGGTAGAAGGAGAGGCGGCACTCTCCGACCCCTCAAGGGAGCATTTTATTAATAAAGAAAAAAGGGCTAAATAGTCAGCAAACGGGGGATAGCCCGACCCCTTACATCATCATACAACAGAAAATTAATCCTCTCAAGCGGGGCTAGACAATACATGCAAACCAATAGGAAAGTTGAAAGCAAGCGACGCGAGACGATCCACAACCGAATTTGCCTCTCGATACACATGTCGGAATTGGATAATCCAATCCCTACTAACAAATCATTGGCATTGTATCACCAGGCTAAAAAGAGGATGACTCTTATTAATTCTAGAATGTAAAAGACGAATGATAACCTGCGAATCAGCTTCCACAATAACCTTCTGAAATCATGCATTCCAGGTCATTTTGATTCCATTAAGGATGCCCCATAGCTCCGCCATCGGGACCGAACAATCTCCAATATTATGCATGAAGCCACCCCGTCAGACACCATCCGAATCTCTCAGCACTCCACCCGCCGACGCCCTGCTACCATCTCTAACAGCTCCAACAGTATTCACTGCTTTGATCCACTCTTCCTCAGGCTTGGACCAAGAAATGTTCTGCATAATTCTAGTAGAAATTTGACTAAAAGAGAACACTTACCTGTTGCATGGACCGCTTCTTTGGCTATTTCAACAATATACTCAGTTTTATTCAGCATTGGCCTGGAATTATTAAAGACTCTATCACTTCTCCATTTCCAAGCCCACCAAATCACCATTGTGAAAATAGCATTCCAATCAATATTATTCAACTTCCTAGTATCTAGGATATTCTTCATGATCCAGCTTGAGAAGCTATCCTGAAAAAAGAAAATGTCAAAATTAGAGGCATTTAAATCAATCCAAATGCATTTGACAGCAGGACAATCTCTAAATATATGTGCATAGGACTCCTCAATCCCACTACATATGCTGCAATTCCCATTTTTGGTGATCTGTCTCCTTCTTTCACCATTGGACAACACTCCCCCCACACTAACTATCCAAACAAAATGTTGTATTCTTTGTGGCACCATTAATTTCCACACTTTGCTGAAGTAAATACCATCAGTCCCCATTCTGTTGTAGTTTTCATGAATCAACTTATACCCAGACTGAACCGTGTAATTTCCATTAACAGTCCATCGCCAAATTAGCTCATCTTCGGGGCTGACTAAATCAGAGCTGACAATAACGGACGCGAGTTGCAACAGAATTCTCGAAGGCAGCAGCGGAGTGATCGTCTCCCAATCCAAGCCAGAGTTTTCAATCTAGAAATCTCTAACCACTTTCTGTTTTTGGTCGTAGCTGATAGTTCCCAAAGCAACGTCCATCAGTGGGCTGTCAAGAATCCATTTATCCGTCCAGAAGCGGATAGAATTCCCGTCCCGTAGCAGCCACCTAGCACCATGTATAACTACCTCAGAAATACCCGTCTGAATGCACTTCCAGATGTGTGACGCATTCGTTGATCTGCCCAAGGATGTGTTAATATATTTGTGTTTTAAAATTGAAGTCCAAAGCTCACCCTCTTCCATGACAAAACGCCATCCTAATTTACCGACTAAGGCAACATTTAACTCTCTCATTGTTCTGATTCCAAGGCCACCTTGATTCTTCGGTTTAATGACTTCACTCCAAGCAACCTTATGCAACTTCCTCCTTTCTCTTGAGCTGCCCCATATGAAACCACGGTTGAGCTTATCAATCTTCTTGCACATAGCTGCCGGCATAAGCGCGGATTGCATAGTGTAAACCGGAAGTGACGTCAAGACGGATTTAACCAAAGTCACTCTTCCCGCAAAACTCAGCGAATTGAATTAGTCTTCCAACCGGCCAGCTTAGAGTTAAACTTATCAAGAATATGAGAGAAAGTGTTTTGTTGATTCGTTTATGCAGGATCGGCATCCCGAGATACTTTCCCAAGTCACACGTAACCGAAATACCACTGACCTCTTCAAGATGACGAATTAACGGTTGTCTCACATTTTTAGAAACAAAAATCTTGGACTTGGCAATACTAATTTTTTGTCCTGAAGCTTTACAAAACACGTTCAAGCATTTCATTATCACTCTTAACTAATCCACCGACGCTTCCGAAAAAAGCATAATGTTGATAGCTTGCATATAGGAGTAGTTTAGATGCATGTTTTACATATGTTTTAGCTACTTTTAAGTTGGTTTTTATGTAGATTTTAGGTTTTGGTGTTGTCGGGTAGTTTGCGCTTGTTTGCTTGGTTTTGTAGGTTTTTAGGTTTATGAGCAGCAGCGGGGCGAGGTTTGGATTAACCATGGCGGTGGTGGACGAGCTAAAGGGAGCTAGGAGGTGGTGCAATGAAGATTGAAGGAGTAGAAGTGAAGAACAAGGAAGGATCAAGAGCTCGGGATCAAGCCGAGCAATGCAGCCCGTGCAATTGCATCTGAAGACCAGAAGAGTGGGATGGCACAATGCGCGGTCGCGCATATTGACAAACCGAGCAATCGGTGTTTTCACGCGGACATCGTTTTGGGCCGAAGTTTTTGGCCGAGTTCTTGGTTTTTGGGCTTATATCATGTCCGAGTGGTGTGTTTAAGATAGATTGTTGAGGGTTATTTTGAGAGACATATATATACCTTATGTTAGTTTATTGTTAAGGACTTTTGTCAAACTTTGGAGGGTAGGTTTTTCTCTCAAGAGAGCAACTTTGAAACTCTTGTAAGTTTGTTTTCAATTTAATTATGCATTGCTAAATCTATTGTGTTTGACTAGTTATTGAAATCATAGATTGCGTAATATTGTGAGGTTTGATTGATTCTCATCAACTTGAATATGTTTTATTCCCTATGCTTAATTGAAATAGAATTATTCTAGGGTTTTGTTAGATTAGCTACCTAATAGAATTTCTAGGTTAATTTACAACTAATCTGATCAAGTCCCGTTCGGGATTGATTAGATAAAGTAGCGACTATAATTGTTTAGACCCGTTCGGGCTATTTAGTAGTAGAAGGGAATAAATCCACAAATAACTTAGATGTGTGTTTGCTCTAAGTGTTTGTTTCTATTGATAACTTGAGTCGTAAAGTTGTCGTTTAATTGAATCTAGACGTTGTTTTAGGTTGTTAGATGATTAGGGTTGTTCAGACTGTTAGCTCTTTCAACTAAATATAAAGTTTTGGATAATAATCCACGGTACATTATTCAAGGGAATTGAGAATCAAGATAATCAGTGATCAATAAGCATATCTATGATGAATTTAACTAGTTGAACACGCTTTTCTCATATTTTTTATTTGCAATCATAATTGCATTCATATTTACTTTTATTCTTGCATAGTAGCTTAGATAAATTAATCAATAAACCCCCTTTTGGTTACTTGGCATATAAGTAAAAGCACAAATACACAAGTCCTTGTGGGATCGACCCTTACTTTCCACTCTACTGAGTTGGTAAAGCTAAGGTTTCTTTGATAGGTATTAACGACCACTGAAAATACCTCATCAAATGTCATCGGCGAAGAAGATATGGGAGAGGAACGGACCACCGCGAGTCAATTTAATCGGTTTCCACTCAACCTTATCAACTGTACCAATTATCAAATGGCTAAGCCGTTCCACACAAAGCAAAAAAATATACGGAGAGATCGGGTCACCTTGATGTACACCCCGAGACGTATCAAACTGGGACGACACCTCTCCATTCCACAAAACTTGCATTCTAGGTGTAGAAACGCAAGTCATAACCCATCGGATCCATTGCTTCGGAAGCCCAGTGGAACCCAAAGTGGATTCGATGAACTCCCAATTCAACCGATCGTATGCTTTTTTGAGGTCTAATTTAATGACCATCCGTCCTGTAGCTCCTTGTTTTCTTCTCATAGAATGGACAACCTCCCTGAGCGATGACAATATTATCCGTTATCATCCTGCAGGGAAGAAAACTCCCTTGTGTGGGCCCTATAATATCTGACATGATGGGCTGAATTCTATTCACTAAGATTTTAGTAATCGTCTTGTATAAGACGTTACATAAACCGATGGGCCGAAATTGATTGATTTGCTCCGATTTACCCACCTTGGCAAGAAGAACAATGAGGGTGTCATTCACTCCTTCGGGGAGTACCATCAACCTGAAGAACTCCTTCACAAAACTAATAACCGACCTCCCCAAAGTATCCCAACACTTCTGGAAAAACCCGGGTTGAAAACCGTCCAAGCCCGAGGATTTGAAGGTGCCCATACTCTTAATAGCGCTCCAAATCTCCTCTGACGAAACCGGTCTAACCAGAGCCCGATAACGTTCCTCTCCCACCATAGGAAACCCACAACTCAACTCCGACATAAGAGAACTGTCCGAGCCCTCCTCTTTATACAAATTACAAAAGAAGTCAACTGCCATTTTTTCCACCTCGTCTTTATTATCAATCCAGCTGCCCTCATCATTTCTCAGCCCTTCAACTCTATTAATTTTCCTTCTAGTAAGCGTTGAGGTATGAAAGAAAGACGTGTTCTGGTCACCCCAATTTAACCAAAGCTCTCTCGACTTCTGAAACCACAACACTTCTTCTTGTTCAAGAACAAGTTCAAGTTTGGTTCTAACCTCAGCTTCTAAATCCAAGATCCTAGGAGAATTATTCCAAACCAAACTACGTTGCATCGTATCCAACTTGTCCAGTAAGGCTTTTTTCTGTTGGTAGATGTTTTCAAAGACTCTCCTATTCCAACTCAACAACTCATCCTTCAGAATCGACAAAGCACTAGGAGTGTCAATCTCATTACACAACCTCGACTTGTCTATGTCAAAGAACGTCTCATGTGATAACCATGCCGCTTCGAATCTAAACGGGCGTCTTTTTTTATTCAAAATGACAGTGGGGCTATCTCAAGGAGAATGGGACAATGATCGGAAGAGAATTTCGGGAGATGGCGAACCCGAGGTTAAGAAAAATTCTATCAAGCCTTACATGAACAATGGAGTTGTCCGACAATCTACGACTCCACGTAAAGTTTTGACATGTGAACCCCAAGTCGATCAAGTTCAATCTATTGCTCCAATCACTAAACTTAACAGAATCAGTATGGAGCCCACCATCACCTCCCATACGTTCATGGTTGAACATGATACAGTTAAAATCGCCCCCGATAATCACAGGCCCAGTGACTCTTGCAGCAGCCTCACCCAACTCCTCCCAAAACAACTTCCTGCGAGAAACCGACGGCAATCCATAGACGAAGAAAAGATGGCTAGTATTACCATGATCAGAAACTATAGCATGAATGAAGGATCCTTTCATCTCCACAATGTCTAAATTAACTCTATTGTTCTTCCAAAACAACCTGATACCCCCTGCAAAACCGATAGCTTCGACTCTTCGATAATTTGTGAAGTCAACTCTCGTCATCCTATCACAAACAGCTTGAGCCCTGTCGCCCAATATTCTCATCTCAAACAAAGCAAGAATGTCCACTTTGTGATTTCTGCATAAATAGCGAACCGCTCTTCTAAAACCTAGCTTTCCTGCACCAAAACAATTCCACATTAATATATTCATCATAAACGATAAAAAAGGAGAAAAAAGGGACCAAAAACACTCAATTTTTCCCTTGAGCATGATCGCTCTCCGCCATACGAGCATCACTGTCGATGCGTTCAAACTGGTGATCTTGTTGCATTAATGAATCACTGTGAGAGCCACACGAACCCTGTTGATCAGGAACCAAAACCTCCGTATTAACTCTCTCACTTGGACCCTTAACCACCGGTGTAGTTGCAATTCTTGGTCTTTTGGAGAGTATACTCGCCGGCCCATTCCTTGGCCCAGTCGAATCTAACGCCCCCTTGGAATTGGGCGTGAATATACCTTTCTTTCAGCCCAACTTAATAGTTCTTTTGCCATTTTGGGCCTTTGAAAGTCCAAGCCCATTGTTGAAACCCAAGACTCCCTCCACTTCCGTCGTTTTGGAGCCTTGCACATTGACCAAATCTTTGCTTGATCCTTCTTGGTGGGGCCCCACATTAACTTCCCCATTTGATTTTGAAGTGTTGTTAGACTGAATTGTCTGATTTCCTGCTTTCTTCTTAGTAGTTTCCTTCTTATTCTGATTCACCCTAATACTCTCTTCCACCGATTTGGATATCGAATCACACATTTCATTGTCAAGGATACCGAGTGCTCCAAATCTGTTGATTGGCGGGAACATCACGCCTTGACCTTCCTCCATTATATTCTTTTTTTTATCCAAGTTTGATTGCCCATCCTTAGCTTGTATCTTTCTTGGATTACTGGATCGCGAAATCTGCTTGTTTCCTTTCCCAACAACTTTCCTTTTCTCGACATTCATCCACTCACCATACAGGCCTTTCCTTTCTCCGGCGTTCACACCTTCCACCGGTGACGGCGTATCAACCGTCGGAACTTCATTCACCATTGCCATTCGTATTGGGTTTCTCTTTGCTTTTTCCAGCATCAGGCGCCGGGTTCGAGGTCTGAGTTTGGGAAGATTTGGTCCGATTGCTTGATTCTGGTCTAAAGGGACAACTAGTCTTAACATGTCCAAACCGACCACAATCAAAACAAATAGTTGGGAGCCCCTCATATTCGATCAAGAATCGATCACCGTTGATACTTATCGAGCCCTTTAAAGGTTTCTCCAGATCGATCTCAACACAGATCCGGGCGAACCTCCCTCTATTCGTATACATCATCTTGGAATCAACTTTGATAGGGCGTCCAATGGCCGCCTCGATCTTTAATAGGACTTTTTCTTCATAAAGTGTAACCGAAAGATTAGATAACCTAATCCAAGAAGGTGTTGTTTTGATCGGCTCCGTGGATCGAAAACTAGGCTACCAGCTACGCACCACCAAACATCGACCAAAGATAGTCCAAGGGCCATCTGTAAGGGTCGACATGTATTCATCTTCCCTTCCAAAATGAATCAAGTAGCACCCATTAGTGAGATCAAGAATTTGGTATCTCTGGTCTGAGCGCCACATCTCCCGAATTTTCTTCTCCATAATGTGGAACGGAATCGGATAGCCAAGGAGTTTGACCACCACGGACCACTTCCAAACAGATGCTAACCCGTCCATTACATCATCCGTAATTATGATGGCCGGATCGCCGTTCTCCCCGTCTGGGAAGTGTATTTTGACTTTGCCATCAAGAAACTCATCGTCAATGGTGGTCTTCTGTTGGAAAGCGCCACCTACAACAACAACATCTTTCCACGAGCCTCGATGGTCCGGAGGGTCGCCTGGGGACCGCCCTTTGTTTAAATATTCCATTGTAACTTCATTCGCGGACTCCGAAATGGCCGTTCGCGGACTCCGAAATGGCCGGTGTTACCACCGGCGGAGAACTTGGGTTCATGAGACGAAAACAGAAGAGAGTTTTTTCTAGAGAGCTTTTTCCAACTGAGGCTAGTTTATGGAACTTTAAATCTAGAATGTTCATGATTGGATAAACTAAGTGTAAAATTTTAGCATAAATGATCTTTGTTGACAATTGACTAATTAATAGCCTACTGATGTTAGTGTTTTTGATACAGTTTTTAGTAGGTTTTCTTAGTTTATTAGGATCAGTTTTGATACGTTTAGGTTTAGTTTTGTGTGTTTTTGGATAAGTCTGCATATTTTGTGAAAAGTATGGAAGCTACTCCGTTTTGTGTATTTTTGTAGGTTTTAGTAAGGAAACGGTACTATTTGGAGCTGAATTTGGAGTGCTATAGTGAAGGACGGAAGAATACAAGATGAAGAAGTCGAAGTCTAAATTTTTGAAGAAGTGTTGTTGAAGAAGCCAAGCCCAGGTTCGTTAACGAGGTTGTGAGGGCTCGTTAACGAGGTTACGAGATAGGTTTTTCGAGGAATCTTAGTGATGTCCTACCGATCCTGTGCGGGAATTTATTCCGTGTCGGTAGAGTATTTTTAATGAGTTTTAGGGTTATGTTATTATTTATTTTAGGTTATGATATCCTTCTAGATTTTATTTCTATCTTTTTAGAGTAGATTTCTATCTTTTAGGAAAGTTTTTTATCTTCTAGCCTTTTCATTTTATAGCCTTATTAGTATAAATACTCTTCTATCTAGCCTAGAAGAAGGAGTAGCAAGTAAAGTAGAGTTTGAGTAGAGAAGAAGGAAGAGCCGAGAGAGAGAGAGAGAAGAGTCGGACGTCGAGATCGAACAAGGTGGACGAGAGTTACCGGGGTCGTTGATCACGGGTTTGATTCTGTATTTTGTATTTTTCGGTTTCTTCTAGATTCTGTAAGACAATATTTTCTTATTAATTTAAAGTAGTTATTTTGTTCTCGATGTTCTCTTGTTGAATTTATTTGCTTCTTAGTTATGAATAGTGAGTAGTTTTCTTATCTAAGGTCGGGGTTGAAACCCGGTATAGTTATGCATGGTTTGATGAGTAAGATGATGTGTAAAGCCTTTTATCTATTTTTTAGATTGCTTTTTGTGTTTATACCTAGATGAAAGTCAAGGTAATTTGAGTTTTTAACTTGATTGAGAGAGAAAGTTATAAACTTGAAGGTTGATATTGTTTGAATGCGAAAGTTTCAAGCTTTAGATCCAAAACAAGCGATTGAGTGAATTAGTTTATGAAAGTAGATTAATTTACTTGCTAGTCAATGAAAGTTGATAAATTTATCTATTTAAAGGCATGATATTTATCTTCTTACAAGTTTATATGCATGACTATGTTGTGGTAACCCTTGTCCTAGATCTTTGTTTTTATTTGAATTCTCTTAGGTCATATTCGCTACTGAGTTCGTAGCCTCGGTGCCGAACTTGTTTAGTTCGTTAGTGCTGGTTAGTTGTTTGCGGTGGTTCGTTAACGACCCTGACAACGTCATTAACGAGGCTGACCGTGAGTGTTTTGCTTGTTTTTGTTTGATTTTCATTAATAGTAGTCGATAGATAAACAAACCTTGCTTCTCGTGGAACGATCCTTAATCTCCTATACTCAGCGGGGTCTTGACTTATAAATTTATTTGTTGTCCAGAATGAAGGCCCGTCAACACCTACTACCCAAACAAACAAGTTAATTTCAAAAGGGTCTCTAGACCTAGAGATGATAGTAAGTCCTCGTTTGGTTCAATATTATAAATTCACCTGAAGCAGATTAATTCATGTGTTTGGTTTAGAAAACAAATACAAAAATATAGTTCACGGGAATTTGCACTTTCCGTAAATCACGGAAATTACACTTACCATGGTAAGGTATGAAAAATAGAAATTTCTTGTTTTTTATGCAACAATGTAAAGAAATGCACCCCTCACCCCAACCCCCAATCAAAACCCCATCTTCAAACAACCCTAGATCTAGAAAATATGGCTCTCTCTCGATGCAATTTCTTCCAAGAATCTCAAACAAAACGCTCCTAATGATGATTCAAGCCTCGCTTGGGCCTTTATTCGACGGATTTTGCCTAGAAATCATGTGATTGCCCCTAACTCATGTGATAAGGGTTCAAATTATTTATACCATTCGCCTATGGGTAGCGCGGTGTCGACATCACCAGTTGAATGCTGTAATGCTGACAGAATGATCTCGTCTTTTTGTTGATAAACTAAGAGTCGTTGTTACAGACTATAGTGGACGGGACACGTACCGAACCTGCTTAGGATATTGCGCTTGATGAAAGAAATAACTTGAGTATCTTTGACTTCTTTGAAGGCTTAAACTTCTATCCACTTAGAAAAATAATCAGTCAGCACCAAGATGTAAACGCGTTGCCCCAAAGCTGGAGGTAACTTGCATACGATATCCATTCCCCATTTCTTGAAAGGTCATGGGGATGTTATGGGATGGAGTAACTCTTGTGGTTGATGAGGGATAGGTCCATGACACTGGCACGCGTCACACCTTCTCAAAGTCGATCGCGTCTTTGTTCATGGTGGGCGAATAGTAGCTCATCCTGCTTGCCTTCTTTGCCAGTGTGGTTTCCGTATTCACCATCGTGAATCTTTCGTAGCATTATCTCCACTTCATCTTCTCTTACGAATCGTGCATATAACCCTAAAGACATCCACTTGAACAAGATGTTATCCGTAACTGCGAAAGTGGGCACTTTTACCTTGAGTTGTCTTCTAGGACATCGAACATATCGAAATCTTTGGTAATTGAAGGCGCATCTAGGTGTAAAAAAGGCATCTTGTCATACTAATCCTCGAGGTGGTGCACAAGTTGTCGTGAGAGAGGTGAATTGCTCGAACTTGAAGTGATCGCGATGGTGGATTGGTGGTGCACAGGGTGAAGCTGCTACTCCCCGAGGAGCAGAAGGATTTCGCATGCCTGGATGATGGAGCATGCAACACATTAAGGTATAAACTATTACGTACCTTCTCTAATTATTGTCTCTTCAGTTGTCTTTGCGGGTTATACTGAACCAATGCAGCGTGTCATTTACTCTAATGAGGGCTTTTAGTACGTATGAGGGTGACTAACTTTTTATATTTTAATGATTTCATGCTGTGAGGATTTGGCCAGGATTACCCTTCTTAAGATGAATGATTAGGTAGAGTCTAGACTGTACGTATGGGGTTTAAGCTGCATCCTTTGTGCACATTGATGAGGTCACATCATTGACTTAGAACTTAGAATGATGCGCTATAATTAATTAAGGATAATTATTTATTTTAGAATATTGTCTTTCCTTTTAATTAGTGATTTGATTCTATCTTTTAGTAAGGTTATCTTTTTTAATATTTCAGCAATTAGGGTTTTGTTGTTAGCTAGATATTAGAGTATTATGAAATCATTGACTTAGAACTTAGAGTGATGCGCTATAATTAATTAAGGATAATTATTTATTTTAGAATATTGTCTTTCTTTTTAATTAGTGATTTGGTTCTATCTTTTAGTAAGGTTATCTTTTTTAATATTTCAGCAATTAGGGTTTTGTTGTTAGCTAGATATTAGAGTATTATAAATACTCGTTTAAGTTGTTATCAAATCAATCAATGAAATCAATTAATAAAATTATCCCTTTGCCCTAAACTCATTCCTCATTCTCCTTCCGTGGCTATCAATCGCGTTTATCGAGCCATTCCCACCTCGGGTACGACTCAACCCCTTGACCAACAAGGTTTCCCATAAGAATCCACATCAGGTCCATTTCAATTGGTGCTCTTGTTGAGAGTGAGTCCACATCGAACCATTCTCGCCTCCTTGACCAATTGGTGCTTTCATTTTCCTGAACTCTACCATCACCATATCAGTAGTTACAAGCAATATCCGGGAACTTCACCAAAATATGGAGTTGAAGATCCGTAATATTGATGTGGAATATAAGGTTCGTCGTCGTAATATTGATATGGAATATGAGGATCGTCGTCGGATACATCATCTTTTTTCTAGATTGGAACTCCATCTCGTAGTTCCGAACGCGACGCCACGGAACCCTCCCCCAGTGACCTGCGATGTTGCGCCCGCGCTCACCAATCCCGCGCCCGCGGACATCACTCCTACCCTCGATATTGATACGGAAGAGGACGTTACCGATCCGGGTACCGCACCAACGTAGGTCGTTTTCGACCTAGGTACCGAACCCGTGGAGGACGTTACCGATCTGGGTGCCGAACCAACGGAGGTCGTTACCGACTCGATCCCGTGCTTTGCGCCTGCTGCCTACCCGCGCCTACTGCCGCCGGATTCTCCAGAAGTTTTGGGCTCGGGAACTTCTTTTCCGGAGTCTGATTCACCAAAGGGAGACCAGATTCAACTCGGTCTCGACGAACGGTTGTTGTTGATATGCTCTGACTTGTTTGTCTGCCAACCGTTCGGTGAAATGCGCAGGGCAAACTTCAGTCACGATCTGCTGACTCAAGCAGTGCTACATGTACAATGGGACCCTGGCGGATTAAGTTCCAAGATCTGTTTCATGAGTCTCCTCCTGATTTCCGACTTGAGGAAAAGTTGATTCTCAACGGGGGAGAATTGATACGCTATAATTAATTAGGGATAATTATTTATTTTAGAATATTGTCTTTCCTTTTAATTAGGGATTTGATTCTATCTTTTAGTAAGGTTATCCTTTTTAATATTTCAGCAATTAGGGTTTCCTTGTGAGCTAGATATTAGAGTATTATAAATACTCGTTTAAGTTGTTATCAAATCAATCAATAAAATCAATTAATAAAATTATCCCTTTTCCCTAAACTCATTTCTCGTTCTCCTTTCTGTGGCTACCAACCGCGTTTATCGAGTCATTCCCATCTCAGGTACGACTCAACCTCTTGACCAACAAGGTTTCCGATACGAATCCACATCGGGTTCGTATCATAGAAGGAGACCACAAAGAAGCAAAGGCAAGAAATGAATGGCAGTTTGATTCAACTTAGATTGGTTACTGCTAGGGAGAATCTGGATCTTAGGCTTAGCTTTGATTGTTTCGACTCAGATGAGTTGGTTACTGCCACATTATTGGATTTAGAGATCGGTCTTTGCCTTGTGTAAAACAAGAAAATAAACACATTCTTTTTGGTGCTAGAGAGTAGAGAGGTAATTTAGGTCTTTTCTTTAAAAATATGATTGAGATATAGGGGAAGCAAATTCTTTGATGATATTGGATATTTTGTTAAAAAAACGATTTAAGCTTTAGTTGCTTGATTGATTATTTTAGTGATTACATACAAGATAAGGTTCCTTTGTGTGATGCATTTTCTTTTTGGATTTCTTACCTCTTTGTTTTTCAATGCAAGTTCTGAATGTTGTACATTTCAATTTCCAGGGAGAAGAAATGGATGAATTTAGCAGGACTAGAGTTGAGAATAGACACCTGTATAACTATCAACAACCAATCCCCATCTCTATTTTCGATTCTTTTAATATAATTGGAAGCTCCAACTCGTGTTTTGGACAAATTTAACATGTAAACGCGTTATCTTCTATAATGAGGGAACTCTAGTAAGAAAATCAGTTTAAACACGTTAATTCACAAATAATAAGGGATTCACTAAGAGAAATAGCAAATGACCTTGTAAACAAGTAGAGAAAGTGATGAAAGGATCGATGGTGTAGATGGTGCAAAGATATCGCCACGAGAATCCAAGGAATTCCGACGACAAACACCACGCAACTGACCCGTCTTCAACTGGATGGATCTTCCTCGTCCGAACTCGAAATTGAGTGATTCCAATTCGAGAAGTTATATCTCTGAGTCTAGTTTAATCCCTAAAAATTTCACACCTATATGATGAGTGGATTGAAATATATATCGATTTTACTGAGGGGGTACAGAAACCACCGAGATGGACGATGGATCGAAATGGGGAGAACAAGGGGATATGGATGCTTGACAACTTGGATATGACTCACCAAGCTCTCAAACAAACTAAGATGCCCAAATTGTCGGATATTACTCACCAACAACTTGAACAACGAGAATTGAACGAATGAAATACAAGAACAAGAACTTGAATTGAAAATTGCAAGGGAAAGTAAGCAACAAGAGAATATTTTCGTCCAAATCTAAGGGAGAAAGGAGGCCAAAAATAGGCCTTATAACCCTAATGCCACGCCTCTCTCAACTGATCCACCCTCACTTCTCTTCTAATTACATAAAACACCCTTAAATTTCAAGAAATTCAACTAAAAACCCTTAACAAAACATAATTCAAGTTTTAGCACTAGTCGAACCAATAGTCACAAGAACACTCCAACCTTCACCGTCATTAGACATCGGAAACTTATGAGCCATGATCTTCTCCTTGATTTTGTCTAGTATAGACTTAGCTAGGGCTCGTGTGATGCGCCCAAGATAGGGTATGGCTCCTTGTCTCGGCTTCATAGCGCCTCGAACATCGTCTTTGGTTGCTTGTCCAAGTATTGGCTCCCCTTTATCGTGCAGATTGGGCTTGTCTTTAGGATGGAATCTTCACTCAAATCATGGGGCCATGACTCGGTAGATGGAATCACATGATTTAACATGTAAACGCGTTATCTTCTATAATGAGGGAACTCTAGTAAAAAAATCAGTTTAAACACGTTAATTCACAAATAATAAGGGATTCACTAAGAGAGATAGCAAATGAACTTGTAAACAAGTAGAGAAAGAGATATGAGTTCAAAATAGTGAAATAAGATTGAAATTACACTGCTGCGAGTTACTCCTTATGATTCAAGATACCAATGATAAGTAAGAGACACGTTAATTGGTAAAATAATAGATATCGAAATAAATAGGCAAAAATATAGAATAACGAGTGTAAACTTCACTATGATTTCATTCAGATGTAGAATAACAATTGATGAGTACGCCGGAGAAAAGATGAAGAGCAAAATAGCTTTTGATATCGTGGATGAATAATCGAATAATAAAAATACAATTGTATGTAGATTGTTTTGTTGTAGAGAGAGCGTGTGAGAGTGAATCCGAGAGGACCTCCCTTTCCTGATGTTCTTCCTCCCCTTTTATAGGCTTACATTCTGGTCATTTATGAGTATCAATCCCGAGAATCTCGCCTTGTTATTAATGTCTTCCAACGGCTAGTTTGACCAGTTACCACTTCTGCTAAATCGTCAACGTGTTAGCATTTAAGGCATCCGTGATTTTTGCCCATGTAGTTAATGTGTTCCAATAGCTCTTTAATGCTCTTTGATTTCCTCCATGCAGTTTAATGCTCCATTAATGGTGAATAATGTCTTTAATTTATTATGATGTTCTTCATATCTTCGTGGTCCCACCTCATAAATTAGCCCGATATTTTAGGACCCAACAATACCCCCCAAACCCGCTCAAAATTTCTCTCGTATATTTTGGTGCGGGTTTGAACTTGCTTTGGGAACCATTGCCTGAAGTCGTCAAACTAGTGATCTCCTCATGTTGTCTTTGTCGGTTTGTGAAACTTGATGTTAATCAAGATGTCGTGTTGTGTATGCTTCATGAACGAAGGCTTTCGCAAGACAAACTGCTAATCAAGATGACGTGTTTGTCATAACGTGTACCCGGGGTTTATTGTTGGCGACATAAGCTGATGTTTGTGAATACTAGCGACAGAGGCAGATGTTGTAAGCACTGGCAACAGAGGTCGATGTTGTAAGTGTTGGCTAGAGAGGCTGATGTTGTAAGTATTGGCGACAGAGGCCGATGCTGTAATTGTTGTAGCGCCTGTGTAAGGATTTACTAATGGAGTTTTTTGTATATGTAGTGTGATGACACTAATGACAAATGTAATATGCACGTACATTGTTACATGTCATTTGCGCTTAAGGGATCCCCTTGCTCTAGAGCGCCTTAAGTGTACTCCACCTTAGCATCTTTGACCGGTCATGTGTGCACATCGTTTGCATGATCATAAGGCAAGGGCCCATGTGTTGGCCTGTAACGTCGCAAGTGTCCCTTGCTAGTTTTTGTTTGATGTATACTGGCGACTAAGGCCGATGTTTCGTGTGTTGGCGACTAAGGCCGATGTGTAGTATGTAAGGAATTATTGACATATGTAAAATGGAATGGTAAAGTACATTGACCTGAAGATTATGTTGCTAGCTCTTAACGTGTTCATGATGATTTAGAAGCGATGAATCTTTGTGTATTACATCTTGACTTTGCTGAAAATAAGTGACTCGTGTTCCACTTTCTTCGTTCGTTGCTTTGAATGTGCATTGCATGACTTGGGCTACCCCCAGTGGTGATCTCAATGCCACCCCCAGTCCTACGCATCCTTGATTTGATGCGCCATTTGTATGTAGTAACCAGTTTCCTGTTTGTAACTTGTTGTCTACTTGTATTGTTTTTTGTAAGGTGTCATCAAGTTAGATATGAAGTCAACTATAAAATTATTTTGTAAGGCGTCCTGATTATTCTGGTATCGACACTATACTCTTCATAGGAATGTTAGTGCGCACTTTACGAAATAACTTTCAAAGTAAAGATGTAACGTGATAGAATTCATAACTAGTACACATACTAAATTTTTGATAGAAGAATACCTAGTTCCAGCATAAAGTAAAGTTTTACTTACATGGTAGATTGATAACTTGTTTTTATTTTATTTCCTTATGAATTCAATGATGAAAACCACCTTTGTAACGCGTTCCCAAGCTCTTCTATTTATTCGAACGTCATGTCCTTTCTCAAGGGTATGAACGGTACCTTGACTCGCGCTTTCCATGCTTTCAATCTGATCGCAGTACTTCCCTCGTGTCCGCAACAAAGAGTTCATCCTCTTCTAGTCGAATGTGCTAACGCCTTTGCATGTACTTCATCAAAGTTGGAGCAAGGATACTTAGTTAATTCATCATAAAGTTCGGGGTTACCTATGGATATCCCTCTTCGAAATGCTTCTACTGAAGTCGCGGCATCGCATTCTTCAATGGCGACGAGTTCCTCATTATACCTATTTATAAATGTCTTCAAAGACTCTCCAGATTTTTGAGCCAAACGATATAAGTCGATTGAACGTTTCTTGGTGCGTCGACTACTTGCAAACCTGAGTCTAAACTTGTCAACCAATTCACCAAATGATGAAATACTTCCTAGTGGTAAGTGTGAATGCCAATTTAAAGTTGGACCAGATACCGTGTTGCCGAACTAGCGACACATTACTACTTCCTTCATTTCGAAGGGGACAGTGCTAATGTTCATCGCTTGTTTAAAAGCCGTAACATGTTGTTCTGGATCAGTCATTCCTTCGTACTTTGGTACATTGGGAACATGATACTTTCTCGAAATATCAACTCTCGCAATAGCCGGGACAAAGGGGAAGTCGGTATAACCATCTCGCCTTTCCATGACTATCGATTGAGGTGTCCTTGGGAGTTGATTAAACCAGTCCTCAAGGGTTTTAATCCACTCTTTTAGAGCTACGACTTTAGCATCCTCTTGGACAACGTGAAGCGTGTTACCACTTACCTGATAACGTGTTGCCTGCCTTTCGTTAATCGGTGCGACGTGATTAGGTTCATCAAGATCCGATTGTCGCACAACTCCATGATCCGTTGCTCCCGAAACCCTTGGTCGACTTGGACCCGATTGTTCTTGTGATTGAACCTGAGATTGAAGAAAATTTCTTTCACGAGTTAGAGATTCAATTTGTCTTGCATAAACTTCTGTAAATCGGTTGTGTGCCTCTTTTTGCTTTTCTAGATCTTTTTGCAAGGAAAGCATAGAGGCCTTGAGTTCGGCTATGACTACCGAGTCGGATGCGACCCCCAGTTCTGGTAACGCGTAGGGTCATTAGGCTTGAAAGTTTGGTTGGTGGATGTGTCGGTTTCAGTATCGGTGGGAATAGTAGGAGGTATGATTTATGGCTGATTGAGAGTGACGAGGTTAGCTTCTTGGTTTTCATGTCTGCCAAAGGGACTAGTGTTGGAAGTTTGATCGTTAGTCATTTTGGTATCGGGGTAGTGGTAACGTGTTTGATGGGATTTTTGGCTAAACCCCCCACGGTGGGCGCCAATTGTTTTGGGCAGATTTAACACGTAAACGCGTTATCTGCTATAATGAGGGAACTCTAGTAAAAAATTAGTTTAAACACGTTAATTCGCAAATAATAAGGGATTCACGAAGAGAAATAGCAAATGAACTAGTAAACAAGTAGAGAAAGAGATATGAGTCCAGAATAGTGAAATAAGATTGCAATTACACTGTTGCGAGTTACTCCATATGATTTAAGATACCAAAGATAAGTAAGGGACACATTAATTGGTAAAATAATAGATATCAAAATAAATAGGCAAAAATATAGAATAACGAGTGTAAACTTCACTACGATTCCATTCAGATGTAGAAGAACAATTGATGAGTACGCTGGAGAAAAGATGAAGAGCAAAATTGCTTTTGAGATCGTGGATGAATAATCGAAGAATAAAAATACAATTGTATATATGTAGATTGTTTTGATGTAGAGAGAGCGTGTGAGAGTGAATCCGAGAGGACCTCCCTTTGCTGATGTTCTTCCTCCCCTTTTATAGGCTTACATTCTGGTCATTTATGAGTATCAATCCCGAGAATCTCGCCTTGTTATTAATGACTTCCAACGGCTAGTTTGACCAGTTACCACTTCTGCTGAATCGTCAACGCGTTAGTATTTAAGGCGTCCGTGATTTTCGCCCATGTAGTTAATGCGTTCCAACAGCTATTTAATGCTCCTTGATTTCCTCCATGCAGTTTAATGCTGCATTAATGGTGATAATGTCTTTAATTCATTCTGATCTTCTTTATATCTTCGTGATTCTACCTCATAAATTAGCCCGATATTTTAGGGTTCAACAACTCGTAATCTCTTACATGTATTTTTTTATTGATTTTACTTGAAATTAGCTTTTAATACAAAATTAAAAGATTAACAAGATGATTACCCCATGCTTCTGACAGATAAGTTAAAGAATCAATCCGTATCAAGGAGATCACAAAAGATCAATGAGATCAAAGAATCCTCCGTATCAAGAAGATAAGATGTATGGCGCTGACAGTCTGACAGATAAGTTTTATGCGCAGATGGAGCAGCACTTAACCCGCTCACAGTCTCACACACACACCCCGCCGCTCCATTCGTAATTCTCTATATATCTAATTTCTTTTTCATATATAGAAAAATATATTAATTATAGTGTTTTGAAATTTTCTGCTCGGTTCATTTTATCCTTAATTATTAATTACAAATTAAAATTAAAAAAAATAAATGTATGTATTACACAGAAACATTAGCATTGGACTCAAGTCCATTGGATTTTTTTTACTTAACTATATGCATGAAGTTGATAATAAAGTTTATTAATTAAACAATATAATGGTCAGAATATGTTCATTTTTCTTCCTTTTTCATATTAATTTCTAAATTTTTTTTATTTATTCGAAAAAATATAATTATCTTTGGACCAACAATTTTTACGATTATTTTGGAAAAATTACCTAAAGTTAAAATCTACCTAAACGAGTTACAATACAGGTTATCATTGAGCAAAATAACGGTATTATGTGTAATTAATTGTTTGAAAAGGGATGCGCATAAATCGTAAACTACTAATCTTGTAAACCGCAAGTATTAGAAATAGTCTATTCCGGTCGGTCCAATTTCTCTACTCTCTAATCATACTCGCTCTTATATTCCTTGTTTTAATTGGTTAGAAAATATTTTTTAATATTTTACTAATATTTAAATTTTTTTAATGTAATTTGAAAATTCACCACCCAATCACATTTTTTAGGAGTATAGAAGGGAGTATATTTAAAAATAAGATTTAATTTATATTTCGATAATATACTAAATACCATGTATCAGGAATGATTAATTCCAATCTAACTTTAGTTAGATTCCAACATGATAACAAACGGGACGTAGTGTGATTGGAACAAGGTGGAAAAGAAAATTAGAGGGGTCATTCTATTTTTCACTTGAGCCTCCCACATTTTTTATGATAGTACACGTTTTTACGGTAAAGATTAGGTGAAAAGTATTGAGATTATAAAAATTATGCATGAATAAAGTTTAGTACAGAGTATTAATTAAACAATATAATGGTCGATCAGAATATGTTCGTTTGAGCCTCCACGTGGTTTTCATGGTAAAGAATAGGTGAAAAGCCAGTTCATTTGTGTAAATTTTGTCTTGTTTTACTCTTAAAATCTCCGGCCATTGACGCACTCTTTGCCTCCCCTCGTACTGCTTTAATTTTAAGAGTAAAAACAAGATTAGGTGAAAAGTCTGTTCAATGTAAATGAACATTGACGCACTATTTCAATTGAGCCTCCCACATTTTGTCTTTTTATGGTAAAGATTAGGTGAAAACCCTGTTCATTTCCTCTGCGTACACGTGTCCAATGTAAATGAAAATGTCCATAGAAAATAATTTTACGGAATCGTCCCTCTAGGCTCTAGCCTTATCCTTGTACAATCTCCTCTGCTGCTCACTTTAATGCTCCCACCCAGTGCGGCCGCCCATCCCACCACTGTACGTATCGACCTCCATGGGAGCACCATAAGTCCATGTACGATACGATAGGGTATCTTAGACATCTCATCTTTGATTTGGACCTATTAAATACTTAAACTTAACAATTTGGACCTATTAAACACCTCTTCGCTGATGTGGCGAAGTGTAATGGTGTCGATTACAAGGTTGAGGATGACGAAGAGAACAGCGGGAGTGAACCAGCTGTTGACGGAGGTCCAAATTGTTATGTGGCATAAATTATGCATTTGTGGCAAAATACCAAATACGCTTATGTGGCACATATGTGGACAAAAAATAGGCTTATGTGGAATACATTTGGACAAAAAATTGGACATGTCAGCGCGAGTGTGTTACACTCAACGAGATTGTCAGCGACCAGGTGTCTAATAGGTCCAAATTGTTAAGTTTAAGTGCTCAATAGGTCCAAACCAAAGATGAGGTGTCTAAGTGACAAATTCGCACAAGTACAGGGGACTATATATGTTTTAAGCCTTTAAAGAACTTAAGGGTACTTAAATATTATTATAATATTTTTTTTTCTGTCTACATCACACAAACATCTTTTTATTTTTTTACTATAATAGAATAACTATATGAGTACTTATAAATATTTATTTATTTCTTTTCTACCTTTAATTTTTTATACCAAAAGTATAAATATGTCTTTATATTATTATTGTATATGTTATTTTAATGTAAAAAATAATTATTTAATAACTTAAATAAATTGTTATGCTCAAATAATATATAAATAAATTAGATTAACTATTAGATAGTATTGTACTTATTTTTAAATACTCAACAATATTATTTCATTTAATTAGAAAAAATAAAATATTAACAACAAAATTTAGGATCAGTTTTCTATTAGTAAAATATGATTGACCAACAATCGTATTAAACTTAATAATAACTATATTACAAAACACTAAATATCTCACATTACATTAATTAAATGGAATACACTAAAATGACACACGAATAAGAAGAGATTACTTTTATTACTAAATAAATAAAGTTATACCATTATAACATACAAATTTATATTATATAATATGTAATTAATTATATGTAAATATTATCCTAAATTAAATATTTTTGAAAAATATACAAAGTGCATACAATATTGGTCTCATTGGATAGATAATATTATTTTATAAAGTTATTATATATTATAATTTTAAAAACTTAAAACAATTATGGTCAAAAGTTTAATGTTTAAACTCAAATATGGAAATAAAATGGACTAGCTGAATGACATGTGGTAAAATATTAGTGGTTAAAAGGTGAGTGGGAGAGTTGCTTGGAGTGTGTTTGTATATGCACAAGTGTAGATGGTACTTAGCATTTTCCTTTTATTTTTTTTCAAAAATAACACAAGCACCCTTTAAGCACTCTTAAACACCTCCCATTGCATATGGCCTAAGAAAAAAATGCATCCACGTGAAACCATCTACCGCTCACTGAAGCCCCACCGATGTAGGACGTCCTTCTCCTAGCGCTAGATATTGTCTAAATTTTGAAGTCTCGATCTGAAAAAAATCCATATATGCAACTTAATTAATCAAAAAGACATAGATCTGAAAAAAGAAAATTAAAAAAAAGCCCTAAATCAATTTGGTAAAACCTAGATCAATTCGATCTCGTTGTCCCGCCACCGTTTTTGCTCCAGCACACGAGTTGGTGCTCTGGTTTTCTCCTAAAACAGAGCATCTACATTCTTTCGTCGCCGCCTCCGATGCCGACCCATCTCCCCGCTTGAAGAACTATGTTCAATTCTAATACCCACCAGTACGGTACACTCTGAAGTGGGCCACTCCAAAATCTGAACTGCAAAGTTGAATTTGAATGTGGTGATGGAGGTACTTAGAAGCTAGGGACGAGGGTGAAGTTAACAATTTTAATTTATTTTTGAAATAAGTTCAAGATATATGAGACTATTGTTTTTTTTTATACAAGACAAAGCTCATTACAAGGAAAACATTAAACCATCTCATAAGAATAGCGTCAGTCTAAATCATTACAACATATGATCTTTAAATAATACAACATGAGATGATAAAGAAAATACAAGTCCCTTAAATTACAAAACACTAGAGTCTAGGAAATCAGAAACTAGAAGAGAAGAGACTATCACATGCCAAAAAGATCAATATTAACATGCTTTCTAGCTAAATCAGCTGCAGTATTACTTACAAGTCCTCAAACAATTAAAAAAAAACATCAACGAACCTCCTAACCAAATTTTAGAATATCTCGAACTAATATAGTAATTTCTCAATGAACTTTTCAAATATTTTTTAAAGAATTAATAAGCACAAAATTATCTCCACAATAATCAAAATATAAAATATAAATTAATCAAATATTTATTGTAAAAATACCCACAAGAAAATGAATTTGTTTTCTGAAATAGGCACTGTACGTAAACAAATTCTAGAATTAGGTTGGGGGAAAATATTTTACCAATATAGGGTGGCTGAATGGGTTTGGACTGAAGTCGCTAGGAGTGTGAGAGGCTTTAGAAAGCCAGAGTGAGCCTTCCAATGACTCATTTGTTTTGTTTTTAAAAACATGATATGGCTGGTGTTGGATCGATATGCGTTAGTAAAAGCTTGGGAACTAGCGGTTAGACTATTCCTAAGGCAGCGGAAGTAAACAATTGCAAGTAATACGGAAAGCAAAAGACACATTTCCTTTATAGAGGAACCCCATAACAATTAACTAGTTGTGTGGGTAAACCTCTACCTCCACTTGGAGGATTTTGAACGATCTACTTGTTTTATTGATTGTTCCCTATTTGCAACTGACAAGACTTACACTTCTCTGTTCCTACCAGTTCTTCCTCACTCTAGCAACACTAGCAAGTCTTCTGAACCTAGTTCCTAAGCGAACAACTCAGCTAAACACAAGCTAAATTGAACCTTACACCTTGAGCTTACTGTCATAGTTCCCTTACTCTTGGGAACTTGGATTCGCCGTCGCCGATATCGAACACTCGTCTCCGGGACTTCTCTTCACTTTTCTCAATGTCTCTCTTGTCTCTTTGTAGGAGGATATGTGTTCTGGGAGAAGTACTTATTCCATGCACTATTCATTTTCCTTTATACTCATTTGAACTTGGGCTGAGATCTTCCATCCCTGCATATTCAAATTTATTGCCTTATTCTTATTTAATTTTTTTGGTCGAAATTACCTTATTTTTATAGACAAAGGCCAACTCTACTCACTCCATGCATGCCAAGCCTTGTCCTCCTAGCCAATAGCCATGGAAGTACAGGAAATCAAGCTCCGCTTCCCAAACCCCACTTCCCTCAACACCCTCGCCTCCGTTCTCTTGCCCTTCCTCGTCCGCACTCCCTCGACTTTGTTGGGAACTCTTGTATGAAATAAAATGAAGTTAGGATTTATATTGTTCTATATTTAATGACATGTTATTTCTAATCATACTTAGGTTATGCTAGATGGACTGTAGGGCCGTCGCCTTGTGATATGTGTGCCTAGATGAGTAGGCTTGTGTTTGCGTACTTTATGTTATATCGTTGATTCATTCGACATTAATCTTGAGTCGATGCTCTACCTTTAAAACCATGGTCAATACCCGCTCGCTCGATGAGGGGTGATGGCACATAACTCGTGCTAGTCTGGGCTTGCAACCCAACCTTTGAGTATTTTCGCGGGGCCGTAACCCACATTCCATCTTACTTAAAAAGTATGCTTAATTCCAAGTGCAACGATTTTGTGATTCACAAAATTGGTAGAGATTTAATAGGCGCCCGATGGCGATAATTAAATTGATAGGATGGCTACTACAAAATGGAATGCCATCCTTACTCTCGGATTTCATAATTCACTGGCTCCAATCTGAATTCGCACAACACGTATGCGGTGAGGTTGGTAGAGGGAAACGTGATCAACGAGGGGTTTAATCACTCACCTGACTAATGTGTGAAACCCAAGTTCCCAATATAAGTGAACCTTTTCATTCGAAATTGAGACTCACCCTTGGGTGTCGTTCTCACTCTTTTCTTCGAATCATAGTTTTCCTAGGAGGTCCTAGGTCCGAGGATGGGACCGGCTTTCATTCGGTACCCGACATCCCAACTCGTTCCTTCCTAAAATCCGAACCACATTTCAAAACCCATTTGCTTAGTCTAACGTCACAAGACTAACCAACCGTTTATTAAGGGTCGAGGTTCCGACTTGTGAGACTCTTTCCATTTCAAATTTGTATCTTTTCAAGTTTACTCAACTATTATATTCGACTTCCGCATCTTTTATACATACATATATATATCTTCTGTATTTTAAAGTTTTTGGTTAAGTTTTGTAACACTGTAAGCCTTGGGTGATTTCGAGAGTTTAATCTCGAGGTCATTGGTGGTAATATCCCTATATAAAAAGTGGTGTTACAATTTTGGTATCAGAGACGAATCTTAATGTCATTCCTTAGGTCGATCATTCGGTTGTAATCCTTTATTCATGTGTTGGGCCGAATGCGCTTATGCGTATGGACCGACGTGTGTACCCCACGTCATATTAGCCCTCCGGAATTTAGGGCTTGTTTGGTTGAATGTAGGAAGTGCAATTCCTAGTAAGTTATTTCCCAAGAATTAAATTCCTATGATTTGAAATTCCATGGATTTGAGAAAATGTATTTGGTTGAATTGTAAGCTTTAGATTTTAAAATAAAAGAATTTATGATTTTACATGAAAAATGGGGAATTGGAACTTACCAAGGGAGGACTAAGTAAGTCAACTTCCTACAAAACACAGAAACTTCGGTCATAATTTTTCAACCAAACACATTTATTTAGTCTTACTTCCCATGATTTTCTAATTCATGTGACTTAATTTACATGAATTGATGACTATGAAAACATTGTTTGCATAAATTATACCAAGTACGTACATGATATAGCTAAAAGGAAAGAAGCTTATAATAAATAGCAAATGGTTGCAACTAACTAATGCATGTATAATTTTTTTTTGAATGACAATTAATCACCAAGAAGGCAAGAAGACCTCTCAATCGATAAAATTAATCTATATATATATAAATGACGCAAGAAATAAGGCTATCACGTTAAGTCATCTAGAATTTTCTTACGTGTCGTCCTCACGTTAAGTCACCTAGGATTCACTTTTATTTTGTGCTACTCTATGAGTCTTGGTTGATTAAACTGAGCTTTGTTATATATGCTTTGTGATAAGTTGCAATAACTTAGGTGCAGAACAATCAAACGAGTGGGAGAATTTGCCCAAAAGAAACATGTCATAAAAGAAAGAATAATGTTGTTACAAAAGCCTTAGATTTCAACCCTCATCTTGTGTGTACACATGACACGGGCTGAGACTCTTCTCTAACTTGTGCGGCCCTTAGCTAGCTCGAACCCCTTCGAATGGCTAAGTCAGGTCTTGACCCGAATGCTCAAGAGAAGGATTGTGGATGTGTTTTGTGGGAATGGACTTTGTATTTATATAAGGAAAGCTTTACAAGGATGCTTTACAAGAGTGCCTAAGATGCCTAGTACTTTGGTTGCCTAGGAAAAGCTTGGATGGAACTTGAGTGGTTTGCCAAATGAGGGTGGAGGCCTATTTATAGGTGAGGCTCCCCCTTTACAAAGGATTATTCTAGAGAAAGATCAACCTAGAACAATCTAGAGTCGTTCCCAAGGAGGCGCGCCCATAGGATGCTCTCCAAGAAGGCTCGCGCCCATTCTAGAGCCTTCCAGCCCATTCTGGAGGGGCGCGCCCTGGCGCGCCTGTGCTGTGCCCTTGCACAGAAGGGGCGCGCCTGTTCTGGAACCTTCCAGAAGGGGCGCGCCTGGCACATTCTCCTTTATCTTGGGCGTGCCCATGCTAGACTTCTCCGGAAGAGGCGCGCCCTCTCTAGAATTCTCTAGAAGGGGCGTGCCTTGGCATGTGGCTATTTTTATGGGTACTCCCTTGTCTCCACGCCTCGGATCGCCCCCGAAGCCTCCGGAATCGTCCCTGATGCCTCTAGAATCCTCTGTAAGGCCCTTGGCACGGTCTTGGCATATGAATCCGGGCGTCCTCGTGGACACGGGACCGCGGTCCGTGTCATTCTCCCCCACCGGATCTAGCGACGTCCTCGTCGCGTCCACGCCGGTCTTGTTGTCTCGCTTGTCTGGAGAGACCTTGACCCCCTCGGATGGCTGGAGCGTCTCCCCGTGAGACGGCGCCTTGTGCTCCTCTGGCCCGGTCTTCTCTCGGTCCTCGGCCTTTGAATGATCCTTGTCCTGGCCCCGTGCCTTGGATGTTGGATCCTCGTCCCTCGGTCTCGAGCATAGCCGTATCGTGCCAAGTCTAAGCGTCCTCCGTCCCTGTCCCTCGGTTGACGGCGCTTCTCCCTCGACTTTGGCATGGTCTTGGTTGGATCTCCCTTCTGTCCAGTGCGACGTCCCCTTGTCGCCTCCCGCACTAGCTCGTCGTGCTATCGCTCCCAGCCGCAACGTCCCTCGCTCGGCGTCCTCGTCCCTCGAGGACAAGATAGCATTGAGCTTCCCTCGGGATGGGCAGTCCCGCACAAGGTGATTCTCCCCGCAAAGAAAGCAGCCGAAGGGTTTCCTCTCCCGACGCTGGCCTTTGCCTAACTCACCTCCGGACCTCCACCTCGGTCTGGACGGACGCTCGTCGTCGCTCTCCGACTCTGCGTCCCGATCGACCCAAGACTTCCTCCTTGGCTTGCTCTTCGGCTTGTCATCGTCCCCTGATGACTCCTCCCCTGATCCCTCTCCCCCACCGTTCCCCTTGGTGTGGCGAGGGTTGGCATGGTCCCGACTCTTGAACTCTATCAACGAGTCGGCCGCCGTCATTGCCTCGTTCAAGTCCCGCACGTTCCTACGTCGGAGCTCCTGTTGTGCCCACGGCTTGAGTCCGTCCATGAATTGGAATAACGCCTCGACCTCTCCCAAGTCTGTGACTTGAAGCATGAGCTCGGAAAACTCCCGCACGTAGTCCCGAACCGTGGTCCTCTGCGTGAGTCGTCGGATTTTGGCCCGGGCTTCGTCGTTGGCATAAACGGGATAGAATTGCTTCTTAAACTCCGCCACAAACTCGGCCCAAGTGCGGATTGGGGACCCCCCGGTCCTTTCGCACGTCCGACGCCTCCACCAAAGTAAGGCAGTATCCGTCAAGTAAAGCTTTACGGTGCTCACCTTGCGTTCCTCATCCGTGATGCCCACCCCATCAAAGTATTGTTCCATGCCGTAGAGAAAGTTCTCAACATCCTTAGCCGAGCGGTTCCCCGCGAACTCCTTTGGCTTCGGCACCGTCACCTTGTGCCCCGGCGTCATGGCGAACATGCCCGCCCCCGCGGCGGCCTTGCATGCCTCAATCTCCCTCTTGAGTTGCGCCATCTCCTCCCGTAAAGCCAAAATCCCGGCTTTGAGAACCTCGTTCTCCTTGGCTAGCTTGTCGTGGGACTCATTTAGCGTTCACAGCAGCTCCCCCCTGAGCTCGTCCATGGAGGACTCGAGGCCACCCTTGCCTTCATTTAGATCCTCGATGGAGTCACGCACCTCTCCCATCGACAATTCGACCCTTTGCAAGCGTTCGTCGAGGCTACTCACCTGGTCCTTCGAGGTGTCCCTAGTCTTATTAGTGTTCTTCCTTGGCGGGTTGCTAGGGGTTGCCACCTCGGAGACTAAGCCTTCGTTGCTTGACATCCTCTCCCTTGGAACCTCGCTCTGATACCACTTGACACGGGCTGAGACTCTTCTCTAACCTGTGCGGCCCTTAGCTAGCTCGAACCCCTTCGAATGGCTAAGTCAGGCCTTGACCCGAATGCTCAAGAGAAGGATTGTGGATGTGTTTTGTGGGAATGGACTTTGTATTTATATAAGGAAAGCTTTACAAGGATGCTTTACAAGAGTGCCTAAGATGCCTAGTACTTTGGTTGCCTAGGAAAAGCTTGGATGGAACTTGAGTGGTTTGCCAAATGAGGGTGGAGGCCTATTTATAGGTGAGGCTCCCCCTTTACAAAGGATTATTCTAGAGAAAGATCAACCTAGAACAATCTAGAGTCGTTCCCAAGGAGGCGCGCCCATAGGATGCTCTCCAAGAAGGCTCGCGCCCATTCTAGAGCCTTCCAGCCCATTCTAGAGGGGCGCGCCCTGGCGCGCCTGTGCTGTGCCCTTGCACAGAAGGGGCGCGCCTGTTCTGGAACCTTCCAGAAGGGGCGCGCCTGGCACATTCTCCTTTATCTTGGGCGTGCCCATGCTAGACTTCTCCGGAAGAGGCGCGCCCTCTCTAGAATTCTCTAGAAGGGGCGTGCCTTGGCATGTGGCTATTTTTATGGGTACTCCCTTGTCTCCACGCCTCGGATCGCCCCCGAAGCCTCCGAAATCGTCCCTGATGCCTCTAGAATCCTCCGGAAGGCCCTTGGCACGGTCTTGGCATATGAATCCGGGCGTCCTCGTGGACACGGGATCGCGGTCCGTGTCACACACACATCCCTTATTTTTTGGGTTTCTCATCAGATGCTTGTTCCATTAGAATACATGAGACAATCATTAAAAAAAAAGGTTGTGGAAAGTTGTGTTGTTAATGTTTATCTGTCTGTCTATCAATTTCATTAAATTTGATATATTAAATGGAACTTATTCCATACATTAATAAAAAATTTAAATCCTTTTGAGATAGAAAGGAAATTGCAAAGAGAAAAACCAAAAGGAAATTGCAAAGAGAAAAACCTCATGTGTGGCTTGTTTGAAAGTTGTAATCATCTTGCAAAGATTTGTTATATTCTTATTCCTCCACTTTCACAACGATCACATTTTCCCTCACTTTTACTGCTTTTTATGCTCAGCTTACTTCGTGCGCATAAGTTCTCAATTAATCCAATCTTGAAAAATCAATATTCTTTATATTATAATATTATTATATTTAGATTTACAATATTAAATCGGAGTTTGGTTCAAATAAAACAAACTCTTATATTGAAACAAACTCTTATCTTGAAACGAATACACTTTTCCTAGTTCGTAGTGCACTTTTCCTATTTCGGAGTGCACTTTTTTTGGATTTTCACTTTTCATACTTTGTAGTGCACTTTTCCTACTTTTGTAGTGCATTTTTTCGGATTGCACTTTCAGTATTTTGCAATGCACTTTTGTATGAAAAATGCACTACGTACTAGGAAAAGTATATTCGTTTCACATTTCAGGATAAATTTGAACCAAACTCTAGTAAACCGTAGTCTACCTAATACATTATAAAGCAGAAATCATGTCTGTTGTAAAAATTGCGTCACGTGACATTACTTGAATTAAATAATGTCAACTTTTTAAAAAATAAATATTCTAATAACTTGTATTATTCTTCTATACATCAAATTTTTTTATATTATAATATCTTGATCTATATGTTGCTATTTTTTTGTATCTTCTAACAAGATTTGATCTTCAAGTATATAATACCGTATCTTATCTATATGTTGATATTTTCTAATATAATAAATTACTTCTTGAATATATGACATAATTTAGTATACATTGATATAATTTTATATCAATTCAACTGCTTGAATAAATTAATTTTAATTTTTTAAATAAATATTATAATAATTTTAATTTTTAATAAATAAAAATGATAACTTATAGTATTATTCTTGTATACATACAATAGATTTTATAACATAGATAACATATTTATATAATATTATACCCATATAACTTTATATATATGTATTTATACTTTCTATATTAATTTTATGCATATCTTTTAACAAAACTTGATCTATATGCTAATATTTTTTATAATAATTTTATACATAATAATAATTTTATCTATTACAAGACTTGGACTTGAAATATATAATTTTTTTATCTATATGTTGATATTTTAAAAATATAATAAATTACATAATTTTATTATGATATTATATGTAAGTATTTTGATTTTAAAAATATTATTATATTCATTAGGAAGTAAAAGATAAAAAAATAATATATAACCCATTTTACAAAAATTGATCATTTTATGCATATTAATGTCTTAACAAAAAAAATAAAAAAATATTCAATTCAAGTAAAATTAGAATTTTAATCTAAATATGGGGCAAAGTTTCAAAAAATAATGAAAATAATTTTAAAATACATTTAAATAAAATACAGGGCACACTCAGAATATGTAATCATAGCTATTTATGTTGATGATTTAGATAGTATTGGAACTCTAGAAGAGTCATATTAGCGGCTAATTACATAAATAATTGATTTGGAATGGGGGAATTAGGAACTACAAAGTACTGTCTCGACCTAAAGTTTGAGCATATAAAGAATGGTATATAGGACCCATTGACTTTGGTTAAAGCGCACACATTAAGTTCACCAATGGAAGTAAGATCACTAAGTGTGGAAAGGATCGCATTTTGCACATGATCAAACATATAAAAGAAATATTAGGTCTTAAAGTACCATATCACAATACAATAGGTGCATTATTGTAACTTACTTCATTACCTTAATAATGTCATTTGATGTGACAATAAGTTATTGTCTCTCTAGACATAAAATTAGGATTATTGAATTAGAAGTACCAATTCTTCTACAAAAGTCCACGATGACATAAATCTACTGCATAAAGATTGTATGTTTAACTGAGGGGAGCATTATTTCACAGTTGTAATCTTTTACCCTTGGTTTTTTAATGAGGTAGTTCGTCATATAAGGTCTGTGATGAGACAATCTCGACAGAGCAGCCATGCTTTGCGGGTGAGGTCGGTTCACGAATTTGATCGTCTTAGAGAAAGGCGCCTTGCTCTATGCGTGCTAGGGTTTGATCCTCTGAGCGAATATCGGCGTTTCGCTTGATCGCACTACGGTTCGCGATTATTCTCCGAGCGAAGATCAGAGTCAACACTATTATTTTTATTGATAGCGGATGTTTCTGCCATGGCGGCGATCGATGTCGCCTGGGCTGCGGTCACCGATGTACAGTTCGCGGTCGCTGTGGTTTGGACCGCGGTCACGGTGGTGCCTTGACTCATTGGCGGTTAGGGCTCGCAAGTTCGCTATTCCTTCATGACCAAGAAAGGTCGATCCTTGGTTGTCAGAGATTGATTCCAACCTCATGTTTGCATGGATAGATTTTATACTCTAAGAACTTTGCTTGCTTGTGGCTTGATCTAGAATCCAATCATCGAAAGAAAGAACAAGTTTTTTAGGCATGCACCGTTGGGATTGTGATGTGAACCCACTTGTCTTATGTCCACAAAGGGTGGATCTAGGCTCGAAACGCTCGGATCTTCTCCGACAATAATAACCAAATAGGTACGAGTCCAACGTTTTGGACTCACGGTCCTCTAATTCTCGTCGGAACGAGGATGGGGCGAGGCAGAGGTGAGAGGTGTCGGGCCAAGGGAGGACCGACGAAAGGAAGGGGCATTGGGAGGATTTTGTTACGTCGAGCCAAACTAGGAGGAATCTCGACTCTACTATGAATTTGTCTTAAACTTGACGTGGTAAATACAATGGGGCGCGACTCCTTTATATAGAGTAGATCCACGAAACCCTAGAAGTAATATGAGAGTGGACTAGGGGTAGTAAGCGTACTAGGCCCAATATCCAAGCCCATAATACGAATAATAGGAACTACTAAAACGCGAAATAATGCAACTAACCCTAATGGGCCTTATTCTACTGTAATGGGAAGGTCTCTTAAGCATAAGAGAATGCACGCCTAAAATTGTAATAGTGAAAATATAAAACATACTAAAATCGGAAAGATAGTATGCCTTGGGTTCTGAATTGGGTCCGTGTCGCATCAGATTGGTAAAGTCCGTGCAGACTCTCCAATTCTCTTCACTATGATGGTGTGTTTTGAGCAAGTCGGATTTCTATACTCTTAGATAGCGTTGTCTTCCTTTAATTTCTTTATTTCAGCGATCACGGCTTCTATCTGCTAGACAGAGGATCGTCTCACTAGCTTTTACAATCGTCTTCACGTTTGGGAGGATGTTTAGCCTATGGCAAGTAAGACCCGAGTCTATTCTAGGCAAGTCGTATGGGCATTATGCGAAGAGTTCAAGATTACCTCGCAATAGGTGTGTGATGATTGAAAGCCTGTTTCTTGTCTAGTTTGCCCCAAAGAAAAACTTCTTGTCGGACTCCTCTTCTTCCACGTACTCTTCTGTAGTCCATCAGCGGATATTTTGCTGGATTTTGAGCCTTCTCTACTCAGATATTCATGTTCATTTCGGCTCGATGATTTTCGCACATCTTCGGTTTTGGGGGATCCACGGTTGCGGATTTGTATGTCGCGGTTCCGTGAGCCGCAGTTGCGGCCTCTTAGTCCGGGGCACGCGGTCTTTGTGGTGATCAATTTTGGTTATCGTACGCATCCGATCGAGCGAATATCGATTGTCACCGCTTGTGTGCATCCCGGGTCCGCTCTAGAAATTTATCGGCTTTTCCCTGGTTAGGTTTTTTTTACTTTGTTGGTGGTTGATCATTGATTCACGATCAAGCTTTCGACTTTGGGTTACTGGGGGCGCACCCAGAGCTTTCCGTCTAATCAGTGGTCGACTACCAACCTTAGGCGGGACTAAATTCGACGAAGGGCTGGCAAGGTCTCTCCTTGCCCCCAATGTCATCGATTCTGCAACGCACAATGCGATCAAAACTAGTTGTGATGATTTGATCATGGTTTTTCCTAGAGTTTGCACAAATCCTAAGGCGACTCTTTTTGTTGATTTTTAGAGATGCCTCCGGTAAGAAAAAAATTCAGATGCATGAATTTCTGGAGGCACAAATATACGAAGGCGCACTCCGATCGAAAAACTCGGAGTCATATATATGCGAGGCGTACTCCGGCGATCCGCACCCTTGACTTCATGGCCCGTGGTCGCGACCTCCTGATCCGCCGGTACGACTCACTATTCTGTGGAGTCGCTAACTAAGAGCAACAACGATCAGTTTCGCTTTTCGCGATTGCCTAGATCTTCAAAAAGCACTTCATTTTCTTCTAGTAATGATTACTTGTGGATTTAACTCCTCGTTCCCACATACGGCACCAATTGTTAGTGCACAAAAATTCTTCTTCAATACACTAATTGATTACTCCTTTCTTCACCTTCCGTTCAAACTCCCTCTTCAACCTAGAACCTGTAAAAGAATGGATACAAGGGGCGGGGACCCCCTAATACACCTTTGATGCCTAAGTCAAAAGAGCAATTGTCGATTGAACATGGAGGTTAAGGACAAGACTTGCGAGCGATCTTAGCAAATATGAGGTGCTCATTATACATGGCGAAGACGTGTATTTATAATGGAGCAGAGAGGGCGGGGGGCAAAATTTCAACCCCCTAGGGTCAGCCGATGGTGCCTTGTCACCCAAGCAAGCGATATCTTGCTCCCCACTACAAGCGAAAATTCTATTTTTCGACTTATAATCATCTATTATAACGAATAACTACCATATTTAATTTTATATTAAAATACATAAAGATAGAAAAAGCATAGTAAATAAAATACCTTTATGGCAGAAGATAGCGAAAATAATTATGACGATTAATTTTACCCGCTCACAACACCCTTGAAAAAAATGAGAGTGTACATGAGGCTACCTTAACCCCCTAATCCATCGTTCTTATTAGCAACCCCCTGAAGGGACTTGCTAATAAGAACGATAATGGAAAGGTGGATGCTCTTGACATGTTGAATGAATTTCTGATGATGGAAAATGAAGAGGATTATGGTGGAGAGTACTCTCAGGAGGAGCTGGAAGCTCTTATTAAGGAGGAACTAGAAGTGGTTGGACCCATGGTAGACTCTCAGCCCCTTGAATCCTTCCACTACCTCTCTAATACCACCTCTATGGTGGTGAGAATGGAAAATTTTGGAGATGCTGCAGGATTATACATCTAATTGAGAGTCCAGAATATGCGAAGGAAGTCTGAGGGATTTGACTCAGCTACCCCTAATCTGAAGATAGGTGAGACAAAAAAGATGAAAAAATAAGATTATGATTGACTTAAGCTTAATATTTTGCTACTTTCTGACTGCTAAGGGCATCTTTTTCTACGATCCTTTAGTCTATTTCCCTTTTGCTATTTGGTGTGTTAAAATTCGGTTGTTTGGAAAGTGGGAGGTTATAATGTTTTCTATTTTATGGGGAGTGATAAGTGCCTAGAAGTGATGAAAACACATAACTTTAAATTTAAATGTGAATTAGTGGATTTGAATGCTTAATTAACTTTAATTTTAGTGTGAATTAGTGGACATCCCATCCCTTGGAAATCAATTCACATGAAAAAAAAATAAAACAGAAATCGATAACATATATAAAAAGATTGACAAAACACTTGTAGGCCATTGTATTTTACAATGGTTTTCACAAACCAGGACAATAAGCCACGTCTTTACAACCTCAGATCACTGCAAACTATCGGTTGATCTTAGTAATGAAACAATAACAAAAGCACTACCATTTACATTAGAGAAAATGTGGATGCTTAAAAAGATTTTAGAAATGTAGTAAACAAGTGTGGCAGGTGAACATTACGTGTCAAATATGTTCCAGTTAGTACAAAAAATACAACTATTTAAACACAATGCTAAGTAATGGAATAAACGAACATTAAGAAATACCTTTGAAAATTTAAAAGGAATTGAAAACAAACTAATATAAATCCATGCACAAATCCTAGTATCTCTACAACCAAATATTATTTAGAAACAAATCTGTCTGATAAAACAAATAGAGTGTATTTTAAATTATAATAAAACATATTGTAAACAGAGAGCGAAAACAAATCACATACAATTAACTGATTAGAATACAAGTTATTTCCATAAAATTGCAAGCGGAAAAAGAAATAGGAAATATATCAAAGAAATAAGCACAAATAAAGGAACGCAAATTATGAAAATTGAGAATATTAGGGAAGAAATACAAAAAGACTTTAAACACATAAATACCAAGGAATCCCTGAACCAAACTCTCACCCAAGAATATCTAGAATTAATTACAGAGGAAATATCAAATGAGGATAATGCGAATCTAACAAAACTAGTGATGAATGAGGAAATTGAACAAGCATCAATGAAAATAGGGTGTGACAAATCAGCCTTGCAGACAAATAAAAATAAAAACAACTAGTAGAAACAACAAATACAACAAGCACTAGGTAAAACTCTATAAAAAAATTTGGAAAAATATTTAGGATGCCCTATTATTAACGGAGTCGTAAACAAAGAAACATTTAAAGATACTATAGGCAAAGCAAAAAACCAATTAACCAAATGGAAGGCTAACTCCTTGTTCCAAGAAGGATGCACAACATTAATAAGATCAAAAGCAACCAAACCAAAATACATCATGCAAAGCTTTATGCTATCGAGAAATAAAAATATAAACAACTAGTAGAAACAACAGATACAACAAGCACTAGGTAAAACTCAATAAAAGATTTGGAAAAATATTTAGGAGGCCCTATTATTAACGGAGACGTAAAAAAAGAAACCTGTAAAGATACAGTAGGCAAAGCAAAAAACCAATTAACCAAATGGAATGCTAACTCCTTGTTCCAAGAAGGACGCACAACATTAATAAGATCAAAAGCAACCAAACCAAAATACATCATGCAAAGCTTTATGCTATCGAGAAATGTACATGATGAAATGGATAGAATCAACAAATGTTTTTTCTGGAATGAAGACCATTAGTATAAACCACTTGTTGGGGGTAAAATATGAAGACCTAAGTCTCATGGAGGGTTACGTATCAAGAAAATGGAACATATGAACAAAGCATTGTAAATGAAACTGCTCTAGATAATACTTGCTAAAACCAAATAGTATTTGGATTCAAGTTATTACGAAGAAATATTTAAGAAATAAAACTTTCTTTTCGTACAAAATAAAAGCAAACACATTACAGCAATGGAGACGACTTATAAACCTTTGTCTAGAGTTTGCGAAAGGACTCATGTAAAATTGGGGATGGAAAAACCATTAAATTTTGGAATAACAATTGGGTCGACCGCTAAAAATATGCTCTAAACCCAAACAATATTAATGAGATAAATAAAGTCAAAGGATTGATTACGGAAGAATGAACTTGGAAAATAGAGCAACTAAGACAGTTACTTCCGATTGACATTGATGAACAAAGTACACCAATTCCAATTCTAGATAATAATATTAAAGACCGTCTTTATTAGGCACCTAGTAAAAAAAGGTTGGTTTTCGACAACTTCTGCGATAGACATGATAACAAAAACTGCGACACATAACTCGATCATCAACAATTGGATATGGAAGCTTGATACTTTTCCGAAAGTCAAAACTTTCTATGGAAAATGGATACAAATGGATTACCTACTACAATTAGACTAAGAGAAAAAACATATTATGACACCTGTAGGATGCATTATGTGTAATTGCACTTACGAAGACACCACACATCCATTTATACACTGCCTACATACCTTGAAAATAGCAGGGAAAATAAACCCAACTATACACCAAACCTTACCAAATTATGATGCGAATAATAAAATGCCAAAAACTATACTAAATGAATTAAATCAACTATTAGGTAATAAAGAATTTGTTACATTGGCAGTAATGTAGTGAAGCATTTGGTACCGACGAAACAAACTAGTATTTCAACAAGCTCCAAATGACTTCATATCAGACTTGCCCATCTATATTCGAACTAAAATACAAAACTAGGAACAAGCGAAAAAATGGATAGAAGAAGAAGAACAAATTAAAGGAAATGGTCATAAGCAAAGAAGGCATGAACAAAAACAAACAATCTGGAAAATGCCCTATTACAAAATCATGAAAATCAACTTTGATTGCTCTAGATATCCAATGGACAAGCTTCTAGAGGAATAATCATAAGAGATAATTATGGACGTGTGAATGAGATGAAGACACGAAGTTATGGTAAGGCGTCGGCTCTTGAAGCCGAAGCTTTGGCCGTAAGAGATTGTATAGCAAAATAAAAAAAATTACAAGAATTTAAATTGAGGGGGATAATTTATAAGTAATCCATAGTTTTATGTGACCTTGTCCAGGTTTTTTATGTGACTCTACATGGTTTATGTGACCTTGTACATCTTTTGGCAATGTTTTATGAATGTTGACATTGAAGACTTTGTAGTTGGAACATTTTATGCATGTTTGGGTAGGTTTTGTACATTTTGGGACAAGTTTAGGAAAATTTATGTGCATTTTGGGACAAGTTTTGGTGAATTTTTTTATTTGTTTTTTTGTGCATATTTATGAATTGATGAAGTGTGAATGAATTTTAGGCCAAGATTGTGTTGGAACATTTTATCCATTAATTGATTCATATCCATGGTGTGTATAATTAAGGTCATTTTGGGGCACATTTATGTGCATCTTCAACAAGTTTGAGGAGTTCGCTACTTTTGACAATTTACTTAATATATGTATGATTTAGTTGTCATGAATGAATAGAAGTACTCGTGGCTAGTCTTGTGGAATGTGATAACACATTCGAAGACTTAAACCATACACCTATAAAATGATATGGTCCTAAATAACACACACATATATATGTATATATATGTTGGTAAAACTCAAAGATAGTGGGACAAGAGAAGACAATATATATTATTCAGATAACCCACACAAATTACCACAAAACTAACCATAAATATTATGTGGATACTTAGCTCCAACATTGGTCGTGATTATGCCCTCAAATTTTTTCACTGCTATTTAGCTACTCCATTAGAACTGAAGCTAGTCGCGTGAGTCATTCGCGTCAATTTGGCCTAAAATGCCGCAAACCTATTTTCATTACAATATCGCTAGAAATATAAAACCGAGTCCAGTTGCGTGCGTCGTTCGCGTCAATTGGCCCCAAATATGGCCGAAATTTATTTTTCATGACAATATAACCACAGGCGTTTGGCTAACACCGTAGCAGTTGCCACCCCAATTAACCACACCAATATTTGTACCTAAATATTTTCTGACTATAGACAAATTTTCCAGCATTGATGGTGAAAGATTTTGCGGAATACATGTTTATTATTGTTTCTTTAAAGATTGATTTCCTTCTAAAATTTTGTAGTATTTCTCATTTTATCTGTAAAAAAAATCTTTATTTTACTTTTATCTTCATATTTTTTAATTTTTTAGTTTTTTAATTTAAAATCATAACCAACTAGTTATTTTACAATATCTTCTACTTTTGTTTTCTTATTTCATATGTTCTTAATTTAAAACCATACAATATCTTATATTTTTCTTTTCATTTTTCTTTGTGTTATTTTATTTTAAAAATTAATTTCGTAAGTTTATTAATGTTTTAATTTCACATAATACAAGATTTTTATAGTGCCCATGCCCATTCTACTGTTCGTTTGTGTTATTGTTGTCTTATTTTCCTCTTTAAAAAAATTGGGCTTCCCACGTTTTTATAGTGCTATGGTAGTGAGGACCATTCTAGTGTTGATTTGCGTTTTGTCTTGTTTTCCTCTTAAAATCTGTCTTATCCTCTTTGGCTCTTTTGCTCCCCCGCGTATTCAAATTTATTGCCTTATTTTTATAAACAATTCAACTTATCCTGTTATGGCCTTATATTTAATGGCCTTATATTTAATTATTTATAGACAAAGGCGAACTCCGATCTCTCCAAGCTAGCAATATTCTCCTCCTAGCCAATATCCATGGAAGTACAGGAAATCAAGCTCCGCCTCGCAGACCCCACTTCCCTCGACACCCTCGCCTCCGTTCTCTCCCCCTTCCTCGTCCGCACTCACCACCAACACAACCTCTTCTTTGACGGCGCCCGATCCCAGCTCGGCTCCCGCAGCGCTGTCCTCCTCCTACGCTTCTACGGCGAAACATGCTTAGTCTGTCTCAAGGCGAACGCCGTCCTCATAGACGGAGTCAGCTGTGTGGAACAAGACGGCGAGGAGCTGGATCCCTCGATTGGCCGGGCCATATGCGAAGATCCGTGCTTGATCGCGTCATACTCAGAACAGTCTAGGGTTTTGAGTAGGGTGACAGCGGAGTTTGGGGCAGGAGACGGCAAGTATGTTTGTCTGGGAGGGTTTAAGAATGTTAGGAGGGTTTACGAGTGGCAAGGGCTGAAGCTGGAGGTGGACGAGACCTCATTCCCTTTTGGAACTCAGTATGAGATTGAATGTGAGAGTGATCAGCCTGAGAGAGCCAAGGAGATCATCGAGGGCTTCTTGAGGAAGAATGAGATTGCTTATTCTTACTCTAACATGTCCAAGTTCGCCATTTTTAGAGCCGGAAAGCCACCAGCATTGCCTGTAATCCTTGATTTTTTTTTTTTTATATTACTCATGCCATAATATTATATAGCTTGTTATGTTCTGGATATGAATTGCTTTTTTCTGTGTTTATTTTTGCAGGTGACTGATGAAATCACCAACAAGCTAGAAGACGTGGCCCATGTTGTTGCAACTGCCACATAAACACTCTTCTGAATTATATTCCTGGAGAAAACATGTAACGGCCTTATATAAATGAGAAGACACGTATGGCTATCTTTTGATAATTGAAATAAACTTTTTGTATCCAAGGTGATCTGTTAAGTTACCCATTGTCCATTGATGTGTTTTTCTTTACCAAAAAAATAAATAAAACTAAGTTGCAATAACTTTCTGTCTATTGCTTTTTCCAAATTTGAGGTTTAGGGTTATTTCTGTAGCATTTCGGTTGAAATCTTCAAATCTAAAATGTTTGTGATTGTATAAATTAGGTGTAAACTTTTAGCATATATAATCTTCGTGACACTTAACTAATTAATAGCCTACTACCCAAACAAACTAGTTAATTAACTTAATTTCATGGGGTCTCTAGACTTAGAGCAATTTATTTTATTAAAATACTCAAAATGATATATTTTACATTTCTCATAAATAATCAAAAAAATTACAGTCTTTCATAATCTGCCACTTGTCACAAATCTAGGACATGCTATTTGCAACAATCACAACCGTCCATCTCACCTGAATTCAATAAAAAAACAAGAGAGAAAATGGGATGTAGATCAAGCATCGAACCTCCATTTACTTCACTATTTTTCAAATAAAAAATATCAAATAAAATCATCTTTATGATTTCAACCCACAAAAGAACAAGTACTTATCCATGGCTCCCAAACATCCCTCTTTTTACCACTTCTTTACTTTCTCTCTTCCACATCATCCAAGCATCTCTCTTTCATTCTATCATTTTATCATTTTATCAATCAACTCTCAAGCATCTCAATTCTTTCATATAAAATTACAAATATATTCTTTCATTTCATATTAAATTATAAAAATACCTTTTCTATTAGACTCGTCAAAACGAAACTTGACCCGACGACCCGACCGAAAACAAGTTGTGTCAAATCTGAGAAATTGAGACTCGAACCCGATCGACCTGAAATATATTGGGTTGGGTCATGAGCCGTTCGGGTCGAACCGTTGGCTCAAGATAAATTAAATATTTTTCATTAAAAAACAGCTCAGGTCGTATTACTGTATTAGGACTCCCGTCACAATCGCATCTACCTCAGTTTGTTCCTCTGCCATGGGACCCAACAAGGATTCACCATTCTCATCCCCACCCGCCAGGTATGTGATCCAATCCACCGCTTTGTCCTTCAATTGACGCCTTCATCTACGAATTAACCACTCCCTTTCGCGTGGTAGCTCTCTCATCTTTCGTCGGCGCCACTGTCTCCTTCCTCCGCTCTTTCGCTGACACTTCCCTCCACTGTATCGAAGCTTTAAAGAAGAAGAAGTAGAGAGTAGAGACGGAGAGATATTCTACAAATTTGAAGTATGATTTTCCACCTTAATCCTTATTTGTTTCTAGGGTTTAGGAGATGTTCAGATTTTTTGGATGTTGTTTCTAGCTAGGATTGTGCCAATGCCTCTGATAAGAAAGTCCCTTTATGTTTTTCGATAGTTTGTTTCATTTTTAAAATTTGGAGGATTTAGGTTTTGTGAGCATGTCACAGTAAATAATTTGTTTATTTAAAATTCCATTGCCGATAATATATAGTGGGGAATTACTTGTATGGTGGATGGGGTATCATTTTAATCAACTTTAAATATATGTGTTGTTAGTGTATGGGGTCAAAAAACATATTCTGGCTATTTGGTTCTTGAATTTGTGTCCACTTATATATGGTGGATTTGCATAATGGCTATTAAGGAATCATGTAATATTATTGTAATGGATCCAAAAGTCAGCATTTTCAACCCGTTGGATCAACCTGAACCTGAGTCAAACTCGATCGACCCGAACCCGATATCAACCCGAAAAATTTTATTTACTCGATTCGATCTGAACCCGATCCACCCGAACCCAATCCGACCGACTCATTTGACATGTCTCCTTTCTATCACCTCAAAAATTATTCTAAATATACATTGGCATATTATTATTTACTTATATTATGAATTGAAATATTATTTAATACATGAAAGTAAAAAAAATTAAATTATTCGGATTTTCAATGCCAAACAAAATAAGGGAATACATAGCAAGATGATTAAATTCAACCCACCCAATTACAAGAAATGCAAGACCATTTGACAATTTTTGGAGGTGTATATACCCAAAATACTCAAATTTGTATAAAACATGTCAAATATAGTAAAAATGGATGTCTATATATAGAGAAAAAAATCCAAAATTATCGTCAAAAAAATTATTTCATTAAAATGACCCAAATGATATATTTTACATTTCTCACAAATAATAAAGAAAATTACATAGCCTTTCATAATATATCACTTGTCACAAATCTGGGACATGCTATTTAGTCGTCCACCTCACCTGAAATCAATAAAAAAAGAGAGAAAATGGTATGTAGCATCGCATCACACCTCTATTTGAATTTTGAACCCTTTTTTAAATAAAAAAAATTAAATCCAAGCATCTCTATTATTTCAACCCACCGATAAACTTGCTCTAAGAGCGAGTTTATCCATGGCTTCGAAGCATCCCTCTTTTTACTCACTTTTTTTTTGATAAGGAAATAAATTAAGTTGACCACTAACATGCTAGTGATCGCCCTAGAGCATCCTGACGGATGAGGGTGAGAAACCCTGGGTCAAATGCGAGCGGGAAGGAAGAGACGCATCGGAAGGATCCCGCGATGAAGTCCGCCACAGAATTGCAGTCCCGACCAGCATGAAAGATACTCCAATCCTGAAACCCGGCCAACAGGCAGTGGATGTCCGAACGCAGAAGCTCAATTTCCCACGGGCAACGCTAGTCGCCAAGTACGGCTTTGACCAGATGCAAGTTATCGCCTTCGATTTGGATCCGGGGAATGCCACGTCGGATGGCCTCAAGAAGTCCCTGGCGCAAGGCGATGGTATCGGATGTTAAAACGGATTGCCGACCTATCAGTCCTCCGTAGAAGAAAATGGGACGTCCTACAGAGTCCCTAAGGATGAATCCGAACGAAGCCACGCCATCTGCATTAACTGCACCATCAAAATTCAATTTTATGAAGTCCTTTTTAGGTTTTACCCATTTGTTGGGTCTCTGGGCTCTGTTAGTCTTTGCACAATGAGTACGGGGGCTGGGGGAGCGAGATCATTGGCCAGATTCCACTCTTTAACTTGGTAACGAGTAAATTCGCTAATGTTGTTGGCATTGTTCAAGTTTGTTTCATTGGTGCCATCGAACACACGCTTGTTTCTAGAGTACCATAGGCTCCACCACGTGATCGCGAGGAGTTCCATTTCCTCTTTAGAGGCCCGGTACCTAATTTCCTCTAATACTTGGTGCGGTTTTTTGTCATTGGGGGTAATTTGGTTTGTGATCTGCCGTAGTTTAGAGCTAAGGACGTGAAGGGTTTCCCTCGTGAGAGGGCATGAAAGTAGAATGTGATTAGTGTCTTCAACCTGACTTTTACAAGCAGTGCATCCTTGTGGTACTGGTATGTGGTTGGCGGCCAATTGAGCCTTGGTTGGTAGGCCGTTGCGAGCCACCTTCCATAGAAAGTTTTTCATTTTGGGCGGTATGTTGAGTTTGTTAATCCATTCTAGGTTGATTTTGGGTTCTCCTTTGGATTGGTGTATCCATTGTATTGTTGAGTGGGTAGAGTACCAACCATTTTTGATGAGTTGCCAATACAACCTGTCTGGGATTTTGTTAATAGGATTGATTATTTCGGATATCTTGCTTAGGTCTTCATCCTTGACAACTTTTTCCAGTTTCTCTATGTTCCAGGAGTTGTCTTCGCGCAGGTAGTTTTCTACTGGTTCATTCCAGTTGATGATGGTTTCGACTTCAGTCTTTGGTTGAAGAGGGCCGTTTCCGGTCCAGTTGTCTTTCCAGATGCGAATCGTTTTTCCATCTCCAACTTGCCAGATGAGCCCCTTAATGAACAGGTCTCGAAGGCTTAAGAGCTTGGACCACTGCCAGGAAGTATTGTGTTTTTTCTTGTAGCTCAGGATGTTTTCCGTCTTGAGGTATTTTTCTGAAACTATTTTAACCCACAGGTTATGAACTTCCGCTAGAATTTTCCATAACAGTTTCATTTGGAGTGCTTTGTTCATTTCTTCTGCTTTAGTGATTCCCACACCGCCGTGGCTGGGGGGCGGCAGATTGAGTTCCAACTTATAAGTGGTTTGTAGTTGTTTTCTTTGTTCCAGAAGAAATTCTTATTGATCTGGTCAAGTTCTTTCAGCGTTGCTTGGGGTAACATGAATGATTGCATGAGATAATTCGGTTGTGCGGAGAGGTTGGCTTTAATTAGCGTTTTGCGTCCTTCTTGTGAAAGGGCGCTCGCTTTCCATTTTGATAGTTGTGATTTTGTACGCATTGTGAGGGGTATGAAAGTGTTTTGTCTAACTCTCCCATTGATGATTGGACATCCAAGGTATTTATCTAGTGTTGTTGTATTTGCTATTTGGAGGATTTGTTTTATTTGTTCTTTGGTATTGTTGTTTGTGTTTTTGGTTACTTGGAATGCGGATTTGTGGAAATTAACTTTCTGGCCAGAGATCTGCCAGTAGTCATCAATGATGTCTTTGATTTTCTTGCATGCTTGGCCATTGGCTTTGGCAAAAATGATGATGTCATCTACAAAGGCCAAGAACGGGATTTTTGTACCGTTTCTCGAGATTTGGATCCCGATACCATTTTTTGAGTTGATGCTCTCGTGGTGAAGTTGTCTAGCCAAGATTTCAGCTGCGAGAATAAATAAGTACGGTGAAATGGGGTCCCCTTGTCTAAGTCCCCGTTGGGGGTAGAATTGTTCTGTAGGTCCGTTATTGACCAAGACAGAGAACGAGACTGTTTCCACACATTCACCAATCCAACAAATGAATTTCTCGTGAAAACCGAACTTATGTAGGATTGCGGTTAGGAACTCCAAGTTTATACGATCATAGGCTTTTTCCATGTCGAGTTTGACAGCGATCCATCCCTCACGACCACGTTTATCACGGAAGGAGTGGAAAATTTCATGTTCTATGTTATCTTGGATACTTCGATTTTGGATAAAAGCCCCTTGCATTGGGTGAATTAATTTGTTTAATACGCTTTTTAGGAGGTTTGTGATGATTTTCGATATTACTTTGTATATTGTATTGCACAAGCAGATCGGCCTATAATGGTTGGTGGAATTGGGGTTTTCGCATTTGGGTAGCAAGGTGATGAAGGTGTGGTTTACTTGTTTTAATATTTTACCAGAGTGAAAGAAGCTCTTAACAGCTTTGGTGACATCCGGTCCAACGATAGGCCAATATTTTTTTTTATAGAAGCATGCCGACATGCCATCCGGGCCAGGGGATTTGTCATCCCCAATGTCGAACAAAGTCTTCTTAATTTCCGAGTTCGTTACTGGTTTAGTGAGTTCGACGTTGTCTGCTTTAGTAAGTTCTTGGTGGATTGTTTGTGTCATGGATTGCAGTTTTCTACGGTTTATTTCCAAGGCTCTAAATCGGTTTTGGAAGTCTCTTTGAATTTCTGTTCTTATGTTTTTTACCCCAGTGACTTGTGTACCTTCAGCAGTGCGGATCTCTTTGATGTTGGTTCTGTTTCTTCTACCGATGGCAATTCGGTGGAAGCATTTGGTATTTTTGTCATTGAGTTTAATATGGGTGTTTTTTTGCTCTTTGTTTCCAGTAGGAGCAATGGAAGTTCAGGAGGCATGTACGCTTCCTCAACAATCGTTCTTGTTTTTGGATTAGTTGCCGGTTTGCGTTTTCGATTATTTCATTTTGAATTTCGATGAGCTCCTCGTCCAAATCATCCAAGCACCCCCTTTCATTTTTTTATCATTTTATCAATCAATTCTCAAACATCCCAATTCTTTCATATAAAAGTACATATATATTCTCTCCTTTCATATTAATTATAAATATACCCTTTCTATCAACTAAAAATACTCTAAATATTTATTGGCATATTATTATTTACTTATATTATAAATTTAAATCATTATTTAATACATGAAAGTCAAAAACATTTGAATTGTTCGTATTTTCCATGCCAAATAATAAGGGAATACATTACAAGATGATTAAATTCAACCTAACCCATTACAATAAATGCAAGACAATTTGACTATTTTTGGAGGTAAATGTACCCCAAATACTCAAATTTTTAAAAAGCATGTCAAATATAGTAAAAATGGATGTCTATAGGTAGAGAAAAAAAAATCTAAAATTATCGCCAAAAAAAATATTTTATTAAAATACCCAAAATGCCATATTTTACATTTCTCATAAATAATCAAGTAAATTACAAAGCCATCCAAAATCTGTCACTTGTCACAAAACAAGGACATGCTATTTGCACCAATCACAACTATCCACCTCACCGGAATTCCAAAAAAAGAGAGAAAATGGGATGTAGCATCGATGCTTGCTTTGTAAAAGCATGCATCACAACACCTCCATTTACTTCACCCTTTTCAAATAAAAAAGTATTAAATTCAAACATCTCTATGATTTCAACCCACCGCCGATAAGAGCAAGTTTGTCCATGGCTCCCAAGCATCCCTCTTTTTACCAACTTCTTTACTTTATCTCTCTTCCATATCATCCAAGCATCCCTCTTTCATTTTATCATTTTATCAATCAGCTCCGAAGCATCCCAATTCTCTCATATAAAATTACATATATATTCTTTCATTTCATATTAAACTATAAATATACACTTTCTATCATCTCACAAAATACTATAAGTATTTATTGGCTTATTGTTATTTAGTTATATTATAAATTTAAATTACTATTTAATACATGAAAGTCAAAAAGTTTACATTATTCGGATTTTCAGCTCAAAAAAAAGGGAATACTTAACACGATGACTAATCCAAACCACCAATTACGAGAAATGCAAGACCATTTCACTATGTTTGGATCCAAAATACACAAAGTTTTATAAAACATGTCAAATATAATCAAAATGGATGTCCATTGATAGAGAAAAAAAATCTAAAATTATCGCCAAATAAATTATTTTTTTAAAATACCCAAAATGATATACTTTATATTTCTCATAAATAATCAAGAAAATTACATAGCCTGTCATAATCTATCACTTGTCACAAATCTAGGACATGCTATTTGAACCAATCAAAATTGTCCACCTCACCTGAATTCAATAAAAAAAAAGAGAGAAAATGGGATGTAGCATTTGTTGAGAGGGATTTGTAACACCTCGATAGTTTATAAGGAATTGAGGTGCTCCCCATGTCAACAAGAGCTCTTCCTTTTCTGAGTTCGAGTGAGGACAAAGAACTCAGAAGTTAAGCGTGCAAGGGCGAGAGTAGTACCAGGATAGGTGACCTCCTGGGAAGTCCTCGCGTTGGCATGGGATAGCGCTTCTTTGGCCTCAGGCCTTACAAATTGGTATCAGAGCGAGGTTGACAACAAGGGCACTTGGAACCGAACAACAGAGGAATCCGATGTCAGAGTTAAAACAAAATCGATCGATGAGTTTAAATGGTTTAAATGGGTAGGCATTTTGCATTTATTGGGTAGTTGACACGTCGCGACTTCGCCATCACCTGCTGAAGGACCTCTTGTAGTTTAACAATTTTAAGTTTAAAAAAAAAATGAGATTCATATATTGATTGTAGGTCACTTTTCTTCGTTTAGATGGCCCCTCAGACTAGAGCTAGAGGAACTGTTGCCCGTGGTAGGGGTCGAGGTAGAGGAGTGGCCCCTATTCCCGAGCCAGTAGAGCCGCAAAACGTTCATCATCAAGAGGAACATGTATCTGTTGTTGGCGAAGGACCTCGGTCTATAAATGAGGTCAATGCCAGAGCAGACAAGGAGGTGCGTGGACCAGTAGAAATGCCACCAGTTGGGTTATCGCCTGAGTTGAATGCTGCAATTAGAGCCACCTTTGTGGGTTTTTTACAAGATCTGTTAGACTCGGGAGTTTTGCCTACCCAACACGTTGCCGCTTCTGTCCATCAAGGGTTAGAGGGTAGGACGACAAGCCTCATTGTTGCACAGTCGGTTCAGACGGGGAGACCAATGCGAGTTTTGGGACCAGTGACTGCTGAGTGCATTGAGGAGCAGAGAAGAGGATGTCGAGAGCCCCAACCGGATAAATGGCTCGCAGAGTTTAGGAAGACCGGGGTGCAAAACTTCACGGGGGCTAAGGATTCTGATGTTGAGCAATGGTTGAGGAGAGTGGCCTCTGCCTTGGACTCTATTCAGGCACCAGAGGAGAGGAAGATGTCACTAGTGCAGAGTCTGTTGCAGGAGGATGCGTTCGATTGGTGGGTTTTGACCTGCGACCATCAGGCGGATGTCAGTTTTGATGAGTTCCGAAAGAGGATTCGGGACCAGTATTGTCCCAAAGTCGTGCGGATGGCTCGTGAGGCCGCTTTTCAGGATGCAGGGCCCGAAAATATTACAGTAGCTGAGACTATCCTAAACTTTCAGCGAGAGTTGGCAGCAGTGCCTAACGCTGCCCCTACAGAGGACATGCGGATTGCAACCTTTCTAAAACGATTGCAACCCCAGCTAATTGCATATGTATCTGGACTTAGGCTCAAGACCTTGAGGGATGTTCAAGATTCTGCTTTAGCTTATTCGATGTCTATCTTGGGGCCGGAACAATTGAATGTAAATGTTAGTGGAAGTAAAAGGCAGAGATTGTCAACATCGTCAGATTATAGGAGAGAGGGTCACACCATGCAGTTTCGACAAAGTAGTCTTAGCCATCAGCAACAGGGAGGACGGGAGCAGTCCCAACGGAGTCGGCTTGATAGAAGGTGGGCAGAGTGTTTCAACTGTGGAAGTTCAGAACACTTAAGACTTCAATGCCCTAGACCGCTAAAGAATTGCTTTACATGTGGGAAGCCGGGGCATCTTCAGAAGTATTGTAGGATTGGCACGCCGTCACAAGGGTCATCACCGGGGGCGGCTAATCAGGCACACCACCATAGATACAGTGGACACTAGGTCAAAATTGGGCTGAAGTGCAGGAGCTACCAACTCGAGGGTCGCTCAACCCTAGAATTTGAGATGAGGGAGGTTGAAGAGCTAAATGCCCTTACTCTGCCTGATAACTTATCATGATTGTTAGTTTTTCTTAGTGATTAGCTACGGTTTAGCTCGTTAGTACCTTAATTTCGCTTGCAAGACAACATAATATTTGTTGGTTTGGTTGTTGTTAGTTTGACTGTAATGGGATCCTTTGTTGGCATTGTAAGGTGGATTGATTACTTCTTTAGATACGAGTTTAGTTATGTTTGTTGGATTCGATGATTAATGTTTTCGATTATGGACGATTTGGTGTGTTAGTACCTTGGTTTCTTATGCAAAATGCGAGGACCTTACCATTTAAAACAATATTTGTTGCCTTGGTGGTGACTATTTGTTGAATATGTTATTGGATTACATCAGTGTGATTGATGATTGTGATTTTAGATGTGCTCATACAAGGCGCTTATGCTTGTTTTGTGTTGGAAAATTTTGTTAAGTTGTTTTGGTTTTTGGATACATGAGTTGATTGCTTACGAATTGTCATTTTTACGCTAGTACGACATGCGATTTGGTTTGACTCGTTTTACATGTTACTTCTGTTATCTCTGATCTCGGTTCGGGGACGAACCGTTTCTTAGGGGGATGTATTTGTAAAACATTGGAAAAAGTCTAGTGCTCAGTTGACACTCTGTTCTTTACTTTTTCGTTCATTACTAAGTTTCGGGACGAAACTTCTTTAAGGGGTGAAGTATGTAATACCCGACATTCTTAAGAATCGGATATAAACTTCGTTTTGAATATCCGTCCCCTCCTTTTGTTACTCTCCTCTTCCTTTTTAAAGATGTCTTGTTAAACCTATTAGAAGGCCCTTATTTTGACCCAAGTCACATCTAATGTCAGCCCATTTCCTATCAAAACCCAATGGAAGCCCAAATTCTTGGCCTTGTCTAGCTCGTTTTAGCCTTTTAGGGCAAAGGAAGCAACCATCTTCTATCTTTTCTTCTTCTGCGTAGGGCGGAATAGCACTTTCGTCTTCTTCGTGTTTGGGAGTGCCGCTTCCACCAAACCACCGATCTGCTCCAAGCTGATGCCTTCGAGCCAGTTTCGTCTTTTCCGTTTGAGTCGTTGACGTCAGGGATCTCGACTCGGGTCGGGTCCGCTGACGCGGTTTGGCCACATCCTTCCTTACGGTCACCGATCAAGGAATTTCTCGGTTCGAGTACACCCGATCAGAATTAGATCGAACCAGGGCTCGGGAGAGCAGTCCCAACACCGGTTTCGTTCTGAGTCAACCATACCCAATTGTGAGTCACCGCCCCGCTCGCCTCTGGTTCGCTCGGCGCCCTCAACTACCGTGTTGTCTCGTGCAAATCCGGACTCGTTCTGAATCTCGTTGGTACTTTCGAGCCATGCCATGCATCAGTGAAGAAGGGGGCAGTTCGCCATAGCCTCCTCTTGCAAACCGGTCGGTCGATCCGTTGCACTTGGAACAACATCGTCATCGCAGGGGGTTCGGTCTATTCTCGTTCCAGTTCATTCCTCTCGTCGAAGATTTTAAGGTCAAATCGTGGCTCGATCCGCCTTTGGCACGCTGTTAGGTATCGAATTCGTCCTTGTCTCATTCTTAAGGTTGGATCCCGACTCTTGTTTGTAACCTAGGGCTCTATTCTTGTTTTTGTGGTTACATGTGACCTCCTCGAGTATGTTTAGCACCGAATCTGTTTTGAGCAGCATCTTTGTGTAATTAGTTGTGGGTTTTTATTCAAATTAAAGTCTGAATTATAATCTCATGTTTGTATGTCGGCTCAGTGGTATTGTTTATATACTGATATGTCAATCTTTGTATTTGGATTCATATAAAAATGGGATCTATAATTATGTATATATTTAGGTAGTTACGTTACTATATATCTATATGTAGATAAGTATGTGTGCGATCAGAATACATGTACAAGCTTCTTGTTTAATCGTTTTTGGGCTGAAAATGTTCGAGCTTTGGGAAAGCCAATTAATGCTGGTTGTTTGATTTAATTAAAGTCAGTAGGTTATGTTAAATTAGTCATCTACTAAGTTTATTGAGCCATAAAATATACAGTTAGTTACTAAATGTAACTTACTTAGTATATGTATATGTACATAAGTGTATATATATGTTGTTTAATGAAGTAAATTGGTAGTTGGGTGATGTGATCACTTTTATTTTTATTTAATAGTTAATTAGTTGAGTTAAATATGATTACAAGCGCCAAATAATGGGTATATTTGGTTATGTTTAAAGAGTTCTATCTAGATTAGTGGTTATTTAGTGTATATCGGTAGGCGTCGGGTCCGATCTTTAATTGGTAGTTTTTTTTTACACTATGTGCCTTCTATGTTACTAAATTTATCGTTACGTTGTTAGGAGATCTCGTTTGTTCGAACTCTTAGCTTTCCGCGGTTGTCAGAAACACTCTATTCGAGGTAAGTCGTTCTACGACTTGCTCGGCTTAATTCAATTCTTGTTAGATTGGGTGCCATGTATGTGGAATTGGTTTTGGGAATTAGTCCCTTTTTGCATAACATTTTTAATTGAATTTTCTCTCTGTATTTGCCAGAATTGTAATTGTATTTGTTGTTGTGCTTGTGACTGTGTTTGCATTTCTGTAATTGTGATTGTGATTGTAATTGCCTTGGTATTTGTGATTGTATTTGCAGTTGTAATTGTAAGTGTGACTTTAATAGATATTGTAATGATAACTTGTACTTGTGATTGAGAGTGTGACTGTGTGTGCGTTTGTGACTGTGATTGCGATTGTGACTGTGATTTTGATTGTGTTTGTGAATTGTGTTTGTGTTTGAACGGGTATTGATGGTGATGGTGAATGGAGGTGATTGAATACGGGCGATGATTGTGAATATGGGCGATGAGTGATTGAAAATGGGCGTTGATGGTGATTGAATATGGGCGTTGATTGTGATTGAATATGGGCGATGACGGTGATGGAGGAGGTGATGGAGTTGAATGTTGTTTTTTGAGTTTGTGTGAATGTGTGTTCGTCTATGTGTGTGTGTGAGTGATTATTTGACTTTATGTGATGAATTGTTGGCTTGAAGATTTTTGATTTGTGTGAAAATTGATTGTTAGGGTTCTGTGTGGTTTTCAAATGTTCTATATGCATCTCACGCTTTCTAGCTTGAATTAGAATTGTAGCTGACCCTTCGGGGAATATTTTTACAGTTTCAAGTACTTTTTCAAGAATCGTGATGGATTCTCTACGAAGTGGTGCAACGGATGTTGGTGACGTGTCATTAGGTCGGGTTGTTGGGATCTAGTTATTGATGTATTAAAAGTTGTCTGTGAATCGTTTTGTTACTAGTTGGATAGAACTGGTTTAGGATAGTTTGGATTTACAAATCATCTGACTGTGATCTTCTGTATATTATTTCGAAAATACTATCATGTTTTCCACCCTCTTTTTTAAAATAAAAAGTTGGATGTTTATTTGTTTCTTGTCGTGCCCGAGTTGCAAGATCCTAGTGAATTTGTTGTTAAACTAATCTGAGTAGTCCCAGACAGGGTCTACCACTGAGTAACGCCTAGGAGAAAGTCGGGGTGTTACAGGATTTACTTGACAACAAATAAATTTATAGTGATCGAAGACCCCGCTGAGTATAGCTAAGTCAGGATCATCCACGGGAAGCGATGTTCTGTGTAATTACTAAACTAAAAAGCAAAATAGAAAACAAAGCAAAGAACAAAGCAAAACAAAACAATGTAACCAAACAAGCACACTGGAAGGGGTCGGTACCGACCTTGTCAGGGTCGATAACGAGGTGCAAATTCAGCAGAAAAACTAAGTAAATAGCAAAACAAAGAGGAAATCTTCAACTCGGTACTGACCGAGGAAGGGTCGTTACCGAGGTACCTGGAATTAAAACTCAACTCACAAGTAAGGAAAAAAAATCTTGGATAAGGGTCTACCACAACATAATCATGCAATTTGAAACAATATGAATCATAAATATCATGCCTTTAACATAAAGTTATCAACCTTCGTTGAATAAACAAGCAAATGAATCAACTTTCATAAATCAATTCACTTAATCTACTTATTTTGATCTAAAGTTTCAACTTTCATCTCAAACTTTTTCTTTATTCAAGTCGATAACTTTCTCTTTCAATCAAGTTATAAACATGAAATACTTCAGCTTTCGTCAAAGCTTTTGCACAAACAAGTAGAAGAATAGATAAAAGGGCATTCAACTCATTCAATCATATCATGATTCATGCATAATCATGTTGGGTTTCTAACCCCAACCCTAGAATAAGAGACTACTCACTCATCATAATTGAAGACAACTAAATTAAATTAAGAAGAAAAGAGAAGCTTACAACCGAATCCAAATAAAACTTGTCCTCCAAGCAAACTCCAAAAAATCGTCCTCCGCTTCTCTCTCTCACGCCTCCTCTCTCTTCTACCCTAAAACTAACTTTAATGATTCCACCCCCTCCAAAACTTAAACTAGGAAAAGAGTATTTATAGAGTAAATTAATATATCTATAAGGAAATAAATCTTCCAAAAGATTTAATGAATCTATAAAAGATATATCCCCTTAAGGAAACTAATACAAAGGATGAAAATACGTTTATTCTGTCGACTCTGACACGGAGCACCTCGTTATCGACCCCCACATGGTCGTTATCGACCCCCTTCAGCATTGAAAACTGTCTTGTAACTAAGATATCTCCTTCGTTAGGGGGTCGTTTGCCTTCGTTTTTGTTTTGATTCTTCATCCTAAGGCTTGATAACGGGTCTCCTAACTTCTTTCATGGCTCAAAATTGATCTTAATGTCTTTCTTTGAGTGCTTTCCTTGAGCCTCTCTTTGCTCCTCTAAAACCTCTCCAAAACAGCTTCAAAAACCTACAAAAACACCACCAAAGCTTATGTAGACTCCATATCTTAAGGAAATATGAAAACCTACACAAACGACTCAAAATAAAAACACAAAACCAAAGAGAAAGAATCAAGCACACTAAAAACACACCCTAAACATGACTAAAAAGGCTGATATCAAAATACCCCATACTTAGACTTGCTTGTCTTCAAGCAATCAACAAGACATCAACCAAAACCATCATCACAATCTTCAAGTCAATGCCTTTATCAAAAAGCAACATCAATGCACCAGTAGAAATAGATAGACAAGTGACTCTAACGTCATCACACATATATGAGCAACCTCAAGCAAAAGCAACTAAAATCCAACCTCACAAGGGTAATGTGTTTCTCTTAACTCTCATGTGTTTAGGTTTATAATAACAACTCTCAACTCAATCCAATATACAAAAATCAACATAGTCATTGTTACTTATATCACCAAACTCTCCACCTGAGATATCAAAGCACATAAAAATCATCAAGAGAACTTATGCTCAATGAAAAACTTCATAGAAGCTTCCATTCGGTCGGGTTGTAGTAGGGCTTGGTAATAACAATAAGGTGTGGAAATATTTTGGCTATGTGGTGCTAAAAATCCGGGAATCAAGACTCCTAAATTTTACAACACAACTCACCAAAACTCTCAAGAACAACTTACCAAACTCACTAAAACTTAAAGAACACTCAGTAACCCTTTTATCCCAACTAATCTTGCTTACAAACACTAAGGAAAACTTGGCTCATGCACTTTATTCACTACTTAACTCAACTCTTCCTTTTTTTTTCGGATTTTGCTTCGATTTTTCACTGGTTTTTTTTTCTTGCTGGGAAGCTCATTACCAAACCTACTAGGGTCGAGATGTCACTGTTCTAATTTTTCTTTCTTTCTCTTATAACAAGTGCATTCAAGGAACCAAACTCCTTTTACATAACAAATTTTACTTTACCCAACCCTCATTACCCCATACTTGAACCAATACATCTTACTCAACAAAACCATCACAACCAATACTAAGTCCTAATCCCCGAATAGGGTCAAGCTAATATCGGCTAGGGAAAATTTTTGTGGAGCTTTAAATAAAAGGCTTCAAGGCTCAACTTAGCTTCAAAAAGAGGATAATGCATAAGGTAGGTAAAAGAGAATGATAAAAGTAGGTTAAAGAAATAAGTTCATCATATGACATCACATGTAATGAACTAATATCTCATAAAGGTCTGAAGAAATAAATAAATATCAATGACAAGAGATAATATGCATAAGGAGAGTAAATCACACAAGAAAAGAAGAGGGAATTTTGTATGTTCTCCCCATAACGCTAAAAACAACTCACTAGGTAGCAATTTTTGTTGGATTTAAGTCACTTCTACCTAAGATCATATGTGCTCAATTTCATCACATGCTAAATATCCACATAAAAACAACTTTTAACATGATTCAGGCAAAGCTTATCCAAACATGCTATAGGATTTATATGATCAAGCAAGTTAAAGCATATCATAGGACATCTTAGTAGAATATTATCAATCCTAAAACACAAACAAAGACACAAAAACTGAGTTTCCTTTTCCCCCACCCCATACTTAAACCAAATAGTGTCCTCACTGTTAATAGACATAAAAAGAATAAAGAGGATAAGAAAAAGGGAGCTCACAAAATAAAATTGAAGCTGCTTGAAACCATTGATCACGGAGGAGTTTGAATTTTCTTTTCAGATTTCCTGTAGAGGTCGGTAACGACCCCCACAGGGTCGGTACCGAACCATCGATTTTTCTTCGTTGTTCCTTTCAACACCGAGTTTCTTATATTTTCTTTCTCGGATTAGCACTTCTTCTTCTTCGTTTAGTACCTGAGTCATTTTTTTAGAAACATCTATCCCTACTACACTATTCTAACCTAAAAACAAGTCAAAAGAAAGCTAACAAAAAGATCTAAGAAAGGAAAAACTAAAAGCGGGTTGCCTCTCGTAAGCGCTACGTTTAACGTCGTTAGCCCGACGAACTTATCTTGGCTGATCAGGGCGGCTTCCACCAGCACTGAAGGGATCAAGAGAAACCCTATACTTCGATGGAAAAGCTTCAAAGCATCTCCCTAAGACATTTGGTCCTCTCAACAAGTATGCTCGGAATTCCTACATTAGGGTTAGTAAAATTCGAAAACCAAGGGGGCTTCAACTTTTTCATAGCATGTATAGTAGGATGGAACATAGACAAAGTAGAAGGAGGGTGTAAGGAGAAATCTTCATTGGAAAGTACAGAATTGAAGCAAGAAGACTCACCTTTGCATGTAAGAGAAGGGTTCGTTACCGAGGGGTTGTGGGTCATTACCGACCTATCTGGGTCAGGAAGTGCCTTGGTAACGAGCCTGATTTCGCCTCCAGCGTCGTGTTTTTCCCTCAAAAATGGGTCGTTACCGACCCATGGGGTGTCGGTAGGCTCCTTGATAGGCACGTCCTCCTTGAACCAAATGGAGAGTGGTAGGAAACTCGCAATGGCACCTAAATCACATAAAGCTTTAAATTGATAAGCTCCAATACCAATGTAATGACAAACTTACCTGGATCGCCTAGTTTTTCTGGGAGCTCTATGGACTGGACCTCATTCGTCAGTTCTGAAATAGATCGTTTCCTGCTTAAGATCTCTTTTAAGAATTTAGTATAGGCAAGAGCCTCAACAAATGGTATTAAAATATTTAGGCCTTGAAGAATTTTAACAAAACGTGTAAACTTTCCTTCCGTAACATCATTAGCTTTCTTGGTCGTGAAAGGAAGAATATTTGACGGATTCGGAGTACAAAGAGGCCTGGATCGAGGCACTACCGAATCGACATGAGGGTCGACCGGTGCTGGAGAAGGGTCGGTATCGACCTTGAGATGATTGTTAACGACCTTGTTAATTGAGAGAGGGAGTTGGTTTCGAAAACTTACCTGGGTTGGATGGGTCGTTAATGACCTTATGGGGGTCGATAAAGACTTGCTGAGCTCTAGTATCGACCTTGTTGGGGTTGGTAACGGGCTTGACTACGGTGTCATCTTCATCTCCGTTCTCTTTTTCCTTGGTCTCAGCACGATCCGACAACTTCTTTCCACTTCTAAGGTGCATTGCTGCAATTTGTCCTCTAGGGTTTTCCTCGGGGCGGCCCGAAAGTTTCCCTTGAGGTCTTGGAATCTGTGCAGCAAGGTTACCTAATTGGGAATTTACACTTTTTCTCCATGTTTCGATCTCTCCAAATTATACCTATATACCTTTTAGGTCAGAACGGACTCCATCAATCTTGTTATGGACGTCATTAACTTTGTTATGGACTCCATTAATGCCCTCTTGTAGCCCTTGTACCCATGAAGGTGGATCTTGATAGCCTGGAGGCCTATAAGGTGGAACCATTTGTTCTTGCTGAGGAGGTTGGCTCCCTTGGCCATTTGCATGATTGCCCAGGTGGGCTGATCGTAGTTCCTCCCTGCATAACAAGTATTGCCTTGGTTCCTATATGGACCCCTCATGTAGTTAGCTTCTTCATATGCCTCAGCAGCACGTACCTGTTGTAAGTTAGTGCAGGCGGAAGTAGCATGTGCTTGAGACCCGTATTCTTCACAAGATGGAGATGATTTAAGATAACTTAACTACTTTTTCAGACGGTTGATTTTTTCTTGCAAGAACTAGTGCTTCACTTCGGGGTCTACCTCGTCCTTGTTTGGATTATAGAGCTTTCGTTGGGTCTGCTGGGCTTGCTGCATTCCGTACATTGCATCATAGTTAGTTAACTTGTCAAGCAGCACCCATGCATCATTGGATCCATCTAAATGAAACTGCAAGCAGTGTGCAGATTAATGCGAATCTTTGTTTTAGCATTGATCCCTTGGAAGAAGATCTCTTGGAGGATATATTGCGGTTGCCCATGGGTAGGGCACTGTCTCAGCAATTCTTTGAATCTCTCCCATGTCTCCACAAATGTCTCATTAGGCAGCTGGTGGTAGGAGGTGATGTGTTTCCTTAACTCCGTAGTTTTGGCAGGTGGGAAGAACTTTGTCATGAACAAGTCATGCAAAGCCCTCCATGACCTAACCGACCTAGGAGGTAGGCTCTCTAACCAGCTCAGGGCCTTTCTTGCAAGGGACCACTTAAAAGCTTTCAATTGAACATATTCTAAAGAGACATTATCAGCAGCAATAGTGTCACATAAATCAACAAAATTTCTAATATGCTCCATTGAGCACTCAGTGTGTTTCCCTTCAAATTGAGCCCTTTTATTCAAGGATATGAATTGAGATTTGATCTCAAAGGCTTTTTCTATCTTCGGAAGTACGATAGCTGATTCTGGCACCCTCAGTTCCGGGTGCATGTACTGCTTGACATTCTTTGGAAAAGCATCCAATTGTTCCTGCAAACGGGTATTATTTTCTCATTCACATTCGGATGTAGCAGCAACAACGTCTTGGTCTGCTTGCAACGCCACCATCTGCTTGTGGAGAGCAGCCATTTGTTGAGCCATCTCTTCAGGTGTTACATCCATGGTACGATTTTCTCGTCTCCTACAATGAAGATGTTAAAGCTCAGAATAGTAATCAGGTTGTTCAAATTCAAATCGACGTCTTCCTGCTTGCATAAGCTGAGAAAACAAACAAAAATAAACTAGTTAGAAACAAAAAAGGGGCTAGGATATTCCCAAACCCACAACGCAACTAAACACAACGCTATCGCTTCCCCGACAACGACGCCAATTTATAGAGAGGGATTTACTTGACAACAAATAAATTTATTATTTAATACATGAAAGTCAAAAAATTTAAAATTTTGGATTTTCAATGCCAAAAAATTAAGAGAATACATAACAAGATGATTAAATTCAACCTAACCAATTATAAGAAATGCAAGACCATTTAACTATTTTTGGAGTTAAATATACCCAAAATACTCAAAACATTATAAAGCATGTCAAATATAGTCAAAATGGATGTCTATAGATTAAGAGAAAAAAAATCTAGAATTATCCCCCAAAAAATTATTTTTATTAAAATACCCAAAATGATATATTTTACATTTCTCATAAATAAACAAGAAAATTATATAGCCTTTCATAATCTGCCACTTGTCACAAATCTGTGATAGGCTATTTGCACCAATCACAATCGTTCACCTCACCTGAATTTAACAAAAAAAAGAAAAGAAAAAATGGGATGTAGCATCACACCTCCATTTGAACCCTTTTTTTAAATAAAATAGTATTAAATCCAAGCATCTCTATGATTTCAACCCACCGAAAAGCAAGTTTATCCATGGTTCCCAAGCATCCCTCTTTTTACCACTTCTTTACTTTCTTTCTCTTCCACATCATCCAAGTATCACTCTTTCATTTTATCATTTTATGATTTTTATCAATCAACTCTCAAGCATCCCAATTCTTTCATATAAAATTATAAATAATTTCTTTCATTTCATATTAAATTATAAATATACCCTTTCTATCAGGCCCGTCAAAACAAAACCAGACCCAACCCGCTCGAAAAAAAGTTCTATCAAACTCGAGAAATTGAGACCCGAACTCAATCGACTCGAAACCTATTGGGTTGGGTCATGACCCATTCGGGTCGACCCGTTAGGTGAAGATAAATTATATATTTTTTCATTAAAAAACCCACAGCTCATGTCGTATTACTTTATTAGGTCTCCCGTCACAATCGCATCTTGCCTAGTATGTTCCTCCTCCATGGCAGCCAAGCAAGGATTTTCCATTTTCATCTCCACCCGCTAGGTATGTGATCCAATCAACTGTTATGTCCTTCAATTGACTGCTCCATCTATGAATTAACCACTCCCTTTCGCTTAGTAGCTCTCTCCTTTTTCATCGGCGCCACTATCTCCTTCCCTCGCTCTTTTGACGACGCCTCCCTCCACTGTACCGAAACTTTAAAGGTGAAGTAGAGAGTAGAGACAGATATATATTCTACAAGTTTGAAGTGAGATTTTCCACCTTAATCATGATTTGTTTCTAGGTTTATTTTGATTCAATTTGGAAATTTGCTCCGTCTAGAATTTAGGATATTGTTTCTAGCTAGGATTGTGCCAATACCTTTGATAGGAAATTCCTTTTGTCTTTCTAGATATTTTTTTCATTAGCGGAATCTGCAGGATTTAGGTCTTGTGAGCACGTCATAGTAAATAACATGTTCCTTTGAAATTCCATTGTTGATAATATATAGTTGTAAATTACTTATATGGTGGATGGGGTATCATTTTAATCAGCTTTGAATATATGTGATGTTGGGGTATGGGGTCAAGAAACATATTTTGGCTGTTTGATTCTTGAATTTGTGTCCACTTATATATGGTGGATTTGCATAATGGGTATAAGGGAATCATGTAATATTATTGAAATGGAGCTAAGAGATAGGCGTGATTATTGAGTCGGTAATAGGAACTCACATTCATTAACACTGGAACAACGTCCTCAGTTTTGATAATGACAAACACCATGGGAACTAACGCCTATTGCCAAGTATTTCGGTATAACAAGTTGCGCGTCACAAGGCAAAACTTATAAAGTTGTTCTGTGGCTCTTGCTTGAAGAAAAGTTTTGTTTTCAAGTGGCCAAAGACGTTGCCAACCTCTGGCATTACAGATTTGGTCATGCGAGTTAACAATTTATCAATAAACTTCACAATCATTATTTGGTACGTGGGTTACCTAAGATTGATCGAAACAAATATGAGATTTATGAAGCTTGTGTGAAAGGGAAACAGGTTAGATCTTCGTTTCAATCGAAAAAGGAGGTAAGTACATCTAACCCTTTAGAATTAATTCATATGGGTCTTTGTGGACCTATGCGTGTAAAAAGTCGAGGAGGTAATAGATATGTTTATGTTATTGTTGATGAATTTTTACGATATTCTTGGATGTTTTTCTTGTCTTCTAAAGACCAGGTATTGGAAGAATTTAGTGCATGGAGGAAGTTAACAGAGAAGGTACTTGGAGTACCTTTGATTTCAATTCGATTAGATCATGGCATGGAATTTAAAAATGCTCAATTCCTAGACTTTTGCAAGGAAAATGGTGTAGGTCACAACTTTTCAGCCCCGAGAACTCCTCAACCAAACGGTGTAGTTGAGAGAAAGAACCGAAATTTGGAGGACATGTGGAGAACTTTGTTAATCTCGAGTGGCCTACCATGGAATTTCTAGGGAGAAGCTATCAATGCTGCTTGTTATGTACTAAACAAAGCTATGGTTCATCCTCTTCTTGGGAACACGCCATATGAGCTCCAACGAGGACAAAAACCCTATGTTGCTCACCTGCGTACGTTTGGTTGTAAATGTTTTGTGCATAATAATAGCAAAGATAATCTAGGTAATATGGATGCTTGGAGTGATGAAGGAACTTTTGTAGGCTACTCTCAGCATAGCAAGTCCTACAAAGTCCTCAACAAGTGAACTAGAAAAGTAGAAGAGAGTTTTGTAAAGCTTCGGGTCAGCGGATTAATATCCAAAAATCGAAGATGTTTGTGTCAGGGAATGTGAGTAGTGATATGGTTGAGGTTTTGCAAGACATCAGTGGCATCAAAATTACAAAAAATTTGGGAAATTATCTCGGTATGCCTATCCTCCACAAGAGGGTAAATAAAGATACTTATGCTAATCTCATTGGAAAATTTCAGTCTAAACTGTCTAGTTAGAAAACCAATTCGCTTAGCTTAGCGGGGCGTATTACGTTGACTAAGTCGGTTCTTTTTTCTTTACCAATTTATGCTATGTCAACGACGTTATTGCCTAAGAGTACCTGCAAAAGGATTGATCAAATTAATAGAAATTTTATTTGGGGAAGTCAGGAGGGGTACCGTAGACAGCACAAGGTTGCTTGGAATGAAGTCACTAGACCAAAGAATCAGGGTGGTTTGGGAATCAAGTCTATGAGAAGCCTTAATGTCGCGCTGATAGGAAAGCTGAGTTGGAGATTCGTTATGGAGGATCAGAAGCTTTGGAGCCTTGTGCTGAAGCACAAATATGTCAATAAGGCGATGGGGAAGTCACCAGTTGCGTCTCACACTTGGAAGAGCATAAGAACTGGAATTTCAGAGGTAGTTATTAAGGGGACTAGGTGGAATGTTAAGAATGGGCATTCTGCTGACTTCTGGAAAGATAAATGGATTATGAATCAACCTTTAATTGAGATGGTAACTTCTGATGCAAACACGATTCAGCTGAACACTAAAGTTTGTGATTTTTGGGACGTGAATGAGGGTTGGGATTGGAGCTCGTTTGCTTCTATTCTGCCGCCCGAGATATGCAGGTTGTTTGCGTCGATCAGATTGGATGATTTATATGGTGAAGACATGTTCTGTTGTGTTCACAATTTAAATGGTGATTATTCTGTTGCGTTGGGTTATGCAGTTGCTAGGAACTAGGCCGATAACTAATTCATGGATCATGAGATCTTTGACCGTGTTTGGAAGCTGAAGGTGCCTGAGAGGGTGAGGGTGTTTGTTTGGCTCTATCTCAAGGGCGGTATCATGACTAATATGGAGTGAAGGCGACGACATCTGACTAATTCCGCCTTGTGTACCTGCTGCAATTTAGAAGATGAATCCGCTGAACACCTCTTCCGGGATTGCTTGGAGGTAAAGTCGACTTGGGTCAATTTATGTGTGTCTGATTTTATTCCATCTTTTTTTTGAGGAGAGCTTCTCGACGTGGTTGAGAATTAACATTCTTGCGAAAGACTCTGGTGGTGGGGATGTTGATTGGAGTTCGTGTTTTGCCATGAACCTCTGGTGGACTTGGAAGTGGCTAAACGCCAAATGTTTCCAAAATGAAGATACCAGACTTAACCGGCGGAATTTCATCATGCATTGCTGTAAAGAGTATAGCTTGGTTTGGAAGAATAAGGTTAGTAACTCTTCCCCTCTCCCTAAGATCATGGGGTCAATTTCGTGGGTCAGTCCTAAACAGGGTTGGATCAAGATAAATACGGACGGGGTCGTTAGAAATGGTGGTTTGGCTACTGCAGCGGGAGTTTTACGGGATCACTATGGCGAGTGGAGACGTGGTTTTGTCCAAAACTTAGGGTCGTGTTCGGTTCCTCATGTGGAGCTCTGGGGTATACTCCGTGGACTCGAGCTGGCGTGGAGTCGTGGATATCATCATGTTGAGATTGAGTCTGATTCTAGTTTAGTTTTCAGCTTGTTGAATAAAAATTTGAGGAATAATCATCCTCTTTCTAGCCTGGTCACTAGCTGCCAAGGCTTTATTAGGAAGGACTGGCTTGTCCAGGTCCGACATGTGTACCGTGAGGCTAATCGGGTTGCGGATAGCCTTTCGTCTCTTGCTTTTGATTTCCCGGATGGTTTCCATGTATTGCTTGCCCCTCCCGAGGGGGATTTCTTTATTTTTGATTGATGATGTTAGGGGTCGGGCTATCCTCCGTTTGATGACTACTTAGCCCATTTTTTATTATTAATAAAACGCCCCTTGAGGGCCGGAGATTACCGCCTCTCCTTCTACCAAAAAGAAAAGTTCCACAACCCAAAGACAGAATTGTCGTTGGAACACGTTGAGTATTCAGAAATAAGCTTGATGATTTCAGAAACGTTGTGAAAACAAAGCAAGACTTGTGGTTAAGGGGTATAACCAACAAGAAGGGATAGATTTTGATGAGACATTCGCTCATGTGGCTCGTCTAGAGGCAATACGTCTCTTGATTTCTTATTCAGCTCATCATGGACCCAAGCTTCAAGAAATGGATGTTAAGACTGCCTTTCTAAATGGATTTCTTAAGGAAGAAGTTTTGTAGAACAAACCCCAGGCTTCGAAGACGTCATCAACCCATATCATGCTTTCAAACTCGACAAATCACTTTACGGGTTGAAGCAAGCGCCACGAGCTTGGTATGACAGGCTCTCTTAGTTCTTGCTAAAACATGGATATGTTCAAGGATAGGTGGATACGACTCTTTTTTTTTCTCAAAGAAGGAAAGCATACTCTGGCTGTGCAAGTCTACGTTGACGACATCATCTTCGGTTCTACTAATGATAAACTAGTGAAGAAGTTCACTAACCTCATGCCTAGTGAATTTGAAATGAATATGGTTGGTGAACTTAAGTTCTTCTTAGGACTTCAAGTTGTTCAAGGAAATGAGGGTACAAGAGTGCATCAACAAAAGTACATTAGGGAGTATATCAAGAAATTTGGTCTGGATACCTCGAAATCCTTTGATACACCTCTCTCTTCCATTAATTCTCTAGGAAAAGATGAGAACGGGAAGAAGGTTGAACAGACTTTGTATCGAGGAATTAAAGGTTCTCTACTATACCTCACGGCAAGCAGACCGGACATTATGTATGCTTATGTGCTTGATTTCAGTTCGATCCCAGAGAAACTCATCTCTAGGCTGTTAAGAGGATCCTAAGATATCTCAAAGGTTTTTACGATTTGTGCTTATGGTACCCAACCTCTTGTGACTTTGGCCTAGTCAGGTACACGGATGTTGATTTTGCTGGGAACAAGGTTGATCGAAAGAGCACCTATGGAATGTCTCAATTTCTTGGACCATGTCTTGTTTCATGGGGATCCAAGAAGCATAATTCAGTCGCTCTCTCTACTGCAAAAGCTGAGTACATCGTCGCAGTTGCGTGTGGCACTGCTCAAACAACAACTTCATGACTTTGGCTTGAAGTATGATGGCATACCCATTCTATGTGACAACACAAGCGCCATCAACATCTCAAAGAATCCTGTACAACACTCACGAACCAAGCATATCAAGATACGTCATCATTTTGTTCGTGATTGTGTTGAGAAAGGGTTGGTGACCATGGATTTTTTCCGAACAAGTGAACAATGTGCTGACATATTCACTAAGGCTCTCAATCGTGAACCCTTCGTACAGTTCCGCATGGAGCTAGGTATGATTTTCCTAAACTAATCTATTTTCCATCTATATTCCCTCAATGATGGGCTAGATTAGATGCTCTATTTATGATTCAAAATTTTTATGATCTTGAGGTGTTAAATTTGAATCCTTCCTTGTTACATACTCATGAACCGTGCATATCATTATGCCTTCATTCTTTGCATCTAGAGTTATGTCTTAAGTGCATTTTGAAACCATTCTTTGAGCACAAAAGAGTCAAAAAACCGATGTTCCTAACCTTTATTACAAGCACAAATGACGGTTGACTCTACAGCCTCCCCAAGCCTGTCATGTTAGGGAGTCTCTATGAGCTCTTTTTCTATATATTATGATAAACATTGACTTGTCTACATGACTGACAAATCCACTTAAAATATTTCCACTGGTTCTCTCTGGCACCCCTGTGCAAAACCCCAAAGAACTAAGTGTATTCTCTTTTCAATGGATGTTGGCAACTTTAGTGAGGTTTGTGATTGTGTATTACATGGGGAACGTTGTTTATTCAGAAAAAATGCTGGTTAAGTGGTTGACTCATCTTTTTGCCAAAGGAAATTGCCAGTTGCTGTCGGTTCAAGGCTGGAATCATTTGCTTCATGAAGAAGAGAGTTTTAACCCAGGGTTGGTCAGAGAATTCTACAGGTCGTTGACTGTAAAAGATAGGGATAAGACGACAATGGGTTAATATGAGCTAAACGGTGAGAAGTTTACCATGTCGAGCATGTAGTTAGTTACTCTTTTGAAAGTGTCGTCATAGAGGTAAATGGCATGAGGATGTAGATTCGGTTGAGTTGCTGAAGCAGGTTATAGAGGTCGATGACGTCGAAGGTGGCTCCTTTGCTACTAATTCGATGTGTGCTGAAAGGAAAGTTCTCTTCACTTGGGTAATCAACAACTTGATTCCTAGAGAGCAAAAGAGGAGCACTGCTATGATCCAAGACATTCTTGTCATGGATAAAATTCTCAAGAAGGAACCTATTAACTTTGCTCGATTGCTGCTCCTCTACATGGAATCTGTCAAGGACAACAACAGACATGCTTTTCCTTACTACTCTAATGTCAAAAAAGTGCTCTAGTATCATGAGGTCTATGAGGATGAAGAAGAGGTGGAACATGTCCGTTACCTGAATTCTGACATCGTTTGCAAGATGGGCTACAAATTGATAATCAGTGGGTGTCTAGAGATGCAGGCAAGGTTGTTTTTGATGCTGAGATGGAAGATGTTGAGTTGGGAATCAATGCTGAAGTAGGTGAAGGTTCGCAACCTGTTCTCTAATGAAGATGTTGGTTGATATACAATGCCAAAACTAGGAATTGCTTGAGAAGGTTGGACAACTCTTGCAAGGTCACACTACGCTCAAGGCTGACGTGCATGACTTATCTGTTGCGCTTAATGACCTGTCTAAGTCCTTGACTTAGCTCGAGTTTTTGACATCCATTTTCCCTTTTACTTTCCCTAGAACATCTACTTTCTCAAAAACATCTTTTCGGTTTCATATGTGTGTTTTTGCTTTCTCTGTTGCATGGTTAAGACTATTTTTCTCTTGTTGTCGTGGTTGCGTATGTACGTTGGATAATTTCTTTATTTACCTTTGTTTGATTATCCCTTTTTGCATGACTATTTAGAGTTATTCTTTTTGATGATGCCAAAACGGGGAAAAGGTTGGGGTTAGATAAAATAAATGGGAATATCTATACTAAATTACATGTGGGTTATCCAACTTAGGGGGAACATTTGACAAACTTGAAATTATTGCATCTCTTGTTCGATATTTGGTCTTGCCATGCTTATACAGGATGAAAGGTGTTTATCATCATCAAAAAGGGGGAATTTGCTAAGGAAGGCGCTGAAAGGGGGAACCATGCCTTGGCAATCTCTGAAGTTGTGGTTACTATTTCTGCTTCTATCATGAATCTTCTCACAAGAGCCTTCAATCCTACTTCCATTCCCTCTCCTGAAAAACCAAAGAAGAAGAAAGCTGGGGGAAAAGGACCGGGAAAGGAACAAGCCACCATAGAGCCTCCTGCTAAATGCCCAAGGAGAGAAGAATCAAGAGCACTTGTTTTTAATGAAACCGAGCCAATGGCTTCACAGGAACAAAGAGTTCCCAAGGAGCGAAAGGTATTTGCTCCCATGATCCTCAATCCCCAAGTACTTGCTCAAAATATTTTAGGGGATCTGTGGGAACTAATCAAGGCTTGGAAATGGTAGCCTATCTGCACTGAAAGAGTAAAGGTGGACCCTAATGAAGTACGAGCCTTCTATGACTCTTTTAAACTGTCTAAAGATAAGAATTATGGTGATAGCATGCATTTAGGTGTTAGTTTTAGGGCATATTTATGTTTAAATCTTAGGTAGTTGCATGCATTTTGCTTAGTTTTTGTAGTTTTTGCATTTCGGTGTCTACTCTTGCACTTTTGTGTTTTTAGGTCGTTTTGAAGAGTAAGGATTGGTTAAGTTAAAGGATTCAAGATTGGAGATATTCAAGTGTCTTTTCCAAGGATATTCAATCAATTTCTGATGATGATTAAGACCCAAGAGGTTGTGGAAAAGAACGCTTAGAACCGGGCAATCCAATGATGTTGTTGTTTCGACACCACTTTCTTGTAATGCTTATTTCGGGAGCTACAGTGATCGGATGAAGCTGAATTTGGTATCATTGGAAAGCTAACTCGAAGATATACAATTCATATTTTTACTCCGAGTTTAAATTCCAACTCTAAGTGGGTCAAAACAGCATCCGAAAGTACCGTCAAAATGCTGTCAGGACAAGAGCCGCGATCGCGGCCAACCTATACCGCGATCGCGGCTATGGCGGTCGCAGCCCCAACTTATTTTTCACGCGAGGAGATCTTCCGCCTATCTTTATTGCCTTTTTATTCTTTTCTTTCGTATTTTTAATTGACTATTTAAACCTAGTTTTAGCCTTTGTTTGAGATATTCTGCTAGACCTAATTTCAGACCTTTTGTGTTTTTCTCTCTTATGGAGAACTAAACACCTTATATTCTATTAGAGTTGATGCTTTTCAGACTCAAGTTGTTGTGAGATTCGTCTATTCAGGTTTATTTCTATAGGTTATTTCAATTCTCCTTTGCTTAATTATTATTGATTGTGTTGATTTCTGCTTGTCTGGCCAACTTGTTGGAATTGATATTATCTATTGCTAGATCTAGGTTTTCTCGTAGCAAAGCCTAATCTCTGTAGCAACTCAATTGATTTAGGACTCGTTGGACTAAAACAATTGAGAAGAGATTTGAATGCATGTTGATTGTTTGACTCGTTGGAATTCAATTGCATGTATCCTGTTTATCCTTGTTCTTAATGCTAATATCCTTATTATTTATGATCGTTTCATGAATTGTTTGGATGTTAAGTTGCATGTCTCGTTGCCATGTTATAATTCTGATCAGGATAGGAATAACTTAAAGAAATAACTTGTTTGAATCAAGGATCAATAACTTGAGGAAGAAAAGGGGATACTTGAATAGAATTATTTTCCCTAATTGATAAAAATCCAACCTTTGCTCTGTTTGTTTGTTTTGTCTGTTTTAATTTTCCTAGTTTTAGATTAAAATACCAAAAATTCCCCCCTTTGTTATTTCTTTGAGTTGATAATAATAAAACTTAGGATACAAGTGTCTCTTGGGTTCGACCCCGACTTACCGACTATACTAGTTGTGTAATTAGGGAATTATTTTTGATTTGGCACGATGACTTTTAGCCAGTCATATGGCATCTACAAAGTTAAGGGATCTTCGTTCGTCTTCACTGTGGATCAGCTAGCGTGGGTACTCAATGTTCTGAACACAGGCTTGGGAACTCTGCCCTGGAAGAATTGGGGAACTCACAACAGAGTAGCTATTTTAGAAAGGATATATAAGGGATGCGTTCCAGCTAAGGGAACAGCTACCCTTACACACGGGCTGACTCTGTTGGGAAAGCTAGCCCCAAAATTCCTCATAAAAAATGTTCTCCCTCGAGAAGAGAAAAGGCATACACTCAAATCGGTGATGCCATTCTCCTCCGCATGTTTATTTGCAAAGAGCCTATCAATCTGTGTCAACTAAGCTTGGGACACATTACGAAGTGTGATGGGAAGTCCACTCACTTTATCCCCTATCATTGCCTCGTAAAAAGTTGTTAACAAATGAATTACTCTATGAGGAAAAGGATGAGGAAGTGTTCGGGTTCGAGAGGGACCTCGAGGCCATCCAGAGTCTCCTCATTCAAAAAGGGGGAAATTGTTGAGTCGATGTTAATTAGGAACTCACTTTCATTAACACTGGAACAACGTCCTCAATTTTGATGATGACAAACACCACGGGAACTAACACCTATTGCCAAGTATTTTAGTATAACAAAGTGCATGTCGTAGGCAAAACACAAAACAAAAAGTTCCCAAAGAATGGGAACCAATGCAACGACGAAAAGAAAGAGACCAACCTCAGAAGTGAAGAAGAGTTCTCAAAAGATGGAAACTCAATTCCCACGCCATGGGAATCGGATGAGAAGAACAGTAATCCCTCGAAGTCAAGAAGAGTTCCCACGATAAGGGAACTGAGTGGACGAGAGTTCCGTTTTAGATGGGAAATGGTGCATGCGTGAAAGCAACATCTTAGCGCATTTTTAGGGATCCATTCTTGATCGGACAAAAGGGTGTCTCAGACTTTAGAGTTGTTGCAAAAAGAAGACGACCATTCAATGGTCCGATGTGATCCAAGAGTTGACAGTTCAAATCCAAATCAAGGTCACATGTCAACCTTAAGGATCATACTTGGAAAGCAAGGCAAAAAGGGTATTTAGGACAAATACCTCAAATGGATAAGGGTTTCTCATCATGCCTATTTAAGCCCTTCAACAGTGACCTTACTGCTCACTTTTCACAATTCTCAAATTCCAAACACAAAGAGAAAGGAGCTAAAAAGCTATTCAAGTGAAGACCATCAAGTTGGTGAAAAGTCTCCGGTGCCGAGCTAATCTTGATAATGGTGAAAGAAGAAAGGAGGATTCCTAGTTCCAAGGGAACTCCGGTGTAGAGACAGAAGAAGAGAGAGGTTTGAGTTTCACTTTGTCTTTGATTGTGATCGTTCACCGGGTTAGGATTAAGAGAATACATTAGTGTTGCCTAGGGAGAGAGTCCTTGTAGGAATAGAGAAGTTTGTATTCGACCTTGAAACCTAATGATGTTCGCATTTTTAGTATAGTTTTTGATAGGTTTTCTTTGTTTATTAGGTTTAGTTTTGTCTAGTTTAGGTTTAGTTTTGAGTATTTTGAGTTAGTTTTGCATAAATCTATGAAAAGAGTGGAATCTACGCTATTTTGTGTATTTTGCAGATTTTAGCGAGAAGAGGAGCTAAATGGAGCTAAATTTGGAGCATCACAGTGAAGGACGGGAAAATGCAAGATTTAAGAAGTCAAAACTTAAGAGTACAAGAGGAGGTGTTGAAGAAAACAAACCACAGGCTCGTTAACGAGGCTGTGAAGGGTCGTTAACGAGGCCACGAAGAGAAAAATTTCGGAGTATTATTTTTATTATTTACCGATCCTGAGCGGGAATTTATTTCCGTATCGGTTGAGTATCTTTTTAGAATCTTTATGGGTTATTAGAATATGTATTTTAGGGTTTAATATCTTTCTAGATTTTATTTCTATCTTTTAGAGATTGTTTCTATCTTTTTAGGAAAGTTTTTATCTTTTAGCCTTTTTAGTTTTTTAGGATTTTTTTAGTATAAATACCCTTCTATCTAGCATAGAAAGAGGAGTCGAATTGGAGAGCTAGTTTTTGGAGAAGATTTGGAGGAAGGCCGAAGGAGAGAGAACCGGATCGAAAGTCGGTGACGAGGTTCGGTGACGACGGTTTTCGAGGTTCGTTGATCGAGTTTGTGGTTTGGTGAATGTTTTTGTTTAGTTTTCTTCTGATTCTTCTTTAAGACGATATTTTTGCTGGTAATTTAAGTTTGAGTTTTGTTTCAATGTTTGTTTTTATTGAAGTTTTTAGTTTCTTAATCATGAGTAGTGAGTAGTCTATTTTTCTAGGGTCGGGGTTAAGCCCGGCATAGTTGAGCATGTTTGATGAGTAAGATTGTGTGTTGAATGCCTTTCATCTTTATTGAGATTGTTTTTTGTGCTTAATACCGAAACGGGAGTTGAGGTAATTTGAGTTTTAACTTGATTGAAAGAGAAAGTTAGTAACTTGAAGGTTGATATTGTTTGAAAACGAAAGTTTCAAGCTTTAGATCCAAAACAAGCAATTGAGTTAGTTAGTTTATGAAAGTAGATTAATTTACTTGTTAAGTCAATGAAAGTTGATGACTCTATCTATTTAAAGGCATGATCTTATCTTCTTACGAATTCTTATGCTTGGCTATGTTGTGGTGTCCCTTATCCTAGATTTTTGTTTTAATTGAATTATTTCTGGTGAATCTTCGTTGCTGAATACTTGCTTCGGTACCGAATATTAATTGGAATTTAATTAGGTCGTTAGTTAGTATTTTTGTGTTCGGTGGTTCGGTAACGATCCTGACAAGGTCGTTAACGAGGCATCTCGTGAGTGATTGTGTTTGATTTTAATTGATTTTTATTAGATTGATAAACAAACAACCTTGCTTCCTGTGGAACGATCCTGACTCCACTGTACTCAGCGGGGTCTTGACTTACAAATTTTTTTGTTGGCCGAGAAACCCTTTCAACAAATTGGCGTCGTTGCCGGGGAAGCAACGAGTTGTTAGTTTATCTTCGGGATCGGGAATAGCCCGACCACGTTTTTGTTTTTAATTTTTGTTTTCTTTGTTTGTTTTCTCAGTGTATGCCGGTAGGACGAAGAAGGCTTCAGTTTGATAGCTCCAGTTATTACTCAGAACCCGAACGTTCCCTGAACCGACGACTCCGAGAAAACCGAGCCATGGCCACAGCTGAAGAGATGGCTCGAGAGTTAGAGATCCTCCGGACCCAGATGGAGGCAATAAAAGCCGAGAAGGACGGCGTAGACGCAGACAAGGCTCGACTACAAGAAGAGCTAAATGCCTATCCAAGGAATGCCAAGCAATACATGCATCCGGAACTGAGGGTGCCAGAATCTCCTATTGTGCTTCCTGCGATAGAGAAACCTTTTGAGATCAAGTCTCAATTTATATCCTTAATTAAACGGGCTCAGTTTGAAGGGAAACCTGTTGAGTGTCCTATGGAGCATATTAGAAATTTTCTTGATTTATGTGACACCATAGCTGCTGAAGGTGTCTCGCTAGAATATGTTCTGTTAAAAGCTTTTCGATGGTCACTTACTGGAAAGGCCCTGAACTGGTTAGAGAGCCTACCTTCTAAGTCTATCAGGACTTGGAAAGCTTTGTATGATCAATTTCTTACAAAGTTTTTCCCTCCTGCTAAGACAACGGAGTTAAGGAAACGCATCACCTCTTATCACCAGTTGCCTAATGAAACATTTGTTGAAACATGGGAAAGGTTTAAAGAAATGCTTAGACAATGCCCTACTCATGGGCAACCTTTATATGTATTGCAAGAAATCTTTTTCCAGGGTATCAACGCGGAGACCAAGAACCGCATCAACACGCATACTGCGTGCGGTTTTATAGAGATGAATCCGACAGAAGCATGGGAACTGTTGGACAAGCTGGCGAATTACAATGCGATGTACGGAACCCAGCAGGCTCCACAAACTCAAAAACGTCTCTATGTACCCAACCGAGATGAAGTTGACCCCGATGTTAAAAATCAATTCTTACAAGATGAGGTCAACCGTTTGAGGAAACAGGTAAGTTTTCTGAAATCCTCTCAATCATGTCAAGAATGTGGTTCTTCTGCGCATAGTAATTCTGCTTGCACTAACATTGAGCAGGTTATAACCGCTGAGACAATAGCTGAGATGAATTACATGAGAGGACCCTACAGGAACCAGCCTAATTATAATGACAGGTCAAGCAACTATCCACCATGGGGCAATCAGAATACAAATCACAATTACGCAGGGCCCCCACAAGATAGACGACCTGCACCATATCGACCTCCAGGCCATCAGGATACGCCATCATGGGTTCAGGAGATTAAAGAGAGCATCAACGGAGTGAACAACAAGGTTGATGACGTCCAAGCCAAGCTGAACCGACAGGATAAAAGATGGGGAGAGTTCGATATTTGGAAGAGGAGTGTTGATTCCCAACTAGGAGACCTTGCCGCACGGATTCCAAGACCACAAGGGCAACTCCCGGGTCGTCCCGAGGAGAACCCTAGAGGCCAAATAGCAGCGGTACACCTCAGAAGCGGGAAGACACTACCGGAGAGAGTTCAAGCTGAAGAGAAGGAGGAAAAGGACCTCGCAAAACACCTCGTTAACGAGCTAGCGAGAGGTAGTACCGAGCCTACAAGCCAGGATGACGAGGTTTCAAGGATCCCTGACGACCCTACCACATGTAAGTTCTCTAATCCGAGCCTTCCTCTGAATCCCAGGGTAGTTAACGACCCTATGAGGGTCGGTAACGACCCGCCGAGGACACAAAACGACCCCAGTGTCGACCCGGTACTCTCACCTCTCGAGCCTAACTTGGTTCCGAGAATGGTGAAAACTCTTCCATTTCCAACTAAGAAATCTATGGACTCTACTGAGAGTAAGTTCAAGCGTTTCGTTAAAATTCTTCAGGGCATTAATATTTCCATCCCATTCGCTGAGGCCCTAAGCGAAATGCCGGCTTACACAAAATTCTTGAAAGATATTCTTAGCAGGAAAAGATCTATTACAGAGCTGCAGGACGAGGTCAGATCCATAGCTCTTCTAGAAAAGCTTGGAGATCCCGGGAAGTTTGCAATCACAATCGGCATAGGCAACCACAAGTTCAAGGCTTTATGCGATCTTGGTGCCAGTGCTAGTCTTGTTCCGCTCTCAATATGGTCTAAAGCCAATATGGGACCACTAGAACCAGTAGACATGAATCTGTACATGGCAGATGGGTCAAGTGTAAAGGCCACATGAGTAGTGGACGATTACCCTATTCAAGTCGGGAAATTCTTTATACCGAATGATTTTATTGTCCTTGATATGTCTGAAGACCCTCATGTCCCCATAATTCTTGGGAGACCATTCTTAGCCACAGCAGGAGCAAGAGTTGATGTGCGAAAGGGACTCCTCACTTTTGATATAGGAGAGGAACGGGTGGAATTAAATTTAGATCAAAAAGCCAACGACCCAATTGGGGTGGCACAACTAGAGTTGACTCAACCCGAACTAGACACCACAGTCCCTACCGAGCCACATCTGCCGATCACCGAGTCTCACGTGCATGATTTCAACCAAGGCCCTAATACAGAGGTTACAGAAAAGTCCAAACCACCTTGGCTTTCGGACTACACCAATAACCCAGGGATATCGAGCTTGCTGATAGAAGAAAAAGGCCCTAATTTAGCAATTCAAGTGCACAGAGGCAGTAAGGCTACAAGCAGGGTATCTCAAGACCCCAACACGGCCATACATGAACCACCATGAGACTAGCAAGAGAGCTCGTCGGGCTAACGACGTTAAACATAGCGCTTACGGGAGGCAACCCGCTTTTTAGAATAGGTTTAGTTTATTTTATTTTCTTTTTATTTTCTTTTTATTTTTAGATTATTTCTTAGCTCTCTTTTATTTTTCTTTTTTTAATTTTAATTAGGATAGAAATAAGATCATTTGAGCTAACAAGATTTCAGGAAAAAGGGGTCGAAAATCCACTCAGAAAGGCCATGGCGGCTCGTTAACGACCCACCCAGGGTCGTTAACGACCCAGTTCGGACGACCAGATTCGTTACAATACGGGGCAGGTAAGTAATTCTAACCTAGTTAAATTTTTTAAACCCTAGCCGCCACCCCTTTCTACCCCTTACCCTTCCTATAAAAACCCTTCTACCCCTCCCAAAATTCTATCACAACCCCTTCAAAATTCACTCTCAAACCCAAAACTCTCTCAATCCCTTTCCCTTCTCTCCCACCGAGTCGGAATTCCCACGCTAACGACCACCGGAGACGCCATCGTTACCGGAATTCGGAGGCCACACACCGTCGACGACGAGCTCATTAACTACCCCGATTCCGACCCTTGTTCTTTAAATTCTCGGTTCTCCGGTATGATTTCTAAACCCTTGCTCGAAATTGCATGATTGATTATCTATAGGGTTAAATTTCATATCTTGAATCATGATTTTTAGGGAGATTGATGAGCATGCTTAAATTCCGTTCTAAAAATTCTTGATTGTGCTTGGTTGTTCATGTTTTAGGTAAGATTATTCATGTTAGATTAGCTATTGTAATCCTTTAGTTAGGAAAGCATGAATTTTTCTTGTTCTAGATCTAAAAAGTTCGAACTTTGCATGTCAAAATTCCGGGTAATTCTTAGCATGTTCGGGATGGGTAATTGAGTAAGTATGGGGTGCTTTTACCCTAAGGGGGACTTGTGGAGAATAATAGAAGATTGCATGCTTGATTTGTACTGATTAGAGGTAGAATTAATTTCGAAACATACTGGTTTTGCTCTCGGCGGCTCGTTAACGACCCACCCAGGGTCGTTAACGACCCTGTACTTCATCAATGATCGATCCGAGCCCAGACTCGTGAACAACCCAATTGGGTAGTTTTATGATTAAATCCGAGGTTAATTTTGAGACCAAGTATGGGGTCTCGTACCTATTATTTTCTTTGAATGGATCTTATCTTGGAAATTTTTGATTATTTTGTAGATCCATGGCTAGTTCAAGCAGACCCGCTACCCGAGCACAGAAGAAGAGGAGGAACCACAAGTCTCCATCTCCACCCCGTGTGGACGATGTGATTTTGAGCAGTCAAAGCCAAGTACGGCGCTATCGAGATTTTTTGGAGAAGGACCATTACACCCGATGGTTCTCGAAGTCTAGCGCCGTTTCTACGGGCATCTACACGGATGTCAAGGACGCCTTCATCATCCTTGAGGCCGCACACTTATTGAAGCAAGAAAGCTTGCCGCATTATCCGACCCTCACATCCGAGTTCTTGGCCACCTTGGAGACCAATTTCTCGTCGAAGATCTCGGCGGGACGCATTCGGTTCCGGCTCGGTAACGAGGACCGTGAATTCACCATGGCGGAGTTCAATGCAATCTTGGAGCTCCCAAACCCGACAAGGGACTATAGCTTGAAGGACTACCGAGTGACCCGCACTTGGAGCTACATCACCGGAGAGGTTCAATCCTCTACCGCGGCACTATCCGGGGCAAACATCGTCAACCCCATCTTCCGGATTATCTTGAGAGTCCTCGCCGCAACATTTTGGCCGAAGAAAGAGTTGAACCGACCTACAAGAACGGAAGTCGCTTGCTTCCGCACCATCCTCTTCGAGGAGCCCGACCCCTTGAATTTGGGGTACGAATGGCTCTACTATGTCGAGAAGTCCACCAAGTCCAAGGAGGTGTGGTGTGGCAATTTGGTTAGCCTCTTGGCTAAGAATCTTGGAGTAGATCTCACCCGCTACACACCGGCCACGCTCAACTCCTCAACAAGAACTATTGGTATAGTGCCGGGATTTTCGTGCAAGCCGCGGGAGGCTACAAGGTGAAGGTTCGAGATCAACTAGTCATACCTTCCCTCGACATGTACGAGCTACTCTATGTACCGAATTGGTACGAGGTGTGGACGGGCCAGCCTTTCCCATTGGAGCCAAAACCGGAGGATGAGCTCTCGCTTAGGCCTTGTCACACCCGGTTTGAGCGAGACGACGTGGATGAATATGAAGAAGAAGATGAGAAAGAGGATACCGAGGTAGTAGGCAATGACACCGAGGAAGCCGACACCGAGGGCGGCACTGAGGAGCTCAACTTTGAAGAAGAAGACATGGAGACGGAGGAATTAGGGGGCCACATCTTCGTCGACGAGCCAACCAGGGTCGTTAACGACCATTTCCAGCCACCACCCAACACTGTTAACGAGGCAACCAGCTTCGTTAACGAGGTGCCACAAGCTCCTGTCGACCCTCCACCAGCTCCTGTCGACCCTCATGCATATGGCTTAATGCCTTACAACCCGGTGATGTATCAAGATCATTTCCAGCCTCACTACCCACCGCCTCCTCAGCCCGAGTACGCAGGATCGAGCATACCACCACCATGGGCCGAGGATCTTTCTGCACGGATGCAACAGCTTCACCTCCAGACCGATCACATTCATCGGAGGATGGATAGATGGGAAACCGTCTATTCCGCTCGCATGTCGAGGGAAGATGATAGGTAGCGTCAGAGAGAGGCGGAGGATGTTGAGCGTTGGAGGACGATGTACGACTTCATGGGGAACTTTGATCACTATTTTCCTCCACCGAACCGTTGATCAAGCTCAAGATGAAGTTTCCTTTCCTTGTTTCCACTTTTGTAAGTTTTATGTTTTTCTTTTCTTTTTAATTTTTTGTTTTCTTTTCTATTTCTTTTCCCTCTTCTTCTTATTTTCCTTACAGTGGGGACACTGTAATTTTAAGTATGGGGTGGGGAGAAAGTAGAAAAAAATTATGTCCTAGGTGTTTTCTATGTAGTTGTTATTTCCTTTACATTGAAAAAAAAATCGAAAAAAAAACCAAAAAAATTGAAAAATTGAAAAATTGAAAAATCTAAAAAGAGTTTAGAATTGATAGATATCCCTTCTTAAAGTTCTATGATAGCAATCACTAGTTTAATCATATAATTCCTTGCAAATATGTCTTTGAAAGTATAGCCGGATTCTTAAAATTGAAATTATTGTTTTTAGAAGAGAATAGCATTAGATCGAATTGAGCACATATACTTTATAGCATAAATGATGCAATCCAACAAAATCTACCTTGTGAGAAATTTTTGGTCTTATAGGGAGAACATTTATAAATCCCTCTTCTTTTTTGTGTGATTTACTCTCTTTATGCATATTATCTCTTGGAATTGTGATGGTTATCTATTTCTTGAGACCCTTATAAGATTTTTAGTTCATTACTTGTGAAAATCATATGATGGAGAACTTATTTTCATGAGCCCTATTATCCCCTATCTACCTTTACATTATTCCTTCTTTTGATAACCAATTCTGGCCTGAAACCTTTTATTTTTAGCTCCACAAAAAAATTTATTCCCTAGCCGAGATAAGCTTGACCCTATCCGGGAATTAGGACTTAGATTGGAGAGGTAAAGTTTTGTGCTTTGTTGAAAAGAAAAGAGTTTATATTTGCTTGAATTGAAGGGTATTTGGGAAGGGTAGATTGGAAGTCTCTTGTTATTACATGTAAGAAAGGTCTCTTGATAAAAAGATGCACAAAATAAAGTTTTAAAGGAAAGAAATGTATACGGTGGATCGTTAACGACCCGGATGTGGGTTCGTTAACGAGGCAGCGAGAAGAAAAGAAAAAAAAAGCGGAAAAGAAAAAAAAGGGAAAAGAAAGAGAGGAAAAGTTGAAGTGCATTTGTGTTTAAAGATAATATCAAGAGATTCTTTTATTTTTGTTATGAGACTTTCTAGGATGATAAAGGGTGAGTGAAAATAAGTGTGCATAATATGAAGAGTGAGTTTGGTATATGTTTTTATGAGAGTTTTGATGTTATGTGTGAGTTTTTAGGAGTTTTTTATTCCCGGATATTATTAGCACCACATAACCAAAATATTTTCCACACCTTATTGTTATTACCAAGCCCCATTACAACCCGGCCGAATGGAAACTTCTATGAAGTTTTTCATTGAGCCTAAGTTCTCTTGATGATTCTTTGCTTGTTTTGACAAATCTTTGGTGGAGAGTATTGGTGATATAAGTTCCAATTTCTATGAGTTTTTGTATATAGGATGATTTGAGAGATTGAAATTATAAGCCCAAACACATGAGAGTTGAGTGAAACACATTATATGCCTTGAGAGATTGGATTGTATTATTTTATGTCTATTTGAGTGCATATATGTGTGAGGATGTTAATAGTCTTTTGCTATAATTTTCTTATGTGTAGATGTTGCTTTTTGGAAGATGGCTATGTCTTAATAAGCATGATTTGTTTTGGTTTTGGTTAGTATCTTGTTTATTACTTGACGACAAGCAAGTCTAAGTATGGGGCATTTTGATGTTCGCATTTTTAGTATAGTTTTTGATAGGTTTTCTTTGTTTATTAGGTTTAGTTTTGTCTAGTTTAGGTTTAGTTTTGAGTATTTTGAGTTAGTTTTGCATAAATCTATGAAAAGAGTGGAATCTACGCTATTTTGTGTATTTTGCAGATTTTAGCGAGAAGAGGAGCTAAATGGAGCTAAATTTGGAGCATCACAGTGAAGGACGGGAAAGTGCAAGATTTAAGAAGTCAAAACTTAAGAGTACAAGAGGAGGTGTTGAAGAAAACAAACCCCAGGCTCGTTAACGAGGCTGTGAAGGGTCGTTAACGAGGCCACGAAGAGAAAGATTTCGGAGTATTATTTTTATTATTCACCGATCCTGAGCGGGAATTTATTTCCGTACTGGTTGAGTATCTTTTTAGAATCTTTATGGGTTATTAGAATATGTATTTTAGGGTTTAATATCTTTCTAGATTTTATTTCTATCTTTTAGAGATTGTTTCTATCTTTTTAGGAAAGTTTTTATCTTTTAGCCTTTTTAGTTTTTTAGGATTTTTTTAGTATAAATACCCTTCTATCTGGCATAGAAAGAGGAGTCGAATTGGAGAGCTAGTTTTTGGAGAAGATTTGGAGGAAGGCTGAAGGAGAGAGAACCGGATCGGAAGTCGGTGACGAGGTTCGGTGACGACGGTTTCCGAGGTTCGTTGATCGAGTTTGTGGTTTGGTGAATGTTTTTGTTTAGTTTTCTTGTGAATCTCTGTAACACGATATTTTTGCTGGTAATTTAAGTTTGAGTTTTGTTTCAATGTTTGTTTTTATTGAAGTTTTTAGTTTCTTAATCATGAGTAGTGAGTAGTCTATTTTTCTAGGGTCGGGGTTAAGCCCGGCATAGTTGAGCATGTTTGATGAGTAAGATTGTGTGTTGAATGCCTTTAATCTTTATTGAGATTGTTTGTTGTGCTTAATACCGAAACGGGAGTTGAGGTAATTTGAGTTTTAACTTGATTGAAAGAGAAAGTTAGTAACTTGAAGGTTGATATTGTTTGAAAACGAAAGTTTCAAGCTTTAGATCCAAAACAAGCAATTGAGTGAGTTAGTTTATGAAAGTAGATTAATTTACTTGTTAAGTCAATGAAAGTTGATGACTCTATCTATTTAAGGCATGATCTTATCTTCTTACGAATTCTTATGCTTGGCTATGTTGTGGTGTCCCTTATCCTAGATTTTTGTTTTAATTGAATTATTTCTGGTGAATCTTCGTTGCTAATACTTGCTTCGGTACCGAATATTAATTGGAATTTAATTAGGTCGTTAGTTAGTATTTTTGTGTTCGGTGGTTCGGTAACGATCCTGACAAGGTCGTTAACGAGGCATCTCGTGAGTGATTGTGTTTGATTTTATTTGATTTTTATTAGATTGATAGACAAACAACCTTGCTTCCTGTGGAATGATCCTGACTCCACTGTACTCAACGGGGTCTTGACTTACAAATTTATTTGTTGGCCGAGAAACCCTTTCAACACCTAAAAGGAACTAAGCAACAAAGAAAAGGGAACTCATTCGAAAATCTACCAAGCGAAGGTAGAGGCTTACTCACGCGATTAGTTAATCATTGTAGGGTTCCTCTATAAGGGAACTGTCTCTATCTGCAAGTTTTACTTATGCCAGTACGTGTGGGAACTGTCTGATACTGCTCCCTGCTCCCATAACTAATTACGATTGACCTTCGATGCAATAGTGATGCTGATTCTTTTCCATTTAAGCACAAGTACTCGTGAGCTAAGAGATATGAGTGATCCTGATTCAATTTATTTGTGTGACCTACATTTTTTATTTTTTTGTCTATTAAAGATTTACAATGCATTTCAAACTTGATAGGTTGTTAAAGAGGCATTTGAGATTTTTTTGAACAAGGGTGTTGTTGGCAGCTCAAGTGTTGAACTATTGGCTACGTTTTGTGACAATGTTCTTAAAAAGGGTAGCACTAAGAAATTGAGTGATGGGATGATTGAAGACTTTCTACCACTAATATTTCTATGTTCGGCTCTTAGTATTAATCTTTTTTTCTAATTTTAATATATTTATAAAATTCAGCATTTTTGACCCTTTGGGTCGACCCGAACCCGAGTCAAACCAGATCGACCAGAACCCCATCGACCCGAAAATGTCATTCAGCTGATTTGATTCGAACCCGATTCGACTCGAACCCGATCGACTCGAACACGAACCCGACCCGACAAACCTGTTTGACATGTCTACTTTCTATCAACTCACAAATTACTCAAATATTTATTGGCATATTATTAATTAGTTATATTATAAATCTAAATAATTATTTAATACATGAAAGTCATAAAATTTAAATTATTCTGATTTTCAATGCCAAAAAAATTAAGGGAATACATAACAAGGTGATTAAATTCAACTCAACCAATTATAAGAAATGCAAGAACATTTGACTATTTTTGGATGTAAATTTACCCATAATACTCAAAAATTTATAAAATACATGTCAACTATAGTCAAAATGGATATCAATAGAGAAAAAAATTTACAATTATCACCAAAAATAATTTTATTAAAAATACCCAAAATAATATATTTTACATTTCTCATATATCATCAAGAAAATAACATAGCCTTTAATAATCTGTCACCTGTCACAAATATGGGACATCCTAATTGCACCAATCACATCCGTCCACCTCACCTGAATTCAATAAGTAAAAGAGAGAAAATGCGATGTAGCATCGATGCTTGCTTTGTAAATGTAAGCATGACACCTTCATTCACTTCACCCCTTTCAAATAAAAAAGTATTAAATCCAAGCATCTCTATGATTTCAACCCTACGATAAACTTGCTCTAAGCTCATGTGTCCAAGTTCTTCATGTGTCCAACTTCTTCAACAAAGTCATATTTCCAAGGTTTGGCACTCCTAGAGTTGTTATAAGTGATGGTGGATCCCATTTTGTTGAAAAGAAGTTTGAAGCTTTATTGTAGAAATATGGGGTAACTCATAAGATTGCAACCCCATATCATCCTCAAACTAGTGGCTAAGTGGAAGTCTCTAACAAGGAAATCAAAAGCATCCTGGAGAAAATTGTGTCCCGATCCCGAAAGGATTGGGCAATTAAGCTAGATGATGCTCTTTGGGCTTACAAAACTGCTTACAAGACTCCCATCAGTACTACCCCTTTTAGATTAGTCTACGGGAAGTCTTGTCATTTACCTGTGGAGTTGGAACACAAAGCATATTGGGCAATCAAGTTGTTCAACTATGACATGAAAGAGGCAGGTGAAAAGAGATTGTTAGAGCTTCAAGAGGTGGAAGAACTGAGATTAGATGCATATGAAAATGCTAGGATCTACAAAGAAAGAACCAAGAGATGGCATGATAACCATATACTTCCAAAGGAATTCCTAGTAGGTGATCTTGTGTTGTTATTAAATTCCATGCTCAAGTTGTTTCCAAGAAAGCTGAAGTCTAGGTGTAGTGGACCTTTTCAAGTAAAACATGTCCATCCACATGGAGTTGTGGATGTTTGGAGTGAAGAAACAATATTATTTAAGGTCAATGGGAAACATTTGATGATATACATAGTTGGAAATCCGATTCAGTCAATTCCATTGATCTTCTCGATCCGAGTGCTTGAAAGAAAATGGATGGTCAAGCTAACGACCTTAAACAAGTGCTTCTTGGGAGGAAACCCAAGCTTTTTAGTTTTTTACTTTTTTTTACGTTTTTAATGTTTAGTTCAGGTGTAGGTGTTTGAACAGTACTCGTTCGGGTCAATGGTCGGGTAATAACCCGGGTAGCCTTCTCTGAGAGCTACCTGGTCGGATCAGTGGTCGAGTAACAACCCGGGTAGCATTCTCTAAAGAGTACTCAGTCGTGTAACTCCTCGGGTAACAGACCGGGTGACGAGTGATTAAAAAAGTCGAGATTAGGGATTACCCGACCAGGTCTGGTCAGGTAATACCCCGGGTAGTAACCATTTTAGGTGTTATTACATCACTTTTTATGGGAAGCCCCTTGTCCTCTTCTTTATTCTTTACATAAATCTAAAACCTCATGACATGCTTGAATTGTTGAAACCTCTATATATTAGCATGATTATGGACCTGTATGTCTTGCATATAATTGAATGAGCACATGTTATCTATTGAGATTTGAGATTTTGCTGAAGTTCAAAACATGCTTAACCTTGTGAGATCATATTTTTAGCCTTTCTAGGATTAATTGTCCTCTCTTTATTCCTCGAGTCTCTCACTGTGGCTTGCTACTCTAGAATTTACGTTTAGATATCTATTTTGAGGTTGTTTACATGAGTCTTGCATATGACATTAAAGTGATAGAGACATTATTTTTCATTGGCCTATATTTTTCCCTATCCACCCTGCATATTATTCCTTCTTTTTGAAGCCCTGTTAGCCTTAATAGCCTGTCTTTTTTAGCTCCACAAAATTAAATCTCGAGCCTAATGAGCCTGGCCCATTTGGAGAAGTTTTGTGAAGTTTGAGTGAGTTGGGGAGTTGAGAAGAAGAATGAGATTGGTGGATGAGTTGAAAAAATATGTGAAGTAAAGGGAATAAAGGTTAAAAATGAAGAATGGTTTGAGCGTGAGAAAACAATGTGTATGAAGAAAAGTTTCAAAAAACCATGAAAAGAGTGGGTTTTGAAGAAAAAAAAATGCAAAAGAAGTGTGAGAAGAAAGAAAGAAGTGAAGTATAGTTGAAAGGTGTGGAAAGAAAATGAGCAAAAAGAGCTAGTTTGTTGGTGTTGATGTAACTTGATTCCTATTTTCCTAATTTATTGATGAGGTATTTTCGGTGGTCGCTATACCTATCAAAGAATCCTAACTTAACCAACTCAGTAGAGCGGTAAGTAAGGGTCGATCCCACAGAGACTCGTGTAAATGTGTTATTGCTTAAGTGCCAAGTAACTAATATGGGGGGTTGTATTGAATGAAAATCTAAACTACTATGCAAAATTAAATCTAAGTATGAATGCGAATATGATTGTGATTAACAAATATGAGGAATGCGTGTTCAACTAGTTAAATCCATCATAGATATGCTTATTGATCATTGATTCTCCTGATTCTCAATTCCCTTGAATAATCTACAGTGGTTTATTATCCAGAACTTTATATTTAGTTGAAAGAGCTAACAGTCTGAACAACCCTAATCATCTAACAACCTAGAACAACGTCTAGATTCAATTAAACGACAACTTTAAGTCCAAAGTATCGATAGAAACAAATACTCAACGCAAACAGCTAATCAAGTTATATGTGGTTTATTCCCTCTACAATTGAATAGCCCGAACGGGTCTAAACAATTATAGTTGCTACTTTATCTAATCAATCCCGAACGGGACTTAATCAGATTAGTTGTAAATTGACCTAGAAATTCTATTAGGTGGCCAATCTAACAAAACCCTAGAATAATTCTGATTCAATTAACCACAAGGAATAAAACCTATTCAAGTTGATGAGAAGCAATCAAACCTCACAATACTATGCAATCTATGATTTCAATAACTAGTCAAACACAAGAGAATTTAGCAATGCATAATCGAAATTAAAATCAAACTTACAAGATGTTCAAAGATTACTCCTTTGAGAAAACTCTCTCCAAAGAAACCCTAGCCTCCAAAGTTATAATAATAGTTATGATAATGATTGATCGAGAAAACTAAAAACATGGTTTAAATACCCTTAAGATATCCAAAGATAAAATATCCCGAAATTACATTAAACTAGTCGGAAAACATATAATCAAGGCCCAACTCTAAGCCCATTCCGTCGGCCCAACTCTCTCCGCGTAGAAACATAGGGCGCGGGCATTCCTAGGGTGGCGCGGCCGCGGAGGTTCATGTTATGCCCGCGCCACTTCTCGGTTCAGCATTTCAGGCAATACTTCAGAGGCTGTTTTCACCCCCTTAGAGTTGGAATTTGGACTCGGAGTAAAAATATGAATTGTAGCTCTTCGAGTTAGCTTTCCAGTGATAACAAATTCAGCTTCATCCGAGAACTGTAGCTCCCAAACCAAGCATTGCAAAATAGAGGTGTCAAAACAAGACCTTCAATGCATAGCCCGGGTTTAAGCGTTTTTATCCTTCAAGCTCTTGGGTCTTGGTTCTTCCAATCTTCACTTGTATCACTCTAAGCTTCCTCAAACTCCACCATAGTCCACTAAGATCAATCCCGTCCATGCTTGTTTACCTAAAGATCTGCAAAACCGAACAAAACAAGCGCAAAACCCGAATTTCCTAGAAAACCTAAAAACCTAGGAACTAAGCTAAACTAAACTAAAACAATGCAATATAAACATAAATATGCATCCTAAACACTACCTAAATACAAGCTATCATTTATCACCACATAGCCAAATATATTCCCTACCTTAATCTTCTTACCTTGGCCACATTACAACCCGTTAAAAGACCTCTTGATTTGTTTTGTATGCAATGTCTATAGCGGTAGAGATTTAGAACATTGATGCAAGCATATGGTAGTTTAGCGATCTTAGTTGAGAGTTGAGCGAAATCCTATACCTTAAGCACTTGAGTGAGAGAGACAAACACATTTACCTAGTGAGGTCTAGAATGAATGCATTATCTTGTTCTTTTTGATTTTCAAGCATGTGCAATGATTTCAATTTGTGGCCTATGAGTCTATTGGATACTTGAATTGCTTTGTCTAGTGGGGTGTTGAGTTTCATTTCTTGCTTGAGGACAAGCAAGGTTCAAGTTTTGGGGATTTTGATAACTTGCATTCAAAGCATGTTTAGGATGCATATTAGATCATGTTTAGTTATGTTTTTAGCTTGCATCTAGTGTATTTAGGTAGTTTTTCGTAGTTTAGTTTAGTTTTGTGGTTCGGTGTCTACACTTTGCATTTCTTGGAATTTTAGGTCAAATAGGAGAAGGAAACCAAGCTATTCGAGCAAGTTAGGAAGTCAAGGATCTAGAAGAGGAGTCAAGACAAGAGGATCAAGGCCAAACAAGTCGGGATTTTTTGCCCAAGAATGAAGTCAGAGTCGAAGAGCAAGACAAATAAGAGTTATCCTACCAAAACCACCCAGGTTAGTACGTAGGGTAACATTCAGGGTGATCTCAACTGAGGGTTACCCGACCAAGTAGTTGGTGGGGTAGTTGGTAGGGCAGTCTTCCGTGTTGGATTTGGACGAGATCTTCTTGATTTATTTATTTCCAAAAATACTTTTAGCCTAATTATCTATCTTAGGAGGTTTTTGGATTGGAGAACAAGTTTATATTGTTATTTTCCCTACTCTCTCTCTCTCTCTCTCTCTTGGAACCCTAGTTGGAGAATTGAAGACTCTTGCTTGATTTTGTGTTTGGATTTGGTGGATATTAATCGAGTTTGTGTGTTTCTTCAATCAGGTATGTTGATTCTCATTATTGATTTGATTCCTTCTCTCTCCATGTCTAGCTAAACCCTAAATTCTAAGATTGGGGTGAACCCAATGATGTGTAGGTAGACAAATTTATAAAATTGTACAATCTATTGTTTGATGCTTTGTTTGATTCAATCCTGGATGCTATATGCCATAGTAATTTATATGAATTGGCACTTGTTAAAGTTTGAGACTGAAAGGTGAAAACTTTAACAAGTAGTAAGACATGGAATTGAGACTGAAAGATACTTTTTCCTGTTCAAACCATAGGATTTGAACCTAAGTTTTCTCTATTGCGAAAGTATTTTGAATTCTCTTGTGGTATAACAGTTGTCGTAAAAACCTTAAGGTTGGGTTGAGTTTTCAAGTCGTGAAAGCGGATGTTGATTCAATTTAATCTTAAATTCTAAGTGCTTAAAGGTCTAGATTTTAATTTGCAAGTCACAAAAGTGGATGTTTAATTGAGTCGAAATACGTCTGTTAACATTCGAAAGAATTTAGTGGATACATTAGACAATTGCCTTCAAACAAAGTCAAAATTAAGATTGTGCAATCATCCTTTATAGTCTACCAAAGCATTGTTGTAGGGATCCTTGATCTTAGTAGCCTTCCTCTCATTGATTTCTCATATATTACTTGTTTACTTGTCATAATTGGTTTGATAGCCATAATCGCACCTCAATCTTTTCTTATTTTACGACTTGGTCTACTGATTTGAATACAATTAATATTAATTAGTCCTAGAGTTCGACACCATGGTATTACAATCGATCATGTACACTTGCGAGGTTGGACTTGGCCTATCAGAGAGATATTCTACAAATTTGAAATGAGATTTTCCACCTTAATCGTAATTTGTTTCTATGTTTATTTTGATTCGATTTTAAAAATTTGCTCCGTCAATTAGGAGATGTTCAGATTTGTTGGATATTATTTCTAGCTAGGATTGTGCCAATGCCTCTAATAGGAAAATCCTTTTGTGTTTCTGGATATTTTTTCATGAGCAGAATTTGGAGGATTTAGGTCTTGTGAGGGTGTAACAGTAAATAACCTATTTCTTTGAAATTCCATTGCTGATAATATATAGTTGCGAATAACTTGTATGGTGGATGGGGTATCATTTTATTTAGCTTTAAATGTATGTGATGTTGGTGTATGGGGTCAAGAAATATATTCTAGCTGTTTGGTTCTTGAATTTGTGTCCGCTTATATATGGTGGATTTGCATAATGGGTATAAGGGAATCATGTATAATATTATTGTAATGGAGCTAAGAGATAGGAGTGATCCTGATTCTTTTCCATTTAAGCACAAGTACGCATGAGATAAGAGATAAGAGTGATCCTGATTCAATTTTATTTGTGCGACCTGCATCTTTTATTTTTTTTTCTGTTAATGATTTACAATGCATTTCAAACTTGATAGGTTGTTAAAGAGGCATTCGAGATTTTTTTGAACAAGGGTGTTGACGTGCTATTGGCAGTTGAAGTGTTGAACGATTGGCTACGTTTTGTGACAATGTTCTTAAAAAGGGTAGCAGTGAGATATTAAATGATGAGACAATTGAGGAGTCACTGGAAAAGATTTTCTGCCACTACTATTTTTATGTTCTTCTCTTAGTATTAATCTTTTTTTTTAATTTGAATTTATTTCTAAAAGTTAGCATTTTCGACATGTTGGATCGACCCAAACCTGAGTCAAACCCGACCGACCCGAACCCAATGAACCCGAAAATGTCATTGACCTGATTTGACATGAACCAAATCGAATCGAACCCGACACGACCAACCCGTTTGATAGGTCTACTTTCTATCAACTCACAAATTACTCTAAATATATACTGGCACATTGTTATTTAGTTATATTATAAATTTAAACAATTATTTAATACATGAAGGTCATAAAATTTAATTTATTCAGATTTTCAATGCCAAAAAATTAGGGAATGCATAAACAGATGATTAAATTCGACACAGCCAATTACAAGAAATGCAAGACCATTTGACTATTTTTGGAGGTAAATATACCCAAAATACTCAAAATTTCATAAAATATGTCAAATATAGTCAAAATAGATGGAGAAAAAAAATCTAGAATTATAATCAAAAAAAATATTTTATTAAAATACCCAAAATGATATATTTTACATTTTTCATAAATATTAAAAAAAATTACACAGCCTTACATAATATGCCATTTGTCAAGAATCTGGGAAATGCTATTTGCACCAATCACAATAGTCCATCTCACCTGAATTCAATTAAAAACAAAGAAAATGGGATATATCATAGATGCTTGCTTTGTAAAAGCATGCATCGCACTTCCATTTGCACACCCTTTTTGGTTAACCAAACCAAGCATGCTTGCTTTGTAAAAAATTACACACCCTTTTTCAAAAAAAAAAAGTACTCAATCCAAGCATCTCTATGATTTCAACCCACCGATAAGAGCAAGTTTATCCACAGCTCCCAAGCATCCCTCTTTTTACCCAATTCGTTACTTTCTCTGCCTTCCACATCATCCAAGCATCCCTCTTTCATTTTTATCATTTTATCAATCAACTCTCAAGCATCCCAATTCTTTCATATAAAATTACAAATATATTCATTCATTTTATATTAAATTATAAATATATCCTTTGTATCAACTCACAAAAATACTCTAAATATACCCAAAATACTCAAAATTTTATAACACATGTCAAATATAGTGAAAATGGATGTCTATAGATAGAAAAAAATCTACAATTATAGAAAAAAAATCATTAAAAACCCAAAATGATATATTTTACATCTCTAAATAATCAAGAAAATTACGAACCGAAAAACCCAAAAACCGGTTAATATTTTGGTTAACCAAACCGACTTTTTTAAAAATTTCGGTTTGGTTAACCGATCCGAAAATAATTTTGGTTTATTGATTCAGTTTAATTTCACGACTATATATATATATATATATAATGGTTAACCGAAAAACCGAAAGTATATTAATATTTTTTTCAAATATTAGTTATCTTTGATTTATTTAATGGTCAAACTATATGATCTTCAAGGTGTTGATGTAATTTGAGTCTTTTCTTCTCCAATTTTAACAATTTACACACTATTTTTCAACTTCTCATTGATGTAAGACTTGTTCATTAAATTTAATGGGATTAAAAATAATACATACAATGTTTGATTTCACACACTATAGTATATATTCTCGATATTTGTTTATAACAACTAAAACAATATGATATTTGGTTAACCGGGTTTGGACACATCTCTTAATTTGCACCAATCACAGTCGTCCACCTCACCTTAATTCAATTAAAAAAAAAGAGAAAATGTGATGTACCATCAATGCTTGATTTGTAAAACCATGCATCGCACCACCATTTACTTCACCCTTTTTCAAATAAAAAAGTATTAAATTGAAGCAACTCTATGATTACAACCCACTGATAAGAGCAAATTTATCCACGACTCCCAAGCATCCCTCTTTTACACATTTATTTACTTTCTCTATGGCACATCATCCAAGCATGTCTCTTTCATTTTCTCATTTTATCAATAAACTCTTAATAGACCTGTTAGGTCGCATCGGGCTGGTTAGGGTTCGGTCATTTCGGGTTCAGGTAAAATCAGGTTCGGTTTCGTTATGGGTCAAGGGTCAATCGGGTCGAGTTGTAGCGAGTTTTCGGTCGGATCGGGTTGACCAGTAGGTCTGAAAAATCCTTTTTTATAGTTATTAAAATCAAAATTTAATTAAATAATAATATTTAATTATAATATATTATTTTCATTTATTTTAATAATAAAGTATATTATAACTTTCAAAATAAATTTTAAAAATTCTAAATATACTAAATCAATCAACCTAACGGGTTTCGGGTTTCAACCCAATAGGTTTCGGGTTCTATCGGCTTCGGTTGATTTCCGGTTTCGGGTTTAAAATTTTGGGTCTTGACCCTAAAATTATATGACGGTTTGGGTCGGGTTGGCAGATTCGGTCAGCTTTTGACAGTTATAACTCTTAAGCATCCCAATTCTTTCATATAAAATTTCGAATATATTCATTCATTTCATATTAAATTATAAGTTTACCCTTTCTATCAACTCACAAAATACTATACGTATTTACTGACATATTATTATTTACTTATATTATAAATTGTTGGATCGTAAACGTTAGCAAAGAGCTTGGGAACTGGCAATTACGCTGTTCCCAAGGCAGCGGAAGTAAACAGTTCGCAAGTATAAAAGACAGTAAAAACACAGTTCCTTTATAGAGGAACCCCACTACAACCAACTAGTTGTATGGGTAAACCTCTACCTCCGCTTGGAGGATTTTGAATGACTTACTTGTATTGATTGCTTTGTTCCTTAGTTACAACAGCCGGATTCACACTTCTCTGTTCCTATGAGTTCTTCCTAACTCTAGCAACACTAGTAAATCCTCTCAACTGAGTTCCTAAGCTCACAACAGCAAATTACAAATAACTCAAACCTTGCACCGACTTCTCAGTTCCCTTGTCCTTGGGAACTTCGGCTTCACCGTCGTTGAGATCACACACTCGCCGGCGGGGACTTCTCTTCCTTTTCTTTCTTTTCTCAAGTGTGGGTGTTTGAGAGTTCTGGGAGAAGTACTCAATACGAGTACTATTCATTTTGCTTTATAGTCCAGGTGAGCTTCGGCAGTCGCATCTTTCGTTTGTGTCCAAAATGCCCTTTGCTTGATGCCCAAGTTGTACTTTCTTCACATGTGACTTTGGTTTGAACTAGGTCAACTTCTTGGATCAATCGGACCGTTGGATGAAGCGTGACAGTCTGATCCTCAGAATGTTCCTTCGGGCTGTCCGAGACAGAATCCCGCGATCTGCGCTGAACGGTCGTTGTCCTCACATGTGAGTTCCCATGTCATGGGAACTGTCTTGTTCAGAGTTCCCTTGATGGAAACTCTTCATCGTTGTAAGCTTGTGTTCTCTTGATCATTTCTGGGAGTTCCCATTTCATGGGAACTTTCCTCTTCAGAGTTCCCTTGATGGGAACTTCTGCGTTGTGAGTTTTTATGGCTTTTGGTCATTCATGGAAGTTCTTGGTTGTACCTGTGTTCCTTAGAAATACTTGAACAAACCACATTAGTTCCCTATGGTGTTTGTCATTATCAAAACTCGGAGAATGACATCGTTGATCCGTTGTTTAGAACCAGAAGTCCCAACAACGTCCCAACAATTTCCCCCTTTTTAATGATGACAAACCCATCACAAAATATGGAAGTATTTCAATGAATGATATGCTGATGAGTTCCTAAGTAAGATTTTGGAAGTCACTTCTAGTGAGACAATTAGATTTAGGGAGCCACTTCTGGTGAGACACTTAGTTCTTACTTAGCTTTTTATGCAGTTGTTCCCCCTTAGCTTATGCGTGGTCTGTGATAACTTAAACTTTTAACTCATCTCACATTTTTTGTCTTTCCCCCTTTTGACATCATCAAAAACAAGCAAAGCAATAATAGGAAAGAAGGGAACATGCAATCAAATTAAAGACCAATGCATTATTAAGAAAATATTAACAATGGGAACTCAAGTACAATTTTGTGGTCATTTTTGGATTAAGGGAAAAAGAAGGGAGAGATCATGGGGCTTGAGGGAATAGGGCGTCACAGAGGCGCGTCAGGACTTGTGTAAGCTTTTCTTGTCCTCTGGCCAACACTGCTTGATCCCTGGCAATCTGGTCGAGGGTGTTGGCGATACGGAGCAACACTTGAGAGTTCCCCCCTTGTTCACCAGACTCCAGTTGAGCCGCTTCCTCTACAGGCTCAGAGTGCCTCATCTTCTGGACAACAGAAATGTCCAGTTCCCTTCCAAGTTCTATTTCGTCCTTAGAGGCGTCGTAGAGACCCTCTTTTTGTAGGAGCTTCTTTATCAGCCCGGAGTAGGGAAGGGAATGGGACTTGAAAGCCATGCACTTCTCCATGTGCCCAAGGATGATTCTGGGAAGGTTGATGGGCTTCTTGAGGAGGAAGTGATAGAGGATGATGGCATCAGGGATATTGATGACCAGACGCTTCTCTTGGCGCGGGATCACCACATTGATGATGAATTGGTGAACGAGCTTGGCCACCAAGGACAGATGGTGCATCGAGGGAACTTTGGAGGGAACCCGACCCTCAAAGATGGTGTTGTACACTTCAGCGCTGTTGAAGTCGCCCCAGAGCTTGTTGGGCAACTCATTGAGCCCTTGACCTGGGACCTGGAGCTGAAGGCGGATTGTTGACGTTGTAAAAATGAACTCGTCGCCTTCGTGGGAGAGAGTTCCCTGAGTGCAGTCGTTGGTGATAGTGAAGTTATTGTAGAATTGACGCACTTGCGAGGGATCGACGCTCACAGTCTCTTTGCAGAGGTTCTCCCAGCCCTGGGCCTTGATCAGGTCCCATAGTTCCCCTAAGCCGTTGTCATTCAGCACGTCTTCAGAGATGATAAGCGGAGGAAGGAGCTTCCGGCATTCATCCACAGGGTGTTTTGTGGAAGAGGTCCCCTTCCCCTTCCTTGTAGTGCTCTTTGACGTGTTCCCCCTAGAGACCGTGCGAGGTCCTTTTTGCTGAGGGGGTGCATCCGCTTCAATCATGAGCACGCGGTCCCTTGGCTGTTGGGAACTCGTGGACACCACCATTTGGTGTCCAGGTGTTGGGATCCGTGCTTGCTCCTTAGCAGCTGGAGCCTCTTCTTCTTCTTCGACCTCATCATGGGAGGTCCCTTTTTCCTCGAAGGAGCTCGAGCTTGAGCCCTCCGCGTCATCTTCGGGATGACTTGTTGTTGCCCCAGCACCACCAGCTGGTGCGGGGTCCCTTGTCTTCGTGGTCTCTTCCGGAGCAACCTTCTCCGGGGACTTGGTCCCGTGATCAGTTGTGTGTTCAGAGGGATCCCGGTTGAGCTCTTCTTCGATTGCCTTGTGCTGGGCCTCCTCCTCCATAGTTCCCATTATGATAGAGGAGGGTCCTTGGTCAATTTGATTATGACCACAAAGAGAGGGAGATCATCGTCGTCCGAGGTGAGGGCGACGACACTTTTGGATGGTGAGGGAGAGGGGAGTTTTGTGGTGGTGGGGGATGTGCTGGAAGAAGGGAGAGAAGAAGAAATGGGAGTAGAGAGTTGGGTAGAAGAGGGAGGAATGGTGTTGGTAACCTGGGGAGTAGAGATCCCCGAGGTAGGAATGGGAGAGGTGGAGGTGTGCTTTGGTGAGGAAGGAGGAGAAGGAGTTTTGTGAGGTGGAGGTGGAGGTGGAGTTCCCATTGTTATGGGAACGGAAGGAAGTGAAGAAGGTGGAGTTCCTTTTGGAGTGGGAACAAAAGGAGGTGGTGGTGGAGTCGGTTGTTTCGTGGGAGGAGGTTTGGGAGGTCCCTCAGTTATGGGAAGAGGGAGAGAGGAAGAAGAAGGGAGTAGACTCTGGGATTGGGAGGTCCCATCGTCGGAGGGGAAAGCGTAAGGAGGTTTGGTCATACAGGAACTCTCCTTAGAGCAGTTCAAGTATTCATCATACTTGAAGTGGGGCTTTTTCCTGGGCTCCGAGAATTCGGAGACCTCAGTATGTTTGCGTTTTTTGGATTTGGAGGGATCGTGGGAATGTTTGGATTTTTTGGGTTTTGAGGGTTCTTTGGAGGAGTGGCGTCGTTTGGATGAATGGCGATGTTTGGATTTTTTGGGTTTTTCATTGATGGATGGTCGTGCATCTCCGAAACTGTCAATAATGACAATTCCGGAGGAGGTGTTGGTGGTTGAAGGAGGAGGAAGGGACTCAGAGGAGGTGGCGGAAGAGGTCCAGGCCACAGTGTCGTCGGTCGGAGAAGGAGGAGGGGGCAAGAAAGGGCTTACTTGGTTGTAGAGCCCTTGGATAAGAACATCCTTCATAATTGGGTCTTGTTCTTTCTCAATCTCTTTCAATTGAGAGATGAAGAGGATTCGAGGGTTGGCATGTACCCACTCTTTGATCTGGGCAAAGGTGTGTTGAGGGGCCATTTTTGTAAGGTTTTTGAAGGTTTTGGAGGTTTCTTGAAAAAGGGAGTGAAAGGGATGTGGAGAAGAAGAATGGCAGAGATGGAAGATGGAATAAGATCCCAAAAATGGCAAATGAGGGTTTTAAGGAGAAAAGGGGCGAAGGGTAGAAAGGGAAGTGGAAAACCTCGATAACCGTCTCCCAATGAACGTGGGGCATCGTTTGAACTTCCATGGCACGCTTCTGGACACGCGTCACGATCTCTCGGGAAGTCTTTTTCAAAATTTGAATACTTGGCCTTTAACGCTACAGAGCCTCTGACACAAAAGTCCGCTTCCCAAGTGACGGTTCGTCTTTGTAGATGAGTCAGCGTTCCCTTGCTAGTACTTATCAGTTCCCATGATCTTATCAAGGTCTGGGAGAGTGAAGTGGTTAAGGGAACTTCACACTCATCCTTTTGTGGGGCTAGGGAACTCAAAAGGGAACCAGACAATTTGCGACTCGATAAAGGAGTGAATATTTTGGCTCATGAGAAGAGTTTGTCTGGTCCCTAGCTTAGGGTGGGTCATATGATCAACCGTCATGGTGGCTTGTAAAGAGGGATAAAGGGAACTCTGGTTGATCATTTTGGGCCAAAAGAAATAGAGTTCCTTTGTACACATTTATCTTTAGACTAGTAATCATGGCATAGTGAAAGCAATAAGTCCAAGTTCCCTATCATGCAATCTTGTATAAACTAGTCAGGCATTGAGGGAGAAACAAACAGGGACTTGTTTCGTTTAGAGTTATCATCCCTAGAAGCATTCGAAAACGCTGGTAGGGACATCTGTCTAAAGCTTTGGTGAGAATGTCCGCAATTTGCTCTTCAGTTCTACAGTGTTCCATCGAGATGTTCCCACTTTCAACATTGTCACGTAGAAAGTGATGCCTTATATCTATGTGCTTAGTTCTAGAATGATGCATAGGATTTTTGGAAATGTTTATGGCACTAGTGTTATCACAAAGTATGGGAACTGGGCCAAAAGACATACCGTAATCCTGGAGTTGTGACTTAAGCCATAGAACTTGGGAACAACAAGATGCGGAAGCCACATATTCTGCTTCAGTTGTGGAGAGTGCCATTGAGTTTTTCTTTTTAGATCCCCATGAAACTAAGAATGACCCTAGGAACTGGTCCATTCCAGATGTTCTCTTTCTATCAACCAGGTGCCCTGCAAAGTCTACATCTGTGTATGCAATGAGCTCAAGGGAACTGTTCCTTGGATACCAGAGGCACAAGTTATCGTTCCCTTTGAGATACCTGAAAATTCTCTTCACCTCTTTCAGGTGTGATTCCATAGGGTTAGCTTGAAAACGAGCACAAAGACATACAGAGAACATGATATCAGGTCTACTAGCTGTTAAGTAGATAAGGGACCCGATCATACCTCGATAGTTCCGTTGGTCCACACTAATACCTGTTTCATCCGCATTGAGCCTTGAATTTGGTGAGATGGGAGTGTCAATGGGCTTGGAGTGTTCCATCCCATACTTCACGAGCATTTCCTTGATGTATTTCTGTTGATGAATCTTTGTTCCCTCCTTGGTTTGGGATATTTGAAGTCCCAGGAAGAACGTGAGTTCCCCAATGACTCATCTCAAACTCACTGCTCATGAGGACCTTAAAGTTCTCTACAAGAGTTTCGTTAGTTGCTCCAAAAACAATGTCATCAACATAGACTTGCACGATCAAAATGTCTTTAGACTCCTTCTTTAAAAACATAGTCTTGTCTATGGAACCTCGAAGGTATCCATGGGACAAGAGGAATTGAGCAAACCTTTCGTACCAAGCTCGGGGAGCTTGTTTGAGTCCGTAGAGTGCCCTCTCCAGGAAGTAGACATGGTTGGGTTGCTTCTCATCTTCGAATTCTGGGGGTTGAGCCACATATACTTCTTCCTTGAGATGTCCATTGAGGAAGGCTGTTTTCACATCCATTTGACAAAGCTTGAATCCCTTGTGAGCAACATAGGCAATTAGAAGTCTGATGGCCTCGATCCTGGCAACTGGTGTGAAGGTCTCATCGTAGTCGATTCCTTCCTCTTTCCTATAGCCTTGTGCCACTAGCCTAGCCTTGTTTCTTGCTACAGCCCCAGTATCATCGAGCTTGTTCCTAAAGACCCATCGAGTTCCTATGATGTTCTTGTTCTTGGGCCTAGGAACTAGCTTCCAAACTTTGTTCCTCTCGAACTGGTGGAGCTCCTCTTGCATGGCTTGGATCCAATCTGGTTCCTTCAGAGCTTCTTTGATATTTTTGGGTTCCACCATTGAAACAAACGCGTTAAAAGCACAAAAATTATTGAGAGAGGAGCGAGTTTGTACTCCTTTATCATAAGGGGAGATGATGTTCTCAATGGGGTGGTCCTTCCTTTGTTGAAAGTTTCTTGTATGAGTGGGTTCCCTTGCACTTGTGTCATCTTCAGTGGAGGCTTCTTTGTCATGGGAACACTCATCTTCGGCTTCTTCATTAAGTGTTTCTTCAGATATTCCTGGCAAGTTCCCTCTTTGTTCCCCCTGAATACTTGATTCTGGCAAGGTATTGTCTTGGGGAACAAGAGAGTTGGAGGTGTCTTGTAATTCTTCTGAGGAGGGAACTTCGAGGGAGATTTGATCAGTGAGAGTTGGATCTCCGTCGTTGTTCCCTGGTTGTGGGATGTTGCTTGCACTTGGATAGTCTTCATCCCTCTTCCTTGGCTCATCATCATCATCATCATCGTCTTCTTGTCTTACCAGTTTGAACAGAGTTCCCTTCCCTTGGGTCTCTGTTCCCATCTTTACGGATTTCTCATTGAAGACGACATGGATGATTTCTTCTGTCTTCATGGTTCTTTTGTTGAAAACCCTATAAGCTTTGCTTTGAGATGAGTATCGCAGGAAGATCCCTTCGTTGCTTCTGGTATCGAATTTTCCAAGATTGTCTTTGCCATTGTTATGGACAAAGCATGTGCATCCGAAGGTCCTTAGATGGGAGATGTTTGGTTTTCTCCCCTTGATGAGCTCGTAGGATGTCTTCTTGATCAAGGGCCTTGTCATGGCTCGGTTCAAGATGTATGTAGCTGTAGAATGGTTTCAGCCCAGAAATACTCAGGAACTCCGCTTTCAATCATCATGGTCCTCGCCATGTCCTCCAGGGTTCTGTTCTTTCTCTCGACCACTCCATTTTGCTGAGGAGTGCGAGGAGCTGAAAAATTGTGAGAGATCCCATTTTTCTCACAGAAGTTTAGGAACTCTGAGTTTTGAAACTCAGTTCCGTGATCAGATCTGATTGCTTTCAGTTTTAGTCCAGGCTTACTTCTGTTCTTTTGACGAAGGGCTCGAATTCTTCAAATGCTTGTGATTTTGCCTTCAAGAAAATAACCCAGGTGAATCTTGAAAAATCATCAATTAAAACGTAAATGTACCTTTTTCCACCGTAGCTAGCCGTTCTCATGGGACCACAGAGATCCATGTGAATTAGCTCTAAAGGCCTGGTTGTGCTCACCACCTTTTTGGGTTTGAAGGAGTTCCTGTTCTGTTTCCCTAGAACACATACTTCACACATTTTGACTCCTTCGAGATTGATCCGTGGAAGACCAATGACCAGATCCTGTAGATAAAGCTTCAGGATTTGATTTACACCTGCATGTCCCAGTCATCTATGCCAGAGTTCCGTGTCATCTTGGGAACTTGCAAGACACAGCTTCATTGGTGGTTCAACTTCTGTATCTACTACATAAACGTTGTTGTGCCTTCTTCCTCTCAGAATCACTTTGTTGGTCTTTTTGTTGATGACTAGGCATTCGTCTGAGTCGAAGGTGACAACGTTGTTCCTTGATCACATATCTGGGCAACACTTAAGAGATTGTATCCCAGATCTTTCACCAGGTTGACATTGCTGATTTTGATTGATCTATTTAGCAACACTTCTCCCTTTCCAATTACTTCTCCCTTGTTTTTATTGCCAAATGAGACATGGCCTCCTTCGGCATGAGTGTGGAGTGAGATGAGGATATCCTTGTTTCCGGTCATATGGTTCGAGCATCCACTGTCTATAAACCATGCATTGTTCCCTCTCACTCCCACCTACAAGGTAAAGTTAGTGTTTTGAGACCCAGGCAAGATGACTCTTGCCTGGTCCCTTGCAAGGGAAAATATTCTCATTTAAAACGTAGTCAGCGATGTTGATATCATGAGAGTTGGAGTTCCTTTGATGATTGGCATGATATTTTTGTTTGTTTAGGAACTCACGGTTTCTAAGGGTTTGGGCTCTCTTCTTGGGACATGCTTCCTTGTAGTGCCCATGAGCACCACAGTTCCAACACGTCTTGTAGTATTCTCCCAGGTAGTACTTTGGGTGTGGTCTCTGGATTCTGTTCCTATCCATGGTTTCCTTATTGTACACCCGTGACCCGTTTCCCTTAGCAATTTGGACATAAAGTCTATGTCCAGTGTTCCCAGTGTAATAATCTCTCTCACCACAACCCTGATTTTCTCCTCAAGATGAGCATTTTTCTGTTTCTCACATTGAAGTTCTAAGGCCCTACACTCATGGATTTCATGTTCACTCAGGGGTGACTTACCATTATTTGAGCATTCTCCTTTGTATCCTATGACATGTCTGGCTGGGAAAAACTTAATTTGGGAACTAGAGGCTTCAAGATGTTCGGGAGTCTTACTCAGGTTTTGCAAGAGGGTGTTCTCATCTTTCTCTAGAGTTTTGATTTCTCTTTCTAGATCTACGATGTGAGACACATGAGACTTGAGTTTTTCGAGAAGGGATATGCAGTTGGGACAGGGTTCAAGACCAACTAATTGAGCATTTATGTGTTCCTGTTTTTCCAACTTGTTTTGCAGTTTTATGTTATCTTTGACAAGACTTGAAAGGATTTTCAACAGCTCAGGTTTTTCATAGTTATTTAAAGAATAAAGAACAGTTTCAGTGGTTACCTCACTGGGTTGTTCCCCAGTGGTTTCTCCTATGGCCATGCCACACATGTCTGGGAGTGCCCATGACTCGGGATCTTCGTCTTCATCATCGCTCCAGGTAGCGATGTAGGCCTTTTTTCCATGCTTCCGGCCATCAGTTCCCTGTGGGCATTCCTTCGCGAAGTGTCCTTTCCTGTTGCACTTATAGCATGTGACATCCGAGAGATCCTTCTTTGCGGGTTTTCTTTGGGAACTCTGTCCTTTTCCCCAGTTCCCACTGTTCCTTTGGGACTTCCCTTTGTAGAAGTTTCGAAGAGCCTTTGTTACGAGAACTAGGTCCTCATCCTCTTCTTCTTCTGAGTCTTCGTGTTGTTCTTGGGTTGATTTGAGCATCTTCTCTATCTTGAGTGCGATCCCTCGATGAGCTCGAGTCTGTTCCTTATCATCGATCTTTCTCTTCTCGTGTCCCACTAGCTTTCCAAACACTTGATGGAGCATTAGTGTTCTATTTTCCGGATTTTCCTTGAACATTGTTCTCTCGTTTTCCCATTCTCCAGTCAATCCGTTGAAGAGCTGTTGGACCTTCATCTTATGGGTGATTTCTTCTTTGGTGATCCCCAAGCCTTCCATTTTGGTGCAAAGTCCTTCAAATCGGGACTGGTAGCTATCGACAGACTCTCCCATCTCCATTTGGAAGTTGTAGAACTCCCTTTTTGCATTCATCTGAAGATCTTCTCGGAGATCTGAGTTCCCAACGTGCATTTGTTTGATGGCTTCCCACATTTCCTTAGTTGTGTCAAGGTTTGCTACCCTGTCACAGTCTTGTACGCACATGGACCTCTTCAGGTATTGTTTGGCTTTGTAGTTTGCCTCCATACACTTGTATTCGTTGGGTCCCCACTTTGAGAGGTCGTTGGCTATAGCTGGATCGATTTCGAAGTTGCCTCTCTCGATAACACACCAGGCTTGGTAGTCTTGGCCACGCATCCAATCCTTCATGTCGCGTTGCCAACTTTCAAATCTTCCTGTAATAAGCCTTGGCGGCTTACTAGTGTTGTTCCCCACCTGAGTAAGTTCCTGAGCCATTTGATACCTGCGATGCTAACACAAATCTAGAGCACAAGCTCTGATACCAATTGTTGGATCGTAAACGTTAGCAAAGAGCTTGGGAACTGGCAATTAATCTGTTCCCAAGGCAGCGGAAGTAAACATTCGCAAGTATGAAAGACAATAAAAACACAGTTCCTTTATAGAGGAACCCCACTACAACCAACTAGTTGCATGGGTAAACCTCTACCTCCGCTTGGAGGATTTTGAATGACTTACTTGTATTGATTGCTTTGTTCCTTAGTTACAACAGCCGGATTCACACTTCTCTGTTCCTACGAGTTCTTCCTAACTCTAGCAACACTAGTAAATCCTCTCAACTGAGTTCCTAAGCTCACAACAGCAAATTACAAATAACTCAAACCTTGCACCGACTTCTCAGTTCCCTTGTCCTTGGGAACTTCGGCTTCACCGTCGTTGAGATCACACACTCGCCGGCGGGGACTTCTCTTCCTTTTCTTTCTTTTCTCAGGTGTGGGTGTTTGAGAGTTCTGGGAGAAGTACTCAATCCGAGTACTATTCATTTGGCTTTATAGTCCAGGTGAGCTTGGGCAGTCACATCTTTCGTTTCTGTCCAAAATGCCCTTTGCTTGATGCCCAAGTTGTACTTTCTTCACATGTGACTTTGGTTTGAACTAGGTCAACTTCTTGGATCAATCGGACCGTTGGATGAAGCGTGACAGTCTGATCCTCAGAATGTTCCTTCGGGCTGTCCGAGACAGAATCCCGCGATCTGCGCTGAACGGTCGTTGTCCTCACATGTGAGTTCCCATGTCATGGGAACTGTCTTGTTCAGAGTTCCCTTGATGGAAACTCTTCATCGTTGTAAGCTTGTGTTCTCTTGATCATTTCTGGGAGTTCCCATTTCATGGGAACTTTCCTCTTCAGAGTTCCCTTGATGGGAACTTCTGCGTTGTGAGTTTCTGTGGCTTTTGTCATTCATGGAAGTTCTTTGTTGTACCTGGTTTCCTTAGAAATACTTGAACAAACCACATTAGTTCCCTATGGTGTTTGTCATTATCAAAACTCGAAGAATGACATCGTTGATCCGTTGTTTAGAACCAGAGGTCCCAACAACGTCCCAACATAAATTTAAATTATTATTTAATACATGAAAGAAAAAAATTATAATTATTTGGATTTTCAATGCCAAAAAATGGGAATACATAACATGATGATTAAATTTAAACAACCAGTTACAAGAAATGCAAGAGTATTTGACTACTTTTGGAGGTAAATATACCCAAATACTCTAAATTTTATTAAACATGTCAAATTTAATCAAAATGGGTGTCTATATATAAAGAAAAAAATCTAGAATTTTCGCGAAAAAAATAATTTTATAAAAATACCCAAAATAATATATCTTGCATTTCGCATAAATAATCAAGAAACTTACATAGCCTTTCATAATCTGTCACTTGTCACAAATCTGGGACATGCTATTTGTACCAATCACAGTCGTCCACCTCACCAGAATTCAATAAAAAAAGAGAGAAAATGGGATATAGCATCGATGTTTGCTTTGTAAAGGCAAGCATCGCACCTCCATTTACTTCACCCTTTTTCAAATAAAAAAAGTATTAAATCCATGCATCTATATGAATTCAACCCACAAAGTATCCATGGCTCCCAAGCATCCCTCTTTTTACACACTTCTTTACTTTCTTTCTCTTCCACATCATCCAAGCACCCGTCTTTTATTCTATCATTTTATCAATTCTCAAGCATCTCAATTCTTTAATATTAAATTACAAATATATTCTTTCATTTCATATTAAATTATAATCATACCCTTTTTATTACCTCACAAAATAATATAAGAATTTATTACCATATTATTATTTACTTATATTATAAATTTAAATTATTCAGATTTTCAATGCAAAAAAAGGGAATAAATAACAAGATGTTTATATTCAACAAAACCAATTACAAGAAATGCAAGACCAGTTGACTTTTATGGAGGTAAATACACCGAAAATACGAATTTTTTTATAAAACATGTCAAATATAAAAAAATGGATCTCTATAGATAGAAAAAAAAATCTAGAATTATCGTCAAAAAAATTCATTAAAATACCCAAAATGATATATTTTACATTTCTCATAAATAATCAAGAAAATTACATAGCCTTCAATAATCTGCCACTTTCTATAAATCTGGGACATGCTATTTGCACGAATCACAACCGTCCACCTCACCTGAATTCAATAGAAAAAAAAAAGAGAGAAAATGCGATGTAGTATTGATGCTTGATTTGTAAGAGCAAGCATCACACCTTAATTTACTTCACCCATTTTCAAATAAAAAACTATTAAATCCAAAAATCTATATGATTTCAACGCACTGATAAGAGCAAGTTTATCCATGTCTCCTAAGCATCCCTCTTTTTAACCACTTCTTGACTTTCTCTTTGTGGGACGTCATCCAAACATCCCTCTTTCATTTTATCATTTCATCAATCAACTCTCAAGCATCCCAATTCTTTCATATAAAATTACAAATATATTCTTTCATTTCATATTAATTTATAAATATACCCCTTTTTATTCACTCACCAATTACTCTACATATTTATTGGAATATTATTATTTACTTATATTATAAATTCAATTATTATTAAATATATTAAAGTCAAATTTTTTAAATTATTCGGATTTTCAATGCCATAAAGCAATACATAACAAGATAATTAAATTCAACCCAACCAATTACAAGAAATGCAAGACCATTTGACTATTTTGAGAGGTAATATACGCAAAATATTTAAAACTTTACAAAAATTTGAAATATAGTCAAAATGGATGTCTATAGATAAAGAAAAAAATCTTGAATTATCGTCAAAAAAATTATTTTATTAAAATACACAAAATGATATATTTTACATTTCTCATAAATAATAAAGAAACTTACATAACCTCTCATAATCTGCCACTTGTCACAAATTTTGAAAATGTAATTTGCAACAATAACAATCGTCCAACTCACCTGATTTCAATAAAAAAAAAAGAGGAAATGGGATGTAGTATCGATGTTTGCTTTGGAAAAGCATACATCGCACCTCCATTTAATTCACCCTTTTTCAAGTAAAAAAAGTCAAGCAACTCTATGATTTCAACCCACACCCTAAGAGCAAGTTTATCCATGGCTCCCAAGCATTTCTCTTTTTACCCACTTCTTTACTTTCTCTCTCTTCCACATCATCCAAACATCCCCTTTTCATTTTATCATTTTATCAATCAACTCTCGAGTATCACAATTCTTTCATATAGAATTACAAATATATTCTTTCATTTCATTTTAAATTTTAAATATACTGTTTCTATCAAATCACAAAATACTCTAATTCTTTTATTGGCATATTATTATTTACTTATATTATAATTTTAATTTATTATATAATACATGAAAGTCAAAAAATTATAATTATTTAGATTTTCAATGCCAAAAAAGGGAATACATAAAAAGATGATTAAATTTAACCAACTAGTTAAAAGAAATGCAAGACCATTGACTATTTTTGGAGGTAAATATACCCAAAATACTCTAAATTTTATTAAACATGTCAAATATAGTGAAAATGGATGTATATAGATAGAGAAAAAATCTAGAATTTTCTCCAAAAAATAATTTTATTAAAATACCCAAAATGATATATTTTACCTTTCTCATAAGTAATCAAGAAAATTACATTCTTTCATAATCTTTCACTTGTCACAAATCTGGGACATGCTATTTGCAACAATCATAACTGTCCACCTCCCCTGAATTCAATAAAAAAAAAGAGAGAAAATGGGATGTAGCATCGATGTTTGTTTTGTAAGAGCAGGCATCGCACCTCCATTTACTTCACCCTCTTACAAATAAAAAAAGTATTAAATCCAAGCATCTCTATGATTTCAACCCACCGAGTATCCATGGCTCCCAAGCATCCCTCTTTTTACACACCTCTTTACTTTATCTCTCTTCCACTTCATCCAAGCATCCCTCTTTTATTCTATCCTTTCATCATTCAACTCTCAAGCATCTCAATTCTTTCATATAAAATTACAAATATATTCTTTCATATCATATTAAATTAAAAATATACCATTTTTATCGACTCACAAAATAATCTAAATTTTTATTGCAATATTATTATTTACTTATATTATAAATTTAAAATTTTCGGATTTGCAATGCAAAAAAGGGAAAATATAACAAGGTGATTAAATTCAACCCAACCCATTACAACAAATGCAAGACCAGTTAATTATTTTTGGAGGTAAATATACACAAAATAATCAAAAGTTTATAAAACATGTCAAATAAAGTCAAAATGGATGTCTATAGATTGAATAAAAATCTAAAATTACCGTTAAAAAAATTCATTAAAATACCCAAAATGATATATTTTACATTTCTCATAAATAATCAAGAAAATTACATAGCCTATCATAATCTGCCACTTGTTACAAATCTAGGACATGCTATTTGCACCAATCACAACCGTCCACCTCACCTGAATTCAATACAAAAAGAGAGAAAATACGATGTAGTATCGATGCTTGATTTGTAAAAGCAAGCATCACACCTTATTTATTTCACCCTTTTTCAAATAAAAAAGTATTAAATCCAAGCGTCTATATGATTTCAACCCACCGATAAGAGCAAGTTTATCCATGTCTCCTCAGCATCCCTCTTTTCATCCACTTTATTACTTTCTCTCTCTTCCTCATCATCCAAGAATCCTCTTTCATTTTATCATTTTATCAATCAACTCTCAAACATCTCAATTCTTTCATATAAAATTACAAATACATTCTTTCGTTTCATATTAAATTATAAATATACCCTTTGTACCAACTCACAAAATACTTTTCATATTTATTGGCATAATATTATTTACTTATATTATTAATTTAAATTATTATTTAATACATGAAAGTCAGAAAATTTAAATTATTCGGATTTTCAATGCCCAAAAAATAAGGGAATACATAATAAGATGATTAAATTCAACCCAACCAATTACAAGAAATGGAATACCATTTGGCTATTTTGGAGGTAAATATACCCAAATTACTCAAAATTTTATAAAACATATCAAATATAGTTAAAATGGATGTCTATCGATAAATGAAAAAAAATCTTGGGATGTAGCATCAGAGCTTGCTTTGTAAGAGAAAGCATCGCATCTCCATTTACTTCACCCTTTTTCAAATAAAAAGTTTTAAATCCAAGCATCTCTATGATTTCAACCCACCGAACGGTGGACTCGTGGCGAACTTCTAGCGGATGAATCGACGACGTCAATTTCACAAGGTCCTTGATCACCTCCTCGATTGAAATTTTTGGAGGTGCGGTGCTCAGAGATTTGTGTAGAAGGAAAGTGGGGTAGGGAAAAGGGTTAAGAGGGCAAGGACATGGCCTCCATTGGGCCGACTATTTGATGTCGCACTTTTTAGTTGTTTTTTGTGGGTAGTTTTCTAGCTAGGATTGAGTCTTTTCTAAGTTTATTGTGTTATCTTGAGTCATTTGTGTAGGTTTTCATATTATCTTAAGATATGGAGTCTGCATAAGTTTGTTTGATGTTTTGTAGGTATTTGGAGCGTTGAGGAGGAGATGTCTTGGTCTTTCAAGCTTTCTAGGAGGTGGCGTTAAAGCGGTCTTGTGGTGATGTTGATAGAAGAGTGAGAGTCGGTGCAATTAAGGATTCCAAGGTGAAGATTTCAAGATCAAGGTGCTTAAGAAGGAGCTAAAGGAAGTCTTAGAAGGCCAAGAGCGATTAAGGAAGGAACATTGAAGAAGAACCAAGCTTTGGAGCGAGTTTTGAGCGAAGAAATGAAGAAACCAAGTGTCATCCATGGTCGGTGACGACCCACACTTGGTCGGTGACGACCACTTCCGTGTGTGGCGGGATTGAAACTTGCGCCTTAAGTTAGGTTTAGTAAATGTTTTATTTATGGGCCTTTTTAAGATAGAATTTAGTTTCATTATAGAGATTTTTTCTACCACTATATAAGGATCTCTAGGGTTTTATTTTCGGGGGGGGGGGGGGGGAAGTTTTTTGGAGGCTTTGAAGAAGACGTTATTTGTGAAGAACGGAACAAGTTGCAAGTTGGTTTTCTAGGTTATTTTTATTCCAAGCTCTTTGACAATTTTTAGAGAGACTTGGAGGTTTGCTTGAGATTTGTAAGTTTGTTTGGATTTGAATTATGTCTTCTTTTTTATCTATGATTGTTGATTGTTCCATGGATCGTGAGTAGTCCACTTTTCTAGGGTTGGGGTGAAACCCGACAAGTTGTGCATGATTAAAGCATGAATCTTTGATTAAACCATCTCCTTTGAATATCTATCCTTTATCCTCTTGTTTGCTATCGATTCCTTGATGAAAATTGAGGCATGTTCAAGTTTATGATTGAATTGAAAGATTGAATTATGAATTTGGATAATATTTGGTTGAAAACGAAAGTTGAAACTTTTAGGAAACAAGTAGGGTTGCAAGTTTAGATCTTTATGAAAGTTGGGATTTTACTTGATTATTCATGGCAAAAGTCATTCATGAGATTACTATGGGTTGATTTTGATTCATGTTTGCATGCATGACTTGTTATGGTGAATCCTTTGCTCTAGATCTCTTTTAATTTGATTTTTCGAAGTTTTCTTGTTACCCGGTTAGGTCTATTACGACCCTCTTCTAGGTCGGGGCCGATCTCTTTGTTTGTCCAGATTTCTGTTGTGTTTGCGTCGAGTTGTTGGTCGGTTACGACCTGTTGTGGGTCGGTGCCGAGCGCATGCTTGTGTATTTTGTTTGCTTTGTTTTCTTTTGTTAGGATTAGTAGCTAAACGTAGATTCTTCTATCTCCCGTGGACGAACCTGACCTCCCTGTACTCAGCGGGGTTTTGATTATAAATTTATTTGTTGTCAAGAAACCCTTTCAACACTATTACAAGAATTTTGAGCCCGTTGGCTGTCACAAGGAATTTGTGCCAGGCTGCCAGCCCATTACAAAGGAAGAAATACTAAAGGAATTTGGGACGACTTCAATTATCCTTGTCGTTATCATTATTAATTTTGTTCTTATCAATTATATTATGGTGTTACTATTATATTTCTATTGTAGTTATAGCTGTGATGTCGTCTATATGAAATTGAGTATATGTGTGTATGTATGTGTGATTATTTAAATGTTAAGTGTTTGAGTTGATTTGAATGAGAAATTATCGATTTGTTTGTGAATGTTGATTGTTAGAGTTCTATGTGGTTTTTAAAACGTTCTATATACATCTCGTGCTTTCTTGCTTGAATTAGAATTGTAGTTGACCCTTCGGGGAATATTTTTACAATTTTAGGTACATTTGAGGAATTGTGATGGATTCTCTATGAAGTGGTGGAGCGGATATTGACGCGTGTCATTAGGTCTGGGTCGTTGGGATTTGGTTCACTATGTTGATAATATTATTTTCCGTTGAATTAGTTGTTGTTAGTTTCTTCAAAAATGCGTTTAGAATGGTTTGAAGGTACAAGGTGGTTAATTTTATTTTTCTAAACCTAAAGACACGTTCATGTTTTATACACTCAGTTTAAAAATAAAAGTTGGATGATTTATTTGTTTTATCGCAATGCCCGAGTTGCAAGATCTAAGTGAATTTGTTATCAAATCAACTTAAGTAGTACCCGAAAAGGTCTACTGTGGAGTAGCGCTCGGACGAAATTCGGGGTGTTACATAAAAATCGAACCGCGACTCAACCCATACGGGTCGCAAATCGGGTTAGTGCGGGTCACAGGCAACCCGAGTCGTTGAATATCCCTACGGTTTAAGGTTTTTGGGCTAGTATGCGGTTTATGAGTTGAGTTCATGGAATATGTATATATGTTTTCTTAATTTTGAGTTACGAGTCATCAAATGAGTTTTATCCAAATTAGATGATAGTATGTACGCGGAAAAAAAATAGGGTTTAGGGATTGTAGAGTTTATAGTGTCAATTTGTAGGGTTTAAGCATTACAAGATTTAGGTTAATGTTTGGTTTATATGGTTGGGGTTTAGAGGCTTTGAGTTCATAGGATCTATATAAGTTTCCTTATTTTTGAGTCACGAGTCATGAAATGAGTTGTACTCGAAATAAATGATAGTATGTACTCTAAAAAATAAAAAGGTTTAGGATGTAGGGTTTAGGGTTTCAGTTTGTAGGGTTTATGATTTAGAGTTTGTGAGGGTTAGAGTTTATATGGTTTAGAGTTTGTATGGTTTGGGTTTGAGGGTTTTGAGTTAAAATAAAAAATATTATTATATTTATATTAAAATAAATATATTTCATAATAAAAATTTTCCATGTAGATTTTATATTGTAATTTTGACAATTTTTAAAATTAATAAAGCTTAAATATTTTTTCGAGTAGGTTTTAAAAAAACTCTATTAGGTTTTTAAAAAATGTCAAAATTATTACATAAAACCTACATGACAAATTGACATATATATTATATTTTTAATTTAATATTTTATATGATTTATTTTAAATTTTATTAAACTAAAATTTTGTTTTAATTTTAAATAAAAAATATTTTATCATTCCAAAACATACTAATTTAGTAAAAACTAACGAAAACTCACAAGTAAGGGCACTAGTCAAACTTTTGATAAAGTTCAAGGTACCACTCAGAATAAGTTTTTTTCACAGCACCATCCGAAAAGGCCAAAAACTCAAGAGTACCAACCGAAATTTCTCTTTAATTTTTTGTATTTGTAAAATAAACTTTAAACGAAAATTGAATTAAATGAATTTTCTTTGTTATTGCAAATTTATTTAGGAAATTTGTACACGAATTACTTTTTTTGGAAGAAAGGTAATTGAATATATTAAGGAGAATAGAGAATGTACAGGGGCAAAAGTGAGCTATACATCACAAAAAGGGTAAACCGATGTAAGCTAACAACAAGGATCAAAAGCCAACAAAAGGCCCCACACAAAGTAAGTGGAGGAAACACGAAGACCAGGGAACCAAGAGAGACTGTTGGCGTCGTGCTTCCCCATTTAGTTGTGATAAAATTCTTAGTCATGCTAATGATTTCAACAACGCATTCCTCACAAGATAAACATCTGTTCTAAAACAGTTTTTTGTTCCTTGCTTGACAGGAGAAGTAGAAAAAATGTGCCAAGGTTGCACACGTCACCTGGAAAATGAAGCTCTATTTTCTAGGGGCAGAATTCAACCAAGTAATCCAGTCCGAGATGCTTGACCCGGAAAAGGAGACGCTCAACCAGAAGAGTACAATGGCAAAGGGTTTGATTAGTGTATGATGTCCATGTTTTTAGTATAATTTTAGTATGTTTTTCTAGGTCTTTTAGTCTAGTTTAGTTGTGTTTTTGTGAGTTTTTTGTGTCTTTCTAGTATAGTTTACATATTTTGTGAAAAGTATGGAAACTACGCTATTTGTGTGTTTTTATGTAGGTTTTGAGGCGGATTTGGATGCTTTCAAAGGACATTAGAAGAGAGGATCAAGCTGGGAAGAAGGAAGGAAGAAAATTATGGAAGAAAACCCCGCAAAATCCAAAGGAAGAAGGAAGAAATATGAGAAATAAAGTCAAGACCAACCTCGATATCGACCCTCTGGGGTTCGATATCGACCCACTCAACCCAGCCGCCCAAAATAAAAAGCCCATTAATTGTTTTTATTTCACATTATTTTATCTTTAGTAGGTTTTATTTATATGGAAACTTTTAAGAGGGATATTCTAGTATAAATACCCTTGTTTAGACTCAATATCTCTCTCACACACGTTAGAATTGAGGGGGGCGCTCCTAGGGTTTATTTTACACGTTATTTTGAAGAAAAAGGTTGCTTGGAGCACAAGCAAGAAGATTGTGGGAGATTTTCTTGTCTTCTAGGTGTGTTCTAAGACAAGTTTGAAGTTTTTAATTCAGGTAAGCCTTTAGTTTTAATTCAATTATGTTTTTTCTTAATCTCTTTGCTTGTTTTTCTCCAATCATGAGTGAGTAGTCTTCTTTTCTAGGGTTGGGGTTAGAAACCCAACATGATTGTGTATGAATGATGATGTGATGAATTAATTAATTGCCTTTTATCTATTTTCTACTTGTTTGTGCAGAAGCTTTGACGAAAGTTGAAGTATTTCATGTTCTTAACTTGATTGAAAGAAAAAGTTTTGAATTTGAATGCGAGATAAAGTTTGAGACGAAAGTTGAGAACTTTAGATCATAGCAAGTAGATTAAGTGAATTGAGTTGTGAAAATTGATTGATTTGCTTGATTAAATCAACGAAAGTAGATAACGTTATGTTAAAGGCATGATATTTATGATTTATATTATTTGAAATTGCATGATTGTTTTGTGTTGAATCCCTATCCTAGAGTTTTTTTCCTTATTTTTGAGTCAAAACCCAAACCCAGGTACCTCGATATCGACCCTGCCCTGGTACCTCGATATTAACCTGCAATTTTCTGATATCCGCTTTTTAGGTAGGTTTTTAGTATCTAGATAGATTAGATTTAGTTAGCTTTTGTGCTAGAGTTTTATGTTTTTGAGTCTTTTTGCCTTAGTTTTCGTATTTCCTTGAGATTCGGAAGCTACGCATCTTTTGTGTCATTTTGTAGGAGTTTTGGAGCTTGGAAGAAGAGTTTGGAGCATTGCAAGAGAAGATGGAGATTAAGCGCTCAAGAAAAGTCATCAAAGATCAAGTTTGAGCTTGTAAAGAGATATAGAATTTCGTTACAAGAACATAGGAAAAAGAATCGAGTCAAACGGAGTTGTAACGAATCTTCTACGCAAGTTTTACTCAAGCACGACCCAACCAAAGAACAAGCTCTCAGGCACGACCCTATAAGGGTCGTGCACGACCCCATCAAGGTCTAGCTCGACCCATCTAAATTACAAAGCTTTAGGACCGACCCTTGGAGGGTCGTACATGGCGCCGACTCTCCCTTATTCCGAGATCTTTTGTGATATATTCTATCTTTTTATTTTAGGAAGGTGTATTATCTTGTTTCCTAGGTTAAATAGGACTCCTTTTCTTCTATAAAAGGAGGCTAAACTCTTTGTTTTAGGGGGGGGGGGGGTTGAGTAGAACTTAGTGTGTTTGTTTGGGAGAAGACTTGGAAGACAAGTTGGAGAAAATTGTAAGACTTCTTTTTAGTTTAATTGAATTTTCGGTTTTATTATATGATGATGCCTTCTTCTTTCTTCTAAATGAGTGAGTAGTCTTCTTAGATTCTAGGGTTGCGTGAAAACCCAACGCGATCATACATGTATAAACTTGGATTCATGACTTGAATGCTTGAAGATCATATCTATCTATCGTGTGCTTAATTTCTTTGCAAAAGTTGAGGCAATATCTTGCAATTAACCTAAAAGCGAAAGTGTAAAGTTGGTTGCTTGATTAGATCTAATAGGATTATTTGTGAAAGTTGATATTCCTAGGTTGAAGGATAGATAGAAAGTTGTTTAATTTGCGAAGTTGACTTTTCTATGATCTAGATTGCATGATAGTTGTGAATTCTTGTTGAAAGCATGTATGGTTGTTGTTGTGGTAGCCCTAGCCCTAGGATTGCCTTTTATATTTGATTAAGTCTAGTTAATTTGCATCGATCTCGACCCACCTAGAGTCGTGCTCGAGCCCTTGTGTGTTTGTGCCCCTTCGTGTTTATTTTGCTTTTCTTAGTTTATCAACTAATCTTTGGCCCTATTCTCATTCCCGTGGACGAACCTGACTTTGCTATACTCAGCGGGGTCTTGAATATAAATTTATTTGTTCAAGAAACCCTTCAACATTTTTCCCTTTCTTCTTGTTGTTTACTTAGTTTTTCTGTTGCATTTATACCTCGATATCGACCTTGACAAGGTCGATATCGACCCCTTCCAGTGCATTTATTTAGTTGTTTTGCATTGTTCTTTGCTTTGTTTTGCCTTCTCTTTTGCTTTTTAGTTTAGTAATCAAACATAACCTTGCTTCCCGTGGACGATCCTGACCTCCCTATACACAGCGGGTCTTGACTACAAATTTATTTGTTGTCGGGAAACCCTTTCAATAGTGTACATGCAAGTGCCCCATAGGTGGTCTTCATCTTCAGTAGAGCTTATACATAACATAAAATTATCGTCCTGGAGGAGTCCCTGTAACACCCCTATTTTACAACATTGGGTATTACCGCCAGTGACCTCAGACTTTACCGTCCAAAGTCACCCAAGATTTTTAGAATGATATAGAACACTTAAAATGCGGAATAACACATAATACATAAGTCGGAAAGCATGCTCCCGAAGGAGACTTAGTTCATTACAAAATATCTTACATTGTCTTAAACTTTAAGGTTACTTGAAAACAAACACCAAATCCATCATGTCTCGGAGATAAAGTAATATTAAAACCAAAATGGAAATACAAGTACATCTTGAGCGATCTTGACTTCCTTCACTTCCGTTCACTTCGCCTTGCTATGGTTTCCTGAATCTGACATAATTCGCGAGGGGCGAAAGAATTCCAGGCAAACATGCGGAAAGAAGAATTAGTCTAGGAGACTAAGCAAGCGGGAATAGAACTTCCCGAGGGTAATTTGGTAATTTTAACTTATCGGTGAAAAGAGAGAGAAAGGTTGTGTTTACGATGGGCTTGATTTAAGTGGAGTTAAGATACGAGAATTAACGATAGCATATCCCGAAAGGGATAGCTTGAAGAGCAAGAGAAGTACTACTAGATTGTAGTCTTCTTTAGAGTAGAAGGTATGTTGGGAACTTTCATTTATTCAATCAAATCAAATAACACCCGCGCCCGTAACGGACCGAGGGCCGGATCGGTCCTTTGAGACCGGTCCGATTTTGTCATCTTAGTTGTGCCTTAGCACTTATCTTATTTAGTGGTAAAAGACGTTCGATATCCATTTATGATTTAAAGAGTATGTGGTGGGACACGGATAATCCGAGCCAGCCGAGGGAAAACTCCGTTTCCCGGCACTTAGCTAGAGTGCGCTCATCCCTCCTTGCAATCGGAGCGGATGGGATCATGATCCCGAAAGTCGTACTTCAAACGCGTAGGCACTTACGACTTAGTGGGGTTATGTAGAGGCGTTGGCTATCCCACTCCCCTCACTAGTTCGACATCGATCTCGAAACGAGATCGTAACAATCAAGATAATAACCACACTAGCATAAATAATCCTAACAAGGAATATATAAAGCAATCTATGCTAACAATAGTCGTTATTTCTAGCAATCGATATTTCATAAATTCATTTTTATTTAAGCATACAAGTCGTTCCTAAACTAGGAATTCCTAAGTTGCTTGATTAGGTAACTTACTATTGTTACTATATGTTGCACTATCTTTATTTATAATACTTCTAGAATCCTTTTTAAATTATAATGTTTATAAAAATATTCTCATGTCTTGTATAAAATATATTCCTCCCTTATTGAAATCCCACCTTATGATCATAACTATTATTTTAATATTTTTAATCTATAAACTAATATTTTCCTTATATAAAAGGTTTCCATTTTAACCAATTCACTTATTCTATAATTATCTTAGAATATTTGTAACATTCTACCGACATATTTAATTCACACTTTGGTCATGTGACTAAACCTTATACTTAGAGGTTATTTAATATTTTTCCCAAAGTCTTTCTAGTACTAAACCACTTTAAAATAATATATTTCCATGATGAGTAAATCAAGGTCAACTAGGGTCTATGTCACCAACATATATTATACTAAAATTTATATATGTACATATTACTAGAAGTCCTTAATTTGTAGTAGTTCCTACACTTAAAAGTATGCCTATTTCATATTTTTATTTAGTAAAGGATTTAATTCCTAAGTATATTTATTATGACCAAAATTATAAACATGACATATTCTAAAGTTTAATACATGCATCAATTTCTAAAGTTCTTATAAGATCAAGATGATAATATACATTATAATTTTGTAAGTTATGATTATTTATACAACCTATTTATAATATGATTGGACATGCAATAACTTTTATCTATTAGAGACTTTATTATTTATTTTATAAAGATCTATCTATTTTATAAAAACATACTATCCATATATTAATGCAATATATCTATATGTTCTAATTATTTCATAAGGTTTATTTATTTAAGAAAGAGCATGCTACAAATAAATTAATTCAATTTATTTAATTTCTCTACTTTAGCTTAAGTTACTAAGGTAACTTTAATTTGTTTCTAGTCTTATAACTAACAAGATCTTCCAACAATATTTTTATTCCACTTATTATTTATCTACTTTCCAAATATCATAAAAAGTTTAGTAAAAATATAACATAATTTAAATAAGTAGAAAAATATAAGTTGAGATTTTATACTTTCTGTATTCTATTTTACAGAACACTGGAGTGGAAGAACAGGGGAGGTGATCGGCGGCAGGGGCGGCGCAACCAGGCTCTCCGGCGGCTCGGCAGGCGGCGGCGTCGGCAGGCGTGGCGCGGCGGCGGTCCGGCGGTCCAACAGTGACGGCTCGGTGGTGGTCCGGTGGCTCAAAGGGGAAGAAAAGAGGGAATTTTGTGGTGTTTTTATGGTGTTTGAAAGGATGAACACTTAGGGATAGTGGCTGATTTTTGAAGGCTTTTAGAGTGTTTGAAAGAGGAGGAAGAAGAGAGTTTGAAGGTGTGAGAAGATGGATGAATAGGAGGCCTTTTATAGGCAAATTTGGTTGCATCCTTGATCCATGCCATGGTGATTGCAACAATGGAGGAGGAGGAGAAGGTCACCCATTGGCCCAAGGTGTGCTTCTTTGATGATGATGGTGAGTGATGCACCAAGGTGAGTCTTGCAAGGCAATGGTGGTGGAGAAGACATGCATTGGAGGAGGGTCTCATCTTACGTAACTCACATCAGACATAGTCTGATGTCTATTTTTTTTTTGTAGAAGAGAAGGTTAATTTAGTTTAAGTTAATTAGAATGGTGTGGTGTAGTAAGAAATTGCCATTAGTCTAGTGGATGGGAGTGTGGGGCGTGTGAGGGTAGGATGCAAGAGATCTCGGGTTCAAATCCCGGCTCTTGCATTCTTTTTACAAGGTTTTGTAATTTGATTCTTAGGCCTTTATGTTTTTTATTTTATGAATAAAGTTCACTTCTAAAATCATTGTTTTTAATTGATGTTATCTTCAATAAATTCCTCACTTTATTAAATTATATCCCTCGAGTTATTTTATTTAGGTTTTCGACTATAATCTTTTTATTGATAACCTTTTTCAAAGAGTAAAGTAGAATTTAATTCGATTAAAAATCCTCCTTTTTAATTTAGAGAAAATAATTTATAATAAACTTTATATTATAAAAGCTTGGAATATTGCGGATATTACAATAGTATCCCATTAAATAAGTTTCGTCTCCGAAACATAGAGAAAATAGGGCAGTACTGGGATGTAGAGACAAAAGCAATTACCGTTTAAGATTTGCAAGGATTCTATGGGGTCTAGTACCCCCTTAAGAAGATTACACTAGTGGTATTCAGGAAGACATTAACTCTGGGAAACGCCTTTGCATGTCTTGCTCGGTTTCCCAAGTTTCCCAAGTTGTACCCCTGTTGCCATCCTTGGACTAGAGTACACGGACTAAGGGTACTTCTTTATTGCGCAATTGCTTGATTCGGTGCTCTACTATCTTGATCGGTCTCTCTTCGTAGGTGCCATCCGATTGGATCCCGACATTAACAAAATTGATCACGTGGGATTCGTCGGGCACATACTTTCTTAAGAGCGACACGTGGAACACATTGTGCACAGGGTGAGCAGATGGCGGTAAAGCAACTCGATAGGCCAGATTGCCGATTCTCTCTAGGATTTCGAAGGGTCCTACATAGCGAAGGTTAAGCTTGCCTCGCTTCCCGAAGCGGAATACACCCTTTGAAGGAGATACTTTGATGAAAACTTTATCTCCTACGGCAAACTCGATGTCTCGTCTTTTTAGGTCTACATACGACTTTTGTCGACTCTGAGCGGTCAACATTCTTTGACAAATGCGGGCGACTTCGGAGGCAGTTTGCTCGATTAAGTCGGGACCTAAAAGAATCTTGTCGACGTTATCGTCCCAACAAAGCGGAGAACGACATTTTCGGCCGTACAAGGCTACGAAAGGAGCCATCTTGATGGAAGAATGCTGATGTCTCTTTATTTGGTGGTGTTTTTATATATGATTTCCTTTGTAAATATGTTTCTTTTTCCCCTTTTCTTGTGTGTTTTGTTCCTTTTTAGCTTAGTTCCCGTATTTCTATGAGATTCGGAGACTATGCGCGTTTTATGTGTTTTGTAGGCGTTTCGGCGTGGATCAAGGATCGTTTTGAAGGAGAATCGGATCATGGAGCAAGGCCCGAGCTTAAGAGGGAAAGAGAGGAGCAAGCCATGAAGAAGAACAAGAGAAAAGCCAACAAGAAGAAGGTGGAACGAGGTCCGGATCGAGTTAGAACCAACGCCGGACCCGAGATGATTTTTCGACCTCGGACCGACTTGCCCAGTAAGTCGGGCCCGAGGTGCTCCGTGTCGGTCCGAGTCGGTCGCTGGCTGGATTGGGCCCCAAGGCACGAAATTGTAAACTACCACTTTTGCCCCTCATCTATAAAGGCTCTCTTATCTTCTAATTGGAGGAGGTTCCCACACACTAGTAAGGAACCAACTCTCAAAAACTCTCAAGAGGATACTTGGAGAGCAAGGAGGAAGGAGAGGAGAAGGAGAAGAGAGGGAATCGGCATAGGAGAAGGAGATTTGATAGGTTTGGTTGATAGATTAGCTTTGCCTTGTTTTGATTTTGTGGATTGCTTTTGATTTAGTGAATGAAATTTGGCTTTGGTTTGAGATTGATGATGTTGATTGCTTTGCTTTGTGATTTGTTTGCTTTCTTTGTTTGCCATATGGAGTAGATCTCCTTGATCTTGGGTTATGGGGGAAAACTCTAGCTAGGTTGGGCTAGAAACCCCAATTCCATAAGCCTTGAGTGCTTGATCTAGGAACCCACTCTACATAGAGCTACAATTCCTTATGAAAGTAAGGAATCAAGGCTTGTGATTGGCAAAGTAACGAAAGTGAACATTTGTCCATCTCAAGACCTTGCTTCGAAGGGGATTTCCCCAATGATCGATGTGTAGAAGTGGTTGGAACGAGGGTGAAAGCACTCGATCCTATTCCGATCATCACTTATTGCTTGAATTGGGGTGGAAAAACCTTAATCTACTAGAGAAGGAACCCAAAAGCCCAAGATCTACTTTCAATCTTTGAGTTCGACAAAACCAGCTATATCGGGCCCGACTTGCTTTACGTCGGTCCCGACTTCCCTTTTCGTCGCCAACATCGGGCCCGACGTGACACTTGTGTCGGTCCCGACTGTTCTCTTTGTTTTCCTTTGTTTTAAGTTCTCCTTCCCAGCTTTCTAGTGTTTAGGCACCTCAATCGAGTAGATTTCCCGAGCGTTCGACACCCACCACGTGCTACAACGGGGTCGGGTTATAAATTGTATCTCTAGACCCTCGCATTCGTGAGCGATCAAAAGATTGGCGCCGTTGCCGGGGAATTCTAAGTACATTGAGTGCCAATTTGGTGAGTTTCTTGTATTTTGGTAGTGATTTGGGTGAGGGAATAGCCCAAACCCTTTGTTTGTTTTTGATTTGTTTTGGTTTGTGTCTTTGTTTCGTAGGTGTATGCGAGCTCGTTCCTCCCGAGGAACACTTGAGCTTGAGTTTGTGAGTGATCCGGAAAGTATTCTCAAAGAAGCCCGAAGAAGGAAAAGGATGGAGAATCAAGCTCTCCATGGTGATGAAGAGTTGGCTCGACTTAGGGCCGAAATGGCTAGATTGCAACTTGAGAAGGACAATCAAGAGGCGGTGGCAAGAAGAGAACGGGAGCAACGGATGAGGGCCGAGGCTCAACTCAACGCTCTACCCCGGAATGCACGCCAATACATGCATCCGGAGTTGAGAGTACCCGAACCGGTTATTGTGCTTCCCGAGGTTGCCAAGAATTTTGAGATCAAGACGCAATTCATCTCCCTCATCAAGCGTGATCAATTCGAGGGCCGTCCACATGAGTGTCCCATAGAGCATGTCAAACGCTTTGTGGACATGTGTGAGACGATCTCTACCGACGAGGAGATGATGGAGTATGTGCTTCTAAAGGCGTTCAAGTGGTCACTTGGGGGCAAGGCCACACATTGGCTCAAGAGCCAAGCCCCTAGGTCGATCACAACTTGGAAGGCACTCCATGATGTTTTCTTGATGAAGTTCTTCCCGCCCTCAAACACAACCGAGCTAAGAAGGAAAATTGCAAGCTTTCAACAAGGTCCGAATGAGCCTCTCTTCGAAGCATGGGACCGTTTCAAGGAGATGTTGCGCCAATGTCCTACCCATGGCCAACAACCATATGTGCTCCAAGACATCTTTTTCCAAGGCATCAATCCGGCAACGAAGGACAAGCTCAATCTCCACACCGATTGTTGGTTCATAGACTTGACACCGGATCAAGCTTGGGAGCTACTTGACAAGCTATCCGATTTTGAGGCCATGTATGGGGTGAGTCAAGCTAGCAAAGAGGTGAAAGTTCAAGGTGAAGGTGCAAGGAAGTTATATGATCCAAAGGTAGAAGACATTGTCAAGGATGTGAAGCTCCAATTCCTTGAAGGTGAAGTGAGCAAGCTTAAGAGGCAAGTCCACTACTACAAGCAAAATGCTAGAGCTTGTGAGGAGTGTGGATCCTTTGCCCATGCTACACAAGTTTGTCCAAATCAGAGCCAAGTGCGCTTGGCCGAGCAAATTGAGGAGGCAAACTATGTTCGAGGAAATTTCGGTGGAAGAGGCAACTTCAACAATGGTGGTAATGGCCGGTGGAACAACGGTCAAGCTCAAGGCTACAACAACAACTTCAACCAAAACGAGCCAAGGGCGCCGCAACCACCACCATATAGGCCACCGGGATTCAATGAGCTACAATCATTGGCTCAAGAGATGAGGGATGGGTTCAAGGAAATGAGGACCCAATTCAATGAGTTTGGTGCATGGAGGAGGCAAGTCGACAATCAATTTGCCCAAATTGCAACTCAAGCCCCGAGAGAGAATAAGAGACTTCCGGACCGACCCGAGGAGAACCCCCGAGCTCAAAACAATCAAAATGAAGTCCGGGCAATTGGATTGAGAAGTGGCCGAAACCTACCCGAGCCACACATGCCTAAGAAGAATGAAGAGAGTCGGACCGACTTACCCAGCAAGTCGGGTCCGAGGTTCCCTGAAGTCGATCCAGCACGAAGATCAACTCCTCTTCCCCGGACCGAGGTTGAGAGTGAGTCGGATCCGACGTACCCAGATGTCGATCCGACTACTCTGCCTCAGCTCTGCCCCAGGACCGTGATACACGACATCGGGCCCGACGTGGTGCCTAAGTCGGTCCAACCAGGAAATGTTGCAAGTGAAGTGGGGAAGTCCAAGGAAGTTGATCCAAGCAAGATTCAAGGTGCAACAACTCTTCCATATCCCTCAAAGAAGCCGAAAGATGTTGTTGAGAACAAGTTCAAGAGGTTTCTCAAGCTTTTGCAAGGTTTGAACATCTCTATCCCGTTCACCGATGCATTGAGCGAGATGCCATCCTATGCCAAGTTTTTAAAGGAGATTTGGAGCAAGAAGAGGTCCATAGTAGAAATGCAAGATGAGGTCAAGACCTTGGAGTTACCACAAAAGCTAGGAGATCCCAGTCGGTTTGCTATCACTATTGGTGTGGGGTCTCAAAACTTCCAAGCCTTATGTGACCTTGGGGCAAGTGTTTCGGTGATGCCCGCTAGTATTTGGAGAAGGACAAATTTAGGTGAAATTGAGCCGGCCGATATGTCCCTAACTATGGCCGACGGTTCCATCATCAAGGCTAAGGGAATATTGGATGACGTGCCGGTGCGAGTTGGAAAGTACTTTGTTCCCGATGATTTCGTGATCTTGGACATGCACGAGGACCCCTTGGTCCCAATAATCTTAGGAAGACCATTCTTAGCTACGGCGGGGGCAAGGTTTGATGTCAAAAACGACAAAGTTTCCTTTGAGATTAGTGAAGAAAAGGTCGATTTTCACTTCAACAAGGCTTTGAATGAGCCGGACGCCTTGGCTATCCTCAAACTTGAAGAGAGTGCCAAGAGAAAAAGAGAAGAAGTGGAAGTTGCTAGAGAGGTCATTGTGTTGAGAAGTGATGAAGGGTTCAATAAACAAATACAAGCAAGGGAGTTGTTGAAGCAAGTTGAGGAACAAGATGAGTCAAGGATCAATGCTAGCCCAAGGAGAAATGAAGAGTATCCTTACTTATATCCTTTTGATGTTGGTGATGACCACAATTCTTTCCAAACTTTTGATTCCTACATTTGTTTAAGTGATTTGAAAGATGACTTAGGAGACTCCAACATTTGCCTTAGTGACTTGAAAGATGAATTGGTAGAATCTCCTAGGAATTCTTTGGATAACTTTGGTGTAGGAAAAGAGGAACATGATGGAGCAAGTAAGGAGGAGAAATCTCATTCGTTGGAGGAGTATGATGAGAGAGGCCCGAGATCGAAGAGCCATGCCTATATAGACCATCGTTGGTGGTTTTATGGGTATGAGGGCAATGAGAATGGGCACAACAATGGCGAGCAATTCACCGTGTTTCACCCGCCATGAGATTGAGGTTAGGAAGTCAAGCTAGTGACTCTAAACGAGCGCTTCTCGGGAGGCAACCCGAGCTAGTAGCTTTCTTTTCGTAATTTTAGTTTGATTTTTCTTAGTTTAGCCTAGCTTTTCTCTAACCAATCTCTATGTAGTGTTTTGTGGATTTTTGGTGTTGTGTATTCTTCAAGGTTGTGTAGGATTTGATGGAGAAAGAAGTTGCAAGAGGATGGAGTAAAATTGGTGACCCGAACACCCCATATCGAGCCCAGGTAAGTCGGGCCCGACACAAGGACGTCGGTCCGACCCGATCGGACTGGGTGGAATGCCATTTTTGCCCTTTGACCTAATTTGTCCCTTTCCCCCATTAAATGCCATCCCCCACCTACCTACCATCTTCATATTAACCACCATTCTCAAAATACAACCCATCTCCCTCACACTCTCAAAATCGGCCTCCCTCTCACCATACTCGATCCACACATCTCTCCCTTTCTTCATCTCGATCCAATCACAAAAAGGCCTCCCTAGCCCGATTCTAAAGAGAAATTTCGAGTTCAATCTCGTTCTTCATCCCCCATCTCGATCTAGGTTGAGAAAGTTTGAGTTCTAAATAGATTGTTTGTTTAAAAGTCCAATATTCTTCAAATCCGGTATGTGTTACTCGATCTCTACCTATTTCCTTGGAGATTTTGTGCTTTCATTGCATAGATTGAGTAATGCCATGTTTGATTGAGAGTTTGAGCTTGAGCATCAATGGTGGATTTGCATGATTTGTGAAATTGAGCTTCAAAGTTGTTTATGCATGCTTGGATCCATTTAGAACTTCGATTAGGGATGTTTGATGGTTGAATTTGAAATTTAAGTGCATGATAGAGTGATTTGGGTTGATTTGAGGTTAGAGTCGAAGCATGAACTAGGTCGAGATCGATGTGCCCAGGTAAGTCGGGCCCGAGTTGTGGAAGTCGGTCCATCAAGTCGGACCGAGGTTGAGGATGTGTCGGGCCCGACATAGGTTGGAAGTCGATCCATGTTGCTTTTTCTCTCTTCTTGCGATATCATGTGGATTCATGTGTTTCATTGTTGGCTATAGCTTAATCATGATGTCGTATGATCATTTGCTTAGCCATTGTTAGAAGATATCCATGATGATTCATGTTGGATGGTGATGCATGTGTGTTTAGAGACTAAGTATGGGGTTCCCTTGTGTTGATGTGTTGATGTGTGTTGATGAGTGCTTTTGTTGAGTTGTATGGAGTTTATCTTGGACCCTTTTGTTTGGTTGGATGTGTGTAGGTACCATGGAGACTAGAGCTTCATCATCTCATGCGGAAAGGCCGAAGAAGAGTCCAAGAAGTCAAGACAAGAGCCAAAGTTGGATGATGTTTACTTGGAGGATGATGCGCAAGTTGAGAGTTATGCAAGGTATATGGCGCTTAAGCATCACACAAGGTGGCTTGATTGGGAAACTTGAAGAAGATGGACATGGATCAAGCTCTTCCAAGGTGCTACTCCCACATCGGTCTCAATGGGATGCTAAGGTGGGACAACACCCACTATCCCGCCCTCACCTCGGAATTCATGGCCACTTTTGAATGCACTTATGATAATATGGAGGATGAGGAAGGGGCGATCACCTTCCAATTGGGCAATGAGGACCACAATCTCTCTCTTAGGGACTTGGCTACCTACTTCGGGTTTCCATGTCCAAAAGAAGAGACCGACGTCGACAACGAGAAGGTGAACCAAGTGTGGTGGCATGTGGCCGGGAAGAGCGAGATGAGAAAGGGTGCCACCAAAACCGAGATTGCTAGCCCTCTTTTTCGGGTCATGGTGCGAGTTTAGGGATGTGCAATCTATGCTCGTCCTAAGTTGAACAAGCCGATGAAGGAAGAGATTATGTTGCTACATGAGATGCTCTTCCACACCGAGAAGCCCATGAACCTTGCATGGGAGTGGGTCAACATGGTGCGAGACTTCCAAAGCTCCTCTTGGATCTACTTCGGCGGGATGATAGCAAGGCTAGCCGTGCGTCTAGGAGTCGACCTTAACAAGTATTCTTCGGCTCCGAATGGTGTTGAGTATATGAACATGAAGTATTTCAAGAAGGCCAACATCATCAAGGAGAAGCTTTACATGACTTCTTTGGCCCCTCACTCGAGCTATGATGGTGTGTCCATCCGGTTGGTGCCCAACCTCTATGATCTTTCTCGGTATCACAATTGGTACCAAGTGTGGGCCGGCAAGCCACACTCATTTGGTGACCCCGAAGGTGCAAGAGAGGGGCGGCGACAACAACCTCAACACATTCGATTTACTTCCCCTCCATCTTCACCGGATTTCGACCAAGATAACTTTGTGTTTGCACCTCGTGGGGAAGACATGGACGTCGATCAAGAGCAAAATGAAGAAGATGAGCGCTTCCAAGGCTTGATGGCCAACCTCCGAGCCACGCACCAAGCTCCAACATTGGCGGACCGACGTACACATGGCATCGGGCCCGACTTCCATCAAAGTCGGTCCGGTGCCTTCTATGGTGATGAGGTCCCGAGGCACTATGAGCATGGAGAGGGGAGTGGTGCAAGGCAAGAACAAGCTCAAGGTGGCGGTTATGAAGGCTACGCCCAATGGTATGGTCCGGGAATGGTGTTTCCCGAGCGACAACAAACGGTGGACATGTCCTTCTTGGCCAACCAAATGGCCCATCTTCAACTTCAACAAGAGAATGTTCTTCAAGAGGTCCATCAAGTGAATCTTCAACAACAATACATGTACCAACAACAACAACAATTTCTTCAACAACAAGGTTCTTTCCAAGCTAGCCAAGAAGAGATGAACTGAGCCCTCGGCTACACTAGGCGAGAGGTGGATGAGCTTAGAGAGGTGGAGGACCAAAGGTGGCGGGTCCAAGATAGCTTCAACACATGGATGAACGGGAACTTCCCTTCCCGTGAGGACCAATGGACGCGCCCGGATCCTCAACTCCAACCACCACCACAAGACTTCTACCAAGAGCAAGTGTACGAGAGGGAGCGGCAAGCGAGACTCCAAAGCGGATATAGGCGTGACAACCCCTTCGAGTGATTCTAGACATGCCATTGAAGAATAAAGAAATTGTGAGCTCTTTGTACTCTTCTCTCTTGCTTTTAAATTTTGGTTTCCTTGTTTGATGGGGACATCAAAATTTTAAGTATGGGGTGGGGGTAAGTGTGCTCATGATTTCACTTGCTTGTGTGTGTTTGTTATTTTGAGGATATTTGGTTTTCGGTTTCTAGTTTGTGTTTGGGATGTTTGTTTCTTGGTTTGTGGTTAGTGGAATGACATGGATGATTGATTTGGTTTTGAATGGATGAGTCTTTGTTTTTGTTTTTGTATAGAGAAATTTTTGCAAAAATCCATAAAAATTTGAAAAATTGTGTTGAAAACAATAAAAAGATTTTGTGTTTTGTAGTTTTTGGACTAGAAATTCCCATCTTAGATGTCCAAATGAAAGCTAATGATGATGTGAGCATGTAAATTCCTTTGCATATTTTTGGATGGTTTAGCCTCTAAAAAGATGTTGCTTTTGATGTGATCATGATATCTTGCTTGTTTTATCGAACATGTGAGTTCTAGGATGAGTTCTTATGCAACTAAGTATGAGTGACCCTTGTGAGATTGATTTTTGGCCATTTTAGGGATGCTTGTTCATATTTGCATATCCCTCATGTTTCTTGTGTGATTAGCTCATGCATGCTTAGTAAAACTTGCTATTGCGGTGTTTATCTATTTTCCAAGACCGTCATGAGATTTGTCCTAGCATTTTCACATTGATTTTGAACTTTGTTCTTTTAGTCACATAAATGTTCCATATCCTACCATGAAGTGAATCCTTTGTTTGTAGCCCCGTTTTAGCCTAGGCCTTTGTTTGAAACTCCTCAAAAATATTATTCCTAGCCTTATATGACTTGACCCTTATGGGATTGGACTTTAGAAGAGAGGTTTGGATTGTATTTGAAGAGTTGAGATTCTCTTTGATTTAAGGGCAAAGAATGTTGTTATGAATCATGTGGGTAGTGCATCTTTGTTGTGCAAAAAGAAAATGAAAAAAAAAGGAAAGAAAGAAAGAAAGAAAATGTTGGAAATGGAAAGTGGAATGAAGGTAAAGAGCTTAAGTGAAGAAAAAGGGTCCGACCGAGTTACACACCACATCGGGCCCGATGTCATAAGAAAGTCGGTCCAGTGTAGAAAGTGTGGAAAATCCAACAAAAAGCCTAAGAGCAAAGATGAAGTGGAATGTTAAGTGAAATTTTGGGTTGAAAGGAAAAATGTTAAGTCTTTTGGATGAGTGTGAAATTGATTGTGGAATTTTGGTGAAGTTGGTGAGAGTTTAGGTTGTTCAATCCCCATTGTAAGCACCACAAGACCAAATAATTGCCACCTTGAGAAATACCAAAAGCCCCATTACAACCCGGCCGAATGGAACCTCTTTGAGGACCTCCATTGAGCCAAGTTCGAATTCTTTGTGTACTTTGTATTAGGCATCTCTAGGTGGAGGATTTGGTGATATTAGCTTCAATAGTAAAGTCCTTACTTGCATGATTTTTGAGCTTGAGTGTTCATTGCTATACCCATACACATGATGAGTGATACACATTCACATATCCCTAAAGTGAGGCTTAGTTGCATTGACTCTATTCCTTGGAACACTTAATCATGTGTGATGACGTAATCTTGCTTGAATATCAATCACTTGTGCTTAAATGTGTTTTCATACGAGGCTTTACTTGAAGATTATGTTTCGGCCTTGCTTACATTGTTATTGATTGAGGACAAGCAAGTTTAAGTATGGGGTATTTTGATGTCTCTTTATTTGGTGGTGTTTTTATATATGATTTCCTTTGTAAATATGTTTCTTTTTCCCCTTTTCTTGTGTGTTTTGTTCCTTTTTAGCTTAGTTCCCGTATTTCTATGAGATTCGGAGACTATGCGCGTTTTATGTGTTTTGTAGGCGTTTCGGCGTGGATCAAGGATCGTTTTGAAGGAGAATCGGATCATGGAGCAAGGCCCGAGCTTAAGAGGGAAAGAGAGGAGCAAGCCATGAAGAAGAACAAGAGAAAAGCCAACAAGAAGAAGGTGGAACGAGGTCCGGATCGAGTTAGAACCAACGCCGGACCCGAGATGATTTTTCGACCTCGGACCGACTTGCCCAGTAAGTCGGGCCCGAGGTGCTCCGTGTCGGTCCGAGTCGGTCGCTGGCTGGATTGGGCCCCAAGGCACGAAATTGTAAACTACCACTTTTGCCCCTCATCTATAAAGGCTCTCTTATCTTCTAATTGGAGGAGGTTCCCACACACTAGTAAGGAACCAACTCTCAAAAACTCTCAAGAGGATACTTGGAGAGCAAGGAGGAAGGAGAGGAGAAGGAGAAGAGAGGGAATCGGCATAGGAGAAGGAGATTTGATAGGTTTGGTTGATAGATTAGCTTTGCCTTGTTTTGATTTTGTGGATTGCTTTTGATTTAGTGAATGAAATTTGGCTTTGGTTTGAGATTGATGATGTTGATTGCTTTGCTTTGTGATTTGTTTGCTTTCTTTGTTTGCCATATGGAGTAGATCTCCTTGATCTTGGGTTATGGGGGAAAACTCTAGCTAGGTTGGGCTAGAAACCCCAATTCCATAAGCCTTGAGTGCTTGATCTAGGAACCCACTCTACATAGAGCTACAATTCCTTATGAAAGTAAGGAATCAAGGCTTGTGATTGGCAAAGTAACGAAAGTGAACATTTGTCCATCTCAAGACCTTGCTTCGAAGGGGATTTCCCCAATGATCGATGTGTAGAAGTGGTTGGAACGAGGGTGAAAGCACTCGATCCTATTCCGATCATCACTTATTGCTTGAATTGGGGTGGAAAAACCTTAATCTACTAGAGAAGGAACCCAAAAGCCCAAGATCTACTTTCAATCTTTGAGTTCGACAAAACCAGCTATATCGGGCCCGACTTGCTTTACGTCGGTCCCGACTTCCCTTTTCGTCGCCAACATCGGGCCCGACGTGACACTTGTGTCGGTCCCGACTGTTCTCTTTGTTTTCCTTTGTTTTAAGTTCTCCTTCCCAGCTTTCTAGTGTTTAGGCACCTCAATCGAGTAGATTTCCCGAGCGTTCGACACCCACCACGTGCTACAACGGGGTCGGGTTATAAATTGTATCTCTAGACCCTCGCATTCGTGAGCGATCAAATGCCAGCTATTGTTGTAAGTGAATTCTATGAGGTGTAAGCTGTCATCCCAACTTGTGGTGCGGTCTAGCGCGCAAGCTCGTAGCATATCCTCAAGAGTTTGGATGGTCCTTTCTGATTGACCATCGGTTTGAGGATGAAATGCTGTGCTGAATTTCAGTTCTGTGCCCATGGCCTTATGTAGTCCTTTCCAGAAAGAGGCCATGAATCGACCGTCCCGGTCGGAGATGATTGTCTTTGGGGTTCCATGGAGGCGAACTATTTCCTTGACGAAGACCGTTGCTAGCTTTGGAGTTTTCCACTTCTTCTGAATGGGATAAAGTGAGCACTTTTGGTAAGCCGATCCACAATGACCCAGATAGCATCTTTTTGCTTTTGAGTTCTTGGTAGGTCGGTCACGAAATCCATTGCAATGTCTTCCCATTTTCATTCTGGCACTGGTAGGGATTGCAATTTTCCTCCACGCCTTCTGTGCTCAATCTTTACCTTCTGGCAAACCAAACACTTAGATATAAACTCTGCGACATCTTGCTTCATGCTTGGCCACCAGAAATTTCTACGTACATCTTTGTACATTTTACTTGCTCCAGGATGTACCGAATAGGCAGATGAGTGGGCTTCTTTCAGGATAATTTTTCGAAGCTCGTCCACTTCTGGCACATAGATCCGATTTTGGAACCAAAGGGAACCGTCATCTTGAATAACGAATCCCGATGCCTTGCCTATTTGCACTTCGCCACTGATTCTGATCAACATAATGTCGTCTGTTTGCTTCTCCTTGATGTCTGCAATCAATTCGGATTGAATCTCCAATGTGTTTAGGCATCCCTGTTGTCTTCCAAACCAAACCTCAATGCCTTCTCTGATGAGTTCTTGTTGCAGCTTTGGTTGGGCGGTTAGCATTGCTATCATGCCCTCTTGTTGCGTCTTTTGACTGAGAGCATCTGCTACGACGTTAACTTTTCCTGGATGATAGAGTAGCTCTATGTCGTAGTCTTTTAGCAGTTCTAGCCATCTCCTTTGCCTCATTTTTAGCTCCTTCTGTGTGAACACATACTTCAAGCTTTTGTGATCCGTGTAGATCTGACACTTAACCCCGTACAAGTAGTGTCGCCAAATCTTTAAAGCGAACACTACCGCTTCCAATTCGAGGTCGTGCGTTGGATAATTTACTTCATACACCTTGAGTTGCCTTGATGCATATGCGATCACTTTCCCATTCTACATGAGCACGCATCCCAACCCTTGCTTGGAGGCATCACTGTATACTACATAACCATCGTGTCCATCTGGCAGAGTTAACACTGGTGCACTCGTGAGGCATTTCTTGAGTTCTTGGAACTCTCCTCACATTTTTCATCCCACACAAACTTCTTGTGGGTCTTCCGGAGTAACTTCGTCATGGGAAGAGCGATCTTCGAAAACCCTTCGACGAATCTTCGGTAATACCCTTAGAGATTGGGCCAGTACCCGGCTCGAGGCTTATTGAGAACTCGACTTCTCGTCGAGGAGGTAACCCGGGGAGTTCGTTTGGGAAGACGTCGGGGAACTCTCTGGCCACGGGGATCTCTTGGATGTTTACCACCTTCTTCTCTGTCGACTCTAGGTAGCAGAGGTACCCAACGCAGCCCTGACTTAGTAGTTTCCTGGCTTTCATGGCGTTGATCACCTTTCCATTTTCTTCCTCCCGTTTTCCCTTGAACTTGCAAATGTGTTTTCCTCCCGAGTTGATGGTCACGGTTCGGGTGTAGAAGTCAATTACTTCTCCGTGCAGAGACAACCAATCTCTTCCGAGAATGATGTCATATGGATCCATGGGGATGCATATCAAGTTGGAAGGAAAATTTCCTCCTTGAATGCATAAGGGGAACTTAGCTAATTGTCTTACCCCTATCATCTTTTCCCCATTTGGCAGGTTCACAATAAACGGTTCACACCTCTCAAGATTGTCTAATCCTAAGAGTTCTACACACTTTTCGGAAATGAAGGAATGCGAAGCACCGGAATCGAAGAGTATGAATACATATTTAGAGCGGATATTAACAGTACCTTGGTAGGTAGGTTCTTCAGGCTTGTCTGTGGTGCGCATCTCATACAATCTCTGTCCTTGACTCTGTGGATACATAGGCCCTTTGTTCCTCTGATTGGTTGTAGACTGGACGGATGTAGTTCCTGTTGGCTTGTTTGATGCCTGTGGTCGCTGGGTCACAGCGTTTGAGCGGGTTTGACTCGGGGAATTGGTTGGCCGCCTTCAGAACTGTTGGAGATGTCCATCCTTGTTGCAATTGAAGCACTTCTTGAGTGGTTTGGGACATTTCCGGTTTATGTGGCCCGGTTCTGCACAGTTGTGGCAAATGAGTGGGGGCCTTGCAGATTCAGTCCGAGGGCCAGGTCTTGACCCTGCTGATGAAGCTTTGAGCTTGCTCTTCTTCGACCATTGAGAACCCTAAGGAGATGCTGGCCTCTTAAATCCACTGTGGTTTGAATGGTGAGGCTTTCCTCCACCAAATTTCTTGCGCTCAGGAACTTTTAAGGTCGTCTCCATCCGATGAGCATGATCCACGTACTCCTCCAAAGTGTTGAAGGAGAAGTTTGCCATCCAAGGCTTGATGTGATCGCTCATCCAGCGGTGAAAATGCTTGATCTTCTGCTTTTCTGTGGTTATCTCCTCTTCAGCATATTGTAGGAGATGATTGAACTTCTTGGCTCTCTCAAGCACATTTAGCCCATGCAACTTTGGGGAGTGGAGCTCGTCCAACTTTTCCTCTCGCATAGATTCTGTGAAGAAGCGGTGCATCATCTTATCTCTAAACATAACCCAACTCAGGTCTGGACGGCTTGATAGGCTAGAGCTTTCCCACCATTCACCTGCTTCACCCTTCAATTTCAGTGCAGCCATGTGCACCTTATCTGCTTCAGCACAAGGGATGTTTCGTAGAAGCCTCTCCACATGAGAAAACCAGTATTGTACTCCTGACGGGTCCCCGGTTCCGTCGTATGAATCAGGCTTCATAGCGTTGAAGGCCTTGATCCCTTCAGTGAAGCTAACCAGATTTCACTTCACGGGAACCACCTCAATCATGTGACCCACTTCTTCTTGTACCTCTTCTGGCACCACGTTTGGTGAATCGGGGTTCACGGGCTTAGGAACCGCGGCAGGGATCTCTTCTCGTATCAATTGTTGTACGAGAGTGCGTAGTGCATTCACAGTTTCTGCGTTGAATGCAATTGGTGCTGCATGTGCTTGGGGCAGGTTCAATCCGAGCTCTCCTCGGGCTTCTGACTCGCCATCGTCATTTCCATCTCTAGGTCCAGTGGTGTTGCGATTAGTAGCTCTTGTGTTGACCATCTGAAGGTTTTTGGGTTTTGTTTCTACTTGTTAATTCGTTAAAGTATGAAGAAGGAATAACTCAAGTTCTAATAGTGAAAAGAAGAATTTCATTGATAGATCCATAACAAAAAGTACAAGGCTTTTATAACTTAAGCCGTTTTAACTGGAAAGGGAAATTAAGCCGCTTCGACTTCCTATAGACAAAATGGAGTCGAAAGAAGTGGTCTATGCTCACTTCTTGAAAAAGGGAAATACAATCCTAGTGAAATCTAGATACGGTCGGCGTAAGCATCGAGGAATCCTTCCTCGAAGAGGGTCTCGTTAATAATCCCCGTGTCGTTGCTGAGGAGGATGTTGGCCTGCTCAATCCTACGATGGCGACGGTTTTCACGGGCCTGAAGCTCCGCGATGCAAATCCGAAGTTGGAGCCTCTCCGCTCGCTCCCTTTCCGTCTCCATAATCCATTCTCTTTGGTGGCTCTCAAGCAGGCCACGGTTCACCCTCCAACTTCTGGTGGGGACCACGCCGGATGGTGCGGGCGCGTTGACTAAAGGTTGACGAGTCTGACGGTTGGAAGATTCTCCCTCCATCCAAGTGGTGAATCCTTCCATCTGTATCTCCCTAGGTGCCTGCCTTGCCCGCTCAAATAGAGAGGGCGGTCCATAGCGTCTCTCCACGGAGTGATCAACATTCATGGATTGGAGCTGTCGTAAGAGCTCCTCGTCCTCGTGACACCAAAAATGTCTCATCGGTGGCATAGGCTCCTCGGGCTCGGGCGCCCGTGGGGGTGAGACGGCTTCCATTCTTGGCATGACCCTTGGGACTTCGATCATAGGGGGCATCGGAGCCGGTGGAACATACTCCCACTCGGGACTTGTCGGCGGCGGCGGTGGTGGTGTTTCTGGGTCGATTACCACCCCGTCTTCGTCTTCTTCTTCCGACGCTTCGTTCATAGCGCCACACTCTGCTTGTGCCTGCCACAATAACTCCAACTCCTCGTCATCAAACTCGTCCTCTTCTCCATGCCCAAAGTCATGATCGGGCACCAACTCCTCGTCCTCCTCGTCGGAGAAATCTTCGGGTTCATACCCCGATGCCATCTCTTCATTTTCCGAGGGATAATCCTCGGGCTCGTACACGGGTGATGGGGGCAGTTCGACGGGTGCAAGCTCATCATCTGATAGTCCGATAGGTAGGTTAGGATCTTCCTCAGGATCTTCTTCCGACTCTTCCCATGGCTCACCGATTTGGTCGATCTCCATATTGACCCCGAGGTGACCATCCTCGTCAATGTAGGGAAAGTACGGGTTCGGGGCTTGCATCCCGAAGTTGGCTTCGTTGAAGTGATTCTCAAGATGGTTGTGGTTTGGGTTGGCCATGGTTTTTCTGAGGAAGAAAGAAAAGAAAAGGCATTATTAGAGAACCTCCATAGTTTCTATAATAGGAAGATGTAGTGAACGAAGTCAAAACCTTGAAAACTTGCTAAATCAAAATTTCACTTTACGCTTTTCATTTTCTTGGCCCTATTATGACGCTAAGGTTTTCTTCTTTTATCCTAATGACTTTATGAAATGAGTTTTGTGATTACTAATCAAATTTTCTCGTATAAGAGTATATAAGTTCTTCTAAGGTGAAAGTATAAGATTCTAGTGATAGATTCCTAGAGAACACTTACATTATTGATAAGAAAAGTTCATACCATTTTAAATTTTTCAAAAGGTAGAAGAGATATTTGAGAAAAGTTAGTTAGTTCTAGAACTAAGTATTTGCTATTTTAGGGTTCCTAATATTTTCGGAAAATATTTTCTTAGCTAAGAATTTTAACTTGTAAGGTTACTATTCCTATGTTTTCATTACAAGAGTAAAGAAGGAAATCTTCTAAAGTTTGAAGTCCTATGTAGCGGAAGTAGAGGTTAAGGTTTTAAAAGCTCTCGGTTTTCAAAAATTCTCGGTTTTAAAACTTTTCGATTTTAAAACGAAACGTTTAGCTCTGATAACATAATTGTAACACCCCTATTTTACAACATTGGGTATTACCGCCAGTGACCTCAGACTTTAACGTCCAAAGTCACCCAAGGCTTTTAGAATGATATAGAACACTTAAAATGCGGAATAACACATAATACATAAGTCGGAAAGCATGCTCCCGAAGGAGACTTAGTTCATTAAAAAATATCTTACATTGTCTTAAACTTTAAGGTTACTTGAAAACAAACACCAAATCCATCATGTCTCGGAGATAAAGTAATATTAAAACCAAAATGGAAATACAAGTACATCTTGAGCGATCTTGACTTCCTTCACTTCCCTTCACTTCGCCTTGCTATGGTTTCCTGAATCTGACATAATTCGCGAGGGGCGAAAGAATGCCAGGCAAACATGCGGAAAGAAGAATTAGTCTAGGAGACTAAGCAAGCCGGAATAGAACTTCCCGAGGGTAATTTGGTAATTTTAACTTATCGGTGAAAAGAGAGAGAAAGGTTGTGTTTACGATGGGCTTGATTTAAGTGGAGTTAAGATACGAGAATTAACGATAGCATATCCCGAAAGGGATAGCTTGAAGAGCAAGAGAAGTACTACTAGATTGTAGTCTTCTTTAGAGTAGAAGGTATGTTGGGAACTTTCATTTATTCAATCAAATCAAATACCACTCGCGCCCGTAACAGACTGAGGGCCGGATCGGTCCTTTGAGACCGGTCCGATTTTGTCATCTTAGTTGTGCCTTAGCACTTATCTTATTTAGTGGTAAAAGACGTTCGATTTCCATTTATGATTTAAAGAGTATGTGGTGGGACACGGATAATCCGAGCCACCCGAGGGAAAACTCCGTTTCCCGGCACTTAGCTAGAGTGCGCTCATCCCTCCTTGCAATCGGGGCGGATGGGATCATGATCCCGAAAGTCGTACTTCAAACGCGTAGGCACTTACGACTTAGTGGGGTTATGTAGAGGCGTTGGCTATCCCACTCCCCTCACTAGTTCGACATCGATCTCGAAACGAGATCGTAACAATCAAGATAATAACCACACTAGCATAAATAATCCTAACAAGGAATATATAAAGCCATCTATGCTAACAATAGTCGTTATTTTTAGCAATCGATATTTCATAAATTCATTTTTATTTAAGCATACAAGTCGTTCCTAACATCGAGAAATAGTATAACGACGGATAAGAAAGGGCACAAGGGGAAATTCCACTTGCCTTAGCGTAATCGAGTTTAGCAACGAGCTTTTGACGAAAATTAGGCGAGTTCCTACTATGAGCGAGGATTCCGACCTAATGATATAGAATTTACGAAAAAGCTCAAAACACGATTTTTACTTTAGTGTTCGAAATACCTCTTATACTATTTATAAGAGGGTTTACGTTTCTAAATTATTATAATAATAATTTAGAAAGTCATTTTCCTAAAATAATAATATTCCTTTATTATTATTTTAGTTTTGGTAATATCCTTATTATTCCGAAAATATCTTTATTAAAATAATTATTAAATTAATTCTTTTAAAAGGATTGTAATTACTTTCAATATTCTTATTACCTAAAAATATCATACTCAAGTTCCTTTACTTAGAAGTTTCCTAAACTAGGAATTCCTAAGTTGCTTGATTAGGTAACTTACTATTGTTACTATATGTTGCACTATCTTTATTTATAATACTTCTAGAATCCTTTTTAAATTATAATGTTTATAAAAATATTCTCATGTCTTGTATAAAATATATTCCTCCCTTATTGAAATCCCACCTTATGATCATAACTATTATTTTAATATTTTTAATCTATAAACTAATATTTTCCTTATATAAAAGGTTTCCATTTTAGCCAATTCACTTATTCTATAATTATCTTAGAATATTTGTAACATTCTACCAACATATTTAATTCACACTTTGGTCTTGTGACTAAACCTTATACTTAGAGGTTATTTAATATTTTTCCCAAAGTCTTTCTAGTACTAAACCACTTTAAAATAATATATTTCCATGATGAGTAAATCAAGGTCAACTAGGGTCTATGTCACCAACATATATTATACTAAAATTTATATATGTACATATTACTAGAAGTCCTTAATTTGTAGTAGTTCCTACACTTAAAAGTATGCCTATTTCATATTTTTATTTAGTAAAGGATTTAATTCCTAAGTATATTTATTATGACCAAAATTATAAACATGACATATTCTAAAGTTTAATACATGCATCAATTTCTAAAGTTCTTATAAGATCAAGATGATAATATACATTATAATTTTGTAAGTTATGATATTTATACAACCTATTTATAATATGATTGGACATGCAATAACTTTTATCTATTAGAGACTTTATTATTTATTTTATAAAGATCTATCTATTTTATAAAAACATACTATCCATATATTAATACAATATATCTATATGTTCTAATTATTTCATAAGGTTTATTTATTTAAGAAAGAGCATGCTACAAATAAATTAATTCAATTTATTTAATTTCTCTACTTTAGCTTAAGTTACTAAGGTAACTTTAATTTGTTTCTAGTCTTATAACTAACAAGATCTTCCAACAATATTTTTATTCCACTTCTTATTTATCTACTTTCCAAATATCATAAAAAGTTTAGTAAAAATATAACATAATTTAAATAAGTAGAAAAATATAAGTTGAGATTTTATACTTTCTGTATTCTGTTTTACAGAACACTGGAGTGGAAGAATAAGGGAGGTGATCGGCGGCAGGGGCGGCGCAACCAGGCTCTCCGACGGCTCGGCAGGTGGCGGCGGCGGCAGGCGTGGCGCGGCGGCGGTCCGGTGGTCCAGCAGTGGCGGCTCGGTGGTGGTCCGGTGGCTCCAAGGGGAAGAAAAGATGGAATTTTGTGGTGTTTTTATGGTGTTTGAAAGGATGAACACTTAGGGATAGTGGCTGATTTTTGAAGGCTTTTAGAGTGTTTGAAAGAGGAGGAAGAAGAGAGTTTGAAGGTGTGAGAAGATGGATGAATAGGAGGCCTTTTTTAGGCAAATTTGGTTGCATCCTTGATCCATGCCATGGTGATTGCACCAATGGAGGAGGAGGAGAAGGTCACCCATTGGTCCAAGGTGTGCTTCTTTGATGATGATGGTGAGTGATGCACCAAGGTGAGTCTTGCAAGGCAATGGTGGTGGAGAAGACATGCATTGGAGGAGGGTCTCATCTTACGTAACTCACATCAGACATAGTCTGATGTCTATTTTTTTTGTAGAAGAGAAGGTTAATTTAGTTTAAGTTAATTAGAATGGTGTGGTGTAGTAAGAAATTGACATTGGTCTAGTGGATGGGAGTGTGGGGCGTGTGAGGGTAGGATGCAAGAGATCTCGGGTTCAAATCCCGGCTCTTGCATTCTTTTTACAAGGTTTTGTAATTTGATTCTTAGGCCTTTATGTTTTTTATTTTATGAATAAAGTTCACTTATAAAATCATTGTTTTTAATTGATGTTCTCTTCAATAAATTCCTCACTTTATTAAATTATATCCCTCGAGTTATTTTATTTAGGTTTTCGACTATAATCTTTTTATTGATAACCTTTTTCAAAGAGTAAAGTAGAATTTAATTCGATTAAAAATCCTCCTTTTTAATTTAGACAAAATAATTGATAATAAACTTTATATTATAAAAGCTTGGAATATCGCGGATATTACAGTCCCCACGAATGAAGCTTGGAACGGGTGGTAAGCTTTTTCAACGCCGCCATCCATAATATGAACTTGGCACGTTGGAGGCTCAGCTTCCCCCAAACGACAAGCCACCAGGCGACAGTAGGAGCTGGTGTGCGAAGGAGATCGTACACGTTGCGAGTGGAGTACTTGAAACTGCTTTGCATCATAATTTTTGTAATATCAGTGTTGTTTCCCATGCTCAGCAATTCGTTTTTGATGGAGATCAACCCATTCCAGTACGGACTCGCACTAGAGAGTTCGAAAATGTTCCCTTTAAGAACATGAACTCTAATCCATTGAGCCCAAATGTTCTCCTTGTTTCTAGAGAGTTCAAAAATGGAACGCATTAGGCTTGCTTTGTTCTACGACAACAACTCCTTAAATCCAATTCCACGCTCGTTATGTGGTTTGCAAACCCGGTCCCAAGCAATTGGGTGCCTCATTCCATGGTCGGTCTCATTCTAAGGATAGGATCCAAGGATGTTATTTAACATGGTCATGACGGCTGAAGGAACCTTAAACACATTGGCCCAAAATGTTTGGATCCCGAAAAGGACGGACCTAAGGAGTTCGACCCTTCCGGCATAGCTGAGGCATTTGGCAGACTAGGATTGAATGTGGGCCGTGATTTTAAGGATGAGGGGATTAAATTCAGAGACAACCATGGATTTGGAGCAAAGCGGGATGCCCAGGTATTTGAGCGGGTACGAGCCGACCGAGAGAACCGTGGAGGTGGCAAGAGAGCTTTGGGTGTTGGAGGGAAGGCCCGCCAAATAAATATGGGATTTAGCAAGGTTTGCTTGGAGGCCGGAGAAAGTAGAGAACAAGTCGATGGCTTGTTTGAGGAATGGTGATAGAAGGGGGTCAGCACGGCTAAAGAGGAGAAGATCATCTACAAAGCAGAGGTACGCGATCCCATGCTTGCCACATTTGGGGTGGACGTTGAAATTCGGGTCTCTAGAATAGAGGGCAATGAGGCGGGAGAGGAAGTTCATGGCAAGGACAAAGAGATATGGGGACAAAGGGCTTGACGAATCCCACATAGCCCTTTAAAGAAGCCTTTGTGACATCCATCGAGGTTAAGGGAAAATATGGCTGAGATTATACACTCCTCAATGAGTTTGATGAAAGAAGACAGGTAGCCAAGGAGGAGAAGGAGCTAGAGAATGAAGGAATGCTCGAGGCAGTCAAAAGCTTTGGTGAGATCAATCTTTATAGCGCACATGAGGGAGACATTCGATTTTCTATAGCCCCTCATCAATTCTTGTGCAAGCTCGATATTATGTTGAATCAACTGGCCAAGAATAAAAGCACTTTGTTGCGGGCCCACCAAATTGGAGATAACATTTTGGATTCGGGTGGCTAAAAGTTTGGAGATGACTTTGTAAAGAAGAGAGCAACAAGAGATGGGTTGAAGGTCATTTATGGTGGTTGGATTGACGTTTTTAGGAATAAGAGAAATGGAGCAATGGTTGATGTGCATAAGAAGCTTTCCCGAATTGAAAAAATCAGCAATGGCCTCACAAACCTCAGTACAAACCACACTCCAGGCAGATTTGAAAAAGCGAGAGTTATACCCATCCGACCCCGGAGCCCGGTCATCCCCAAAAGAGAAGACCGCATCTTTAATTTCCGCGACGGTAACCGGCTAGAGCACCGCAGATTGCTCGCCGGGAAGGGTGGGGGGTGGGAGGTAGAGCCGAGGAAGGTAGAAAATGGGACACAAGGAAATCCGCGACTATCTTAGGCTCATCCAGTGGATTCCCTTCATTGTCAAGAAGGTTAGTGAGCTTGGAAGAGGCTCTACGATTTTGGATGCTTTTGTAGAACAAGGAGCTACAGTGTTCCACGAAATGCACCCATTTTAGTTTGGCGTTTTGCTTTGTAGTGGCTTTAAGCTTGGAATAGAGGGAGCGCAATCCAAAGATGGCTTCACGCTCAAGAGAAAGAAGTGTGTGATCGAGAGGGGTGCCTGTTTTGAACAAAAATTTGATTAACAAACCTTTGCCCTAGATTGGGGCACAAACGAATTCAAAGGGAATAACGAGTTCGAACGAGTATGAAATTCTCAAGAACAGAGAGAATTGATCTCCTTTAGAAAATCAGTTGTTTCGTGTGAGTGTTTTTTACACAAAGTACATAATTTCAGTATATATGTCTAAATTACAACGATTATTTCTCGATTATCACGATCTCCAGATTCCAAGGGCACATCTTGCAACTAACTTCCCACTGCCCGCATGTATCGCAGGCTCGGAATACTCTCTCCAGCATCTTCCGAATAGACCTCTTCGCTCTATGACGGATGCTTTCTTCCTTCCATCGGATGACTGAAAGCTTCCCCATTCTAGGATCCCGTCTCGTTCGGCATGGCCAATAACTTCTCCGTGCACTCATGGGTTCAGGTTACCAGATGGGCCAATGGATTTTTGGGCCTAACAATACCCCCAAATCCTGATCGAAATCTCTTAGGCGGGACTTGGATCGGATTTGTCGCGTGAACGCAGGCAGCGTGTGCCACGTGGTGGTCACCCGTCCGTTTGATCTTCCTCGAGGACTTGAAGAGTCCCATCACACAGGCTTTAAATGCCTTGCTCTAGACCCCCTCGGAGATACGCGTCTTCTCTTTCGTGCTTCATCGTCTTCTCACCTTTCTTTCTAACTTTTGTTTTACTCCTCCTTTGTTAATCTCCATGGCCAATACTGATGTCAAAGACATGGGCTTTGAATCTTCTCATATCCTTAAACCCCAAGAATGTCGCCCTTGCTCTCTTTCTCCAAATGAGGTGGAAACTCTAGTCCGAAGCCACAGATTTCCCTCCGATACCAACTTTTACACCCCTACATGCGAGGCTGCTGACTGGGTTAAGGAAGGGTGGGTCTGTTTTTTGGAGTACCCCTTCACCCTGGGAGCCCTCTTCCCCTTCTCCTCGCTGACCCAGCTGATCCTAAACTTCTTAATGACGCTCAAAGCTTCTCCGGTGCAGTTGATGCCATCGGTGTGGAAGATTTTGTACCAGATCGGTGAGATCTGTCAGAGCGAGTGATCGCTCGGAAATACGAGGGTCTAGAGATACAATTTAGAACCCGACCCCGTTGTAGCACGTAGTGGGTGTCGAACACTCGGGAAGTCTATTCGATCGAGGTGCCTAGACTCTAGAAAGCTAGAAAGGAGAGCTTAAAACAAAGGAAAACAAAGCAAACAGTCGGGACCGACACTGAGGTCACGTCGGGCCCGATGTTGGCGACAAGAGGAAGTCGGGACCAACACTGGGTAAGTCGGGCCCGAGGTATCTGGGTTTGTCGAACTCAAAGATTTAAAGTAGATCTTGGGCTTTTGGGTTCCTTCTCTAGTAGATTAAGGCTTTTCCACCCCAATTCAAGCAATGAGTGATGATCGGACTAGGATCGAGTGCTTTCGCCCTCATTCCAACCACTTCTACACCTCGATCCTTGGGGAAATCCCCTTCGAAGCAAGGTCTTGAGATTGACACATGTTCACTTTCGCTACTTTGCCAATCACAAGCCTTGATTCCCAACTTTCGCAAGGAATTGTAGCTCTATGTAGAGTGGGTTCCTTAGATCAAACACTCAAGGCTATGGAATTGGGGTTTCTAGCCCAAACCTAGCTAGGGTTTTCCCCCACAACCCAAGATCAAGGAGATCTACTCCATGTGGCAAACAAAGAAAGCAAAAAAATCAAAAGGGAAAGCAATCAACATCATCAATCTCAAAACGAAGCAAAGTTTCATTCAAATCAAAAGCAATCCACAAATTCCAATCAAGGGTTTCCAAATCCACAAGATCAAAACAAAGCAAAGCTAATCTATCAACAAAAACCTATCAAGTCTTCCTCTCCCTTGGCTGATTCTCTCTCTCTTCCTCCTCCTCTCCTTCCTCCTTGCTCTCCAAGTATCCTTTTGAGGGTTGTTGTGTGTCAGAGCCCCCCAAATTAGAAGACAAGAGGGCCTTTTATAGATTAGATGAGGGGCAAAAGTGGAAGTCCACAATTTCGTGCCTTGGAGCCCAAGTAGTCCGGTGACCGACTCGGACCGACACGGAGGACCTCAGGCCCGAGTTATTGTGCATGTCGGTCCGAGGTTGGAAACTTCCAAGTCGGGCCCGGCGTTGTTGCAACTCGGTCCGATTCTCGTTCCACCTTCTTCTTGTTGGCTTCTCTTATTCTTCTTCATGGCTTGCTCCTCTCTTTCCCGCTTTAGCTCGGGCCTTGCTCCATGTCTCGACCCTCCTTCAAATCGATCCTCGATTCATGCCAAATTACCTACAAAACACATAAAATGCGCGTAGTCTCCGAATCTCATAGAAATACGGGAACTAAGCTAAAAAGGAACAAAACACGCAAGAAAAGGGGAAAAAGAAACATATTTACAAAGGGAATCATATATGAAAACACCACCAAATAAAGAGACATCAAAATACCCCATACTTAAACTTGCTTGTCCTCAAGCAATAACAATGTAAGCAAGACCGAAACATAATCTTCAAGTAAAGCCTCGTATGAAAACACATTTTAAGCACAAGTGATTGATATTCAAGCAAGATTACATCATCACACATGATTAAGTGTTCCAAGGAATAGAGTCAATGCAACTAAGCCTCACTTTAGGGATATGTGAATGTGTATCACTCATCATGTGTTTGGGTTTAGCAATGAACACTCAAGCTCAAAATTCATGCGAGTAAGGACTTTACTATTGAAGCTAATATCACCAATTCCTCCACCTAGAGATGCCTAATACAAAGTGCACAAAGAATTTCGAACTTGGCTCAATGGAGGTCCTCAAAGAGGTTCCATTCGGCCGGGTTGTAATGGGGCTTTTGGTATTTCTCAAGGTGGGAATTATTTGGTCTTGTGGTGCTTACAATGGGGATTGAACAACCTAAACTCTTACCAACTTCACCAAAATTCCACAATTACTTTCACACTCACCCAAAAGACTCAACATTTTTCCTTTCAACCCAAAATTTCACTTAACATTCCACTTCATCTTTGCTCTTAGGCTTTTTGTTGGATTTTTCACACTTTCTACATTTTGGACCGACTTTCTTATGACATCGGGCCCGATGTGGCTTGTAACTCGGTCAGACCATTTTTCTTCACTTAGGCCCTTTTCCTTTATTCCACTTTACATTTCCAACATTTTCTTTCTTTCTTTTCTTTCTTTTTTTTCATTTTTGTACAACAAAGATGCACTACCCACATGATTCATAACACCATTCTTTGCCCTTAAACCCAAGAGAATCTCAACTCTTCAAATACAATCCAAACCTCTCTTCTAAAGTTCAATCCCATAAGGGTCAAGTCATATAAGGCTAGGAATAATATTTTTTAGGAGTTTCAAACAAAGGCTTAGGCTAGAACGGGGCTACAAACAAAGGATTCACTTCATGGTAGGATATGGAACATTTATGTGACTAGAAGAATAAAGTTCAAAATCAATGTGACAATGCTAGGACAAATCTCATGACGGTCTTGGAAAATAGATAAACACCGCAATAGCAAGTTTTACTAAGCATGAATGAGCTAATCACACAAGAAACATGAAGGATATGCAAATTTGAACAAGCATCCCTAAAATGGCCAAAAATCAATCTCACAAGGGTCACTCATACTTAGTTGCATAAGAACTCATCCTAGAACTCACATGTTCAATAAAACAAGCAAGATATCATGATCACATCAAAAGCAACATCATTTTTAGAGGCTAAACCATCCGAAAATATGCAAAGGAATTTACATGCTCACATCATCATTAGCTTTTATTTTGGCAATCTAAGATGGGAATTTCTAGTCCAAAACCTACAAAACACAAAATCTTTTTTGTTGTTTTTAACACAATTTTTTCAATTTTTTTATGGATTTTTGCAAAAATTTCTCTAAAACCAAAAACAAAGACTCATCCATTCAAAACCAAATTAATCATCCATGTCTTTCATCAAACCACAAACCAAGAAGCAAACATCCCAAACACAAACTAGAAACAAAAAACAAATATCCTCAAAATAACAAACAAACATAAGCAAGTGAAATCATGAACACACTTACCCCCACCCCATACTTAAAATTTTGATGTCCCCATCAAACAAGGAAACCAAAACTTAAAAGCAAGAGAGAAGAGTATGAAGAGCTCACAATTTCTTATTCTTCAATGGCATGTCTAGGATCACTCGAAGGGGTTGTCACGTCTACGTCCTCTTTGGATCCTTGCTTGCCGCTCCCTCTCGTACACTTGCTCTTGGTAGAAGGAGGGGAGGTAAACCGAATGTGTTGGGGTTGTTGTCGCCGCCCCTCTCTTGCACCTTCGGGGTCACCAAATGAGTGTAGCTTGTCGGCCCACACTTGGTACCAATTTTGATACCGAGAAAGATCATAGAGGTTGTGCACCAACCGAATCGACACACCATCATAGTTGGAGTGAGGGGCCAAGGAAATCATGTAGAGCTTCTCCTTGATGATGTTGGCCTTCTTGAAATACTTCATGTTCATGTACTCAACACCATTCGGAGCCGGAGAATACTTGTTGAGATCAACTCCTAGACGCATGGCGAGCCTTGCTATCATCCCGCTGAAGTAGATCCAAGAGGAGCTTTGGAAGTCTCGCACCATCTTGACCCACTCCCATGCAAGGTTCATGGGCTTCTCGGTGTTGAAGAGCATCTCATGGAGCAACATAATCTCTTCCTTCATCGGCTTGCTCAACTCATGACTAGCATAGATTGCACATCCCAAAACTCGCACCATGACCCGAAAAAGAGGGCTAGCAATCTCGGTTGTGGAGGCGCCCTTTCTCATCTCGCTCTTCCCGGCCACATGACGCCACACTTGGTTCACCTTCTCATTGTTGACGCCGGTCTCTTCTCTTGGGCATGGAAACCCGAAGTAGGTAGCCAAATCCCTAAGAGTGAGATTGTGGTCCTCATTGCCCAATTGGAAAGTGATCGCCCCTTCCTCATCCTCCACATTATCATAAGTGCATTCGAACGTGGCCATGAATTCCGAGGTGAGGGCGGGGTAGTGGGTGTTGTCCCACCTTAGCATCCCATTGAGACCGATGTGGGAGTAGCACCTTGGAAGGGCTTGATCCATGTCCATCTTCCTCACGGCTTCCCAATCAAGCCACCTTGTGTGATGCTCAAGCGCCATATATCTTGCATAACTCTCCACTTGCTCATCATCCTCCAAATAGACATCATCCAACTTGGGCTCTTTCCTTGACTTCTTGGACTTCTTCCTTGGCCTTTCCGCATGAGATGATGAAGCTCTAGTCTCCATGGTACCTACACACATCCAACCAAACAAAAGGGTCCAACATAAACTCCATACAACTCAACAAAAGCACTCATCAACACACAACAACACTTCAACACAAAGGGAACCCCATACTTAGTCTCTAAAACACACATGCATCACAATCCAACATAAATCATCATGGACATCTTCTAACAATGGCTAAGCAAATGATCATTCTACATCATGATTAGGCTATAGCCAACAATGAAACACATGAATCCACATGATATCACAAGAAGAAAGCAAAAACAACAAGGATCGACTTCCAACCTATGTTGGGCCCGACTTACTCAACCTCGGTCTGACTTGTTGGACCGACTTCCACAACTCGGGCCCGACTCTCCTGGGCATGTCGATCTCGACCTAGTTCATGCTTCGACTCTAACCTCAAATCAACCCAAATCTCTCTATCATGCACTTAAATTTCAAATTCAACCATCAAACATCCCTAATCGAAGTTCTAAATGGATCTAAGCATGCATAAACAACTTTAAAGCTCAATTTCACAAATCATGCAAATCCACCATTGATGCTCAAGCTCAAGCTCTCGATCAAACATGGCATTACTCAATCTATGCAATGAAAGCACAAAATTTTCAAAGAAATAAGTAGAGATCGAGTAACACATACCGGATTCGAAGAGTATTGAACTTTTAAACAAATAAGCAACTTAGAACTCAAATTTCCTCAATCTAGATCGAGATGGGGGATGAAGAACGAGATTGAACTCGAAATTTCTACTTGGAATCGGGTTAGGGAGGTCTTTTTGTGGTTGGATCGGGATGAAGAAAGGAAGTGTGTGGATCGAGTATTGTGAGGAAGGGGCGGCCGACTTTGAGAGTGTTTGAGGGAGATGGGTTGTATTTTGGGAATGGTGGTTGATATGAAGATGGTAGGTAGGTGGGGGATGGTATTTAATGGGGGAAGGGGACAAATTAGGTCAAGGGCAAAATTGGCATTCCAACTAGTCAAATTGGGTAGGACCGACTTCATGGACCGACGTCCCTATGTCGGGCCCGACTTACCTGGGCTCGATGTGGGAGTATTCGGGTCACCAATTTTACTCCATCCTCTTGCAACTTCTTTCCCATATTTCCATTTATATATTTTTCACCTCAAATCCTACACAACTTTGAAGAATGTACGACACCATAAATCCACAAAACACTAGATAGAGATTGGTTAGAGAAAAGCTAGGCTAAACTAAGAAAAATCAAACTAAAATTACGAAAAGAAAGCTACTAGCTCGGGTTGCCTCCCGAGAAGCGCTCGTTTAGAGTCACTAGCTTGACTTCCTAACCTCAACCTCATGGCGGGTGAAACACGGTGAATTGCTCGCCATTGTTATGCCCATTCCCATTGCCTTCATACCCATAAAACCACCAACGATGGTCTATATAGGCATGGCTCTCCGATCTCGGGCCTCTCTCATCATACTCCTCCAACGGATGAGATTTCTCCTCCTAACTTGCTCCATCATGTTTTTCTTTCCTACACCAAAGTTATCCAAAGAATTCCTAGGAGATTCTACCAATTCATCTTTCAAATCACTAAGGCAAATGTAGGAGTCTCCTAAGTCATCGTTCAAATCACTTAAACAAATGTAGGAATCAAAAGTTTGGGAAGAATTGTGGTCATCACCAATATCAAAAGGATATAAGTAAGGATACTCTTCATTTCTTCTTGGGCTCGCATTGATCCTTGACTCATTTTGATCCTTAAATTGCTCCAACAACTCCCTTACTTGTATTTGTTCATTGAACCCTTCATCACTTCTCAACACAACGACCTCTTTAGCAACTTCCACTTGTTCACCTTTTCTCTTGGCACTCTCTTCAAGTTTGAGGATAGCCAAGGCGTCCGGCTCATTCAAAGCTTTGTTGAAGTGAAAATCGACCTTTTCTTCACCAATTTCAAAGGAAACCTTGCCGTTTTTGACATCAAACCTTGCCCCCGCCGTAGCTAAGAATGGTCTTCCTAAGATTATTGGGACCAAGGGGTCCTCGTGCATGTCCAAGATCACGAAATCATCGGGGACAAAGTACTTTCCAACTCGCACCGGCACGTCATCCAATATTCCCTTAGCCTTGATGATGGAACCGTCGGCCATAGTTAGGGACATATCGACCGGCTCTATTTCACCCAAATTTGCTCTTCTCCAAATGCTAGCGGGCATCATCGAAACACTTGCCCCAAGGTCACATAAGGCTTGGAAGTTTTGAGACCCCACACCAATAGTTATAGCAAAGCGACCGGGATCTCCTAGCTTTTGCGGTAACTCCAAGGTCTGGACCTCATCTTGCATTTCAACTATGGATCTCTTCTTGCTCAGAATCTCCTTTAAAAACTTGGCATAAGATGGCATCTCGCTCAATGCATCGGTGAACGGGATAGAGATGTTCAATCCTTGCAAGAGTTTGAGAAACCTCTTGAACTTGTTCTCAACAACATCTTTCGGCTTCTTCGAGGGATATGGAAGAATTGTTGCACCTTGAATCATTCTTGGATCAACCTCCTTGGACTTCCCCACTTCACTTGCTATATTTCCTGGTTGGACCGACTTAGGCACCATGTCGGGCCCGATGTTGTGAATCTCGGTCCGAGGCAGAGGAGTCGGATCAAGGTCTGGGTACGTCGGGCCCGAGTTTCTCTCAACCTCGGTCCGGGGTGAAGGGGTCGATCTTCTTGCTGGGTCGACTTTGGGGAACGTCGGACCCGACTTGCTGGGTAAGTTGGTCCGACTCTCTTCATTCTTCTTAGGCATGTGTGGCTCGGGTAGGTTTCGGCCACTTCTCAATCCAATTGCCCGGACTTCATTTTGATTGTTTTGAGCTCGAGGATTCTCCTCGGGTCGGCCCGGAAGTCTCCCATTCTCTCTCGGGGCTTGAGTTGCAATTTGAGCAAATTGATTGTCGACTTGCCTCCTCCATGCACCAAACTCATTGAATTGGGTCCTCATCTCCTTGAACCCATCTCTCATCTCTTGAGCAAATGATTGTAGCTCATTGAATCTCGGTGGTCTATATGGTGGTGGTGGCGCCCTTGGCTCGTTTTGGTTGAAGTTGTTGTTGTAACCTTGAGCTTGACCGTTGTTCCACCGGCCATTGCCACCATTGTTGAAATTGCATCTTCCACCGAAATTTCCTCGAACATAGTTTGCCTCCTCAATTCGCTCGGCCAAGCGCACTTGGCTCTCATTCGGACAAACTTGTGTAGCATGTGCAAAGGATCCACACTCCTCACAAGCTCTAGCATTTTGCTTGTAGTAGTGGACTTGCCTCTTAAGCTTGCTCACTTCACCTTCAAGGAATTGGAGCTTCACATCCTTGTCAATGTCTTCTCCCTTTGGATCATATAACTTCCTTGCACCTTCACCTTGAACTTTCACCTCTTTGCTAGCTTGACTCACCCCATACATGGCCTCATAATCGGATAGCTTGTCAAGTAGCTCCCAAGCTTGATCCGGTGTCAAGTCTATGAACCCACAATCGGTGTGAAGATTGAGCTTGTCCTTCGTTACCGGATTGATGCCTTGGAAAAAGATGTCTTGAAGTACATATGGTTGTTGGCCATGAGTAGGACATTGGCGCAACATCTCCTTGAAATGGTCCCATGCTTCGAAGAGAGGCTCATTCGGACCTTTTTGAAAGCTTGCAATCTTCCTTCTTAGCTCGGTTGTCTTTGAGGGCGGGAAGAACTTCATCAAGAAAGCATCATAGAGTGTCTTCCAAGTTGTGATTGACCTAGGAGCTTGGCTCTCGAGCCAATGTGTGGCCTTGCCCCCAAGTGACCATTTGAACGCCTTTAGAAGCACATACTCCAATGTCTCCTCGTCGGTAGAGATCGTCTCACACATGTCTACAAAGCGTTTGACGTGCTCTATGGGACACTCATGTGGATGGCCGTCGAATTGATCACGCTTGATGAGGGTAATGAATTGCGTCTTGATCTCAAAATCTTGGCAACCTCGGGAAGCACAATAGCCGGTTCGGGTACCCTCAACTCCGGATGCATGTATTGGCGTGCATTCCGGGGTAGAGCGTTGAGTTGAGCCTCGGCTCTCATCCGTTGCTCCCGTTCTCTTCTTGCCACCTCCTCTTGATTGTCCTTCTCAAGTTGCAATCTAGCCATTTCGGCCCTAATTTGAGCCAACTCCTCATCAACATGGAGAGCTTGATTCGCCATCCTTTTCCTTCTTCGGGCTTCTTTGAGGATACTTTCCGAATCACTCACAAACTCAAGCTCAAGTGTTCCTCGGGAGGAACGAGCTAGCATACACCTACGAAACAAAGACACAAACCAAAACAAATCAAAAACAAACAAAGGGTTTGGGCTATTCCCTCACCCAAATCACTACCAAAACACAAGAAACTCACCAAATTGGCACTCAATGCACTTAGACTTCCCCGGCAACGGCGCCAATCTTTTGATCGCTCGGACATGCGAGGGTCTAGAGATACAATTTAGAACCCGACCCCGTTGTAGCACGTGGTGGGTGTCGAATACTCGGGAAGTCTATTCGATCGAGGTGCCTAGACTCTAGAAAGCTAGAAAGGAGAGCTTAAAACAAAGGAAAACAAAGAAAACAGTCGGGACCGACACTAAGGTCACGTCGGGCCCGATGTTGGCGACAAGAGGAAGTCAGGACCGACACTGGGTAAGTCGGGCCCGAGGTATCTGGGTTTGTCGAACTCAAAGATTTAAAGTAGATCTTGGGCTTTTGGGTTCCTTCTTTAGTAGATTAAGGCTTTTCCACCCCAATTCAAGCAATGAGTGATGATCGGACTAGGATCGAGTGCTTTCTCCCTCGTTCCAACCACTTCTACACCTCGATCCTTGGGGAAATCCCCTTCGAAGCAAGGTCTTGAGATTGACACATGTTCACTTTCGCTACTTTGCCAATCACAAGCCTTGATTCCCAACTTTCGCAAGGAATTGTAGCTCTATGTAGAGTGGGTTCCTTAGATCAAACACTCAAGGCTATGGAATTGGGGTTTCTAGCCCAAACCTAGCTAGGGTTTTCCCCCATAACCCAAGATCAAGGAGATCTACTCCATGTGGCAAACAAAGAAAGCAAACAAATCAAAAGGGAAAGCAATCAACATCATCAATCTCAAAACAAAGCAAAGTTTCATTCAAATCAAAAGCAATCCACAAATTCCAATCAAGGGTTTCCAAATCCACAAGATCAAAACAAAGCAAAGCTAATCTATCAACAAAAACCTATCAAGTCTTCCTCTCCCTTGGCCGATTCTCTCTCTCTTCCTCCTCCTCTCCTTCCTCCTTGCTCTCCAAGTATCCTTTTGAGGGTTGTTGTGTGTGAGAGCCCCCCAAATTAGAAGACAAGAGGGCCTTTTATAGATTAGATGAGGGGCAAAAGTGGAAGTCCACAATTTCGTGCCTTGGAGCCCAAGTAGTCCGGTGACCGACTCGGACCGACACGGAGGACCTCGGGCCCGAGTTACTGTGCATGTTGGTCCGAGGTTGGAAACTTCCAAGTCGGGCCCGACGTTGTTGCAACTCGGTCTGAACCTCGTTCCACCTTCTTCTTGTTGGCTTCTCTTGTTCTTCTTCATGGCTTGCTCCTCTCTTTCCCGCTTTAGCTCGGGCCTTGCTCCATGTCTCGACCCTCCTTCAAATCGATCCTCGATTCATGCCAAATCACCTACAAAACACATAAAATGCGCGTAGTCTCCGAATCTCATAGAAATACGGAAACTAAGCTAAAAAGGAACAAAACACGCAAGAAAAGGGGAAAAAGAAACATATTTACAAAAGGAATCATATATGAAAACACCACCAAATAAAGAGACATCAGCGAGAAGATCGACTTCACGTTGCAAGATCTTCTGTGCGTGTATCGGGTTTGTCCCCTCAGGGCTAGACGCTTTACCCTTCTTGCACGAGACACCAGGAACCCTCTGATCCCGAAATCGAAGGTCAATGATAAAAGATTGGGCTTCGCGCTTCTTTTTCGTGGAGAAATCCACTCAGGGGGAGATGCACCAGGTTGCGTTCTTCGACTCCAGGACCACCAAAAGTAAGTACTTTTGGCCCTAATTTTCTCAACCCCCAATTGTTTGTTTTTTTAAAGCTACTTCCATCTCAATTTTCTGATTCTAAGAACCTCTCGCGCAGTTCCGCCGAATCTAGAGGCCCAAGTCTTGGAATCTCAAGCTTGCAGAAAGCTCTTTTCTCTTCCGGAAGCCAAAAGGACATACCGGCGATATGCAGAACAAATGCTTGAAGACGATTCTAGCAATAAGACGATGACAGTCATTGGGGATCCAAAGGACGACGAAGATGATGCAGGGTCAGGGAACTCTGAGAAGACCATCGAGGACAATGCTCCAGGGTGTGGGAAACTCGTTGGCAAGGGCTCAAGCGCTGTTAAAAACCCTACCAGTATGCGCTTCTCTTTTTTACTTGTGAATGTGACGGCGATTGTTCTCTTGAATTCTAATGTTTGTCTTCTCAGAACCTTCTTTGTCTCTGGGGAGAAGTTTTTCTGCTACGGCCCTGATTCAGCGTAAGCTCCGCTCAAGTGACAAGAAACCCCCCTTGGATCCGAAGGTGAAGGTGGAGGCCGTAGCGACAGTGACCCCGGCTAAGAGATCATCACCCGGCGCTACTGAAGTCATTGACCTGGACAACAAAGGTCCCTCAGACTTGTGGCAGAAGCTTCGGAGTGCCCACGGCTCAAAGAAGCCTCGCTTGGATATTTCCCGCTCTATCCTAGTCAAGGACGCAGGCTTATCGATTTGGAAGGTTCGCTTACTCCTGTCGTCTTTTCCTTTCCTTCTTCTTTTCTCTCTCTCTTTTTATTTTGATCGTTAGCAATACCGTATCTCGGCGTGTAGGCCTTACAAGGTGTTTTGTGGGTGGCGGATGCCGTTGACAAAGAGGAGCTGACCTTTAGAGAGCACCAGGCCCGGGGGGACACTGAGAGGGCCGCTTTGGAGAAGGAAGTTAACTTGGCAGCCGAGCGCCAGAGGAACGACGCGAGCAAGCTGGCAAAACTTGCTGAGACGGTCAAGCGTCAATCGATCCAAGATCGCCGAGCTTGAGGCCAAGAACAAAAGGGTCATCAAGGAGGCTAGCGAGATCGGGGCTTACTATTCCATGATGTCTAGGGTGGAGACAATCAAGCAGTTCGTGGCGGGCGAGCACTTGGAATAGGATCTGGACGCGGAGAACGCTTCCTTCTACGATTGCTATCGTCCAGATCAACCAGCCCTTGGTGACGAGCTTCTAGATTCTCTTGACGTCAAGGAAGAAGACGGTGGTCATGGTAAGAGCGCGGGCGGAGTACTTTGAGCAAGGTGATGTGCCTTCGGCGGATGCTGCGGAGCGGCTAGGAGATGCTTCTGTCGATGATGAAGACTAGGGCTGCGGGCCCTTGTAAAAGATTTCTTAAGATGTTTTTTTTGTTGCTTTTGTTTGGAAAGACTTTTGGAGATGCGTATGGGCCGCACAGAGGCCGTGAACAATGTTTGTCCTTTATCCGGACGTCTTCTCTTCCTCAGGAAGAGGAAGTGAATTTTTTTCTTTAATGCATGCATGTTTTTCTTCCTTGCGTATTTTTGTTTAGTATTGTCCTTCCATTGTGTGCAGGAATTTCCAGGACGGATGGATGCTTCGGATAGCAGGCTTTGAGACGAGGACTCCTGCAGAAGTCTCAGGTCACGGGTGGCAGCTGCGTATACCGAAGACGTTTCCAGGCATATAACGGGTATCGCGTTGGGACTTGCGCTCGGGAAGTTCAGTCGATTATAGACATCTTTAATCTAGGATTGGTTACCTCAGTTGTTTAATCTAGGATTGGTTACCTCAGTTGTTTAATCTAGGATTGGTTACCTCAGTTGTTTAGTCTAGGATTGGTTACCTCAGTTGCTTGCACTTGTAATTGATTATGTAACGTAATCTATATGCAAACAAAATATACTCTGGATTTTCTAATTCTATTCACGCAAAGTGAAAATAAAGGCAATCTAACGTCATTCATTCGATAAGAGCAAACTATAGCATAGAAATCACACAACAAAGACTCTTCACACAGATAAGTTGAACGCATTAAGAAGGACGAATTAAAAGCAAAATTAAGATAATAAACTGTGGACCGGTGATCTTTAGCGTCTTGAAGGTCTGACGCTTAGAACCTTTCACCGGGGATTCGGGGAGGTCTTCGATCCGATAAAAGGAGTCCTCCCTCAGAAGTGATACTTCTTCAAATGCATTGCGTTCCAGCTCCTGGGAATGGCTTCTCTGTGCTTGGATTCCAACTGGTAAGCGCCTTGCCCGACGACCCCTGTTATCTTATAAGGCCCCTCCCAGGTCGGGGATAGTTTCCCTGTCTTGGTTTCATGGGTGTTTTGGAAGACTCGTCGTAGTACCCAGTCACCGATCCGGAAAGTCCAGATTCTAACGTTCTGGTTATAGCTCCGGGTGACCTGTTGTTGGTGTCTTGCCAACTGCAATTGGGCTTGGTCACGAAGTTCGCTTGAGGTATCTAAATCAGCCGACAACTCCAGATGATTACGCTCTTCGGTCACAAAGCTGGTACGAGCGGTTGGTATGAGGATTTTGGCGGGAATGACCGCTTCGCATCCGTGTGTTAAAGAGAAAGGAGACTGACCAGTTGCGACCTTCGGCATTGTGCGATCGGCCCAAAGAACGTACGGGAGCTCATCAGCCCAGTTTCCCTTAGCTTTCGCAAGCCTCTTCTTCAGATTATTTATGATCACTTTGTTGCTAGCCTCGGCTTTTCCATTTGACTGGGGATAGCGGGGGGGTGACGTGACCAGGTTGATTTTCTAGTGACTACAGAAGTTTCTGCTTGAGAGCCATTGTCGCACATAATCTCCGCGGGTACCCCGTAACGACAGAGGATATTTCTGATAATGAAAGATATCACCTGTTTATCTTTGATCTCTCGAGAAGCTTCCGCTTCGATCCACTTGGAGAAGTAATAAGTCATAGCAAGGAAGAACACTCTCTATCCGAATGAAGGGGGTAACTTCCCGACTATGTCCATCCCCCAATGCATAAAGGGCCATGGTGTAAGTGTGGCGTAGAGTGGCTCTGGGTGCCAGAACCATCCTTGCTGAAGGGCTTTGTTGGACAAACTTCTCCCTCCTGTGTGGTTTCCGCAATCTCCTTCATGGAGTTCTTCAAGAAGTCTGTGAACCTCCTCTTTAGCTAGCAACGTTGTAGTGTTCCTACTACCGATTTGTGAAACAATTTCCCGCCTTCTACCGTGAACTTGGTGGCCTTCATCTTTAGCAATTTAGCTTCAATTTTGTCTTCTGGAAGCTTCCCTTTGGTTAGCTAATCTAGGTACGGCTGAGTCCAAGGTGCTTCGTTGGTCTCTGAGGGGTCGAAGGGGACTCTCTCGCAGTGTGAGCCGTTCAGGGGTAGGTTTGGATCATGGTCGTTCCAATAACTTTTGGCGTCGACGTCGTCACTGCTCATGAAGATGTTGTGGGGAGCACCTTCGAGAAAATTGGCGCCATCAATCATCCTCTCAGATTTCTTGCTATCATTAGTATGAGTTCTTCTTATGGCGGGAATCATGATGTGAACCATAGCGATTACAGGATTCGTCAGGATCGATGGCTGATGCCAGGCGGGACAGAGAATCTACTTGAGCATTCTGTTCTCTTGGGATCTGTGCGAAGGAAACCTTCTCGAAATAAGGAATCAGATTTTTGACTTCATCTAGATAAGCTGCCATCCTTTCATCCCTTGCTTCATACAACCGTAGAACTTAGTTGACTATCAATAACGAGTCACACTTGACCTCTATCTGTTGTATGCCTAGGTCTTTGGAGAGGGTTAACCCGAAGATCAATGCTTCATACTCCACTTCATTGTTCGTGGCTTCAAACGTACACCTTACAGATTGTGCCACCCTATCCCCCTGTGTTGATTTTAGGACTACTCCTATCCTTGTTCCCCCAGCGTTAGAAGCGCCATCTGTATGAAGCGTCCATTAGACTGGAGACTTAGCTTCTAGCGTCATTAGCTCTGCGGGATCAGATCCTTCTTTCGTCGTAGGACTAAAATCAACCACAAAATCAGCCAATGCCTGAGCTTTCAATGCGGTTCTAGGCTCGTACTTAATATCGAACCCACTCAAGTGAATCGCCCACTTGGCCATTCTTCCTGTGAATTCTGGCTTGTGGATTGCTGTCTTCAAAGGATATGTAGTTCTTACCACTATCGGGTGGGCCTCAAAGTACGGGCGGAGCTTGTTGGAGTACATGACTAGGGCGAGGACCAACTTTTCCAAGGAAGAGAATCGAGTCTCGGCTGATAGGAGAGTTCTGCTAACGTAGTATACGGGTTGCTGCTGCCCATCTTGTTCTCGGACCAACACCCCACTGATGGCTTTTTTAGTGACGGCGAGGTACAAAGGTAGATCTTCTCCTGCTTCGGGTTTGACCAGGATCAGAGGATTAGAGAAGTAGTTCTTCAGCTCTTGGAAAGCTTCTTCATGTCTGGGAGTCCATTGGAAGCACTTGTTTTTCCTAAATACTTCATAGAAGAGACGACATCGGTCTGCTGACTTAGATATGAACATGTTCAAGGCGGCGATCTGTCTAGTGAGCTTTTGGACGTCTTTTACGCACATGGGGGATTTTAACGTCGTAATAGCTCGAACCTGCTCGGGGATAGCTTCTATCCCTCTCTTGGTGACTAAATACCCTAGGAATTTTCCCGAATTCACGCCGAACGTACATTTCTATGGGTTCAACTTCATGTTAAATTGCTTCAGGATTTCAAAAGCTTTCTCCAGGTGACTTCTGTGGTCTACCGCTTTCTTTGATTTGACGAGCATATCATCTATGTATACCTCCATAGTTTCTCCGATTTGGTCTTGGAACATTTTGTTCACCAGCCTTTGATATGTGGCCCCAGCATTTCGCAACCCAAAGGGCATCACCTTATAGTAGTAAGTTCCTTTACTGGTGATGAAGGATGTCTTCTCCTGATCCCTTTCTTCCATCTGTATCTGGTTGTATCCGCTAAAGGCGTCCATGAAAGTCAGTAGATCATGACCCGTAGTGGCGTCTACCAAGGCGTCTATGTGAGGTAACGGAAATGAATCATTGGGACAAGCCTTATTCAAATCCATGAAATCTACGCACATCCTCCATTTTCCGTTCTTCTTCGGGACGAAGACTACGTTCTCCAACCACTCAGGATACTTGACTTCTTTGATCTTTCCAGTTTCAATCAGCTTTCTCACTTCTTCGTCCACTATTTTATTTCTCTCAGCGGCGAACTTCCTCCTCTTCTGTTTTACTCGTGGATGACTGGGGTCCACATTTAGTCGGTGCGTGATGATATCTGGATCGATTCCCACCATATCCTCATGGGAACAAGCACAACACTCCGAGTTCATATTGAGGAAGTCTATCAGCTTGTTTTTCATAGCTAGCTCCAAATCTTTTCCAATCTTCACGGACCGATTGAGGTCGGATTGGTCTAGAGCCACTTCCTCTACCTGTTCATTTTTCTTTTCTTTTTCTTTTATTATGGTAGGGTTAGTGGCCTCCTTTAATTGCTAGGTGGACGTTTGACTGGCGGCTGGTTTCAGCACCGATTTGTAACACTCCCGGGATGTTCTTTGATTACAGCGGATCTCTTGAACCCCCAACGGAGTCGGGAACTTCACCGTTTGCTGGTAAGTGGATGGGACGGCTCTCATGTCATGAAGCCACAGTCTTCCTATTATTACGTTATAGCATGAAGGGCAATCCATAACAGAGTACCTAACCTGGATATTTATGCCCTTTGCGTATGTGGGAAGGACGATGTCTCTTACGGTGTGCTTCACTTCTCCGCTAAAGCCTACGAGTGTTGTGGGATATCTCTCCACGTCTTTCTCGCTCAGACCCATTCCTTTCAAAGCCTCCAACGTCATGAGATTGGTTGAGCTCCCGGTGTCGATAAGGACTCACTTCATTAAGACGTGTCCGATTGACAGAGAAATCACGAGGCTGTCATGGTGTGGTCCGTCAAGACCATTGAGGTCATCTTCGTCAAAATGTATTGCGAGGTTGAAGACGTCATTCTTCTCACACGATGGGCGAGGAAGGGTGCTTTCTCGTGCGTTCCTCTTAGCTGACGAGTAAGTGAGACCGCACACACTTGACCCTCCGGTGATTACGTTCACGACTTTTGCTGGCACCGGCGACGCTGGCCTTCCCGCACGTGAAGCTTCAACGACATCTAGGGGGACTTGCGCATTCGGCGCGACTTCTATGATCCTTCCTCGAGATACAAGGTAGGCAATCTCTCTTCTTAGGGCGACGCATTCCTTGGTTGCGTGACCGTCATCGTCATGGAAGTCACACCACCTACTCATATCCTTGTTCGGATAGGGTTTTTCATTCCTTTTCGGCCACCTAATGCCTCGTATTGTCTAAGATATGTTCTTCACAAGGTCCTTGGGGGATATGCCTAGGTTGAACTCGTCATACTTCGGCGGTAGCGGCTTGGCCGGTCTGGTTTCGGCGACGTTTACCTTCACCACATTAGGGTGAGGGTGCCGATATGGTTGGTGACGGCGCTCTCGGCGGTGATCTGGTGCCACCCTCTTGTCTACCCTCTCCAAGACACTTGTGGGCTTTCTCATCTTCAAATCTTCCTCGAGCCTGATCTGAGCCAAAGCATTGGTTTGCACATCCTCAAAGCTGTGGCAAGGGTGTCTAGTGAGTTCTTTGTAGAGATCTTCGTCTTGATTTGCCCCCTGACGGAAAGCTTCCATCGTCTTCGGCACGTCACAGTGCGGAATGAAAATCTTCTCTCGATTAAACCGGTCCATGTATTCTCGGGTAGACTCTTCCGGCTTTTGGATAACGCGGTACAAGTCACTAGACTACTTTTCGAACCTCTGACTACTGGCGAATTGCACCCGGAATGAGTCCATTAACTCTGTGAAAGAACGGATACTTTCTCTTGGGAGGTTAACAACCCATTTGAAGGCTGGTACCGCGAGGGCGACCCCGAACCCTTTGCACATCAACGCTTCACGGGATGGTACGGTATTGCGCTGGTCATCATCTTCTGCTTGAATATGGCCACATGTTCATCGGGATCCCCCGTGCCATCGTATGAAGTCATACTGGGCACTGAAAACTTCTTTGGTATCTCGACTTGAGCGATGTGGGGAGTGAAAGGTGACTCATCGTATCCGTCGATCGCTTCCTTCTCAATGGGCCGCGGGACCCCGGGTATCTTCGATGATTGCTCGATGAACATCTTGAATTGGTTCCGAACGATATCCTCGAGGTCTCGTGGACGGCGGCGGTCCCAGTCCTCATCATCATCCATGGTCTCGTCTTCCAAGCATCGGGGGCTAACCTCTCGCGTCGATCGTAGGCGTATGGGTGCCCTTGCTCCTTCGCTACCAGGGTTTCCCAGAGTGGGGGTAATTGATGGCACCCCGGGGACCGTTGCTGGTGGCGTAATAAACTCCAAGCCAAGATTTCCTCCGCGACGGCTGGCACGATTCCCAAAGGAACCCTCACCCCCATTGCTTCGGGTTCGATCCGTTGCCTGGACACGCGGGCCGACAAAGGACACAGATCAAAGTTGGGAGCGCGAACCGTCGTTATCGGTGTTTAACTGCTCAATGCTTGCTTTGTGCTTCTCGTTAAAGGCACGTTGATCGGACAGTTCTTTCTCCAGAGCTTGGAGCCTTTGGGCGAATTCGGACAGCTCGAGACGAAGGGCTGCCGGTGTGTCCTGGCGTGCGCCTCCTTGCTCCTCGATGCCTAGGTCTTGACCACCTTCGTTAGGGTGACTCATGGTGATCTTCCGGAATTCTTTTCGATGCACAGAATTGAATATTTTTTCGATCGTTGTGCCCCACGGTGGGCGCCAAATTGTATTGGACAAAAATTTGATTAACAAACATTTGCCCTAGATTGGGGCACGACCGAATTCAAAGGGAATAATGAGTTTGAACGAGTATGGAATTCTCAAGAACAGAGAGAATTGATCTCCTTCAGAAAATCAGTTGTTTCGTGTGATTCCGTGTTTTTTTTTACAAAGTACATAATTTCAGTATATATGTCCAAATTACAACGTTTATTTCTCGAATATCACGATCTCCGAATTCCAAGAGCACATCTTGCAACTAACTTCCCACTTCCCGCATGTATCGGAGGCTCGGAATACTCTCTCCAGCGTCTTCCGAACAGACCTCTTCGCTTTGTGACGGATGGTTTCTTCCTTCCATCGGATGACTGGAAGCTTCCCCATTCTAGGTTCCCGTCTCGTTCGGCATGGCCAATGACTTCTCCGTGTACTCATGGGCTCAGGTTACCAGATGGGCCGATGGATTTTTGGGCCTAACAGCGCCTTGCTGGGTAGTTTGAATATCAACCAAATGTTGCCTAGCACTTCCAACCTGAAAGTGGAGATGTTCAAAGGTGGAGGTCGGGAGCGATCTTAATCGACTTTTGATAGCTTTTAATTTTTGAACGACTCGATACATTGGGACCCCGGGGGTGATGTTCCAAGAGTCCGCAACAAGGGGAAGGAAGCCCGCGCCAAGGGACCATGCGTTGTTGAAACGGAAGGCACGTCTATTTCGATTGGTAGGATGGCTAAGGTGGAGGAGAGCGGGGAAATGGTCAAAGATATTGGGTAGACAAAAGCGAGCGACCGATGTTGGAAAGAGGCAGCCCAACCATGATTAATCAAAATGCAGTCGAGTTTCGCCCAAATATGGTTATCGTCCGAGTGTCGGTTATCTCAAGTGAAGGACGCCCCCGAGGAGGGGTGGTCAGCAAGATGAGTTTGGAGGAGGCAGGTGGGGAGCTCAGAAGAGTGTGGGGGTGAGGAAGAGGGGTTTTCATAAAGGCACTCAAGAGGATTGAGAGTTGCGTTGAAATCCCCAAGGATGGCCTAAGGGACATTGATGGTGTGGCTGAAGAGGGTATGTTCATCCCAGAGTGACTAACTACTTGGAAGGTCATTGAATCCATAGAGGAAGGTAGCATGAAGGGAGTTTGAGGAAGGAAAGGTTAGGTCAGGGGAGATGACATAGTGTTTGAGCTGAGAGGTGGTGTGTAGGACAAGAATGGAAATTTTTTGGGGATTCCACCAAAGCCAAATACGGCAATTAACGGAGAGGTGGCTATGAGAAGAGGAGAGCCGGAGAGCCACCTGGTAATAAAGGATTTAGCTAGACAATTTTCATGAGCCCGAAGAAGACGAGTTTCAATAATACCCATAATGTCGACTTGATTGGTCGAGATGAAATTGCGAACAACTTCTTGCTTGTCATCCGAGTTGAACCCCCAAATGTTCCAGGCAGCTACGGTGGCATTAAACATGTTGAGCATTGGAGTTTTGTGGGCCCTTGCTCAGTACATGCTCGACAAGCAAAGAATGTCCGTCGAGGGTAGCTGTGGTAGGTTGTGGGGGTCAGAGTTAGAGGTCGAAGAGACCGAAGCCAGTGTGTTAGAGTTAGAGGGGTGTGAAAGAGTATGAGTGGGAGTTGACGTTGAAAAAGAAGGGTAAGAATTCGGGAGAGGGGTTGGGAGGCTTACAGCAGGTTGGGATTTTGAGTGCTTGTTTGGTCTCATTGCATTGGGAGTGGTGGGAGACTGCAATGAAAGAGATTGGGGGGTTGGATTTAGAGAAAGTCTGTTTATTTCTGTTGGGAATGGTAGGCAGTAAAGGGGGTCAAGAGAGAGTGGTGTGAGCTGGGTGATTGTGAAAGAGTGTTGCAGGTGTACTATTGGGTGTGGGAGCGGGTACAGGAGGGGTTGGAATTGTTGTGGGCCTTGTCAGACAATAATGGCCAAATTGTTTGCATTTGTGACAAAGGGTAGGGAGCCAGTCATAGTGAAGGAGTTTGTGCACTGAGGAACCGTTTTAGTCTCTAAAGACAACCTCTCGCAATATTTTTGAAGAGGTCAAAATATTCACCATGACTTTGGCATAAGAGAATCGCTCCTGGCTGACGGAGGTGAGATTGGTGAGCAGGGGCTTGCCCACCACCGAACCCACCTTTGTAAGCATCTTTTCAAACCAGAAACGTAAATCAAGATTAAAGAGGGTGATCCAAATAGGGATTTCATCCAAGCAAGAGAAATAAAGTGCCATGCCCGGCTCCAGCGCTTGAGAACTAAAGGAATCTGACCCGATAACATCCACGGGGATTTTTCCAAAATTGTGACCAAGTGAGCCTTTTCATCAAATTGAAAAACAAAAAAGCCATAATCATTAAGGAGGGTTTTGGGTGAGGATATTCAGACACTCCATAGCCCTAAAAGAAATCTTTCCACCCATAGGGGCACCCACCAGGGAGAGATTCCATCGGTGTACCAGATCTGCCACATCTTCCTCATAGTAATCGATGACTCATCAGTAATTCCTTTAACAAAAGAGAGGGGACAAGGGATTGGATTTGTTTGGGTTGAGAATTGCAAAGAGCATCTTTGAAGGAGAGGGGTTGGGTAGAGCTCCGGGGGGATGAAGAACCCCCGAGGCGGGCTGAGGAGGCTAGAGAGGGTGAAGGAGGGAGGATTGGAGAAGAGGGGCGAAGGCTCCCATCGAGAAGGGGAACGAGGATGGGGGAGGGGAGCAGAGGTGGTGATACGCTGGATTTTATACAGCGTAATTAGGTATTTTTATATGATTTCTAAGTGTTTTAGGCTTGATTAGAGCGTTTAATTGTAAACTCGGTACTGCCTATAGAAGAAGAGTTTGAAGACAAAACTCTAAGTTGAGCTGAAGACTCGCTACACAGCGGTTGCGAGGAAGTGCAAGGAAGAAGACCCGCGAGCGCGGAATCCTACCGAGACCGCAGTGATGTCCATATCCGCGAGGTTGTGTAGCCGTTGTACCCGCGCCCGCTGTTCCCTACTGCGCTCGCAGTTGCTGGTGTTCCACATCGCCATCGTTTTTCCTTATTTTATGTTTTATTATATTTTTATTATTAGTTTTTATTCGGTTGTTTTAATCTTTATAAGACCTAGTTCGTAAGCAGTTTGAGAGGGCCTCCTTTTAGTTTTAACATAGAGATTGAGTTTTTATGGAGAACTAAACCTTCTGAGTTCATTCATACTTTGAAGCTTTGATTTGTAAGTTTGTGAGATTTGGTATTTAATTTCCTTTCCTTGGTTGATAATTATCTCTCTTGTGCTTGAATTCGTTTGAATGTGATTGATTTCTCTTAGTCTGGTCACCTAATTGAATTTGATTATTTTCTATTGCTAGATCTGAGTTTTCTCGTAGTAAAACTTGATCTTAGTAGCAAACTTGATGTTCTAGGACTCGTAGGACTAGATTCATTAAGAAAGAGAGGTATTTGCATGCTTTTGTTAATTAGCTCTTTGTGATTACAATTGCATGTATCCAATTTATCCTTGTGCTTCATGCTAATATTTATTTGATCGTTTCATTCAGTATTAAGTATTGCTAGACTCGTAGACTTGCAATTATCCATGATTAGGATTGGAATTAACTAAGAGAATAAAAGGAACTTATTACAAATCAATGATCAAACAACATTATCAAAGTGGATTTGTATGGATGAATTCGTTTTCATAATCTGGTTAAGAAACTCAACTTGTTTTCATATTTGTTTTTGTTTGCTTAGTTTTATAGCTTAATTCACGAACTCCATATTGTTATTACTTTCGGTTGGTAAAAGTACTAATTTAGGAGCACGAATTCCCTTGGTTCGACCCCGACTTATCAACTATACTAAGTTGTTAACTAGGATTTTATCTTTGACTTGGCACAACGACGACTTTAGCCCGGTCAAATTTTGGCGCCGTTGTCGGGGAACTTGTATTTAATTCTACAGTTAGTACTTTTATTGACTATTGTGTGGACCTAATTTATGATCCACACCCGTTCTACTGACTCAGATTTGCTTCCTTTTGATACAACAATTGAGAGGACTCTTTTCAGGGTGCGACGTGAGATCTCTCGTCAACTACTGTCTGATCAGGAATCTGCTGAATCTGAATCTGAAATCATGGCTGAAAGAACTTTAAGGCAACAGACGGCTCCTAATTTGCAACAACAACAGCTTACTGTTGAATTTCCTGCACTAGTTGACAATGTCCAGTTTGAGCTGAAATCTAGACCGATTCATCACTTTCCCAAATTCCATGGACTTAGTGGTGAAGATCCTAATAAACATCTCTCTGAATTCCATGTTGTGTGCATAAATATGAAGCTAAGTAAGGTGACAGAAGATCAAATCAAGTTGAGAGCTTTTCAATTTTCTTTGGAAGGCAATGCAAAAGAATGGCTTCTCTATCTTATTCCAGGGTCCATTACTACATGGGCTCAGTTGAAAGCTAAGTTTCTTGAAAAGTATTTCCCTCCCACAAAGTAGACTAGCCTCAAGAAGAGTTTGAGTAATCTTGATCAACAAGAAGAAGAAAGCATGTATGGTTATTATGAGCGCTACAAGAGACTAGTTGCTAGTTGTCCATACCACGATTACAGTGACAAGGATCTCATATGATTTATCTATGATGGTCTTTGTGATGACGATAGAAGGATGGTTAATGCTACCTGTGGTGGAAGCATAATGAACAAAACTGCACGGGAAGCTTTCGATATCATTGGTGCGCTTGCTGAAGAATCAAGGAGTTTTAGCAAGAGGACTACCACTCGTTCCACTAGATCTGCCAATAATGTTGAGTCTAGCAGTTCTAATAATGCTGAACTCAAGGAACTAAAAGAGATGATAAGGTAGATGATGTGGGATTTGTGCTGAAATTAGTCATACTACTAATACATGTCTCATTATGCAAGAGCCCGCTGAAGTTAACGTTGTAGGTGGATTTGGTCAACCACGGCCTCGGTTTGATCCTTATTTGAACACATATAACCCAGGATGGGCAACCCACCCTAATTTTAAGGTGGAATCAAAATCCACCTCAACTTGGAGGTCAACAACAGTTTAGACCTCAGAATCTCCAAGACAACAAGGGCAAGGCCCTTATAACTCAAATCCTCCTGAAGATGCAAATAGGGATGCAGACATCAATCAGCTTATCAAAGAGAATCAAGAGACCAAGGCTGCAGTGAAAAATCTTGAAAATCAATTGAGCCAGATTGCAACCATGCTTGGTCGCTTAGAAGCAAGAGACTCAGGGAAACTTTCATCTCAAACTATTAACCCGAGAGAGAATGTGAGCGCCATCACATTGATAAGCGCGAAGGAACTGAATATCGACATTCTGGCCTGCGGAAACCAGCCGCGCTCGCAGGTAGACAGCCCAGACCGCGGTCCAGAAGACGAAGTGGAAGTTCAGCATCAGCAAAGGAATCGCGACCGCGGAAACAAACTGTGTTCGCGGCTTCATCCGCGACCGCGGCCGCGGTGCCCCTCTCCTACCGATACAAATGATTATGTTTGGCCTTCGTTCCCTTCCCTAAGGTCACAAAAGCTCGTTCCTCCATTCCCCGAGGCATTGAAAGACACTAGGAAGCCGATGTATGACAAGGAGATCTTTTGAAACTTTCGTCAATTGCTAGGTAAATATTCCTCTTCCGAATTTAATTAAGATTGTCCCTCGGTTTGCTAAGTTCCTTAAGGAGTTATGTACTATTAAGAGGAAACAACAAGAGAAGGGGAAGGTTAAGAAAGTCGCGCTTGTTGAAAATGTGGAGAATGTTTCTTCCATGCTTCAAAGGCAATTGCATAAGAAGTGTGGAGATCCCGGGAGGTTTACTGTTCCCGTAAGCATTAGTGAGACAAAAGTTGAGCGTGCTATGCTTGACTTGGGAGCGTCTATAAATGTCATGCCACTAAGCATGTATGAGAGGTTAGGTCTAGGGCCATTACAAGATACAAATATTACTATTGAATTGGCCAATCACTCTAATGTGCATCTGAAAGGATTGGTGGAAGATGATTTGGTGCAGGTGGACGGTTTAATTTTCCTGATGGATTTCTATGTGATGGAGATAGGTAAAGGGAGATACGACCCTGTTTTATTGTTGGGTCGTCCGTTTATGAAGACGGTGTGCGCCGTCGTAGATGTTGCCAATGGTTTGTTGTCAATGGCACATGAGGGAAAGGAGGTCCAATTTCATATAGATGAGGACTCCTTTTGATATGTAAGGGACGTCGAGCCAATGACGTTAAACAAAGGCGTTGCTCGAGAGGCAACCCGAGGTGATTTCCCCTATTCTTTTCTTTTCTTTTATGTCCTTTTTATTAATTATTTTTTTAGTTTTATTTTGGTTTTGTCGGGCTAACTCGCAGGTAAAATTTTCTATCTCGAAGAAATTACAAGCCCGCGGATGTACCTGCGCCCGCGGCAGATTATCGCGCTCGCGGTACTGTTCTTGGAAGAATTAAATGTTGTTTTCGTTAAAAAAATAAATAATAAAAAAGGTTGTCGGGTGAAACCCCCGAAATAAAAGGTTTTCTGGTGAAATCCCCGAAATAAAAGGTTTTCAAGTGAAACCCCCGAAAGAAAAGGATTTCGGGTGAAACCCCCGAGCAAGCCCAAATAATTATCAAACCCTAGACCAATCTTTCTTTGTCTTGTTTGTTATCTCCTCAAAACCCCATCACCCCTCCTAGCCCCCTCAAACATATCTCTACCCACAAAAATTTCTTTGTCTCCTTCAGCAAACCACAAAAATCAAACCCACCATCACACCACCGGACCACCGCGCATGCCCCCTTCCACCGCGACAACAACCTACCGCGTGCGCGGCTCACCACCGGCGACTGCGGTTTACCGCCACCACCTTCATTTTTCTCTTGGATTTGGTTGTATTAAAGTGTTTATGCAATTGTGGGAGTAGATCTACTTCGGTTAGTACCCTTTGTTGCCTTTGGAGTTGGATTTGTACCCATTGAGAGTCGAATTGTTGTTGCTGGGAAGAATTTGGTGTTGTTCGGCCATTGTTGTTGTTCGAGAGTTCAGATCTGCGCTGAACCAGTCACCGCGCCCTCGAAAAATTTCTACGCTCGCGGTTCCCTCAGCCAGTCGCCGCGCCATCAGATTTTTACCGCGCTCGCGAATCCTCTGACAGCCACCGCTCTCTCGGCTACCTACCGCGATCGCAGGTATCTCAGTTTCGGGTAATTCCTCCTTCGATTTTGTTTCAATTCATTATGGAGTATTTCGGGCTACAGAATCTTAGTGATAGACAGAATCAATTATAGGATCGATATGAGGGCCGGAAATTTGTCAGCACTAAATTCTTTGACATTCCGACTCTGGTTGATTTGGGACTCCGTGAGTGCACTGAGCATTTGTTGGCAACTGGGGGTTTGGGTAGATTCAGCATTATGCCCATTCCCGCTTACAGAGGGTTCACCATTGAGTTTTTATCTACATTTCGTTATGTGGATGGTGTGTTGACGTTCCATGCATGTTATACGTTATGCACTGTATCCCGTGAACATGCATCTCTTAGTTTCGGGATTACTTCCCCACCTTCTGAAGGGTGGCGGAATATACTGACAGATGAGCGGTTCTTTGACTTTTGGCAGGCACTCACTGGCTTCCCCTTTAACACCAGTAAAGGGGAACAGAATAGTAAGATCCCTCATCCTTGTGTGCGCTTGTGCCATAAGTTTTTGGCTATGGCATTTTTGGGTTAGGGAGAGGTTAACAAGGCTTCTGCTCATGATATGAAGATGATTTGGTGCCTATTTCCTTTTCCATACAAGTGTCCTGATTGGTTTGCACTTTTTATAGAGTCAGCAAAGAAATACCCCAAGAGAGCATGGCCAATTGGATTAGGTGGTATGGTGACTCATTTAGCCACTCGGTTCATTACTATTGAGACGATCGAGGATCGCTATGGAGGACGGATGGCTGATGGTTAACTTTATACCCATCAGGCATTGATTTGGGCGGGGTGTTTGAGGGGTTCTGCTGAGATTGGTTGGACATGGCTTCATGGGCATCCTCCCACGCCTTTTCTACATCTGGCTAGAGCGTTACAGTATGGTAACATTGTGTCTGATTTTTTCTTATAGCCTGATGTGGATATTCCTAAGGATGAGGAGGATTATGATGTTGAGGATGATGGTGGGGGTTATTGGGATGATCATGTTACGGCGTACCAATCACGGTATGCTTTTGAGCCGTCGAATTGGGCTACTGCGGGCCCATTTTCTTCAGCTGGTTGGGGTGGAGCTAACCCATCTACATCTACATCTACTCCTACTGGTTTTCCCTGGACTTTGGAGATGGGTTTTGAGGAGCGGGTGTTGAGTGGATTGCAGCATTTATCGGTGCGCTAGGATGCTTTGGGTCGCTCTTTGGATGCACTTACTGAGCATCAGAGACAGGCTGCTATCTTCTTTCAGACTTAGTGGCCAGGTTACCCATCTTTTCCTCCACCAAATCAACAGTGAGTCTTTTGATTCCCTCTTCTATGCTTTGCTCTATTTTCCTTTGCTTCATTGGGGACAATGAAGAGTTTAAGTATGGGGGAGGGGATTCACTGTTTTGTGATATATGTACAGTTGCATATTATTTCAGTTATTTGATTCAGTTGCTTTGATTTGTTAAAAAAAATTAAAAATAAAAAAAACATATAAATCCTGTGCTGAGCTGAAAACCCGAAAGGGCTGTTCAAGCAAAATTGTAGGTGCCAGGACCAGCATTAGGTTGGGGTAATAAAAGGCTAATGAGAGATGTGAGCATATGTGAGCACACCTATGAAGAAAAATGAAATGAGTGATTAGGTGAAAACCCGGAAGTGCGCCTAAGTAGAATTGAGTGAAAAATTGGAGTGTTTAGGATTTCATTCTACTTTGGGGATTGGGGATTACATTTTAGATGTCGGGTATATCCAAGGACGCTCTACGATTTTTATAGTTTGAGAGTTGATTTTATATGTATTTTGGTGAGGTGAGGTGTGTGGTTGAGCTTTCATGTCTTTGCTCATTTTTTTTCTACATGGGTTCGGGTTGTGAGCTGAGTGTTTAGGTTATCATATTTCTCCCATATTTCCTGAGACCTTAGATATTTTTTCATGTTATATTTATTTTGAGCTTACCGAGGATGAGCAAGATCTAAGTATGGGAGAATTTGATACGCTGGATTTTATACAGCGTAATTAGGTATTTTTATATGATTTTAAGTGTTTTAGGCTAGATTAGAGCGTTTAATTGTAAAATCAGTAATGCCTACAGAAGAAGAGTTTGAAGACAAAACTCTAAGTTGAGCTGAAGACCCGTTAAACAGCGGTTGCGAGGAAGTGCAAGGAAGAAGACCCGCGAGCACGGAATCCTACCGAGACCGTGGTGATGTCCATATCCGCGAGGTTGTGTAGCCGATGTACCCGCGCCCGCGGTTTCCTACCGCGCTCGTGGTTGCTGGTGTTCCGCACCGCCATCGTTTTTCCTTATTTTATATTTTATTATATTTTTATTATTAGTATTTAGTCGGTTGTTTTAATCTTTATAATACCTAGTTCGTAAGCAATTTGAGAGGGTCTCCTTTTAGTTTTAACCTAGAGATTATTGAGTTTTTATGGAGAACTGAACCTTATGAGTTCGTTCATACTTTGAAGCTTTGATTTGTAAGTTTGTGAAATTTGGTATTTAATTTCCTTTCCTTGGTTGATAATTATCTCTCTTGTGCTTGAATTCCTTTGAATGTGATTGATTTCTCTTAGTCTGATCACCTGATTGAATTTGATTGTTTTCTATTGCTAGATCTGAGTTTTCTCGTAGTAAAACTTGATCTTAGTAGCAAACTTGATGTTCTAGGACTCGCAGGACTAGATTCATTAAGAAAGAGAGGTATTTGCATGCTTTTGTTAATTAGCTCGTTGTGATTACAATTGCATGTATCCAATTTATCCTTGTGCTTCATGCTAATATTGATTTGATCGTTTCTTCAGTATTAAGTATTGCTTGACTCGTAGACTTGCAATTATCCATGATTATGATTGGAATTAACGAAGAGAATAAAAGTAATTTATTGCAAATCAATGATCAAACAACCTTATCAAAGTGGATCTGTATGGATGAATTCGTTTTAATAATCTGGCAAAGAAATTCAACTTGTTTTCATATTTGCTTTTGTTTGCTTAGTTTTATAGCTTAATTCACAAACTCCATATTGTTATTACTTTCGGTTGGTAAAAGTATAAATTTAGGAGCACAAATTCTCTTGGTTCGACCCCGACTTATCAACTATACTAAGTTGTTAACTAGGGTTTTATCTTTGATTTGGCACAACGACTTTAGCCCGGTCAGGTGGGAGTTGTTGGGGAGGGGGAAGAGTCGAGGAAGAGGCAGACTTGAGGAGTCGCTCATTATTAGCAAAAATGAGTTCCAAAGGGACCTCCTCCACGGGGCTAGCATGTTCGGGGCTGGCGAGGGGAAGCGTGAGGGCTACATCGGGGGAAGGTGGGGAGGGGTTCGAAAGGGGGAAGATTGAAGTGATGAAAGTTTCAAGGATCGTTTCTTGGAATTCCTAGCCATGGAGCAAATCCAACCCCCCCCCCCCCCCGAAGGGGCGGCGGCGACGAAGAGGTATTTGGTAGGGTTTAGAGGGAGAAGGGGGAGAAAAAAAAAAGAGCGTATCTAGGCCAATTTCTTGCACAAATTACTTTTCTTTGTGTATCTAGGCATCACTCTCACGAATTACTTTCAAAATTTGTACTTCGTATGTCGTATGTTTTAAATTGGCTGAAATTAATCAATCATAATGTCCAATATTTACTATATATTGTTTGATATTTAGATACTTAATTTGGCAAAAAAAAAGAGAAAAAAATAATTATCTCTACATTAGCATGCTGGTTGGGCTTGAGGCCGGGTGAGCGTTTTTAGACTGAGGGACAACATTTTTTTTAAGTTTAGGGTAAATAAAATGTTTTAGAAACTAAGGTTCATCGGTCAAAAACCTATGTGAGATGCTTGAATAATATATATATTATTTTATTTCATATTTGAGAAAAGAGTAGGAGGGTCGATGATTGGATCTCAAATTCAAGCATCTCATAAAGTGAGATGCTACTAAACAGTGTTGAATTGGACTAAAAATATCATTATTTAATTTGAAAATTGTCCAAACATCTCTTATGGATGAAAATGCTCTAACAAGTAACAAGATTTCACTGTCATCTCCCCTTCCTTTGTCTTCTCTTCTTTGTGATTTAGGGTTGATTCATAAAGGGCGGGCCAGTGAGTTTGTGTGGTACATGGCAAATAAAACAGCTTCAAACTTTGTAATTTGCACTTTGTCTAAGTTCGAGTGTAAATTCCTAAATATGGAATTTGCAACCTTTAGCTGTTTGTACACATATTTTTTATACACATTTTGATAAATTAAAAGGAAAACTTACAATTTTGTTATTATCTACTGGATAAATCTGAATAAATCTAAACAATTTTTTAGCCTTGAAGTCAACTCTAAGCCCTTAACCCTAACACATACCACATCCTTCTACTATATTAGAAATTTATTCTAGCTAGTTCGTTTGAAAGTGAAATTATATTTAGGCCTTGTACGCATGTAAAAGAAATGATAATATAAAGTCCGAATGACCGAAAACCACCCTTATAATATGCCATATTATTCTAAATCACCCTTTTAATATCAATTTACAAAAAACCACCCTAATAAGGTCTTCCGTTAATAAATGACCACTCACCCCAAAAAATGTGCCAAAAAAAGGAAAATGTGCCAAAAAAATGAATCTAAAAAAAAATGAATCTAAAAAAAATGAATCTCAAGATCAAACCCAAAAATTCAACGATTGGTGCGCTTAACCCTAAACAAAGGTGAGATTTGGGAACGGAGGGAGTTGCCGCCTTGACGGCGAACCAGTAGCAACCCAAACTGCACAAAGGCAAACCAAATTTGGATTGGGGCAAAGTGAGCCCGTGATTTTGGTGGTCGAAGTTGAAGATCCGACTTCATTAATGTTGTCCCCGGCAAGGTCACCGGTGGCAATGAAGTCATTCGAGTTCAAAGAAAGGGTTAAATCGTGTTGGAATTTTGCTTGGTAGACGTCGAGGCTGTCACTTGGGTTTACTGAACCCTAAAAATTTTAGTGGCTAATTGATTCAAATCTCCACAGTATTGAGAAATTTAATGCTCGAATCTTTTTGCATAAGGATTGAATTCGAGTTTTTTGAGATTAATTCATATTTTTGTGGTGGGTTTTGGCAACTGATTTTGTCTTGTATGTGTGATTGGGTATTGGTGTTCGTGCTATTTGTTGAATGGTGGTGGTCAAGGTTGTTTCTTGGCAGCGAGCATGGCTGATACGTGGTGTAGGAGATGGAAGAGGAAGACATGAGAAGTTGCAGGTAGAAGACGCAGAAAGAGGATTGAAGAAGAAGATGATATATCTTTTTTTTGCAATAATTATTTTTAATTTATTAGGTATCTTTATAATAATATAATATAATGAAAATTAAAGGGTAGATTTGTAATTTCATACTTTAGACGGATTTTTTTTACGGGAGTTGGGGATGGGTGGTCATTTGTTAACGGAAGCCCTTATGAGGGTGGTTTTGGATAAATTGATATTGAAAGGGTGGTTTAGAGCAATATGACTTTTATAAGGGTAGTTTTCGGTCGTTCGACCTAATATAAATATAGTAAGTAGAAATTAAAGGGCACGCACCGAGGCCGTTTGTAACATCCTCGTCGTCCACTTGGTTAAGGTTGGTGGTTTCAGCGGCGGCATGATACACGAAGGTGGCGGGGTTGGAGGTGGAGTGGCCAGAGGACGGGTTTCAGAGGAGGGTGCGAGTGCGGGTGGTCAACGAAGAAAGTCTTAACTTGTGGGACCATACGAGGGTCTTCTTGGATCCTCTTGGTGGACCCCAGCTCCAAAACTCCATCCATCAGCGGAATGTCGGAATGCAAATCACTCTACTTATTAATCAATAAACAAATATTAACAAATACTCAGTTGGTCTATTGGTAAAATGGTGTTAGATTCCTTAAGTATTATCCAGGAGATTCGAAGTTCAAATCCCACTGACAGTATATGGAGAAACTGATATTGTGGGAGGGACTCTTCTAAAAGAACCTCCCAATATGGGCCACGAAGTACCTGGTCCGGATGTAAAACGTGTGTCCAATCGATTACAAAAATAAACAAATACTACCTCCGTTTCAAAAAAGTAGGTCCTTTTTAACTTAAAATCGATCTTGTTTCACAATTTAAGTCTCTTTTAAATTACTTAATACTAAAACTTGCCAAAAGTAACATTTAATTAACGTATTTCTAGTTCAAATGTACTTATAAATACTAAAAAATGTCACTCATTGGTGATATTATATGATTTAATCTCATATTAATTTTTTTACATAAAAAACAAAATTTTATCAATTCCACTTTAAGGTTGTCCAAAGTTCTAAAAACCCCTAAATTACGAAACAAAGGGAGTACAATATTTAGTATATATCATTAGTTAATTAGTTAATTGTACGTATTAGAGGAATCTAATTAATGCTTAGTAATTAATCAAGCGGAAATTTCGCCTGGTACCCCTCTAATTAAGGCAAATTCGCGTGGTACCCTATAGTTGTAGGAATTTCGTGTGGTAACCCTAAACTATTGAATATTTTCGCAATATACCCAGCCGTTAATTTAATTGAGAACTCCGTGAAGTCTAGGTTATTTTCTTACAACTTCACCTTCTCTACTTTCCCTCATCTGCTCCTCGACTCCAAATATCACTTCTCTTCCTCTTCCTACTGTATGCAGGTTGACGATAGTAGAAATGTCTGCGGAGTAGTGACCTTAACTTGAACGACAATTTTCGCTTGGTAGACGGAGAGGTTTAGAAAACTTCGCATGGTATACTGGGACGGTGACACACTGAAGGTAGTCCACCTTGGTCTTCGATGACAACGGTGACTTCTACATTGACGGTGGTGTTAGACCGTACTTAAGGTACGAATTTTATGGTTGAACACTACAACTTTAAGGTTTCAAAATTTGGGATTTTAGGTTAAATTTCTCAAATTTGAGTTTCAAAATCTAGGAGTTCAAATTATAAATTCGACTAGTGAAAAAACAACTATGAAAAGTAGCATATGTAGGGGTTTAGGGGTTTTGTCTTTCATGTTGATGGAGTTCTGTTTCCAATTTGTGGATTACTGATTAAGTGAAGATTTTAATGACTCTAAGTTTGAGTTTTCATGATCAAGCTAAGTTCCAGTTTAATCTAAACTAAAAAGTGGTGTTTGTGCTGGGCATGTGTGGGTGTAATTTTATGCATTAAAAGAGCCTTGAATCCTGGGGAGATTGTACCTTTTTTTTTTGAAAAGGTAAAGGTAATATTCACTAGGAGGAATTTACAAAGCTAAAGAAGCTCAGAGTAGCTGTACATCATGTGAATGGAAACAGACAATGTAAACTGTATCAAAATGGCCAGACCATCAAAAAGGCCAAAGAGTAACAAAGCTAAAGACAAATCATGGGAGGCCAATGCCGAGTGCAGCGAACCATGAGTTTGCTTCTAGTGCTCATGTCCTTCCATTTGGTGGCGATGCATATCTTGGTCATGGAAATGATCTCCGCTGCGCAGTCGTCACAAGAGGTTGTACCTTTTACATACCCCTGATGTGTCTAAATTTGATTTAGTTGATTGTACTCTCATAGTTTGCCAATCATATATTGATTGCCAGCCCTCATGGGAAATTTCTTGAGCTTTAGAGATACCCTTTAATTTCCATATGAAAGATTATTTGAAAAAGGTGTATAAACACTTTTTTAAGCCTATTAGCTCAAATGGTAAAGCAATGTGCTCATGCACTATGATGTGGGTTCGAATCCCACATAGGCTTATCGATTCTTGAAGTATTTGGTATTTTTGCATCATATGAAACTAAGATAATGGAAGAGTTCTACTGGCTCCTTATTCGCTATTTGCTAATTGTATGCATCACCTTTTCATTATATGAATCATATTTGAGTATTTATAGCCTATGTGGGATTTGAACCCACGTCTTATGTGTATTAAAACGCATTGCTCTACCATTTGAGCTAATAGACTTAAAGAATGTATATTCATATTGTGGTCAGCTTATTTAGTTTACAATCATTATTCAACTTGATCAATATATCACTAGCTTTAGAGAAGACAAGTTTCCTAAGGCTAGATCAATGCAGAAGACAAATTTTAGTGATCTATTCTATTTAGCTCATTACATCTCAAAGTTGATTAATTCTGAAGACAATTAGTGACGCATCTCAACTGCTTCATCAGTTATCTAACTTGTCAAGATATCAAAAGACCAATCAAAAAGCTTGTAGTCTCTCTCAAAACCACCAATAAAAGCATTTCAAAGAAGACCACTTTCAAGTAGTTTACTTAGACTAATACAAATATATTAAATACTAATTATTTAAACTTCCAATTAGGACTGCGTAGACAAATAGCCATTGTGTTAAAAACTTAAAATACCAGTAAAACCGAATCCTAGAGGTAGTGCATCAAAGATTTACATATCAAATATTACTCTTGGGTGGTCATAATTTTAAGCCTAGTGTAACTATCCTTAGTTTAGAACCTCAACAACTTCACACTACCCGTGTGATTAAGGGTGGGGACAATGCTCCTCCATGACACTAGTGGGCTAATAGCCAACTAACAGTGACATTGACAAGAAAAAACTAATTTTCTGAGCAATAACAAAAACTCAAATAGATCTTTCATCCTTACTAATGCTTGAAAGGGTGAAATTACCTTTAAAAATAGCATCAAAATAAGGGCAAATAATATTTGAAGAAAATGCACTCTACCAATTACTATTAATTGCAGGCTTGATGGTATGAGGGTCTCTTTTTAAAAAGAGCTGAGAATATAATTCACCTAAAATCGTGCATTGTGAGCAAGTTCACATGCATTATTCAATCACAAGCAATGAAGCAAAGAATGGAGTCTCTATTGCTCTGCTCCTAAACTTTCTTTAAAGGGAATTTTCAACAGAAATAAGACAATTAGTGATCCTTTTAGTATCAGGTACCATTTATAATTCTTCAAAGTGACGACCTTTTCAACATTAAACATCATGTGTATAATAACATCAATGATGTTAAAGTTCTTACTCATTAGGTTTGATTCTCTTACTGTTGCTAAGAATTTAGTGGCCTCTTGAACAATATGATGTATGCTCTCTACCATTACCAAATCGCATATCAAAATCAGACCGAAATTGGGGAGTATTTTTATGATGTATTCTATTCTTGATTCGTTTTTTACCTCTAAAAAGTGTAATTGATCACAACATCAGATAAACTTCACTCAGTTCCACATAATTATATCAACAAATTTAATCACCGGATTTTAGAATTAGAATCTGATTATGATGCAATTACAAATAAACAAGGTCGAGGAACACGCTTTTCCACGGTTAGTAGCTCAACCAACACTCATAAGCAATATGAAACCCTAAATTTTTATAAATTTAACCTTCAAATTCTAAAATTGGAAAACCTAAAATTTCTGAATTTGAGGATTTGAAGCTTAAAATTGTACCTGAAAAGGATCTATCGAACAACATCGTCGTCGAGGCCACAGTCGAAGCACCACCATGTCGTCCCTCCCTCTACTAGTCCTAGCCACCATTGACCTTCACTGAAGAGAGGAAGAGCGAACTCTCATCTTCTTAAAAAGATAATGAGAAGTCGCGTGTGTATTGCTTTTTTCACCCATTTAACGATTTTTAGTTAAAAGTTAACGGCTGGGTATATTGCGAAATTTTTTAATAGTTTAGGGTTATCACACGAATTTCCTACAACTATTGGATACTATGCGAATTTGCTTTAATTAAAAGGGTATCGGACGAAATTTCCGTTAATCAAGAGATGATGCCAAAAAGTAAATTACTACTCTGTATAATTAAGATCAACGTACGGTATTATGATATGTACATTTATGGTGAAATATGAAATAAAATTCAATTTACCTGAATGCGAGCACTCATGATTCGCATACCACGTGACAAGCAAGGAAAAACAAAGCCTTTTGACAGCCTTTTTTTTTGGTCGAGTTTTGACAGCTTTATTTAGCCACGTGGTTGGGACATCCAAAGCCAACCTATATGCGATTTTTTTTTGGTTGAGTTTATATGGAGAATTAAAACAGTGAACGAGCCCATTTTAGCCTTTTAGGGGAGAAAAAATTCAGAAAAGGCTCCTTCAATTTAATTTCTAAACACCAGCCTCAATCTCACAAATCTGTACACACCACAATCACAATGGATGCTCAATTATTACTCTACTGCCTACCTCTCCTTGCAATCCTCCTCTTCTGCTCCACCAAACGCCGGCTCCAGAATCCGAATAAACTCCCGCCGCCGCCTAGCCCACCGGGCCTGCCGATAGTAGGCCACTTCCACCTCTTTAAACAGCCGTTCCACCGCTCCCTACAATCTCTCTCCCAGCGCTACGGCCCCGTCTTCCTCCTCCGCCTTGGCCGCCTCCCCTTTTTGGTGGTCTCCTCTCCCGAGGCAGTGGAAGACTGCTTCATCCAAAACGACGTCGTATTCGCCAGCCGACCCCCGAATTTCCTGGCAGGCGAGGTCATCGGCTATGACTACACAACCGTTGGGTGGGCCCCGTACGGCGACCTCTGGCGCGACCTCCGCCGCGTTGCCTCCGTCCTAGCCCTCTCTTCTAACCGCCTCCAAGACTCTGCGTCGATCCGAACGGAGGAGGTCCGCTCCGCCGCCCGGGAGATACTGATGGGCCCGGGCCCGGATTCCGGGTCGGGTCGGAAGGTGGATCTTAACGAGACGTTTTTCTTGCTGACGAGGAGCGTGGTGATGAGGATTCTGTGCGGGAAGAGGTGGACAAGTGGGCCCGATGATGAGGTGTTCGTTACGCCTAAGATTTTAAATGCGTGTGATTTCTTTCCGGTGCTGAGATGGCTGGGGTACTACAGAGGGTCGGAGAAGGAGATGCGGAGAGTATGGGCGTTCAGGGATCGAGTTGTGGCGCGTTTTCTAGAGGCAGCTCGTAAGGAGATGATGGACGGAGAGGGGAAGGCGGTGACCATGGTGGAACACCTGCTGGCGATGCAAAAGGCGGAGCCTGAGTATTACACCGACGATATAATCAAAGGCATCTTAGTGGTGAGTTTTTTTTTTTCCTTTTTTTTTTTGATCTAGCTAGAGTGGTGAGTTTTCTATTTTTTCTACAAATATTCAATTTAGTGAGTCAATATTTTTATAGTTTTTTTCTACAAATATTCGATTTATCATCATCTTATATCAACCAGTAGAGAAACGAATGAGTGTCCAACTTATATGTACCCCTAATTTGTTCTCTTAATAATTTTAATCGGTTTAATTTTTATTATTTTTATAAATAAATAAATAATAAAATGTTCAATTCATAATTTCCTCAGGCGATGCTGACAGCAGGATCGGACACATCCGCTCGCACAATGGAGTGGGCCATGACCCTCCTCCTCAACCACCCCGCCGTCCTCCGCAAGGCCCGGGCCGAAATAGACGCCCATGTGGGCACGGCCTGTATCGTCAACGACTCCGATCTCCCCAACCTCCCTTTCCTCCGGTGCATCGTCAACGAGACGCTCCGCCTCTTCCCCGTCACCCCACTCCTAATACCGCACTTCTCCTCCGCTGACTCGGCCATCGCGGGCTACCACGTCCCCAAGGGCACCGTGTTACTTGTCAACGCGTGGGCCTTGCACCGGGACCCGGCAGTGTGGGAGGATCCGCTGGCGTTTAGGCCCGAGAGGTTTGAGGGGGGCGTGGGCAATGGGGTCGGGTTCAGGTTAATACCTTTCGGGGTGGGGAGGAGGGCGTGCCCGGGCTCGGGCCTGGCTATCAGGATGATTATGTTGACACTGGCGACGTTCATACAAGGGTTCGAGTGGGAGAGTGTTGACGGGGGAGTTGTTGACAATGAGGAGTCCGGGATTGCGCTTACTATGGGGAAATCCGACAAATTGGTTGCAATTTGTAGGCCTCGTGCTTCTATGGCTAGTTTGCTTTCTCAGATGTAGCCACCACAGATGTGATAATTTCATACGGCTCAATCCGAACCTACAACTAGCTAGAGACGGAAGACCCGTTCGTAATCGTTGTTGTCCTGTGCGCTTTAAGGGCTGTTGTATTTTAATTTATTTAAACTTTTTAAACAGAGTTTATAAACTACTTTATGGTTTTCTTTTAGGTTCTTTCCCATGTCGCTTTTATAAAACTGATAGGCCAATTAGTACGAGTACGTTAATTGTTAATTGTTATCTTAAGAGAATAATAAAAAATATTCAATTTACCCTAATTCCCTTTTTCCTCGTGTGCCTCTCCTTTCCTCTGGCCATCTGTCGTTCACCTGTTTTCCCTACTAATTGGTTCCATATTTTAGTACATGCTATTACAATTTTTATAAATTGGTGCTTTTATCCTTAAACTTTGCACTCACCATGTTCAACGAAGAAGATACTTCGCAGGTTACCCGCAATGAAACTGACATCCGAGAACTCTTGCAAAATTTGTTTTTTATGCGGAATATGAGTTTGGTTCAAATGAAACAAACTCTTATCCTAAAACGTGAAACGAATACACTTTTCCTACTTAGTAGTGCACTTTTCATATAAAAAGTGCACTGAAAAATATAAAAAGTGCAACACGAAAAAGTGTACTACAAAAAGTACGAAAAGTGCACTACAAAGTACGAAAAGTACAAATGCGAAAAAGTGCACCCCAAAATAGGAAAAGTGCACTACTAACTACAAAAATGCATTCGCTTCAAGATGAGGGTTTGTTTCGGGATAATAGTTTGTTTTATTTCAACCAAACTCCGCGGAATACATGTTTATTATTGTTTCTTTATAGATTGATTTCTTTCTAAAATTTTATAATATTTCTCATTTTACCTGTAAAAGAAAAGATGTTTACTTCACTTTTATCTTCTTATTTTTTTAATATTTAATTTTCTTAATTAAAATCATAACCAACTAGTTATTTTACAATAACTTCTACTTTTCTTTTTTTAGTTTATATTTTCTTAATTTAAAACCGTACAACATCTTGTATTTTTCTTTTCTTTTTTCTTTTTATTATTTTTATTTAAAAATTAAATTCCTAATTTTATCAATACTTTAATTTCACATAATTAAAGATTTTTTGCAAATTTTTTATTTAAACCAAAATATAAAATAATAAAATATTTATTGCAAAATGCCTACAAGAATATATTTTGTAATTTGGTAAATACCCTTACAAATACCCTTGTAATTTTTTTTATGGTAGTACACGTTTTTATGGTAAAGATTAGGTGAAAAGAGAAGATAGTGCTCATTCTACTGTTCATTTGTGTTAATTTTGTCTTGTTTTCCTCTTTAAAAAAAATAGAGCCCCCACGTTTTTAACTTTTTATGGTGCTATGGTAGTGAGGACCATTCTAGTGTTCATTTGCCTTTTGTCTTGTTTTCCTCTTAAAATCTGTGCCATTGCCGGCCACGCATCTCCGCACAATCCAACTTATCTATAAGGAAATAATTATGTACTTTCTCGATTTCACAATATATGTTTTTAGATAAAATTTCATACATATTAAAATTTTTTTTTTCTAAATTATTTTTATTAAATGTTTTTTCTATTCTCTCAATTATCCATAATTACTTTGAGAGATGTGTAATACTTAATTAATGTGGGATATACTCTAGAGATATAAATCGATAAAAATTATATATGAACATTTGTTTTGAAACAAAGAAAAAAGTCTTTTGTATTTTGAAACAGAGGAAGTATTTAATATGTAGCATTGTTATGTTATAATTAGTACTCCCTCCGTTCCCGAAAGTTTGTCTTGTATTCCTCTTTGGATGTCCCGTAAAGTTTGTCCACCTTTTCACCTTTTCTTTTACACAATTTTTCTTATAATATTACCCTCATCTTATCTCATCTTTTACCTCCTATTATCTAACAAAAAATCTACCCCTTTAAATCCATTTTAGTCTTTTCCTTTCTTTTTCTCTTTTTTCCCACTTTTACCCATCACAATTACAATATCTCCCTTCACCGTATTGGCTACTTCATCTTTTCTATCTATTTCTTGATCCATGTGAAAATTGTCTTTTTTGGACAAACTTTTGGACAAACTTTTGTTTGTCCATAAAGTACAATTGGCACGGTAATTAATACAAAGTTGAAAAGTTGAATAATTAGGGTATAAAAAGTTTAAAAAGTAATAAAGTTGATGGAAAAGATGGATAATTGAGGGTAATATATAAGATTGGATGAGGGTAATTTTGTAATTTTATAGAAAAAAGTAATAAAGTTGATGGAAAAGGTGGATAATTGGGGGTAATATATAAGATTGAATGAGGGTAATTTTATAATTTTATAGAAAAAAGTAATAAAGTTGATGGGAAAAGTGGGTAATGAGGTTAATATATAAGATTGAATAAGGATAATATGGTAAGAAAAGTATGATATAAATGGAAAGTTTGAAAGATGGACAAATTTATTGGGACAACCGAAATGAAAAGATGGACAAACATTATGGGACGGAGGGAGTAGGATATAATTCCATTGATTGATTGATGCAGTATGTGATTGATTGTGTAGGGACATTAATAAAATCAATGCTTTTCTCTACCATACAGAACTCTCATTATTATCCTCTTTGGCTCTTTGCCATTTATGTTAATTTTAATACCTGTGCTCTTTTTTCTTTACAGAAGTCAGAAGTGGATAGATAAGTTAGGCTGGCTTTATACTAGACAAATAGTTTAATATTTGCCTTTGTAGTTTCAGAATTTCAACAACTTAATTCCAACAACTGAATTTAAAACTCGCTAGAGGTTTTTGGTTACCTTTTTTCCCCTAACGATATGAAGTATTAACCCCACTTAGAGGTACAGAACAAATTGTAAGTGGTGCATCAGTGCATGGAAAGAATAGTACTCCGTAGTAACTGACTTGCAATTTGCAAACCAAAATTGTGCACCTACTAAGTAAAAAACCACCCCCCCTCAGTTTCTACAGATCGAAAAACCTAGACAAGGCCAGTGCAATTCTGCCATTGGAGGTGGTGGATGCTCTCAGAAATTAAAGAAGCCCAGACCTTAGAACAACCTCTAGCAGCAAAAGCAAGCATATACAAAATCTGGTTCTCACCTACAAATGAGACAAATATTCCAAATATAACATATAAGCAAATACTTGAATGAAGGTGTTTTTAAACCAAGAAATGTTAATTTCACTCAAACTAGAAAATTCTTTCTGATCACAACACATATCAACACACTCATCTTTCGTATGCCATTACCAATTTTACAAACACAAGTTTCATTTATGTGTTTGTCTCTGGAAGATTGGAACAATATCTTCGTCCAACACAAACTCGCAAGACAATACCTTCACCCCCTATATATATATAAGGAGTTTTGTAACTGTCATGAACTAACATTAACCGACTTGGATGAGAGTTAACTAATTTCTTATTTAATTATTTATAAATCAAGTTTAATTTCCAACAGTTTACACCATGTGAAGCGTAAATTTAGGACCAACCAATTGGAGCTACATGAGTAATGATTCACACTACTACATTTTCTATCAATTAAAGCCTCCTGTGTTTATCCATACATGATCCTAGGTGTTGTTTCTGCTAATATTTCACCTTGACAATAACTTTCAAACTTGTTTGGATTATTGGGGTCATTTAAACCTTTTCACTCGAGTAATCTTCCACCTTAGATATGAACTAGTTATTAATCTTGGTTCAATTGTTGAGGCACTTCCTTGACTTTAGTTATGCTCTTAATTAATCCTAGGAGAAAAAGTTGTGTACATGTGCCCAAACTCGCTTGTCATTAAGATCTTAGATAAGAAATGTATCAATTTGGATTTTAATTTTTATTCACATGACAATAAGACCTTTTGCATCTAATGTGCTCTCGATACATTATTAGTTTTTATTTTTCTTTTTCCTGATTTTTGAAAAATTCTTATTTTACTTCATCTGCTAAATTTGGCATCCAAGTACCCAATAATGAAAAAGCTTAGAGTACATTCAATTCTTATTTGCAAGTTTATGTTGCTTTGTTTCTCAAACTATATCTCATGTGCTATAGATTTGGGTTTTGAGTATGTAGGTTGTTCAATGATCAAAAGTATACTTATAATATATGTTAGTACTTATCTTCAAAATTTCCTACCTTGATAAACTATCATTTGAATCTCTGGTTGTTTCTTGACTAGATCATTGCTACTTTATGGATTTTCTCAATTTTTTCCATTGTTTATGACTTCTCTACATTTTCTACAAGTGTTTTTAGCATGACTTCATGATTTCCAGAAGCTTGTTCTATAAATATCTGGATGTTTCAGCATATGCTTATGATTAACCTTTAGTCTATGAATTCTAGTAGTTGATAGGGATAAGTGAATGTACTAAGTTCAACTACCTAGCATGTCTATCTCTTATCATATATGTGTCATGTTGTTACTCTCCCCTGTTCCAAGTACACTATTAATAATATTTATTTAGATACATATTACTCTAAAACATGTTACTTTTTATAGCGGATTTCTATGTGCTTCCCGATCTAGAACTAAAGCTATACTAGCAACGCTAGCTAGCTTAAGTTTCAGCTACTTTTGTTTTGAGAATTGTAATGATGTCAACTGGATGCCATTATCTTGCTTTTACTCTAATTTTAGATTGAATAAGTTTTATCTTTGCAATTTCTATTCTACACTAGATTAACTTGGCCTCCTATTTGCAGATGGGGATAGTTGATTCCATTTTGAGCCATTCTTGTAGTGGGACAACATAATGAGAGCACTTTAAAAAGAAATTCAAGCATTTTTTCATATGCACACTGAATCCATCTAGTAAAAGGTCCTTGTAAGGTATATATGAGAAAAATGGTGCTTTTGATCCATATATTGCATGTATTGTGTTATCCATGATGCTAAATCCTTGGTGTTTTAGTGATTAATTTGTCATGGTGGACATTTCTTGATTTGGATACAATTAGTCAAATTAGCTTACTTCTTTGTTGTTTCAGACCCAAAATTGTACTGGGGTTGTATATTTTCCAGGATTTTTCCAAGTTTACATCCAGAGCATTTGATTTTATGCATGGGTTGCTTCTATTCAATGAGTGTGAAGTGAACTCCTAGATACAAGGATCCTAAAGTTCTTGCTGCTGAAACCCATTGGTGAGTATTCGTCACATGATTTGACTCTTCTCTCATAATTTATAAAATATTAGTTGTTATTTACTACTATAATCTAGCAATCTGACATGGTTTTTAAACAATTTAAATTTATGCAGTAATTATGAATGAGTAGAAGCCTTGTATGAGTTGTTTATGAGATTGGGCATTTCCATGACCAACTGCTTGCTTATTGACAAGAATGAAGAGATGTCTTCTTCTCTACATGAACTTTCAAGTAATTAAGGTGCGAGAAAAGAGGTTTCATGTATTGTGTAGAGGATTTAGACTACATCTTGAATTGTATTTTTTACTTGTTCCTTTCCTTTGTAACAATATTGTCAATATAAGATTGACATGTTCATATACGTAATAAAATAAATGTTTCATATTACCACTTGTAAATCTCTTTATCAGATTTGCTGGCATCATTTTTTGATCGGAAATCCAAATGCCCCTGGTGCATTTGAATTTTTTTTAAATAAAAATCGGCTTTATAACCCGGACATGCTTGAGTCCGTGATATATTAATTTTGCATATAATCCGGATATTGTATAGCCTTTATATCCCGAACCTACATATATCCGGGCTATATACTACCTTTAATACCCCAGATGTCTTTTTCTAAGTAAAAAAGACGATGATAATCCAAGAGAATATACCCCGGGCTTAAAAGTTATGTCCGGTGTATATTAGTCACTTAACTATATACACCATTGATCTTTACCACGGATGCTTTCCGGGGTATATTCAAACAAACGCCCGGGGTATATTGCTTATTTTGTAGTACGTAGTGTCAACAACAAAATTTAGAATGCGCAAACGAATGGCCAAATAGTGGTGGATGAGGTGGACAAGAGGTATGTGATCGCTTCTTTAGGCTTAAAAGTTAAGAGTGAATGAAAGGAAAAAGAGAAAAGCGAAGTAATCAGTCGGCGTAAGTCTAAATGTAGGATTAAAACATTATGCATAATACATGTTTATTATTGTTTCTTTAAAGTTTGATTTCTTTCTAAAATTTGGTAATATTATTCATTTTACTATTAAAAGAAAAGAAGTTTACTTTACTTTTATCTTCTTTTTTTTAATTTTTCATTTTCTTAATTAAAAATCATAACCAAATAATTATTTTACAATATCTTCTACTTTTTATTAGTTTATATTTTCTTAATTTAAAACAATACAATATCATGTATTTTTGTTTTCTTTTTCTTTTTGTTATTTTAATTTTAAAATTAATTTCGTGATTTTATTAATGTTTTAATTTCACATAATTAAAATTTTTTAATTTTTTTTATTTAAACCAAAATATAAAATAATAAAATATTTATTGCAAAAATACCCAAAAGAATATATTTTGTAATTTGGTAAATACCTATGCAAATACCCGTGTAATTTGTTTTTTATGGTAGTACACGCTTTTTTTTGGTTGAAGGAGAGGCAGCACTCTCCGAGCTTTTAGCCCATTTTATTACCACAAAACAAGGGACTAACTAGTCAGCAAGCGAGGGGCAGAAAGCGGGGGATAGCCCGACCCTAACATCAATAAATGTAAAACACCATTCGGCGGGTCAAGCAATACATGAAAGCCTAAACTAAAATAAAAAGCATAACTAGTTAAAAAGTCAACGACCGAATTCGCTCCCCTATAAATATGACGGAACTGGATAGACCAGTTCCTTCTCAAAAAGCTTGAGCATTGAGCAACCAGGCTAAAAAGAGGTTGATAACGATCCACAAATTTACTTAGAAATTGGAGCACCAAACCTAAATCAATTTCTAAACAAACCCTCTTGTATCCCCGAGACCACGCTAACCGTAATCCCTGCAAAGCTCCCCACAACTCCGCCATCGAAACAGTGCACATTCCAATATTATGAACAAATCTGCCTTGCCAATTCCCATCACTATCCCGAAGAACCCCACCAGCTGCAGCTCTGCCATCAGAAAGCACAGAGCCATCCATGTTTACGGTAATCCACCCCTTAGGTGGCTTCTTCCAATCAATATACTCAACCTCTCTAGCTCTTAATCCACAGTTATCCAGCTTGTGATTGGTTGCATTAATATAGTCATCAACTTGTTGGGGAATAAAAACCACCCGATTACTTGCAAATGGCGTACGATAAAAAACAACTTGATTACACCATTTCCAAATCCACCAAATAGCCATAGCAAAAATACTCGACCAAAGGACTCCGCTAGCATGCTTCAAGTCACAAGTAATATTAATTCGAATCCAAGAAGCGAAATTAGACTCGAAAAACACTTCCCTGGCAAGAGGAGGGTGGAGATTCTCCAAAAGATGCTTTGTGTAGTCACATTCGCGTAAAAGATGAATCAACGACTCCTCCTCAGTTGAGCATATCGAGCAAAGGGCACTAGACGCAAAATGACATCTAACCTGCTCTAGATTGGTCAAAATGACCCCACGAAAGACAAGCCAAGTGAATAATTGGGCTTGCTCAGTAGTTTGGAGTTTCCAAATGGCCACCTACACGCTTCTATCAGCAACAAGAAGCCCGCAGAAGGGACTGATCAACTCAAACGCAAAAGCAACAATGAAATAACCTGAAGCCGGAAAAGCCCAGCTCAAGACATCTAAATTGGAGCTGTCCTCATTCAAAGCAATAACAACAATTCTCAGAAGCAAACCGTTGGGTAAGAGATCAACAAAAAGGATGCCATTTCCAGCTAGTCTCCTCCTCCTAAAACTGACGAACTGGTGCATGTAACAAATCAGTTGGAACTTGGCCTTGAACAACTTCAATGAGAGGGCACTCTCCGATCCAATGGTCCAACCAAAAGCGAACCTACAGACCATTTCCAACACACCACCGGGAACCCGGGATAATAACCTCGTTAACCCCACGCTTAATACTCTTCCAAGCATATGATTGATCAATACGTTCCCGTCCCGAAGGCCGAATGTACATAGCTTGTAAGATCGTAACCAACAACTTATTGTTTTCAGTCAGAAAATGCCAACTCAGCTTCCTATCAGCGCAATATTTAAGTCCTCCATCTTACGAAGACCCAAACCACCCAAATGTTTTGGCTGACACAACATCTCCCAATTAACAAGATGCATATGCCGCTTATTTTCCGTGCCACCCCAAATAAGTTTCGAAGAAGGCAATCAATTTTTGAGCAAACCTCCTTCGGAAGTGTTACCGTAGCCATGGAATAGACCGGAATAGATGTCAAGACTGTCTTAGCAAGCGTCACTCATCCCGCCATACTAAGAAAGCGTCATTTCCACCCTTTAAGCTTAGTCAAGATCTTCTCAATCAGCGAGTTAAAGGTTGCAGTCTTAACCTGTTCATGGAAGAGAGGCATACCCAAATATTGTCCAAGATTCCGTGTAACAGAATTACCACTACTATCTTTCAAACGATTAACAAGGTGTTGTCGCACATTGGATGAAACGAAGAGCTTAGATTTGGCCGGGCTAACCTTTTGTCCAGAAGATGCACAAAAGATATCTATTATCTAAGCAATCTTTGATCACCTGCATTTTCTCAACGGACGCTTCAGCAAAGAGCATAATATCGTCAGAAAAAAACATATGAGACAACTCTGGTCCCCCACGAGACAACCGAATAGGCTTCTAGCGTTTATCAACAACCGCTTTTAGAAAAATATGACTCAACCTCTCAATGCATAAAACAAAAATATACGGGGAAAGAGGGTCTCCTTGCTTAACCCCTCGAGAAGGCTTAAAGCTTTCAGTAGCTTCCCCATTCCATAAAAGGCGAAAGGATGTAGTTTCTAAGCAGACTTTAATCCAATGAACACACGAAGCAGAAAACCCTGCATCAAGAAGAGTATCCTCCACAAAATCCCATCGAAGTCTATCATAGACCTTCTCCAGGTCGAGTTTTAAACACATCCACCCGAGGCACCCTGCTTCCTTTTCATAGAATGTACCACTTCTTGAGCTAACACAATATTATCCGAAATTAACCTTCCTGGAAGAAAACTACCTTGCATAGGACTAATAATAGCCGGAAGAATCGAGCTCTCAGTGCCTTCCCTCTAGAGAGAGAATCTTTCCCTTCTCTCTAGAACCCATTCGGCCACCAAGCACAACTCCCACATCCGGCGTGCTCTGCAAGGGCTCACCTCACGTGGACCTTGCCCACCACCCACGGTTGGCCTCCTCACGAGCCACCCTGGGCCGGAGCTCATCGGAGGGCTTGGTTCCAAGGCCGACGCACTTCAAGCTTAGCACTCTACTTTGGCTCTCTCTTGGTCAAGACACTTGGATCTAGCTTTTCACTCACGACCAACCTCTTCCACCGCCACACCTAACTACCTCCGACCTCACCCACCCAACCCCCTCCTTCCACCGGCCTTGGCTATGTTCACTTGAGTCACCGAAGCCTTGGTGCTTCCTTTGGCTACATCTCTTGTAGCCATGGGAAAGAAGAAGAGGAGCTCTCTTTCTCCCCCTCTCAAGCTCAACAATAGAGATCCAACCTCCAATAAGGACATCTTTGATGAAATGGATGCTTACATGGAGGAAGACAAGGATAGAAAATCAAGATCCAAGGAGAAAGAGCAAGGAAAAAGCTTGGCCGATTCTAAGCATGGTTCATCACCTTCCAAGGCAACTTTAGGTGACATCTTGGATTTTTCCCTTACAAAAAAGTATGAAGATGGATTCTTGGGTGGCAATGTTGAAGAAGAGCAAGAAGAGATGGAAATCCATGGAAAAAATGAGTTGTCCCATGAAGATATCCATTCGTCGGCGTCCCTGGCGGCCAACACATTGGTGGCGTCACCACCGGCCTTGGTGGAGGCCAACCTTGTTCCCCATGTCCATGGTTGGCGGCACAAACCCTAGGAGGCTCCAAGAAATCATCACATGCAAAACCTAGCAAGGAGAGTGCATTGGAAGACACACTTGGAACCAAGCCGAAAATGGCAAAGTCAAAGAAAGGCCTTTCCCCACCCATAGAGTGTGTAGGCACCATTTCGGGTAAAGTTTGCCAAACATTGGCATGTGACTCCCCTTCTTTGGCAGCCGCACAAACAATCCTTGGAGACACCTTTGACACGCCTCTCTCAACCTTTGACCAAGCCAATACCAAAAAGGTAAAGCCAACAAAGCAACTCCTCATCTCTTCCTTCTTTGTTGCACCAAATCTGGCAAAGGCTACCCTTGCCCCTTCACGTGAACCCCTTGAGCCTTTGGCTTGTTTTTCAAGCAAAAACACCTTTCAACCTTCATCTCCCTCCAAAAACCCATCCAAAAATAAGGTGGCCCCACCATCTCCCTCCAAAAATCCCACACCATCTCCCTCCAAAATTCAAAACAATCGGCCACCTCCAAAGCCTTGATCGCACCAAACCCAAGTGTGCCTTTGCCGAGCGCGCCTAATCCAAGCTCCTCGGTGTGGCATGCCAAGACCAAGCCCACTTACCTTGCACCGAATCAAAAACCAAACAAGCCCTTGCAAAACCCAAACCATGGTGTTTTATTTGCCGATCCTTGCCTTGGCCATGTGGGAACAAGTGCCTCGACACCAAAGTCTTATGCAGCGGCGGTCCGAGCTCAAGGTGCGCCAAGGATTCATTTGGGGTACCAAGGCCCTCGATGAAGCAACCAAGCCATTGCTCCAAAGCGATCCTTTATGAACACCGGTCTAGGCGCCAAACTCACCTACATGCCTCCGACTTCAAACCGCGTTACCATCAAATGCTCCGAGGCTATACCAAAACATGAAGTGTGGGGTTGGGCCCTCCTAGGCCAATATGTTGGAAGGCACCCGGGGCACTTCCTTATCAACAAAATGATGAAATCTTGGGATGTTCAAGCAAAGGACCGAGAGGAGGAGAGTTGGTTCATCTTCTACTTTGGATCCAAGGAAGACATGGACATGGTGCTCCAAGGCGGTCCATATTTTATCTATGGTAAGCCTCTACTCCTTGAGTACATTCCAGATAAATTTTTCTTTAACCGAAAAGATGTGGCAACAACACCTCTATGGGTTCTCTCCAAAGATTTTTGGACCGCCCCTATCTTAGGAAGAATTGCATCCTATATTGGCAAACCCCTTTATTTGGATCCGGTGACTAGTGAAAGGAAGAGGGGGGCTTATGCTCGAGTCCTAGTTGAGATCAACTTTGCCAAAACCATCACGAGAGAACTAGGTCTTGATTTTCATGATGGTGTGGCTCTTGAGTGCCGATTCTTGATTGAGAATGAACCAAGCTATTGCCATGGATGTTGTACATTCGACCATGATGATGATGTATGCACCTCTAAGGAGAAAAAGGAGCTAGTTGAAACCAAAGCTAAAAGAACCTCGAAACCACCTTTGAGGAATGAGTCGGGGAAAGGAGAACCTAGCTTGGAGGGAGGCCGAAGTGAGGATGTGAGTGAGCCAAGAAGTGACCCTCCCTCTTGCCCCGATGAGACCACCCCCCACCACCTAAACCGAGCCACTCACCCACCAATCCACCACCCTCAAGAAAAAAACACCAAATCTAGGGCCGAGGTGCAACTAGAAAGCCTTGAGTGTGAATCTTCAAAGGAGGCTTGTGATGAGAGTGAGGAGCCCCAATATCCAAAAGCACTTGACAAGATGGAAGATGAAGAGGTCGAGAGTGATGGAAGTGAAACCAAAATTGAGAGCGCTCTTGAGGCGCTAGGGAGTTTGAGCAAAGAAGCGGAGGGTACAAGCATCACTGAGCCTTTGTCCGAAGATTTGGAAGCTAGGTTTGGCAACCAAGAAGAAGAATCAAGCATGGCCACCATGCGTGGCAAGGAAGTTGAGGAGGAACCACAAAACGGGAAAATGTACGTGATGATCCCCGGAGGTTTTAGAATACACTCACCGAAGAGGGGAGTCACGGTGCTTGGGCTCAAGGCTCGCACTAAGAGGCCGACGGAACCTCAAGTGCGCATCACCCGAAGATCCGTAAGATCCACCAATGTACCTCCCTAGGCGCTTGGCACTTGTCTTAGTTCTTTTTTGCTGTTTGTTCTTTCTTGTTGTCTCAAGATTGTGTTAGGCATGGTTGTTAGCTTGTTATGTTCTTTGTTAGGTTGTTTCGTTTTGACTACTCGAGGCATAGTATGGGAGGCCTAAGCGCTAACCCATGTAGGCCCCGTTTAGGACTCACTCGCTTGTACTACCCTTTGGGGCCATATTTTACACATCTAATTGAATTTACCTTATAGCAAAAAAAAAAATAATAGTCGGAAGAATCAATTCTATTCTATTCACCAACACTTTGGCAATAATCTTATACAAGAGATTGCACAGACTGATCGGGTGAAACTGACTAATTCTTTCTGGTTCATCAACCTTAGCAATCACGACAATAAAGGTTTCATTAAGGTATGGAGGCATTTCAGACGTCATAAAGAAACTTTTGATAGACTCAATGATCGAACTACCAATAGTGTTCTAGCATTTCTGAAAGAAAATTGGTTGAAAACCATCAGTACCTGGCGCTTCCAATGCACCCATCTTAGACATAGCCATACAAATCTCTTCATCACTAAAAGGGCGGTCAAGCTGATCCCAGTCATCCTGATTAGTTATAGGGAACACATCCCTGGAGCAGGTAATAGGAGTACGTTCATCATCAAATCGATGGTAAAGATTGTGAAAAAACGAGACAACCATCGTCTCCATTTCCTTCTTATCCACTATCCATCGATCGTCATCATCACGAAGAGTATCAACTCTATTGTTTTTCCTACGAATAATTGTTGACGTATGGAAAAATCGAGTATTACAATCCCTCGCTTGTAGCCATTGAACTCGGGATTTTTGGAGCCATAAAAGCTCCTCACGTTCCAAAACAAGGGCCAGTTCCTGATGAATATCCTTCTCTGTCTGAATCAGCACGTCATTCGGCCCTACACTGCTTAAACCTTGAGCTTCTTCCAACCTTTGCATCAAGGCTTTCTTCTGTATGTGAATGTTCCCAAAACAGTACGATTCCACTCAACCAACATAACCCGCAGATCCTTAAGAGCAGTGCCGGAGCCTACATCACATAACCAAGACTCATTGATGAAGGAAAGGAAATCCGGGTGTGTTAGCCAAGCCGCCTCAAAGCGGAACGGACCCCTTCGTCGATCAAAAGACAATCTTGGGGTCAAAGACATAAGCAATGGTGAGTGATCCGATGAGAGTCGTGGGAGATGCCGAATCACCACGCTAGGCCAAAAAAGCCGAGCCGCAATATTCCCAAACACCCGATCAAGCCTCTTTTCGACCAACGTATTAGGGAAATCCTTACGGGCGCAAGTGAAAGCCGAACCAGTAAACCCCATATCAATCAACCCATGTCCATTGACCATTTGATTAAAGCGATCAGAGTCTTCTGAAAGTCGACCTGAGCCACCTCTACGTTCCAAGGTGTATAGAATACAATTAAAATCTCCCCCCACAATTAAAAGGTTCGATAATTCCATCAATCTCCTATGTCAACTCATTCCAAAACAAACGACGAAGACTCGGAGTAGGAGGTGCGTAAACAACAATGAGGTGTGACTAAGCCGTGCCGCTAGTGAGGCAATTCATGGGGAAACTGTTGTACGGTACACGCTTTTATGGTACGTGTGGGTTAATTTAGTCTTCTCTTGACACCTTCCCCTTTGTTCCCTCGACACCACCAACACAACCTCTTTTTTGACAGCGTTGTCCTCCTCCTAGGCTTCTACCGCGAAACATGCTTAGTCTGTCTCAAGGCGAGCCATCCTCATGGACGGAGTCAGCCGTGTGGAGCATCCCTCGATTGGCCGGGCCATATGCGAAGATCCGTGCTTGATCACGTCGTACTCAGAACAGTCTAGGGTTTTGAGAATCTTAGGAGGGTTTACGAGTCGGAAGGGCTTAAGTTGGAGGTGGACGAGACCTCGTTCCCTTTTGGAACTCATTATGAGATTGAATGTGAGAGCGATCAGCCTGAGAGAGCCAAGGAGATCATCGAGGGCTTCTTGAGGAAGAATGAGATTGCTTATTCTTACTCTAACATGTCCAAGTTTGCCATTTTTCAAGCCGGAAAGCCACCAGCATTGCCTGTGAGCTAGTAGCCTTGATTCATCATCATACTGTATAAGATCGATGATATTATTGTTACCTTACCTGATTCTTTAAATATGCAGCAATTACCATCACTATCATTGTTTCTTTTGTTTAGTTGATTGCGATTAAGCCTTGAGTGTTTTTTTCATGCCCCTGATGCCATAATATTTATTATATAGCTTGTTATATTCTGGATATATATGAAATGCTTTTTTCTATCCATGTATGTCTTCTTAATTAAATTGTGTTTATTTTTGCAGGTCAGTGATTGAAATCACCAACAAGCTAGAAGACGTGTGGCCCATGTTGTTGCAACTACCATAGTACCATATAATTAAACACTCTTTTGAATTCCTGCAGAAAACATGTTGTAACTGCCTTATAAATAAGAAGAAGATGTATGGCCTATTTTCGATAATTATAAAATAAACTTTATGTATGCAAGGGTGATCTGTTAAGTTACCCATTGATGTGCTTTTTTTTTTTTTACCAAAAAATAAAATAAAACTGAGTTGCAATTTATTTCTGTCGACTGCTTTTTTCCTTAGCATTTTGGTTGGAATCTTCAAATCTAAAATATTTTGTGATTGGATCAATTAGGTGTAATTTTTTAGCATAAATGATCTTTGTTAACACTTATCTAATTATTAGCTCTCGTTTCATTCAACATTAATTTCACATGAAGTAGATCTTTACCAAGAAGTTGTTTTAATTCCTAACAAAAACAGATATAGTTTTTAAAAATTCCCACTGGCTGCAAATCACAAGAATTGCACTTACCGTGGTAAGATAGTTAAGATAAACTTTCTATAATTTTAAATAGAAATTTCTTAATGATTCCTATATTTAAACAAAATCAAGTAATTTTCAACCAAAAGATTTTCTATTTTCCTTGAGTTTCAATTCCCATGAAATTACTTCCTATGAACTTAAGTTCCTGAAAATTGAATTCCCATGTTGAACAGCCAAAGGAGACCTAAGAATTAGGGAAGATAAAATATAAGAATGAGCGATCACATGAGAAATATGAATGAATTTCATCCATTCACCTTAAAAATTGACCTTAGAAATTATGTTTTTTTTAAAGAGGGTAAAAAATGGCATGATGAATTTTTGAATTATTTGCATTTTATTTCAAATAATTCATTTCTGAGGGACACGTGCAACCTGTGCATTAATTTTGCCTTGGATGTGCATCAAAACCAGCTATTTGTACATCGAGTTGTTGATGCACATTGTACATCGTTTTCAATCCTTATTTTTATTTTTAACCTTACTTATTTGTATGAATATAATATCTAATATCTTTTACCCATTAATGATAGAATATCCTATCTAGCAAAACTAGCCCGAAGCCTTGCAAGACACGAATCAACCCGGAATCTGACGTGTGGGGCTGCGCGGGTGCGTCCCCAAAGTGCCACGGGCGCGGAACTATACACTTAAGCCTGCAGCTGAACCACTGAAGGAATAATGCAGGCGCCCGACATGTGTCACGGCCGCGTCACCCTAGCCCGGAGCCCGCGCTCTGCCGTTGTCGTAGTTCTGGCCATTCGTTTCGTCTTTGCCACTTCTCCTTTCACCTTTGTCCCTTATTCTGCCTAATTCCGAGTCAGGCTCCATAAATCCCAACATAGAGAGGGAACCTCAACTCGCCGACGAGGGTCCTAGGCGTTAGGGATTCCAACTAGGGAACGAGCGGCCCTCGAAATGATCCATAGCTAGTTTCGACACCGACACTACAGGGAGGGGCCATGGTAGACATCGCTAATTAGGACAGTGGTTGTCGGTCTTCCAAGTTGTGGTGGAGGCTGCCACAACTTGCAACTAAGGGAAATGGTCACCTAGATTTGGATCGGGGGCGGTGGTGGCCTCCGGATTTGGCAAGTTAGGGTTCTGGAGGGAAAAACGCAAGGGGCGCGAGAGAGGGAGAAACAAAGGGTGCGTCTAGACTGGGAGTCGTGGTCCACAATGAATCCTGCTACCTAATTCCTATTTCATCTCGCTCGGCACGAGTTGATTTGAAGGCATGAGTTTGCTGGAAATTCTAGGGTTTTTGCTCCTAGGTATTTCACTTTACTAATGAACTCTAGCTACCCAATAGAGAATTAGATGAAACAAAAAAACTAGATGTTATGTTGTGGTGAATGACCTTGTATCTATTGCCTACCAAACGTGATTAGATCTTGACAAGCACTAATGAAAATATGTAGCTTTGTGTTTTTCTTGCAGTTCGGGGCTAAGATTAAGTCGCCTCCTGTTGACCGAGATGTATTGCCTTCTTAGCCTCTACAAGGTGCCTTGATGATTTGAAAAGATTTCAAAGGAGGCACGTGGGTATGTTGGTGTTGATTTGGCTTCTTTATGCACTGAAGCTAATCTTCAGTGGTGATCATATATATCTTATTGGCATAGGCGACCATCGATTCAAGGCTCTATGTGATTTGGGAGCCGGTGCCAGTTTATTCCCCCTATCAATCTGGTCGAAAGCTAACATGGGACCTCTAGAACCAGTGGACATGAGACTGTACATGGCGGACGGGTCAAGTGTGAGAGCCACAGGAGTTGTTGATGATTATCCCATTCAAGTTGGGAAATATTTCATTCCAAATGATTTTATCGTCCTCGACATGCTTGAAGATCCGCTAGTCCCCATCATTCTAGGTAGGCCATTCCTTGCTACAACAAGTGCTAGGGTGGACGTGCGGAGAGGACTCCTCACTTTCGATATTGGAGAGGAACGGGTAGAATTCATCCTCAACCAGAATGCCAACGACCCAACAGTCGCCGCACAAATTGAGTTGTCCTACCCAGAGCTCGACATTGCTAATTCTAACGACCCTTCTCCAACAAACAGAGAGGACAAGAGTGTAACCGAGATTCTACCGACCCTCCTTGGTCCAGTACCGAGCCTCTCATGCAACATTATGACGGAAGAATTGCCAGCGCAGGCTCATTAACGACCCCGACAACGTCGGTGTCAACATCATCACCAATAAATCAAGGTGAGTACTCTAACTAGGGATTCACTATTAATGGTTATGACTCTTGTTTATACTCTGTTCCTACATCGTACCCCACTATCTATGCTATAGAGGCATCGAAAACCTTGTGTAGGAATACCGAGCATATTGCTAGAAGATAAAGGACCAAATTTAGTGACAATAGCTAATAATGCCTACAAAGCTAAGTATGTGGTCCCTCAAAACCCTGACATAGCTGCAAATGAACCACCTTGAAGTCAAGGTAAGTACGCCGGGCTAACGACGTTAAAAATAGCGCTTACGGGAGGCAACCCGGTTTTTAGTTTTAGTTTAGTTTTCCTTTAAGATCTTTTTCCTAACTTTATTTTGAGTTTTTAGTAGTTTAGAAGTAAGCAAGATAGAATTGTTTGGAGCTAACATGATACAGGAAGTTGGGCTCGGAACAACGCTGAAAAATAAGTCGTACAGGCTCGTTAACGACCCCACCCAAGGTCATCAACGACCCATTTTGGAGAACCGAATCGGTGGAAACAGGCAAGGTAAGTTCTTTTAAACTAAATCTATCTTATATCTATACCCAAGCCGCCTCTTCTCCTACCTCTTGCCCCTTCCTATTTAACCCTCTCAAAAACTCCCAATCCCATACTCAAATCTCAAACCCAATCCTCAAATCCTCAAACTAATCCCACCTATTCTCTCTACCTACCATCAATCGGTGCAACATCGCCCCTCGGAACCGCACCATATTAACGAGCTCCTCCACTCTCGATTTCGTTACCGGCGCACCATATATCTTCGTTAGCGCTCCCAAAAATTAATCCTTGTTCTTCAATTCATCGAATCAACAGTATGATTTCTAAACCCTAACTTTCTATTACATGATTCATGGTAATTTTGGAGTAAAAATTTCATATCTTGATCTTGATTGAGTGGTTGAATTGCATGTCTATCTTGCATAAAGATTTTATTGCTTCTTACAATGGTGCTTGATCTTGATTTATATGTGGTTAATCTTGCTTAGTTGTTTTAAAATTTTGATACGAAAGCATGAATTAACTTGTTCTTGAATTGAGTTGATCTTCACCATGAGTTTTTGGCAATTTTGGCATGTTCGGGTGGGGTAATCGATCAAGTATGGGGTGCATGTGCCTGATTATGTGTTTTATATGGGATTGTGTTTGATCCATCCTTGACTAGTTGGAAATTTTTGAAATTTAGAACTTGGAATAGCCCGCGAGTGGTTCTCTCCCAGCCTCGTTAACGACCCATCCAGGCTCGTTAACGACCCTGTAATTTGTCCAGTGTGAAAAACAAGTCCAACCTCATTAACGACCCATTTGGCTCGTTAACGAGGCAGTTCGAGAGCATTTTCGAGACCAAGTATGGGGTCTCCTTTCTATTGGTTTGTGTAGATCTTATCCTGGACAATTCATGGTTATTGTAGGTCCATATGGAAAGCACTAGTAGAGCTACCACAAGAGCCGGGAAGAAGAAGAAGAAGAAGACTCAACGGTCCCCGTCTCCTCCCCGCATGGACAATGTCATATTGGCCACTCAAGCACAACCTGACCGCTTTGATGCCATTCTGGAAAAAGACCATTACACTAGATGGTTCTCAAGGTCAAGTGTTAAGGCAATGGGGATCTATAAGGATGACAAGCACGCCTTTGCCATTCTCGGAGTGCCTTTGTTGTTGAAAAAAGAGAAGATACTGCACTACCCGGCTCTCACTTCCGAGTTCTTTGCCATTATTGAGACTAGCATCAAAACCAAGACCTCGGTGGGAAGGATAAGATTCCCGGCTAGGCAATGTCAACCATTAATGCACAATGGTGGAGTTGAATGAAAATCTCAAGCTTCCTCACCATTCTGGAACTACAAGATCAAAGATTACAAGGTTACCGAAACTTGGAGTTACATTTCCGGGGAAGTTGAACCTTCTTCCACAGCACTTTCTGGGGCAAGCATCATCAACACCATCTTCTGGATCATTCTCCGAGTATTAGCTGCCACCTTTTGGCCTAAGAGAGAGCTATCAAGGCCAACACGGACGGAAGTTGCATGCCTCCGTACTATACTTTTTGAGGATCCCGCCCCGTTGAACTTGGGGTATGAATGGTTGCAGTACATTGAGAAGCAAGGGATCAAGTCAAAAGAAGTGTGGTGTGGGAATTTGGTTAGTCTTTTGGCGGACAAGCTCGACGTTGATCTCTCACTCTACACTCCGAACCATGCCCAATTGCTCGACAAGAATTATTGGTTCGTCTCCAACATTTTTGTGCGGACCGAGAGAGGGCACGCCACCAAGGTTCATGGCCAAAATGTCCCTCTTACCTTGGCGAAGATGGAGCTACTTTACGTGCCAAATTGGTACGAGTCTTGGACGGGGCATGAATTCTTGTTAGAAAAGAAGTCGCAGGATGAGCCGTCATTGAGAGAATGTGTATCAAGGTTTGCTCGAGAAGAAGACGTCATGGATGAAGATGATGAAGCCACAGAGGCAGCCACGGAGGAGCTTGATATCGGGGACGATGACCTCGGTACCGAAGTTCTGGGTGACGATGACAACATCGTTAATGACCCGCCCAAGGTTGTTAACGACTACTTCGAGGCTACTACCGATGCACACAACTTCGGTAACGACACCCCGCTGCCGCCTACCATGTCGCAGTCTTATGATCTTATGCCTTATAACCCGATGATTTTTCAAGACCACTTACAGCCTCACGATCACTACCAATCACCTCCTCAGGCCACCTATACTGGATCTAGTGTTCCACCTCCATGGGCCGAAGATCTATCTTTTCAAATGCAACAGCTTAACCTGCAGCAGACACAGCTCCACCAGAGGATGGATCTCTGGGAGAGTGTTTATTCAACTCGCATGGCTCTGGATGATGCGAGGCATCAACAGGCGGATGCTCGTTGGAGGACTATGGAGCAAAGAGTGATGGTTGATGAGGAGCGTTGGAGGACCATGTACGAGTTTATGGGGAACTTTGAGCGCCAGTTTCCACCACCAGGGCGCTGATTCAGCTTTTGAGAAGTTGTTCCTTTTCCGCTTCAATTGTCTTGTAAGTTTTCTTTTTCTTTTTTTTTCTTTATTTCTTTTTTTTTCTTTATTTTTTTCTTTTGTTTTCTTTTCTTCTACTTAGTTTTATTACAGTGGGGACATTGTAATTTTAAGTATGGGGTGGGAAAGAAAGAAGACTCCTTTGTTTCGTGTGTCTTGTTTGTTTTTGTGGTCTTGTCTATTTAGTTGTACTTTGCTTTAGAAAAAATCACAAAAAAAATTGAAAAATTGAAAATCTCCAAAAAGAGTTTTTTTTTTATAATGGATAAATACCCTTTCTTTTGGTTCTATGATAGTAGTTACTAGCATGATCTTGTAATTTTCTTGCAAGCATGTTTTTAATAGTATAGCCTGATTTTTTTATATGAAATTGTTTTTTATAGAGGAATATCAATTTGAAGAAATTGAGCATGTATAACTTTTAGCATGAGTAATGCAATCCAACAAAAATTGCTACCTTGTGAGTTATTTTTGGCATTAAAGGGAGAACATAAAAAAAACCCTCTTCTTTTCTTGTGTGATTTACTCTCTTTATGTATATTATCTCTTAAAATTGTGATGGTTATCTATTACTTGAGACCTATATAAGATTTATAGTTCATTACTTGTGGAAGTCATATGATAGAGAACTTATTTTCATAATCCTTATTTATCCTTATCCACCCTTACATGATCCCTCTTTTTGATAGCCAATTTGAGCCTTTATGCCTTTTATTTTTAGTTCCACAAAAATTATTTCCCTAGCCGAGATAAGCTTGACCTCTATTCGGGGATTAAGACTTAGTTGGAGTGATTTGTTTTGTAGAGTGAGAAAAAGTTATGTTTGGTTCAAATTAAAGGGTTTTGGGAAGGGTAGATTGAAAGTCTCTTGTGTTGTTTTGGTTTGTAAAAGATCTCTTGGTATAAAAAGAAGACGCACAAGAAAAAGAAGGGTCGTTGAAAAAGGAAACGACGAGATGAGGTAGCTCGTTAACGACCTTGTTTGGCTCGTTAACGAGGTTGTTCGAGAAAAAAACAGAAGAGCTAAAATGAAAAAAATGAGAAAAAAAAGGGGGAAGAGAAAAGTGAATGTGCATTTGTGTTTAAAGTTAAACCGGAGATTCTTTCGAGTTCTTATGAGGATTTCTAGGATATAAAAGGTGAATGTTTGAGCGTAATGAAAAGTGAGTTTGGTATATTTTTATGAGAGTTTTGGTCATATGTGAGTTCTTAGGAGTCTTTGATTCCCGGATAATATTAGCACCACATAGCCAAAATATTTTCACGCCTTATTGTTTTTACTAAGCCCCATTACCACCCGGCCGAATGGAAGCTTCTATGAAGTTTTTCATTGAGCCTAGTTCTCTTGATGATTTTTGCTTGTTTTGACAAATCGTAGGTGGAGAGTTTGGTGATATAAGTTCCAATTTCTATGAGTTTTTGCATATGAGATGAGTTGAGAGATTGAATTTATAAGCCCAAACACTTGAGAGTTGAGTGAGACACATATATCTTGGTGAGGTTGGATTGTATATGCTTATGTCTATTAGTATATATATATATATATATATAGGGGCGCGCTCCGGTACAATACATATTATGGTGTAAGCGTGTGGTTGAATGTAGGGTGTTGGATTAGGATAAATCAGTGGCTATTAATTAAGCAACATTATAGGCTAAATGGAGGTGATGTGGAGAATCAAATCTCGGTTGATTTGAAAAAGGCAACTCCGAAATTTTAGGAGAGTGAGATAAAAATCGGTACAATTATTTAAAAAATCCAAAAAAATCTTTTTTTCACAATTAAATACATTGTAACCGACTTTTGGCCTTATTTTTAAAATTTAAACATGAATTTCAAATTAAATAGACACTTTTTTACAAATATAAATCCTTTGCAGAATCATTGAATATCTATTAGTCGACATTTGAAAAATATAATATGATTGTTTGAATAATTATAAAATCGTATAATATTTATAGCCGATGTTTGAATAACTCAGTTTGATTGTTTGAAAAATTCAATATGATTGTTTAAATAATTAGAATCGTGTAATATTTATAGCTTATGTTTGAATAACTCAGTTTGATTGTTTGAAGAACTCAATTTGATTGTTTGAATAATTATAGAATCATAAAATATTTATAGTCTACATTTGAATAACTCAATATAATTGTTTGAATAATTGTAGGATTGAACATGTTTTAACGTTTGCATTATTTAGGTTGAATAAATATTCGTCTTACCATGAATAACTAAATAAAGGTAGTTGAAAAACAACATTATTCATCCTGAATAGCTAAACTTATTCAATGGTTTTCACTAGTATTATTAGAATGTATTGACATAAATATTGTATACTATTGAATAACAATTACAATGCTTCTGAAAAACAATCTTTAATATTATGAAAAATATGTGATTCTTTGTATTTTATGCTATCAATAATCATTACACTGCTTTTGAAATAACAATTACAATGCTTATGAATTACAATTTTTTTGGGACCGAGGTCAAATACATTAACATTATCATTATTTGCAACATGTTCTTTGGTACGAAGTCTTTTAAATAGGACCTTGGTGCGCTTTCACTTTTCTCCGATGTCCATTTATAGATCATTACCACCTGTTCCATTTGAAAATTCGATTAAGCATAAATGATATCAGTGTTGCAAAACCATAACATCTCAAGTGAAAAGGTATATTCTGAGACTTGAAAAACAATTGAAAAACTATCATACACATATCACCAGTGTTGCAAAACCATACCATCCAAAGTGAAAAAAGTATACTGTGATACTTGAAAAACATTTGCAAACTGTTACACACATATCAGTGTTGCAAAACCATACTATCCAAGTTGAAAAACACTCGTTTCATATGCTTATCTAATTAATCCTTACTATTGAAAAACCATAGTATTTATTGTCAATATTATTGATCATTATCTCTTGTCGGCCATATGAAAAAAAAATACGTATATATGAATAACAAAGAATGAATATATGAAAAACATGCCGCACATGTTTGAAAAACATCTAATCGTGAAAAACCAAATTAAATCTAAGAAATCTACTATAGTGAATTGCTAGAATTAATAACAAGGCATGAATATATAAAAAAAAAGCCACACATGAATGAAAAATAACGTATGCATTCATGAATAAAAAATCATAGATAAATCTTTCTCTTGAAATTGACTCACACCTATCTTCTTTCTTTGTTCTTCCGCTCAATCCAAAGACATGAACCCTAGTTTGAACCACTTATCGATCCATAATAAAGGCTCGTTGCGGCGTCTTCTCTTCCAACTTTCGTTTCCCAAGATCTTTCTTCAAAACATGTTTCAATTGGAATCTCATGTCGATCCACCACCGTCAGATCTTGATTTGGCCCGTGGAAACTTCCAACTCAGCTTGGCGATCTCGTGAGGATTCTTCCATTCCCGTCGTCATCAATCCGGTTCAATCGGAAAGATTTAGAAATAATCGGTAACACACAGTGGTTGAATCCGGCTTAAGAGAGGCAATTGAAATTGGGCAATTTGATTCATCGGAAGAAGCGTCTATTGAAGAGAGCAAGAGAGATAATTTTGGAATTCGATTAGATTGATTTAGATCCACAAATTATGTTAGAGAGATTTATTCTAATAGAAGTTTTTTGATATGGAGAGAGAAAGTGTGATTTGGGCCCAATCTAGTATTTCTCACCAATTTAAACAATTTTACACCCTATTTTTATTAATCCTCACCATTCATTAATCCTAATCTAACGGATGTAGATTAACCACATGCTTACACTCTAAGAGATGCTTTCACTAGAACATTATTCTATATATATATATATATGTGTGTGTGTGTGTGTGTGTGTGTGTGTGTGTGTGTGTGTGTGATGACATTAATAGTCATTTGCTATTTTCTGCTATGTTTTTTATGTTGCTTTTGATGTAATATCCGCTAAATTCTAAATAAAATAAAATGGTTAAATATCCCAATAATTTTTTCTCTAAAATAGAGAGTTTAATAAACTTTATAATTTCATATTATATTATGAAAGGTTACAAAAGTTTACTACAATAACAATTAAGAATTTAATTAAATATATTATGCAAGTCGGATATCTAATGAAGTATTTTCTCTTAAAAAGAGAGTTTAGTTATTTTTATAATTATCTTAATAAATTATAAAAGTGTTATAAATGTAATATCCGAAATATTCCAAGGTTTGTAAAAACCATTATAATATAATTTATAATCCTTTTTTCTCTATAACTAGAGAACTTAAATAATTTAAATAAATAAATTCAAGAATATATTATAAAGGATTATGAAAGCATAAAAGCATTCAAATAAAAATAAGGCTTTTATAAAATTCGAAATTATTAAATAATGGAGTGTGCAAGACTAAAAATAGTACAAAGAAATTAAATAAAAAGGAAGCAAGAGTCGGGACTCGAACCCTAGACCTCTCGCTCCTTTCATACAAGCACACCTCCTCAAACCGCTAAGCTATTATAATTCATCTACACATTAACCCATTCTTTTAATAATAAACTACACTTTTCTTCTTCTTCTCCAAACAAGTCAAATTGATGTTTGATGGATGAGATGCTTCACCATTGCATGGCAATGGCTTCTCCTCCCTCTTCACTCTTGCTTGCAAGACCACCCTAGTGACATCCCTCCTTGCATCATCATCAAACAAGCACACCCATGACCAATCCTCTTCCATCTCCCTCTTCTCCATTGGTGAAACTCCATGGCCATGGATCACTACCTTGCCTTCCCTTGCCTATATAAAGGGCTCAATTCTTCATCAATTTCACACACAAACACTCTCCTCTCTTCTTCTATCAAATTGCTCTCATTCAATCCTCAAAAATCAGTCCTTAAATTTTTATTTTTCCCCACAAAAACACCATTGGAGCCTTCCTAATCACCACCAAGCCTCCACCTCTCCTCCCTCGGACCACCGCCGGCCACCGGACGCCCGCCGGAGCAACCACCGCCCGCCGCCGAGCCTCCGTCGTCCTCCTTGGTGGTGCCGCCCCGATCCTCTCCTCTCCTGGCCTCCTCTGTGTACTCTACGTACAAACTTGTAGAGAAAGGTCTAAAATTCTATCCAATTTTATTAAATTATTTTAGTCCTTTTTATATAAATTAAATAGCCTTACAATAATAATTATAGATTTACAAAGTTAATCACATTAACACAATGGTCCTTGGATCTTGTTAGTTGAACAAGATAAAATCAAATAAGTAAATAATATTATACTAGATAAGAGCTTTTATTTTGCATATCAATTTAATAATAGTATAAATATCAAGACATGGATATATTAAATAAAAACTTATGTAGAAAGTATTTTATATAAATTATATTGTTTTAAAGTATGTCCCTTTTTTTTATTAGGTAAGAATTCGGTTTACCAGACAGGCCTGGTACAACCGAGAGGCCGAGCAAACGGCAGTCGGAAAACGACTAGAACCAACAGAAGCGAACATAGACACAAAGAAAGTACAACATGTGAAAACAGGAATTAGACCAAAAGGGTAGTAGGGAAAGTGAGGGGCTAAAGAGCTACGCCTTTAGCAATCGGGTCAAAGCGGACAAATCAGGTATGATAAAGTGGACTGATGACGTTGCCTGCACCGAGATGAAGGATCTTCAACAGTCACGAACACGTCCTAGCGACCACGCCAAACACTAACAATCTACACCCGGTCGAAAACCAAAACATGAAGTAGTACAAACTGTGTCCGGGACAGACCTCCAAAGACCAAACTTGAAAACACAAAAACAACAAAACAAACTAGGAAAAGGCTAGTGGGCCAAACAACCAGCCCAACAACCAAAGCACACCCAAACAAAAGAAAGCCACGTAAACAAAAGCAAAACCATCAAAAAACTAAGGTGGACTTTAGCAGAAAGACGGATATTCCTTGCTCCGTGGACACAACACCACACACTCCAAGAAAACACATCCAAAGCCCATCATCATTTTACCAAACAATGGAAGGCCCAACAATAGCCACGTATCTCACAAAACTCACAAATAAAACAAAGATGGACAATAGTCCACGTCGATGCCTGCAAACGCACACACCGGAGCAAGAACCCGACGACCGGTCACGAAGATAACAACGGAGGCACTAAAACAGACAACCACAAAGGCACTAAGCAAAAAACGCAAGCAGATCCGGACATAGCTCGACTGAAAAACAGTTTTTCAAACAAATCTTTGAACAAAAGAACGAGCTATAATAATAGATTTGTTTGGAACAAATCTATTATTATAAACTAAAGATTTATGGGAGAAATTATTTCAAGATAATAAGATTATTTTACCATTATATCATATTTATGGAAAGCATATTATATAAATTTTGACTATAAATTCCTATTTTTGGAAAATACTAGAAAAGGACACCTATTAATTGTTTTAATCTCTATTAAATATTACATGTCTTTTAAGTAAGGTTATAATGAGAAGTTATTATAATAAGATCATGTTATAAAAAGATATTGTTTGATAAAAAGATAATATTATAATAGATAGGGGATCAAATGAGAACAATTCTTATCCTAAGAAATGAGAACAACTCTCATCCGTTGATTTTGTGAGATTAAGGGTTCAGATGAGCTGCTCTCAACACTCACACTCCTCTATTTTTAAAGCTGGAAGGGTATTTTTGTCATTTTACTGTGTTTTATTTTAATTTCAATCTTCAACTCCCTCATTCGTATCAAGCGACCAGAAATCCTACGTGATTTCGCCGACGACCAACACGTACACTATTACTCTAGATCGAGCTTGGGGCTCTCGATCTCCCTTTCGATCTCGATCTCCCCTTTGATCGACACATACTCTTACTCCAAATTGAAGACACAATGAGTTTAGGTAAGTGGTTTTGAAAAATACTTAAGAAGAGTTTAGTTTGGTGGATGATTCGATCTCTACCTAAATTTGTTGTTGTTTATGGTTCTTTGTTGCTTGAGATCATGGAGAAATGTATTGTACTCTTGATTTTAAAATTGGAAACAAAATTTTATAGAAACTAGAATTAAAATTTGTATACTTATTAGATTGCCCACAAAGTGTTTGATAAAATGTCTCAATGAGCATGTTTTGCTAAAATGTCTTGGAATATTGTTTTTAATGTTCTAATTAGTGAACATGAAGATAATGTGGACAAATTGCAAGACCTTTTCATGTATTGATGATATTTTAGTGTTCAAATTCCTCCTTGTGGATAAAATAAATGTTTACATATGATGCTTAGTATCCTTTGTTGAATATGATGCTTTTGTGTATATGTCTATGCCTAGTTATCCACATTGACTAGTAGGATATTGTTTTGAATAAGCAATTAGTATCTTCGTGACCTTTGTTAGATTGATTCACATAAAATTCGTATTGTTATTTTATATGAATCGCATTATTATTTTCAGTGAACCTTCCTGTTTAATATTATGAACCAAAATGACAATATTTGTGAACCAACTGAAAAACGGTATTTTGCACATTTTTACTAGATCTCTTCTTTTTCTCCATTTTTATTGTAGGTTGTTCATGAAGCTCCGATCAACCTAATTTGTCTAATTCGGATAATGATGATGATAGTGTTGATGGGATTCAATTGAAGGGTCTTAATAATGATGTTAGTGTTGATGGGGTTCATCAAGATCCGGTTATCCTAACATTTGAAGTAAACTAATAGACACTGTTCATTTGGTTTCCAAATCCACAAAAAATGACCAAATTTGATACAATTTATGTCAAATACTATTGTTATTTACATGAACCGCATTGTGGTTTTCAATGAACCTTATAGTGTAATGTTATGAACCGTAATGACAATATTTGTGAACCAAAAGAAAAATGTTTATTTTTTCACATTTTTATTGCCCATTATGTGTTCCATGTTGCTTATAAATTAGCTTAATTTTTTCCTTTTTTTATTGTAGGTTGTTCATCAAGTTTCGGTCATCCTAACTTATTTCATTCAGATAATGATGCTAGTGTTGATGGGGTTTCATTGAAGGGTATTGATAATGATGAGAATGTTGATGGAGTTCCATTGGATGATCATGATGAAGCTAGTGACACCTACATTATTCACTTATCACAAAATTGTTCTTATTTCATACCCAAGATTGAACATTCAAGTTCCAATTCTCTATGTCTTTTTAGTAGTTGTTATATTTTTTGGGGATTAAATTGTCTATTTTTATGTTACTTTGTGTTTGATAAATCACTTTGCTACATTGTAATTGCTTTTAAGGTTGTTTTTTACTTCACATCGAACCCAATGAGCTAAATGTCTTCTTTACAACTTTTATGCATTTTTTGTTAAATGAACTGATTATTTAAAATCCATGAACCTTCATGTTGAACACTATGAACCTTAATGTTGAACAATATGAACCTTTATGTCGAACACTATTAACCTTCATGTCGAACACTATTAACCGTGTAATTAATTCTATGAACCGTGTAAGTAATTAAGGATCAATCTTTTACATTGTTTTCTCAAAATGGACCATTTCCATTGCGTAGCACCTGTAGTGATTTTGTAATATACGGTTTCATGTGAACGCTAATAATTTTCTAGGAAAGGTTTTAACTCGTTACAATCCTTTAGATTTAAGAATGCCTTAATACTTTATATATAGAACTGATCACTAGAGTCACAAGGGCCGAACTGTATATGCTGTAACTAAACCTAACAAAATTAATCCAATTAGTTATATATATTCACGTTTAAATATATCTTTAATCTTAAACTTATCTTTACGCCTAACCCTAGCCTTTTAAACCCAAGCCATTAGAGGTCGAGAGTTGCCGTTCTAATCCTTCGGAATTCCATGAGCAAACGTACTACAAACCATATCGCCTCGTTTGTCGCTTGTATCCTCGGAGAATGTCGGCAAGGCTCCACCGCACCGGGAAAAACAAGTTGCAAGCAGAGAAGGACGTCACGGTTCTGCCTGTTCAGATCACGAGCACGTCCAACCTTGGTTGCACATAACACCGACCACCGCGATCGTATACCCTTTGAACGCCACTTCCGTCCAACATGCGTGACTGTTCCGTTCGCGTCAACGAACAACCTCTCAACAAACACTTTTCCGGAAGACATCGCCGGGTACCTCGTACGTGTTTGGGTTTTAAACTTTCTATAATCATCAGAGAGTCCCATTGGAGGTAAGTCGTTTTCAACTTGCTCAGTTCTTTTCTGCCTTGTTAGATCTTGTGTCGTTATTGTAGGATTGATTTTGGGAACTAGTCCCGAATATCTTTTTGAAATGTTTTGGACTTGCTTGTGCTATTGTGTGCAAATTGGTTTTCAAATGGGTTTTATCGGAAATAAGTTTGCGAACGTTTTCTTTGTGTTGGTACCATTTCCGGCACGGGCATCGTAGCTGATGGAGAGGAAGGGTTGCCTATGTATGGTCCGTGTGACAGAGAAACCGTGTCCCTTCAAAAGAAAATGCTATATGTGTGTTTTGGCAAGTGCTCCAACGGAAGCTTAGCCGGGGTTAGAAGGAACAAGCGATGTGAGGAGTGGGAGGGCCTGCCTCTACGCTGTGGATTGGAATACGTGATGGAGAATGAGTTATGTTGCTTTAATTGTTCGATTCTGTGTATGTATGTTTGGCTTATGTGTGACTAACCGTCTAATATAGGTATTGACCTTCAGAGTTATGATTGCGATTGTGGATTCTGGTGGCTGACTATAGAAAATTGGTTTTAAACGTCTTATAATTTCCGCATATTATCTAGCTTGGTAGATTAGAAGCTGACCCTTCGGGGATTATTTTTCTCGATATAGGTATGTTACAGGAAACCGTGCAGGATCCTTGGCCGGATGGTGGAGTGGATCGTTGGCGCACGTGTCTTTAGTTTGGGTTTTTTCAGGTGTAATTCGGGAGGATTTATTATTCTTATTAGTTCTGTTGAATTATTTTAATTGTAATTTTTAAGTGTTGTTTGGAATATTGGGAGGAAAATTCGGGAAGGGTTATTTGGTAATTTTGTTTATGTATTCGGGCATTCAAACATGTTTTATATTCATTTTTATAAATCTGAAAGTTGGATGTTGTACTTGTTTTCTCGTCGTGTCCGCTTTGTTAGATCCTAAAGTGTTGTTGTCAACCCACCTAAGTAGTACCTGGTAAGGTCTCCTACCACATAGCGTCCTGTCGAAAGACGGGGTGTTACAGATTTCCACTCCTTCTAGTTAACTATTGCAATAGCAAAGTAATTTAAAATCATAGGTAGTATTCAATCAACCTACAAGTATAAATTGAAATAACAAGTACACTTAAAAACGCATGAACCAAACTTTAATGTACTTTGAACCAAAAAACAAATGTCATGAACCAAAATTACAACTAGTATGTATGACTTAAAAGACATGAATTATAAGATGAACTATTATGAACCAAACTTTAATTTACTATGAACCAAAAGAACTAATGTCATGAACCCAAAAGATATGAATTGTAAGATGAACTATTATGAACCCGAGTTTGCAAAATCATGAACCGAAAGAAGAGTTATAATGAACCAAAATGTATAAAGCGTTTACAAAATTAGCCTATGTGAGATTTGAACTCATATTTATGTGCACATGCACATTGCTCTACCATTTGAGCTAATAGGCTTTTAAAGTGATAAATAATTTTACACATATACCATATCATATGCAAGCAATGTGATTTTTCTCTTCTAACTCACAAAGTAGAATGCAACAAGGCACAATTATGGTTGAAGCAAATTGGAGAATTATACTATAAGCTAGCAAAACCAGTCACTGTGTGAGAAGGGGAAGAAGCCATCCTCATTATTCTATAAGTAGCCATTAAATTAAGAAATAAGGACCACCAATTTGTCTACAACTATCAAATCTAAATCATATTTTGCTTTAGTGGCTAATTTTATTTAACCTTATAGTTCATGGCAAATTGAATCAAGCTTAACAACTATATCACTGAAAGAATACCTACTATGGCAAATTGAGCATCAAACCTACCCATTGGACTGAATTCTAACAATAATTGGACTGAATAATAGAACACAATCCTACCCATTTGAAATCCCTTTCAATTTCCAGATTCAAATTCAGAATGGATCTCATTACGAGATGTTTTCAGATTGCTAATGATGATTAGAGGCTGACCTGTAAGCATTCAAAGCAACTAACATCCCCAAACTGGTCTCCGAAATCCCTAACCCTAATTGTTGATGGTGTTGGAAGTTCCCACCTTTGCGATCTTTGTCGCCTTGAAAGTCGATGCTTCCTCCCGCTGTCGTACATGCTGAACTCTCTCGCTTGCAAGCAGAGAAGATACGAGTTCAAACCGATCAAATTTGACGAATTTGTAGAAACAAAAATCAATTGAGAAGTACGAGTTCAAACCGATCAAATTTGGAGAAGAATTGTAGACTTTGACGAGGCGAAGAAGATACGCTGGCGGTGAAGAATTCTTTCTCGAGTCCGTCGTCGTTCCTTCCGGATTCTCTCTCTGTTCCTTCCTAGGTTTGTTTGAATGGGAGAAGGAGAAGGAAGGATATTTTTGGAATACTCTTAATTTTTTTTCTAAATTACAATCCGTGCCATTTGTTAATGAATCAACTTTTTTTTAAATCAATCTCACCCATCCATACTCCTCATCCAACGGCCTTAAATTTTTCTTAGTTCTCACCCTAAGAAATGTTTACATCAGAACCCTACTCATAATAATAATGCTAAGAGTAGGAGATATTATATAACAAGGGCATTTTAGACTTTTCACATCCTAAGAAGAGTTTTATAAAAACAATATTTCATATAGTTATGAAAACTATATCTTAGTGATTTTATAAAGATATTTCCTTGCTTAGTATAATAATAGAATAATAAGTTAAGTTAAAAAGGAATATTTTAATAAATTAAATGAAGTTATAACTTGGCTTTTAAAGATGATAGTGAATAAAATTAAAATAAGAATTTTATAAGGAATAAAAGGATATTACAACTATAAAATAATAATAGAAGATATTATTATTTTATTCATATCCACCTAAATTATTATTTTAATAATTTAGAAATTAATTCTCTTATAATAAGGACATAAGAGATTCTAAAAACTTAAAAGAATTTAAAGAAAATTCTTATTAAAGTTCTTTCATATCTATCGTATTGTTAGGTCGGGTTTCCGTTCCGACTAAGGCAACAATTTCCGTTCATTCGTTCGTAAACAATCGCTACGCTAAGGCAAGTGGAATTTCTCCTTATAGCCTTAATGAATTCGTTTCGTGAATTTTTTTTCTCGATGTTGGGAACAACTTGTTTGCTAATAATAAACGAACCTAAGAATATCGATTGCTAGAAATAATGACACATTGTTATTATTATTCTGTTATGTAAATATTCAATAGGACTATTATGCTAGTCTTGTTTGTGACCTTGATTGTTTACGATCTCTTTTCGAGATCGAGTTGGACGAAATAGTGAAGGGGTGCGGGCCTAACCCGACACCTCTATATAACCAACTAAAGTTGTATTGTCACCATGCCTAAATTACGACTTGTCGATCATGATCCATGTCCGCTCCTACGCTTCGGAGGGACGTATGCACCCTAGCTAGGTGCCGGAACTTAGTTCCTGTCAGTGTTTCGGGCTGGTACATGCCCCCCCCACACTCTTAAAATACGTCACCCTAAGTGAAAGTTTTCATCACTATACAAACCGGATCGATCTCAAATGATCGATCCGGCTCTCGGTTCGCAAGGGCGCGAGAGGTTTTCAAAAACTTGTTTGAATTAATAACGTTCCCAACATACTTCCTACTCTAAAAAAAGTCTACAATCTCGTAGTTCTTCTCTCAATTAACGAGTTATCTCCTCTCGAGATACACTCTTCTCCAACCCGTTAAGCCTCACATAAAGACCTATACCTTTAAACATATCCCGATAGTATATCTCGTATAAATTACCGAAATACCCTTGAGAAGTTCCGTTCTCACTTGCTTAGTCTCCTTAGACTAATTCCCCTACTTCCGCATTTTTTCCTGGTATTTCTCACCCTTCACGACAAATGCCAGACTGTAGGAATGTACACCGAAGTGTTGAAGACGAAGTCTAGAAGGTTCGAGAAGCGTTAGGCGAGAATCAAAGGTCAAGGCAAGACGACGTTGAAGGGAGGAAGGAATTCTCATAAGGGAAAGGCATTTCGAAGATAGTGCACCAACTCTTTTTTTTTAAACCAAGCAAATCAGCATCACATGAGTTGTCTTGGGAAAACATACTTGTATTTTTCTTATTACATCTTTTCAACCCTTTCTAAATGGGCTTTACTTTCCACTTCTATATTTGTAAAACGACTCTCAATGTAATGAACAAAAGTTCTTATCAATAAAATTCCGCTTTTAGTCAATTTTATCTTCAATTAAAGAACCAAGTCTCATTCATGAGCATCCGTTTATTTATGTAACGTTTATGTAAATTTCTGCATTTCTATAAGTTTCAATATCATTATAAAGCCTTAGGTGGCTTTGGACGGTAAAGTCCGAGGTCACTGACAGTGATACCCAGTGTTGCAAAATAGGGGTGTTACATTTGAGATGATGGCTATTTCTTGATGAGCATGATTGTTTGGTTTTGATTATTGTATAGTGATTGCTTGAGGAGAAGCAAGCCTAAGTATGGGGTATTTTGATGTTCATGTTTTTAGTCTAGTTTTTGGTGTGTTTCTTAGTTTATTTAGTTTAGTTTTAGGAAGTTTTAGAGTTAGTTTTGATGGACGGATCGATGGAGATGGTGAAGATGCAAAGGAATCGCCAAGAGAACTCGATAACTCCTTGCTTGGATGCTGGTTCGAAATGGAGAGAACAAGGGATATGGATGCTTGAAAACATGGATATGACTCACCAAGATCTCAAGCGAACTAGGATGCACGAATTGTCGGATATTACTCACCAACAATTGAACAACGAGAATTGAACGAAGCAAAAAACAAGAACTTTGAATTGAAAATGCAAGGTAAAGAGAACAACAATTTTCGTCCAAGTATAAGAGAAGGAGGAGGGGGAGGCCGGCCATATAAACTAATACAAAGCCTCACAAAATCATCCCCCTCACTTAAGGAAATTACATAAATTATCCCGAAATCCCGAAAACTTAATAATTGTCCTTAACCGTAGAATTGTCACTTAGAACCATGAAGCAACATAAGACTCCAACCATCTTCAATACACTCTCTCGGAAAGCTACACCCCATGAGCTCCTCTTGAACTTGATATAGAATGGCCTTAGCTCGGGATCGCGTAATACGACCTAAACAAGGTGGGGCCCCTTGAGATTTGGCTCCATCAAGACCGGAATCCACCTTGTGGCCAGGCGCGCCAACCCCAGGCAAGGGCGCACCTCCAGTCGTGTGCAAAGGCACACCGTCCCTTGGAAAAGGCGCGTCAACAACCCTCCGCAAGGGCGCACCAATATCATCCCCTCGCAAGGGCGCGCCACCATCCAAGCTTGCAGGAGCGTATAGGGTAGGTCATGGCTCCTCCAAGTGTTCCGTCGTGTGCTCAATTATTTGCTCGGATGTCGATGGAATCACATCATCATCCTCCCCTTGAAAAGGGTTCGTCCTCGAACCTAGATCCTGCTCAAACTCAACATCATCGTTAGAAAAATAAAGAACAAGATCGGATACGTTGAATACCTCATGGACGCCATAATTCGGAGGAAGATCAAGCTTGTAAGCATTGTCGTTGATGCGCTCTAACACTTGGAATGGTCCATATCCACGTGGCTTATGCTTAGAATTGCGAAGGGTAGGAAACCTCTCCTTCCTCAAATGAACCCAAACAAGGTCGCCGGGTTCAAAAATCAGCTCCTTGCGCCCTTTATCAGCTTGGCACTTGTATTGCAAAGTTCACCTTTCCAATTGAAGGCGAGTATCCTCATGAATTTGCTTAATATACTCAGCCCAATCCCGTCCTTCACGACTCTCTCGATCGGACATAGCATAAGGAGCTAGACCAAGTGGTGTAGCGGGATTGCACCCATACACCACCTCAAAAGGCGTCTTCATTGTAGCGGAATGAACGGACCTATTATAAGCAAACTAAATGAAAGGAAGACACTCTTCTCACCTGCGCAAGTTAGTTTTCAAAATAGAACACAACAAGGCACCAAGGGTACGATTAACGACCTCGGTTTGCCCTTTTCGTTTGCAGGTGGCAAGTAGTAGAGAATAAGAGCTTGGTTCCTAGCTTGGACCAAAGCGTCTTCCAAAAGAAACCTAGAAATTTAACATCACGGTCAGAAACAATAGATTTAGGGACCCCATGCAACCGAACAACATTATCAAAGAACAAAGTAGCAACATTAACATCATCGTCGGTTTTGTGGCAAGCAATAAAATGTGCCATCTTAGAAAATCTATCAACCACCACAAAAATAGAGTCCCTACCCCTTTTGTCCTAGGCAACCCCAAAACAAAATCCATATATATATCCTCCCATGGGGCACAAGGAATAGGCAAAGGGGTATATAAACCGTGAGGGTGCACTTTAGACTTTGCACGCACACATATAGCACATTAAGCACAATAGAAATGCTCCCTAAGAATATGCAAGGTTTTCATAACACCAAAGTGTCCCATGAGGCCGCCTCCATGGGCCTCTTGGACAAGTAAACGTCTAACCGAACCCACTAGGCACACACAAGCGAGTTCCCTTAAAAAGAAAACCCTCATGCAAATAAAATTGATCCCGACACCCCCCCCCCTCAAAAAAGCATGAAATATGTCACCAAAATCTGCATCATGAGCATACAACTCCTTCATAAAAGAAAATCCAAGCAAACGAGCATCTAGTAAAGAGAAGAGAGCGTACCTCCGTGACAACGCGTCGGCGACAACATTGTCCTTTCTTATGCTTGATGACATAGGGAAAGGATTTGATGAACTCCACCCATTTAGCATGCCTTCGATTCAGTTTTGCTTTCCCTCTCAAGTACTTCAACGCCTCGTGGTCGGAATGGATAACAAACTCCCGAGGCAAGAGATAGTGCTCCCACGCCCGTAGCACTCGAACAAGAGCAAGTAGCTCTTTGTCATACGTGGGGTACTTGAGCTCGTCACCTCCAAGCTTATCACTATAATAGGCTATAGGCCGTCCCTCTTGCATAAGTACGTCACCGAGCCCGATTCCCGACGCATCACACTCTATCTCAAATATCTTGCCAAAATCGGGAAGAGCCAACAACGGTGCTTGTGTCAACTTAGCTTTAAGGGCTGCAAAGGCCTCTCCTTGCACCTCTCCCCACATAAATGGAACATTCTTCTTGGTAAGGAAGGTTAAAGGCGCAACCAAGGTACTAAAATCACGAACAAACCGGCGGTAGAAACCGGCTAATCCAAGGAAACTCCGGACTTGTGTCATAGTTGTCGGTGTTGGCCATTCTTGAATCGCCTTCACCTTCTCTTCATCCACTTGAAGTCCATTCCTACTCACAACAAAACCAAGAAATACCACGTGATCCGAACAAAAGTGGCACTTCTTGAAGTTAGCAAATAGGCGTTCCCGTTTCAAAGCTTCAAGCACTTGCCTAAGGTGCTCGACATGGGATGATAAATCGTGCCTATAAATTAAAATATCATCAAAGTACACAACCACAAACTTACCAATAAAAGGTCATAGGACGTGGTTCATCAAGCGCATGAAAGTACTCGGAGCGTTGGTTAATCCGAAGGGCATAACCAACCACTCGTAAAGGCCTTGCTTGGTTTTGAACACCGTCTTCCATTCATCTCCCTCCTTAATCCTTATTTGATAATATCCGCTCTTAAGATCAATTTTGGAGAAGAGACTCGCCCCATGCAGCTCGTCAAGCATATCCTCGAGCCTCGAAATCGGATGACGATACTTGATGCTAATGTTGTTGATCGCTCGGCAATCAGCGCACATCCTCCTTGTGCCGTCCTTCTTAGGCACAAGAATGACGGGCACGGCACACGGGTTGAGTCTCTCACGCACATAGCCCTTATCAAGGAGCTCTTGAACTTGCCGTTGAAGCTCCTTAGTTTCCTCCGGATTGGCTCGATAGGCTGGACAGTTTGGTAGAGTGGCACCGGGGACAAAGTCGATTTGATGCTCGATTCCTCTAAGCGGTGGTAGTCTCGGTCGCACCTCTTCTTGGAAAAGCTCCTCAAAGTCCTGCAAAAGATTAGAAATAGAAGGAGGAAGATCAACTAATTCTTGGGAAGATAAATAAGATTCTTGAAAAACAAGCAAAAGACAAACGCCACTTCCCTTAAATGTATGGAGTATTTCCTTCGGTTTGGCCAAAGTAAGTGTGTAGAAGGGCCGCCTAAAGCTAGCTTCTTGTCCTTCTTTCCCTCTCGAAGTGCAAGCTTCTTTCTTTGCTCCTTCGCTGCGTGGTCCAACATGATTTCATGGGGGGTCATCGGATGCAACGTCACCTTCTTTTCCTCCATTTGAAATGATACTCGTTGGAGACGCCATCATGAATAGCCCCCTTATCATATTGCCAAGGGCGCCCCAAAAGGAGATGACAAGCGGTCATCGACACCACATCACACTCCACCTCATCCCTATAAGGCCCTATAGAAAAGCAAATGCGAGCCCTTTCCTTGACTTGGATCGCGGCGTTAGAATTCAACCAAAATAAAGGATAAGGTAGAGGATGGAAAATAGTTTTCATGGAAAAAATATCCACCACTTCTTGGCTAATAATAATACAACAAGAACCGCTATCGATAATCACACTACATACCTTATCCATGATTTTTCATTGAGTGTGAAAGATAACTTCCCGTTGACTAGGTGTGGTGGTGCTCTCCGTCATGAAGAGAGTTCGTTGGACCACGTAGCACTCTCCATCCTCGGCGGTGACCTGGAGCTCGTCTTCCTCAACCTCAGGGCTCTCTTCTTCCTCTTCCGCAGCCCCTTCTGCCTCATACTCGTACTCCCCTTGGGAGTTAAGAAGAACCTTCCGTTCATTGGGACAATCCCAAGCATAGTACCCATGGCCAAGGCACTTGAAACACTTTACGTCGCTCGCCCGTCCTCCTCCTTCTTGCCGAGGACGTGGAGGAAAATCTTTCCTCGGTTGAGGAGTCGAGTCCTTCCTTATTTCCGGCTTCCTAAAATGAGTTGGTGGCACCCTAGGAGCCGTGGTTGAAGGCTGCCACGCCCAAGAAGAGGTTGTACTTGAACGCCGTTGAGCAAGTTGCTTGTAGATATGGTTGGTGTAATGAAGCACTTGCTCAATATCAGTACCCCTACTAAAGTGCTGCATACTCACAACATTTTTTTAGTTCCAAATTTAACCCATTGAAAATTTAGAGATGACATACCTGTCGGGAAATTGTACTCTAGAACGAAAAATGAGCATACGGAGCTCGTTGTAAAACTCGCCGGGAGTCTGGTTTCCTTGACGCACTTGCTCCAACTTGGCATGGATGCACTCGGTATAATCTTGAGGCGCGAACCTCTCCTCTAAGGCCTCTCTTAGATCTTTCCATGTGTTAAGTTGAGGCATCCGACGTGCTCTCCTCAAGGCCTTGTCCTCGAGCCACCATTGGTAAGCAAAGTCGGTAAAATGTATGGCTGCCATGGCCACTAGCCTCGCATCATCATATCCATAGAAGTCAAAGATTGACTCCACCTTGGAAAGACAATCAAGGCATGCATCGGCGTCGGAAGCTCCAGAAAAAGTCGGCACGTTTAGCTTAATGCCGTGATGGGATCCCGGGGCCGCTCCTCGATCGTAGTGCATCGGTGCGCCTTGCCAAGGCTGCCCTGCGGCTACATTGGACGGCCCCCTAGGAGGTTGGCCACCCCTTGGTAGATGCAAAATAGGTGGGGGTTGTGGGATCTCGTAGGAGGAATGTAAGGAGGAATACCCCCATGGAGGGGCTCACGCCGAGGGATGCTTGCGCTTTCGTGTTTTGCAAGACGTAGAGGCCTCTTCGTGCAACGACTCCACTTGGTTAGCGCTTTGTAGCACACTTGGTAGAGCCCCCGTTTGAGGCACCCGTGCTCTATCATCTCGGCCGTGCACTTGGCTCTCCAAATCAGCCAACCTATTAGTAAAATGAGTCTCGAAAGCCTCCATGGATTGTTGCAAGGATGGTTGTATGGTTTGCAACATGGCAGCCACCGAAGTAGTGGACGTCTCTTCAACCTGTTCCTTATTCTTCTCATCACCTACACTTGTCATCTTAAAAACACGGAAAAGATCAAGGTATAAAGTGCACTTGAATTAACCACCAAGACTTGCCCGAGATGAAAATCCGACAAGTTGCAAGTAGGTAAAACAACAAAAGCAACACAAAAGAGCACCACAGAAGAGATTCACCACACACTTTCTTAGGAAAACAATGCTAGGAAGCTACTAAACCACCAAGACACAACATCAAGTATAAGGAAAGATTTTTTTTTTCCGAGTAGGCCGTTGCTAGGCACTACTAGATGACTACTCTTTTTGTGCTCGGCCCCTTATTAGCTTTACGTCGCCGGACAAGGTTTTTCTAGTCTTAATCTTTTTTCTGTGTCCGCCCCTTATTTGCTCTATGCGGCCAGACAAGTTTTTTTCTGATTTTCACAAAAATTCAAAGGTACTCAATCAACAACACAAGATGTTCCGTCTTGGTGTCGTTCCCGTATCCTAGCACCTATTCTTTCACAAGCATGTAACGAACACAAAATCGAAGCTGATTTTGGTCTCAATCCCACGTTTTGTAAGCCACAAAAATAGCAAAGGATCAATCAATTCGTGGACTAGTTGAAAGCATTAAATAACAAGTGAGACAACCTTTCAACTACCAATTTAAATGGACCTTTAGTGTTCTAGCCATGGACGTTTTTTGAGCAGTTTTTTCCAGCCATGGATGTCTCCATATTCGGCCAAGACAACAAATATTCAAGGACACAAAACGTCCACAACAACACAAGACAAAGACAATTATGGCTGCACACAACAACAACGCAGCCACACAACAATTTTGAACCAAATACTTGCAACAAGTGGAAATTCAAGTTGGAAACAAGGTTTATATAGCTATACCTTCACGTGGCTCTGATACCACTTGATGGCCGGATCGATGGAGACGGTGAAGATGCAAAGGAATCGCCAAGAGAACTCGATAACTCCTTGCTTGGATGCTGGTTCGAAATGGAGAGAACAAGGGATATGGATGCTTGAAAACTTGGATATGACTCACCAAGATCTCAAGCGAACTAGGATGCACGAATTGTCGGATATTACTCACCAACAATTGAACAACGAGAATTGAACGAAGCAAAAAACAAGAACTTTGAATTGAAAATGCAAGGTAAAGAGAAAAACAATTTTCGTCCAAATCTAAGAGAAGAAGGAGGGGGAGGCTGGCCATATAACCTAATACAAAGGCTCACATAATCAGCCCCCTCACTTAAGGAAATTACATAAATTAACCCAAAATCCCGAAAACTTAATAATTGTCCTTAACCGTAGAATTGTCACTTAGAACCATGAAGCAACATAAGACTCCAACCATCTTCAATACATTCTCTCGGAAAGCTACACCCCATGAGCTCCTCTTGAACTTGACATAGAATGGCCTTAGCTTGGGATCGCGTAATACGACCTAGATAAGGTGGGGCTCCTTGAGATTTGGCTCCATCAAGACTGGAATCCGCCTTGTGGCCAGGCGCGCGAACCCCAGGCAACGGCGCACCTCCAGCCGTGTGCAAAGGCACACCGTCCCTTGGCAAAGGCGCGTCAACAACCATCCGCAAGGGTGCGCCAACATCATCCCCTCACAAGGGCGCACCACCATCATCCCCTCGCAAGGGCGCGCCACCATCCAAGCTTGCAGGCGCGTCTAGGGTAGGCCGTGGCTCCTCCAAGTGTTCCGTCGTGTGCTCAATTATTGGCTCGGATGTCGATGGAATCACATCAAGTTTTGTGTGTTTTTTTGTAAAAAGTATGGAACGCTTTTGTGTCTTTTTGTAAAAAGTATGGAAGCTACTCCGTTTTGTGTCTTTTTGTAGGTTTTTAAGCGAAAAGGAACGCTTTTTGAGCTGAGTGGAGGTCTTGTGGTGGAGGATGGAAGGTATGGAAGATAAGGAAGAAGATTGCATGGGAAGATCGAAGAAAAAGTCCAAGTTATAGTCGAGGAGAAGTTCAAGAAAAGCTAAAACAGAGGCTCGTTAACGATCCTGTGAAGGTCGTTAACGAGGCTGGAAGATAGAATTTTTTAGAGGGAATTAGCAATTTCTACCGGCCTTGTGCGGTGTCGTTACCGAGGATCCCGTGTCGGTAGAGGCGTAGCCGACTTTAGGTTGTTATATCTTTTATCTTGTTATCTTATAAGTAGGGTAAGTTTTTATCTTTTAGCCTTTTTTAATAGATAGTTTCTTAGTATAAAAACCCTTGTTCTAAGCCTAGACAGGGGGAAGTTCTCTGAGAAGTCGAGTAAGAGAGGAAGTCGAACTGAGTTCGATCGAGAGAGAGAATATAGGATCGGTGATCGGATCTTGCTCGGTGTTCTTAAGTGTTTTCGGATTCTACAGAGTTTGTAAGACAATATTTTCTTATTAATTTTAAGTAAGTTTAGTTTGTTTTCAATGTCTTCTATGATTAAAATTAGTTGCTTTATTTCGATGATTAGTGAGTAGTCTTCTTATCTAGGGTAGGGGTTGAAACCCGACATGGTTGTGCATGTTTGAATGAGTAAGTTGATGTTTTGATTGCCTTTTATCTATTGAATTGATTTTTGTGCTTATGTTTAGACGATAGTCAAAGTAATGTGTGTTTTTAACTTGATCGAAAGAGAAAGTTGTTAACTTGAATGATGATATTGTTCGTTAACGAAAGTTTCGAGCTTTGGATTCAAAACAAGTGATAGAGTGAAATGATTTATGAGAATTGATTGATTTGCTTGTTAGTCAGCGAAAGTTGATGAATTCATCTTTAAAGGCATGATCTTTATCTTCATATGTGTTTATATGCATAGCTATGTCGTGGTAAACCTTATCCTAGATCTTTTTATCTTATTGAGTTTGTTTGTTTGCTTTCGAGTCATTCGTTATCGAGTCAACATACGATCGGTACCGAACCTGGATTTAGGTCATTAATTGTTTTTTGGTCGTTAGTTTTCCAGGTTCGTTAACGACCCTGACAAGGTCGTTAACGAGGTTGGTCGTAGCTGTTTTCGCCTATTTTGTTTTGTTTCTTTTTTTAGTTGATAGACAAACAACCGTGCTTCCCATGGACGATATTGACTTTGCTATACTCAGCGTGGTCTTGATTACAAATTTTATTTGTTGTTAAGTAAATCCCTATCAACAACAGTAACCAACCTAAGTCGAATCTAACTGCCATTCATCTCTTGCCTTTGCTTCTCTGTGGTCTCCTTCTAAGTTCTAATTCAATGATGTGACCTCATCAATGTGCACAAAGGATGCGTCTTAAACCCCATACGTACACTCTTAGGGCCCGTTTGATTTTGACAAGGGAAACACAAACGGAAATGGATTGAAAAATGGGACAAAGAGGTAACGAAAACCATTACATCATGAAATTGTTTGGCTTATTTTCCATAGAAACAGATTGGAAAAAAAAACCAATTTCTAATCTATATTCATCTAGGTTTTTTTCTTCTCCAACCTCCAAATATCCCCAATTTTCCACAAATATTCCTCTTTCTCCCAATTTGAGGCCTTTGTTCATTACCCGTAGACATCGGACTCTCCTTTGTCTTCGTCATAGTCAAACCTGAAGTGGAAGCTCCATCTCTGTTCGATCGACTTCGAGTGGAAGCTCCATCTCTATTGTAGCCCTGAAGTGGACTCTCCTTTGTTGGCCGTCGCTAAGCACCGCCCATGAGATATGACTCCATAGGTTGCAGATCTGAATCGCGACCTCGCCGATGAGTTGTAAGTTTCCTCGTCGTTAGCAATCTCCCATATTTGGCTCCCTAGAAAGCAGATCTAGATATATAGCGTCCTCGCTGGTGAGCTTTAATTTCGTCATTGTCGGCACCTTCCATGAGATATGAAGCCCCAAAATTATCCCTTGTTCATAACTTGATGATCTTCCTCGTCAAGGAGCTCCACTGCGACACCATGCCAAAAGTAGGAGGCGGGATGAAGAATGCTTAATTTGATGCGGGATGCGTGGTTTAAAGATGAGTTGAGGGTGGTAAGGGTTTGTTACTTGTTTAAAATTGTGAGGAAACAAAAGTTGGATTGTTTCCAACTTTCGGTTGAATGAAAAAAGCAAAAAACTTGTCATCAAACATCTTGTGAGGGAGTAAAATCCTTGTTTCCGTTTCCTATCCAAAAAAAGAGACAAAAAAACGGGCCCTTAGACTCTACCTAATCATTCATCTTAAGAAGGGTAATCGTGGCCAAATCCTCACATCATGAAATCATTAAAATAGAAAAAATTAGTCACCCTCATACGTACTAAAGCCCTCATTGGAGTAAATGACACGCTGCATTGGTTCAGTATAACCCGCAAAGACAACTGAAGATACAGTAATTAGAGAAGGTACGTAATATATAGTTTATACCTTAATGTGTTGCATGCATGGTCTATCATCCAAGCATGCGAAATCCTTCTGCTCCTCATTCAGGCATGTGAAATCCTTTTGCTCCTCGGAGATTAGCAGCTTCACCTTGTGCACCACCATCACGATCACTTCATGTTCGAGCAATTCACCTCTCTCACGACAACTTGTGCACCACCTCGGGGATTACTATGACAAGATGCCTTTTTTACATCTGGATGCGCCTTCAATTACCAAAGATGTCGATATGTTTGAAGTCTGAGAAGACAACTCAAGGTAAAAGCGTCCACTTTCGCAGTTAAAGATAACATCTTGTTCAAGTGGATGTCTTCAGGGTTATTGATAGGCATGAAATGGTCATGCAAATCACGGCTATGCAAAAGAATCCAAACTAACTAAGAACCGTAGTCTTTAGGAAGTCCGGGTCGAATCCACAGGGAGGTTGGTTTATCTTTTTGTATGAATTTTATGACAATTAAAATAAAAGGGGATTTATGAATTAAAATTAAGTAAAAAGCATGCAAAACTAATAAAGCAATTAAAGTTTGGATTTTTATCAATTTGGGAAAACACTTAGTGAAATAGAGATCCACATTCGTATGAAAAAGTTGATCATAGATTCACTCAATATCGCATGCATATGGAATTCCAATTCCTTTTCAAAGATAATTAATAACACAACCAGATACTATCAACCCTAATTAATTGAATAACCCTAAAACTATCAAGATTCAATTCAAAAGCAACATGAAGAATAGGAATATAATCAGGATACAAATCTAGCATAAAACAACCAGCTTTTATACTAGAATGCAATTAAACTCTCTTCTACAATAGACTAGCATAACCAGATACTAGTACAATGCAGTTTGCTACTATGAAATAGAGAAACTCAACCAGTAATTTCTCTAGATCTAGCAATAGAGATTCAATAACAACAACCCTAGAAATTGTTGAAATCAATCACATAAACAATTCAAACAAGAGAGAAAAATAATTCCATGCAATAAATAAAGAGTAGAAATCTCACAACTGAAAGTCAAAACGAAGCTTCAAACTGTCTGACTAAGCAAAAGGGCTTAGTTCTTCATAGAAAAACTAAAAACTCTAAAAGAAAATTATGATAATATTTTATGAGAGATGCAACTTTCCAAAACCTAATATAATAGAACTAGGTCTAAAACTATATCCCAAAAATACAATATCTCGGAATAATACTGATAGAAAAGGACCAATAGAAACAAAACACGTGGCGCAGTAAAGATCTCCGCGGCTGTCAGGGGCGGCGGGCGCCGCTGGGTTGGCGGAGATCGCCGCCAGCACCTCGGTTCAGAATTGAGCTGACACTTCGGGGGCTGTTTTGACCTCCTTTTAGTTGGAATTTGGACTCGTAGCTCTTTGGAATAGCTTTCCAATGATACCACTATAGCTCCCGAGCGAGCTCTCACAAGACAGAGGTATCGAACCAGCAACTCCAATGGATGGCCCGAATTCAAGCGTTCTTCTCCTGATTTCCATTCCTTTCACACTTGTTCACTTTAAGACCTGTTAAACAACATAGAGCAACTGCAAAAAACCCAAAACTCCTAGACACTCTAATAACTAACAGAAACTAACTAAAACTACCTAAAAAGAAAGCAAAAGAAACGAAAACATGCATCTTAAACACTACCTATATGCTAGCTATCAGTTATATGCACGGTTCATAAGAGAAGATGAAGTGGAGATAGTGCTACGAAAGATTCACGATGGTGAATGCGGAAACCACACTGGGGGTCACAACTTGGCAAATTAAGAAGGCAAGCAAGATGAGCTACTATTGGCCCACCATGAACAAAGACGCGATCGCCTTTGCTAGAAGGTGTGACACGTTCCAGCGTCATGAACCTATCTATTGGATATTATAGGATATTATTGATCTTGTTCATATTCTGTTGATATTCTTTAGTCTCTAGTTAGGATCTTGTATTATCTTTTCCTAGTTTAGCTCCTTGTTATGTACATATATACGCTGTTTATGCAATGAGAAACAGTCTTCTGCTTCATAGTTCTCCAAGAAATAGGAGATGAACCGAGCTGAACAAAATATCCTAACACATATGCGCTCAACCCAACACGACCCCGATATTTCCTCATGGTATCTTTCACTATCCCTCAACAACCACCACATTTACTCCATAACATAACATCCCCATGACCTTTCAAGAAATGGGGAATGGATATCGTATGCAAGTTACCTCCAGCTCCGGGTCAACGCTTTTACATTGGCAATGACTGATTATTTTTCTAAGTGGATAGAAGTTGAAGCCTTCAAAGAAGTCAAAGATACTCAAGTTATTTCTTTCATCAAGTGCAATAACCTGAGCAGGTTTAGTGTCCCATCCACTATAGTTTGTGACAACGACTCTTAATTTATCAGCGAAAAGACGAGATCATTTTGTCAGCATTACAACATTCAACTGGTGATGTCGACACCGCGCTACCCATAGGCATGGTATAAATAACCTGAACCCTTGTCCCATGAGTTAGGGGCAGTCACGGGATTTCTAGGCAAAATCCGTCGAGTAAAGGCCCAAGCCAGGCTTGAATCATCATTAGGAGCGTTTTGTTTGAGATTCTTGGAAGAGGTTGCATCGAGAGAGCCAGAGTTTCTAGATCTAGGGTTGTTTGTGTAATTCTCATTCGACTCAGAAAATCGAAACAACCAGAAATGCAACAGATAATCAAGCAAGTAAAAATAAGAACAAGTGATCACAAGAGGATTGGTAATGCAGTTCGGCAAAGCCTACATCTGCGGAGCCTCTCTCTCTCTTTTCTCTTTCTTTTCTCTCTCTTTCATTAGCTCTCTTTCAGATGCGTCGTCTCGAATGAGCTCGAGGATAAGGATGACAAGCTATTTATAGCTAGGTCAAGCAAGACGCTCTCCAGCTTCGTACAAATGAGATGGGCTTGCAAGTAACGAGGCTCAATACCAAAGATGAAGCCCAATAACACACTTAGCTAACCAAGCTCGGTAGTATCCGGTTTAAGCCGTCCAACCGGGTGTTATGCGGGGTTGCTTAATCCGGTTCACCTTGTTTTAGTAGGCTATAAATGCTATTGAACCCGGTTCTGAACTTGTTTATTTTTCTACCTCAATCCTAGTTACAATATGTTCTATACCAGTACTTATGTCACTAGGAATAATACTAAGCTTAATATAAGAACATAACAAATGCCCTCTTAAGCTAAGTATTATTACTAGAGATAACTTTTATTTCTAGTGGATTTTGAAACGAGTTTCATCATTTCATCATTGGCTCAGTTCCATATCTCAAGTTACATCATCGATATGGAGTTCTTTCCTATAGAACACAAATTTGTTAGTGGGGACTATTTTTGTTCCAAAATCTACAGGATTGGTGTCTCTAAGTATTTTCTTCACATTAATTTCCTGGTCCTCCACCATTCTCCGTATAAAATGATATCACACGTCTATGTGTTTAGTCCTTTCATGATAAACATGATCCTTGTAAAGATACAAGGCACTCTGATTATCAGTGAAAAGAGTAGGCAAATATATTTTGCCTTCAATTTCATACAAGATACCACATAGCCAAGTAGCCTCTTTTGAGGCCTCAGTAGCTGCAATGTACTCAGCCTTTGTTGAGGAGAGTGCAACTATTGATTGTTGTTGGGATTTTCGGGAAATGCAATTTCCTGCCCAACAGTAATAATATGCAGTTGTAGACTTCCTGTTGTCCCTGTTACTGGCATAGTCCGAGTCCACATACCCTGTAAGTGTGGTTCTCGGACTATGTTCAGCATATACCAAACCATAGTTCTTAGTCCCTTTTACATATTTGAGCAGGTTTTTCATACCTGCCTAGTGTTTTTGTCTAGGTTGGACATAAAGCGACTAAGTACACTTATAACAAAAGCTAAATCTGGCCTAGTACAAATCATAGCATACATAATGCTTCCCACTACTACATCATATGGAACATGCTCCATATTCTTCTTTTCTTCTTCAGTGGTGGGACAATCTTGTTTTGTGAACTACAAGTGCCCTCCAAGGGGTATTGATGCAGGCTTGGAATCATTCATGGCAAACCTGTCAAGAATTTTGTGCAGGTAGTCAGACTGAGACAAGTAGATAATTTTCTTAGCTCTATTTCTGATGATATTCACTTCTAGAATCTTAGAAGCAACACCTAAATCTTTCATATAAAAGTGTTTCTTTAAGTCATGCTTAACTCCAAAAATGACAACCTTAGAACTACTGACAAGTAATATGTCATCAACATATAGAAGGATGTAAATAGGAGAAGAGGACTTAACACCTTTGAAATATAAACAAGTATCATAACTGCTTCTAATGAAACCAAGAGAAATCATGCAAGCATCAAATTTCTTATTCCACTGTCTAGGTGACTGTTTTAAGCCATATATGGATTTCTTAAGCAAACAAGCATGATCAGGTTTAGTCTTATCAACAAAGCCTTTAGGCTGTCTCATATAAATGGTTTCAATTAACTCACCATGCAAGAAGGCAGTTTTCACATCCATTTGTTCAAGCTCCCAATCAAACACAACAGTCATAGCAAGAAATAGACGCATGGTTTTATATTTCACAACAGGAGCAAAAATATCATTGTAGTCAACCCCCTCTTTTTGAGTAAAGCCTTTGGCAACCAGCCTGGCTTTAAACCTAGGGGATCATGTTTAGTAGCTCCATCTTTAATTTTATAAATCCATTTGCAGTCTATAAGCCTAGCTTTAGCAGGTTTAGGAACAAGAGTCCAGGTGTTATTAACAACCAAGGATTGGATCTCTTCATGCATACCCTTAACCCATTCATTAGCCTGTTTACAATTGACAGTCTGTTCATAGCTGTCAAGAGTAAAGTTTTTAATGATTTCAGCAACAGTGAAAGCAAACTCAACAATTTTATCAAAGCACTCAAGCAAATTCACCTCAAACCTTTTATTAGGTATTCTTATCCTAGGTTCTCTATCCCTAGTCAGTTGGTAATCAACCAAGTCATTCACAGAAGAGGAAGAGGAAGAACCAGATCTAGCATGCTCAGAGACAGAAGGAGAAGGAAGAGAATCAAGAGTAAGAGGTAAAGAATTTGAGTTAAAGTTGCTTACTCCCCCACCCAATTGGTGAGGTTGTGTACTTGTTGAGGCTGTATCAAGTTGATTTATATTGTTGCCCTCATCATTTTGTGCTTCAGGAGCACCTTCATCATTTTGTGCAGCAGAATCATCCTCATCATTATTGTTGTGTTCAGAGGAGTACTGTGCACTTGAGGAGGATCCTATGTCAAACTCCTCCTCATCCTGTGGAGGATCATTATCATCTTGGAAGTATTTTCCATTTGTAGGGAGATATGGTGTGGAGACTGCAGTGCTTGCATCTTCCTCGGTGCCTGGACTTGCAACAGGAGGCATAGTTAATTTTTCTTTAACATAAAATTCTTTTTCATTGAATGTAACTGAACTAGAGGTTATAACTTTATAGCCTCCAGGTTGAATTAATAAAAGTTTGTAGCCTTTTACCTTAGGGGGGTAGCCTAGCATTACACACTTATAGGTCCTGGGTTGGAGCTTGCCCTATGAAACTTGGGCATAAGTTGTGCACCCAAAAGGTCTAAGGTGTGCTAGGCCAGGCTTCTTACCCCTCTCTCTCTCTCTCTCTTCTCTTTCTTTTCTCTCTCTTTTTTTAGCTCTCTTTCAGATGCGCCGTCTCGAATGAGCTCGAGGATAAGGATGACAAGCTATTTATAGCTAGCTAGGTCAAGCAAGACGCTCTCCAGCTTCGTACAAATGAGATGGGCATGCAAGTAACGAGGTCCAATACCAAAGATGAAGCCCAATAACACATATCCGACGCTTTCAGCAGAGCAAAGCAGCGTTCCACTCTTTTCGGCGGCATCCTTCCGCTAACCAAGCTCGGTAGTATCCGGTTTAACCCGTCCAACCGGGTCTGACCCGGGGTTGCTTAATCCGGTTCACCTTGTTTTAGTAGGCTATAAATGCTATTGAACCCGGTTCTGAACTTGGTTATTTTTCTACCTCAATCCTAGTTACAATATGTGCTATACCAGTACTTATGTCACTAGGAATAATACTAAGCTTAATATAAGAACATAACAAGAAGGCAAGGTTTCAATCGGGGGTTGGGGTGAGTGGTGCATTTCTTTACATTGTTGCATATCAAACAAGAAATTTCTATTTTTTCTACCTTACCATGGTAAGTGTAATTTCCGTGATTTACGGGGAGTGCAAATTCATGTGAACTAGTTTGTTTGGGTTTTCCGTGATTTATGGGAGCGTGGCCGAGTTGTGATATGGGTTTTCCGAAGCTGCAGGACTTGAATATGCAGCATCTCATCGCCCCCATCTCTAGTAGTGAAGTTTGGAAAACTATTAAGAGCATGGAACCTTTTAAGTCGTCGGGCATTGATGGTTTCCAACCCGGCTTTTATCAAAGACGCTGGCACATTGTAGGTGATTCGGTCGTTCAATTTGTGAGAGATTCTTTCGAACTTCTATGATCCCTGAAGGCGTGGATGGTACACTCATTGTTCTTCTTGCTAGGTGGATAAGGCGGAGAAAATCAGTCAATTCAGACCGATCAGCCTTTATAATATTTTGTACAAGACCATAACTAAGATTTTGGTGAACCGAGTTCAACCTATTCTTATGGCGTTAATTGGTCCTACTCAAGGAAGCTTTCTTCCCGGCCATATGATCACGGACAATATTGTGATCGTTCAAGAAGTACTCCATTCCATGAAACGGAAAAAAGGGGCTAAGGGGTGGATGATTATCAAACTTGACCTCGAAAAAGCTTATGATAGGATTCATTGGGATTTCTTAGAGGCCACTCTTTTTGAAGCTGGTTTCCCAGCCCCTTGGATTAGATGGGTTATGGCGTGTGTTACTAAGCCAAAAATGCAGATTTTGTGGAATGGAGAAGTTACTACTCCGTATCTCTTTCTTTTATGCATTGAGCGCCTCAGTCACCTTATTACGAATTCGGTTACCAATAGGGAATGGAAGCCCATCAAGTTAACTAGATCGGGACCTCACCTTTCGCATATCCTTTTTGCGGATGATATTATGTTGTTCGCCGAGGCATCCGTGGATCAAATAAGGGTCATTAAGCAATGCTTGGATATTTTTGTGTTGCGTCAGGTCAGCGTGTTAGTATCGCCAAGTCGAAGATCTTTGTGTCACCTAACGTCCAACTGAATGTGAAGCGCCAAATCAGTGTTGCAAGTGGAATCAAAGTCACGTCTAATCTTGACAATTAATTGGGGATGCCTATTTTGCATAAACAAGTGAACAAGGCGACTTATTCTAGACTTTTGGATAAATTTAACTCTAAGCTTGCTTGCTGGAAGTCCAAATGTTTGAGTTTTGCGGGTAGGATTACCCTTATCAAATCTGTTTTGACATTGCTTCCGGTTTACTCGATGTCGTCGGTGTTGATTCCAGCAAGCTTGTGCAAGGATATTGATAAAATTAACTGTAACTTCATATGGGGTAGTAGCCGGGAGCGTTGTCGAATGCACAAGGTTTCGTGGAATGAAATTACCAAGCTTAAAAAGTTGGGAGGGCTTGGAGTTAAGAGTATGAAGGAAATGAATTATGCTTTGATGGGAAAAATGGGTTGGAGGTTTGTAATGGAAGAAGGTGATCTTTGGGTCACGGTTTTAAGAAACAAGTATGTCGACACCGCTCTTGATAACTCTCCAGCTGCGTCACACATATGGAAGAGTATAAAAAAGGGGGTTTCTGAAGTGGTCATCAAAGGAACCAAATGGAATGTGGGTGATGGTTCGTCTACTCGCTTCTGGGACGATGTGTGGCTCCTGGATTCACCTCTTAAGGATGTTGTTGTGGGGCATTTAAATAGCGACCATTTGAGTTGCTGCGTGCGTGATTATTGGCATGAAGATACTGGTTGGAAATGGGGCTTGTTGTCGCATTTGTTATTTGCAAGTGTTTTGTTGAAGTTGGCAACTGTTCAGTTGGTGTCGTCCGATGTTTCAGTGAGTGGCGAACTTTCATGGAAACCTGCGGTTGATGGGGTTTATTCTGTGAGTTCAGGTTATGAGATTTTGCAGGGATAGGCTAGCTATTAGAGCAATGATATTCAACTTTTTTAGAAAATTTGGAAGATCAAGGCGCCGGACAGAGTTAGACGTTTTGTTTGGTTGGCATGTAAAGGCGGAGTACTTTCGAATGTTGAACAATGCCGAAGACACATTGCTAACGACCCAAAATGTGCTTGTGGGGCTATGGATGAAACGTTCGAACACTTGTTTAGAGATTGCTCCGAGGTGAGTTTTATTTGGTGTTCCCTGAATGCTACTGATTACTTTCCTCTATTTTTCCAGGTGCCTTTTGCTACTTGGGTTAGAAGCAACATTTTGGAAGGGCCCATGGTGGATTCCGTCAACTGGTGCGACTTGTTTTCTACTACTCTTTGGTGGGCCTGGAGGTGGAGGAACGCTAAGTTTCTCAATGAACCCGCTAATGTTAATGATAAGGTCGCCTATGTCAAAGAGAGAGTGACCGAGTATTATGTTCACTACAAAAAAACTGCATATTACCGAGGACTATTTACCGAAAATATAAAGTCCTCTCTAATTACCGAGAACTTACCGAGGAAAATTAAGCACTAGTCGGTAAATATATGAGTTTCTCATATTTACCGAGAACTTACCGAGAACACTCTATGTTCACGGTACTTTATGGAGGGCAATCTTGGCGCGTAAACTTTGGCGACGATTTACCGAGGGCAATGGTCTTCGGTAAATTAGCGAGAACAAAAGTCCTCGGTGCATTTCGAGATTACCGAGGACTGTGGTTCTCGGTAAATTAGGGAGAACCATTCTCCTCGGTAAATCGGTTTTATCTGAAATTTACCGAGGACACGGGTTCTCGGTAAATTTATCGAGAACCCCTGTCCTCGGTAAATCGGTTGTATCTGAAATTTACTGAGGACCATGGTTCTCGCAATTTTACCAAGGACACGGGTTCTCGGTTAATTGGTTTTATCCGAAATTTACCGAGGATATGGTTCTCGGTAAAAGTGGCGGGAATTTTCCCGCCTAATTGTTTGTTTCTGAGGACTCGTGTTCTCGGTAAATTAAAGTTAATAAAAGTCTACAAAATTTTCTTTCGGGGCTTCTACATTTTCACATTCCCAACCTTAAAGCTCTATTTCCACCGTGGTCATTGTTTTTAAGGTGAGTTTTCTATCTAAAACATGTAATTCTGTTTTCTTACAATATTTTAAATTTTCAATTATATAGAAATGTTAACTTAAGATTGGTAGATTGTAATTTTGTTTGCTTATAATTTATATGATAATGTGTGGAGTTTGGTTCTTCCTAATTGATTTTTATCAAAATTTAAGATTGTGTTTATAAGATAGTGAAATTAAAATATGTGCTTTAATGTGTTGTTTATAATTTCATCAATTTTAGTGTGAAATGTAGAAAAGAGTTAATTGCTAGTCATGTATTAGATCTATTTAAGATGAGTATTGTAGTTTGAAAAGTATTGGTCATAGATATTTATTTAATGAATTAATATTGTTCATGTTTTAATTGCTTGTATGTTGTTTGTGTAACTTATTGGATTATTGATACTAAAAAAATTTATGCATGGTAATGCAGGTTGGAAAAATGGATCCTTCAGATAGGTCATGGATGTAGGAAAGACGTAATAGAAAAGGAGAATACAATCCTGCATTTTATGTTGGTGTAGAAAGATTCCTTAATTTTGCTAAACGTCAGCTTGCGTTCTTGGATGGATTGAATATTAGATGCCCTTGTAAAATATGTAAGAATCTGAAGTTTCTGCCAGAGGAGGAGGTGAGGGTGCACCTTGTTAGATTAGGATTTATACCTGATTACTACGTGTGGAGGTTTCATGGAGAATCATCATCTTCATCTAGTTCATCTTGGAGTGAACCAGTGCAATTTGATCCTATAAATCCATACCGCCAGATGGTGTTCGACGCAACTGGTAGAGGATTTTCTCTTGAAGAAAATTCATTTCAAACTCAAAATTTTGAACAAATGTATGAGTTTGCTAATGATATGGATGCTCATATGGAGGAACCTCCGAATCCTAAAGCACAAGAGTTCTTCAATATGTTGGAGGCAGTTGAGACTGAGCTGTGGCCTGGTTGTAAGAACCACTCTCAAATGTCAGTGGTTGCTCGTTTATTGAATATCAAGTCAGAGCATCATATGTCAGAGAGATGTTATGATGCCATATGTCAACTAGTGAAGGAGGTTTTGCCGGAAGGAAATAGAATGGTTGACAGCTTTTATGAAATTAAGAAATTGGTAAGAGCTTTGGGATTGCCGGTGGTGAAGATAGATTGTTGCTTGCAAGGGTGCATGATTTATTGGGGAGGTGACAAGGACTTGAGTTGTTGCAAAGTTTGTGGGAGTGAAAGATACAAAAGACTTGGAGGGGCACGTAGGCCTAAGAGAGTTGCACACAAGCAGATGTATTATTTTCCTCTTACCCCCAGATTGCAACGCTTGTATGCATCTACAACAACTGCTGAATTCATGAGATGGCACAGTGAACACGAGACAAAAGATGGAGAGATGTGTCATCCGTCTGACTCAGAAGCATGGAAGACATTCAGCGAAGCACACCCACTTTTTGCTTCTGAATCCAGAAATGTCAGGTTAGGATTGTCCACAGATGGCTTTCAGCCATTCGGTCAGTCGGGACAACAATATTCCTCATGGCCTGTAATTTTAACTCCATATAATTTGCCACCATGGATGTGTATGAAGGAGCCTTATATGTTCTTGACAATCATTGTGCCTGGCCCTCGCAATCCGAAACAGAATATTGATGTGTACCTACAACCATTGATTGATGAACTAAATAATTTATGGGAGGTAGGGGTTGAGACATATGATGTGTCAAAAAAGCAAAACTTTCAGCTTCGAGCATCACTAATGTGGACAATTAGCGACTTCCCTGCATATTCGATGTTGTCAGGTTGGAGTACATCAGGAAAATGCGCATGTCCATATTGCATGGAGTACTCACAGGCTTTTACCTTACAGGAAGGACGAAAGACTAGTTGGTTTGATAATAGTAGGAAGTTCACGCATCGTAATCACCCATATAGGAGAAACAAAAGAAACTTTCGCAAGAACAAAGTAGAGATGTCTCTTCCTCCTCCACACCGAACAGGGACGGAAATACTTCAACAGTTGGATGGCTATGGCTTCATGAGGGTAACTGATGATGGTTCCAAAGCTGTCAACTCAAATCTATGTAAGTATTGTGGGTGGAAGAAGCGGAGCATATTGATTCCCTTTCTTTTCTTAATGTTTTATGATTTCTCCGTATCCATAGAACTGATAACTTGTCTTTTAGGCTTGTAGTTTATGTTCTGGCCTTTAAAATTGTTGTTTGCTAAACTGTTTCAGATTACTTATAATTTTTTTTGTCTACTGTCTTCTGTCTGCTGAACTGTGATTTTAACCTAACTAAAAGCATGCATTCTGAGCTGTTGAACTGCATAGTTGCTGAACTGTAAATTTAAGTTTGCTCAACTGTTTCTGCTGCTGAATTGTTTCAGCTGAACTGCTGCTGAATTATTTCAGCTGAACTGCTGCTGAATTGTTTCAGCTGAACTGTTGAATTGTTTCTGCTGAACTGCTGAAATGTGACTTCCATCTCTCTTTCTATCATTAATTTGTTGCTGTTTGTTTTGGTTGGCTTAAATTTAGGAGGATCAAACACAGAAACAACCGACGGCCTATCAATTGTTTCTCCATACTCACACATTGGGCCATGATGGACAAACTTTTATTACAGATAAATCAAAAAATGTGAATGTAAGTGTGTAAAATTACACGCCTAATATAAATGTGATATAATATATTCTTAAAGATTTTGTTAAATTTCCAGGATAGAATGTTGGCTTTGATGGAAGAGAGAAGAGCAGCAGGAGCAACTGACGTTGATGATGATCAACTATTTTTCAAAGTTGTTGGTGGGTCGAAGAGGAGAAGAATTTATGGAATGGGACAGGCGGATTTCATACATTATCCAAACGCTTCTTCATCATCCTCTGTAAACCAGGTGGATATTGAAGACCGAGTAACACAAAAGGTCAGTGAACTCCGCCGTACACTTGAGAGTGAGATTCGTGAGAATGTCACTGCTGAGATCCGTGAGGATGTCCGCGCTGAGATCCGTGAGAGTCTCACTGCTGAGATCCGCGCCCAAATGCAAGTGGAGATGACAAAGTTTTTACGCGAACAGAACGACAAATGAGATTGGACTTCATTAGCTAGCATTTTCTTAAGGGTCATTAGACTTGCATTACTTCTACTTTCGAACAATTTTTCTTTCGATGTGTTGAACATCTGTTGTCCATATGGAATTCAAACAATGAAAATGTTTTTATTATTAAATTCTATGTTATTTATTTTTTTATTTCTTTCCAATTCTAGACTAGTATAATTAATTAATATATAAATATTATATAAAAAAAATCAATAAATGGGCAGGTCAAATTGCCGAGGACCTGGGTCCTCGGTAATTTTGCTTGTAAGCCTATTGCCGAGAACGTGGGTTCTCGGTAAATACCGAGAACCCGTGTCCCTCACTAATTTGGCTTGTGCACTAATTAGCGAGAACTTGGGTTCTCGCTAATTAGCGAGAGCCCATGTCCTCGTTAAATTTCGTCGCTATAGTTGTCGTGGAAGGAATACGGTGGCGAGGAAATTCCTATGACAATACCGAGAACATTAGGTTCTCGGTAAATACCGAGGACAATGTCCTCGGTAAATTTAGCTACAATCGAATTACCGAGAACACCCATGTTCTCGGGAAGTCCTCGGTAAACCTCCTTTAGCGAGAAAATTGTCAGTTTTACCGAGGACGTTTGTTCTCGGTAAATGCCGGTTTTTTTGTAGTGGTTGTAGCAAGTAAGTTCTCCAGCCCCCATTCTAGTTCTTTTAAGTATATCCAGAATATTGCTTGGTCTTGCCCAGGGGAAGAGTGGGTCAAAATTAACATGGACGGAGCTGTTAGAGACAACCGGGCTACTTCAGGAGGCGTTTTGAGAAATAATTACGGACACTGGATCGGAGGTTTTGTTCACAATCTGGGAACGTGGGGCATCTTGAAGGGATTGGCGCTGGCTTGGGAGATGGGACAAAGGAAGGTGATTCTTGAATCGGACCCTCAATTAGTTATCAATTTGATTATTGCAGGTGTCAAGCGAAGTCATCGGCTCTACAGCCTGATTTCCCAATGCCAAAGCTTCATCAGTAGGGGATGGTTAATCCAACTCCGCCATATTTATCGAGAAGCCAAAATGGTGGTTGATCGTTTAGCTTCTATTGCTTTTAATTTCCCTTTAGGATATCATGTATTGCTTGCCCCTCCCGAGGGGATTTCTTTATTACTTTTTGATGATGTTAGGGGTCGGGCTATCCCCCGTTTGCTGACTACTTAGCCCACTTTTTTATTATTAATAAAATGCCCCCTTTAGGGGCGGAGAGTACTGCCTCTCCTTCTACCAAAAAAAAAGTTTATTTGAGTAGTAGGCTATTAATTAGTCAAGTATCAACAAAGATCATTTATACTAAAATTTTACGCCTAGTTGATCCAATCACGAACATATTAGATTTAAAGATTCCAACCAAAATGCTAAGGAAATAACCCTAAACCTCAAATTTGGAAAAAGCAGTCGGCAGAAATTTTTTGCAACTCGATCAGTTTTATTTATTTATTTGGTCAAGAAAAGCACATCAAAGGGTAACTTAACATATCACCCTTGCATACATAAAATTTATTTTAAATCTATCAAAGGATAGGCCATACGTCTTCTTATTTATAAGGCAGTTACAACATGTTTTCTGCATGAATTGAAAAGAGTGTTTATAGCAGTTGCAAAAACATGGGCCACACGTCTTCTTGTTGGTGATTTCAATCACTGACCTGCAAAAATAAACACATAATTTAACACGATAGTTTAGCATGGATAGAAATAAAGCATATCGTATCCAGAATATAACAAGCTATATAATATAATGGCATCAGTGGCATGAAAAAAAAAACTCAAGGCCGCGGCTTAATCGCAATGAACTGATAAATGGCCACAAATAATGAAACATATCATAAGCATCACTATATATGATCGATAAATCAAGATAGTAGCTCACAGCTGGCAATGCTGGTAGCTTTCCGGCTCGAAAAATGGCGAACTTGGACATGTTAGAGTAAGAATAAGCAATCTGATTCTTCCTCAACAAGCCCTCGATGATCTCCTTGGCTCTCTCAGGCTGATCGCTCTCACATTCAATCTCATAATGAGTTCCAAAAGCAAACGAGGTCTCATCCACCTCCAACTTCAGCCCTTGCCAGTGGTAAACCCTCCTAACATTCTTAAACCCTCCCAAGCAAACATACTTGCCGTCTTCTACCCCAAACTCCTCTCTCACCCTCCTCAAAATCCTAGACTCCGAATCCGACGCGATCAAGCACGGATCCTCGCATATAGCCCGGCCAATGGAGGGATCCAGCTCCACACCGTCTTGCTCCACACGGCTGACTCCGTCTATGAGGACGGCGTTCGCCTTGAGACAGAGCAAGCATGTTTCGCCGTAGAAGCGTAAGAAGAGGACAGCGCGGCTCCCGCCCAGCTGGGATCGGGCGCCGTCAAAGAAGAGGTTGTGTTGGTGGTGAGTGCGGACGAGGAAGGGGGAGAGAACGGAGGCGAGGGTGTCGAGGGAAGTGCGGTTTCGGAGCCGGAGCTTCACTTCCTGTACTTCCATGCTCTAGGAGGACAATGCAGGCTTGGAGAGATTGATTGGATCGAGTTCATTTGATTGTCTTGCGTCAATGGAGGGTGATTTTAATTAACACAAATGAACTGCCTTTTCACCTAAGCTTTACCATAAAAGTTAATACTGCCATAAAAAGAAAAAACGTGGGCATATAGGGTAAATCAATGAACTCTTGTGCGCTTTCCGTCCCCTGCGCATAAAAACTTATCTGTCAGTCTGTCACCGCGATACATCTACGGATTCTTTGATCTCATCGATCTTTCAAGGCTCAATCTTGTTTTATATAATTGAACCGTCATGTTGTATGGGGCGCCGTTTTAGTTGTTTGTTTTAATAAATAAGCAGAGGATATATAATATTAAAATATCTAAAGAAAAAATAATCTGTTGTGTAGATTCAAGCATATACATAGAAGGTAGAGCAAAGACAATTCATCTCAAATGGAATAGAGTACTACTAATATAAGTATATATTACTACATAAATAAAAACTAAAGTATAAAGAAATAAAGGAAAAGAAAATGGGACATATAAACATTCATAGTTGGCGTAACATTTATTACAATGGGATCCAGATAGGAATTTGTTTTACTTACGTAATGACCCACTACCCAAAAAGAAAATTTGATTATTTTACAATGGATTTATTTTATGTACAACCTAGAACCTCTCTTTAACTTCAGTTTACCAAAACGGGAGTGATTCAGTGACCCGCAAGATCATCACCCTTTATCCTAATAAGGAAATTGGAGTATTAAATTAGAAGGAAAAAAATAAAATTAATAAATTCAGCTTTATAGCCTTCCTTTGATTAAACTTAGGGATAGACCCGACCCGAAAAAACGGGTGAAAACCCGATCAAAAGAGGGTGAAAAACGGGTTAGGGCGAAGCGGGTGATGAGTCGGGTCAGTTTAGGGTGGAAGGTTCATCCACCCGTCACCCGATCCGTCACCCGACCCATCACCCGACCATTTTTTCACCCGAAATATATTAATATGTTAAAATATATTTTTAAAAAATAGGATGATGTTTAGTACTGTAAGTCTGTAAAAAAACCCTAAGCTCCTCACTTTCCCGAGTTGCACCTCGCCTCCCTATCCCTTCGGCCTTCCCAAGTCCCCCTACTCTTCGTCTCTTTCTCTTCCACGACGGTGGCTAGGACTCAGGAGAGGAGGTGACGTCCACGACGACGGCTATTCCGACGAGCGACCCTCTCGACCCTCGATTCTCAACTTCTCCAGTCCACGACGCTATTCCGACGAGCGACCCTCTCAACCCTCGATTCTCAACTTCTCCTCTGACCCATCAAATCTCGACTCTCGAGCCTCGATTTAGTCTTGCGCTCTCAAATCCCGAGTCGACGGTGGCGAAACTCTTCCGATCCAGATTCCATCGGCAACGGCGAGCGTCTTGCGAGTCGCGAGTCTAGATCCCGACGACTACATGTCTTCCGAATCCAGATCTAGATTGTACGTAAGTACGTTTCTTAATGATATCTCTACTTTCATTAAGACCCAACTTATTTGCGTTTTCAAGTCTCACATCGGTAAGAACTAGATGGTATTTTTATAGGCTCAATCCTTAACTTATAATTCAATCTTAGATTCTTAGTTACATGTGCATGGCTGCGTTAATTACTTAATTGGACATGAATCATGTGATTTATTAGAAGATTAATTGGGATGTGCAGGTATATTAGCGTGGGTGATTCAGAATTATTTTACTACTTCATTGAATCGGAATGTAATCCAAGGAAATCATATTGGTTTTGAGTGATCTACATTTGCGTATTTGAAATCTGAATTTGATGATAGACTAAAGGCTAATCGATTAGGATGACCCATTCACCCTAAATTAAATCTGAATTTGATCTAAATTAAAGGTTGCTTAAAAAAATCAGATTTAAAATTAGCACCCGAAATACCACCCGATCCACCTGACTCACCCTAAAATTTAGGATGGGTTAGATTAGGATGATCCATTCTAACGGGTGGGTCGAGTTTGGATGGATATTTCTTTTAGGCGGGTCGGATTTGGGAATGGTTCATCCATCCATAACCCGACCCATTGTCATCCCTACTTAGGAATGTGGTTTTCAATTAATGTCAACAACTTTTTTTTATCTTATTGGAGAAAAAACAACTTTTTTTTATCTCAACTTAAATTTACCAAAATTTAATCGTAGCTTTAACTTACCAAAAGTTACGAAGTACTGTAATAAATTAATCAGGTAAAAATTTTTGGATCTTGTTGTTTTTCCGCATTATCCAATATCTTTTAACTTGAAATTTATATGGTTTTGTATTAATCAAACTTTAGTTATTACAAAAACAACTAAGGGTCACAAATCACAATCTATTTTATTTATGTCAATTTGTAAAATGCTTCCAATTTCTTTTTTTAATTATTGGTTTCCCACCTCTTTTCTATTATGGCTCTAAAAAAATTCTTCTTTTTCTTTCTTTTATATAAACAAACATTGTAAGTATATCTTGTTATCACGAGATATAAAAATAAAAAATGTTAATGTATTAGCAACTGATTTTTTTTATAAAATCATAAAGGTAGAGACTTTATATTTTTATAAGAAAAAGGTAAAGACTTTATATATTTAGCAACTGATGGGGAGCCGTGTGAAATACGCCCTTATAAAGAGCAGATTTGGGCCTTCCCCACTCCCGAAAGGCTTTTTGATTCTGTCTCACCTGGACGGCCCGCTAAGCAAGGTATGGCGAAAAGGCCCAAGAATCTTCATCCGTGCAGAACAAGAAGAACACCTAAGTACAGAGCCTCACACCTCGCAAAGTGCCCTCCCGACCTCGAGAACTTCATAACCTCTAAAAACACCCCACATCTCGCGGATCCAGGGAACTTATGCCCTGCGACACTCGGGGCGAGGCCCCCAGGCGATGTCCAAAACAGTAAAAGCAAAAAGTGGGCCTAGAGGGACCCCCACAGGCAATTTAGGGACCCACGTCCACGTCCGATTATTTAAAAACAAAACTCCCGACGGATGCGAGGTCTCTCAACATTCCGGGACGAGGTCTCGACCTCGTCACCGACTCTACTAACACACCCGCCCGCTCGAACCAATCACAAGCGACCTCACTCCCGAACCAATCACCAGCGACCTCACTCCCGAACCAATCACAAGTGACCTCACTCGCGGACCAATCAAAAAACCTTATTTCGGGCGTCCCACATCGAACATTGGCCTAAACTCGGCCCCCCAATTCTCTATAAATAGAGAAGAACCTCGTAGGAAGAAGGGGTCAAAAAACCACCTGAACTCAAGAACTCTCTTGCTTGTTAAAGATCGACGTGATAGGAACATCGTCAAAAGACCTCGCTACAGACAGGAGAAACCCACAAAAAGACCTCAAAGTCGTGCAGGGACCTCGTTCACACCAAAAACCTCACTACAGAAACTCACAAAACTCTCTACATCACACCCTCAAATCTACCTCGCCCTAGAATCGACCTCGCAACATTTAGGTGCGATCTCGGAACCTTGTAGGAGGTCTAGGTGTGATTCTCAAAGTTGTACATCAACCTCGTAGGTTTGTAACCTCGCTACCACGGAAAATCATAAATAAAGGAGCAAGTGTTTGCACTCAAATATAATAATCTTGTTTCTTGTCTCGTAGCGTAAGGGTTATTTCGGGTTTCATCACTGGCGCCGTCTGTGGGAACCTCTTCATCCTAAGCAGCTTCCCATTTTAGTGCAAACCTTGATTCCTAAAACCCCCTCAAAATGGCTTGTCCAAACAATTTCTTCCCCCAACATCCCGATAATATGGTTGAGACCCCTCCATGGACGACGGCAGGTCCGTCAGGATACCCTTTTGTGGTCCCGCCAGGCTGGACATACAACGTTCCACAAAACTCATACCCGTTCCAGGGGTAAGAACAGGGTGGCGCTCCTTTCAACCAGTATACCTACCCGGGGTACGGGCAGTACCAACAGGGCCAAGCTCCCCCATATGTCCCGATCCCCTCCCAAGGGAAACCTCACTCCGAGTACGTGCCCGCATATGTCCCGGGCTATATGTCGGGGCAGGAGGCGCCCACGAACGGATCTACCACGGAGAGACCCTCCCGAGATCCGATGCAGATCTCGCGATCCCGTTCGCGACGTGCAGAGAGGCGTGACATGGAGTTGTCCGAAACGGCGGCAAGCGCGCCACGCCCTCTGGCGAGGTCAAAGTGGAAGTCTGCTCGCCCATCCGTCGAGAGTGGGTACAAGAATCCCTTCGTACCCGAGATCCAAGAGGCACACATGCCCAAAGGTTTCCATTGGCCGCAAATGGGACTTTACGACGGCACGGCTGACCCCGAGGACTACATAAAACACTACGCCGTCCAGATGAACGTCAACTCTTACAATGACGCCATTTTTTGTCGAATCTTTCCGACCACTCTGGACAAGGCGACAATGACGTGGTTCACCAGCCTTAAGGTCGAGTCGATAGCCTCGTTTTCCCAGCTATGCGAGTCCTTCGTCGGGCACTTCAACGGCTCGAGAAAGCGTAAGAAGAACATGCGCGATCTCCGTGGCATCGAACAGGGGGAAAACGAGAAGCAGGGTACCTTTTTTACGAGGTTCACCACCGCTGTCGCTGATATCGCGCAGATCGACGAGGCATCGGTACGAGACATCCTCATGGGCAACCTTCGCCAGGGGGATTTCAAGTGTCGCATCTTTCTCAAGAATCCGACCACATATGAGAGCCTGTATGATCGGATCACGGAACAGGTCTACGCTGAGGACGCTGCCAGCCAGAGCTCGCGACCGAGGACCGACAAGGAAATCGTGACCGAGGGTAAGGGAAAAGCAAAAGTGGCTGCGCCGGCCGCGAGGGACGCATACATGATACAAACTCACGACCGGCGTGCCGATTACAAAAGCAACAACAACAAAAGCAACAACAATAACAGAGGCAACAACGACAATAGAAACAACAACCGCTACGACAACCGTGGCGGTGGAGGTTGGAGCTGCTTCGGCGGGAAGCCACGAGGTTACAGAGGCAAAGGTGGCCCCGCCTACAACCCAAACGAGAAAAAACGCGCCAACCCCGCGTCGGGGGCCAACCTCGTGCAGCAGGAACCAACCCGGCCCCGACCAAGCAACGCAGAGCAGCAAGCTCCGCCAAGGCAGTCGCGCTCCGGACAAGCCGCGACGCCCGATGGGTACATCAACACCATCTCGGGAGGACCCTCGCTGGCGGGTTCGAGCCAGGCGGAAAGAAAAAGATACGCGAGGGCAAGTCACCATGAGCCCTCGGTATACAGGGTGACACAAACCTCACGGTCCCACGTGGGTATGGCCTTCACGACCGAAGACGCCGAAGGACTCCATATGCCCCACTCTGACCCCCTGGTGATACACGCTCAATTAGGCTCGAAGATAGTGAAGCGAATACTGGTGGATACGGGTTGCTCCGTGGACATCATGTATTTTGGCGCTTTCGAGCAGCTAGGGAGCTCACCACCTTGGCGACATCATTGAGGCCCTACGCTAGGAAGCTCACCTCCTTCTCGGGAAACGAGGTTGATGTCGCTGGTCTCATACACCTGTGGATGACCCTCGGTACTGGTTCGACAACGAGAACCGAGGTGATAGAATTTACGGTGGTGCACCTTCCTTCGGCCTACAACGCAATCATCGGGAGAGTCTCCTTGATGAAATTCCAGGCGGTGGTCTCCATCTACCACCTTAAAATGAAGTTCCCCACCAGCGGAGGTGTCGGAGAGGTGAAGGGCAACCAAGAAGAGGGTCGCGTCTGCTACATGACCTCGGCTAAACAAAAATGCCCTGTGTTCATGGTAGAGACTTTCGGCAAAGCAGACCTCGAGGTCCGGGATTTCACAATGCCCACTCCCGAGGCAGAAAGAAGGGTGATTACCCCCTTCGAAAACAAATCCGAGAAGATCTACCTCGGGGGTTGCCTCACTGGGGATGCAACAGCGTCACTAGAAGCCTTGCTTGCTGGGTCCCGCGACGTGTTCGCCTGGACTGCAAAAGATCTTCGAGGTGTGCCTCGGACCCTGGCCCAGCACTCCCTGAACATCGACGTCGCCATTCGCCCTGTGGTGCAGCGTCGAAGAAAAATGAACGAAGAAAGGGCAACCGCCGCAAATGAAGAGGTGGCCAAGCTGCTGGCCGCAGATTTCATACGCGAAGTCCAGTATCCGAAATGGCTGTCCAATGTCGTGTTGGTCAAAAAAGCCAGCGGCAAGTTGCGGATGTGTGTAGACTTCAAGGACCTCAACAAGGCATGCCCCAAAGACAACTACCCTCTGCCCTCGATCGAAGCACTTGTAGATTCGACTGCTGGGCACGAGGTCTTGAGTTTCCTCGACGCCTACTCGGGGTACAACCAGATCTCGATGAATCCTCGTGACGAGGAGGAGACATCCTTTATCACCCAGCGGGGGATATATTGTTATAAGGTCATGCCGTTTGGCCTCAAGAACGCCGGGGCCACATTCCAACGCCTCGTCGATCGGGTTTTCAAAGACAACCTGGACAGAAACGTATCCGCCTACGTTGACGACATCGTGGTACGGAGCAAGGGCCCTCAGGAGCACCTGGCTGACCTCGCCGAGGTTTCACCACCCTCGAACACCACCAGCTCAGCCTGAACCCCGAGAAGTGCGTTATTGGCGTGTCCTCGGGGAAGTTTTTGGGATTCATGATCAGCGAACGCGGGATCAACGTCAACCCCGCCAAAATAGAATCTATACTCGCAATGAGGTTTCCCCGATCTCGTACCGAGGTACAAAAACTCAACGACGCTGTAAATTACTTGGGGCGCTTTTGCTCCCGCCTAGCAGACAAGTCCCTCCCATTCTTTGCCGCCCTCAAAAAGAATGACAAGTTCGTCTGGGACGAGAGACTCGAGACTGCTTTCTCCGAGTTAAAGATCTTCCTCACCAAGCTCCCCACCTTGTCACCTCCACATGCGGGAGAAGACTTGCAACTATATGTGGCAATGAGTCCCGAGACCGTCAGCGCGGTGCTCACAAGAGAGGCCATGCACCCGGTATACTTTGTGAGTTACGTGCTCCAGCCTACGGAGCAGAGATACTCCCCGGCAGAGAAGATGGCGCTGGCTGTAGTGACCACCTCAAGGCACCTACGCCCATACTTCCACGCACATCCCATCCAGGTTCTCTCGGACCTCCCACTTCGTCCAATTCTGCATCAGCCCGCTCTCTCCGGACGTATGACCAAGTGGGTCGTCGATCTCTGCGAGTTCGACATCAATTATCTTCTGAGAACCGCGATGAAGGGACAAGCCCTCGCCGACTTTATGGTGGAGGTCACCTTCCCCGAGACAGACACAAGCTCGGACGAATGGAAAGTGTTCGTTGATGGCTCACGATGTGACGCCGGTGGCGGGGCCGAGGTGTTCCTCGTTGGCCCCTCAATCGAGACGGAGTATGCTCTCAACTTCGCCTTTGATGCCACCAACAACGACGCCGAATATGAGGCCATGATCGCCGGGATCGAAATGGCGCTACTTAACGGAGCCCGCAAAATCAGGGTCTACACAGATTCCGAATTGGTGGCACGACAACTCAACGACCAATACGACACCACGACAGGTTTTCTGCCCACCTACCGACCAAAAGTCAAGGCCTTGGTCTCATGCCTAGAGATCTTCGCGGTGGAGTCAATCCCGCGGACCTCAAACACAAAGGCGGATGCCCTCGCCAGGTTAGGCTTCGCGCTTCCCTTGGATGTGGGGAACCGCGTAATGGTGGAGAGAAAGCTCTCACGAAGCGTCGATAGCAAGGTCATGTCCATAAGGACCGAGGACTGGAGGTTCCCGGTAATGAGGTATATACAAAGCGGCATCCTCCCAGAGGACCCCGCGCTGGCCAGAAAACTAAAAATGCAAGCTGCCCGCTACTGCGTCGTCGGCGACCAGCTTTATCGTCGGGGCTACGCTGAACCCAACCTGTTGTGTATACCACCCGAGACCACGGACCACGTCCTCTACGAGGCCCACGAGGGAGTTTGTGGAGGGCACCCGGGGTGGAGGTCTTTGGCACACAAAATCGTCCATTTGGGGTACTTCTGGCCCACTCTCCGACAAGACGCAAAGGCTTACGTCCAAAGATGCGTCGGATGCCAGAAACACGGGAACGTCCAGCACACCCCGACGGCTTCCCTCCGTAGCATTCACGCGCCATGCCCATTCGCAATGTGGGGAATGGACATTTTAAGCCCTTTTCCTAAAGCTGTTGGCCAAGTCCAATACATTTTGGTCATCGTGGATTACTTCACGAAGTGGATCGAAGCACAGGCAATGGCAAAAATCACCGGGGCAAAGGTCTGCGAATTCCTATGGAAGAACCTCGTCTGCCGTTTCGGTGTCCCCATGACAATCATGACCGACCATGGCCCCCAATTCGATTGCGAAGAAACTCGGACTTTCTGCCCTGAGCTGGGCATCGACCTCAAATTTTCCTCCGTGGATCATCCCTAGTCCAATGGCCAGGTAGAAAACGTTAATGCCCGCATCTTGACAGACCTCAAAAAGCGCCTGTGCATGGCATAAGGCCGCTGGGCCGAGTTACTCCCACTCGTCCTCTGGACGTATCGCACGACCTCGCGCCGCGCAACGGGTGAGACCTCCTTCGCTCTTACCTACGGGGCAGAAGCCCTCGTTCCCGTAGAAACCCTGATCCCATCAGTAAGAGTGTACAACTTCGACGAAAAAGAAAACGAGGCCAACCTCAGGGTCAAACTGCAGTTCCGAGATGAAATCCGCGAGGTGGTGGACCTGCTCTCTAGAGAATACAAGCGACGTGTCACCGTGTATCACGACAAGAAGGTCAGACCTCGCATCTTGGCCACGGGAAACCTCGTGCTAAGACGAACCGAAGGGGGCAAATTGGACCCTAACTGGGAAGGACCCTACATCCTCGGAGAAGAAGTCGCGCCCGGGGCTTTCAAGCTCAAGGACGACGAGGGGCGCACACTGAGCAAAACGTGGAACGTCGCGCGACTCAAAAGATATTACGTGTAAAAAACTCGAAACCTCGTTGTTCCTCACAGTTGGTAAATAAAGGATTGCAGGCTTTTCTAAGAGAAAAAAACGCTCCCTCCCTGAAAAGTTCCACCCCTCGCTTCCCGCATGGGGTTGGAGGATCTCGTTGAAAAGTTCCACCCCTCGCTTCCCGCTTGGGGTTGGAAAATCTCGTTGAAAAGTTCCGCCCCTCGCTTCCCGCTTGGGGTTGGAGAATCTCGTTGAGAAGGTCCGCCCCTCGCTTCCCGCTTGGGGTTGGAGAATCTCGTTGAAAAGTTCCACCCCTCGCTTCACGCTTGGGGTGGGAGAATCTCGTTGAAAAGTTCCACCCCTCGCTTCACGCTTGGAGTCGGAGAATCTCGTTGAAAAGTTCCACCCCTCGCTTCACGCTTGGGGTCGGAGAATCTCGTTGAAATGTTCCACCCCTCGCTTCCCGCTTGGGGTTGGAGAATCTCGTTGAGAAGGTCCACCCCTCGCTTCACACTTGGGGTCGGAGAATCTCGTTGAAAAGTTCCGGCCCTCGCTTCCCGCTTGGGGTTGGAAAATCTCGTTGAAAAGTTCCGCCCCTCGCTTCCCGCTTGGGGTTGGAGAATCTCATTGAGAAGGTCCGCCCCTCGCTTCCCGCTTGGGGTTGGAGAATCTCGTTGAAAAGTTCCACCCCTCGCTTCACGCTTGGGGTGGGAGAATCTCGTTGAAAAGTTCCACCCCTCGCTTCACGCTTGGAGTCGGAGAATCTCGTTGAAAAGTTCCACCCCTCGCTTCACGCTTGGGGTCGGAGAATCTCGTTGAAAAGTTCCACCCCTCGCTTCCCGCTTGGGGTTGGAGAATCTCGTTGAGAAGGTCCACCCCTCGCTTCACGCTTGGGGTCGGAGAATCTCGTTGAAAAGTTCCACCCCTCGCTTCACGCTTGGGGTCGGAGAATCTCGTTGAGAAGGTCCACCCCTCGCTTCCCGCTTGGGGTTGGAGAATCTCGTTGAAAAGTTCCACCCCTCGCTTCCCGTTTGGGATACGAACGAGGTTCGTGGACCCCCTAAGACACCAGGATTCGCGGACGGCTATTTTTAGGTTGGAATGAACTTCCAGAACAACGAGGTCCGAACAGAGGCTCACGACCTCGTCGCGGGACTACAACGCCCAATGTGGTCCGAGCCCCACAAAAGATGTGACACTCGAACCATGGGGTTGGACAGTACGCAAGAAAATCAAACAAACAAACGAACAAGCATAGGAAAAGAAAATAACACAAGACATAAAGAAGAGGATGTTTTGATTACAGACCCCGTAGGGTCACCCAAACAAAAAAAAAGAAAAAAGAAAGAGATGTTTTAATTATAGACCCCGTGGGGCCACCAAAAAAAGAAGAGGTCTTCATTTCTTCAAGTCTTCAGCCTCAGGACCGGTAAGATCAATGGTTCCGCCCTTGGAGGTTTCAGCAGGGGCAACGGAGGCTTCAACAGGGCGGCAGAGGCAAGAGGCGCGGGCGCTTCGGTGACGAGCTGAGGTCCCGTGGAGGTCAATTCCGGTTTCTCTCCAGTAAGCCCCACCTCGGGGGGCGCGGTGCTGGACACGGTCCCGTCCTCGTTGAGGAAGAACTCGCATTCCCCCTCGGGATCCTCCGACCCCAGCTCCCCCATGGTTTCATTATAGTTGGGGTTGAAAAAGACAATCTGGGGGTCGAGGTGCCCATACTTGGCCACCGCCTGTTTGACGCCCATGCGGACCGCCTGGTGGAACATTTTCCTCACGCTCTCCACCAGTTCCGCCTTGTACTCCTCCGAGTCCACATACCTAGGACCCGCGTTAACAACCTTCTCGTTGAGCTCAACAATACGCCCCTCGAGGCGCCGGATTTCCTCCTCGGCCTTCAGAAACTCCGCTTCCTTCGCCTTGAAGAATTCATGTTCAGCGCAGAGCTTGCCCCGAAGCCCCTCAACCTCGATCCGCATAACAGAGGCCTCTTCCTTCGCCCTTTTCACCTCGTCCTTTGCCGCCTTTACCTCCTCCCTCGTCGCGGCCTCCGCGGCCTCGACCCGCTTCTAGGTCACAGCCTCCGCGGCCTTGGACCTTTCCGCGACCTCGGCCAGCTCTTTGGCCTGTCGCTCGCACACCTCGTTGCGGCTTCGAAGCGCCGCTTCCATCTTGTCCATCCTCGAGTGGGCGAGGGCGATGCGACTCCGGTTGTAATTATCAAAAAAGGTGTGCTGCAAATTCACAGGAGGGTGAGAAAAGAAACAAGAAAGAGACAGGAATTAAAACACACAAAAACGAAAAAGCTTACCATGGCCGAGTACCGAGCGGCCTCGTCGTCGAGCGCCGCCTCGGTGAGGTTGTTGGCCCAAGCAACCTCCTCCTTGTAGTCCCCCCGGTTCCACGTCAGCGGGCCCCCCCTGATGAGCCCGGGGCAGTGAAACCTGGCGGGATGGGGGCCTTCGACCTCGCGACTTCGCCCCTCGAAGTCGAAAGCATGGATGATGTCCAGCCCCCGCGGACCTCGTGGATGGTCGCCCGCCCGGGACTTCTTCTTCCTCTCCCCAGAAGGAGACTCCGCGTCCTTCCTTTTCCGCCCGACCTTGTCGTCAGACCCCCGAGGAGGGTGGGAGGGCATCTTCGCAGTATCCCCTCTCGGCAAGTCCCCCTCGAACCTCTTTTCCCCCTGGGGAGGCCCCGCGACGTCCCAATGCGACGCCCTCACAACATTCCCCTTGGGCGGAACCCCCCTGTCGCGGTCGTCGGCGGGACAGGTCTCGGCTGCATTGTGCCCGTCCTCACCTGCGAGCTCGGCTCGTTAATTGAAATCCCCTTAAGAACCCGGGGAGCAGGGGCTTTGGAACTTGAAGTCAAAGGTTGTTTCCCCTTCGACTTCGCGGTAAGAGCGTGCAGAAGATCCACTGTCAAGAAAGAAGGGGTAAAAAAGAAAAAGCAGGTTAAGACGAGGTCAGAAACAAATATAACGAGGTCGATAACCTCGTAACCTTACGAGAAAAAAGAAAGCAATCAGAGAAATAATAGTAATAAAATACCCTCTCCACCCTCGCGAGGAGGGAAACTGAGTCTCAGCCCGGCCCGCTCAAGCCGGTCCTGAGAAAGGTAACGCTCGTATGGCGCCAGGTTCGTTGTGGCGTACCGAGCCTTGAGTGCCTGGAACTCAGCGACCTTGTACGGGCACACGCATCTCTCGTAGTTACCCGGTGCCACAGGGAAATTAAGGTATCTCCAGCTGAGGTCTCGGACCAAAAACCATTTAGGTTTCCACGTCCCGACGTTCGACTGGGTCGTGATGATTTTGACATTAGGCGTGCTGAGGTTGACCAGGGAACATCGAGGTTCTCTCCTTGCCAAGACTAACGCCGACAAATCATTGAGGTTCGGCTCGTCCAGAAGCTCACGGCTTCGAATTGTGTAGGCACACAACAACCGCCAGGCATTCGGGAACAACTGGGCGGGACAGACGCCCATGGCCCACAAGAAATCAACGATGTGCTGTGCCAAGGGCAGCCTAAAGCCCGCTTGAAGACTGATGAGGTGCACGATTGCACACCCCTCATAGGATGCCAGGGGTCGCCCCTCCTCCTCTGGCTGTGCCAGCTCGACTCCCTCGGGCCAGGGAAAGTCCTAAGCTATGTCCGCGAGGTCGTCCAACGTTAGATCGGTGGCCACCCCCTCGGACAGATAGGCCTCGGGAGTGCTCGAGCTCATTGGAATCCGTTCTTCGAGGACGACAGGAGTGCCGGACACGGCGTCGGTAATATAGGCCTCGGGGAAGCTCGATGGCACGTACGCGGCCGAGGCTGAGGCAATTGCCGCGTCCAACCTCGCCTCGACCTCGGCGGCGATCACATCAGGAGAAGAAGAGGAAGCCATTTCAACGCCAGAATATATGCGCAGACGGGGAAAGGACGAATTGATCGAAACAGCGGAGTCGCTGGATGAGGGCTCGTTGAAGACCAACGAAGGGGAACTTGGGTTCTGAGAATCACTAGGCTCTACACTTCCTACAGATTCGGAGACCTCCTGATAGAAATTCTCTTGAAAATTAAAGACAAAGTCGGGTTGTGGACTCGCAGAGGCTCTCCTAGGCATGAAAAGACAACGTCCAGGCCGCGAAAAGCTAGCACCTGGAAAAGAAAAGGTCAGTAAGACACTAAGGGCAAGGCAACCAAAGAGAAAAACACGAGATCATGACCCCGTGAAAGAAGGAAGAACGAGGTCAAGTCCAAGATCGAAGAACGAGATCATGACCCAGGGAAAGAAGGAAGGACGAGGTCAAGCCCGAGATCAAAGCACAAAGATCATAACCTCGAAAAGAAAAGAGCACGAGGTCATAACCTCGAAAAGGAAAAAGCACGAGATCATAACCTCGGGAGGAAATGGGCACGAGGTCGCAACCTCGGGGGACAAAGCAACGCGAGGTCGTAGAGGAAAAGGCCATGTGGCATCCTACGAGCTACTCTGAAAGGATAGGACGGCAAAAAAGAATTTGAAGCGCCAAAAGAATGGAAAGAGAAAGAAGGCCAACCAACGGTGGAAGCCAGCGGTGGAAGCCCAAAAATCTCGTCAATCAGACATCATGACGTTTGGGCTCCCGAGGGTTTTCGAAATTCGAAAAGTGGTGGGCGGAGAAGCGGAAGTTTAACCGCCACCCCAAAAAAAAGAGGAGCAATAAAACCAAAAACCCAACGGTACCCTCACGGCGGCGACCACCCCTCACCACCGTCTCACCGCCGCAACACTAGCAAAACACACCAGGAAACGTCCACCGCCCTCCGAAGCGTAACACAAAAAAGCAAAAAGCAGAACGAAAAGAAAGGGGAGGAGAAGAAAAACCAAGAGGAAACAAGGGAACTACAGAGCAAGAACCACCCCCAACACCGCCGCGCCGCCAACAAAGAAGCACCCAAAAACCACCAACACCCACCCAGATGCAAAACGAAACAAGGAAAGAACAAAGAAAAATGACAAGGGCAAACGCCAAAAAACACACATAACCCTGCCACTGCCGCTTCGCCACCGTGACACCGGCACAAAGCACCGGGCGACACACCGTCGCCCTTACAAAACACGGGGCAAAAAGCGAACAAAGGAAGAATCAAAGGCAAAAAATACCAAAAGACAGGGGAAGAAGATCAAGAACTTACTTGTTTAAAGTCAGCAAACGAAAGGCGGTGGCGCAACTGGCAAATGGCGAAAAGCTCGTCGGAAACCGTCTGGAGAAACCGCTCAGAAGAAACCGAAGAGATGAAGAGGAAGAAAGAGCGAAAATGTTGGAAAGAGAAGATGAGGGGGAGGCGTGTGAAATACGCCCTTATAAAGAGCAGATTTGGGCCTCCCCCACTCCCGAAAGGCTTTTTGAGCCTGTCTCACCTGGACGGCCCACTAAGCAAGGTATGGCGAAAAGGCCCAAGAATCTTCATCCGTGCAGAACAAGAAGAACACCTAAGTACAGAGCCTCACACCTCGCAAAGTGCCCTCCCGACCTCGAGAACTTCATAACCTCTAAAAACACCCCACATCTCGCGGATCCAGGGAACTTATGCACTGCGACCCTCGGGGCGAGGCCCCCAGGCCATGTGGTTGTGATGATGTCCAAAACAGTAAAAGCAAAAAGTGGGCCCAGAGGGACCCCCACAGGCAATTTAGGGACCCACGTCCACGTCCGATTATTTAAAAACAAAACTCCCGACGGATGCGAGGTCTCTCAACATTCTGGGACGAGGTCTCGACCTCGTCACCGACTCTACTAACACACCCGCCCGCTCGAACCAATCACAAGCGACCTCACTCCCGAACCAATCACCAGCGACCTCACTCCCGAACCAATCACAAGTGACCTCACTCGCGGACCAATCAAAAACCCTTATTTCGGGCGTGCCACATCGAACATTGGCCTAAACTCGGCCCCCCAATTCTCTATAAATAGAGAAGAACCTCGTAGGAAGAAGGGGTCGAAAAAGCACCTGAACTCAAGAACTCTCTTGCTTGTTAAAGATCGACGTGATAGGAACATCGTTAAAAGACCTCGCTACAGACAGGAGAAACCCACAAAAAGACCTCAAAGTCGTGCAGGGACCTCGTTCACACCAAAAACCTCACTACAGAAACTCACAAAACTCTCTACATCACACCCTCAAATCTACCTCGCCCTAGAATCGACCTCGCAATATTTAGGTGCGATCTCGGAACCTTGTAGGAGGTCTAGGTGTGATTCTCAAAGTTGTACATCAACCTCGTAGGTTTGTAACCTCGCTACCACGGAAAAATCATAAATAAAGGAGCAAGCGTTTGCACTCAAATATAATAATCTTGTTTCTTGTCTCGTAGCGTAAGGGTTATTTCGGGTTTCATCAATTGTAACACAATATTTAATTTATTTTAAATGTCAATATGGCCTAATATTTATTAGTTTATATGAACCTATAATTATTATGATGTTAATAATTTTACTATTTTAATTATTTTATTGATAAGAATTGTTATTTTGTAGCAAATTCTCCTAAAATCGAAATAATTTCTCTGATCAAACGTGTGAGCACGGGCACTAAAACTAATCCATCAATCAATCAATATCTACTCTAATACATTATAAAGCAGAACTCAACTCTGTTGTAAAATTTGCGCCATGTGGAATTTTTGAATAAATTATTGTGAAATTATATTTTAATAAATTTTGTAACAACTTATAGTATTCTTACTATCTATTACTAAATAGATAACATGTTTATATAATTTTTTATGTATACAATTTTCTATGTATGGATTATGTATTAGTTTACTACAATGGATAACATATTTATATAATTTTTATATACATAAATTCCTATGAGATGATATTTTCCATATTAACTTAATATTTTATCTCTTAACAAGATTCAGGGTCTTAATATAAATTTTTTTATCTTTTAACAAGGCTTGAGCTCCAAGTATAAAATTTATATCTATATAATGATATAATTTTAAATAATAAATTTTTTTATGTTGATGTATTTTTATTTTGAGAAAAAGATATAATTTTATGTTGATGACTCAGATTATATGTAAATGTCAAAAAATAAATAAACATTTTAATTTTAATTTTAATTCATAAAATTAGTTTTTCTTTATCTTTTTATGCATTTATATTACAGATTTTTTTAAAAAATAAAAAAATTTACAAATCTTGATGAATACTTGCTTAAATTGAATTTTGATAAAAAATTACATTGCATTTTTCTTAATCTCCTTTTTATTTTTATTATGTAAATATAGAATATTTTTTTATCTAGCCCCACCTTACATTTAAATTTTTTTTCTCTATGTTTTTTTGTAATTTAGTATGGATGATAGGTTGATTAATACATTGAATTTTGTAAATTCTCATATAAATTAATATCCTTTATATTTTATTTATTCGTTATGTAAATTTAGTATGGAAAACAATTTTATACATGGGTTGAATTTTGCAAAATAATATATAGAATTTTCTCTATATTTTATCTCTTAAATTGAGGACAATGTTCTCTTCTATACAAATATTATATTGTATTTTCTATATTTACAAACATTCTTATTATTATAGGGTAAGAGATAAGAACCCTAATATATAATTTTGATAAATTAACTTTAAAAAAAATATTTTAATAAATTATATTATGCTTTGTAAATAACATATCCTAATTATTATTATCTTTATAAGAAATTTAAGTATTTTATACATATTAGTGTCTAAAAAAATAAGAAAATATTTTTTAAAATGATTCAATAAAAAGTAAAATCAGTATTTTAATAATTTCAATCTAAATTTGGACACGATCTCCACAAATAATGAAAAAATATTTAAAAATATATTAAATCAAAATGTGGAGTACAATCTAAAAAAATAATTTGTCTATTGCATAATTTATTATGATATTATATATATATATATTTAGTATTTTAAATTAATATCCTAGAATTATATAGTTTTTTAGTACAATTATCCCGTGAATATCACGGGACTTCAACTAGTATATTATAAAAGACGACCATTTTCGAGCCACCACGTCGATTCTAGGCCCCACTACATATTACAAAATAAATTTTATTTGTATTATTTTAACACTTCTCCAAGCTAAATTCCTTTTATTTATTAAAGATATTTTTTAAATGCCACATTGAATGTTGTTTTCTAAAAGATAGATTTTAACATTTAATGATGTTTTTTTCAAGATAGACGGTGAATGATTTTAATTCATTCCACGTTAAATGAATTTTTTTAAAGATAGATTTTAATGCTGAATGCTTTTAATATCTATCTTTTTTATTGTATTATTTTATTTCTTCTCCCAATTAAATTCCTTTTATTTATTAAATATTTTTTTAAAATTCCATAAATGATGTTTGTAATAGAATTTTTTGGTCATGTTTTTAATGATTGATTTCAATTTTCGAAATGATTTGTATTTATATTTTTTTATAAATAAATTATCATTAAGTCATTAAAATCATACTGGACTCACTTTAATGAGTTTCCCTTCGTCTCACATTACAACAAATGTAAAACTTTATATAAAATATTTATAATAAATAAGTCATTTTTTTTTATATTACATTAAAACCATTTATTAAATAAATTAAATATTAAATCTATATATATAGTGGTGCATAACACAACAGGTTAAGGTGAAAAGAGGGAGTTCTCATTCTACTATTCATTTGTGTTAATTTTATCTTGTTTTCCGCTTAAAAAAATTAAGCCTCCCAAGTTTTGATGGTGCTATGGTAGTGAATAGTGAGGACCATTCTAGTGTTCATTTGCGTTTTTCCTCTTTGAAATCTGTCGCCATTGCCAGCCACGCACGGCCGGATAATCCAACTTACCTCTTCGCCTCCCCGCGTATTCAAATTTATTGCCTTATTTTTATTTTATTTTTTTGGTGGAAATTGCCTCATTTTTATAGACAAAGGCCAACTCCAATAATCTCTCCATGCATATATGCCAAACATTGTCCTCCTAGCCAAGCTCCGTTCCCTCCACACCCTCGTCTCTGTTCTCTTGCCCTTCGTCGTCCGCACTCACCACCAACACAACCTCTTCTTTGACGGCGCCGGATCCCAGCTCAGCTCCCGCAGCGCTGTCCTCCTCCTACGCTTCTACGGCGAAACATGCTTAGTCTGTCTCAAGGCGAACGCCGTCCTCATGGACGGAGTCAGCCGTGTGGAGCAAGACGGTGAGGAGCTGGACCCCACGATTGGCCGGGCCATATGTGAAGATTCGTGCTTGATCGGGTCGTATTCAGCACAGTCTAGGGTTTTGAGGAGGGTGAGAGCGGAGTTTGGTGCAGAAGACGGCTGACTGTTGGAGGGCTCAAGACGGAGTTTGATCGCGTCGTATGTTTGTTTGGGAGGGTTTAAGAATGTTAGGAGGGCTCAAGTTGGAGGTGGACGAGACCTCATTCGCTTTTGGAACTCAATGCGAGAGTGATCAGCCTGAGAGAGCCATGGAGATGATCGAGGGCTTCTTGAAGAATCAGTTTGCAGTTTTTCGGGCTGGAAAGGCACCAACATTGCTTGTGAGCTAGTATTATTCTTGATTCATCATCATCATATATGATATTGTGATGCTCATGATATGTTTCGTTATTATATTTTTGGCCATTCATCTTTGGTTTTTACCTTAATTACCTGGTTCCTTAAATATTTAACAATTACCACCACACTATCACTGTTTCTTTTGTTTAGTTGATTGCGATTAAGCCTTGAGCTTTTGTTTTTCATGCCACTGATGCCATAAAATTTATTATATAGCTTGCTATATTCTGGATATGAAATATATGTTTGTTTCTATCCATGCATGTTAAACTATCTTGTTAATTAAATTATGGGTTTATTTTTTGCAGGTCAGTGATTGAAATCGCCAATAAGAAGACGTGCGGCCCGTTGCTGCCGTATAAACACTCTTCTGAATTCCTGCAGAAAACATGTTGTAACTGCCTTATAAATAAGAAGACGTATGGCCTATCTTTTGATAGTTGTAAAATAAACTTTTTATATGCAAGGGTGATCTGTTTTTTTATTAGGTGAGAATTCGGTTTACCGGACAAGTCCGATAAAATTGAGAAGCTGAGTAAATGGCAATCGAAAAACCAACAAAAACAGACAAAGACGAACAAAATAAAACAGACAGAAAAGAAACAAAACACTTAAGTACAAGTAATGAAAAAGCACTGCAATGAAAGGAGTAGTGGGAGACATGAGGGGCTAAAGGTCAAAGTCTTTAGCAGTCGTGTTAAAAGATGATCAATATGATGAAGTGGACTACTGACGTTGCCTCTACCGGAATGAAGGATCTTCAGCAGCCCCGAGAATGTCCAAGCGACCACACAAATCACATACAAACCACACCCAGTCCCAGAGCCAAAACTCGAAATTATACAAACCGTACTTGAGTCAACCTATCAAAACAAACACGAACCACTAACACCCAAACAGAACCAACCCCAAAAGTCAAAGGAAACCGATCAAAACAAGCAGAGTCCAAAATACCCAAGAATTTCTTACACGTCTTTCTATTTTATTGATCGATGTGGTTGTTTCGACTAAAAAAATAAACAAAACTAAGTTGCAATTTATTTCTGTCGACTGCTTTAATTTTTCCAAATTTGAGGTTTAGGGTTATTTCCTTAGCATTTTGGTTGGAATCTCCAAATCTAAAATGTTCGTGATTGAATCAACTAGGTGTAAATTTTTAGCATATATGATCTTTGTTAACACTTAACTAATTAATAGTCTACTACTACCCAAACAAAATAGTTCATTTCAAAGGGGCCTCTAGACCTAGAGATGATCTTAGTTATTGATATTTTTTTGTATTTTTTTATAAGAAAAGGAATTAGGGAGGTCATTAATAGACTAGTGACCGCCCTAGTGCATCGTGACGGATGAGGGTACAGAATCCCAAATCAACTGCAAGTGGAACGGAAGAGACATGTCAGAAAGAGCCAACGATGTAGTCAGTCACAAAATTACACTCACGGTAGATATGAGCAATACTCCAATCTTGGAACCGAGCCAACAAACAATAGATGTCCGCACGTAACAATTCGATCTCCCACGGGCAGTGCCAGTCACCAAGAACGGCCTTGACCAGCTACAAATTATCACCTTCAATCTAGATCCGGGGAATGCCACATCGAATGGCATCGAGATATCCCTGGCGCAAGGCGATGGTCTCGGAGATCAAAACGAACTGTTGACCAATCAGTCCTCCATCAAAATGGATGGGGGAACCACCATAGTCCCTAATGATGAACCCGAAGGAAGCCACTCCATTTGCGTTCAATGCACCATCAAAATTCAATTTAACGTAATCTCTCTTTGGTTTTATCCACTTAGCAGGTTTTCGACTAGCGATATTACTCGCTTTGCGAGTGCCAGAGTTTTGGGAATCAGAGGCTTATGCGAGATTCCAAACTTTAACCTAGTTTTGGGTGAACTCACTAATTTTATCGACGTTATTCAAGTTTGTTCCATTATTGTTGTAAAAGGTTCTCTTATTTCTGGTGAACCAAAGGCTCCACCAGGTGTAAGTGAGGAGTTCAAATTCCTCTTTTGTAGTCATTGTCCTAATTTCCTCGATGATCTGGTGTGATTTTTTAACTGAAACTAAATTAATGTCCCAGATAAGGTTGAGTTTCATAAAAATTATATTTTAGTTTCAATAGTTAGGATGCACATCTGTTGATGCCACTGCATGTATCACCGCACATATCATTGCTGTTTTGAAATGTTGTTAATTTTGTCTTGTTGGCCTCTTTCAGGCTGACACTGCAGTTATCACTGGTGTAGGTAAGCGTGTGTCTCAGTCTCAGTGTCCTTTATGGACTGATGAAGAGTTGAATATGGTAATGGACCGATTTGAGGAAGCGATGAAGAGACGGACTATTTTACGTGAGACTGGTTGGGACACTTTTGAGAACATGTTTGATGATGATCTAGTTGCCGAAGTTATGGAATGAGATCACTTTGGTGTTGGATTTCCCGATATGTTTGGACCGTCTAATTCAATGCAAAAGGACAACCAACCGATTGTTGAGGTGATTCCAGAAAATACGGTAATCTTTTTAAAACTTTATTGTTTATAATATCGTTATAGTATGAATTGTTTATATACCATTGAAATTTGACATTTTATTGTAGATCATTGAGGAAATCAATGATGATATCAATATTAACGATGCGGTGGAAATAGTTGTGGTAAATTATTATATTTGTTACATGTTTTTATTACTAGTTGTTATTAGTTTCAATTGTGATCACAAGTATGTTTCACTACGGGAATTAGGATCTGGTGTGACAAAGGGAAAGGGGAAAGTTGATCCGATTTCGATTGAGGAGGTTAAAATTTTTATTTTATTGCTAACTATGGATTGTGATATTTTTTTCCCCAAATGTATAAGGTTTTTAATTGGGTGATTAATTATATGCAGGATCATTCTACAAGCCACGTTGTTACAAATTTAGTTGTTGCCCTACAATATGTTAATGATAAAGGGGTTGGGCAACCTTTATTGGAGACCGAAGGACAGCTCATTATTTATGATGCGGGTGATTTTGAGGTTAGTGAGGCTGCTGCAAAGACAAAATCATCCCCTCCAAAGAAGTTTCGCAAGGCGAAAAAGCGAGATGTGGTAAGCACTAGAAGGAGTAGTAGAATAGCTTCATCTTGGACTGTGTAATAATTATTTTGGTGTATGCTGTATTTTGTGCACTTCGGATATCTATGATGTTGTATGTTAATTGTTGAACTACATGTAGATGCAATGTCATGGTTGGACTAGATTAGTTAGTTGGAATATATGTAATATGCAGATATTATGCATTAATATGCAAAAACTATGTTATCATATTCAATATATAGGAGCTAAAAGCTCCAATTTTGAATGAATTTAAAGTACATTTGCACTTCATATAAAATGCCCTTGTATGTATTTGTTATCATCTTAATGTTCATTTTCTATTGTATACACGTATGATATTTCTTATCTTTCAACCTAGTTTGGTGTACATAGCTAAATATTTGTAAGTTCATCCGATCTATATATATATAAATATATTCAGTTATCTAGTGCAAATACTCAGTATTGAAATAAGCATATTCTTATATTCAACTGGCATATTCAATAGCTTAATGACATTATGCATATACCCGATTTTCATTATGTATATTCAGAGTCACAATATACATATTCATATTACTAGTAATCATATTCAGTAACATCATACATGTTTCGGTTGTGTTATATGCATGTTCATAATGATACACTCTATATTCAGAGTTTTTGTATTATATCATGTATTAGTAATTTTCATATTCACTTTTCATAGGTCATTCATGGTGATGGTAGCGGTGATGATTTTGAGACTCCAATTCAAGAGACAAGAATTTGAGCAAAAGAGAGTACAAAATTCCCGTGACAGACAAAAGTTTGTTTTTGTTAGGGCCGTTGATCCTAATTCAAATCTATTATATGAAGAGAATAGCTTGTACTGTTATGTTATGGATGCATTGACTGATAAGTAAGTATAATCATCTTTCACTATTATATTATTATTGTTCACACATCTAATAATGATTTTTCCATATATAGTGTTATTATATTTAATCACAAAGAAATAATACTATTAGCCAAGGATTTTAAAACACTTGAGGAAGGTCCTTATGTAGCAATAAATATTGTTGATATATGGTGCCTTTATCTCAATCAACAAGAAGCTTTGCGTGCTCCATCTACTGCAAAACGTTTGTTTGTTAGTGCAAGCTCAATCGTAAGTAAATATACTCTATAGTGCATATTATTATGGATTATTAGGTTTTTTGTCGATTTGATTAATCTTACTATATTATACAGATGGGCCCATTATTTCATAATCAAGAGAAACCATATGAGGAGCAATATACAATGTTCAAGGATGAAATGGACTTAGCTATATCATCTAACAACAACACATCCCTATTAGATGTCAACCTAGTTAGTCACTTCTTTTTACAATATACTATTAAAGTATCAAACAACATTAATTTAAGTGCAAAATATATTGCTAATTACAATTTTAGATTGCATAGCATAATATAAACATGTAATGTTTGCAGGTTGTTTTCTCAATACTTTCAGAAGTTCATTTTTACGCGATATGCTTCAATTTATAAAGTCCATGGTCGAGGTTATTGATAATTCAACAGCTGGTGATGATGACATGGAAGGGAAATACGGATGTGTGTTGAAACCACTGGTAATTAGATATAATATAATTATAACTATGTGATGTGTAACATGCAATGACCTAATAATATATTATGATAAATAATGCAGAGTAAGATATTTATGGAATACATGGGATTGTTGCAAGGGAAAAACAAGTGCGATAATTTTCTCAACAAGAGCTCAGTTGTGCTAAACATGAAGTGGCGTGACAATGAAAACAAGATTGATTGTGGGTTGTACTTGATGCGACATCTAGAGACATATTTTGGCCAAGATGCAAGGTATTGGGACGCAGGATTCAAACCACAATCAGATAAGAATATAATACCACTTTGCACCAAATATCTCCACACATTGTTGCTATCTCGATGTAACAATAAGTGCAAGTTGTTAATGAAAAAGGTCGCAAGATACATGGACGCATTACGTGCGAAGAGGCCTCTCTACTAGCAGCCAAAAAGAAGCGTTAAATCCTAAGAAGTGTTATATCCAGTATTTAAGTAGTTGGCAAACATTTAAGTTTTAGTGTTAGCACTTTGGATAATATGCTGGTTTCATACGGATGTTCTAGTATTGTTAAAGTTTGTTTTGACATTTAAGAAAATGAATGCATCACATCATATAGTTGGTTCATATAAAATTTCTATTACAACGTTTGTCAATAATATGTAATCACATATGAACTAACTTGAATGATATAAGGCGTTCAATATGTTATATATTCAAACATAACAATTATATTTTCGGGATATGTGATACAATATTCAAGATTGATAACGTGTACACAACATAATGTCATAACGTTATAGAATCCCATATTCACTATATAATTCATTTCACTATCTTTAGTTCATATTTCACTTCATGAAATCGATATGCCAAATCATGATGTACTCATTTAAGAAAATAAAATACAATTTGTTATATGCATATTCATGTTTTTATTAGGCATATTGAAATTTTTACGATACATATTCGGTCAATGACTCAACATATTCTAACTCATGATATGGCACCATATATGGCACCTATACACACAAACACATTTAAATATGATCATTGTTGTAATGTCATAACATACATATCCAAATATTAATAAGAGTAACATGAATACACGCATATAACGTAGTTTTAACTATGTCGTATATAATTTTCACGTACCCAAAAAATATAATATTAAAAATTCAATATTCAATAGTTCTCATATAATATTTGTTTCATGTCATTACATATTCAAATAAAACCACATAATATTCAATCTACAAATTGTTAACCTTATCATAATTTCTGCTATCATGTCCAGCATAAAGGCTGCATTTTTTGCATTTCCTCTTCCCTGATTTTGAAGGTTTTTGTTGCGCTTCCATTGCTATTTCCTTTCCACCCTCAACCTCTTTGCAGTTCCACTCCCTTTGTTTTTGGCAATGGATGGTGGTCTGACATTAATCTCTTTTAGAATAGGTATACTTGCAAATGATTTGGTGTCATCTCTAATTGACCTACTTCTTCCTGTAGCAACATCATTCTGTTCGAACTCAATTCGAAAGTTTTTCAAGTTTGTCAAAAGACATCTAACCTTCCATCGTCGCCATCCGCGAGTCCTATGTATGCATGTATGGTTGACCAGATTTCACTTAGCTTAGAATGTGCATTCTCCATATGAACACTTTGATCATACATATCACTCATTACATCAGAATTTAATGCCCTGTTTGCACCTTTTCTCCAATGATTAAGAATCGTGCAGTCTAGAATCTTTTTGCAACCATATGCTTTCCACAATGCAAATGAGTGGCAACATGGGAGTCCATTCGATACATCATACAAGTGCAGGTTGTGAATCCATCCCTCACCATATAACGTACTTCATATTCGTCCATACACTCTTTGATCATGTAATCAATGAATCCGTCTCCTACATTTTTGAATTTTCATTAGTTAAAAAAACAATTTACCATATTCATCAAATATCTTAATACTTAATAAATATAAACATACCTTTTTATTGGCTTATGATACAACAATAAAAGCAAGCATCACTTATCTCAGATTGCACCACAGCGAATATTCGAAACGTGTATATCTCTGAAGCATTGGACTCTATAGGTAAAGGCGTCTTCATTTCAAGTGATCTTGTGTCCGAATCCACATCATTCTTCGTTTGGTGATATCTCTGTGTCTCAAGCGCAGTTTCAAAGTGCACGAATAACTCTACCAAACTGAAATAGTGATTTGTATATTTTCCGAAGAAATTGTTTTGAGATTCAGAAATAGATGTTGTCCTCACCTAACCTCCTAGAAATATATCTCTAAAATATGTTGGAATCCAATACGATCGGAGATCGTACATACCTGTATACCACTTATTGCGTCTCTCATCATACTTTTCAAGAAAATCAGCCCAACCTTCTTCAAACTTATGTGTATCAATCTGATCACTCCACACAACATGTCCTAATGTTTTCCTGTAACCAGGCATATTGAGTATTGCAGCAGTAACCTTTTTTGAAACCTTATCCATAATATGCCACATGCAAAATCTATGCCTTGTTGTATCGAAGACTCTCTCAACTGCGATCTTCATAGTTGGATCATGGTTAGTTAATATAATGGTTGGTTCATTTTGCATTGTGCTCTTGAAATGTTCAAAAAGCCAACAGAATGATTCAACATCCTCTTTCATCAACAAGCCATATCCAAATGTAACACATCGTCTATGGTTGTCCAAACCTGTGAATAGAGCAAATACCATGTTGTACCTACATGATTATAAATAAAGCATTATTAACAAAATACATATGTACAATGTAAACAATGAATATTACTTGATCTATCTCTGCAAGTCGAGCACATCAACATGTATATTCACGTTTAATCACCACATATCCATTGAGTGAATACCAATAATATACTATCAATGTATAACACCAATATAACATCATATTCGTTTATTTTTCGCACATAGTCGGGTACATATATAAGTATATTCAATAAATACACTATAATATTCTACGAAGATCTACATTAATTATGTTACACACATATTATACAAATTGTAACACATATTCGATTCCAAATAGCGTGTATGAGTATTAGAAATTATCTATTTGTTCCGTATGTTGAGTCGAATGAGACAACTTGTCAGAATGCAGCATAATTCCGCCTTACAATTGGATCACACCAAAATAGTTTGGTCAGCTGTTGAGACTCGTTCACTGTCTACTCGAAGTAGAATGCAGTGCTCATCTCCTTTTTCCGCTTAAACTTATTTATAATCATTTGAGCATCTGCATTTGTTGTATTTGTCGTGAGATCCCTCTTATAATTTTGGAAATCTGTTGTTGTTGCACGCATGTTTATATATCCACCAACCATATGCTTCAATAACTTATGAGAACTTACGGGACCCAAATTTGCCCTTACACAAACACATCATGAAATTTTTATGACCTATCTCCATCTTCATGATACTCTTGAGCAAATGCTTTGCATAATTCGGAACCATTTCATGCATGTGTTCCTCAATAAATACACTCAACACATAAGTATCATGGCCACCATATTTTAGTACCATTCATGTATTACATCCCACCCTATCTATAGATGTATTCCTGTGGCATGTGCTTTGCCCTATATTTTTGAATCCGTCCCTATTGCATCGGTAGTACTTTGAAGAAATAACTTCACTTCTTTCAAACTTATGAGTAGTGCTTGCTTTGGTGCTGAAACCAACAAGAGTTGCATATTCTTTGTAAAATGCCTTACCTGCCTCAAGTGAATCAAACCTCTTCCAACAATTGGTTTCTTTGAAATAGGGCAACGTGGCACCCATAATTTGAGATTTTCATAAAGTGTGTCTGGTATGCACTCATATCCAAACACAAACTCAGCAAAATCCTCTTTCGCATCATTATTCGCATTGGGATCGATCTCATCTTCTGAATTGTCCGACACATCATTAAAAACATAATTACTCCATTTGCCTGACACTGTGGGTAGAAAAAAACAATATGAATTTGCCAACATTTTCACTATTATGTATATTAACAAATAATGGTAGATATTCGGATACATATAAAGATATATTCATATAAATAAACTATATGTTCAAATTCTAGCAAAGAATATTCAGTCATTGTAAAAACAATCGTTGATCTCAAATCCATATTCGACGAGTTATATAATCATATGCACAATTTGTTATACCATATTCGAGTTACTAGCGTCATACATTGTATAAAAGTGGCATACATTTTGTTATACCATATTCGAGTAAACATCAGGTTTTATATTCAAGTTTTACGCTCCAATATTCAAAGACAATTTGACATCAGAATATATTCAAGTATTTCACATGCATATTGGATATCTTTAATTTCATATTCAACAAAAAAAACATACTAGCATAAAACCATCATATTCGCTAGAGATTAAATAATTTTCGAACCCACTCACAGATTTGGTCACACTGATTTAATCAATTTGATAGCTTAAACGAATTAATCTTTTAATATCCTATATATTCGAGTACAATGATTCAGTTGTGAAAAAAATTGATTAGCATATTACGAATTAATCAAGCAATGTATCTTCGGTAATTTTCATACAACATTATATGATATGTTGCCGCTAATAAATTCAGATTTCAGAATTATATGATACGTACTAACATCATTTTTTGCATACCGATTCTACATCATTTTGCTGAATATTCAGTTTAAAATATGAATACAAAACGCGCAAATTATAGTAACCATGAATACGTACTTGTTGCCATGGATGAATTCAATCGAAAGCAAGAAGAAAACCCAATATTCAGTTTCAATGGAGTTTGAAAGCAAGAAGACTATCGTGTGAAGGAGGTTGATATGCGCTGAATATTATGAAATGTATATTTGGTAGTTTCTTCCGATTTGGTATAAACACGTTGCTAAAATCACACTCCTTTTTTTAATTCAATTTTTAATTGTGCAGGATTTGGTAACCAAAAATCAGCACACAATAGTTACCATATTCCCTAAATCCTAACCACTAATTACTAATAATCTAACACATCTAAGGAGTTCCCCCATTTCTCTATAACTCTCGTTTCTCTTGAACCCTCCTATATATATATAATTATCTCATGAAAAGGAAGTTTCTTAATGATGTCAAGACTTTTCAATAGGAAGCCAAAGTCTCTACAAACCCTGTTGATTATCTCATGAACTATAACCTTCTTAATGTTGTCAAGACTTCTCAATAGGAAGCCAAAGTCGCTACAAACCCTGTAGGTAAGCTTTTAGCAAACAAGAACTTATGTATGTTAGCGGAATACTAGCATATCATCCAATAATTTTTTTGATAGTGAAAAAGGCTTATTCTTAGCTTTTGTTGTTTCTAGCCATTGATGCACCAGGTGGGTTTCTCTTTGAGTGGTGGTCTATTTTTGGGACATATTTATTGCTAGAACATATGACAAGCACTCAAAAGCAAATGTTACCAAAGGTGCATCTTATGGTACATATAATTATTAGAGAGTAATTGTGTAAAAGGATCAAAAGAGCAGTTATCGAATGAACGTCAAATTGGTAAAGACTAGAACAGCAAAAAGAACTCAACGGGTATGAGTTGTCCTTGAACAGTCAAGCTACGAAAATATTAGCCTGCTCAAGCTCTTACGGTGCGTTTCAAGATGCTCTCTATACACAACCAATGTGTGTATTTATAATGGAAGGGAGAGGGCTTAAGGGGGCCGAAATTTTCATCCCTAGGGCAAGCGATATCTCGCTCCTTACTCCAAGCAAAAGATTCTATCTTTTAAATAAGATAAAATCTTCCATTATGTCTAACAACCACCATATTTAATTTTATAAGAAAATAAGAAAAGATAATGAATACGTAATAAATAAAAATACTTTTATGGCGATAGATAGGAAAATAATTATGGTAGTTATTTTTACCCGCTCACAGATTTATAATCACAATTCAAGGCTTCAACAAAAGGATCTTATTTATATTGGAAACCATGCTTTCGATTTCTTTGACAAAGCCGTCTCGAGTCCAATATTTGTCAGAATGTAATCCTTTTTTAAGGCTTTTTTGTTGAATGAAGATTGATCAAGTCTGCACACATGCTACTAGCCGTTGAAGTTTGAAGTTTTTCAGTTAAGTCAAGTCAGAGTCGAGTTTGCTAGAAACTTAGAATTAGTCTTTACTTGTTCCTATATTCTAGGAAGTTGAATTGGTCTAGGTTGTTGCTTATTTATATGAATTAGTAGGCAAGTTAGTGAGTCCATAAAGCCACGTTTATAGGCATTGCTTGTTAGTTGAAAACATGTGTTAGAGTTTGCATTTGTAATGGGTATTTAAAGCCTTATTCGGAGTTAATGAAAAGTGTGCAATTCAGCAAATACTTCTCTATCTTTCTTCTCTATTTTGTCAACATTTTCTTTGTTGTATATTCTTGCTGCCTCCCTTACCAAATCAGTGTGAGTGGTGAAGTAATTCAAATGTGTTTTTCTTACACTTACCTAGATTGTTTTGAGCATTTGGTCTAGATTTAGGAATATGCATATATGAGCAGTTGCAAACAAATAAAAGGCACATGTTGTAGAGCAAAATATATTGAAGGTAGATGCTAATGTGTTGTTAATTCTGATGTACCAGTAAACAAGAGTAATCTGACAAAGTTCTACTCCATTACTCATTTACTTTCCCTGCCTGCTAGCTAGGCAACTTCTTAAGAAATCTTCTCTCAATTATTTTTTTTTTCAGAAAATTCTTTCATCAATGGGGGTGACGTGAAGAACTCCAAAAACTAGCCTTAATTAACATGATTTGATGACTGCTGGGGGTGGCGGTCTATTCTTAACCTTCGTGATCTCCTGCTCAGCATCACCTCTCCTGCCCTCATTCTGGAAAATATTACCTCTACTGATGGAGGCTTCTCTTCAAAAAATGCTTACAATATGTTACGCTACCGGGGTAATAATTGGATGTGGGGCAAGGTTATTTGGAAGGGGCTACATACACCTAAATGTTCCTTCATCACTTGGATGGAACTTCACTACCGACTCCCCGCCAGGGAACGGCTTAACAGGTGGCTCCCGATGGCCAGTACTTCATGCGTTCTCTACAACCAGGCCCCGGAAACCTCGCACCATCTATGGAATTGTAGAACTTTCACCCTTGATGTCCTCAATGATATTTGTGAGTGGCTTCACATCGCTTACAAGGCCCCAACGCTTCACAACTGGTTTGAATGGATCCTTCACCACCATTACAAACGCAACACCATCTCCCGGTTGATTGCTGCCACCTTCACAAATTTTGTCTACTATATCTGGAAAATATGCAACGATGCTATCTTTAACAACGACATTAGCTCCCCTCGCTCTTGCGATCGACCAATCATTGCCCATATGCAACATTGCTTGGCTGCTCATAAATTAAAGCATCCTCGTTTTATAGGAGGGTTTATCTTATAAGCTCTCTTAACTTTTGCTGCTTTGTCCCTTGAGCTTTTTATCCTCTACTGATGTCTGATTGTAATTGCAAACTCCAATTGTATATTCTCTACTTTAATACAAATTTTGCCATTCAAAAACAACGTGATTTGATGTAATGACTCAGCATATTCTAACTCATGATATGGCACCATATATGGCACCTATACACACAAACACATTTAAATATGATCATTGTTGTAATGTCATAACATACATATCCAAATATTAATAAGAGTAACATGAATACACGCATATAACGTAGTTTTAACTATGTCGTATATAATTTTCACGTACCCAAAAACATATAATATTAAAAATTCAGTATTCAATAGTTCTCATATAATATTTGTTTCATGTCATTACATATTCAAATAAAACCACATAATATTCAATCTACAAATTGTTAACCTTATCATAATTTCTGCTATCATGTCCAGCATAAAGGCTGCATTTTTTGCATTTCCTCTTCCCTGATTTTGAAGGTTTTTGTTGCGCTTCCATGGCTATTTCCTTTCCACCCTCAACCTCTTCGCAGTTCCACTCCCTTTGTTTTTGGCAATGGATGGTGGTCTGACATTAATCTCTTTTAGAATAGGTATACTTGCAAATGATTTGGTGTCATCTCTAATTGACCTACTTCTTCCTGTAGCAACATCATTCTGTTCGAACTCAATTCGAATGTTTTTCAAGTTTGTCAAAAGACATCTAACCTTCCATCGTCGCCATCCGCGAGTCCTATGTATGCATGTATGGTTGACCAGATTTCACTTAGCTTAGAATGTGCATTCTCCATACGAACACTTTGATCATACATATCACTCATTGCATCAGAATTTAATGCCCTGTTTGCACCTTTTCTCCAATGATTAAGAATCGTGCAGTCTAGAATCTTTTTGCAACCATATGCTTTCCACAATGCAAATGAGTGGCAACATGGGAGTCCATTCGATACATCATACAAGTGCAGGTTGTGAATCCATCCCTCACCATATAACGTACTTCATATTCGTCCATACACTCTTTGATCATGTAATCAATGAATCCGTCTCCTACATTTTTGAATTTTCATTAGTTAAAAAAACAATTTACCATATTCATCAAATATCTTAATACTTAATAAATATAAACATACCTTTTTATTGGCTTATGATACAACAATAAAAGCAAGCATCACTTATCTCAGATTGCACCACAGCGAATATTCGAAGCGTGTATATCTCTGAAGCATTGGACTCTATAGGTAAAGGCGTCTTCATTTCAAGTGATCTTGTGTCCGAATCCACATCATTCTTCGTTTGGTGATATCTCTGTGTCTCAAGCGCAGTTTCAAAGTGCACGAATAACTCTACCAAACTGAAATAGTGATTTGTATATTTTCCGAAGAAATTGTTTTGAGATTCAGAAATAGATGTTGTCCTCACCTAACCTCCTAGAAATATATCTCTAAAATATGTTGGAATCCAATACGATCGGAGATCGTACATACCTGTATACCACTTATTGCGTCTCTCATCATACTTTTCAAGAAAATCAGCCCAACCTTCTTCAAACTTATGTGTATCAATCTGATCACTCCACACAACATGTCCTAATGTTTTCCTGTAACCAGGCATATTGAGTATTGCAGCAGTAACCTTTTTTGAAACCTTATCCATAATATGCCACATGCAAAATCTATGCCTTGTTGTATCGAAGACTCTCTCAACTGCGATCTTCATAGTTGGATCATGGTTAGTTAATATAATGGTTGGTTCATTTTGCATTGCGCTCTTGAAATGTTCAAAAAGCCAACAGAATGATTCAACATCCTCTTTCATCAACAAGCCACATCCAAATGTAACACATCGTCTATGGTTGTCCAAACCTGTGAATAGAGCAAATACCATGTTGTACCTACATGATTATAAATAAAGCATTATTAACAAAATACATATGTACAATGTAAACAATGAATATTACTTGATCTATCTCTGCAAGTCGAGCACATCAACATGTATATTCACATTTAATCACCACATATCCATTGAGTGAATACCAATAATATACTATCAATGTATAACACCAATATAACATCATATTCGTTTATTTTTCGCACATAGTCGGGTACATATATAAGTATATTCAATAAATACACTATAATATTCTACGAAGATCTACATTAATTATGTTACACACATATTTTACAAATTGTAACACATATTCGATTCCAAATAGCGTGTATGAGTATTAGAAATTATCTATTTGTTCCGTATGTTGAGTCGAATGAGACAACTTGTCAGAATGCAGCATAATTCCGCCTTACAATTGGATCACACCAAAATAGTTTGGTCAGCTGTTGAGACTCGTTCACTGTCTACTCGAAGTAGAATGCAGTGCTCATCTCCTTTTTCCGCTTAAACTTATTTATAATCATTTGAGCATCTGCATTTGTTATATTTGTCGTGAGATCCCTCTTATAATTTTGGAAATCTGTTGTTGTTGCACGCATGTTTATATATCCACCAACGATATGCTTCAATAACTTATGAGAACTTACGGGACCCAAATTTGCCCTTATTCGGAGTTAATGAAAAGTGTGCAATTCAGCAAATACTTCTCTATCTTTCTTCTCTATTTTGTCAACATTTTCTTTGTTGTATATTCTTGCTGCCTCCCTTACCAAATCAGTGTGAGTGGTGAAGTAATTCAAATGTGTTTTTTTTACACTTACCTAGATTGTTTTGAGCATTTGGTCTAGATTTAGGAATATGCATATATGAGCAGTTGCAAACAAATAAAAGGCACATGTTGTAGAGCAAAATATATTGAAGGTAGATGCTAATGTGTTGTTAATTCTGATGTACCAGTAAACAAGAGTAATCTGACAATGTTCTACTTCATTACTCATTTACTTTCTCTGCCTGCTAGCTAGGCAACTTCTTAAGAAATCTTCTCTCAATTATTTTTTTTTTTCAGAAAATTCTTTCATCAATGGGGGTGACGTGAAGAACTCCAACAACTAGCCTTAATTAACATGATTTGATGACTGCTGGGGGTGGCGGTCTATTCTTAACCTTCGTGATCTCCTGCTCAGCATCACCTCTCCTACCCTCATTCTGAAAAATATTAGCTCTACTGATGGAGGCTTCTCTTCAAAAAATGCTTACAATATGTTACGCTCCCGGGGTAATAACTGGATGTGGGGCAAGGTTATTTGGAAGGGGTACATACACCTAAATGTTCCTTCATCACTTGGATGGAACTTCACTACCGACTCCCCGCCAGGGAACGGCTTAGCAGGTGGCTCCCGATGGCCAGTACTTCATGCGTTCTCTACAACCAGGCCCCGGAAACCTCGCACCATCTATGGAATTGCAGAACTTTCACCCTTGATGTCCTCAATGATATTTGTGAGTGGCTTCACATCGCTTACAAGGCCCCAACACTTCACAACTGGTTTGAATGGATCCTTCACCACCATTACAAACGCAACACCATCTCCCGGTTGATTGCTGCCACCTTCACAAATTTTGTCTACTATATCTGGAAAATATGCAACGATGCTATCTTTAACAACGACATTAGCTCCCCTCGCTCTTGCGATCGACCAATCATTGCCCATATGCAACATTGCTTGGCTGCCCATAAATTAAAGCATCCTCGTTTTATAGGAGGATTTATCTTATAAGCTCTCTTAACTTTTGCTGCTTTGTCCCTTGAGCTTTTTATCCTCTACTGATGTCTAATTGTAATTGCAAACCCCAATTGTATATTCTCTCCTTTAATACAAATTTTGCCATTTCAAAAACAACGTGATTTAATGACTATGAAAACCATTCTCGCAAAAAAAAAAACTTTGGACGGCAATTGTTTGCATAAATTATACCAAATACGTACACGATATAGCTAAAAGGAAAGAAGGCCTATAATAAACAACAAATGGTTGCGACTAACTAATGCATGGATAAAATTATTAGTTTTTTTTTTAATGACAATTAATCACCAAGAAGACCTCAATTGATGAACTTAATTAATGCTTAAGCTAGAGCTTATTGACGTCCATTAAATGGCCTAATAGCATATACTCCCTCGGTCCCATATTATATGGGGTTTTAGTACTATGCACACTTATTAAGAAAATATTTAATTTTATTCATCTATCCATAACTTTACCTCTTTTCCTACCAATCTAATAAATATTTTTAATTAATTTTAAAAAATTATTTTAGAACATCCAATCACTATAAAGAGTAATTAAATAATTTCTTTTACCAAGATTATTAGACTTTGAAATTTGAAAACCATAAAAAAAAAGTAAATGTATAGTATTGGAAAACTATTAAGGACATATATTATGGGACAAGAATTTTGGCCTAAAACCCTATATAATATGGGACGGAGGGAGTATTATTATTTGTAAATATTCCTTGTAAAACCTAACTTGCCAAACTAAGGTTGTGCACTCTATTTATACTGAATCAATGGAAAGGCAAACCTTAATGGGACATTCACAATCTAACATGGTATCACGAGCCTAACCCTAATCCGAACATCTCTCTTCTCCCGTTGCTCGCCTTCTCTGCGCAACGCCGCCGGTCGACCCTCCCTCACGCCGCCGACCCTCTCTCCCTCGCCCTCACGTACCATCCAATCCACGAGATCGGTCGCTGCCCTCCCTGCGCCACTCCCCTCGGCTCATTAAACCCTCTCAAAATTTGCCCTAATTCATCGTTGTCATGGATAACAATGATGACTCCTCAGTCAGCGGCGAGAAAACGCCCGTGGCTCGCGACAAAGCTCCGGTCCTCACACTGCCGACAACTACCGCAGGGGACAAGTCCTCGGTTGGTTCGGGGAAAAAACCCTTTTCATTCCGCTCTTGCAGTCTCAAGCATCTAGGGCTGTTTATTTTCAGAATGAATTCAACAGGTACCGGCTTGACGCTTTCCCATCCATCTCCGCTTATTCTCAACATATGAAGGATCTCGCAGATCAACTTGCCAACGTTGACTCTCCGCTATCTCAACGTCAAATTGTGATTCAACTGATCTCTAGTCTTCCCGCTGAGTACGATACAATGGCCAGCCTAATTCAACAAACTCAACCATTGCCTGAGTTTGCCCAGGCGCGCTCCATGCTTCTTCTTGAAGAAACCCAACGTGAAAAACATGACTCCATTGATGCTGAAGTCAAAGCTCTTAATGCCAAAGCTGAAGCGCCACCGCCAGCAAAGAAATTTGCCCCGCCACCCAACTCCAACGATTCTTCACAAAACCGTGGGCGCGAGGGCACTACCCACAGTCGCGGCGGCAGGGGCCGCGGGTGCGGTAACTCTGCGCAGCAATTTCAGCGAATGCCTTATGGCTGGATTCAGTTGACTGGAAATTCTCAGCCTAGGCAATGGCCATTCTCTATTTGGAACCAGGCCCCGTGTCCTTATCCATCTCACCCATCGTAGGGCTTACTTGGCCCGTCACCTAGACAACCACCGCAACAGGCAAACTTGGTGTTCGTTGAGCATGGGTACATGCCCATGACTGATCTTGCTCAAAACTTCAACACAATGACACTGTACCCGTCGGATTCCAACTGGATCATGGACACAGGAGCGTCATCTCACATGGCCAACAACTTAGGTATACTTTCTTCTATTACCTCTAAGAGTCCTAATTCTTCTATTATAGTCGGAAATGGAAAGCATATACCAACTACAGGTCTTGGAGATGCCCTACTTAACCAATCCGCCCCACCCTTGAAACTCTAAAAAGTCCTTATTGCTCCTCACCTCATTAAAAACCTTATCTATGTCCGTAAATTCACCACTGATAATAATGTGTTTGTTGAATTTGACCCAAATGGTTTTTTTGGGAAGGATCTCAATACGGGAACACGTCGCATGAGATGCACTAGTTCGTGCGAGCTTTATCCAGTCACTTCCTCCTCCAATCCTATGTCTCTTTCTGTTGTGTCGTTCTCAGTCTGGCATGCTCGTTATGGTCATCCAAGCGCCCCTATCTCCAGATTACTTAAACAGTTTCATTCTTCTAGTTTCAATAAATTGTATGATCCTAGTTGTTGTCGATCTTGTCAACTGGGCAACCATACTCGTCTACCTTTTAGCTCTTCTAGGTCTTTTACTACTGCACCGTTTCAATTAATTCATAGTGACTTGTGGACTTCTTTTGTAACCATCTCTTCTGGTCATAAATATTAGCTATTATTGCTTGATGATTTTACACATTTTTTGTGGGTGTTTCCTCTCCAATTCAAATCTCAAGTGTATGATAAATTCATTCTCTTTCACAAATTTCTTCACACTCAATTTAATTGCCCCATCAAAGCTTTTCAATGTGACAAATGGCAAAGAATTTGATAACCATTCTTTTCACTCCTTTCAAAAACACGGGATAACTTTTCGGTTCTCTTGTCCGTACACTTCGGTTCAAAATGGCAAGGTTGAGCGTGCCATTCGAACAATTAACAACATGGCTCGAACGCTTCTGTTACACGCCTCTTTTGGCAATTTGCAGTCGGTGTTGCTACCTACCTTCTCAATATTCTTCCATCACCACTTCTTAATAAATTCACCCCTACTACACTTCTCTACAATGTCACCCCCTCTTATGATCACCTTCGGGTTTTCGGGTGTCTTTGTTTTCCCAACTTGTCGTCTCAAAATGCCCATAAACTTCAACCTCGCTCCACTCCTTGTGTCTTCCTTGGGTACCCGGATCATCATAGAGGGTAATTGTGTCTCAACTTGTCCACCAACAAAATTATCATATCTCATCATGTCACTTTTAATGAATCAGAGTTTCCCTTTGTCTCTGAAACGGTGCCTTCTTCTCCTTCATATGAGTTCTTAGATGACTCTACGTCCCCTCTTATACACTCCTTCTTCTGCTTGCCATCGGATTGTGTGTCTCGTGCTCGTGCCCCACCTTCAGCAAGCCAATTATCTCCTTATTCCAGCCTTCCGACCTCACCTGCGCTCGCCGCCCTATCACCATATCTAGCAGTCCATTACACTCGCCCGCGCCCGCGACACTCTCACCCGCGCCCGCGGTCCACACACCCGTGACCAGCCCATCCACCAAATCTCAACCCCAAAATTTTCACCCGATGACCACTCGTAGTAAGGTCAGGGTTGTTAAACCTCGTGTCTTATTCGACCTTTCCACCACCACATCTAAGCCTACCATTTCCCTTGTGCCTACATCACATAAAACCGCTCTCCTTGATCCAAATTGGAATGCTGCAATGATTGACGAATATCGGGCTCTTATTGGTAATGGAACCTTGGTGTTAGTGCCTAGGATAGACGATACTAATGTTGTTCGATGTATGTGGCTCTTTCGTCACAAATTCCGTGTTGACGGGTCTCTTGAGCGCTATAAAGCTCGACTTGTTGCAAATGGCAGATCTCAGGAGATTGGTATTGATTCTGATGAGACTTTCAATCCAGTGGTTAGACCTGCAACAATTCGGACCGTTCTTCATCTTGATGTATCACGTTATTGACCCATACATTAGTTGGATGCATGTCAAGAATGCATTTCTCCATGGTCATCTAAATGAGACGGTTTATATGTTTCAGCCACCCGGATTTGTGGATCCTAGTCGTCCTAAACATGTTTGTTTACTACGTAAGTCGCTCTATGGGCTCAAATAGGCACCTCGTGCTTAGTACCAGCGGCTAGCTACCTATCTTTTCCGCCTCAGATTTACAGGCAGCATATGTGGTTCTTCTCCGTTTATTTTACGACGTGGTGCTGATACAACTTTTCTCTTGGTTTATCTTGATGACATCATTCTGACATCCTCCTCTAAGTCCTTACAAAAGGACATCATATCCTCACTCGGTCGTGAGTTTTCTTTATTTGACTTGGGCTCCATGTCTTACTTTTTGGGAATTTCTACTCGCCCGACGTCGTCCGGCCTCTTTCTTTCTCAGGAAAAATATGCCAGTGAGATTGTTGATCGGGCTAACATGTCTTCTTTCAACCCCTCTATTACTGTTATTGATTCTGGTGCGAAGCTCAGTGCGTTGTCAGGCCTCCCTTTAGCAGATCCTTTCTTATATCGCAGTCTAGCTGGTGCACTACAATATCTCACTTTTACCAGGTCAGACATTTCTTATGTTGTTCAGTAAGTTTGTTTATTTATGCATGATCCTCGGGAGAGGCTCACTTGTCTGCCTTGAAGCGCATTATCCGCTATGTCCACGGTACTGCTGCATTGGGTGTCATTATCACCTGTGTTCCCAAGTCGTCCCTTGTAGCCTATACTAATGCTGATTGGGTTGGCTGTCCTGACACTCGTCGGTCTACATCTGGTTATTGTGTGTTTATGAATGACACACTAGTTGCTTGGTCTGCGAAACGGCAATTTGTGGTCTCCCAGTGTAGCGCTGAGGTTGAATATCACCGGGTTGCTAATGTTGTTGTTGAATGTTCTTGGCTCTGCAACCTTCTTCTTGAGTTACAGTGTCCCCTATGGAGTGCTACGTTTGTTTACACATATAATGTATCTGCTACATATCTGGCCAACAATCCGGTACATCACCAGCGTACCAAACACATCGAGTTGGACATTCATTTCGTTCGAGAAAAGGTTGCCTTGGGACATGTTCGTATCCTTCATGTGCCATCCACTTATCGAAATCCTGATATTTTTACCAAGGGTTTGCCTAGACAGTTATTTTTAGATTTTAGAGACAGACTCACTGTTAGGTCACCTCCCGTTTTGACTACGGGGGTGTAATATTATATATTATTATTTTGTAATAAAACCTAACTTGCCAAACAAGGTTGTGTACTCTATTTATATTGAATCAATGGAAAGGCAAACCCTAAGGAGACATTCACAGTGATACAAGCAACAGTAGGCTTGTACAAGGAATTGATCGAACCAGTAGATGAATTGGTTAATGGCCTGCCAGGAAGGAGACAGACGAGATTCAGAAGGAGAAAGTAGAGGATTAGGGAAAATACTAATTTCTGATTAATTAGAAATAAAGTAACATAAGAGTATTTATAATGCTAAGCCCTAACGGTTCAATAAAAGCGTCCTGGGAAAGAACCGTAAAGAAAACCCGAGAAGGAATGTATAAACTCTGTTTAAAAATTACATTAATTTAATTTTAAAATACTAGCAATAATCCTTGAAACGCACTAGAGCCCGACGATCACGAACGGGCCTAGAACTCTGAACTGTTGGCTCATAATGATCCGTATCAATCCCCCCCCCCCCCCCGGTTGACAAGAGACTTGTCCTCAAGGCGTAAATCCTGAAAGGGGAGCTTGATTTGATCCAATGGTTCCCAATAAGCGTCATTAACTGACCCGTCATCCCACACAACTAGCCATTCCAGCCGTGGTTGTCCTTCAAAGAAAACTTCACGTTCGGCAATGGCACGGATCGGCCATAGAGATTGTAACTGGGTAAGAAAGTGCAAGAAGTACTTTTGGATTGGTGGAAGTTTTTATGCACAACAGGTGTTTGAAGAAATGCCTATTAGAAGGTTTCTTGGTAGTAGTGATTCTGCTCAAGTGAGTGAAGCTGGGTTTCAATTGGGTATTTGGGTTTTCGATCCCGGTGATTTCATAGGCCCAAGACTTGCTAAAAGGGTAGGTTTGGAGCATCATAATTTTTTAATGATGGAGGCTGCAGTAGTTGAGCAAAAGTATAGCTATTGTGGTAGGGTAATGGGAAATCGAGTGCATATCCCTTATGATAGAGGAAAGGATCAATTCCCCGGTTTTGTAATTGACTGTTCTGATGCATTGCTTTGTGTTGTTGGAGATTTTCTAGAGCCGCTCGCATCTACTTTACTCACTTGTTGTGCTGGTGAGCGTGGGCTGATTTTGGGTAGACAAATCCACTCTCTTATAATTAGGTCCAATTCTGATGCTCACATATTCCTTGGTAGCTCACTTCTTGACATGTATGTCAAACCTGGTACACTCCATGAAGCTCAGCACATGGTTATATATATAATAGAAGTGGGTTTCCATTGCTAGTTTTTCGTATAATTCAACAACAGCCTACAATTCAGAGTTTTTATGCTAATTCAGCAGCCTACTGCTATGCTGAATTTTTATGCTAAATGCTTGTGCATTATGCTGAAGTGCTTATGCGTGGGTGTTCATGAATGCTTATGCTGAGTTTTGGTTGTCAAGCAAGCGCCGAATGCTCAAATTTATGATTGCTCTAGTATGAAGGCTGAAGTTTCAAATTGTTGTATCAAGTTGACACTTGTTTTCATGAGCTCAGTTGATGGAGATATAAGCATGCCCAAGTATAATTTAGTAGCTCATGATTTCTTTTCTTGATTTCTGCCTCGAGGACGAGTTGATTCTCACCGGGGGAGTGATTGATACGTTAATTAGTATATTTTTATTAATTATTTTTTACAAATTAGAGTTTATCTCTTTTCTCGGGTTTTCTTTACGGTTCTTTCCCAAGACGCGTGTGTTGAACCGTTAGGATTAGGATTTTGGTTGTCAAGCAAGCGCCGAATGCCCAAATTTGTGATTCCATGTACGTTCTCGATACTTGTCGGCGGACTTAATTAGATTAGTCCTAATAATGTTATTTTAATACTTACCTTTTTTTTGGTCGAATATTTTAATACTTACCTTAGTATAGCGGAGCTTATTATGACATGGTAAGCTGATTATGAGCTGGTACCCACAAATTTAGTGTAGTATTTTATTTCACTTTTGTTTTGTGCTACTCTATGAGTCTTGGTTGATTCAAACTGAGCTTTGCTTACTACTAAATACTATATGCTTTGTGATAAGTTGCAATAGCTTACAGATCGAACAATCAAACAAGTGGGAGAATGTGCCACAAAAAAACATGTCATAAAAGAAGGAATATATTAGAATTTTTTTTATAAATCTTTACAAAAGCCTTAAGCCAGTAGACCTTTCAATCGGAATCGGGTCGGGTGGGTTCGGGTTCGGTTTAAACCGGGTTTGGTTTCGTTATGGATTATGGGTCGATTTGGTCGGGTTGTAGCGGGTTTCCGGTCGGGTCGGGTTGAGCGGCTAAAATATCGCTTTTTATGATTATTAAAATTAATTTTTTATTATGTAATAATATTTATAATATATTATTTTCATTTATTTTAATAATAAAATATATTATAATTTTCAAAATAAATTTTGAAAATTCTATAAATATACTAAATTGGTCAACCCAACGGATTTCGGGTTCTATCGAGTTTGGTTAATTTTGAGTTTCGGTTTCAAATTTTCGAGTCTTGATCCTAAAATTATCTGTCGATTCGGGTCAGGTTAACGAATTAGGTCAATTTTTAACGGCTCTACTCAAAAGGGCACTCAATGTGCAACAAGTATCCACCAACCGAAGTCCATAATTTCAACCCTCATCTTGAGTGTACACATCCCTTATTTTTTGGGTTTATGAAAAAAAATCTTTTACTGCTTTTTATGCTTAGCTTACTTCGTGCGCATAACTTCTCAATTAATCCAATCTTTGAAAATCAATATTCTTTGGCTTTTGAGATCAAATTTCAGGTTTTCTCTAAGAATGGTAATTTTTTCCTGAATTGGGATTAAATAAGACAATAAAATGAACAATGAGCATGCCATTCAAGGGCTCTACTTAGATTAATAAGCTATATCAAGACACGCCCACGTCTGCTGAAGAATGCGCCCACATGATCATCCAAGTGATGAAAGCTAATACTCAGGCGAATTGGAGTAAAAACAACCAAGACTTATCTGCTTGGAGAATTAACATATGAACCTAAATCTGTTGGATTTTGTAATGCCCAGCTGTCGTTCTTTCTTTAAGATGTAATCTCAAGTTTTTGAGATCTTTTGTATATCCTCTTTCTATTCAATATTAAACCCGTATTTATTCCAAAAAAAACATTTATTTCCTGTTATGTAGTTTGTTTTGTGTTGTTTTTAGGTTAGGTTGTAGGGTATGTCGCTGGAATTGCGATTACTGCTTCCGTCTTTAGTTTTTTTTTCTTGCTTTTCGTTTTGTGTATATTATTTAGTTTGGTTTGTGTATTTGTATGTTATGTTGTAGGGGTGCTTTCTGGTATCGCGATTACGCTTTATTCTTTTTCGGATAGAAAACTCTTTTACTTCAGTCTAGAGGCATTAATTTGAAAATTGATTTCGTAATTTTATTAATGTTTTATTTTCACATAATTAAAGATATTTTTCACATTTTTTTATTTAAACCAAAATATAAAATAATAAAATATTTATTACAAAAATACCCACAAGAATATATTTTGTAATTTGGTAAATACCCTTGCAAATACCCTTGTAATTTGTTTTTTATGGTAGTACACGTTTCTATGGTAAAGATTAGGTGAAAAGAGAGAGTGCCCATTCTACTGTTCATTTGTGTTAATTTTGTCTTGTTTTCCTCTTAAAAAAAATTGAGTCTGCCACGTTTTTATGGTGCTACGGTAGTGAGGACGAAGATCTCTTCTGTTTTTTTATGTAAATGTTTTCATGATCTCTTCTATTTTAATTATTTGTTTTTTATATTAATCCATGCCCTGTGTACCAATAAGAAAAAAAGAGACCACACATATGGACGTACTAGGTATGGACCAGAGGATCTTCGTTGGGTGAGGACCATCCTGAGGGGAATCCAATCTACTGTCCATTTGCGTTTTGTCTTGTTTTCTTCTTAAAATCTGTAGTCATTGCCAAGCAACGCACACTGCTGGACAATCCAACTTATCCTCGTATTCAAATTTATTGCCTTATTTTTATAGACAAAGGCGAAATCCAATCTCTCCAAGAGTAGTCCAAGCCTTCGCCCCCGTTCTCTTCCCCTCGCCTCCGTTCTTTGATTTTTGAAAGATTATTATTTTCACGAGGTAAAAATTAGGTGGGTACGTAATAGACATTTTCTAAATATTAGGGTAGTGTAAGTAGGTAATGAGGAGAACTTAAAATTCAAAATTATTTAATAAAATACGAGAAGCACAGAGGAAGTAGCTAGTTTAGCAATTTTAAAAAGACATTTTAATTTGCATATAACCAAAAAAAAATCCAAGACGATCATGGGGATATACTAGATATCTTTTTTATTCCTTGTTTATGGTGAAGTTTTTTTATTAAACACATGGTAACATTATTTAATAATTTTTAATTATTTTTCAACCAATTATAATAAGTGGGACATGAAAGGAAACATAAATATGGGAGAGAAGATCAACCAAAATAAAATATGGGAGAGAAGATTCGACTAAAAGAAGATGAGAAAGAAGATCGAAAAGAGAGAGTGCCCATCCTATTGTTCAGTTGTGATAAATTTGTCTTTTATAGTGTTATGGTAGTGAGGACCATTCTAGTGTTCGATCATTTGCGTTTTTCCTCTTAAAATCTGTCGTCATTGCCAGCCACGCACCGCCGGACAATCCAACTTATCCTCCCCGCGTATTCAAATTTATTGCCTTATCCAATCAATCTCTCCAAGCCTTGTCCTCCTAGCCAATATCCATGGAAGTACAGGAAATCAAGCTCCGCCTCGCAGACCCCACTTCCCTCGACACCCTCGCCTCCGTTCTCTCCCCCTTCCTCGTCCGCACTCACCACCAACACAACCTCTTCTTTGACGGCGCCCGATCCCAGCTCGGCTCCCGCAGCGCTGTCCTCCTCCTACGCTTCTACGGCGAAACATGCTTAGTCTGTCTCAAGGCGAACGCCGTCCTCATGGACGGAGTCAGCCGTGTGGAGCAAGACGGTGAGGAGCTGGACCCCACGATTGGGCGGGCCATATGCGACGATCCGTGCTTGATCGCGTCGTATTCAGCACAGTCTAGGGTTTTGAGGAGGGTGAGAGCGGAGTTTGGGGCAGAAGACGGCAAGTATGTTTGTTTGGGAGGGTTTAGGAATGTTAGGAGGGTTTACGAGTGGCAAGGGCTGAAACTGGAGGTGGACGAGACCTCATTCCCTTTTGGAACTCAGTATGAGATTGAATGTGAGAGTGATCAGCCTGAGAGAGCCAAGGAGATCATCGAGGGCTTCTTGAGGAAGAATGAGATTGCTTATTCTTACTCTAACATGTCCAAGTTCGCCATTTTTAGAGCCGGAAAGCCACCAGCATTGCCTGTAAGCCTTGAGTTTTTTTTTTTTATATTACTCATGCCATAATATTATATAGCTTGTTATGTTCTGGATATGAATTGCTTTTTTCTGTGTTTATTTTTGCAGGTGACCGATGAAATCACCAACAAGCTAGAAGACGTGGCCCATGTTGTTGCAACTGCCACATAAACACTCTTCTGAATTATATTCCTGGAGAAAACATGTAACGGCCTTATATAAATGAGAAGACACGTATGGCTATCTTTTGATAATTGAAATAAACTTTTTGTATCCAAGGGTGATCTGTTAAGTTACCCATTGTCCATTGATGTGTTTTTCTTTACCAAAAAAATAAATAAAACTAAGTTGCAATAATTTTCTGTCTATTGCTTTTTCCAAATTTGAGGTTTAGGGTTATTTCTGTAGCATTTCGGTTGGAATTTTCAAACTAAAACGTCCGTGATTGGATAAACTAGGGTGTAAACTTTTAGCATATATGATCTTCATTAACACTTAACTAATTAATAGCCTACTACCCAAATAAACTAGTTAATTTCAAAGGGGTTCTTTTACGGACGAAAGGGGTATGTAGCCCTTGCGGGGCTACATTATGGGTGTGGTGTGAGGCCCTTTTTCCCGTTTTGCCCCCGTTCCATTAATTTCTTTGAATTCCCATTAATTACAAAAATCCAAACGCGTCCCCCCATGCCATTGAGCTTCTTCATCCCAAGAAAAAACGGCACTGGCGTGGTGGGCGATTTTCGCTGCTCCCTCGCCATCGTTCGCCAGCAACGTCGGTGCGAAAAACGAAGCCGTCACACCACCGACAAGCATTAGCCGACGACGCCGACGGGACCTCGCTCGGCAAATCCAAGCATTTGCGACGGAGATAGAAGATTTCGAACGAGAAAGTACCACGACCTAGTTTGGAAGATTTCACAGCCGATTTCTGCGCAAAACAGGTATATGAACTCGAAAACATTAGACCATCGGTATGAGGACTGGTTGTGTTGTAATGGAAACACAAACGCAAATCCATGAGTTTGGCTGTGTTGGAATGGAAACACGTATGACATGGTTTTTCTGGTGACATGTGGACGTTGATGAACACTGTGAATGTGTATGGAGTGCTGACAACTCTATGCTGAAAAATCCATACGTAAAAGTGTAACCGTATGACAGGGTTTGTGTGTGACAACAATTAACGAGAATAACGTAACGTATGACAGTTTGTTCTCTGTGTGACACGTTTGTTTACACTTAAAAGTGGATGAAATGAATAACACTTGTTTCAGTGTGTGACACCTTTGTTTTCACGCATATGGGTTTATGTGGTGACAGGAAAAAAAATTTGAATGTGGTGACATGAAATGAATGTTATTGTATGTGTGACAGGTTTGTTGTATTTTTTTGAAAAATGTGAGTGTGTTTACAGACCTGTCAACTTATGTTTCTGTGTGTTTTGTGAATTTTTGTATGACAATGTTCTACAATTTGTTAGATCACAGGCTTGTTGGTTTTTGTGTGACAGGCTTGTTTACCATTATGTGTGACAGGCTTGTTTTCCAGTATTTGTTAGATGACATGCTTGTTCTTCACATGTTTTCTGTTTCTCTTAGATGACATGCATTGTTTTGAATGAGTGACAACATTCAGGATGTAGCAGAACATGTGTGTGTGACAAGTCCATCTGCAGGGATACAGTGTGTGACAAGTCCAGTTGCAAATGTTGCACCTATTGAGCTTCCAGGTGAACCTATTCTGCCACCACTTCCACCTATTGAACATCCAGTTGCAGCTATTGAGGATGAATACCAACCAATAGATGTTGATGTGGAGGTGACAAGAGTTGATGAAGATATGGATGACATTGTTGATGAAGATATGGATGACACGGATGAAGAGGGCTATTGTGGTGAAAGGCTTATTGCCAGTGCGAATTTCATACAGGTTGGGAAAGTGTACCAGTCTAAGAAACATTTGAAAGATGTTGTGGAGCACATTGCTGTTCATAGGAGGTTTGGGTATCGTGTAAGCAAATCAAACAAACAGATCTACAAAGTGAAGTGTGTGGATCCTGAATGTGCATGACAAATGATGGCTTCAAGAATTAAAGGAACAAACAACTTTGCGGTTAGAAAGCTCACATACAAGCATACTTGTTCATTCGACATCAGATTTAAAAAACAACATAAGCCGTCATACCTAAGTATTGCTGACCAGATTAGAACAAGGTGAGTAAAGTTTTGTACCATCCTGCAGCTACATTTAAAGTAATTGTGAGATTGTGTATGTATGACAGGCTGGTGGTGTGCATATATGCAGGTATGAAGGTGTGAAAAATGGGCCAGATGCAGCTCAAATACAGAATGATGTCCAGAAGGAGTACCATGCATCAATCAGCATGTGGAAGGCTAGGAAAGCAAGAGAGCGAGCTCAGAATTTGATAAGGGGAACACCTGTTGAAAACTATGCTCTTCTCCCATCATATTGCCACGTGCTCAAGCAAGTGAATGAGGGGACATATTACAAGCTTGTCATTGACAGTTCTAACAGATTCAAATATGTCTTCATCTCATTTGGAGTGTCCATTAGAGGTTTCCAATACCTAAGAAAGGTACATCCCTGTCACCATTACTATATGGCCTTGGTATGACCTTGTCACACAATTATATTACAACCTGTCATACCCACTAGTTGAGTGTATGACAGTAGTTTGTTGTATGACAGTAGTTCAATTGTATGACACATGTTTATTGTATGACACATGTTTATTGTATGACAGTAGTTCAATTGTATGACACATGTTTATTGTATGACAATAGTTTGGTGGTTGTATGACACATGTTTATTGTATGACAGCCACTGTTTATTGTATGACACTATGTTTATTGTATGACACATGTTTATTGTATGACACATGTTTATTGTATGACACTATTTTAATTGTATGACAATAGTTTGATGGTTGTATGACACTATTTTAATTGTATGACAGCCACTATTTATGCCCTTATTGTACATTAGTTGTAGGCCACTAGTTTGTTGTGTGACTGTAGTTTGAGTAATGACAGTAGTTTAATTGTATGACACTATTTTGTTGTATGACAGTACAAGGTTGTATGACAGTAGTTTAATTGTATGACACTATTTTGTTGTAGGTTATATCAATTGATTCTACATTCCTCCATGGCAAATATTTTGGGCAATTGATGAGCGTTGTAGGTCAAGATGCAAACCAACAAGTATATCCTCTTGCCTTTGCTATAGTGGATTCTGAAAATGATAAAGCATGGCACTGGTTTTTTGAGCAACTGCTTAATGTGGTACCACATTCAGAAGACCTGGTTGTTGTGTCAGATAGACATGTCAGCATTAAAAATGCAGTAGGAAATGTGTACCCATTAGCTAAGCATGTTTGTTGCAAAAGACATTTGCAACAGAACCTGAGGACAAAATTCCATGATGTTGGTGTTCTAAGCTTGTATGAAAAGGCTGCAGAGGCATACACTAAGGCAGAATTTGAGGTCCACTTTCTGGACATATGCAAAGCAAATCCAGAAATGGGGAAATACCTACAAGAAGCTGATTTTTCCAAATGGAGCAGGGCTTATTGCCTTGGTGAAAGGTAATTAATTGTATGACAACACTTAATTGTATGTGAGTAGCTATTTGTATGACAGTAGCTCATTGTCTTGTATGACAGGTACAACATGATGACATCAAACAACTCTGAGTGTGTCAATGGAGCCTTGAAGATTGCTAGGTCATACCAGTTGGTATCACTGTTTGAGTTCATCAGGGACATGGTGACACGATGGTTTCAGATACGCAGAAAGAATGCTGCAAAATACCAGAACCAACCCCCTCTGAATGTGAGGGCAATCTTGTTGGAAAGGATGAGGCTTTCAAAAAGGTATGACATCAAGCCTTTGAATGATGCACAATTCGAGATTTGTGGTGGAGATTTTTCTGGCATTGTTGATCTAGCAAGAAAGACATGCAGCTGTAGGGTATTTGATCTGGATCACATGCCTTGTGTGCATGCAATCTGTGCAATAGAATACATGGAATACAATTGCTCAGATTTCTTAGGTGAGTACTACACAGCTGCAGCTTGGTTGAAGTCATACCAGGAGACTATATACCCTACACCATCTAGATCTGAATGGGATGTACCAGAGGAAATTAGCAAGCTGGTATGTAAACCACCATTTGTACGCAGGCCAGTTGGAAGACCAAGGGTGAATAGGCTGCCATCAGTTGGAGAATTTAAAGGCATTGTGAAGAAGAAAAGGAAGGTGACCACATACAAGTGCAGCTTGTGTGGGAAATCTGGCCACAACAAGAAGACTTGCCCAAGTAGAGACCAAGCAATCACTTTCAAGCTACCATTCTGAAGCTGTCACCACTACCACTTTCATGCTTCCTTTTGATATTAGGCATATTACTGATTTTTGCACAGTTATCATTTCATTCAGCATGAATAGAACATTGCTGGTGTAAAGAAGTATTTTAGGTAAATGACATTGGGTGACAGGTCCTACTTTTGTAACTACATAGAAAAACTTGGTGTTGGCCTGGTGGTGACAGGTTGTAATTTTGTATGACAACCTTTAAATGTTGAAACTGTTATTGTTAAATTCAGCCTTTTATGTTGTTTTTAGATCTGAATGCAAGGTATACATACAACACACATTCAACAACACAATGTTGTCATTAGATAGACTTGTCACCAACAAGTGACAAGTATGATATTCATACAAACAAGACAACATTAGATAGAGTTCCTTCACACATCACAACCCAAACATTACAACACATTACAACCCCTAAAAAAACATAAAAGCTGAATATAAAGAAAGGAAGAAAGGAACATAAGTAGAACATGATGAAAGGCTGTCACACATTCAAACATCATGTTGCTCTGGTGTTGATGGTGCTGGCTGCTGAGGTGGAAACCTGTGGCCTGGTGGGAGGTGTTGTGCCCTGAACTCGCTCCCATCTTCAAGGCCAAACTGGTAGGAAATAAACCAAGGGTCAAGAGAGTACTTGGAAACATGACATTTGAAATTCACACATGAGTGACAGGGCACCTGAATGCATGTCTGCTGCATTTGCTCGTGTGTCACACATTCTTCATTATCATTATAGAAAAAATTGACCCATCCAGGAGGGACATTAACCTGCAGGGAATAAGAACTATAGATCTTGTCCACCTTGTGTGTGGGATTGAGAAGAAAACCTATCCTGTTATTCTGTTACATATGAACAAAAGAAAACAAATGTTATCCTTGAAATGGCAGAGATAGGGAAGATGGAGAAAACACAATTTGAAGCTGTCACCACCCCATGTTTGACATAGACCCGAATCTTCAAGGGTCGAGCCTGAACCCTCCTCGTGGTGGTGACAGGTCTGAGGCCTTGGGAGCTCATGGCTGAAGGTTTGAGGAAGAGGTGGATGGTATGAAAATGGTGCAAAATCATATTTGTGGCTGTATGTATTTATAGGCAAACACTAAACCTGCCATATGTTTTTTAACATGTATGGCCAAAACTGTGTATGACAATTGATGGTGTCATCCAAACGAGACAAAAATAGGCATTGGGTTTGGTGGTCAATAGGAGGTATTAAAGAATAGGCATACTAATGTGGTCAAAGCAAAAAAGAATCTCAAAGATTGACAAGATTAGGCATGAGGGTTAGAAAAGACAAGTTGGTCAAAGCAACAAATTATGACATAGCTGCCACCAAATTTACAGCTGAGCTGAATTTATACCCTATGACATCAGTGACACAACCCTAATACCCTAACTCAAGCCTTTTGCTCACTTGTCACACAAGTTGTAAAAAATATAAGCTGTCACCGACACTATATAATGTGAACTATTGATCCCTTACAGCCACACATGTCATTCCTAGTGAAAATACTAACCTGTGATGCACTATAAACACTCACACATGCATTCACCCAAGTAACACAAGCCATTCAGACTTATCACACACAGATCTTAGAACCTGTCACCCACACCCTAAACTGGAATGAAAAAAGACATGTCATTCAGCCATGCCATACTACATGCCTAATCTTTGTTCAATTGTATATGTTTCAACATAAGATAGACCTGTCATTCACAAACACATGCATTGCTTAAAGAGCATGTCATTCATAACTAAACCTTGTCATACAACTATTCAGAACCTTGTCATACATACATTCACAGCATTGTCATTCTAACTAATGCTAAACAAATTACAGCAACCTTTGTCATACACAATGTTCATGCTTACTAATGCTAAGAAATGTTACATTCACAGGTTTTTACTCATCACTCTCATCACTCTCATTAAAGATCCATTTGCCCCTCTGCAACTCTATTGCCATCTTCTCCCTGTGGGCATCAATGTTGTTCTCATCAACATTGAATTCACTTTTAAAAGCCAGGGATTCAATGTACTTGAGAGAAAATAGACCACAATTTCCTCTGCAAAATAATGAGGATACATTAGCAAAAGCATTAAAATGGATCAAAGGAAAAAAAAAGTTATGTGACTTTGATGCATTACCCTTGCTTGTCCACTGGAGCATCTTCCACCCTATAAACAGTGAAGGGGGTCCCCAAATCCTTCACCAGATGAACCATTCTTTCATTGGCATGAAGGAAGTAAGGCAACATAACACAGAGTGGTCCCAACATGGACTGCAACTCCTCATTACTAAAGAGGTTTGGAGCACAATCACAAATGTTGATATGATTTTCTTCCAAGTCTATCTCTAGAGCAATCCAATGGATCCTGGGGATGTTAAAGGGTACATATACCTTTTTTGCCTCAAACCATTGTTTCCCATAAGTTACAGGCAGCAATCCATCCATGTAGCCTGTCCAACTCTTGCAAAAATGAAAGCTCCCATCCCACAGACCTTGCATAACCCCTGGAGTGAACCTACTAACCCAAACACAGTCAACCACAACAACATCTTTCCAGCGTTCAGGCTCTGAGTGAATCCTCTTCCTATAGTGGTGCAATCCCTCATTCATTTGCTGCATTAAAATAAGGGAAGCATATCAGATTCTATACCTGTCACACAATTACAGACCTGTCACTGAGTTCAGAGCCTGGCAACTCATTCAACAACCATAAACCCTAAACCCTAAACCCTAAACCCTAAAAACAAACTAAAACCCTACACACAACAAAGCATAAACCCTGTCACCCTAAAGCCCTATAACACTAAAGCCCTGTAATTCAAAACCTGTCACTCAATTCAATAGCTGTCACACAATGCACAACCTGTCACACAACTGCAGCTTCTCTAAACCCAAACTAAAACCCTACACAGAACAAAGCATAAACCCTAAACCCAAACTACAACCCTACACACAACAAGCATAAACCCTGTCACCCTAAAGCCCTATAACCCTAAAGCCTTGTAATTCACAACTTGTCACTCAATTCAATAGTTGTCACACAATGCACAACCTGTCACACAACTGCAGCTTCTCTAAACCCAAACTAAAACCCTACACAGAACAAAGCATAAACCCTAAAAACAAACTAAAACCCTACACACAACAAGCATAAACCCTGTCACCCTAAAGCCCTATAACCCTAAAGCCCTGTAATTCACAACCTGTCACTCAATTCAATAGCTGTCACACAATGCACAACCTGTCACACGACTGTAGTTTCTCTAAACCCAAACTAAAACCCTACACAAAACAAAGCATAAACCCTAAACCCAAACTAAAACCCTACACATAAAAAGCATAAACCCTATCACCCTAAAGCCCTATAACCCTAAAACCCTGTAATTCACAACCTGTCACTCAATTCAATAGCTGTCACACAATGCACAACCTGTCACACAATGCTTTAATATAGAGTAAGGCCATGTACCTCATCACCAAACCAACATCTACTTGTTATGATCTCTCTGAAGAATGTCTTGTTGAGTGTTGTCTGAAACCCACGAACGCCAATGTGTGTACTATATAAGACAAAAAAATACAACCATTAGGGGATTGGAAAACAAACAGAGAACAAGTTCATATAAAGAGGGCAGTGTATTAGACCTTGAATCATAATACCAATCATAGAAAGCTCGTCTGTCTTTTGTATCATAGAAAGAATTCTTGGGTCTTCTAGGCATTGGTTTAACCTTTTTCTTCTTTTTCTTCTTCTCTACAGTGTAAGGAGAGACAAGCTTGTCACTGGGCTTGATGTTCCTTGTAGACTTCCTCATAACTGTAGGTTGAACTTGCTTTTCAGTTTCTTCTTTTTCTTCTTCCTCTTCAGACTCATCAGATTCAGCCTTCACAAGCTCTACAGTCTTCACAAGGCCCTCATCATCCACTTTGTCCTCATCCCCTGTCACACCAACCTTCTCAACCACCTCTGTCACACCAACCTCAGTTTTCTCAGCAGAATCAACATGCTCTTCCTTCTCAGCAACCTCTGTCACACCAACATGTACAGCCTTCTCAGCAGAATCAACATGTACATCCTTCTCAGCTACCTCTGTCACACCAACCTCAGTTCTCTCAACCTGTACAACCTTCTCAGCAAGCTCAACTGTCTCCTCTTGCACTTGAGCCTTCACACCCTCCACTTGCACTTCATGCTCAGCAGGATCAACTTCTGCAGCAGGTGCAGACTTTTCTTGAGGTGTTGGAAACAAACTGCAATTCTCATCGAATTGAGAGCTTTGAGCATGTATGTCCTCCAACACTTCAGCATACTTCTCCTCAAATATTTTTTGTTGTCTTTCATCCTGCTGGGTGGTGGTCTCTTCTTCCACAACCCCAGAGCTTCTTAAATCCTTCCTCAATGCATACATCTGGGAGGTGAGGTCAACCTGTCGATCATTAAGCAGCAGAAGTTGCATTGACATGTCTTGTTGTATCCCTTGCACTGATTTTAGAGAATGCCTTAAAATCCTAATATCATCTCTCAATCTCTTGGCCCACAGAGGCTCATCAGACATGGGATCAACTGACCTGTCACCACCAGTAGTCTTTTCTTGTTCATCCACAGCTCCCTTCTTCTTGTGTTGAGCCTTGATATGTACATTAACTACTGGTGCAACCTTGGATCCTCTGCCACTTCTCAGCCTGGAGGAAATGCCAGTGGCTGCACTCTTTGGCCTCTCAGCACCCTTTGCCTTCTTGTTCACCTTCTTCTTCTTGGCCTCCTTGTTCACCTTCACAACAACTTCTTCAACTGAGGACTCTTCAACATCCATGTTGTCAACAGGCATGTTGTCACCTACTTCATTCTCTTCTTCTTTCCCCTGCTTCTCACCATCCTCCATTTGTTGTTCACCTACCTTATCTGCAACCTTTTCTTCTTCCACAACCTTTTCTTCTTCCACAGCCTTGTCACCTACCTTATCTGCAGCCTCCTCTCCTTCACTCACATCCTTGTCTCCATCAATCCCTGAATGTGTGACAAACTTAACCTTCTTGGTTGATTTATTGGGGGATTTTGTTGCAGCAGCCACACGCCTTGGGAGCTTGAACTTGTCACCAAGAATGTGCTTCCCCATATGAGCAAGGCTCTCAAAGTCATCAGAAGAATCATCTTGTACCTCTTCCTCCACCTTCCTTTTCCTGGATGGTGTCATCACCTTCACTTCCTTCTCCTCACTCTTGTCCACCTTCTCCTGCCTCTTCTCCTCCTTACCAATTGAAGTCTTGTGCCTGTGGGTAACCACTGCATACTTCATCCTCATCCTCATTGCCTTTGACCCCATAACATCGTCATTCTCCTCAGAATCCAAAAGACTCTTCTCCAGCTCTGCAGACATTACAACCTGAGGCAGCCTCCATGCAACATAGTTGTCGATGACAGGGTCTTTCTCCTCGTTTGACCATGAGAAATCACCAAAATGGCAAGAGTCATACCTGTACACATCCCCCTGAAAATAACAGAAATCAAGAACCTGTCACACAAGAGAAAATGGGTGTTGTATGACAACTGTAATAGCCAACAATATAAGTACACACTAACCTACCAATTTCTCTTGCTCAAGTGCAATCTCCAACTGTCTGATGGACAAAGATTTGTCAGAGGAAACAGAATACCATATAGGACCAGATATGGTATTGTCCTCCAAACTGTAATCAAGCTTACACATGTCACACAGCCTTGGAAAAGTTTCAAAGATCCATATCTGACATGACAAAAATAAAACAAATGGTTACAATATGAAAATGAACAACTACTTCTGCACCAGGTATGATATTGAAATTGTCATGAATCTGAATTTTACCTCAAAGGCCAAAGGATAATCACCCAAATTGAATCCTGTCCTGCTAGTAGGAGAAGTATGCTTGGCTTGACAAATCTTGGATAATGCATCTGTGGTGGCCTGGTAAATCTTCCTACCCCAAGGATACCTTTGGAATTTGTCCATATCAGACACTAATGCAGCATGCTCAGTGCTTAGCAAACTGTTAGGCCTGTGAGGAAGCAGCACACCCTCAACCACCAACAAATAGGCTAGCATAATCTTCCTTTTGCTGTTTTTCTCCTTGCAGAACATGTCTTTCAAATCCCCCAGCTTGCATTTATTTACTCCTAGCACATCATGCATAGACACCTCTGGGACATCAACATCCACTTCTGTACAATTTAACCCAGTAATGGCAGCAAACTCAACCATAGAGAATCTAACTACCTCATCCTTGACCTTGAACCACATCTCTTTGGTCTTCTTAGTCTTTACTTGATGCATCATCATAGCGTGGACAGCCACTCCTAAGAAATCCAGCTTGTCCCCAATCTTAAAAATTGTACCAAAGCATCCAGAACATAAGGAATCCCATTGTTGTTGAGATACATTTTTCCTTATTGTTTTGAAGATAGAGAAATCTGAAAAAACATTGTATCTCCCCCTGAAACGATGACTCTCTGGGAAGTAGTACTTCAATGACTTCAAATGCTGCATGTCAAATTCAGCTGGAGGAACATATGGAACTAGCTGTGACATTATCACACCTGTCACCAAAAAAATGCAAACCAAACTTGTCCTTAAAATCATTCTAACAAGCTGTCATACAATCTCTAACAAACTGAAATACAATCTGTGACAGTTGTCATACAACTCAATTGCAATCACATGTCATACATAAACATGTCATACAACACAATTGTAATGACATGTCATACATATAACAACCTGTCATACAGTCACATGTCATACATATAACAAGCTGTCATACAACACAATTGTAATCACATATCATACATATAACAAGCTGTCATACAGTCACATGTCATACATAAACATGTCATACATAACCCTACTACACAACAATTGTCATACAACACAATTGTAATCCAAAAACCTGTCATACAATTGTGATACAAACAAAAGACATCCATATTCCTGTCATACAAAGGTTGTCATACACACCAATAATCAACCAGAATCCTGTCATACAAACACTTGCATTACAAACACCTGTCATACACCATAATTGTCATCCTAACAGGTTGTTATCACTAACCCTGTCATTCCAATACTTGTCCTAGCTTAAACCTGTCATTCCAAAACCTGTCATACCAAATAACCACTATTTTCACACATACATTCTCCACAGAGGGAACGAAAAAACATTGTCCACACTGAAGTACCACATGGTCATCACTTTCGAAAATGGCTAAATCATGCATTTCAGGCAGTGAAAACGATTATGCACAAAACAAAGAACAAAAAACCAAAAATTACTCCATTAAACCTAAATCAACACAAAGCAAGCACACACATTGCAAAACAAAGACGGAAGAAGCCTGAAAACCTAGATTCCACTGAGATTACACACAGAAATTGCTCGGGTTCGAGGACTTACCGCGGGGAGGACGATGGAGGAGATGATACAGCGAGGGAAGTGGTGGAACCAAAGCGAGAGAGATGCGACGGGAAAACAGCGGTGGAACGGCCGGAATTTGGTCGAATTCGGAGGCGGTTGAGGGCGATTTCCTGCTGGACCGAAAAAGAGCGAGAGAATAGAGAGAGATAAGAGAGAGAAAGGAAAAAGTTGGAATGGGGTAAATTTGGGGCTTTTATACGCGGGAAAAGGGACTAACTGCTACATTAAATTTAGTAGGGGGTTAGGGGCTCACTAAATGTGAAGTGGGCGGCTCACTAAATTTCGCCGCCCACTTCCCTCTTCTTTTACCGACTTCTTTACTTTCCCATTCTTCCACATCATTCAAGCATCTTTCTTTCATTTTATCATTTTATCAATCAACTCTCAAGCATCTCAATTCTTTCATATAAAATTACAAATATATTCTTTCATTTCATATTAAATTATAAATATACCCTTTCTATCAACTCAAAAAATACTCTAAATATTTATTGGCATATTATTATTTACTTATATTAAAATTTTAAATTATTATTTAATACATGAGAGTCAAAAAATTTAAATTATTCGGATTTTCAATGCCAAAAAATAAGGGAATACATAGAAAGATGATTAAATTTAACCAACCAATTACAAGAAATGCAAGACCATTGGACTATTTTTGGAGGTAAATATACCCAAAATACTCAAAATTTTATAAAACATGTCAGATATAGTCAAAATGGATGTCTATATAGAGAGAAAAAATAATCTCGAATTATCGTCAAAAATTTATTTTATTAAAATACCCAAAATGATATATATTATATTTCTCATAAATAATCAAGAAAATTACATAGCTTTTCATAATTTGCCACTTTTCACAAATTCGGGACATGCTATTTGCATCAATCCCAGTCGTCCACATCACCTAAATTCAATAACAAAAAAAGAGAGAGAAAATGGGATGTAGCATCGATGCTTGCTTTGTAATAGCAAGCATTGATGCTACATCACGGCCTGAATAATGTTTTGATCCTTTTGTTGTAAGAATTGTGACAAAGTATTTATCAATTTATTTTTAAAAACAAATTGATAACTTTCCATTTTTTTCAACCAAGCTCCAAGCAACTCCTTGAGTTTTCTCATCAGTTCCATCCTTAAATACATTTTCCAAAACTTTAATAGTCGAGGACCACAAGATAAAAGACGAGCAATGGTTGTAAAGTGTGAACCCCAACGTGTAGCTCCTGGACGGGCTAAAGTAGTCTCTTGATTCAATCCTCTCTTAGTTACAATTTCACCCTTTTCTAATCTTTCCACCATGCATTCATGTTGCTTTTGTCGAAACTCATCTTTTCTCTTACAAGAAGCTCCAACCATATTTATGATCATATAGAAATGAATATACCATGCACATGGATTTTCATTTAAAATGATGATCTTCAATCCATTAAGCTCACCTCTCATATTAGAAACTTTGTTATATCCTTGACCTCTTAATTTAGAGATAGATAGTCCATGTTTAGCAAAAAATTCATCATGCAATGCCACTTTTTAAAGATAGTGCAATCATATCAGCAACATGAACAACTCCAAGAAACCGCTCCATCACTAATCCATCATTCCTTACATGTAAGACCTGGTTTGTTTTCGGTTGCGGACTAAGTAATCTAATTTCGCTCAAACTCCTACCTTTTTATTCAAAATCTACTACAATTCTTTGTTTTGGGCCGAAAAGCCCAAAATTTGTTGTGGAGCTCCAAACCCAAACCCGTCTCCACTCTTAATCTTCTTTCCCCTCTTCCCTATCCCTACCCATCTCCCTATTTTTTTCAGTTGATCATCGCTCAGAACAATCAGGAAAGAACAGAACGAGAAAGCTCGAGTTTTCCCGTCAATCGTCGATCACACTACGCCTTCCCCTCTCATCCTACTTTGTTGTCATCCTCACCATCAAGCTCAACTCCTTTCCTTTGTGCTCCGGTGGAGTTGAGACACCAGGAGGCAACCGTTCGAAGTCGTCCATCGTCGCCGATATCTCTTGCGCCAACACTGCCGGTAAACCTTGTCTTGACCCGTCGATCTTATTTCCCTTCTCTTCGTTTCCATCTCTGTCTTCTTCCTCTTCTGAGAGCCCGCGCACCTTTGTGTTAGGGTCCTTCCATTGAAACTACCTCGTCTTCATCGAGCTATCTACACCATCAACCCCGCTCCTTTTTGGCCGAGCGTAACAATTGTCGAGCAACCCAGATTCGTGATTGTATGCGGACAACGAATTGGAGAAGCACCGGCTGTGATCCACCGAAAACCGCCCTGCAGTGAGCGCCCTTCTATCCAGAGAACCTAGCTTGGAGCTTTGCCCATACCTTCGACTCCGAGGTTGGATCTCGCTCTTGTATGCGTTCTTTTGAAATCTGTACTAGATACCAAAGGGGGTCTAATCTGATCTTGTTATTTGGGTTTTACACTTGTTTGGTATATATATGCCATTCAAGGTTTAAATTAGAGTTCTGTGGTTCTTTTGTGTACAAATTAGTTTGATTCTCTTATGGCGATACTTTTCACTGAAATTGAGATTAAGTTTGCTTGAATGATTTGTGAATGGTGGTATTGGAATGAAGGGGTGGTATTTGAATGATTTGTGCCTTTATGGTCTTTTGAAACTTAGAACCAACGCTTTGAATTGGTATACTCAAATAGGTATATTGTTGTGTATCCTGAGTGTTGGAACTAAATTTTAAGTTACACTTTAACATAGTGGTATGTTGAATAGAGTCTTTTCATGTTAACTCTTAAGGGTCAATTTGTTTAAGTCTAGGTAAGAGTAATATAATCTTTTCAATCGCACTTGTTTGGATACTTATATAATGTGTATGCTTGTGTGTGCTTTAAGAAGGACAATTCACGTTTCCACCCTAGAATGTGGACCTTAAAAATTGGTTACCCTTGAGCTTATAAATTAGTGTCGTCTAAGGCTAAGTTACGAAATCTTAGTTGTTGTTGAACGTAGTTGATGTTTGACTCTTGAGTTTAGTACTTTTGTTTCGGTTAAAATAGTATAAACTTTACCAAATCGCGTGTGTTTGGATACCATGAAAGTATGGTGGCTCTTACTTCGAATCCACTATGGTTGTGCTTGCCTAGAATCGAAAGTCACTTCTCACGGTTAGCCGATTAACCATGAACGTTATGATTTGTAGGTCTTTAGTATCGACGCGTTTCTTACTTAATTTAAGGATCGCCTTCAAGGTAAGTCGTTCTCGACTTGCTCCGCTCTATTCTAGTCTTGTTAGATTTCATGCCGTGATAGTGAGATTGGTTTCGGGAACTAGTCCCGGATGTATGTTTTCCTTGCGAAATGTTTTATTGTATGATGTGACGTGCTTTTCATTTTAAACGTTTTCCCGTAAAAGAAATGGTATTGTTTTCTCTGTGTTGGCAGCGTAACCAGCACGATCATGTGCGATGATTGTCGGTGGCGAAGAGGCGTCTAGTCATGGTCGTGTGTCGGTCGGACCCCTTCAAAAATAAAATTAATTGTTTTTTTGTGAAGTTCTCTAGTGGAGATTTGACCAGGGGTTGGAAGGATGACGTATATGAAAAGTGAGAGTGCTTGCCTCTGCACTCAGGCGCATGAAGTTAGCGCCGTAGATGGGAATGTTGCGGAGGAAGGGAGAATTGCTTTTCCCAATAGGATTGTGAATGGTTTTGTTGTGTGTTTGTGTGTGATTACTTAGTTGTCTTCCGACCTTGTGAATTTTTGTTATGTTTGATGAATTGCTTGTTTCGTTGTCTTTCCCTTTATTTGTTGAATGTCGAAGTGTTGGCTATTGTTTCAAACGCTTTACTTTTGTGCTTGCTATTTAGATTGTTGGGATGTTTCGTTGCCTTTTCCTTCACCCGTTATCTAGATTGTTGAGATGTGTGTTGACCTATTATGTTTTGTTTTTTCACTTGTTAAAGATTAAGTTGTTGGTTATCTATGGTTTTCAAACGTCTTACTATTGCCTCTTGTTATCTAGCTTGCCTAGGATAGTAGCTGACCCCTCGGGGACTTTTATTTTTCAGTTCCAGGTACTCATGCAGGTCTCGTGTTGGAGCCTAGGCAGGATGCTGCAGCGGATCGTTGACGCACGCGTCATTAGGTGCCGGATTGGGTTGGGAGTTCCGTTTATTCTTCTTTACTTGTTTTGGATATTTCACTCTTGTGTTGACTGCAGCGGGTTTCTCGTGTTGGTTGGGACCTAACTAGATGTTTGGGATTTCATGCTTGACATTGTTGCACATGTGTTTTATTAAATGACAGTTGAATGTTTTAAATTAGTTTTCTTGTCGTGCCCGAGTTGCAAGGTCCAGGTATTCTAGTTGTCAGAGTAGCTCAGGTAGGACCTGCTAGGGTCAAACTACCAAGTAACGCCCCGACGTCAAGATGGGGTGTTACAAATTAGTATCAGAGTCAGGTTGGCAACAAGGGCACATGGAACCGAACAACAAGTGTACACAAGGTCCAACTAGAAACAAAAATCGGTCGGTGTTTTCTAAAAAGTTTTTTAATGGGGTAGTCATGCTCCACATAGGGGGAGATGACACGATACGACTCCGCTAACATCCGTTGAAGGACCTCACGTAGATTAGTAAGTAAATCCTTAACTGTTAGGCAAGTTTAAAGTTTTGATCGTGAAACTTTTTCTGAAAAAAAAAGACCCCACAAATCAGAGTCGGAATTAGTTGTCTTGTCGTGCCCGAGTTGAAAGGTCCAAGTATTCTAGTTGTCAGACTAGCTCAGGTAGGACTCGTTAGGGTCAAACTACCAAGTAACGCCCCGACGTCAAGACGAGGTGTTACAAATTGGTATTAGAGCCAGGTTTACCCCTAGGAAGAAGTTGCTAAGAGTTGGGGTCTAGTTGTTGACGACCATCACGATGCTAGCATGTCTATCGTTGGATGAGGATCCCTAGCTAATGGGGCCTAGTTTAGAGCCAATGCAATGTCATTGGGGGTTATCACTAGAGTTTTACATGATCAGCATGCCGTTGTTGGACTTCAGAGGACTGAGATGAGGGCACCAGACCAGAATAATGTTAAAGATGCTCAGTTAGGAGAGCTACCAGATGTATAGAGACTAGATCTAGTTGACCGTGTGGTAGAGCCACTAAGACACGAGCCCTACCGGACAAGTGGCTCACGAAGTTAAGACCGGGGTTCCAAGCTTCTTTGGGGCCCCAGGTACTGGTGTAGAGCAATGGTCGAGGAGAATGACATCAACGTTAGAATTCTAATCAAGCACTAGAGGAGAATAAGATGCATGTGGTGCAGTGTTCGCTACGAGAGGGTGCTTACGATTGGTAAGAATTGAGCCAGGTTTGTCAAACGAAGGTTACTTTCGAGGAGTTCCTAAAGAGGATTCAAGATTTTTACTCCCCCAGTGGTTAGGTTGGCTCATGAGGCTACCTTTTAGGATGTTGGACCCGGGAACATCATGGAGGAGGATACCATTCAGAAGTTCCAGAGGGGGTTGACAGTTGTGCCAAATGTCGTTAATACAGAGGATGTGAGGATTTAAACCCTTCTGAAGAGGTTGCAACCACATTTGTGTGCTTATGTTTCTGGTCTTCAGTTCACTACGTTGAGAGAGGTTCAGGAGTCTGTTCTGGTTTACGCTATGACCACGCTTGACCGAGTCAGTTGGAGATACGTGATAGCGCGAGCAAGAGCAGAGGCTTTTGACCCTTCAGGTTCGATGAGTGTTGATGCCTAGCATGCACCGACTGCTAAAAGTACGTTTTGGGTTCAGTCTAAATGTGTTCATATTCTTTTTGACACGGATGCCACACACTCTTTTGTGTCCTCTGCTTGCTTGGCTAGACTAGGGTTTACTTGCACAGAAGGGGAATCTTTTGTAGTGGGCCTACCCGATGGTAGTAAGGTGAGTGGAAATAGAGAGATTCTGCAGTGCCCTATCAGAATAGGAGGTAGAGACTGGTATGCAGATTTTATAGTAATGTAGTTGTCCCTAGATGACGACGTGATTTTGGGAATGGATTGGATGAAGTGTTACATAGCAGTCTTAGATATACATAAGGGCACAGTCATAGTGTCCGCAAATGACGGGAATGTACAAGTGAGTCAGGAGTTAGAGCAAGTCTGGCCGAGACCATTGATTAGTATGGTGAAAGCCGCCATGTTGCTTAATGGGGGTGTGTAGGGTATTGGTGCTATGTCCTACAAGGGAACAAGGAAGGACCACACATTCAAAATATACCAGTAGTCTGTGAGTTTAAGGATGTCATTCCAGATGATCTACCGGGCTTGCCACCTCAAAGAGAGGTTGATTTCAACATCGATCTTGAGCCAGGAACAATACCGATCTCGAGGGCTCCATATCGCATAGCTCAAATGGAAATGCAGGAATTGAAGGCACAATTGGAAGAGTTGTTGGATAAAGGGTATGTACGTCTGAGCGTGTCACCCTGGGGAGCTCCAGTTTTGTTTGTAAAGAAGAAGGGTTCACTTCACTTATGTATTGATTAACAGGAGTTGAAGCGAGTCACCATCAAGAACAAATACCCACTACCTCGCATTGATGATCTGTTGGATCAGTTACAAGGGGCTACGGTGTTTTCTAAGGTGGATCTGAGGTCAGGATATCATCAGCTAAGAATTCGTGAGGAAGACATTCCAAAGACGGGTTTTCGAACCAGCTTTGGACATTACAAAATTGCTTGCAGCGCAACTAGCACGATCATGTGCGATGATTGTCGGTGGCGAAGAGGCGTCTAGTCATGGTCGTGTTTCGGTCGGGCCCCTTCAAAAATAAAATTAATTGCTTGTTTTTGGCAAGTGTTCTAGTGGAGGCTTGACCATGGGTTGGAAGGATGACGTATATGAAAAGTGAGAGGGCCTGCCTCTGCATTCGGGCGCAGGGAGTTGGCGTCGTAGATGGGAATGCTATGGAGGAAGGGAGAATTGCATTTCCCAATAGGATTGTGAATGATTTTGTTGTGTGTTTGTGTGTGATTACTTAGTTGTCTTCCAACCTTGTGAATTTTTGTTATATTTGATGAATTGTTTGTTTCGTTGTCTTTCCCTTTATTTGTTGAATGTCGAAGTGTTGGATATTATTTCAAACGCTTTACTTCTGTACTTGTTATTTAGATTGTTGGGATGTTTCGTTGCCTTTTCCTTCACTCGTTATCTAGATTGTTGAGATGTGTGTTGACCTATTATGTTTTGTTTTATTCACTTGTTAACGATTAAGTTGTTGGTTATCTATGGTTTTCAAACGTCTTACTATTTCCGCTTGTTATCTAGCTTGCCTAGGATAGTAGCTGACCCCTCGGGGACTTTTATTTTTCAGTTCCAGGTACTCATGCAAGTCTCGTGTCTGAGCCTAGGCACTAGGCAGGATGCTGCAGCAGATCGTTGACGCACGTGTCATTAGGTGCCGGAGTGGGTTGGGAGTTCTGTTTATTCTTGTTTACTTGTTTTGGATATTCACTCTTGTGTTGACTGTAGCGGGTTTCTCGTGTTGGTTGGGACCTGACTAGATGTTTGGGATCGCATGCTTGACATTGTTGCACATGTGTTTTATTAAATGATAGTTAGATGTTTTAAATTAGTTTTCTTGTCGTGCCCGAGTTGCAAGGTCCAGGATTTCTAGTTGTCAGACTAGCTCAGGTAGGACCCGTTAGGGTCAAATTACCAATAACACCCCAACGTCAAGACGAGGTGTTACATTACATATTGTACAACAATAGCCATTTTCTCTTTGACAGAACTATCATGAGCTTCATCCATCAGTAAAGAAACCTTGTCTCCAATATCATTAATTATAGCTTTTGTTGTCGCTGATGCACATGCACTAATAATCTCCTTTTGAATCTGAGAAGTAACTTGATTATTTACCGGTGCATTATCCTTCACCACCTTTTGAACTTCAAGATTACGTGAACTATACCAATCAAGAACTTCCAAAAAATTTCCTCCATTAAGCGATCCTATGGACTCATCATGCTCCCAAAAAGCTAATCCTTGTCCAAGTAGCAATCTAACAACATCAACACTTGCAGTCAAATGATTACGATATGAATCAATTAATGCTCGTGTTCCGATAAACACTATTCTTGTTAGGCTTTGCTTTTGATATTTGAAAGGAAAAATAATAATATCCGAGCATCATTGTGTATACTGAATGTAGCTCCCACGTGGTCTCTAAATCTCTCAGTAGCCTTCTTCCAATTACTAAACCCCATTTTCACAAATGCCTCATCTCTAGACTTTTTCCCCTATCTACTCTAAAGAGATAACACCAAAAGAAAAGTGTCGCATATTTGGAGACCCTTTATTCTAACCCAGTGACGGAGCCAGAAATGTTCGGAAGGGGGGTTGGGGGCAAACTTGGAATAATTGTCCTTATAAAAATCGGACTATTTTAACATATCGACATATATATAAGATATATTGAATATATAAAGTACACAAAAAGTAAATTCAAGATAATTTAACATAATACAAATTGAGCTACGTTTATTTTGCCGCTACATGATAATTGACATCTACAAGTGTCTTAAACTCTGAAAACGATTCAAATAACTTCATCATCAATTCTTGCAAATATCTCTCGATCAACAATAACCTATCAATTTAAACAAATAAAAACTTTTCAAAACAAAATATATAATAACTATAAAATCTATAAATCAAAACAATAAAATCCTAAAAACCCTACAATTAGAAATTTATTATCATCAATACATCATGTAATCATCATCATTTTACCTTTCATTATTCTATCACCATAATAATAATTATAAAACCTATATAATACTTATTCACAAATCTAATTTAAATCACAAATTCACAATAGAACAAACTTGATAAAAAAAACTGAATAAAAAAGACACTAAAAATTTAAAGTGGGATTAAATTAAAAATAAAAATAAAATATAAAAATTAGAAAGATTAATTGATCAACTCCCTTCGATTTTTGTCAATTACTCAAATAAGCAAGCCTAAATTATTTCTAATTTTTTAATTAAAGTCCCATTGTTTTAAATAGTATACTGCCCCATTCAAATAACTTAACAAAGATAGCCCAATTCAAGTCTTCTTCCCCAAATCTACATATTATCAGCCGACATTTCCAAGTTTTCCGACCTTCACATATTCCAGTCTCTAGAATCTCTAGTGAATTCGTGCTGCATGCCGCCTATATTCTCCATGAGGACACAACCAACTTTACACTTTCGTTCTTCTCTGCCCCGCCCTCGCCCCATCCTTGGAGGCGGCTCTGTACAAATCCACGCTCCTCCCACCTTCGATGGACGCAACCGCCCTCACCCGCTCCCTCCCTCCGCCACTGTTCTAACCATTCCCATGTCTTAAAGCACTCAACTTGAAAACACTTCGATTTATTTCCAAACATCATTCTTGGAAATTCATAAGAAAGGGGTTGACAAAGACCTTTGAGAACATATTTTCTTCTAACATCTTCTCCAAACTGCGCATCGTAATCATTTATCGGTTTTCTCAATGTTGGATCACTAATAATAATATCACTCTCACATATATTCTCCATTCGAGCTCTTTTTCCCCTCGAACTACCAACATTTCCATCAATGCTTTGATTTCCAACGTTTTCATCAATACTTTGATTTTCAATAATTTCATCAACACTCTAAGGTTCAGAAGGAATAACTGGAGACTCAGTGCTTAAAACCCGAGCATAATATCTTTTCATATTCCTAGTTAAAACAATTTAGGGTACTCAAGTTTAATCCTAAAACTACAAATAAGTGCAAAACCTATAAGAATCTATAATTCCAATTCTCTAATTTTGGCAACATAACTATTCTATTTTAACATACATTCAAAGTTCAAGACAATGATCTATCTATAAAGTAAAATCAATTAAGGGATAAACCAATCAATTTAACTAATTAAATAAAAAATTAATCAAAATTATATAATTTACAAAATAATATTCAAAGTTCAAACCCTAAGACCACTCAGAAATGTTGAGATTTTAAATAAATATATAATAAAAGTGTAGAGAACACTATGAATTGCATAGAAGCGTGTGTAATTTGCTTAGTCTATCTGTCTCTTAAATCCCAATAAATTCATATGTGTAATTTGTTTTGCTTTTAAATACACAAAAGCAATGGGACCTGGACACATGGCTGGACATCAGCCCTTGAATGAATCTTGATCAACGACTATTAAAAAACGCACAATTGGGTATATTATATACTATTTTAGGCTATTTTTAGGCCATAAAATAATTGTATTGATTCAAACAAATATTTTTAAATATTTAATTCTTTATTTATCTATCCAAAGACATCCATGTTGAATATATTTTGATTAAAACTTTGGCATAAATAATAAATACAAGAAAAATAATCTTTTAAAAATAATCTTTGTATTTTTTTGTGTAATTAATTTTATGCATTTTACAAATAACATAATAATATATTAGATGAAATAAAAATGAGTTTTATACATTATAGTTATGAAGTAAAGAAATTATAAGGCATATTGTATGTAAATTAACACATTTTAATGGTTTTAGACCATAAAATAAAATATATTATAATAATACGAGGTTACATTGAGTTGAAAACTAAAGACAGTGTGAAAATATTCTCACTTGAGAATTGAAAAACCTAGTCGTGAAGCTATTCTTCACTTTCGGTAACTAAAAACCATAAACTAACACAAAAACATTAGATGTGTATATTATTATTAATTATAAATATTATAGTTGAATAAATAAAATAGAATATATTAAAAGTAGTTGATTTTAAAAAAGAAATGAAGATGTGGGTTGTGAAGAAAAAGTGAAAATGAGATTTTCAAATTAGGTGGAGGAGTAAGAACACTGGATTGGAGTTTAAAATCTGAAAAATGAGATACCATTCTGAAATGGTCTATAGACTAAAATTTCAATTCATCAAAATTAATTCAATCAAATAATTATGAATAAAAAAATCAGAAATTAAATTCAATTAATTAACAAACTTAATTAGATTGTATTGGGAAAATTATCAAATTGAATTCAAACTTAGAATTTAAACCCAAAATTATACAAATTGAATTCTAATTCTAACCCTAAAAGGCTTAAGACACTAGAATTATCAAATTTTTGGTAGAATTGTCAAATGGAATTAATTAACAACAGTACTATTCAAATTTCGAAATTAGCAAAAGTGAAAACTAATTGATACGGATCACACAATAGAACCGGCAACGAGCTCTCGACCCGCTCGTGAACGGCGTAAACCGGTTCGTTTGCTAGATTATTATTAGATTATTATTACTAGCTTATCATTAGTATTTTTATTTTAATAAATGTATTTTTTAATAGAGTGAGTCACTCCTTCTCGGATTTTCTTTACGGTTCTTTCCCAGGACGCCTTTCTTGAACCGTTAGTACTTAGTATAAATATCATGTCTTATTATCATAATTAATAAGAAGAAATATTTTGCCCCCAATTTGTATGTTCTCCCTCCTTTCACCGTTATTTCTCCCTCTTGGCCTCAGGCCATTCCTTGGTTCGATCGTTCAACTGATTTTGGTACTTTCCGAGCTATCGGATTGTATTAACTGGTGCTTTCATTCCGTACTCGTTTTACAATCATGTCTGGAAACGATGAGGAAACGTCTGAAGTTACAGGGAATGAGACTACTCTTCAAACTATAGCAGAACTTGCAAAATCTGACGACGGAATTTCGCCAAAGTCAGCGTGAGCAAGAGGTACAACGCCGTCGTGTCGATCAGGTTTTTCATATTCTTGAGCAACGTCAGATCGTAGACAATAACGTGCGTGGCTTGGTGGCAGAAAATCTGTTCCAAGGTAATCCTAGGGCAAACCCGCCACCAGTGGATCGGCGGGCTCCTCCTGTCGTCGTCGCACAACAACAACAACAACCGAACCCGCCTCAAGAAGCCGAGAATCCGCACCTGCACGGTGGAAACCACAGACCGCTTGACAGGGCACCGAAAATCCGTGTGGATCCTCCGCGGTTCAACGGATCTGACCCGTCGGGTTGGGTTTACAAAGTCCAAGATTATTTTGATTACTTTTAGACTACTGCTTAGGAACGCCTCCAATTGGTCCGATTATTGATCGATCACCCATCGTCGGACTGGTTTCGCTATCAGCGTCGTAATAATGGACTTTAGACTTGGGACGCATTCTTAGAAGCTGTGAAACAGCGCTTCGATCCAAACCATTACGAATATTATGTCAGTCTTCTGGAGAAGTTACAGCAGCGCACAACTGTCCTCGATTATCAGACCGAGTTCGAATCCCTATTGTATAAAGTAGAAGGGTTTTCCGTCAAGACTTTGATTTCCCTCTTTAAGGCGGGTCTCAAACAACTGATAAAACGGGAACTAAATCTCTGTAAACCGAGTTCATTGACACAAGCATTCGCCTTGGCTCGGGAATTGGCTGCTTCGTATGCCGATACTATCAACGGCGTCCAAAACAATCGTCGGATCTGGTCAACACTAGGTTCTGTGACACCCTTATACCCTATGACGTATACTTAGTAAAAACTTATTTCATATATAACATATAATTTACATATAACAACTATCCACGTAAATATATAATAAAACTAACAACCATATAAGGTTGCACACACACACATAAAGTTCTATGTCGTTACTTCTTATGCTAAAACGTCTATTACTCTAACTTCATTACAACACAAAAGTCTAAGATGCAAAATGAGGAGGAGAAGGTTGCATTGCGCTTCAGCCGGCCGACCTGTATGAATGTGACCTCTAAAAGGACACACGTCAGTAAGAACTAGCTGAACCTAAAAAATTGTATTGCGATTTGCGTGAGTCGAATACTCAGTGAATATAAACCATCATCAATAATTTCACACAAACCAATCATTTAGTCCATGTACATATACATACATATTATATATATATATATCATATAGGAATTTACTATGAAAATGCAAATGCCGATTGTATCCATTTCATTATTCTGTGAACTGTTCAAGCCTGAATCTGCCCCGGGTTTCCATTACCGACTCTTTTCCATTACCAGCTTTTCTTTTCTTTTCTTTTTTTCCATATACCAAATTTTTCTTTTCTTTTCCATTACCGACTTTTAGGCATCTTAAGCCTCATTTGCTCATATATCATCTCTTAGGCATCTTAGGCCTCAAGTATGACCCGTAGGTCTCTTTTGTATACAAATTCAAGGCAAGACAGTCACAGGTCCTTTTAATCTCAATGCAATATGTTATGCAATCAAGTGCATCATGTAACCATATATCATATGACATTTGTTAACATACTTTCTGTGCAAACAACTCTGGAAATTTCAGAGCTATCACATATATTCATAAAACACATATATCACATATATCCAAATAGCTCATATACCGCATATATGCATATAGCACATAAAACACATATATATGTATAGCACATATATTCATATAGAATGTATAAAACATATATCCATATAGAACATATATTTATATAACACAAATGATTGAATCTCCGGTCTATACTCACCTGTTCAAGGCAATTACTATATTTCTCCCCCTTGTCTCTGACCCCGTTCTATGACTGGTGCTCCTAAATGTAACCCAATGCAAATTAGACTATTTATTCTTATAAACTCTAACCCTAAATGCAATAAAATGCAAGTATGTCTTATAACTTTTTGTGCATAATTCCAAATCCTTTAAAACTTCACAATAATAAACTATATATATAGAAGAACATTTTTCTAGTTCAAACCTTTATGAAAAACTTGATCAAAAGTCCCCATAATATTCTTACAAGGCAATACCCTATAATTACTCTGAAATCTTTTACCAAATATAAATCCAATATCGAAAATATCCTCTGAGAACAATAAATCGACTAATTTTCAAATCAAAATCAATTGTAGATCTAGATCTGGAAAATTGGAGAAAAACTAAATAAATCATTAACTAATTAAAAACTTACCAAAGCACGCTTATACTTCAGGATTAAAACCCGATAGAAGAGATCTTGGATCAAAACCAACAAAAATAAAAAGATCAAAGTCTTATTTTCTCTCCTCTCCTCTCGCCCTTTTTCTTCTCTGAAATTTTGTTGCCTGATGTTGTTCTCGTACATAAATGAAAGAGCATGATATATATAAATATCATAAAGGCCTAATAAAACAAATTTCGATTTCCAACACTTTAAAGCATAGAAGACCAATTTCAACTTTACTGCACACAATCAATTTGCATACGAAATTGGCAAATTTTTTTGGATAATTTCGTTTTCGACCCTCAAATCTCTTTTACTACAAACTTTACCCTGAAATAATTAATAATTAACTTTTTCTTAAAAACTTTTTAAAATATAAAAACTTAAACTAGAAAATAAATATTACTTTTAAAAATGCACTATATATCATGTCAATATGTTATGCATATGCTTCTAATATTATATGAATGCAAAATGACGTATGCACTTTGGTCGGGGATGTTACAATCCTCCCCCTCTATAAGAAATTTGTCCTCAAAATTCGCTATCTCTTCATATGATGCAGTATGATAGGGAATCAATTACCATTAAACAAATATGGATATGACTTTCTCATCTTAACTTCGGTTTCCCAAGTCGTTTCCTTTATACCATGATTTTTCCAAATTACTTTAACCATCGGAATTTCCCTATTCCGCAATTGTTTGATTTTGTAATCAACTATCATAACTGGTTCCTCTATGTAGCTTAGATTCTCTACAATCTTACTTCGGAATCCTTTAACACATGTGATGGATCAGATCGATATCGTCGTAACATACTAACATGGAAAACATTATGAATCTGAGCCAATTCCGAAGGCAATGCTAATCTGTATGCCAATGGTCCCACTTCTCTATGATGTCATATGGCCCAATATATCGAGGACTCAGTTTTCCTTTGTTACCAAATCTCATTACACCTTTCCATGGAGAAAATCGTAAGAATACTTTATCTCCAATCTGATATTCCATCTCCTTATGATTTTGATCAAAATAGCTCTTTTGTCTATCTTGTGCCGCCTTCATTTTGCTCTTAACAATATCAATCTTATCAATTGTGTCTTGTAAAATCTCAGGCCCTTCTAAAATTTATGCACCCTCTTTATCTCAATATAAAGGACTTTGACACTTCCTTCCATATAATGCCTCATATGGCGTCATTCCAATGCTGCTATGAAACTGGTTATTATAAGCAAATTCCATCAGTGGAATATACCTGTCCCATGAACCCTGAAACTCAATAACACAAGCACGAAGCATTTCTTCTAATGTTTGTATAGTCCTCTATGATTGTCCATCTGTCTGAGGATGATAAGTTGTACTGAAATGCAATTTAGTCCCTATAACTGTTTGAAAACTTTCCCAAAAATGAGATGTAAATCTAGAATCTCTATCTGATACAATAGAAACTGGTATTCCATGAAGTCGGACAATTTCCTTCATGTATATCTCTGCCAATTGATCTAATGAACAACTCCATCATATAGGCAAGAAATGTGCTGACTTAGTCAATCTATCAATAATTACCCAGATAGCATCATTTCCCTTTTGTGTTCGGGGTAGCCCCACAACAAAATCCATCGTAATCCGCTCCCATTTCCAAACCGGAATAGATAAAGGTTTCAGCATACATGTAGGTGCTTGGTGTTCTACTTTAACTTGTTGACAAGTAAGACATTTAGAAACAAATTCAACAACCTCCTTCTTCATCTTTGGCCACCAATAATGTTGTCTTAGAGTATGATACATCTTTGTTGTACCAGGATGCATAGCATATGGTGCATTATGTGCCTCATCTAAAATTTCCCGTCTCAGATCATCAACATCAGGTACACATAATCTGGTGCCATACATCAATATGTCATCCTGAATAGAAAACGGTGTATCTTTACCTTGTTTAACTTGTTCTGTAATTTCTGCCAACTTTTCGTCTCTTACTTGTGCATCTTTAATTTTCTGTCTCAGCACTGGCCGAATCTCCAAAGTAGCAATCAGTACTCCGTTAGTGTCAAAGTGTAGTCTAGCATTTAGACCTCTCAAAGCAATCAAGTCTGACAAGGAAGTCATGTGCATGTTGGCCATCATATCACTTGACTTTCGACTCAAAACATCTGCTACAACATTGGCCTTTCCTGGATGATACTCGATTGTACAATCATAATCTTTCAGTAGTTCCATACAGCGCCTCTGACGCATGTTCAATTCCTTTTGGCTCATCAAATACTTCAAACTCTTATGATCTTTAAAGATTTGGAATGTTTCTCCATATAGATAATGTCGCCAAATCTTTAGGGCAAAAACTACTGCTGCCAACTCTAAAGCATGTACAGGATAAGAAACTTCATGTGGTCGAAATTGTCGTGATGCATAAGAAATTACTTTTCCATTCATCATCAAAACACAACCAAGACCCTGATATGAAGCATCAGTGTAAACAACAAATCCTCCTGTACCTGTAGGAATTGTCAGTATTGGTGCTGTAGTCAAACGATGTTTTAACTCATCAAAGCTTTGTTGGCACGCAGAATTCCAATGAAATGGAGCATTCTTCCTCAACAATTTAGTGAGTGGTGCAGCTATAATAGAGAATCCTTTAACGGATCGTCTGTAGTATCCAGCCATCCCAAGAAAACTACGAACTTCTGTGACTGTAGTTGGTGCTTTCTAGTTTACCACTGCTTCAACCTTCTTAGGATCAACCTCTATACCTCTTCCAGATACTATGTGTCCTAAAAATAATACATGATCCAACCAGAATTCACACTTACTCAATTTAGCATACAACTGTTTTCCCTCAAGACTTGTAGCACGGTACACAAATGATCCCCATGCTCCTCCGTACTTCGTGAATACACCAATATATCATCAATAAAGATGATCACAAATTTGTCCAGAAAAGGTTGAAACACCTTGTTCATCAAAGCCATAAATGTTGTTGGTGCATTAGTCAAACCAAATGGCATTACCAGAAACTCATAATGCCCGTATCGGGTCTTGAATGTTGTCTTGGTAATGTCATCTTTAGCTATCTTCAACTGATGATATCCTGATCGAAGGTCTATCTTCGAAAATACCTTTGCACCCTGAAGTTGATCAAATAAATCATCTATCCTTGGCAATGGATACTTGTTCTTCACTGTTACATGATTCAACTTTCTGTAATCTATGCACAGCCGTAAGGTACCATCTTTCTTTTTAACAAATAAAACTGGTGCACCCCAAGGTGATACACTAGCTCTAATGAACCCTTTGTCAAACAATTCTTGTAATTGCTTCTTCAATTCCTGTAACTTCAGTGGAGCCATGCGATATGGAGGAATAGAAATTGGTGCAGTACCTGACATTAATTCCATAGCAAACTCTATCCCCCTATCAGGTGGCAATCTAGGAAGATCCTTTGGAAACACATCGGGAAAATCTTTAACAATTGGAATATCACTGACCTCATCACATTCAACTGTACGATCTATAACATGGGCCAGATATGCCTCACATCCTTCTCTAATCATGCGAAAAGCCGTTGTTGCATATATTAGGCAAGTGGGTACCATTTGTCTATCACCATAGAAAATCACTCTAGATTTCCCAGGCGATTCTATCACTACTTCTTTGGTATAACAATCTACTTTAGCATGATGTCTTGACAACCAGTCCATGCCCAAAATAACATCAAACTCATACAAGAATAGCAAGATCAAATCAGCTGGTAACTCTACTGTATCCACTCGTATTAGAGAAAAACTAAATAAATCACTAACTAATTAAAAGCTTACCAAAGCACACTTATACTTCAGGATTAAAACCCGATAGAAGAGATCTTGGATCAAAGCCAACAAAAATAACAAGATCAAAGTCTTATTTTCTCTCCTCTCCTCTCGCCCTTTTTCTTCTCTGAAATTTTGTTGCCTGATGTTGTTCTCGTACATAAATGAAAGAGCATGATTTATATAAATATCATAAAGGCCTAATAAAACAAATTTCAATTTCCAACACTTTAAAGCATAGAAGACCAATTTCAACTTTACTGCACACAATCAATTTGCGTACGAAATTGGCAATTTTTTTTGGATAATTTTGTTTTCGACCCTCAAATCTCTTTTACTACAAACTTTACCCTGAAATAATTAATAATTAATTTTTTCTTAAAAACTTTTTAAAATATAAAAACTTAAACTACAAAATAAATATTACTTTTAAAAATGCACTATATATCATGTCAATATGTCATGCATATGCTTCTAATATTATATGAATGCAAAATGACGTATGCACTTTGGTCGGGGATGTTACAGGTTCGAAACCAGCAATTGCGACCAGTCCAACACCTCCAACAACGGGAGCTGCTACGTCTAGCTCGGATACCAAACCGCAAGGCGAGGATTATTCACGGTTTCCAATTCGTCGCTTGTCCGTGGCTGAGCGTGCGAAACGAACCAAGAAGGGTCTTTGCTGGAATTGCGATGAACAATACGCCCCGGGACACCGGTGTAAGCATCGCTTTCTAGCCTTACTGGGCACCAATGATGCGGATGATGATGAGACAGCGCAAATGGATGATATCTTAGCCATGACAGGGAATATTTCGAGTATTAATTCGCTTGAAGGACTGGCCAACCCTAAATCCTTAAAAATTCAGGGGTCTATCTCGGATGTCACAGTTCAGGTGTTGATCGATGGGGGAAGCACACACAATTTCATCCATCCCACGGTAGCCGAGAAATTACATTTACCATTGATGGAAGTCGCCCCATTTCGTGTGTACGTTGGCAATGGCGAGTCACTTCTTTGCACACATCAGTGCGCAGCAACTCCGATCAACTTACAGGGGTATGCCTTTGAAATTGATCTTTCCATGTTGAAAGTGCACGAGCCACAGGTGGTGTTGGGAGTTCAATGGCTTCAAACGCTGGGGAAAGTATCTCATGATTAAGCTCACTTATTGATGGAGTTTTCTTGGAACGGGAAATTAGTGCAATTACAAGGCGATTGTCAAGTTTACCGGGTAATTTCGTTCCATGCTTTACAATCTTTATACGATGTTGTTGTTATATCCGAATGCTTTGAAATCGTGTCTCTTGCTGCAGATGTCGAGAATAACACATCTGCGAAGGCCAGTGATTGGTCGCAGGATCTTAATCCCGCTATCCGAGAGGTATTATCTTTACATGAGGCGATTTTTCAGTTACCGTAGGGTTTACCACCGCAGCGACCTTGGGATCATCGGATTCATCTACACCATGATTCCAAACCAATAAATGTGAGGTCGTATCGCTACCTGTACTTTCAAAAATCTGAAATTGAGCGACAGATTCAGGATATGTTACAACAGGGAATAATTCAGCATAGCACGAGCCCTTTTTCTTCCCCTGCCCTTCTCATTAAGAAAAAAGATGGTAGCTTGAGATTTTGTGTTGATTACAGAGCTCTTAATCAAGCGACAATGGCTGATAAATTTCCGATTCCAATGGCAGAGGAATTGTTTGATGAATTGGGGTCTGCGACCTTCTTCAGATAAACTCGACCTCCGCTCTGGTTATCATCAAATCCGTATGCACACTGCGGATATTTACAAGACCGCTTTTCGTACTCACGACGGGCACTTCGAGTTTCTTGTGATGTCGTTTGGACTGACAAACGCTCCATCAACTTTTCAGGCAGCAATGAATCACATTTTTTTGGCATACCTGCATGACTTTGTGATCGTTTTTTTCGATGACATTCTGGTTTACAGTGATTCCTTAGAGCTCCATGTTTGACATCTTAATATGGTACTTCAGATCCTACAAGATCACAATTTCTTTGTAAAAGGATCCAAATGCTCGTTTTGCACGTCATCCGTCGAGTACCTCGGCCATATAGTGTCCGCAGGGCAGCTTATAGCCGACCCGGGAAAGCTGGACGCCATGAGCAAATGGCCGACGCCGAAGACAGTCAAGCAGTTACGTGGTTTTCTGGGTCTGACAGGGTATTATCGGAAGTATATTAAGAATTATGCTACCCTGGCGTCTCCACTTACTATTTTAGTACAGAAAGACAAGTTCGCCTGGTCACCTGCCGTTGAAGAGGCATTTGTTCGTTTGAAGTCAGCCATGATGAATCCTCCTATATTACAGTTGCCTGATTTCTCTGTTGCTTTCGTAGTGGAAACCTATGCATCTAATGAAGGTGTGGGCGCAGTTCTCTTGCAAAATGAAAAGTCGGTGTCGTTTTTTAGCAAAACGCTCGGAATACGTCGCCGAGGTTCCTCGGCTTACCATAGAGAATTATTTGCTATCGTGTCAGCGGTACAAAAATGGCGTCAGTATCTACTTGGTCGGGAATTTGTCATTCGAACGAATCAGAAGAGTTTGAAGAAATTATTATCAAAAGTTATTCAGACACCGAATCAGCAGTTCTTCATTCGGAAATTATTTGGCTATAAATTCCAAATAGAATATAAAACCGGGGCCAACAGCAAAGTCGTCGACGCTTTATCGCGTTGTATGATCAACGACGACCCTTCAGCTCGCCAATTCTTAGCTTTGTCACAACCGCTGCCCGACTTCTTGCATAAACTCAAGCGGGAGAATTTGGTCCTTTACAATTTGGTGGCTTTGCACAAAGCCCAGCGGGAAGGAAAGCTGTAGCTGCCACTTCGATTCCACGATGGTGTTTTATACTATGGACATCGGTTAGTGTTGGGGAAGAACTCTTCGCTAAAATTCGACCTTTTGAATGAATTCCATGCTTCCCCTTCGGCTGGCCACCCGGGCATTGATAGAACATTCCGTCGCATTGCCGAAGTTTTCTTTTAGAGTGGCATGCGCAATGAGATAAAGCAATATGTTGAATCATGTGTGACGTGCCAAGAGACCAAGTATAGCACCGCGAAGTCCGCTGGCCTCCTTCAACCGTTGCCTATTCCGAAAAAAGTGTGGGACGAGGTCTCAATTGATTTTATCACCGGATTACCACCGTCCCGTGGATTCACAACCATCTTAGTTTTGGTGGATCGCTTGTCAAAATACGCACACTTTGGTGGCCTCGGAACCTCATATGACGCGACCAAGGTGGCCTCGTTGTTCGTTGAGATCGTTGTAAAGCACCATGGAGTTCCGGCCTCAATTCTCTCCGATCAGGATGTCATATTTACGAGTGCTTTTTGGAAAGAACTTCACCAATTGAGTGGGACAACATTGCGTCATAGCACGGCGTATCATCCACAGACGGACGGCCAAACGGAAGTCCGAAACCGCGGTCTAGAACAATATCTTCGAGCGTTTACTCATGCTCGGCCATCGCGGTGGGCCGTATTCTTGCCTTGGGCGGAACTTGCTCTAAATTGTACCTACCATGAAGGGCTCAAAATGACTCCATTTCAAGCTTTGTATGGGCGCACACCACCGCCACTGATTCGGGCTACTCTTCCGACCGTTGGTGACTCGAACGCATTTGCTAATCTACAAGAACGCCACCAGCTGGTGGACTTATTGCACGCGAATCTGCAAAAGGTGCAACAACGGATGTGTTCCTATGCTAATGCACATCGCCGTGACATCGAGTACAAGGTCGGTGTTTTAGTTTTGCTCAAATTACACCCATACCGTCAGCATTCTGTGGCCAAACCATTGTCGTCCAAACTAGCAAGACGCTTTTATGGACCGTTCAAAGTCACGGAAAGAATTGGGGCGGTGGCATACATATTAGAATTGCCAAAAAATGCTCGAATACATAATGTATTTTATGTGTCCCTGCTGCGTCCCTTCGTTTCCAACAGCTCGATCCCAATCTTGCCGACTTTTCCCGCGGAATTTATCAATGACCAGCCATTGTCCAAACCGGTTTGCGCCATTAGCGAACGAGAAGTTCTGGTTGATGGTGTTCCTCGTGTTGAATGGCTAATAGTATGGGAGGGCGGGTCTGAAACTGATGCATCGTGGGAACCCTGGGAACAAGTTCGCCTCTCCTTTCATGATCTCTGGCTTGAGGACCAGCTGCTTCTCATCAGGGGAGAGATTGATACGGATCACATGATAGAACAGGCAACCAGCTCTCGACCCGCTCGTGAACGGCGTAAACCGATTCGTTTGCTAGATTATTATTAGCTTATTATTAGTATTTTTATTTTAATAAATGTATTTTTTTAATAGAGTGAGTCACTCCTTCTCGGGTTTTTTTTACGGTTCTTTTCCGGGACGCCTTTCCTGAATCGTTAGGGCTTAGTATAAATATCTTGTCTTATTATCATAATTAATAAGAAGAAATATTTTGCCCTAATTTGTCTGTTCTCCCTCCTTTCACCGTCATTTTTCCCTCCTGGCCTCAGGCCATTCCTTGGTTTGATCGTTCAACTGATTTTGGTACTTTCCGAGCTATCGAATTGTATCACTAACACAGCCTTTTGACAGCCTTCAATTTATCTGAATGCTATGATATGTATATTTATTGTGAAAATAAACCTTTCATTTTACAATAGTTGTTATTAAAGCCTTTATTTTTTGTTTCAAAGTAAATGTTCATTTAAAAATTTTATCCATTTATACCTTGGTGTGTATTCTATATTACATTTCTTTCCAAGTTTTTTTTATTTGGTTGAATCTTCCAAAAAAAAAAATATTTTTAATAGGGATAATTTGGAGAATATTTTACGTGAATGCGAGCAGTGAGCAGCACCCTTGAGTCGCACCACGTGACAAGCAAGGAAAAACACAGCCTTTTGACAGCCTTTTTTATAGCCACGTGTCTCCACCTTCAGTTGGGACCAACCTATATGCAATTATTTTTTTGTTGAGTTTATACGGAGAATTAAAGTGTTCAACGAAACGAGCCCATTTTAGGGGGAAAAATATCAGAAAGGCTCCTTCAATTTAATTTCTAAACACCAGCCTCAATCTCACAAATCTGTACACACCACAATCACAATGGATGCTCAATTATTACTCTACTGCTTACCTCTCCTTGCAATCCTCCTCCTCTTCTGCTCCACCAAACGCCGGCTCCAGAATCCGAATAAACTCCCGCCGCCGCCTAGCCCACCGGGCCTGCCGATAGTAGGCCACTTCCACCTCTTTAAACAGCCGTTCCACCGCTCCCTACAATCTCTCTCCCAGCGCTACGGCCCCGTCTTCCTCCTCCGCCTTGGCCGCCTCCCCTTTTTGGTGGTCTCCTCTCCCGAGGCAGTGGAAGACTGCTTCATCCAAAACGACGTCGTATTCGCCAGCCGACCCCCGAATTTCCTGGCAGGCGAGGTCATCGGCTATGACTACACAACCGTTGGGTGGGCCCCGTACGGCGACCTCTGGCGCGACCTCCGCCGCGTTGCCTCCGTCCTAGCCCTCTCTTCTAACCGCCTCCAAGACTCTGCGTCGATCCGAACGGAGGAGGTCCGCTCCGCCGCCCGGGAGATACTGATGGGCCCGGGCCCGGATTCCGGGTCGGGTCGGAAGGTGGATCTTAACGAGACGTTTTTCTTGCTGACGAGGAGCGTGGTGATGAGGATTCTGTGCGGGAAGAGGTGGACAAGTGGGCCCGATGATGAGGTGTTCGTTACGCCTAAGATTTTAAATGCGTGTGATTTCTTTCCGGTGCTGAGATGGCTGGGGTACTACAGAGGGTCGGAGAAGGAGATGCGGAGAGTATGGGCGTTCAGGGATCGAGTTGTGGCGCGTTTTCTAGAGGCAGCTCGTAAGGAGATGATGGACGGAGAGGGGAAGGCGGTGACCATGGTGGAACACCTGCTGGCGATGCAAAAGGCGGAGCCTGAGTATTACACCGACGATATAATCAAAGGCATCTTAGTGGTGAGTTTTTTTTTTTCCTTTTTTTTTTTTGATCTAGCTAGAGTGGTGAGTTTTCTATTTTTTCTACAAATATTCAATTTAGTGAGTCAATATTTTTATAGTTTTTTTCTACAAATATTCGATTTATCATCATCTTATATCAACCAGTAGAGAAACGAATGAGTGTCCAACTTATATGTACCCCTAATTTGTTCTCTTAATAATTTTAATCGGTTGAATTTTTATTATTTTTATAAATAAATAAATAATAAAATGTTCAATTCATAATTTCCTCAGGCGATGCTGACAGCAGGATCGGACACATCCGCTCGCACAATGGAGTGGGCCATGACCCTCCTCCTCAACCACCCCGCCGTCCTCCGCAAGGCCCGGGCCGAAATAGACGCCCATGTGGGCACGGCCTGTATCGTCAACGACTCCGATCTCCCCAACCTCCCTTTCCTCCGGTGCATCGTCAACGAGACGCTCCGCCTCTTCCCCGTCACCCCACTCCTAATACCGCACTTCTCCTCCGCTGACTCGGCCATCGCGGGCTACCACGTCCCCAAGGGCACCGTGTTACTTGTCAACGCGTGGGCCTTGCACCGGGACCCGGCAGTGTGGGAGGATCCGCTGGCGTTTAGGCCCGAGAGGTTTGAGGGGGGCGTGGGCAATGGGGTCGGGTTCAGGTTAATACCTTTCGGGGTGGGGAGGAGGGCGTGCCCGGGCTCGGGCCTGGCTATCAGGATGATTATGTTGACACTGGCGACGTTCATACAAGGGTTCGAGTGGGAGAGTGTTGACGGGGGAGTTGTTGACAATGAGGAGTCCGGGATTGCGCTTACTATGGGGAAATCCGACAAATTGGTTGCAATTTGTAGGCCTCGTGCTTCTATGGCTAGTTTGCTTTCTCAGATGTACCCACCACAGATGTGATAATTTGATACGGCTCAATCCGAACCTACAACTAGCTAGAGACGGAAGACCCGTTCGTAATCGTTGTTGTCCTGTGCGCTTTAAGGACTATTATTAGTATCTTAATTTATGTAAACTTTTTAAACAGAGTTAATAAACTCCTTCATGGGTTTTCTTTTAGGTTCTTTTCCATGTCGCTTTTATTGAACCGATAGGGTAGCTAGTATCAGTACGTTAATTGTTATCTTGATAAAATAATAAGAAATATTTAGTTACCCTAATCTCTGTTTTCCCTCATCCGCCTCTCGTTTCCTCTAACCATCGGCCATTCACCTGTTTTCCCTACTGATCGGTTCCATAGCTTAGTATAGATTATTACAATTTGTATGAACTGGTGCTTTCATCCTTGAATTTTGCACTCATCATGTTCAACGAAGAAGATACTTCACAGGTTACCGACAATGAAATTGACATCCGATAACTCCTGCAAAATAATTGACATCCGATAACTCCTGCAAAATTTGTTTCTTATGCGGAATACATGTTTATTATTGTTTCTTTAAAGATTGATTTCTTTCTAAAATTTCGTAATTATTTCTCATTTTACCAGTAAAAGAAAATATGTTTACTTCACCTTTATCTTCTTATTTTTTAATATTTAATTTTCTTAATTTAAAATCATAACCAACTAGTTATTTTACAATAACTTCTACTTTTCTTTTTTTAGTTTATATTTTCTTAATTTAAATCCGTACAATATCTTGTATTTTCTTTTCTTTTTTAATTTTATTATTTTAATATAAAAATTAATTTCGTAATTTTATCAATACTTTAATTTCACATAATTATAGATTTTTTGCAAACTTTTTATTTAAACCAAAATATAAAATAACAAAAATATTTATTGCAAAATACCTCCAAGAAAATATTTTATAATTTGGTAAATACCCTTGCAAATACCCTTGTAATTTTTTTATGGTAGCACACGTTTTTATGGTAAAGATTAGGTGAAAAGTAGAGCTGTCAAAAACTGACCGAACTCGCTAACCCGACCCGAATCGCTCGATAATTTTAGGGTTAAGACCTGAAAATTTGAACATGAAACCTTAAATCAACCGAACCCGATAGAACCCGAAACCCGTTGGGTTGACCGATTTAGTATATTTACAGAATTTTTAAAATTTATATTTTGAAAATAATAATATATTTTATTATTAAAATAAATGAAAGTAATATATTATCATTTAATTAAAAATTGATTTTAGTAATCATAAAAGAATGGATATTTTAGACCCGCTGGTCAACCCGAACCGACCGAAAACCCGCTACAACCCGACCCGATTGACTCGTGACCCATAATGAAACCGATCTCGATTTAACCCGAACCCAAAATGACCGAACCCAAACACGTCTGATCCGACCCGATTGACAGATTTAGTGAAAAGAGAAGATAGTACTCATTCTACCGTTCATTTGTGTTAATTTTGTCTTGTTTTTATCTTTAAAAAAATAGAGTCCCCACGTTTTTATGGTGCTATGGTAGTGACTAGTGAGGACCATTAATTCTAGTGTTCACATTTGCGTTTTGTCTTGTTTTCCTCTTAAAATCTGTCTACATTGCCGGCCACGCACCGCCGCACAATCCAACTTATCCTGTTTGCCTCCCGTCGTATTCAAATTTATATCAGCCTTTTCCCATTCTTTCTTCCTTTCTCTGTTTTGAATGTGAATTCACGAGGCAAGGAAGGGTTCAGTAGAGAAGAGGGCACAAAGGAATTTTAGCTTTTGTATTTCTCAACTTTCAACGGTTAAATAAATAAATTATGAGTAATGATCATTGTTCTTCAAAAGAATCCAATGCCAACGGTTAACTTTAGGAGTTAGGAGCACCTAAAAATCACACTGTACTAGTAAAAGAAAATTTTCGTAATTTAGAAATCATTGTTCTTCAAAAAAAAAATTCTTTTTTTTTATTTTTAATTTAAAAATAATAAATAATTATTAGAACAGACAATGCACCAAAAACAATTCAGGTGTGTCTTGTGTTATCGTCTTGCTATTTCTATGTATCCAATTGGTTTTACTTGCCCTAGTTGCTCTTCTAAAATCATATATTAATTTGGCGATCATGCCGTCCACTGTGGGAATGATATTGATCTTAAGTTTCGCCAAAACCTAGTCCGCGATTTGTTGGGTGATATTTGTACTCATGCTAGTGTCGTTGTGCAAAAGGAGGTACCTCTTGGATTTCTGTCCGAGGAAGGTAGAGATCTTCGACTTTCAGATCTTCTAGTTTACTCTTGGGACAGAGGGAGAAACGTCTGTTTAGATGTCACATGTGTCTCTCCCCTCTTGGGGGCTGGAGTTGATGCTTTTGTCCATGGAGAGTTGTTTCTAATTAGTGTTGTTGTCCAAAAGAAGAGGAAGTATGAATTAAAGTGCACAGACAATGGGTATAGTTTTATTGCTTTTGTGTTCTCTACTTTTGAAGAGTTAGGGAGCGATGGCCTTGAGTTTTTATCTAGGTTCATACGGGTAGCTCATAATAATTAGCATGGCTAATGCTAATATTCGTTCATTTATTTTTCAGCGCTGGTGTTTTGCCTTGAATAAGGGTGTCGGAGCCCAGTTAGATGTAAATTAATAATTTATTATGTAATTAATAATTTAAAAATTAATTTTGTAATTTTTATTAATGTTTTAGTTTCACATAACTAAAGATTTTTTTCAATTTTTTTATTTAAACCAAAATATAAATAATAAAATAATTTTTAAAAAAATACCCACAAGAATATATTTTGTAATTTGGTAAATATATACCCTTGCAAAAATTTTTTTATGGTAGTACACGCTTTTATTGTACGTGTCACAAACATTTACTAGTGTTCATTTGCGTTTTTATGGAATTGCCAGCCACGCGACCCACGCGGCGCACGCGGGACAATCCAACTTATCCTCTTTGGCTCTTTGCCTCCCCTCGTTCGTATTCAAATTTATTGCCCTATTTGTATAGACAAAGGCGAACTCCAATCTCTCCAAGCTAGCATTCTCCTCCTAGCCAATATCCATGGAAGTACAGGAAATCAAGCTCCGCCTCGCAGACCCCACTTCCCTCGACACCCTCGCCTCCGTTCTCTCCCCCTTCCTCGTCCGCACTCACCACCAACACAACCTCTTCTTTGACGGCGCCCGATCCCAGCTCGGCTCCCGCAGCGCTGTCCTCCTCCTACGCTTCTACGGCGAAACATGCTTAGTCTGTCTCAAGGCGAACGCCGTCCTCATAGACGGAGTCAGCTGTGTGGAACAAGACGGCGAGGAGCTGGATCCCTCGATTGGCCGGGCCATATGCGAAGATCCGTGCTTGATCGCGTCATACTCAGAACAGTCTAGGGTTTTGAGTAGGGTGACAGCGGAGTTTGGGGCAGGAGACGGCAAGTATGTTTGTCTGGGAGGGTTTAAGAATGTTAGGAGGGTTTACGAGTGGCAAGGGCTGAAGCTGGAGGTGGACGAGACCTCGTTCCCTTTTGGAACTCAGTATGAGATTGAATGTGAGAGTGATCAGCCTGAGAGAGCCAAGGAGATCATCGAGGGCTTCTTGAGGAAGAATGAGATTGCTTATTCTTACTCTAACATGTCCAAGTTCGCCATTTTTAGAGCCGGAAAGCCACCAGCATTGCCTGTAAGCCTTGAGTTTTTTTTTTTTTATATTACTCATGCCATAATATTATATAGCTTGTTATGTTCTGGATATGAATTGCTTTTTTCTATCCGTGTTAACCTATCGTGTTAATTAAATTATGTGTTTATTTTTGCAGGTGACTGATGAAATCACCAACAAGCTAGAAGACGTGGCCCATGTTGTTGCAACTGCAACATAAACACTCTTCTGAATTCCTGGAGAAAACATGTTGTAACTGCCTTATATAAATAATATAAATACAAGACACGTATGGCTATCTTTTGATAATTATAATATAAACTTTTTGTATGCAGGGGTGATCTGTTAAGTTACCCATTGTCCATTGATATGTTCTTCTTGACCAAAAATATTAAATAAAACCAAGTTGCAATAATTATCTGTCGATTGTTTTTTCCAAATTTGAGGCTTAGGGTTATTTCTTTAGCATTTCGGTTGGACCCTTCAAATCTAAAATGTTCATGATTTGATAAACTAAGTGTAAACTTTTAGCATATATATGATCTTCGATAACACTTAAACTAATTAATAGCCTACTACCCAAACAAACTACTTAATTTCAAGCGGTCTCTAGACTTAGAGCAATTTATTTTATTAAAATACCCAAAATGATATATTTTATATTTCTTATTAATAATCAAAAAAATTACATAATCTTTCATAATCTGTCACTTGTTACAAATCTAGGACATGCTATTTGCAAATAGCATATCCATCTCATCTAAATTCAATAAAAATAGCATGGCATTTCCATCTCACCTGAATTCATAATCCATCTCACCTAAATTGAATAAAAAAAAAAGAGAAAATAGGATGTAGCATTAAGCATCGCACCTCCATTTACTTCACCATTTTTCAAATAAAAAAATATTAAATCAAATAATTTCTATGATTTCAACCCACCGAAGAACAAGTTTATGCATGGCTCTCAAACATCCCTCTTTTTACCACTTCTTTACTTTCTCTCTTCCACATCATCCAAGCATCCCTCTTTCATTTTATCATTGTATCATTTTATCAATTAACTCTCAAGCATCTCAATTCTTTCATATAAATTTACAAATATATTCTTTCATTTCATATTAAATTATAAATATACCCTTTCTATTAGAATCGTCAAAACAAAACCTGACCCGACCCGCCCGAAAACAAGTTGGGTCAAACCCGAGAAATTGAGACTCGAACCCGATCGAACCAAAACATATTGTGTTGGGTTATGACCCGTTCGGATCGAACTGTTGGGTCAAGATAAATTAAATACTTTTTCATTAAAAAAAAACATAGCTCATGTTGTATTACTATATTAGGTCTCCCGTCACAATCGCATCTACCCCAGTTTGTTCCTCTGCCATGGGACCCAACAAGGATTCACCATTCTCATCCCCACCCGCTAGGTATGTGATCCAATCCACCGCTTTGTCCTTCAATTGACGCCTCCATCTACGAATTAACCACTTCCTTTCGCGTGGTAGCTCTCTCATCTTTCTTCGGCGCCACTGTCTCCTTCCTCCGCTCTTTCGCAGACACTTCCTCCATTGTATCGAACCTTTACAGAAGAAGAAGTAGAGAGTAAAGACAGAGATATATTCTACAAATTTGAAGTGAGATTTTTCACCTTAATCCTTATTTGTTTCTAGGTTTATACTCATTCAATTTTGAAATTTGCTCAGTCTAGGGTTTAGGAGATGATCAGATTTTTTAGATATTGTTTCCAGTGGCGGATTTAGTCTATGCCCAGTGGGGGGCTACAACCCACACTGGGATTTTAATTTTTTTTTTAAAATATACTAAAAACAATACTTCCTCTGTTCGGAAATACACATGATGTGTTAGAATATGTCTCTAAAATTAAAAAAGTATGTGATTTGACTTAAATATCCATAATTTTGTGAAGATCTTTCCTTTTCTATTTTCTATTTTTATTATTCTTTTTGATTAATGAGGATAATATTGGAAAAAATATGGTAAATTATGTAAAACATCAAGTATTATTGAACAAGAAAATCAACCTAAAACACCACGTATTTCTGAACGGAGGGAGTATGTTTTTAGGTTTGGAGTCACGAAAGCCGCACTCGAGTCCCGACAGTCATGAAAATCGCAGCTCTCGAAAGTCACAAAAGCCGCACCTGAGTTGATGAATGATTGTTTGATTACTTATATTGAGAAAGATGTAGTGCGTTGTATTGAAACTGAAGATATTATTGTGATTATAAGATATGGAAAATCGAAGAATGTCATTGAAATAAACAAATTATTGTAATTTTCTTATATATTTTATAAAAATGACAAAAAAAATCCCTGGCTTCGCCAAGAATTTTCATGTAGCCAAAGGAATTTAGCCCCCACTGACAAATATTCCAGGCTATGCCACTGGTTGTTTCTAGCTAGGATTATGCCAATACCTCTGATAGGTGATGAAGTATTTTTCAGTCGTTTACCTATCAAGGAATCCTAACTTAACCAAACCGATTAGAATGGTAAGCTAGGGTCGATCCCACAAGGACTCGTGTATTTATATTCTTACTTGCATGCCAAGTAACCAAAAGGTTTTTTTTTGAATGATTTATCTAAACTAATATGCAAACTAAAAAGTAAATATGAATGTAAATATGATTGCAAAGATGTTTAAATCAAATAAGAGACAAGCGTGTTCAACTAGCTAAATCCATCATGACATTGCTTTGTTGATCATCGATTCTTTTGATTCTCTTCTCACTTGAATAATCTATTGTGGATTAAGACCCTATTAAGGATTAAGACCCAAACTTCAGATTTAGTTGAAAGAACTACCAGTCTAACAACCCTAATCATATATCTAACAACCTAGAAGACCTTCTAGATTCAATTAGACAACAACATAACGATTCAAGTTATCAATAGAAACAAACACATAGAGCAACCAGACATCTAAGTGACTTGTGAATTTATTTCCTTCTTTAACCAACTAGTCCAACCGGTACTAAATTGATTAAAGTATACTCTTGATCAAATTAACTCCGATCGGTAATTAATAAGATTCACTTATAACTAGAAATTCAATTAGGTGATCAATCTAACAAAACCCTAGTTTAGATTCATTTAAGCACAAGGAATAAACTCTATTCAAGTTTGTTGAGAATCAATCAAACCTCACAACTATATGCAAATCATGACTTCACTAACTAGTCAAACACAATAAAATTTAGCAATGCATAATTAAATTGAAAACAAACTTACAAGAGTTTCAAAGTTTCTCTCTTGAGAGAAAACCCTAGCTTCCAAATATTTGACAAAAGTTATGAAAGAGATAAACTAACAAAAGCTTAAATATGTCTCCCAAAATAATCTCAAAACCCTACAATTAAGCCTACATACTCGGACAAGATATAATCTAAGCCCAAAAGTCAAGCCCAAGTCTCAGCGTGAAATTCCAAATTGTGCGGGTTGTCATTGGATTTCTCATCCGCGCTTTTAGCATGCTAACCCGCGCAATTGCCTCCGTTTAGCATTCAAGTGACACTTCAGAGGCTGTTTTCACCCACTTCAAGTTGGAATTTGGACTCGGAGTAAAAATATGAATTAATTGTAGCTCTTCGAATTAGCTTTCTAGTGATACCAAATTCAGCTTTATGCGACAACTATAGCTCCCAAACCATGCTTTTCAAGATAGAGGTGTCGAAATAACAACGTCAATGCATAGCTCGAGTTTAAGCGTTTTTATCCCTTAAGATCTTGGGCCTTAGTTCTTCTAATCTTCACTTGTATCACTCTTAAGCTTCCTTAAACTCCACCATAGTCCCCTAAGATCCATCTCTTCCATGCTTGTTTACCTAAAGATCTGCAAAACCGAACAAAACAAACGCAACTACCCGAAAACACTAGATCATAGAAACTAACCTAATACTAACTAAAACTAAGTAAAACTTATGCAAAGTCAACATAAAACATGCATTTAAACTACACCTATATGCAAGCTATCAATAGGAAAGTCCCTTTACGTTTTTCGATAGTTTGTTTCATTTTTAGAATTTGGAGAATTTAGGTATTGTGAGCACGTCACAGTAAATAACTTGTTTCTTTAAAATTTCATTGCTGATAATATACAGTTGTGAATTACTTTTATGGTGGATGGAGTATCATTTTAATCAGCTTTAAATATATGTGTTGTTAGTGTATGGGGTCAAGAAACATATTTTGCCTATTTGGTTCTTGAATTTGTGTCCGCTTACATATGGTGGATTTGCATAATGGCTATTATGGAATCATGTAATATTATTGTAATGGAGCTAAAAGTCAGCATTTTCAACCCGTTGGGTCAACCCGAACCCGAGTCAAACCCGATCGACTCGAACTCGATCAACCCGAAAATTTTATTACTCGATTCGATCTAAAACCGATCCACCCGAACCCGATCCGACCGACTCATTTGACACGTCTACTTTCTATGAACTCAAAAATTACTCTAAATATTTGTTGGCATATTATTATTTACTTATATTATGAATTTAAATATTAATTAATACATGAAAGTCAAAAAATTTAAATTTTCGGATTTTCAATGCCAAAAAAAAGGGAATACATAGCAAGATGATTAAATTCAACCCACCCAATTACAAGAAATGCAAGACCATTTGACTATTTTTGGAGGTAAATATAGCCAAAATACTCAAATTTTTATAAAACATGTCAAATATAGTTAAAATGGATGTCTATATATAGAGAAAAAATCAAGAATTATCGTCAAAAAAATTATTTCATTAAAATGACCCAAATGATATATTTTACATTTCTCACAAACCATAAAGAAAATTACATAGCCTTTCATAATCTATCACTTATCACAAATATAAGACATGCTATTTGCGCCAATCATAGTCGTCCACCTCACTTGAAATCATTAAAAAAAGAAGAGAAAATGGTATGTAGCATCGATGCTTTCTTTGTAAAAGCAAGCATCACACCTCCATTTGAACCCTTTTCAAATAAAAAAGTATTAAATCCAAGCATCTTTATTATTTCAACCCACCCATAAACTTGCTCTAAGAGCGAGTTTATCCATGGCTCCGAAGCATCTCTCTTTTTACTCACTTTTAATTTCTCTCTCTTCCACATCATACAAGCATCCCTCTTTTTTTTATCATTTTATCAATCAACTCTCAAATATCCCAATTCTTTCATATAAAACTACATATATATTCTTTCATTTCATATTAATTATAAATATTCCCTTTCTATCAACTCAAAAATACTCTAAATATTTATTGGCATATTATTATTCTTAAATTATAAATTTAAATTATTATTTAATACATGAAAGTCAAAAAAATTGAATTACGGGAATACATTACAAGATGATTAAATTCAACCCAACACATTACAAGAATTGCAAGACAATTGACTACTTTTGGAGGTAAATGTACCCCGAATACTCAAATTTTTATAAAGCATGTCAAATATAGTCAAAATGGATGTCTATAGATGGAGAAAAAAAATCTAGAATTATCGCCAAAAAAATATTTTATTAAAATACCCAAATGGCAATATTTTACATTTCTCATAAATAATCAAATACAAAGCCTTCCAAAATCTGCCACTTGTCAAAACACAGGGACATGCTATTTACACCAATCACAATCGTCCACTTCACATGAATTCGATAAAAAAAGAGAGAAAATGGGATGTAGCATTGATGCTTGCTTTGTAAAAGCATACATCACACCTCCATTTAACACCTCCATTTACTTCACCTCCATTTACATCACACCTCCATTTCAACCCACCGGTGATAAGAGCAAGTTTGTCCATGGCTCCCAAGCATCCATCTTTTTTACCAACTTCTTTACTTTATCTCTCTTCCATATTATCCAAGCATTCCTCTTTCATTTTATCATTTTATCATTTTATCAATCAACTCTGAAGCATCCTAATTCTTTTATATAAAATTACAAATATATTCTTTCATTTCATATTAAATTATAAATATACACTTTCTATCAACTCATAAAATACTTTAAGTATTTATTGGCATATATAACAAGATGACTAAATCCAAACCACCAATTACGAGAAATGCAAGACCATGTCACTATTTTTGAAGGTAAATATAACCAAAATACATAAAGTTTTATAAAACATGTCAAATATAATCAAAATGGATGTCCATAGATAGAGAAAAAAATCTAAAATTATCACCAAATAAATTATTTTATTAAAATACCCAAAATAAAATATTTTATTTTTCTCATAAATAATCAAGAAAATTACATAGCCTTTCATAATCTGTCACTTGTCACAAATCTAGGACATGCTAATTGAACCAATGACAACCGTCCACCTCACCTGAATTCAATTAAAAAAAGAGAGAAAATGGGATGTAGCATCTATTGAGAGGGATTTACTTGACAACAAATAAATTTATAGTCAAGACCTCGCTGAGTATAGCAAAGTCAGGATCGTCCACGAGAAGCGAGGTTGTGTCTAATTACTAAACTAAAAAGCAAAAGAGAAAACAATGCAAAGAACAAAGCAAGACAAAACAAAGTAACCAAACAAGCACACTGGAAGGGGTCGGTACCGACCTTGTCAAGGTCGATAACGAGGTGCAAATTCAGCAGAAAAACTAAGTAAATAGAAAAAAAAAGAAATCTACATCTCGGTACCGACCGAGGAAGGTTCGTTACCGAAGTACTTGGAATTAAAACTCGACTCACAAGGGAAAAATCTTGGATAAAGGTCTACCATAACATAATCATGCAATTTCAAACAATATGAATCATAAAAATCATGCCTTTAACATAAAGTTATCAACTTTCATTGAATAAACAAGCAAATCAATCAACTTTTATAAATCAATTCACTTAATCCACTTATTTTGATCTAAAGTTTTCAACTGCCATCTCAAACTTTATCTCTATTCATCTCCATAACTTTCTCTTCAATCAAGTTATAAACATAAAATGCTTCAACTTTCATCAAAGCTTTTGCACAAATAAGTAGATCGAAGATTAGATAAAAGGGCATTCAATTCATTCAACATATCATCATTCATGCACAATCATGTTGGGTTTCTAACCCCAACTCTAGAATAAGAGACTACTCACTCATCATAATTGAAGACAACTAAATTAAATTAAGAAGAAAAGAGAAGCTTACAACCGAATCCAAACAAAACTTGTCCTCCAAGAAAACTCCACAAAATTGTCCTCCTCTTCTCTCTCTCTCACGCCTCCTCTCTCTTCTACCATAAAACCAACTTTAATGATTTACCCCTCCAAAACTTAAACTAGGACAAGAGTATTTATCATTTCATAGCTTAGTATAGGTTATTACAATTTGTATCAATTGGTGCTTTCTTGAACTTTGCACTCACCATGTCCAACGAAGAAGATACTTCGCAGGTTACCAATAATGAAACTGACATCCGATAACTCCTGCAAAATTTGTTTCTTATGCGGAATACTTGTTTATTATTATTTTTATTTATTTTAGTGTTGAAAAGATTAGGTTGACCAAATTCAGCCTATAGCATCCTTTCGGACAAGGACATGAAGCGTTGAGTGTGTCTGAATTTGATTTGCACTACAAGAATGACATAGTCCCGAATCAAAGACGTAGTCCCGAATCAAATCAACAACCTCTTATTACAGTCACGAGGTATATGTGAGAATCTAACTACCTCAAACGACTGCATTAACAAAAGTGTATCTGAGATTAACATTTCAATCTGTCATGGATATGATCTACTTCCCTGTAATGCTTGTATAACAATTAGACTAACTCCATCGATCTGGATCTTGGACAAATTCGTTTTCAGAGCTTCACAAACTACTTCATACATGCCTATTGATTCTGCTTGAATTGTACTCCAGTGTTCACTTGCAAAAGCATTTATCGAAATATTACTCCCATTATGACCTGCATAATATATCCTGTTGTTGCCAATCCATCTCGTTGTTTAGATCCATCAAAATTTAATTTTACAAATCCACGTTCCGGTTCATGCCATTTCTTAACTTTCCTTTTAGATATCCTTTTTACTGGTGTATCAGTATGGTTAAATACTGTTCTATAGTTCTAGCTGATCCATTATCATTTTCTTAACTTTCATTATCATTTTCTTGTACTTTATTCCAACTCATTAATTGTAATTTTATAAATTCTTCTATAGTTCTAGCTGATCCATTCAAAGACTGGTTAAATACTGTTCGATTTTTATATACCATATACTCCACCATGCTATAATTAATTCATTAAATTTATGTGATTTCATTAACTTTTTCAATTTTTCCAAGATTTCAGGCATACTTTGATCATTTCCTAAAATATTTAGTATGGATTGTACAAAAACATTATCAATTTTACTCAAAGCTTGCCTCGTAAAAGGACATTCCATTAAAATATGCCGACTTGTTTCATTTGAGCTGGAGCATAACGGGAATTCTGGATTTACCGCCATGTGGCGTCGAATACATGTTTATTATTGTTTCTTTATAGATTGATTTCTTTCTAAAATTTCTTAAAATTTCTCATTTTACCTATAAAAGAAAAGATGTTTACTTCACTTTTATTTTATTTTTTTAATATTTAATTTTCTTAATTTAAAATCATAACTAGTTATTTTACAATAACTTCTACTTTTCTTTTTTTAGTTTATATTTTCTTAATTTAAAACCATACATTATCTTGTATTTTTCTTTTCTTTTTCCTTTTTGTTATTTTAATTAAATAATTAATTTCGTAATTTTATTAATGCTATAATTTCACATAATTAAAGATTTTGCAAAAAAATTCATTTAAACCAAAATATAAAATAATAAAATATTTATTGCAAAAATATCCACAAGAATATATTTTGTAATTTGGTAAATACCCTTGCAAATACCTTAATTTTCTTTATGGTAATACACGTTTTTATGGTAAAAACTAAAAAGAGAAGATAGTGCTCATTCTACTGTTCATTTGGGTTAATTTTGTCTTGTTTTCCTCTTTAAAAAATAGAGACTCTCACGTTTTTATGGTGCTAATTAGAGCTGCCAAATGGATCGATTAGGTTGGGTTCGAGTCCGGTTTTTTCGGGTTCGGGTTGAGTCGGGTTTCGGATTTTAACGGGTCATTGGTTAAATCGGGTCGGGTCGACCCAACAGGTCAATTAAATCAAATTTTTTACAATTATTAAGTTATTATTTAATTTAAAAAATATATTTAACAATAATCTATTATTTTTACATATTTTAATAATAAAATATATTATAAATTTTAAAATATATTATTTATATTCTAAAAATATAAAAAATCTGGTAAACCCAACGGGTTTCGGTAATGAACCCAACGGGTTTCATGTCTATCGGGTTCGGTTTATTATGGATTTCGGGTTCAAATTTTCGGATTTTGATCCTAAAATTTTCGGGCGATTATGACAGCAGTAGTACCTACTATGGTAGTGAGGACTGAGGAGTGAGGCCGTTCATTTGCGTTTTGTACTGTGTTCTGCTTAAAATCTGTCCCCATTGCCTGCCGGCCACGCACCTCCGCACAATCCAACTTATCCTCTCCGACTCCGGCTCTTTGACATTTATGGTAATTTTAATACATGTGCTCTTTTTTCCTTACAGAAGTCAGAACTCAGAAGTGGATGGATAATTAAGGCTGGCTTGTACTAGACAAATACGGAGTAGTTTAATATTTGCCTATGAAGTTTCAAAATTTCCACAACTTCATTCCAAAAACTGAATTTGAAACTCGCTAGGGATTTTGGGTTATCTTTTTTTCCCCCTAACGATATGAAGTATTAACCCCACTTAGAGGTACAGAACAAATTGTAAATGGTGCATGGAAAGAATAGTAAGTAACTATGACCTGCTAACCAAAATTGTGCACCTAGCAAGTAAAAACCATCCCCCCTCTCAGTTTCTACAGATCGGGGGTTAGACAGGGCCAGTGCAATTCTGCCATTGAAGGTGGTGGATGCTCTCAGAAATTAAAGAAGCCCAGAACTTAGAACAACCTCTAGCAGCAAAAGCAAGCATATACAAATTAAATCTGGTTTTCACCTACAAATGAGACAAATATTCCAATTATAACATATAAGCAAATACTTGAATGAAGGTGTTTTTACACCAGTAAACACAAGGGAAACGTAAATTTAGGACTAGGTATAGTTACATGAGTGATGGATTCATCAACAAAATTCGCCAAAACGTTTTTATGGTGCTATGGTAGCGAGGACCATTAATTCTAGTGTTCACATTTGCGTTTTGTCTTGTTTTCCTCTTAAAATCTGTCTACATTGCCGGCCACGCACCGCCACACAATCCAACTTATCCTGTTTACCTCCCCTCGTATTCAAATTATATCAGCCTTTTCCCATTCTTTCTTCCTTTCTCTGTTTTGAATGTGAATTCACGAGGCAAGGAAGGGTTCAGTAGAGAAGAGGGCACAAAGGCATTTTAGCTTTTGTATTTCTCAACTTTCAACGGTTAAATAAATAAATTATGAGTAATGATCATTGTTCTTCAAAAGAATCCAATGCCAACGGCTAACTTTAGGAGTTAGGAGCACCTAAAAATACACTGTATATAACCATTCATGTTCAGAACCCTACCAATTTACCATTAATAACATATGTACCCCATTGGCAGTAGAACAAGGACCATTCTAGTACTGTTCATCTGAGCCTCCCACGTTTTTATGGTACGTTAGTGTTCAGATGCAATTTGCCTTGGTTTGCTCTTAAAATCTGTCGCCATTGCCAGCCACGCACCTCGGGACAATCTAACTTATCCTCTTTGGCTCTTTGCCTCGCCGCGTATTCAAATTTATTGCCTCGCCGCGTAAAGACGAACTCCAATCTCTCCAAGCCTTTCTCCTCCTAGCCAATAGCCAATAGCCAATATCCATGGAAGTACAGGAAATCAAGCTCCGCCTCGCAGACCCCACTTCCCTCGACACCCTCGCCTCCGTTCTCTCCCCCTTCCTCGTCCGCACTCACCACCAACACAACCTCTTCTTTGACGGCGCCCGATCCCAGCTCGGCTCCCGCAGCGCTGTCCTCCTCCTACGCTTCTACGGCGAAACATGCTTAGTCTGTCTCAAGGCGAACGCCGTCCTCATAGACGGAGTCAGCTGTGTGGAACAAGACGGCGAGGAGCTGGATCCCTCGATTGGCCGGGCCATATGCGAAGATCCGTGCTTGATCGCGTCATACTCAGAACAGTCTAGGGTTTTGAGTAGGGTGACAGCGGAGTTTGGGGCAGGAGACGGCAAGTATGTTTGTCTGGGAGGGTTTAAGAATGTTAGGAGGGTTTACGAGTGGCAAGGGCTGAAGCTGGAGGTGGACGAGACCTCATTCCCTTTTGGAACTCAGTATGAGATTGAATGTGAGAGTGATCAGCCTGAGAGAGCCAAGGAGATCATCGAGGGCTTCTTGAGGAAGAATGAGATTGCTTATTCTTACTCTAACATGTCCAAGTTCGCCATTTTTAGAGCCGGAAAGCCACCAGCATTGCCTGTGAGCTAGTAGCCTTGATTCATCATCATACTGTATAAGATCGATGATATTATTGTTACCTTACCTGATTCTTTAAATATGCAGCAATTACCATCACTATCACTGTTTCTTTTGTTTCCTATTATCAGTTAATCGCGATTAAGCCTTGAGTTTTTTTTCTCATGCCACTGATGCCGCCGTAATATTTATTATATAGCTTGTTATATTCTGGATATGAAATGCTTTTTTCTATTCATGCATGTTAAACTATCGTACGTGTTAATTAAATTATGTGTTTATTTTTGTAGGTCACTGATTGAAATCACCAACAAGAAGAAGTTTGGCCCATAACTGCATTATGAATAAGAAGACGTATTAAACTTTATGTATGTAAGGGTGATCTGTTAAGTTACCCATTGATGTACTTTTCTTGACCAAAAAAATATATAAAACTGAGTTGCAATTTATTTCCGTCGAATGCTTTAATTTTTCCAAATTTGAGGTTTAGGGTTATTTCCTTGGCATTTTAGTTGGAATCTTCAAATCTAAAATGTTCGTGGTTGGATCAACTAGGTGTAAATTTTTTTTGCATAAATGGTGCTATGGTATTAGCTCTCGTTTCATTCAACATTAAATTCACATGAAGTAGATTTTTCCCAAGAAGTTGTTTTAATTATGTGTTTGGTTTACAAAATAAATACTCCTTCCATTCTATTCTATTTGACATTTTAGAACAATTCACACATATTAAGAAATTCATTGAAAATATAAAAATATTATTGAAAATCCAAATTTTTCTATATATAATCAAAAATTAATTACTAACCCATCCTTAAATCCAGTAGAATGAAAGAAAAAAATCAATACTAACACTTTCAACACATTAATTAAATAAATACTCCAACATGACAAGTTTTAATGAACACGATTTTAGCTCTAAAGTGTCAAATAAAATAGAACGGAGGGAGCATAAATATAGTTCTCACAAATTCACACTTCATACAAATCACACGAATTTGCATTTACCAGGGTAAGGCATGTAAGATGCAATTCCTATATACGATTTTAAATAGAAATTTTTTAATTTCTATTTAAACAAAATCAATTAATTTTTAACCAAACAATTTTTTGTTTTCCATGAGTTTCAATTCTCATGAAATTACTTCCTAGAAATTTAATGATGGGAACCGGTCCTAGACTAAAATTGATGACGACGAGCCCAAGTCTACCGAGACATTGGCGTCCGCCTTGTATTCCGACCTAACTACTATTATATTTATTATTATATTTACGGTTTTTCTAATCTATGCCCTAAGAGCATAGGTTAAAAATACTAATAAAGGAAACTAAAACCCTATTAGGAAGTTAATAAACCATTTTAAGAAAATTAATTAATCAAAGTACAAACTTATAAGAGATTGTCTTTTTTAGGATCTTAACCTATGCCCTTGGGGCATATGTTTGAAAAATCGTTATATTTATTATATTTTCTATGTTGACATGTTTCTATTTATAATTAGTTTCTATTTATATTTCAGCTATTACTATTTTTGGGCGTGTGTCATCTTATGCTTAAGAGACAGGCCCGATAGTTAGAATATGTCCATTAGCTAGCCTAGTTAGGTTTTGTATTCTCTATTTAAAATTTAAAATACTCAATCATAACTATAACCTAAAGCGGAGGTTAAAAAAATTATTAAATGACACATATCACTTTTAGATTGGACCACACCACCCTTTTTTTTTAAAAATAATCTTTTATTTTTGGATATGATAAATTCTTATTCATGTTTTTAGAATATAGGATAGAAAATTCCATTATTAAACAATCTTTTATTTTTAGATATGAATAGATATGAAGATTTTTAGGATATTTTTTATGCCAGCTAGAATATTTATTTTATTTTTAGATAGAATCGTTTTTTAATTACGATATCTTAATTGAATAGTTATCTTTGTAACCGTATATTACTAGCAATCTCCTTGCCAATTTGGTTATCATTACGGAGTATAATCCAATCATTTGTTACCTTATATGAAAAGATCTTGATAATTGTCTTATCTTCTTACGCAGATCATAAGAAAAATTTATATTTAAGCATTTTCACAAATATTTTTCTCGGATAATAAACATATTTGAAAATATTTTATTTTAAATAATTTATTTAAGAAAAACCAATACAAGGTACGGAAATACATACTAGTATACTCTAAGTTTATTAGGCTTAGCTATATACGAATTGCGTTTTGTGAATTCAGAGTTCTCTTCCCTAAGGCCTATGTGTCACACTTTTCTAAACCCTAAACGCCCTCCTCGGTCGAGCCCCCTTGTCAGCCCTAGGATTCGGACTCGATCCGATCCTTTCTTATTACTTCCCTCACGAGCCATCATGTGGTTCCCGCTTATCCCGGTTCTGTCCTGTTGGAGAAGATTCGAGGCCCTTCCGAGTCTAGATCGAGCACCCGAGCAATCCATCCGAAATATGAAACGCATCAATTGGTATTAGAGCCCAGGTGGCTCGATGAAGGCGTCCTTATCCGACTCCACCGTTCAACGACCGTCGTCCGGTTCCCCGCCACCTTGCACCCGCACAACCCTTAGGGATGCACATGGGGGCGGGGCGGGGCGGGAAATGCATTCCCGGCCGACCCCATACCAGTCACACTATTAGGCCCCCCTCCCCGCCCCGCCCCCATCTAATCAAGAAGGGAATAGGGTAAGGAATCCCCGTCGGGTATCGGGTTATTAACGGGGTCCCGTTTATTATAAAAGAATATTTTAAACTTTATAAAAGTTACAAATATCAAATTTAATAACATTAATCTTAAATTTCATATTATAATTTGTAGATATACTAGTGTAAGGACCAGTAACTTGTACGAGTTTTATTAAATATAAATAAAATAAATAAATAGTTCAAGAGTATAAAATTTTGTATTATGGATTTATTTATTTTTCTTAAAAAATAGGTTAATAATGGATTTTATATCCTATATTCTAAAAACATGGATAAGAATTTATATTTATAAACTAAAAAATAAAATAAAAATTCTAGTATTTGTATGATAGCATAAAAAATATCCTAATGATCTTCCTATCTATCATATCCAAAAATAAAACATTGTTTAATAATGGGATTTTCTATCATATATTCTAAAAACATGGTTAAGAATTTACATTTATAAACTAAAATTAATGGATATTTTGCCAAAGATTAGTTTTAAAAAAAAGGTGGGGTGGTCCAATCTAAAAGTGACATGTGTCATTTAATAATTTTTTAACCTCCGCTTTAGGTTACAGTTATAATGATATGATATGAATGATATAAGCTTTTAAAAGCTTTTTTAACCTCTTCTTCGGCTCTTCGCCAATGGACGGAGGGAATGACTTATTATGGAGGAAATTAGGTCAGAGTTATCGGCGTATTGGAACTTGAAAGTGTCAATTATGATTTTCCTTTATTTATTTATTGTAAATAAAATTTAAAAAGAAAAGAAAAAATGTAATTTGCTTTACTTAACGAAGAAAATGACGTTTTTCGTTAAAATGGGTGGTTAAATGCACATAATTACAAATAAGGAGTGATTAAGTGTAAAAAAAATATAAGGTGAGGTTGATTGCAATAAGTGGGGTGGTTAAATACAATTTTCCCTTATATTTAAAATCTATTATTATTTTATGTTTTATAAATTAAAATTTTTTTAAAAAAAACATATCGGTATATGTAGCGGGGATTCTCGACGGATAGTACATTCTCCGTCCTCGCCCCGTTTTAAATCGGGAATACGAAATTGATCCCCATCCCCGCCCCATTCCCCATTGAGTCGGTAAATCCCTACCCCTATTAGGTGCGGATCCCCGCAGATTCCCGTCCCCACATGTTTTTTTCCATCTGTAACCACCCTCCATCACCCTCATAAGTGCGGTATTATTAAAAAAAAAGAATTCGATCGGCTAAAAAACAAAAAACAAAAAAACAAGATTTCCCATCTGTTACAAAATAAAATCACGATCTGATTTATTGCCCATATCCGAATTTATACCTTTTTCGCGTATCCTGCTCGTGACATTGTGCGTGTTTGAGATCATTGCCAACGTGATTTTTTTATTGTCATTGTTTGCCTAAATAAACCCACTTGCCTTTTCTACCAAAAAAATAAACCCACTTGCCTTTCTCTGTGCAGGAAGATCTTGCATTGCACGAGATTCGTTTTAATTTGGTTGAAATATAATAACTATTATCTAAAATGGAGGTTAAAAAAATTATTAAACGACATATGTCACTTTTAGAATAGACCACATCACTTTTTTTTAAAATTACTTTTATTTTATTTTTGAATATGATAAATTTTTATCCATGTTTTTATAATATGTGATAGAAAATTCCATCATTAAACAATCTTTTATTTTTGAATATGATAGATAGGAAGATCATTAGGATATTTTTTTTATTTTTCGAAGAAAAAATTCATAATACAATTTTTTTTTACTATTTAACTATTTATTTATTTTATCTAAACTTAATAAAACTCGTACATGGTACGGGCCCTTACACTAGTTAGTTACGATTTCATTGGTGAAATTTTTACCATAAGAAAAAAAAAAGACAGTTGCTCAAGTTATAAAAAATTAAAAGCCGAGCATATAAAAAAAACAGAGATTAGACATTTTATTAAAAAAAAGAGTTTTATATATATTTTTATTTCGGCCTAGGAATGATTGTTAGTTGGTAGGAATTTTGTGTAATTCTATACAGGAGTGAGCCATGAATTGACCCTTATGTTCGAACCTCCATTGGGATCCACCACCCCGAAGAGTTCACAACTTGCCACCCCGACAAGTGCCGCGTGGGCATCCCCACTGGGTTCCACCACCGAGACTTCCACATGACCAACATGATTTCTCTCCAGCATCGACTCATCGTCGGTGTTCATATTACAATGACGAGTTTTATGAGTTCAGGTGCCCATCCAGACCGGTTTACTATCATGTCGAACCCTTGAAGATGCCGTTTGCGGCACCGCCGACACAATCTTGTTTAGCCAGGACGCGCTCGAGCCATGTCGAGACGCGGTCGCGCCCCCCATGACGCGACCGCGCCTCACCCTCCCTAGCCCGAGTAATTTCGACAATGACCACTGTTTTCAAAGCGCGGGCCACGACCCCCATGATGCGGCCGAGCACCCCAGTGCCAGCCCGCACCGTTCCATGCAAGCGTCGATTACGTCGATGACTCCCCTGGCTCAAGAGATTGCAACCCTAAGGGAGGAAATGGCCCTGTTCCGAGCCAAGCTCGACGCCGCTGCATCATTGATTGATGATGCGGCTAAATAGCAGTCCACACCTGTGGATTTTCAGGCCGAGCCCATATGGGATAGCGAGCCCGTTTGGGATAGTGAGCCCGTCTTGGATGAGCCGAGTTTGCCGCTTCTGTCGCCTTGTCCGATGCCTTTGCTCCCCACAACAGCTGAGCCACCGCCTATGATTTTCGCGCCCGTACTTTACTTTGTGCCATCTTTAGAACCCGAGTTCGTTTTTCCCATTATAGACGTTCTAAACGTCGACACCGAGCCCGACGATGTCTTTGTGCTGCCTAATGATCTCCTCCTCTCCCCGAACCATCCGAGCTCGAAGCGAGGACACTTCGATTCTAAGGGAGGGAGAATGATGTGATCCTGTCCTTGACTGAGATCGATCATGATGAGCCTGAGTCTACCGAGACCTTGGCATCCGCCGTGGATTCCGACGTAACTCGTTAACATAATATTTATTATTATATTTGCTATATTTTCTATTTTGGCATGTTTCTATTTACAGTTAATTTCTATTTATATTTCGGTTGTTACTATTTTTGGGCATGTGTCATCTTATGCTTAAGAGGCTGACCCAATTAGTTAGAATAGGCCCATTAGCTAGACCTAGTTAGGTTTTGCATTCTCAATTTAAAGTACTCAATGTACTCTATACTTTTTACACTTAGCTATATACGGATTGCCTTTTGTAAATTGAGAGTTCTCTTCCCTAAGGCCTAGGTGTCACACTTTTCTAAACCCTAAACGATCTCTCTCGGTCGAGCCCCCTTGCCGACCTTAGGATTCAGACTCAATCCGATCCTTTCTTGTTACTTCCCTCACGAGCCACCCTGTGGTTCACACTTATGTTGGTTCCGTCCTATTGGAGAAGATCCGAGACCCTTTCGAGCTTAGATCGGGGACCCGTGCGATCCACCCGAAAGGCGGAACGCATCACTTAAGTTCTTGAAAATTGAATTCCCATGTTGAACCAAACGAGACCAAAGAATTAGGGAAAAATAAAATGTAAGAATGGGCGATCACATGAGAAATGGGAATGAATCTCATGCATTCCCCTAAAAAATCGACCTCAGAAATTATACATTTATTAAAAGAGGGTAAAAAACAGCATAACGATTTTTGTCAAATTATTTGCTTTTTTTCCAAAAATTCATTTATGAGAGGCGCATTTAACTTGTGCATTAGTTTTGCCTTGGATGTGTATCAAAACCAGTTGTTTGTGCATCGAGTTTTTGAAGCACATTTTACATATATTGTTTTCAAACCTTTTTTTTTTAATTTTTTGACCTTACTTATTTTTATGAATATATTAGTTAGCTAGTTTTTTTTTTTGCACATACCGTTACTTTCGATGAACATGCAAATAAGATGAATTTTCTTATTGTGTTGATGCACATATGATTAGTTTTGATGCACATGGATAGATAAGACATTTTTATGCATCAATATCACCTTGCATCAAAACTAGCTGTTTGTGCATCGAGTTTTTAATATTCATTTTGTATCAATTTTGAACTTTTTTATACTATTCTTTTTTTAACCTTAGTTATGTCACATGTGCATGTAAACAAAGAAAATATGAGTTACTTGTCCAGTTCTTTAAGGTAATTTCTCTCTCTACGCTCTCTCTATCTCTTTCTATGCTCCTTCTCTCTACCCGACAACGACCCTCTAAGATTATGCACCGAAAACCGCCTGTCTCCCTTGTATCCCCACCTCTTTGTGGACCACGACTCCAAGCCCAAACGTGCCCTTTGTTTCTCCCTCTCTCGTGCCTCCTTGCGTTTTTCCCTCCGAAAACCTGACCCGCCAAACCGGCTGCCATCACCGCCCCCGATCCAAATCTAGGTGACCATTTCCCTTTGTTGCAAGTTGTTGCGGCCTCCACCACAACTTGCATGACCGACGACCACTGTCCTACTTAGCGAATTCAGCGACCTCTCTATGTTGATAGGGTTTCTCGGCCAACAAATAAATTTGTAAGTCAAGATCCCGCTGAGTACAGTGGAGTCAGGATCGTTCCACAGGAAGCAAGGTTGTCTGTCTATCAATCTAATAAAAATCAAATAAAACCAAGCACAATCACTCACGAGATGCCTCGTTAACGACCTTGTCAGGATCGTTACCGAACCACCGAACACAAAAACACCAATTAACGAACTAATAAAATTCTAACTAACACTCGGTACCGAAACAAATATTCAGCAGCGAAGATTTATCAGAAATAATTCAATAAAAACAAATATCTTGGATAAGGGACACCACAACATAACCAAGCATAAGAATTCGTAAGAAGATAAGATCATGCCTTTAAATAGATAGAGTCATCAACTTTCATTGACTAGACAAGTAAATTAATCTATTTTCATAAACTAACTCATTCAATTGCTTGTTTTGGATCTAAAGCTTGAAACTTCCGTTTGCAAACAATATCAACCTTCAAGTTACTAACTTTCTCTTTCAATCAAGTTAAAACTCAAATTACCTCAACTCCCGTTTCGGTATTAAGCACAACAAACAACTTCAATAAAGATAAAAGGCATTCAAAACACTATCTTACTTCATCAAACATGCTCAACTATGCCGGGCTTAACCCCGACCCTAGAAAAATAGACTACTCACTACTCATGATAAACAAACTAAAAACTTCCATAAAAACAAACATTGAAACAAAAACTCAAACTTAAATTAATAACAAAAATATCGTCTTACAGAGAATCAGAAGAAAACCAAAACAAAACAATCACCGAACCACAAACTCGATCAACGAACCTCGGAAACCGTCGTCACGGAACCTCGTCACCGACTTCCGATCCAGCAGCCTCTCCTTCGGCCTTCCTTCTCCTCCAAAAACTAGCTCTAAAACTCTACTCCAAAATTAAGCCTCCCCCCCTTTCTATGCTAGATAGAAGGGTATTTATACTAGAAAATCCTAAAAAACTAAAAAGGCTAAAAGATAAAAACTTTCCTAAAAAGATAGAAATAAAATCTAGAAAGATATAAAACCCTTAAATACATATTCTAATAACCCATAAAGATTCTAAAAATATACTCAACCGATACGGAAATAAATTCCCGCTCAGGATCGGTGAATAATAAAATAATACTCCGAAATCTTCTTCTTCGTGGCCTCGTTAACGACCCTTCACAGCCTCGTTAACGAGCCTGGGGTTATGTTTTTCTTCAACACCTCCTCTCGATCTCTTGAGCTTCGACTTCTTAAATCTTGTACTTTTCCGTCCTTCACTGTGATGCTCCAAATTTAGCTCCATTTAGCTCCTTTCCTCGCTAAAACCTGCAAAATACACAAAATAGCGTAGATTCCACCCTTTTCGTAGATTTATGCAAAACTAACTAAAAACACTCAAAACTAAACCTAAACTAGACAAAATTAATCCTAATAAGCAAAGAAAACCTATCAAAACCTATACCAAAAATGCGAACATCAAAATACCCCATACTTAGACTTGCTTGTCCTCAAGCAATAATCAAGATATTAACCAAAACCAAAACAAATCATGCTTATCAAGACATAGCCATCTTCAAAAAGCAACATCTACACATAAGGAAATTATAGAAAAAGACTATTAACATCCTCACACATATATGCACTTAAATAGACATAAAATAATACAATCCAACCTCTCAAGGGATATAATGTGTTTCACTCCACTCTCATGTGTTTGGGCTTATAATTTCAATCTCTCAACTCATCCTATATACAAAAACTCATAGAAATTGGAACTTATATCACCAATACTCTCCACCCAAGATTTGTCAAAACAAGCAAAGAATCATCAAGAGAACTTAGGCTCAATGAAAAACTTCATAGAAGCTTCCATTCGGCCGGGTTGTAATGGGGCTTGGTAATAACAATAGGGCGTGGAAAATATTTTGGTCATGTGGTGCTAATAATATCCGGGAATCAAAGACTCCTAAAAACTCACACATAACATCAAAACTCTCATATAAAATAGCCAAACTCACTCTCATATTATGCACACTTATTTTCACTCACCCATTTATCATCCTAGAAAGTCTCATAATCAAAAATAAAAGAATCTCTTGATATTATTTTTAAACACAAATGCACTTCAACTTTTCCTCTTTCTCTTTCTCTTTTTTTTTTATTTCATTTTTTTCTCTTTTTTTTTTTCGTTGCCTCGTTAACGAACCCACAACCGGGTCATTAACGATCCACCGTATACATTTTCTTCCCTTCAAGCTTTATTTTGTGCATCTTTTTTATATCAAGAGACCTTTCTTACATAAAATAACAAAAGACTTCCAATCTACCCTTCCCAAATACCCTTTAATTCAAGCGAATAGAAACTCTTTTCTTTTCAACAAAACACAAGACTTCACCTCTCCAATCTAAGTCCTAATTCCCGGATAGGGTCAAGCTTATCTCGGCTAGGGAACAATTTTGTGGAGCTAAAAAAAAAAAGGTTTCAGGCCAGAATTGGTTATCAAAAGAAGGAATAATGTAAAGGTAGATAGGGGATAATAGGGCTCATAAAAATAAGTTCTCTATCATATGATCTTCACAAGTAATGAACTAAAAAAATCTTATAAGGGTCTCAAGAAATAGATAACCATCACAATTCCAAGACATAATATGCATACGGAGAGTAAATCACACAAAAAAGAAGAGGGATTTATAAATGTTCTCCCTATAAGGCCAAAAATTTCTCACAAGGTAAGTTTTGTTGGATTGCATCATCTATGATATAAAGTATATGTGCTCAATTTCATCTAATGCTATTCCTTTCTAATAAAACAATAATTTCAATTTTTAAGAATCCGGCTATACTTTCAAGACATGTTTGCAAGGAATTATATGATCAAACTAGTGATTGCTATCATAGAACTTTTTAAGAAGGAATATCTATCAATTCTAAACTCTTTTTTGAATTTTTCAAATTTTTCAATTTTTTTTTTTGAATTTTTGGTTTTTTCGATTTAACAAAAGTAACAACTACATAGAACATAAAAACACCTAGGACATAATTTTTCTACTTTCTTCCCACCCCATACTTAAAACTACAGTGTCCCCACTGTAAGAAAAATAACAAGAAGAGGGAAAAGAAATAGAAAAGAAAACAAAAAATTAAAAAGAAAAAAGAAAGACATAAAACTTACAAAAGTGGAAACAAGGAAAGGAAACTTCATCTTGAGCTCGATCAACGGTTCTGTGGAGGAAAATAGTGCTCAAAGTTCCCCATGAAGTCATACATCGTCCTCCAACGCTCAGCATCCTCCGCCTCTCTCTGACGTTGCCGCTCGTCCTCCCTCGACATGCGTGCGGAGTAGACGGTTTCCCATCTATCCATCCTCCGATGAATGTGATCGGTTTGGAGGTGAAGCTGCTGCATCCGTGCAGAAAGATCCTCGGCCAATGGTGGTGGTATGCTCGATCCTGTGTACTCGGGCTGAGGAGGTGGTGGGTAGTGAGGCTGGAAATGGTCTTGGTACATCACCGGGTGGTAAGGCATTAAGCCATATGCATGAGGGTCGACAGGAGCTGGTGGAGGGTCGACAGGAGCTTGCGGCACCTCGTTAACGAAGCTGGTTGCCTCGTTAACAGTGTTGGGCGGTGGCTGGAAATGGTCGTTAACGACCCTGGTTGGCTCGTTGACGAAGATGTTGCCTCCTAATTCCTCCGTCTCCATGTCTTCTTCGGTAAAGTTGAGCTCCTCAGTGTCGCCCTCGGTGTCGGCTTCCTCGGTATCATTGCCTACGACCTCGGTATCCTCTTTCTCATCTTCTTCTTCATATTCGTCCACATCATCCCGCTCAAACCGGGTGTGACATGGTCGAAGTGAGAGCTCATCCTCCGGTTTTGGCTCCAATGGGTAAGGCTGGCCCGTCCACACCTCGTACCAATTCGGTACGTAGAGTAGCTCGTACATGTCGAGGGAAGGTATGACGACTTGATCTCGAACCTTCACTTTGTAGCCTCCCTCGGCTTGCACGAAAATCCCGGCACTATACCAATAGTTCTTGTTGAGGAGTTGGGCGTGGGCCGGTGTGTAGCGGGTGAGATCCACTCCAAGATTCTTAGCCAAGAGGCTAACCAAATTGCCACACCACACCTCCTTGGACTTGTGGGACTTCTCGACGTAGTAGAGCCATTCGTACCCCAAATTCAAGGGGCCGGGCTCCTCGAAGAGGATGGTGCGGAAACAAGCGACCTCCGTCCTTGTAGACCGGTTCAACTCCTTCTTCGGCCAGAATAGTGCGGCGAGGACTCTCAAGATGATCCGGAAGATGGGGTTGACTATGGTTGCCCCGGATAGCGTCGCGGTGGAGGATTGAACTTCTCCGGTGATGTAGCTCCAAGTGCGGGTCACTCGGTAGTCCTTCAAGCTATAGTCTCTAGACGGGGTTGGGAGCTCCAAGATTGCATTGAACTCCGCCATGGTGAAGTCACGGTCCTCGTTACCGAGCCGGAACCGAATGCGTCCCGCCGAGATCTTTGCCGAGAAGTTGGTCTCCAAGGTGGCCAAGAACTCGGATGTGAGGGCCGGATAATGTGGCAAGCTCTCTTGCTTCAATAAGTGTGCGGCCCCAAGGATGACGAAGGCGTCCTTGACATCCGTGTAAATGCCCGTAGAGACGGCGCTAGACTTCGAGAACCATCGGGTGTAGTGGTCCTTCTCCAAGAAATCCCGGTAGCGCCGTACTTGGCTTTGACTGCTCAAAATCACATCGTCCACCCGGGGTGGAGATGGAGACCTGTGGTTCCTCCTCTTCTTCTGGGCTCGGGTAGCGGGTCTGCTTGAACTAGCCATGGATCCTACAAAATAATCGAAAAGTTTCCAAGATAAGATCCACTCAAAAATAATAGATATGAGACCCCATACTTGGTCTCAAAATTAACCTCGGAATTATTCATAAACTACCCAATTGGGTTGTTCACAAAGCTGGCCTCGGATCAAACATTAATGAAGTGCAGGGTCATTAACGAGCCTGGGTGGGTCGTTAACGACCCGCCGAGAGCAAAACCAGTAATTTCCGAAATTGAATCTACCTCTAATTCAGCACAAATCAAGCATGCAATCTTCTATTATTCTCCACAATTCCCTCATTGGTTAAAAGCACCCCATACTTACTCAATTACCCATCCCGAACATGCTAAAATTTTCCCGGAATTTTGACATGCAAAGTTCGAACTTTTAGATCTAGAACAAGAAAAATTCATGCTTTCTTAACTAAAGGGTTACAATAGTTAATCTATCATGAATAATCCTACCTAAAACATGAACAACTAAGCACAATCAAGAATTTTTAGAACGGAATTTAGGCATGCTCATCGATCTCCCTAAAAATCATGATTCAAGATATGAAATTTAACCCTATAGATAATTAATCATGCAAATTCAAGCAAGGGTTTAGAAATCATATCGGAGAACCGAAAATTAAAAGGACAAGGGTCGGAATCGGGGTAGGTTAACGAGCTCGTCGTCGACGGTGAAAGGCCTTCGAACTCCGGTAACGATGGCGTCTCCGGTGGTCGTTAGCGTGGGATTTCCGACTCGGTGGGAGAAAAGGGGAAGGGGCTTGAGAGAGTTTTGGGTTTGAGAGTGAATGTGGGAGAGATTGTGGTAGAATTTTGGGAGGGGTAGAAGGGTTTTTATAGGAGGGGTAAAGATAGAGGAGGTGGCGGCTAGGGTTAGAAAAGTTAACTAGGTTAGAATTACTTACCTGCCCCGTATTGTGACGAATCGGGTCGTCCGAAATGGGTCGTTAACGACCCTGGGTGGGTCGTTAACGAGCCACCGTAGCCTCCTTGAGTGAATTTCGACCCCTTTTTTCCTGAAATCTTGTTAGCTCAAAAAATCTTATTTCTATCCTATTTAAACTAAAAAAGAAAATAAAAGAAAGCTAGGAAATAATCTAAAAGAAAAATAAAATGAAAATAAAATAAACTAAACCTATTCTAAAAAGCGGGTTGCCTCCCGTAAGCGCTATGTTTAACGTCGTTAGCCCGACGAGCTCTCTTGCTAGTCTCATGGTGGTTCATGTCTGGCCATGTTAGGGTCTTGAGATACCTTGCCTGTAGCTTTACTGCCTCTGTACACTTGAATTGCTAAATTAGGACATTCTTCTTCTATCAGTAAGCTCGATATCCCTGGGTTATTGGTGTAGTCCGCAAGCCAAGGTGGTTTGGACTTTTCTGTAACCTCTGTAGTAGGGCCTTTGTGCATGGGAGCATCATTGATCGGCAGATGTGGCTCGGTAGGGGCTGTGGTGTCTAGTTCGGGTTGAGTCAACTCTAGTTGTGCCACTCCAATTGGGTCGTTAGCTTTCTGATCTAAATTGAATTCCACCCGTTCCTCTCCTATATCAAAAGTGAGGAGTCCCTTACGCACATCAACTCTTGCTCCTGCCGTGTCTAAGAATGGTCGCCCGAGAATTATGGGGACATGAGGGTCTTCAGGCATATCAAGGACAATAAAATCATTCGGTATGAAGAATTTCCCGACTTGAATAGGGTAATCGTCCACTACTCCTGTTGCTTTGACACTTGACCCATCTGCCATGTACAGATTCATATCCATTGGTTCCAGTGGTCCCATATTGGCTTTAGACCAGATTGAGAGTGGAACAAGACTAGCACTGGCACTAAGATCGCATAAAGCTTTGAACTTGTGGTTGCCTATGTTGATTGTGATTGCAAACCTCCCAGGATCTCCAAGCTTTTCTGGAAGAGCTATGGATCTGACCTCATCTTGCAGCTCTGTAATAGATCTTTTCCTGCTAAGAATATCTTTCAAGAATTTTGTGTAAGCCGGCATTTCGCTTAGGACCTCAGCGAATGGGATGGAAATATTAATGCCCTGAAGAATCTTAACGAAACGCTTGAACTTACTCTCAGTAGAGTCCATAGATTTCTTAACTGGAAATGGAAGAGTTTTCACCATTCTCGGAACCAAGTTAGGCTCGAGAGGTGAGAGTACCGGGTCGACACTGGGGTCGTTCGGTGTCCTCGGCGGGTCGTTACCGACCCTGGTGGGGTCGTTAACGAGCCTGGGATTGAGAGGAGGACTCGGTTTAGAAAACTTACCTGGGTTGGGCTCGTCAGGAATTCTCGGAGCCTCGTCATCCTGGCTTGTAGGCTCGGTACTAGCTCTCGCTGGCTCGTTAACGAGCTGGCTGGCGAGATCTTGTTCCTCCTTCTCTTCAGCTTGAACTCTCTCCGGTAGTGTCTTCCTGCTTCTAAGGTGTACTGCTGCTATTTGGCCTTTAGGGTTCTCTTCGGTACGACCCGGGAGTTGCCCTTGTGGTCTTGGAATCCGTGCAGCAAGGTCTCCTAGTTGGGAATCAACACTCTTCTTCCAAATATCGAACTCTCCCCATCTTTTATCCAATCCATTGATGCCCTCTTTAATCTCTTGAGCCCATGATGGTGTCTCCTGATGGCCTGGAGGTCGATATAGTGCAGGTCGTCTATCTTGCGGGGGCCCTGTGTAATTATGATTTGCATTCTGATTGCCCCATGATTGATAGTTGTTCGACCTGTCATTGTAATTAGGCTGGTTCCTGTAGGGTCCTCTCATGTAATTCATCTCAGCTATCGTCTCAACGGTTCTAACCTGCTCAATGTTAGTGCAAGCAGAAGTACTATGCGCAGAAGAACCACATTCTTGACATGATTGACCTCATCTTGTAAGAATTGATTTTTAACATCGGGGTCAACTTCATCTCGATTGGGCACATAGAGACGTTTTTGAGTTTGTGGAGCCTGCTGGGTTCCGTACATAGCATCGTAATTCGCCAGCTTGTCCAACAGTTCCCACGCCTCTGTCGGGTTCATCTCTATAAAACCGCACGCAGTATGCGTGTTGATGCGGTTCTTGGTCTCTGCGTTGATACCCTGGAAAAGGATTTCTTGCAATACATATAATGGTTGCCCATGAGTAGGGCATTGTCTAAGCATCTCCTTAAATCTTTCCCATGTTTCAACAAATGTCTCATTAGGCAACTGGTGATAAGAGGTGATACGTTTCCTTAACTCCGTTCCCTTAGCAGGAGGGAAAAACTTTGTAAGAAATTGATCATACAAAGCTTTCCAAGTCCTGATAGACTTAGAAGGTAGGCTCTCTAACCAGTTCAGGGCCTTTCCAGTAAGTGACCATCTAAAAGCTTTTAACAGAACATATTCTAGTGAGACACCTTCAACAACTATGGTGTCACATAAATCAAGAAAATTTCTAATATGTTCCATAGGGCACTCAGCAGGTTTCCCTTCAAACTGAGCCCGTTTAATCAAGGATATAAATTGGGACTTGATCTCAAAAGGTTTCTCTATCGCAGGAAGCACAATAGGAGATTCTGGCACCCTCAGTTCCGGATGCATGTATTGCTTGGCATTCCTTGGATAGGCGTTTAGCTCTTCTTGCAGTCGAGCCTTGTCTGCATCAGCGCCATCCTTCTCGGCTCTTAATGCCTCCATCTGGGTCCGGAGGATCTCTAGCTCTCGAGCCATCTCTTCAGCTGTGGCCATGGCTCGGTTTTCTCGGAGTCGTCGGTGTAGGGAACGTTCGGGTTCTGAGTAATAACTGGAGCTATCAAACTGAAGCCTTCTTCGTCCTACCGGCATACACTGAGAAAACAAACAAAGAAAACAAAAATTAAAAACAAAAACGGGGTCGGGCTAGTCCCGATCCCAAAGATAAACTAACAACTCGTTGCTTCCCCGGCAACGGCGCCAATTTGTTGATAGGGTTTCTCGGCCAACAAATAAATTTGTAAGTCAAGACCCCGCTGAGTACAGTGGAGTCAGGATCGTTCCACAGGAAGCAAGGTTGTCTGTCTATCAATCTCATAAAAATCAAATAAAACTAAGCACAATCACTCACGAGATGCCTCGTTAACGACCTTGTCAGGATCGTTACCGAACCACCGAACACAAAAACACCAATTAACGAACTAATAAAATTCTAACTAACACTCGGTACCGAAACAAATATTCAGCAACGAAGATTTATCAGAAATAATTCAATAAAAACAAATATCTAGGATAAGGGACACCACAACATAGCCAAGCATAAGAATTCGTAAGAAGATAAGATCATGCCTTTAAATAGATAGAGTCATCAACTTTCATTGACTAGACAAGTAAATTAATCTATTTTCATAAACTAACTCACTCAATTGCTTGTTTTGGATCTAAAGCTTGAAACTTCCGTTTGCAAACAATATCAACCTTCAAGTTACTAACTTTCTCTTTCAATCAAGTTAAAACTCAAATTACCTCAACTCCCGTTTCGGTATTAAGCACAACAAACAACTTCAATAAAGATAAAAGGCATTCAAAACACTATCTTACTTCATCAAACATGCTCAACTATGCCGGGCTTAACCCCGACCCTAGAAAAATAGACTACTCACTACTCATGATAAACAAACTAAAAACTTCCATAAAAACAAACATTGAAACAAAAACTCAAACTTAAATTAATAACAAAAATATCGTCTTACAGAGAATCAGAAGAAAACCAAAACAAAACAATCACCGAACCACAAACTCGATCAACGAACCTCGGAAACCGTCGTCACGGAACCTCGTCACCGACTTCCGATCCGGCAGCCTCTCCTTCGGCCTTCCTTCTCCTCCAAAAACTAGCTCTAAAACTCTACTCCAAAATTAAGCCTCCCCCCCTTTCTATGCTAGATAGAAGGGTATTTATACTAGAAAATCCTAAAAAGCTAAAAAGGCTAAAAGATAAAAACTTTCCTAAAAAGATAGAAATAATCTCTAAAAGATAGAAATAAAATCTAGAAAGATATAAAACCCTTAAATACATATTCTAATAACCCATAAAGATTCTAAAAAGATACTCAACCGATACGGAAATAAATTCCCGCTCAGGATCGGTGAATAATAAAATAATACTCCGAAATCTTCTTCTTCGTGGCCTCGTTAACGACCCTTCACAGCCTCGTTAACGAGCCTGGGGTTATGTTTTTCTTCAACACCTCCTCTCGATCTCTTGAGCTTCGACTTCTTAAATCTTGTACTTTTCCGTCCTTCACTGTGATGCTCCAAATTTAGCTCCATTTAGTTCCTTTCCTCGCTAAAACCTGCAAAATACACAAAATAGCGTAGATTCCACCCTTTTCGTAGATTTATGCAAAACTAACTAAAAACACTCAAAACTAAACCTAAAGTAGACAAAATTAATCCTAATAAGCAAAGAAAACCTATCAAAAACTATACCAAAAATGCGAACATCACTCTACCCTGGCCTGTCCTTGTAGTGTCGGTGTCGAAACTAGCTATGGATCGTTTCGAGGGCCGCTCGTTCCCTGACTAGAATCCCCGGCACCAAGGACCCTCGTCGGTGAGTAGAGGTTCCCCCTCTAGCCCACTCTAGTATTTTACTGTCATGTGTTGTTTGATTCTCTGGTTCACTGGTTACTTGTTTCCTTCTTGCCTTGTTATCTACTTGTTCTCGTTTTTGGGTGTTTTGTCATTTCATCTTTTCTTCTTTCGCTTAATGCGGGTTTTTCTGCTTGCTTTCCCATTTCATCCTTTTTATTGGTGTACGTTTGCTTGACATTTTAGTACACTTGCTTGTTTTCGTCTGGTTTGGGATAGGTTTAGTGAGACAAGAGGTTGCGGGTAAGCACCCACAGCCTCTTGTCTATGTGTTGTTGAGCATGTTGCTTTGTATGTAGGTACAACATAAGTGAGCAGGAGAGATGATAATCTAATTCACTCGAACGACATTTTCCGATAGATTTGTCGAAGAACAAAAACTTGTTTGAAAATTGGAACGTGGAATGTGGGATCGCTCACTGGGAAAACATTTGAGTTGGTCAAGATCTTAAAACAACAAAGTGTAAATATTGCGTGCATCCAGGAGACTAAGTGGAAAGGAAAAAACAAAGATATTGGCGGGTGAAAGTTATGGTTTTCAAGAGCTTCTAGTAGTAAGAATGGAGTGGGTATTTTGGTCGTCGCAAAGTTGAGAGACCAAGTGGTCCTAGTGGATTGCAGAAGTGACCGTTTGATGATGGTTAAGCTAGTTCTTGGGGGATAATCCATAAATATATTAATGCATACGCTCCACACATGGGCCTAGATGGTGAAGAAAAGAGACATTACTAGGAGGATTTGGATGGGTTGAAGAGGGAAATCCGCATAACAAAGAAGGTGGTGGTAGGGGTGATTTCAATGATCACATCGGTAGGGCGAGGGATGGTTTTGACTAGGTACATGAGGGATTCAGTCTGGAGACTAAAACAATGGAGGTTAGGCCTTGCTAGAGTTCCCAGTGGATTTCGGTTGCGTAATAACAAACTCTTGGTTCAGAAAGATGGACGAGCTCCTAATCACTTTCCAAAGTGCTTCGAGTAAGATGTAGAGCGTCTTTTTTGTGCTAAGGCGAGGGACAAGAGAAGTTGCGGTGATTGTAAGATTATCTCGAATGGAGGTATTTTGACAAAATAGAGGTTATTGGTTATGGACTCGGAGTGAGTTTCTAGAAAGTAGAGGACTATTAATGTGACGCAAATCGTGATCAAGTGGGTACACTTAATGTGTCGTATCCGACAATGAATCTGGAGATAGGAGATAGAATCAAGAGAGAAGGATAGAGAAGAAGATACACGAAGAAGGTAGAGAGAAAAGAATTTCTTGGTTAATTTCTGGATGCCAATTCTGTTACAACTCCTCACAGATATAGCCACGCTCGTACGCTCGTAATAAACTCTTAACCGGTTTCTCCTAACTACAACTATCAACTAAACCAGTTTACAATATTCAGAATATTACAAAATGAGACAAATGGACATATTCTTAGAGAAAGGGTCTTCACGGCTGTTGACGAGAAAAATTGCATGAATTTATATTATTCATGATTTTGTGGTCAATAAAAAAAAATTAATTAAAATAATTAATTTCATTAATTTATTATTTTTGAGTTTTCACAAAAAATTCTTATTTAAATATTGGGCTTTTAAATTATTAATGTTGGGCCCAAATTGAGATTGATTTTTATTTGTTAAAACCAGCTCAATCAATAATTAAAAAAGAAAAGGAATTAAGAGAAATCAATTTGTTTGATTAGATGGAGAAAGAGAGGTTATCATCGGTTAATGGACTGTTAGTTATTAGTACTAACTTCCACCCAAATCCTTTGTTAAAATTTTTGGGGTGGTTAATTAACCACTTTTCAAGAACCCGCGTTTATATATGCTCAGTTGACTTGAGATATTGTAAAGGGGGCTGGTTATATCTTTTAACCTTTTGGCCTCCCACAACTCTCCATAAAAAACAAAAGGGGTCTTTTCTGCAGAACTATACACAACACAGAGGCGCAGACGGTTGGCATTTCTTTCCCTATCCGATTTGGCACAACCAAAACATCACATGGGTGCATGGTTATTAAAATCCCAATTCAATTTTAGGATTTTAACGATTTTACGATTCAAAGTGACGGAGCCATTCACAATTCTCGGTAGAATCTTATTTGTAGTAGAATCTTTTTTTTTAAACTTGTAAAAAATTTTGTGCGACCCGATTTTATATACGATTCTAACGATTTTATAAACGATTTTAACGATTCGAAAAAAAGACTATTACTATTGTAACACCCCTATTTTGCAACATTGGGTATTACCCCCAGTGACCTCGGACTATACTTGTTAAGTATAGTCCGAGGTCACTGGCGGTAATATGCTCTTTAAAATGACTATTACTATTATAATATGCTCTTTAAAATGACATGCAATCCCTTTATATATTTTTAAAAAGCATTAAGATAATATTTTGCAACATTCGACAAAATGACTATTACTATTATAATATGCTCTTTAAATGACATGCAATCCCTTTATATATTTTAAAAAGCATTAAGCTAATATTTTCCATCAACTTGCTCTAATTCTTTTATTCATTAATCTAAGCTCCAAGTAATGTAAATATATTATTTATATTATACTTGTTAAGTATATAAACTCATAATTTAATCCCATGATTTTATTAAATAAGTTTCCTTTTTAAAAGCTCGTTTGTAATATTTAGTGAACTTATTTAAATAAATATTATATATATGTAAAATTATTTTATAAAGAGATAGAAAATTAAAATACGAGTCGGGAATTTATACCGAGCGAACACGAGAAGGGTTTGGCTCGAAAATCGAGATGGGCGAAATTAAGCCTCTCCTCTTTCCTTTCTCCATTAATAAAAGATGATGGGTATATTTTTAGACATATGGGCCTTAAACTCAGCCCTATATTAGTCCAAAATAACCCAAAAGCTTCAGCCCATCTCCGCCTTCTACCTTTCTACGCTAGAAGGAACCAGAGAATGCATGCAGGAGGAACGATGACTCTGTTGGGCGGACGAGTAGGCACCGGCGGCGGCTATCCATGGGCGGCGGTGACAATGGTGGCGCGCACACCGGGGGGGGGGGGGGGGGGCGATCCGCCTGGTGGTCTGGCGAGCCAAAGGGGCCCGTTTCTATCTATAAGAACGGTGCGTTCCGAGGTGTGAAGTGGGAGAGAGGGGATGTCATAATTGGGGTGGTCTGGCGAGCCAAATGGGCTAAAATTAGGGTTTTGCTGGATTTTTCAACAAAAATTCAGATTTGTGGAAAAATTGAATTTGAACCTCTAGGCTTGATTTAAGAACGAAAATGGATTAAGAATGAGGAGGAGATGATTGTGTGAATTTATCTTTGCTATCACCCCTTTTTGTAGTGGTAAAGGAAGCTTGTAAGCTTCTTCCATGAGGTAAAATTGATTGGTGGAGAGGGGTGGTGGTGCATGGTAAATTGATTGGATGAAGAGGAGGTGGAGATGGAGAAATATTGGAGAAGAGAGGAGGTGGAGATGATGACCATTTGTTTTACGCCAAATCACTTCTCCACCATTGTTAGTCTTTCTAACAAGAAGGGGGAAAAAGAGAATAAGATGATTCATAATTATTAAGTTAATAGAAAGTCACTATAGCATAGCGGATTTGAGTGTGTGTGGGTTTTGGAAGGGTGCAAGAGGTCTCGGGTTCGAGTCCCGACTCTTGCTCCTTTTTATTTTGCCTTGTTTGATATTTTTTTCCCTTGAATTATTACATTAATAAAAATTCGAAAATTATTATTAATTATATTTGTTTTGAATTTTATTTGCCATTTTGACAATTTTTTTATAACCTTTTTATAATATATTAAGAAAATTATAAGAATATTTAAACTCTCTATTTAAGAGAAAAATATTTAATTAAGTACTCGATTTGCTTAATATAATTAAGGAAATTCTTAATTGTCATTGAGATAAACTTTTATAACCTCTTTATAATATAATATGAAATTATTAAGATTATTAAGTTTCTCTACTTTAGAGAAGAAAAAAAATTATTGGGATAAAAATCCATTTTATTATATTTAAAATTTAGCGGATATTACAACTATTGATTCTAGTTTAATATTATTAATTTGTTGAAGGCTGCCTATCAATTATATTCAATTATTCTAAATAACAATTTACTTATTACATTAATAAAGTTTATAATGTTTTTCCCTTTGTATATAATTAATCGACAATATATAAGATTATTTTTACATACTTTTAGTTATAATATAGATCTTATGATTCAGCGATTCGATTCGATCCGAAAATCTTTCTACGATTCGATCCTAATGCTGATTTTAATAATAATGCATTGGTGGTCAATTAATGTGTTAAAACTAGGCCGCGACCCCGCTTGAATTGTGAAGAGTTGCATATTCTTGAGAATTTGGATGTGGGTCCTCTGTTTTGCCTTTCAAATGTGTAATCTGCACAAAGCCAAATAAGGGACTCGGCTAAATCCACTGCATGTAGTGGATTTTTTGCCCCATGATTTAACAACCTGTCAGAGTAGAACCGGTCTTGCAGACCGGTTATCAAGGCCGGTTCTCCACTGTATGTGGTGGAATTACATGTTAACATGTAATAAATTAATTTAGTTTAATAATATTTCTTATATGTGAAAATGGAATTAAGTGAATAAATTAATTTACTTTAATAATATTTTGTATAGTTAATATGTAATTTAATATGGATGAAAACTAAAAATATTATATAATGGTTAAACAAACAAAATCAAAGACAAGTTAATTGATTAGGGAAATACATCGAAATAAAAACTAAAAACGTACTTTGAAATAAATCTAGAAAAAACTACGGTCTTGACTTGAATATTTGTGTGGATAACTCCCACCAAAATGCATGCTCTGACGATGAGGTTGGGTAGCTTGACTTGAGCCTTCGTCGAGTGGATAGTAATGATTATGATAACTGATGTACGTGAATAGGGGTGTCGTTCATAAGAAACCGAAACCGAAAAACCCGATTATTTTTTAGATTAACCAAACCAATTTTTTTTAAAAATTTCGGTTTGGATAACCGAACCGAAAATGTTTTCGGTTTATCGATTTGGTTTCGGTTCACGACTTTACATATAATGGTTAACTGAAAAACCGAAAATATATTAATATTTTTCAAATATTAGTTATTTTGCTTTAATAAGTGTTTAAACTCTATAATTTTCAACATATTGATGTAGTTTGAGTCTTTCGTTCTCTAATTTTAACAATTTACACACAATTTTTCCACTTCTCATTAATATAGGACTTGCTTATTAAATTTGATGGGATAAAAATTAATACACACAATGTTTGATTCACACAATATAGTATATACTCTTGATATTTGCTTACAACAACCAAAACAATATGATATAAGTACATATTTAAAATATAAATCTTGCTTGATCACTTTTTTATTCAAATTTTATTATTTTAGTTTTAATTATTTAAGATAAAATTACATAAATGGTTATTATCGGTTAACCGAGCAAATCGAACCGAAAACTTGGTTAGCCGAACTACGGTTAACCGGGATTCACGGTCGATTACGGGTCATGATTTTAACTAACCGAAATTATGGTTAACCGAACTTCGGTTAACCGGGTTTGGACACCCCTAGTTGTGATGGTGAGGCTCGGGAGGAGGTTGTCATGGTGGAGGAACTTGCCTAGGAGGGGGTACTTGAGCAGGAGGTGGAATAGGGTACCGATCCAAGACATGCATATTATTCGTTATGTACGTAGCATTTCACGTAGTTGTGGTCTTGTATATTATTTAAACCATATAAGATTTATAAGATTAGAGAATAAATAATGTACAATCAAATAAATATAGCAAATTATTTAAGTTATATGGAAATTATAAAATTTAATTACATACCGCAATGATGCTATTGCCTATTTGAGGCATCAGGGTCTTTGGTTCGGTCTTTTATAATTTTATAAAAACTATAGCTTATTTAATTGAGCATGCATTTAAATAATTTCATAAAATCCTAAGATAATAACGATTTCCTAGATTGAATGATTCAAAATGAATATAACGAGTTTTTATAAGAATGAACCATTCTTAAGGATACTAGAGTGCTAACCCGTCCGTTGGACGAGACAGAGTTTATATCCCATGTTTGCTATTTTTTAATGTTTAAGCTTTTAGAAATTATAATATGTGATTAAGCATATTAAATAATTCTGTTATGAAACATTATCCTGAATCGAGAGCCGCTTGACGTCATTATCTGCAAATGGCCTTTTTTCCTATATATAAAAAACAAATCAAAATATTGTAAAACATATATATTATTTGATTATTTAATTAGTGCATACTAATTTAAGATATATAAATTTCTTTTCCGTTCTAATTTGATAGTACAAACATTATTTTACTTTATATACTTAATCTATTACCTATTTTTGGATTTAATTTTTTTGTAACTATTTTTTAATTTTAGATTAATGTGATTCTCATGCATATAAAATTGTGAATAATCGACAAGGGTAACTGTAATTTTCATTTGCTTTCTAAACATAAATAATTAGTATAAAAGAATTGAGCATTTATTAAGAATAGATGGACAACTTTTATAGTTGTTAAGATAAGATAATAATTCCTTATAAGAATGAACGATTAAAAAGGAACAGAGCGATTTATTATAAGAATAACAATTCTAAAAAAAATATTGATTTCTTATAAGAACGAATGATTCTAAAGGAGTATAACAATTTCTTATAAGAATGAACTATTCTAAAAGAATATAATAATTCCTTATAAGAATGAACAAATTTACAGAAATAGAACGATTTCTTATAAGAATGAACGATTCTAAATAAATATAACGATTTCTTAATCAATGATTTTAAAGGAATATAATAATTCTTTATAAATAAAAGAATGAATGATTCTAAAGGAATAACAATTCTAAATAAAAAATATAATAATTTCTTATAAAAATGAGCAATTCTATAGAAATAGAACATTTCTTATAAGAATGAATGATTCTAAAGAAATATAACGATTTCTTATAAGATTGAACAATTCTAAATGAATATAACGAGTTCTTATAAGAGAAAAGAGGAGGCATGCACGTATGGTGAGGGATGAAATAAGGGGGATGTTGAAGGGTTTCTTGAACAAATAAATTTATATTCAAGACCCCGTTGAGTATAGCAGAGTCAGGTTCGTCCACAGGAGATAGTCAGTGCTAAGTTTTGTTACTTAGAGCGCAATCAATCAATTAAATCTAAGGAATTTAGCAAGAGATAGAGGAATTCTAAGGTAAAGGTATCACCACAACAACAATCATGCAATGCTTCCAACAAGAATTCACAATTAATATGCAATCTAGATCATAGAAGAGTCAACTTTCAGAAACAATTCAAGTTATTCAATCAACTTTCGCAAATTAAACAACTTTGTATCTATCCTTCAACCTAGGAATATCAAATTTTGCAAATAATCCTATTATAACTAATCAAACAGTCAACCTTACACTTTCGCTTTTGAGTTAATTGCAAGATATATACATCAACTGTCGCAAAGGAATTTAGCACAAGATAAATAGATATGATCATTAAGCATTCAAATTATGAATTCACGTTTTTAGACAATACTAACACTCATGAAACATAAATATCATGCTTTTATCACATAAATTTCGTTAACTAGAGCAAATAAATCAACTAACTTTCGTTCAATTAATAAACTTACTATCTAATCTCTTCTACTTCAACTAGGATAGATCCACTTTCGCTTCAAAACCCTAATTTGACTATTCTGATTAAAGTTTCTACTTTCGGTTCAACTATGAATGAGAAATTCCAATCCACTTTCGCTTCAAGGATTAAGAGCAAGAGAATAGATTCATGCAATAAAAACAATCAAATCATGATCAAGAGAAAGCATGCACCACCATTGTTGGGTTTAACCCCCACCTTAGAGAGGAAAACTACTAACTAAGCATAATAATTGAAAACAAAACTGAATTAAAACGGAAAAGCTTACAACTTTGAATTCAAAACAAACTTGTTCTTCAAGCAACACCAATCTCTACTCTCTATCCTCTCCTACCAACTTCTCTCTTCCTCATCCTCTCTAACGTACCCCTCGGGCCCTAGCCCGGTGTTGGATAGCTCTTGGAAACAAAGGGTTTAACCTCCTTTTATAGAAGAAAAGGAGTCCTAATTCAACTAGGAAACAAGATAAAATAACCTTCCTAAAATATAAATATAGAATATCTCCTAAAGATCTCGGAATATGGAGAGAGTCGGCACCACGCACGACCCAAAATGGGTCGTGCACGACCCTCATAGGGTCGGTCCTGAGGGTTCCTCTCTTTGTTTGGGTCGTGCACTAAAATCAGCTTTGAGTAAAACTTGCGTAGCGGCTTCGTTACAACTCCGTTTGATTCGTTTCTTTTTCCTATGTTCTTGTAACGAATTTCTATATCTCTTTCCAAGCTCAAACTTGATCTTCAATGACTTTATGAACTTCATTCCTTGAGCTTTCCCTTAAGTGCTTCTCTTCGATTTTGCTCTTTTCCTCCAAAGTGCTCCAAAACAGCTCCAAAAACCTATAACACACCACCAAAGCTTATGTAGACTCCATATCTTAAGGAAATACGAAAACCCACACAAATTAAACGACTCAAAACAAAACACAAAACTAAAGAAAAAGACTCAAAGACACAAAAACACACCCTAAACACACGACTAAAAAGGTGGATATCAAAATACCCCATACTTAGACTTGCTTGTCCTCAAGCAATCAAGAAGACATCAACCAAAACCATCAACACATATATCAAGTCAATGCCTTTATCAAAAAGCAACATCAAAGCACAAGTAGAATATAGACAGACAAGTGAATCTAACGTCATCACACATATATGCAAACTCAAGCAAAAGCAATTAAAAATCTAACCTCACAAGGGTAATGTGTTTCACTCAAGTCTCATGTGTTTGGGCTATAAATTCATCTCTCAACTCAATCCAATATGCAAAAATCAACATAGCCATTGTTACTTATATCACCAAACTCTCCACCAGAGATTTCAAAAATAATCCTAACAAAAACTTGATGCAGCCAAAACTATCCCGCAAGTGAACGGTGTCAATCGTAGTACCTCAAGTATTGATCCTACAAGCACCAATGTAATACCAATTGTAACTCTACTAGTTAATTAGGCCAAAAGTATAAGGAATTGAAATCTATAACTAAGGTAACAACTAATAAAGCAAATAAATGGATAATATATATGCGATAGATGTGTCTAAGGTTAAGGATCACCACACCAATGTTTCAATAAATAAAATTATACTCTACTTGAATTTATTTGAAGGACCAACTATCTAAAGTAAACACTAACTCCTCTCAGACGATAAGTGCATGTACCTAAACTCAACAAACAATCGCTGTCGCGTAAAGCAAGTCTAATTTAGATCGTTAAAGCTCTTTAGAGACTAGGGATAAACAATACTAGCATTCGCTGTCGCGTTCCGCTAGAATCATTCAAACCCTATAACTACTACGATAGTTAAAAATCACACAGAGAAATTAAATTGCTGTCGCATAGATAAGTCTCAAGTTCAATACCTAGGGATCTGAAAAGAACCAATTTTTGGTACTTAATCTATCAATATCCTATTATTGTTATCTCCTGTCGGTCTCAAACCCTAATAGGAATCCTATATGCAAAAGCAAGTAGGGCATAACGCAACCTAGGATCGAATCAAATATATTTCAATTCAGGCAAAGAACATAACTTTAATTAAATACACATTAAATGGATCACCAAAACCCTAGAACTAGGAATTTAACCAAACATGATTGAAGACATAATCATAATATATAAACTAGCCAAGAATTATTCAACACAATCAAAGAGTAAGAAAACTTAATCTTAATAATGTAGATAATCCAAATCAAGAGCTAGAACTTAAATAACAAACAATCTTCAATCTCAGCTGAATTCCACGTTAAAATCGTCCTCGTACTATGCGGCACTAAAAACAAACGTAAAAAGTAAAGTCTAAAGAATTCCCCCGAACTCATATCTTTCTCCCCCTTATATAATGTACTTGATTGTAATATCAACACCAAATCCGATTCAAGTTGAATTGTGGGCCTAGCCTAATTCACGGATCAACCATAACGGCCCAATATTGACTTTAGCCCACGAACTTGTTGAATTGCAATCAAATCACCAATCAGTGCTCCCTTCTGTTTTATGTCCAACACGCTCAAACTCGCATACGAGCATCAAACAGCAAAGCAGTACTCCTTGAGAATAATCTTCAATCAATTTCGAAGAATCTATAACTATATATTAAAGCTTTGCCTTTTCGAACCACCAGAATGATTCTGGTCCCACCTTATAATTACAAAATTAATTTTATTCCTAATGTTTTAACTTTTTCTATTAAATTTTTCTTTAACTATTTAAATTTATCTTTAACATAAAAAAATATCTATTTAGTTAACGATATCTTTTGAAAACTTCCTTATACAAGGATTTAAGATTAAAGATAAAATATTTTAGAATAAATATAAATCTTTTAGCATATATCTTTTGACGAATTTATTTATAGATATATTAATGATAAATATTTATAATATTAAAGTTTATAAAAATAGATAATAAAATGTTTAATAGATGTATTAAAATATTTGATAAGCCCTAAATTTACATAAATAAAAAGTAATAAAATGTGAAGAATATATTATTTGATAAAAAAATATACATTCTACAAGCAATAAATTATTTATATTAAAATTTATATTATATTTTTATTTATTAATATCATATTTATAATGTCTATAAAATATCGAATCGTAGTCGTACATGGTACGACGGGTAAAACTAGTAGCTCTAAAATACCTGGAAAATATCAAAACACTAGTGTAGATTTCGAATATAAAATAAAACCAAATAAATATAAATTATGTAAAATATGCAAGAAAATGACCTAAATTAATATGCAACTAGACTAATAAAATATGACTAAAATAGGTGTTATCAGGGGCTTTTTCCTGTACCAGATCCATGAAAGCATGATCAACCCATCCATCATTCGATTCGAATACCACATCAAGTCATATAGTTGATCCAAAAGTATTTATTTTTGGGTCTCTATGCCATATTCTGGATCGTGGTTGATTTGAAAGTAATTACTTTCGGGTCTTCACATTAAGTAAAATGGTGAAGGATTTGGGAGTAATTACTCTCAAACCATTACCCATTAAATTGGGAAAGGATTTTTCATGCCATTATAATGTCCAATTAATTTATCAAATTTACAATGAAATTAAATAGAGCAAGATATATTTTGGTATGCTGGACAAGACTTGGAGAAGACAAGCATGGCCTCCTGCATAATATAATTAAGGAATCGATCAGACATTATAATTCCTTCATGAAAGACATAATTTGGGTGATTAAAATTGAGCCATGTAATTATATTCAATACTATGGCGATCGGTATTTTGATCCATCCGAGTTGTGAGTATTGCCTTGACTAATTTAATTAGATGTGTTCGACATAATATATATGTCCGAAATTTGGGTATGTTTTTGAACAGGAAATTAAATTAAGGATTTTTTAAATTAATTTAATTCCTCACAATAAGTTATGGCACCGTACCCAATATTAAGAACAATATTCCTCTTGACATGTATTTGTGATTGATCACGATCGATTAACCCTGCTAACTGAATTTAATAAATGGTTGTTGGATATGACATGTGCATATGTGATATCCGTGTTTTTAGCTTTGTTTTAGTATGTTTTCTAGATTGTTTAGTCTTTTTTACATATATTTTTGTGTGTATTTTGTGTCTTTTTAGTATGGTTTACAAATTTTGTGAAAAATATGGAAACTATACTAGTTTTGTGTTTTTATGTAAGGACATTAAAAGAGACATTAAAAGAGAGGAGCAAGCTTTTAGTGCTTGGATGTATGTGAGGACATTAAAAGAGAGGAGCAAGCTAAGAAGAAGAAGAGAAGAAGGCTATGGAAGAAACTCCCACAAAGTCCAAGTGAAGTGGTGAAGAATAACAAGATCAAGGTCAAGACCAGGCTCGATATCGACCCTCCAAGGGTCGGTACTGAGGCTTTAAGTGCAAAATCCAGTATATACCGACCCTGACGGGGTCGATACCGAGGTCCCCGTGTCGGTAGGGCGTGACCGACTTAGAGCTTTTAATGCTTTTATTCCGAGATCTTTTATCTTTAGTATGTTTTATCTTTATGAAAACTTTTTAGATAGATGTTTTAGTATAAATACTCTTATTTAGACAAGTTTTGGACTAGTTATCCCTCCCTAGTTTTAGTTTGGATGCTAGTTTTAGGGTTTGAAAGACAAGGTTGTTGCTTGGAGCACAAGGAAGAGGATTGTTAGAGATTTCTTGTGTTCTAAGTTGTGTTCTAAGACAAGTTTGTGTTTTGAATTCAAGTAAGCTTTTAGTTTAATTCAAGTATGTTCTCTTTCAATTGCTTTTTTTTTTTTTCAACCATGAGTGAGTAGTCTCTTATTCTAGGGTTGGGGTTAGAAACCCAACATAGTCGTGCATGGATGATGATGTGAATGAATGAATTGAATGCGTTTAACCTATTCTTCTACTTGTTTGTGTTTATACTTTGATGAAAGTTGAAGTAATTCATGTTTATGACTTGATTGAAAGAGAAAGTTATGAACTTGAATAGAGATAAAGTTGAAACGAAAGTTGAGAACTTTAGATTAAAATAAGTAGATAAAGTGAAATAAAGTGAATTGATTTATGAAAGTTGATAGATTTGCTTGTTTATTCAACGAAAGTTGATAACTTTATGTTAGAGGCATGAATTTTATCATTTATATTGTTTGAATTTGCATGATTATGTTGTGGTGGACCCTTATCCTATATTTTTCTCTTATTTGTTAGTCGAGTTTCAATCCCAGGTACCTCGGTAACGACCCTCCCTAGGTCAGTACCGACATGCAAATTTTCTATTTGTTTCATTGTTTACTTAGTTTTTCATCTGAATTTGCACCCCGATATCGACCCTGACAAGGTCAGTACCGACCCACTTCCAGTGTGCTTGTTTGGTTACCATGCTTTGTATGTCTTTGTTCCTTGTTTTCTCTTTTTCTTTTTAGTTTAGTAATTAGACACAACCTTACTTCTCGTGGATGATCCTACCTCTGCTATACTCAGCATGGTCTTGACTATAAATTTATTTGCTGTCAAGTAAATCCCTTTCAACAAATTGGTGCTGTTGCCGGGGAAGCGATAACGCTGTGATGCTTTGTGGGTTTGGGAATAGCCCTGTCCCGTTTTGTTTTTAATTAGTTTACTTTTGTTTGTATTCTCAACTTATGCAAGAAAGAAGACGTCGGCTTGAATTTGAATAACCTGCCTACTATTTTGAGTCTGAACGTATTCTTCATCGTAGAAGACGAGAAAACCATGCCATGGCTGCAACACCTGAAGAGATGGCTCAATAGATGGCTGCTCTCCTCAAGCATATGGAAGCACTCCAAGCTGATAGAGATCATGAGCGGGAACAACGTACTCAATTACAAGAACAACTGAATGCCATTCCAAAGAATGCCAAGCAGTAATGCACCCAGAACTAAGGGTGCCAGAATTAGCAATCGTGCTTCCAGAGATAGAGAAAGCCTTTGAGATCAAATCTCAATTTATTTCCTTGATAAAAAGGGCTCAGTTTAAAGGGAAACCCACTGAGTGCCCAATGGAGCATATTAGAAATTTTACTGAGTTATGTGACACTATTGTTGTTGTCGGTGTATCTTTAGAATATGTTCAATTAAAAGCTTTTAAGTGGTCCCTTACAGGAAAGGCCCTGAGTTGGTTAGAGAGCCTACCTCCTAGGTCGGTTAGGTCATGGAGAGCTTTGCATGACTTATTTATGACAAAGTTTTTCCCACCTACCAAAACTACAAAGTTAAGGAAATGCATCACCACCTACCATCAACTGCCTAATGAGACCCTTGTGGATACATGGGAGAGATTCAAGGAGATGCTTAGACAATGCATCACAACCTACCTCAAGTTTTTGATGAAGTATTTTTGGTGGTCGTTGATACCTATCAAAGAAACCTAACTTGTAAAACTTAGTAGAGCGGCAAGTAAGGGTCGATCCCACAGAGACTTGTGTATTTATGCTTTTACTTATGTGCCAAGTAACCAAATAAGGGGTTTTTAATGATTGAAAGTCTAATCTAATATGCAAAGTTTAAAACTATTTAAGAACTAACTATGAATGCAAAGTTTGGTTGTAAATATATGAGAGAAATATGTTCAACTAGTTAAATCCATCATAGATATGCTTATCGATCATTGATTCTCTTGATTCTCAATTCCCTTGAATAATCTACCGTGGATTATTATCCAAAACTTTGTATTTAGTTGAAAGAACTAACAGTCTGAACAACCCTAATCATCTAATAACCTAGAACAATGTCTCGATTCAATTAAACGACAGCTTTAAGTTCAAAGTATCGATAGAAACAAATACTCAACGCAAACAGCTAATCAAGTTATATGTGGTTTATTCCCTCTACAACTGAATAGCCCGAACGGGTCTAAACAATTATAGTTGCTACTTTATCTAATCAATCCCGAACGGGACTTAATCAAAGTAGTTGTAAATTAACCTAGAAATTCTATTAGGTAGCTAATCTAACAAAAACCTAGAATAATTCTGATTCAATTAAGCACAGGGAATAAAACCTATTCAAGTTGATGAGAATCAATCAAATCTCACAATATTATGCAATCTATGATTTCAATAACTAGTTAAACACAATAAATTTAGCAATGTATAATTGTATTAAAAGCAAACTTACAAAGGTTCAAATGTTCTTCCTTGAGAGAAAACCCTAGCCTCCAAAAGTTATAATCAAAAGTTCTATAAAATAAACTAACATAAGTTTTATATATGTCTTCCAAATAATCCTCAAAAGATCTATCTTTAAGCTATACTCGGATATGATACAACCCTAAGCCCGAAAATCAAGCCCAAATGTCGGCCTATGACGTCCGCGTGAAATTCCCGATTACGCGGGATTGTATAATTGCGCGGCCGAGCAATGTGCCATCCCGTGCAATCACCCCTCAGTTGGGATTGCTTGGGATAGGGTGCTGAATTGCACGGCTTCGCTTTAGCAGTCATCCCGCGCAATTGCCTCGGTTCAGCATTCAGGCGTCACTTTAGAGGCTGTTTTGACCCATTTAGAGTTGGAACTTGGACTCGGAGTAAAAATATGAATTGTAGCTCTTTGAACTAGATTTCCATTGATACCAAATTGAGCCTCATATTAGCACTATATCTCCCAAACCAAACATTGCAAAATAGAGGTGTCGAAACAAGAACTCCAATGCATAGCCCGAGTTTAAGCGTTCTTTTCACACAAGCTCTTGGGCGTTAACTCTTCTAATCTTCACTTGTATCACTCTAATCTTCATCAAACTCCACCACAATCATCTAAGATCCATCCCATCCATGCTTGTTTACCTAAATATATGCAAAACCGAACAAAACAAGCGCACTTACCCGAAAACACAAGATCCTAGAAACTAAACTAAAACCAACTAAAAGTAACTAAAACTTATGCAAAATAAACATAAATATGCATCCTAAACACTACCTAAATGCAAGCTATCAAATTCCCCCATGCTTAACCCTTGCTTGTCCTCAAGCAAGACATAAATCCAAATCACACCATAGAAATGCAATCTTACATCCATCTCAAATCAAACAAGCATTTCACATATAATTAAAAACCCGACCAAGACTTCCTAACATGCATTATAACAAGCATAGAGCAAAGACCATTCTTTCATTCTAGACCTCACCAAGGTAATTGTGTTTGCACTCAAACTCTTAAGTGTTTAAGGGTATGTGTTTCACTGAAAATCAACCATGAAAACTAGACTACCATATGCTTGCATCAGCGTTCTAAATCTCCACTGCTGGGGATCAAACACATAACAAAAATCATGAGGTCTTTTTAAGGCTTGTAATGGGGCCAAGGTAAAGAGAAATTTGGAAGGGATAATATTTGGCATGTATTGCTAAATCCGGGATAAAGAACTAATCCTAAACCCAACTCAACACTTTTTCTTCTCTACTTCTCCCAACTTCCACTCTACCAACTCCTTACATTTACAATTAAGCAGTTTGCCTTTTTTTTTCCTTCAACTCTTTCTTTTCTTTATGAAGACTACTAACAATTAAACTGAACTTTTGCTTTGCAATAGACTTTTCATCTTCATTTTTTTTTTCACTTTTCACACAAGAGTTGTATTTCCTCTTTTTCCACCTTTTCTTTCAACTCCCCCATACTTATACATAACTCACAAAAAAAAACATAACCTAAAGTCCTAAATCCCGGATGGGTCAAGCTTATTAGGCTAGGAAAATTTTGTGGAGCTCATAAAAACAGGCTTAAAGCTAAAAAAATAGGGGTGTCAAGAACATGGATCTTGTAGGGTAGGAAGAGAAATAATAGGCTTATAAAGAAACATTGCCTCAATCACTTTAATGTCATGCATTCAATCATATAAAGCAACCTCGAAATAGAGTATTAACGCAAGTTCTAGAGCTAGATAATCATGGTGATACACTCAAGAATGTAAAGAACAAATAATCATGAAAGGCGAAAAATAATAAACCTCACAAGGCTAATATTTTGTCTAGAACTTCAGAATGAATCAAATACTCAAGCTAAATACATGCTCCATCATATAATCAAGTCATTTAATCAATGATCATGCTTATATCATATCCACTTCAGCATATCATGCAAATCATGGGTTAGAATTTATACTTAACATAGAAACACAAGAGGAATTAAACAATGGGGAAATATGAACCTAAATGCAATATTTTTGTATTTTTTCAAATTTTTCTTTTTCTTTTTTCTTTTTTTTCATTTTTCAAGATTTAATCAATGTATGCAAAATTCTAAATATGACCTAATCTAATGCAACTATATGCAATGCAAATAAGTAATTCCCTTCCCCCATGCTTAAAACATACTTCGTCCCCAAAGTATAATAAAAAGTAAAGGGAAAAGAAATACTCACAAAACTCTAATTATCCGGGTAATGCGGCGGGAAATCCGACGGTGGTGGTTCTTCGGGTTATCAATCTTCAAACCTGGAATATCTAACACACACACAAAAAACTACCTAAAAAGCAAAAGATTATAACTTGAAAAACAAAACTACTCTAAGCCTTGGGTTGCCTCCCAAGAAGCGCTTATTTAACATCATTAGCTTGACCCTTAGCATGAATTGACAAGATTAGACATTGTCAATGCCCTTAGCAACCTGTCAAATCCCTGTGCACACATCTCAGAAAAACATAAGTAACACCATGATAAATTAAAGATGCATAATATAACTTTCAAAGACCGTTTTAACTTATCAAACATATGTTCCCAGTTGGCATAAGATGGCATTTTCTCAAATAAATTCAACACAAGTGGTGGCTTTAGAAAATACTTACAGTATGAAGCAAAGCACTTCTCAACAATACCACTTTTATATAAGATGATGAACTCCATAGATTCTCCATCTTCCACCAGGCTCCTCAGCTTGGAACTCCATAAGCTCTTGATGTGAGAAGGTGGGGAAACTAAAGCATGGGATGTCAAGGCCTAACATAGGGTACACCATGACAGCGGGAGACTTAGTAGATGTATCATGTTGTTTTTCTCCCTCATGGTTGTCTACATCATCAACAAAGAAGTCATCATCGTCGACAAAAGAGTCTTCTTCTAAAACCACAAAACCCTCAAGTAATTTACTCCACGTGAGTGAAGGTGATTCAAGCTCTATAGGCTCCGTAAGAATCTCTATGCCAGCACAATCTTCCTTTGGCTCTGTGATGATCTGCTCAACTTGCCTTATAGGTGTGAATTCATGTTGGGAATCAAATTCATCTTCATAACTCACATCAAGTGTAGTAGATTGCTCCTCAACTTGAATCAGAGTGTCTGACTCATGATCGTTTGACTCCAATGTGATTCCACCACTCCTTTCACACAACTCAAAAGGGCATGAGATTGTGGAATGAAAATATGAAGAACAAGACTCACGGTGCTCCTTGATTCTAGTATCCGCCCGTATGGAGAGATGTTTGAGTATATCCTCAAGAGACGTATCAACCAGTTGGGGTGGCTGGGAAGATGACTCAACCAGAAAGCTTTGATGGCTCATGAAACAGAAGAAATCCCAGCATTCCTCAGACCCCATAAATAAAATCCTCTCATTGCTCATGTAGTCAGCCAATCCCCTTGTCTCAAGATTCATACCATGGATAACTCCCATGTTTACCTCTCTATCATTGTACTGTAAACCCCAAGCACCTAGTTCAAACACATTGTCCTGAAATCTTGAAAAATAGTCATGGAAGTGTTCATCCTGCAGCTGTCTACAATCGAACAAACCCATGGATCAGTAGCACGGGTGTTATGAACCGTAAGATAGGTTCACAACACCAAGAATAGCACAAAAGTAAAAACACAAATATCGACGAGTCCCCGACAACGGCGCCAAATTTGATGAGGTATTTTCGGTGGTCGTTGATACCTATCAAAGAAACCTAACTTAACCAACTCAGTAGAGCGGCAAGTAAGGGTCGATCCCACAGAGACTTGTGTATTTATGCTTTTAATTATGTGCCAAGTAACCAAATAAGGGGGTTTTAATGATTGAAAGTCTAATCTAATATGCAAAGTTGAAAACTAATTAAGAACTAACTATGAATGCAAAGTTTGGTTGTAAATATATGAGAGAAATATGTTCAACTAGTTAAATCCATCATAGATATGCTTATCGATCATTGATTCTCTTGATTCTCAATTCCCTTGAATAATCTATCGTGAATTATTATCCAAAACTTTATATTTAGTTGAAAGAACTAACAGTCTGAACAACCCTAATCATCTAATAACCTAGAACAACGCCTAGATTCAATTAAACGACAACTTTAAGTTCAAAGTATCGATAGAAACAAATACTCAACGCAAACAACTAATCAAGTTATCTGTGGTTTATTCCCTCTACAACTGAATAGTCCGAAGGGGTCCAAACAATTATAGTTGCTACTTTATCTAATCAATCCCGAACGGGACTTAATCAGATTAGTTGTAAATTAACCTAGAAATTCTCTTAGGTAGCTAATCTAACAAAAACCTAGAATAATTCTGATTCAATTAAGCACAGGGAATAAAACCTATTCAAGTTGATGAGAAGTAATCAAACCTCACAATATTATGCAATCTATGATTTCAATAACTAGTTAAACACAATAAATTTAGCAATGCATAATTGAATTAAAAGCAAACTTACAAAGGTTCAAAGGTTCTTCCTTGAGAGAAAACCCTAGCCTCCAAAAGTTATAATCAAAAGTTCTCTAAAATAAACTGACATAAGTTTTATATATGTCTTTCAAATAATCCTCAAAAGATCTATCTTTAAGCTATACTCGGATATGATATAACCCTAGGCCCGAAAATCGAGCCCAAATGTCGGCCTATGATGTCCGCGTGAAATTCTCGATTGCGCGGGATCGTATAATTGCGCAGCCGAGCAATGTGCCATCCCGCGCAATCACCCCTTAGTTGGGATTGCTCGGGATAGGGTGCTGAATTGCGCGGCCGCGCTTTTAGCAGTCATCCCGCGCAATTGCCTCGGTTCAGCATTCAGGCATCACTTTAGAGGCTGTTTTGACCCACATAGAGTTGGAACTTGGACTCGGAGTAAAGATATGAATTGTAGCTCTTTGAATTAGCTTTCTATTGATACCAAATTGAGCCTCATCCGAGCACTATAGCTCCCAAAACAAAAATTGCAAAATAGAGGTGTCGAAACAAGAACTCCAATGCATAGCCCGGGTTTAAGCGTTCTTTTTACACAAGCTCTTGGGCGTTAACTCTTCTAATATTCACTTGTATCACTCTAAGCTTCATCAAACACCACCACAATCATCTAAGATCCATCCCATCCATGCTTGTTTACCTAAAGATCTGCAAAACCGAACAAAACAAGCGCAACTACCCGAAAACACAAGATCCTGGAAACTAAACTAAAACCAACTAAAAGTAACTAAAACTTATGCAAAATAAACATAAATATGCATCCTAAACACTACCTAAATGCAAGCTATCAATGATCAATTTTTTACAAAATTCTTCCCGCCTGCCAAGATAACGGAGTTGAGAAAACGCATAACCTCCTATCACCAGCTGCCTAATGAGACTTTTGTTGAAACATGGGAAAGATTTAAAGAGATGCTTAGACAGTGCCCCACTCATGGGCAACCTTTATATGTTCTGCAAGAAATATTTTTCCAGGGCATCAACTTAGAGACCAAGAACCACATCAACACGCATACTGCGTGCGGTTTTATAGAGATGGACCCTACGACTGCATGGGAATTGCTGGATAAGCTGTCCAATTATGATGCCATGTATGGAACCCAACAAACTCCACAGCCCCAGAAACGTCTCTACATGCCTAACCGAGAAGAAGTTGACCCGGATGTTAAAACTCAATTTCTACAAGATGAGGTCAACCGTTTGAAGAAGCAGGTAAGTTTTCTGAAATCCTCTCAATCTTGTCAAGAGTGTGGTTCTTCTACCCATAGTACTTCTGCTTGCACTAACATAGAGCAGGTTAGAGCCACTGAGACAATTGTTGAGATGAATTATATGAGAGGCCCATACAGGAACCAACCTAGCTATTTTGACAGGTCAAACAATTATCAGGCTTGGGGCAATCAAAATCCAAATCCAAACTATGCAACGCCTTCGCCGGATAGACGACCTGCGCCTTATCGACCTCCAGGCCATCATGAGCCACCATCATGGGTTCAAGGGTTACAGGAAGGCCTTAACAGAGTAACTAACAAGGTTAACGAAGTTCAAGCCAACCTGAACCAACAAAATAAAAGATGGGGAGAGTTCGATATATGGAAGAAGAATGTCGATTCCCAACTAGGGAACCTTGCTGCACAGATTCCGAGGCCTCAAGGGCAACTTCCGGGCCGTCCCGAAGAGAACCCTAGGGGACAAATAACAACGGTGCACCTTAGGAGCGGGAAGACATTTCCGGAGCGAGCCCAAGCTGAGGACAAAGAAGGAAGAGGACACCACGGTAGAGCTCGGTAACGAGCCAACGAGGGTAGTTACCGAACAAGCGTACCATGGTGACGAGGCTCCGAGGGTACCTAACGACCCTAATCCAGGTAAGTTTTCTAGTTCGAGCCTTCCTCTCAATTCCAGGGTAGTTAACGACCCCATCGAGGTCGGTAACGACCCGCTGAGGACACCTAACGACCCGGTACTTTCAACTCTCGAGCCTAACTTGGTTCCGAGAACGGTGAAATCTCTTCCATTTCCCACTAAGAAATCTATGGACTCTACTAAGATTAAGTTCAAGCGTTTCGTGAAGATTCTTTAGGGCATTAATATTTCCATCCCATTTGCTGAGGCCCTAAGCGAAATGCCGGCTTACACAAAATTCTTGAAAGATATTCTTAGTAGGAAAAGATCCATCACAGAATTGCAGGATGAAGTCCGCTCTATTGCACTACCAGAAAAGCTTGGAGATCCAGGGAGATTTGCCATCACGATTGTCATAGGTGACCACAAATTCAAAGCTTTATGTGATTTGGGATCCAGTGCTAGTTTACTCCCTCTCTCAATATGGTCAAAAGCCAATATGGGACCACTAGAGCCGGTAGATATGAACCTCTACATGGCAGATGGATCATGTGTCAAGGCCACAGGAGTTGTAGACGACTATCCTATTCAAGTCGGGAAATTCTTCATACCAAATGATTTCGTCGTCCTCGACATGCCCGAGGATCCTCATGTCCCCGTTATCCTAGGCAGACCATTCCTAGCTACAGCGAGTGCCAAGGTTGATGTGCGAAAAGGACTTCTTACTTTTGAGATTGGTGAAGAACTTGTGGAATTCATCTTGGACCAAAACGCAAACGACCCAACCGCGGTTGTACAAATCGAGTTAACCCAACCAAAACTCGACATAGCTGATACTACCGAACTTCCACCAACTTTGAAAGAGGACGCAATTCTCACACATGACCTTGTCGAGCTTCCTTGGCCAAATAGCAAGTCTCACACACAAGGAAATAATCAAGGTGAGTACCCTTCTTCTTACCATATTCCTACACCATACCCCACGGCATATGCTATTGCGGAGTCCAAACCGCCTTGGTTTTCGGATTTCACTAACCCATATGTAGGAATACCGGGCATACTCATAGAAGACAAGGGACCTAGCTTAGTGACTAAAGCAAACAACGCCTACAAAGCTAAGTATGGGGTATCTCAAGACCCCAACATAGTTGCAAAAGAGCCACCTTGAGCAGGGAAGTACGTCGGGCTAACGACGTTAAACATAGCGCTTACGGGAAGCAACCCGCTTTTAGTATAGATTAGATTTTTCTTTTTAGATTCTTTTTCTTAGTTTTCTTTTTGAGTTTTTTTAGTAGTTTTTTTAGGATAGAAATTAGGATAAATTTAGAGCTAACAATATGCAGGAAAAGGGGCTCGAAAATTACTCAAGGAGGCTATGGTGGCTCGTTAACGACCCACCCAGGCTCGTTAACGACCCGGTTTGGCGAACCGACTCGGGCAGGTAAGTTTTTCTAACCCTAATCTATCTTTTATCTTCTACCCTAATTCTTACCCCCCCTCCATCCGCCACTACCTACCCCTCCCCTCCTATTTCTATCCCCTTCTATTTAAACCTCCCAACCTCTCAAAATTCTTACCCAAAAAATCTCAAAACTCCAAATCCTTCAAAATCTCCACTGAATACTCTCACCATCGATCGGAATCTTTCACTCCACCGACCGTGGGAGACCCTGTCGTTAATGAAGCCCGGAACACCGTTTTTCCTACCGACGAGGTCCACGCTCGTTAGCCACCCAATTTCGATCTCTTGTTCTTCAATTTCCCGATTCTTCGGTATGATTTCTAAACCCTAACTCTTAAATTGCATGATTCATGGTTCTTAGGGTAGAAATTTCATGTCTTGGATCTTGTTTATAACGAGGATCGATTTACATGTTTGGATTGTGCTCATGAAAATTTTTGGTTGTGCTTAGTTGTTCTTGTTCTAGGGAAGATTTTTCATGTTAGATTCTCCATTGCAACAATCGAATTAGAAAAGCATGAATTTTTCTTGTTCTAGTATTAAGTTCAATCTTTGCATGACAATTTTGGGTAATTCTAGCATGTTCGGGATTGGTAATCGAGTAAGTATGGGATGCATAAACCCGATTGTGTGTCTAGTGGAGGAGTATAGAGGATGCATACTTGATTTATGGTCTGATTTTTAAAGTTGATGACATTCAGAATTCTGTGAACTGGCTCTCGGCAGCTCGTTGAGGACCCGCCCAGGCTCGTTAACGACCCTGCGTAAGCTTCACCGATTCTAAACCAGTCCAGATTCTTTAACGACCCAATTGGGTAGTTAACGAATAATTCTGAGTCTATTTTGAGACCAAGTATGGGGTCTCTTGCCTATCTATTTTGAGTAGATCTTATCTTGGGAAAATCATGATTGTTTTGTAGATCAAATGGCAAGTTCCAGCAGACCCGCTACCAGAGCTCAGAAGAAGAGGAGGAATCAGAGGTCCCCATCTCCACCTCGCATGGATAATGTGATTTTGAGCACTCAAAGCCAAGTGAATCAATACCATGCCATTCTAGATAAGGACCACAACACTCGTTGGTTCTCGAAGTCAAGTGCAATACACACAGGGATTTACACGGATGTCAAGGAGGCATTCGTTATTCTCGATGCATCTCATCTACTGAAGAAAGAAAATCTACCACACTTTTCGACTCTCACATCCGAGTTCTTGGCCACTCTAGAGACGAGTTTCCCATCGAAGACTTCGGCGGGACGCATCCGGTTTCGACTCGGCAATGTGAGCCGTGAGTTCACCATGGCGGAGTTCAATGCAATTTTGGAGCTCCCGAACCCTTCTAGAGAATACAACATGAAGGACTACAAGGTGACGCGGACTTGGAGCTACATCACTGGGGAGGTCCAATCCTCCACATCGGCATTATCGGGGGCAAGCATCATTAACCCCATCTTCAGGATCATTCTCCGAGTCCTAGCCGCTACATTCTGGCCAAAGCGAGAGTTGAACAGGCCAACGAGGAGCCCGGCCCTTTGAATTTGGGATATGAATGGCTCTACTACATAGAGAAATCAACCAAGTCCAAGGAAGTTTGGTGTGGTAACTTGGTTAGTCTTTTGGCTACGAACCTTGGAGTCAACCTCACTCGCTACACACCGGCTCATGCTCAGTTGCTCAACCAAAACTATTGGCTTAGCGCCGAAATTTTCACTCGAGTCTGGGAGGGGCTCGTTACAAAAGTTCATGGCCGAGATGTACCGCCCACCCTACTGAAAATAGAGCTTTTATACGTACCAAACTGGTACAAGGCATGGACGAGACATGCTTTCCCATTGGAGCCCAAGCCGGAGGATGAGCAATCACTTAGGCCGTGTGTGTCCCGGTTTGAAAGAGAGGAAGATGCGATGGATGAAGATGAAGATGAGGATACCGAGTTAGTTGGAGACGACACCGAGGAGGCCGACACAGAAGGCGACACAGAGGAGTTCAAACTCGAGGAAGAAGACCTCGATACAGAAGTTTTAGGCACCAACGTCCTCGTTGACGAGCCCACCAGGCTCGTTAACGATCATTTCCATCCTTCTACATCTGCTGCTAACGAGGTACCCAGGGTCGTTAACGACCCGCTGAGGGCAGCTACCGACCTTCCGCAAGCTCCTACCGACCCCTACTCTTACGGGCTTGTGCCATACCACCCAGTGCTTCACCATGATCACTTTCAGCCTCACTACTTTCCACCTCCTCAGCCTGAGTACACTGGATCTAGCATTCCTCCACCATGGACGAGGATCTTTCTGCATAGATGCAACAACTTCACCTACAGCAGGACCACATTCATAGGAGGATGGATAGATGGGAAATTGTCTATTCAGCTCAGATGACATTTGAGGATGAGAGGAATCGTCAGAGAGAGACAAAGGATGCCGAGCATTGGAGGACGATGTACGACTTCATGGGGAACTTTGAGCACTATTTTCCTCCACCTAACCGTTGATTCAGCTTGAAGACGTTTTCCTTGTTTTCCACTTCTAAAACTTTGTAAGTTTTTGTTTTCTCTTTTCTTGTTTTCTTGTGTGTTTCTTTTCTATTTCTTTCTTTCTTCTTATTTTTCTTACAGTGGGGACACTGTAATTTTAAGTATGGGGTGGGAGAAAATAGAAAGCTTTGTGTCTTGTTTGTTTTTTGTGCCTTGTTTTAAGTAGTTTTTATTCCGAAAAAAACAGAGAAAAAAAAAGAGAAATTTTTTTTTCGAAAAAAGTTAGAAAAAATCTAAAAAAAAAAGAGTCTTAGAATTGATAGATATCCCTTTCTTATGTTTTATGATAGTAGTTGCTAGCATGATCATTTAATTCCTTGCAATCATGTCTTTGATAATATAGCCAGATTCTTATTTTGAAGTTGTTTTTAGGAAGGAATAGCATTTGATGAAATTGAGCACATATACCTTCTTAGCATAAGTGATGCAATACAACAAAAAATAGCCTTTTGAGAAATTTTGGCCTACTAGGGAGAACATCAAGAAATCCCTCTTCTTTTCTTGTGTGATTTACTCTCTATATGCATATTATCTCTTGGAATTGTGATGGTTATCTATTACTTGAGACCTATATAGGATTTATAGTTCATTAGTTATGAAAATCATATGATGGAGAACTTATTTTTATAAGCCCTATTATTCCTTATCCACCCTTACATTATCCACTTTTTGACAGCCAACTTGAGCCTAAAGCTTTTTATTTTTAGCTCCACAAAATTGTTCCCTAGCCGAGATAAGCTTGACCCTATCCGGGGATTAGGACTTAGATTTGGAGAGGAAATTGTTTTGTTGAGTGTTGAAATGAAAAGAAAAGAGAGAGATGTTATGTTTGGTTTGAAATTGAAGGATTATTGGGAAGGGTAGATTGGAAGTCTCTTAAGTTAATTGTGAAAAAGAAAGGTCTCTTGGTACAAAAGATGCATAAAAAGAAGTTGTTAGAAAGAGGAGTACACGATGAAGATCGTTAACGACCCTGAAGGGGTTCGTTAACGAGGCAGCGAAAGAAAAAAAATGAAAAAAAAAGAGGAATGAAAAAATAATGATGAAAAGAAAAAAATAATGAAGAGTTTGAGGTGCATAGTGTTTATGAGATAAGCCGGAGGTTCTTTTGTTTTATGAGACTTTCTAGGATAAGGGGTATATGAAAATAAGTGTGCATAATGAGAGAGTGAGTTTGGTATGTTTTTATGAGAGTTTTGGATGTGTGAGTTTTTAGGAGTCTTTGATTCCCGGATATTATTAGCACCACATAGCCGAAATATTTCCACGCCTTATTATCTTTACCAAGCCCCATTACAACCCGGACGAATGGAAGCTTCTATGAAGTTTTTGATTGAGCCCCCTAAGTTCTCTTGATGATTTTTGTTTGTTTTGACAAATCTTAGGTGGAGAGTTTGGTGATATAAGTTCCAATTTCTATGAGCTTTTGTATATAAGATGAGTTGAGAGATATATTTATAAGCCTAAACACTTGAGAGTTGAGAGAAACACTTGAGAGTTCGAGTTTTTGGAAGGGAAGTATTGAAGAAGCCAAACCCAGGCTCGTTAACGAGGCTGTGAGGGCTCGTGAACGAGGCCACAAGATGAAGATATTCGAGAGTTGACTTTGTGACTCACCGATCCTGTGCGGGAATTTATTTCCGAGTCGGTAGAGTATCTTTTTATGATTTTAGGGTTATTATATTGTATTTTAGGTCTTGTTATCTTTCTAGATTTTATTTCTATCTTTTTAGGGTTTTATTTCTATCTTTTTAGGAAAGTTTTTATCCTTTAGCTTTTTTTAGTTTCTAGCCTTTTTAATATAAATAGCCTTCTATCTAGCATAGAGGGGGGGGGGGGGGAATCGATCAGAGAGAAGAGAGGAAGAAGAGCCGAAGGAGAGAGGGAGACGGATCGAGATCGGAGATCGAGAGCTCGGTGGACGAAAGTTACCGAGGTCGTTAGTCGAGGTTTTGTTCTAGTATTTTTGGTATTCTCGGGTTTTCTTCTGAATCTCTGTAAGACGATATTTATTAATTGGAGTAGTATTTTGTTTTCAATGTTTTCTTTGATGAAAGTTATTAGTTTCTTAATTATGATTAGTGAGTAGTCTTCTTTTCTAGGATCGGAGTTGAAACCCGGCATAGTTATGCATGTTTGGTGAGTAAGATTATGTGTTGAATGCCTTTTATATATTGTTGAGATTGTTTGTTGTGCTTATACCGAGATGAAAGTTGAGGTAATTTGAGTTGTTAACTTGATTGAAAGAGAAAGTTATAAACTTGAATGTTGATATTGTTTGAATACGAAAGTTTCAAGTTTTAGATCCAAAACAAGCAATAGAGTGAATTAGTTTATGAAAGTAGATTAATTTACTTGCTAAGTCAATGAAAGTTGATGCATCTATCTATTTAAAGGCATGATATTTATCTTCTTACGAGCTTGTGTGCATGGCTATGTTGTGGTAACCCTTGTCCTATATCTTTGTTTTTATTTGATTTCTTCCAAGATCATATTCGTTACCGAGTTTGTTGGCTCGGTACCGAACCTGTCTAGGTTGTTAGTTTTGGTCTTTTTATTCTCGGTGGTTCGTTAATGAGGCTGACAACGTCGTTAACGAGGCTGCTTGTGTGTTTTTTGCTTGCTTTTGTTTTGTTTTTAGTAGTCGATAGATAAACAACCTTGCTTCCTATGGAACGATTCTGACTCCCCTATACTCAGCGGGGTCTTGATTATAAATTTATTTGTTGTCAAGAAACCCTCTCAACACATAACTGACATATCCTCCTCATTGTGCATGCATAGAATCTACATGGAGGATAATCACAAACCCACCATAGAGCATCAACGCAGATTGAATCCTAACATGAAAGATGTGATCAAAAAGGAAATTTTAAGACTACTTGATGCAGGGATTATTGTTCCTATATCGGACAGCCAATGGGTGAGTCCGGTCCATGTGGTCCCTAAAAAAGACGGTGTGACAGTTATTGAGAATGAAAAGAGAGAACTAATCCCCACTAGGACCACAACTAGTTGGAGGATGTGTATTGATTATAGGAAGTTGAACAGTGCTACAAGAAAAGATCATTTTTCACTTCCTTTAATCGATCAAGTTCTAGAACGCTTAGCCCATCATGATTATTTTTTGTTATTTAGATGGCTATAGCAGTTTTTGGCAGATTTCCATTCATCCTAATGATCAAGAGAAAACAACCTTTACATGTCCTTATTGGACTTTAGCATACAGAAGAATGCCATTTGGGCTTTGCAATGGCCTTGCAACTTTTCAAAGATGCAGGATGGCTATCTTCTCTGACATGATAGAGGATATAGTAGAGGTTTTTATGGATGATTTCCCTATTTATGGTTCTTCATTTGATGCTTGTCTTGCTAACCTTACTCGTGTGCTTAAAAGATGTGAAGAAACCAACCTTGTTTTTAACTAGGAAAAATGCCATTTTATGGTCCAAGAAGGGATTGTGCTAGGACATCTCGTCTCAAAAAGAGGGATAGAGGTAGACAAGGCCAAATTTGAGCTTATTAAAAATCCCCCTTCTTCTGTTAAAGACGTTAGGAGTTTTCTACGGCATGCTGTCTTCTACAGACGTTTTATCCAAGATTTTTCTAAGATAGCTAAACCATTGACTAACCTACTAATGAAAGATGTAGTGTTTGAGCTGTCTCCAGAATGTCTTGAAGCTTTTCACAGGTTAAGAGAAGCCCTCATTTCCGCTCCTATCATGTAGTCCCTAGACTGGACACTTCCCTTCGAGATTATGTGTGATGCCAGCAATTATGCCATTGGCACAGTACTAGGGCAATGAAAGGATAAGAAGCTCCACACCATCTATTATGCAAGTAAGACGCTTGATAAGGCGTAGAGTAAGTATACGACGACACAGAAGGAATTCCTTGTTGTGGTATTTACTTTTGAGAAATTCCGTTCCTATCTAGTTGGTTCTAAAGTGATTGTTTATACTGACCATGAGGCCGTTAGATACTTAATGGCTAAGAAGGATTCCAAACCTAGGCTACTTTGTTGGATGCTCTTATTACATGATTTTATCCATGAAATCAGCGACAAGAAGGGAGCAGAAAATTTAGTAGTAGATCATTTTTCCAGGTTGCCAGTAGAACACATCACGGAGTCCAGCAATGTCGTGCCAATCAATGACTCCAGGCCAGACGAACACCTCCTGTTGAACGAGGGTGCGCAATGCATTATCGAGGGACCTACCGACGCTACAAGGGTCGTTATCCACCCTTTTTCTGAGGCTGGAGAACGCTGGAAACACCGGTACCGAAGTGGGAGAGCTTGATACCAAGGCAGAATAGCCCGCTTATGAGGTAGAGGAGATCGTTATCGATGTGAACAATAAAGCAATAGGGTCGGTAACGACCCATTCAAGTAATTTTCTCAACCTATTTCAATTCTTCTCGATTCAAATCTTTCCATATCTCCTTCTTCTACCTCTTCCCATTCTATCTATGCTATTAAGGAGTCAAAAACCCCTTGGTTTGCAGATTTCTAACTACATTGTAGGAGGCATAATTCCCGAGGGTTTAACCCCACAAAAGAAGAACAAGTTCCTACATGACATCATGCAGTATTACTAGGATGAACCCTACTTATTCAACCAAGGGAATGATCATATTTTCCGAAACTTTGTACCAAAGGAGGAGATAGAGAGTGTGATCCGTCATTGTCACACTCTCCCTACAGGTGACCATGCAAAGGGGTTCAAGACTACAACAAAAATTCTTCAGAGTGGCCTCTACTAACCAACACTTTTCAAAGATGTACAGGAGTTCGTGACGTCTTGTGATAATTGCCAATGCTCGGCAGCATCACTTGGAGACATGAGAATCCGCTCACTTGGATCCTAGAGGTCGAGTTTTTCGATGTTTGGGGCATAGGCTTTATGGGACCCTTTCCTTCATCTGGCCCCTATAAGTACATCCTACTGGCGGTCGATTATGTATCTAAGTGGGTGGAAGCCATACTAGGAAATTATTGCTAAAACTGTGGCCAAATTTATAAAGACTAACATTTTCCCCTGGTTCGGAGTGCCACAAGTTCTCATTAGTGATGGTGGATCACACTTCATAGAGATGATCTTTGAAGCTCTTTTGGACAAGTATGGGGTATCACATAGGGTGGCAACGCCCTACCATCCCCAAACTAGTGGCCAAGTAGAGGTTTCAAACAGGCAGATTAAGAGCATTTTGGAGAAGACGGTCTCCCGCTCTAGGAAGGATTGGTCATCCAAGCTTGATGATGCTTTATGGGCATACAAAATGGCTTACAAAAACCCCCTACGCACCACTCCATACAACCTAGTTTATGGCAAGGCGTGCCATTTTCCAGTCGAGTTAGAGCACAATGCATTATGGGCTCTCAAGGAGCTTAACATGGATCTGGACAAGGCCGGCGCAAAACGGCTCATGGACTTGCAAGAGCTAGAGGAGTTGAGGCTAAAGGCGTATGAGAACGCTGAAATCTACAAAAAGCGTACCAATATGTGGCATGACAAGAAGATGGTACCAAAAACCTATGACGTTGGCGACAAGATACTTCTCTTTAATTCTAGACTTCGCTTATTTACAGGGAAGCTAAGATCAAGATGGTGTGGGCCATTCGTGGTTCACCACATATACCCAAATGGAGCGGTTGATCTAGTTGACAACAATGGAGCCATGTTCAAAGTCAATGGGCATCGATTGAAGAAATACTATGGGCAAACTGACCCAGATGAGGAAATCTAAGCCAATTGGGCTCTAACATCCTCCGATTAGCCAAGGTACATTTGTCGGGCTAACGACGTTAAAAATAGCGCTTACGGATGCAACCCGCTTTTAAGTTTGCTTTTCTTAGGTCTTTTCGCTAGCTTTCTTTTGACTTGTTTTGAGATTAGGTTTTAGATTTTCGGAATAGAATGCTTTGAATAAGTGGTGCAGGAAAAGGGGCTGAAATTAAGCAAAGACGAAGACTCGGTGAAAATTGCAGGTGGGTTGATATCGACCCCCATAGGGTCAGTACCGGCCCCTGTAGAAATTCGAAAAAAAATTAAGCGCCTATAGGTTAGTGCCCTTATATTACTTTTTCCTTTTACTTTTTCCTTATTACCTTCACCACCACACCGTCGGAATCGTTGTTGAAATCGCACCACCACAGCACACCAGTCCACGCACTAGTCCACCCACAAAACCGAGATCTCTCAACCCGGTACCGAACAAAAATGTCCTTGTTCGTTACCAAACTAAACTCCCTCGTTACCAATCAAAATTCCTTCTATTTTCATTCTAATTCTCAGATCTACGGTATGATTTCTCAACCTTCATCTTCTATTGTGGATTTCTTGAGCTTATATGGTGATTTTTGGTTGATTTGCATATCTAGATCTAGATCTAGGTTGAAAATTTTTGTGCATAAAATTCTCGCCTCTTTACCTTGATTTGGTTTTATATATTGATGAATGATGCTTTTCCATATTTAGGATTGAATTAGTTTCAATTTTTAAGCATGACTTTGATTGTTCTTGAGTTTTCTAGATCTACACCATGTTTTGGCTATTTTGGCATATTTTAGGATGGTTTTTGAGTAAGTATGGGGTTTGTGGTGTTTGATCTCGCTTGAATTGGTGTTGACACTTGTTAAATTGATGTAATGGACGGATGATTGATGGTTCAAAGTCGAAAAACATCGACTCAAACCGGATTCGGGGCTGCAACATGTTCGATATCGACCCCCTTAGGGTCGGTACCGAGTCTTGTGTTGCACAGAAATTTCATATCCCTCAATATTGATGTTAGTGTTTTTAGTATAGTTGTAGGTGTTTTTCTTAGGTTGTTTAGTTTAGTTTTAGTGAGTTTTAGTATTAGTTTTGTGTGTTCTTGGATAAGTTTGCATATTTTATTATAAGTATGGAAGCTACTCCTTTTTTTTTGTTTTTTCTCAGGTTTTTGGAGCAGAAGGGAGCATTTTCGAGCAAGCTGAAGTCAAAGTAGTTTATGGTGGAATGCATAAAGAGATGAGATTAACGAATACCTCTTAAAGATCCCGGTGAAGTCCAAGAGAAGCTATGAAAAGTGTACAAATACCCGAAACAGAGAGCTCGTTACCGACATGTGAGGGTCGGTACTGAGCTGTGCAACTGAGTTTTATTGCGGGAATTCAACAAGAGTCTACCGACCCTATACAGGCCGTTACCAAGGTGACATGTGTCGGTAGGCGGCGCCGACTTTGAGAAAATCTATCTTTTATATCGCAATCTTTTTAGTTAGGAAAGTTTTTATCTTGTAGGATCTTTGTTAGATAGTTTCTTTTAGTATAAATACCCTGTTTTAGTTCTAGTTTAGAGAGGTTAGCAAGTCGTTGAAGGAGAACACATTAGTTTTGGGAGAAATCCGGCTCGATCGAGAGAGACAATTGGAGTCCTTGATTTGTTGTTCTTCGTTGCCTTTGACTTTGAGCGTGGTTGTGATTGTAAGACAAGATTTCTATTATTTCAAGCAAGTTTTGTTTCAATGTTTTCTTTCAATATAGTTGTTTGTTTAGTTTCAATCATGAGTGAGTAGTTTACTTTTCTAGGATCGGGGTTGAAACCCGACATAGTTATGCATGATTGAATGAATGTGTTGAATGTTTGATTGTCTTTTATCTTTTTATCTACTTGTTTTTGCTTATACTTAGACGAAAGTCGAAGTAATTTGAGTTTATCGCTTGATCGAAAGAGAAATTAGTAATCTTGAATGTTGATATTGTTCGATAACGAAAGTTTCGAGCTTTGGATTCAAAGTAAGTAGAAAAGTGAATTGATTCATGAAAATAGATTGATTTGCTTGTTTTAGTCAATGAAAGTTGATAGATTTATCTTTGAGGCATGATAATTATCCTTCACACTATTTCGTATGCATGATTATGTCGTGGTAACCCTTGTCCTATTTGTTTTTATCCTTTGAATTTCCTTCGTTTTTACTCATGTACAAACTCGTTACAGAGGTACACAGGTCGGTACCGAGCCTGCAGTTGGTTTGTCTTGTTTGCGTAATTTTAGTAGAAACCCAACGTCGTTACCGACCCTGACAAGGTCGGTACCGAGGGCTGTCGTAGCCTTGGTTTGCTTTGTTTTGTTGTTTTTGTAGTTCGGTAATCAAACAACCTTGCTTCCCGTGGACGATCCTGACCTCCCTATACTCAACGGGGTCTTGACTACAAGTTTTATTTGTTGTTAAGTAAAACCCTTTCAACAAATCGGCGCCGTTGCTGGTGAAGCAACGCTGTTTGTTTGTTTACCTGTGGGTCTAGGAATAGCCCGACCCCGTTTTTGTTTTTAATTTTGTTTTCTTTTTTCTGTTTTCTCAGCTTATGCCAGCAAGACGCCGAAGGCTCGAGTTTGATAAGATTGGTTATTATTCTGAACCTGAACGCACCCTTCACCGCAGAAAAAGAGAAAACCAAGCCATGGCGATGACTCCTGAAGAGATGGCTCAACAGATGACTGAGCTCTAAAGGCAGCTCGAAGCCACAAGGATTGAGAAGACCGCTCTACAGGAAAAACTCAATGCCTATCCGAGGAATGCCAAACAGTATATGCATCCAGAACTGAGGGTGCTAGAGTCTACAATCGTGCTTCCAGAGATAGAGAAGACTTTTGAGATAAAGTCTCAATTTATATCCTTAATCAAAAGGGATTAGTTTGAAGGGAAACCTACTGAGTGCCCTATGGAACATATTAAAAACTTTCTTGATTTATGTGACACTATTGCTGTTGAAGGTGTCCACTAGAATATGTTCAATTAAAAGATTTCAGGTGGTCTCTTACAGGAAAGGCCCTGAGCTGGTTGGAGAGCTTACCTCCTAAGTCTATCAAGACTTGGAAGGCTTTGTATGATCAATTTTTGACAAAGTTTTTCCCTCCTGCCAAGACAACGAAGTTGAGAAAGCGTATCACCTCCTATCACCAGCTGCCTAACGAGACCTTTGTGGAGACGTGGGAGAGATTTAAGGAGATGCTCAAACAGTGCTCCACTCATGGGTGACCACCATATGTGCTCCAAGAAATCTTCTTCCAGGGGATTAATGCTGAAACGAAGAACCTTATCAACATGTACACTGCTTGCGGTTTTATTGAGATGGATCCCACTGCTGCATGGGAGTTGCTGGACAAGCTGACCAATTACGATGCTATGTATGGAGCCCAACTGACACCTCATCCACAAAAGCGTCTCTACATGCCTAATTAAGACGAAGTTGATCCAGATGTCAAAAATCAATTTCTATAGGATGAGATCAACCGTCTAAAGAAACAAGTTTTCTGAAAAACCTCTAAACCTTGTCAAGAGTGCGACTCTTCTGCCCATAGTACTTCTGCTTGCAATAACATCAAGCAGGTTAGAGCCGCTGAGACATATGATGAGATGAATTATATGAGAGGGCAATACATGAACCCGCCTAATAGTTTTGACAGGCCAAACAATTATTCGGCTTGGGGAAATCAAGATCAAAATCAGAATTATACAGCCCCCCACTGGATACACGGCCCGCACCGTATCGACCTGCAGGCTATTAAGAGCCACCATCTTGGGTGCAAGGACTCTATGAAGGGATTAATGGAGTAAATAATGAAATTAATGGATTCCAAGCCAACCTCAATAATCAGATGAAAAGATGGGGAGAGTTCGATATATGGAAGAAGAGTGTTGACTCACAACTAGGGAACCTAGCTGCACAGATTTCGAGGCCGCAAGGGCAACTCCCGGGCCTCCCCAACGAGAACCCTAGAGGACAAATAGCGGCCGTACACCACAGGAGTGGGAAGAGGCTGCCAGATCTTGCCAAAACCAAGGAAAAGGACCCCGGTGCTGAAGAAGACGCCACAACCCAGATTGATAACGTCCCAAAGCGGGTCGTTACCGAGCCTAAACCACTCGGTACCGATGCTCCCAGGCTCATTATCGACCCTTATCCAGGTAAGTTCTCTACACCGAATCACTCTCTTAGTCCCAGGCTCGATACCTATCCCATCAGGGTCGGTACCGATCCTTTTGCGACACTGATCGACCCTATTGTCGACCTAGTATCATCACCTCTCAAGCCCGCTTTGGCTCCAAGATTGGTGAAGTCTCTCCTCTTTTCTACTAAGAAGTCTAAGAACTTAACAGAAGGCAAGTTTAAGCGTTTCGTTAAGATTCTTCAGGGCTTAAATATTTCTATACCATTCGTTGAGGCCCTAAGCAAAATGCCAGCTTACACCAAATTTTTGAAGGACATTCTTAGCAAGAAAAGTTCAATAACAAAGCTGACATATGAGGTCCTATCCACTACCCTTCCGGAAAAGCTAGGTGACCCATGGAGATTTGCTATCACGATTGGGATTGGCGACCACCGATTCAAAGCACTATGCGATTTGGGAGCTAGCGCCAGTCTACTTCCCTTGTCAATCTGGTCAAAAGCTAACATGGGACCTCTGGAACCCGTGGATATGAGGCTATACATGGCAGATGGATCTAGTGTAAAGGGTACAAGAGTCGTTGATGATTTTCCCATTCAAGCGGGGAAATTTTTCATACCGAACGACTTCATTGTCCTCGATATGCTTGTAGACCCTCTAGTGCCCATCATTCTAGGCAGGCCATTCCTTGCTACAACAGGTGCTCAAGTTGATGTTCGAAAAGGACTCCTCACCTTTGATATAGGAGAAGAACGAGTCGAGTTCAGCCTTAATCAAGATGCCAATGACACGGCCGTGGCAACACACATCGAGACGCCCCAACCAGAGCTCAACATTGCTAAACCCATAGTGTCCCTTTCAATCAACAAGGACCATGAGAGCGCTACCAAGACAGCTACCGACCCCCTCCCTAGGGTCGGTACCGAGCCCTTCGTACAGCAATATGACGAGGGAGGCACCTTTTGGCATGATACCGAGGGAAGCTTTTCTCCAGACTGGTCGATAACTACCTCAACTGCCTCGGTACTAACACCCCCATTGAAGGAGCAAGGTGAGTATTCTAACCCTAGATTCACTATCACTAGTCATGATCCTTCCTTATATAATATTTCTACACCATACCCATCTATTTATGCTATATAAAAGTCGAAAACCCCTTGGTTCTCGGACTTCACTAACCCTTGTGTAGGAATACCGAGCATATTGTTAGAAGATGAGGGACCGAATTTAGTGAGAAGAAATAACAATGCCTTTACCACTGAGTACGGGGTTTCCCACAACCCCGACAAGCTGGAAAGGAACCACCTTGATTAGCCAGGTAAGTACGTCGGGCTAACGACGTTAAAAATAGCGCTTACGGGAGGCAACCCGATTTTAGTTTTAGTTTTAGTTTAGTTTTCTTTTCTTTTTTCTAGCTCTTTTTCTTAGCTTTCGTTTGAGTTTTTAGTAGTGTAGAAGTTTGCGGGATAGGATATTTTTGAGCTAACATGACACAGAAGTCGGGCTCGAAAAGGTGTTGGAAATTGAGTCGTCCAGGCTCGGTATTAAGCTGAGAGGGTCGGTACCGACCTGAGACGAAACCAAGATTCAGCAACGCGCGGCAAGGTAAGTTTTCTAAACCTAATTCTATCTTCCTCCTCGCCTCACCCTTCATGCTGCCTCTTGCCCCTTCTTTAAAAACTCTCTCAATCCTCTAAATCCACATCGAATCTCACCAAACTCACAAAATCCCTACCGATTTCCACTCGGATTCTCACCGTTGTCAAACCGCTCTCAATCTCTCGATCCTGCATCCTCTCGATAACGAAGCAACACCTCGTGTGTTCATTATCGGAGCATTCAAGCCCTCGTTACCCTTGCAATTTGAATTTTCGTTCTTCAATTTCTCAAATCTACGGTACTAAATGGAAAGCACTAGCCGAGCCAACTCTAGGTAGGGAAAGAAGAGGAGGACTCAAAGATCTCCATCTCCTCCAAGAATGGACGAGGTCATTCTACCTACTCGGGAGCAACTAGCGGTCTTTGATTTCATCCTTCAAAAGGACCACTTCACTAGGTGGTTCTCAAGGTCAAGTGCCAATGCTAATGGCATTTACGAGGATGTCAAGCACACCTTCGCTATTCTTAGTGTGCCACATCTCCTCAAGAAGGAGGACACTCCGCACTACCCGGCCTCACTGCCGAGTTTATTACCACCCTCCGAAAAAGTTTCAAAACCAAGATGTCGGTAGGCAAGATAAGGTTCCGATTGGGCAATGCCGATCATGAGTTCACAATGGCCGAGTTCAACCGCCTCCTCGACCTCCCCAACCATTCTCGGTATTACAAGGCTCCCGATGATTTCAAGGTCACCGACACATGGAGCTATATTTCCGGGGAGGTCAATCCTTCCACACCGGCACTTCCAAGGGCGCACATCATCAACCTTATCTTCAAAATCATTCTCCGAGTTTTGGGCGCCACCTTTTGTCCCAAAAAGGACCTTTCAAGGTCGACGAGGATGGAGGTTGGATGCCTCCAGACCATTCTTTTCGAGGACCCTGCCACCATGAATTTGGGGTACGAATGGTTGAAATATATGGAGAAGCACGGGGCCTCCTCAAAGGAGGTTTGGTGTGGCAACTTGGTGAGTCTCTTGGCGACGGAGCTTCATGTCGACCTCACACGCTACACTGCTCACAGTCCCCAGAAGTTGGATACGAAGTATTGGTTTTCTTCCGGCATCTTTTGGAGGGTTCATGGTGGAGTCGCCACCACGGTGATTGGACAAGATGTGATGATTATGCGGGACAAGCTGGAGTTGTTATATGTGCCGAACTGGTACGAAGCCTGGACGTCTCATCCGTTCCCCTTGGAGAAGAAGCCTTAGGATGAGCCGACATTGCGGGAATGTGAAACAAGATATGACCGAGATGGCGCTGCTATGGAAGAAGACGAGACAGCCACTACAGAGGAGCTCGATATTGAGGACGATGAGGTCGGTACCGTGGTACCAAATGAGCACACCGACTTCGGTACCGAGCAACCTGGGCTCAATACAAAGTACTTCACGGTCGGTACCGAGGCATTCAGCTTCGGTAACGAGCCTGCTCCTCCGCCTACCGAGCCTCATTCTTATGGCATGGTGCCGTACAATCCGGTCATTTATCAAGACCACTTCCAGCCACATGATCACTACCAACCGCCACCCCAGCCCAGCTACACTAGTTTCGTTCCACCTCCCTGGGCTGATGATCTATCTTTCCAGATACAGCAGCTGAACCTGCAGCAGCCACAACTTGCTTAGCGGATGGATCGTTGGGAGGGTGTGTATTCTGCCCGCATGGCTCTTGAGGATGCAAGACAACAACGGGCTGACGCTCGTTGGATGATGATGGAGCAGCATGTGACGATTGATGAGGAGCGCTGGAAGAATATGTACGAGTTCATGGGCAACTATGAGCACCAGGTCCCACCACCACCATAGTGATGATCTCAGCTTTCGAGGATGTTTCTTCTTCTTCTTTGGTTATCTTGTGAGTTTCTTTCTTTTCCCTATTCTTTTCTTTTGATTTGCTTTATTATAGTGAGGACACTGTAATTTTAAGTATGGGGTAGGTAGGGAAAAGAAAACTTTCTTGTTTGTTTTTTGTGTAAGTTTGTTCTGTTTAGTTTAGTTTAGTGAGTTTTAGTATTAGTTTTGTGTGTTTTTGGATAAGTTTGCATACTTTGTGAAAAGTATGGAAGCCACTCCGTTTTTGTGTTTTTCTTAGGTTTTTGAAGCGAAAAGGAGCATTTTGAGAGAAGCTGGAGTCAAGTGGTTGATGGTGGAGTGCATAAAGAGAAGTGAAGGAAGAATACGTCTTGAAACTCCTGGTGAAATCCAAGAGAAGCTATGGAAAGTGTACAAATGTACATGGTAGATGGCTCATGCGTCAGGCCAACAAGAGTTGTAGACAACTTTCCGGTTCAAGTTGACAAATTCTTTGTTCCCAATGATTTCATAGTCATGGAGATGCCCGAAGATCCGGTGGTACCTATCATCTTAGGGAGACCATTCCTCGCCACAGCCGGTGCCATAATTGATGTTAGGAGAGGACTCCTAACTTTCGAAATTGGGGATGAGGTGGTGGAATTTCGGTTCAACCCTACAATGAAAAAGACTGATAGAGCCAAAGTTAAGATGCTCTACACCCACAATGAATTCATCGAATGTGGGGACCCTGTTGGCAAGTGATACATTCTCAGGTCGAAGATGGGCCGAAATAGTTCTTGTAGTCTCGGTACCGAGCCCATCTACCTCAATACCGAGTCTCCTAGAAGACAAAGACAACTCAATAACGAACCCTTCTACATCGATACCGAGCCTTTCCGAGGATGAAGAGATCTCGACAGTTGAATACCTTGAAGAAGTCTTAAAGACGTAGTCGGAAGAGCCTATTCTCATTCTAGCTGAGCCTTCTCCAACGCTCAAGCCCCTTCTAGACTCTCTCAGGTATGAATTTCTTGTTCCTAATTCTACTTTCCCTGTCATCATCAATGCTAAATTAAAAGATGAGGAAGTAAAGAAGCTTCTTTCTGTGCTTAGGACACATAGAAAAGCTATAGGCTACTCCCTAGATGATATAAATGGCATACCCCCCTCACTTTGCATGCATCGGTAATGCATGGAGGATAATCATAAACCCACCATAGAGCATCAACGTAGGTTAAATCCTAATATGAAAGAGGTGGTTAAAAAGGAAATCATTAAACTACTTGATGCTGGGATCATATTTCATATATCGGACAACCAATGGGTTAGTCCGGTCCATGTAGTCCCTAAAAAGGAGGAATGATCGTTATTGAAAACAAAAAGTGAGAGTTAATTCCTACTAGGACCACAACTAGTTGAAGGATGTGCATCGATTATAGGAGGCTCAATAGTGCTACTAGAAAAGATCATTTTCCGCTTCCTTTTATTGATCAAGTGTTAGAACGCTTAGCCCAACATGATTATTTCTGTTATTTACAAGGCTATAGCGGATTTTGGAAGTTTCCCTAACATCCTGATGATCAGGAGAAGACTACCTTTACATATCCCTATGGGAATTTTGCATATAAGAGAATGTCATTCGTGCTTTGTAATGCCCCTGCCACCTTCCAAAGGTGCATGATTGCCATTTTTCTAACATGATAGAGGACATTGTAGAGGTCTTTATAGATGATTTTTCTGTGTATGGTTCTTCCTTTGATACTTGTCTTGCTAAACTTGCAAGTGTACTGAAAAGATGTGAAGAAACCAACCTTGTGCTTAATTGGGAAAAATGTCATTTCATGGTTCAAGAGGCAATTGTACTAGGACACCTCGTCTCCAAAAGAGGGATAGAAGTAGATAAAGCTAAAATTGAGCTTATTGAAAAACTACCTCCTCCCTCTTCTGTCAAAGACGTTAGGAGTTTTCTAAGGCATGCGGGTTTTTACAAACGCTTTATCAAAGACTTTTCTAAGATAACTAAACCATTGACTAACCTACTAATGAAGGATGTAGTGTTTGAGCTGTCTCTAGATTGTCTTGAAGCATTTTACAGGTTAAGAGAAGCCCTTATTTCTACTCCTATTAAGCAGTCCCCAGATTGGACCTTGCCCTTTGAGATTATGTGTGACGCTAGTGATTATGCTGTTGGCGCGGTTTTAGGACAACGAAAGGACAAAAAGCTCCTTGCCATCTACTATGCGAGTAAGACGCTTGATGGGGCGAAGAGTAAGTAAACTACGACGGAGAAGGAATTCCTCGCTGTAGTATTTGCTTTCAATAAATTATGTTCCTCTCTTGTTGGTTCAAAATGATAGTTTATACTGACCATGAGGCTGTTAGATATCTAATGGCCAAAAAGGATGCCAAGCCTAGGCTGCTTCGTTGGATGCTCTTATTGCAGGAATTTGATCATGAGATCAGAGATAAAAAGGGAGCAGAAAACTTGGTGGCGGATCACTTATCCAGGTTGCCAATTGAACACATCACCGAATCCAACAACGAAGTGCCAATTAACGACTCCAGACCGGACGGACACCTCATACTTAACGAGGTTGGAAATGGCAAAACCCTCGTTACTTCAGGGTCGGTACCGAGCCATCATCGAGGCTAGAGGGAGTCGATCACATCGGCACTAAATCAGGGCGCATCGACACCATAAACAGGAGGCTCGATACCGAGCCACAAGAGGTCGTTACCGACGTGAATATAGAAGCTGCAGGGTTGACACCCACCCAATTAGATTGGGTAACGACCCAGTCAGGTACGTTTTCTCAACCTGAACTCATTTCTTTCAATTTAAATCCTTCTTCATCTCTTGCTTCTACTTCTTCTCATTCAATCCATGCTATTAGAGGGTTAAAAGCCCCTTGGTTTGCGGATTTTGCTAACTACATTGTAGGAGGCGTAATTCCCGAGGGACTAACCCCATAAAGAAAAAGAAGTTTCTCCATGATGTCAAACAGTACTATTAGGATGACCTTTACTTGTTCAAGCAAGGAAGTGATCACCTCTTTAGGCGTTGTATCCCAGAAGAAGAGATAGAGAGTGTGATCCATCAATGTCACACACTTCCTACCGGTGGCCATGCAAAAGGGTTCAAAACCACGACGAAGATTCATCAAAGTGGCCTCTATTGGCCAACCATTTTCAGGGACGTATAGGATTTTGTGACAACATGTGATGAATGCCAACGCTTTGGCAACATCACTTGGAGACATGAGAACCCGCTGACTGGGATACTAGAGGTCGAATTATTCGACGTATGGGGCATAGACTTCATGGGACCCTTCCCTTCATCGGGCCCCTACAAGTATATCCTGGTAGCTGTTGATTATGTCTCTAAGTGGGTGGAGTCGTTGCTACAAGGACCAATGATGCTAAAACCGTGACTAAATTTATTAAGACTAACATTTTTCCCAGGTTTGGCGTACCAAGGGTCCTCATTAGTGATGGTGGATCACATTTCATCGAGCGGAGTTTTGAAGCACTTCTGGCTAAGTATGGGGTATCACATCGGGTGGCAACACCATATCATCCCCAAACTAGTGGCCAAGTAGAAGTTTTAAACAGGCAAATCAAGAGCATCCTAGAAAAGACGGTTTTCCGCTCAAGGAAGGATTGGTCATCTATACTGGATGACGCTCTATGGGCTTACAGGACGGCGTACAAGACACCCCTACACACCACTCCCTACAATCTAGTGTATGTCAAGGCATGCCATATACCCGTTGAGATGAAGCACAAGGCACTATGGGCTCTAAAAGAGCTCAATATGAACCTCGTCGCGACAGAAGCAAAAAGATTCATGGACTTGCAAGCACTAGAAGAGTTGAGGCTAAAGGCGTACGAGAATATCCGAGATCTATAAGGAGTGTACCAAAGGGTGGCATGATCAGAAATTGGTGCCCAAAACATATGAAGTTGGTGACAAGGTACTTCTCTTCAACTCTAGACTCGCTTATTCCCAGGGAAGCTAAGGACGCGATGGAGTGGACCATTTGTGGTTCACCACATCTATCCTCATGGAGCAGTAGAGCTAGTTGAAAACAATGGCACCATCTTCAAAGTCAATGGACACCGATTGAAGAAGTTCTATGACCAACCCGACTCAAAAGAAGAGATTAAAGCCACTTTGGCTTTCACATCTTCGGATTAAGGCAGGTAAGTTCGTCGGGCTAACGACGTTAAAAATAGAACTTACGGGAGGCAACACGGTTTTTAGTTTAGTGTTCTTTAATTTTTATAGTTCTTTTTCTTAGCTTTCTTTTGAGTTTTTCTAAGTAGAATAGAAGTTTGCGGGATAGAATATTTTTAGGCTAATATGTAACAGAAGTCGGGCACGAAAGAACGCTGGAAAAGAGCCGCACAGGCTCGGTACCAAGCTGTGAGGGTCGGTACCGTGCTGTGTCAAAAAAAATCCAGATCCGAGGCGCGCGACAAGTAAGTCTTCTAAACCTAAAAACTCTTCCTTCCCTAACCTCTCTTCCCACGCCGCCTTTGCCAAAACCCTTCAAAAACACTCCCAAGCCACAAATCCCACACCAATCCTCACCAAATTCTCAAGATCTAGCTGATTTTCACCCCTATTCCACGCACCACACTGCCCTCGATCCATTCGCCCTCAAACTCGCTCCCCTCTTGATATCGAGCAAACACCCCGCTTGTTCGTTACTGAAGCTTCACCCCCTCGTTAGTCGTTACTCTTACAAATCAATTTTTGTTCTTCAAATTCACAAGACTACGGTATGATTTCTAGACCCTAAACTCTTTTCTTGAAGATTCATGGTAAACCTGGGTAGTTTTCATATCTAGATCTATGTGTAGATCCGATATTGCGTGTGTATATTGCATCGTGCCTCTTTGCCTTTATATTGATACTTAATCTTGAATGATTTTCGGTTTCCTCATGTGTGATTCACAAAAAATTTCAATGATAGAAAAGCATTAAGTAGCTTGTTCTTGGTTTGCTTGATTTTTACCACGATATTTGGCAATTTTTGGCATGATTAGATAGGGTTTCGAGCAAGTATGGGGTTTCAAGTATTTGATTGTGTGTTTTTGTGTGGAATCTTGCCTGAATTGTGCTAATTGTCAGAGAATTTGGGGGTTAGAGATTCGGAATCCCTTGCGTAATGTTCTCACCCAGGCTCGTTACCGACTTGTGAGGGTCGGTACCGACCTTTGATTGCCGCAGAACCAGACCTGAACCCAGAAGCCTCGATACCGACCCTCTTGGCTCGGTACCAAGGTAGGTCGAGGCCATTCTTGAATGCAAGTATGGGGTTTATTTATATTATTTTTACGTACCAAATGTCAAGCTCAAGCAAAGCCAACTCCAAGGCACGAAAGAAGAGAAGGACTGAAAGATCTCCATCTTCTCCGAGAATGGATGAAGATATCCTGCCGACTAGGGAGCAATTGATGATCTTCAACTCCGTAATTGAAAAGGACCACCTCACGAGATGGTTCTCAAGATCAAGTGCAAAATCCTCCTACATCTATGAGGACGTCAAGGACGCATTTTCTATTCTCGGTGTGCCACATCTCCTCAAAAAGGAGGATGTCCCACATTATCCGGCTCTCATTGCTGAGTTCATAGCCACTCTCTGCATCAACTTTAAGACCAAGACGTCTGTAGGAAGGATCAGGTTCCGGTAAGGCAACGTTGACCAAGACTTCAACATGGCCGAGTTCAACCGCCTCCTCGACATCCCCAACCAATCCCGGGATTACAAGGCTCCTGATGATTTCAAGGTCATAGACACTTGGATCTATATTTATGGGGAAGTCAATCCGACTGCACCAGCACTTCCAGGGGCGCACATCATCAACCCCATTTTCAGGATTATCCTCCGAGTTTTGGGTGCAACCATTTGGCCCAAAAAGGAGCTTTCTAGGCCGACGAGGACGAAGGTTGGATGCATTCAGACTATTCACTTTGAGGACCCTTCCCCCATGAATTTGGGGTTTGAATAGCTGAAGTACGTAGAGAAGCACGAGGCCTCTTGTTGAAGGGTTTTACTTAACAACAAATAAAATTTGTTGTCAAGACCCCGCTGAGTATAGGGAGGTCAGGATCATCCACGGGAAGCAAGGTTGTTTGATTACCGAACTACAAAAGCAAGAAAACAAAGCCAAACAGGAACAACCTAGGCTACGACAGCCCTCGGTACCGACCTTGTTAGGGTCGGTAACGACGCTGGGTTTCTACTAAAACTATGCAAACAAGACAAATCAACTGTAGGCTCGGTACTAACCTGTGTGCCTCGGTAACGGGTTTGTACATGAGTAAAAACGAAGGAAATGCAAAGGATAAAAACAAATAGGACAAGGGCTACCACGACATAATCATGCATATAAACTAGTGTGAAGGATAATTATCATCCTTTTAAGATAAATCTATCAACTTTCGTTGACCTAAACAAGCAAATCAATCAATTTTCATAAATCAATTCGCTTTTCTACTAGTTTGAATCCAAAGCTCGAAACAAGGACTCGATCTCACTCTCTCTTGATCGAGCAGACAAAATCCTCCAAACTAACATCTTCTCTCTAACGACTAGCTAACCCCCCTAAACTAGAACAAAAACAAGGTATTTATACTAGAAGAACTATCTAACAAGGATCCTAAAAGATAAAAACATTCTAAACTAAAAAGATTGCGATATAAGAGATAGATATTCTCAAATTCGGCGTCGTCTACCGACACAAGTCACCTCGGTAACGACCTGCACAAGGTCGGTAGACTCTTGCTGAATTCCTCAAATAAAGCTCTATTTCTCAGCTCGGTACCGACCCTCACAGGTCGGTAACGAGCTCTCTGTTTGGGTATTTGTACACTTTCCATAGCTTCTCTTGGATTTCACCAGGAGTTTCAAGACGTATTCTTCCTTCACTTCTCTTTATGCACTCCACCATCAACCACTTGACTCCAGCTTCTCTCAAAATACTCCTTTTCGCTTCAAAAACCTAAGAAAAACACAAAAACAGAGTGGCTTCCATACTTTTCACAAAGTATGCAAACTTATCCAAAAACACACAAAACTAATACTAAAACTCACTAAACTAAACTAAACAGAACAAACTTACACAAAAAACAAACAAGAAAGTTTTCTTTTCCCTACCTACCCCATACTTAAAATTACAGTGTCCTCACTATAATAAAGCAAATCAAAAGAAAAGAATAGGGAAAAGAAAGAAACTCACAAGATAACCAAAGAAGAAGAAGAAACATCCTCGAAAGCTGAGATCATCACTATGGTGGTGGTGGGACCTGGTGCTCATAGTTGCCCATGAACTCGTACATATTCTTCCAGCGCTCCTCATCAATCGTCACATGCTGCTCCATCATCATCCAACGAGCGTCAGCCCGTTGTTGTCTTGCATCCTCAAGAGCCATGCGGGCAGAATACACACCCTCCCAACGATCCATCCGCTAAGCAAGTTGTGGCTGCTGCAGGTTCAGCTGCTGTATCTGGAAAGATAGATCATCAGCCCAGGGAGGTGGAACGAAACTAGTGTAGCTGGGCTGGGGTGGCGGTTGGTAGTGATCATGTGGCTGGAAGTGGTCTTGATAAATGACCGGATTGTACGGCACCATGCCATAAGAATGAGGCTCGGTAGGCGGAGGAGCAGGCTCGTTACCGAAGCTGAATGCCTCGGTACCGACCGTGAAGTACTTTGTATTGAGCCCAGGTTGCTCGGTACCGAAGTCGGTGTGCTCATTTGGTACCACGGTACCGACCTCATCGTCCTCAATATCGAGCTCCTCTGTAGTGGCTGTCTCGTCTTCTTCCATAGCAGCGCCATCTCGGTCATATCTTGTTTCACATTCCCGCAATGTCGGCTCATCCTAAGGCTTCTTCTCCAAGGGGAACGGATGAGACGTCCAGGCTTCGTACCAGTTCGGCACATATAACAACTCCAGCTTGTCCCGCATAATCATCACATCTTGTCCAATCACCGTGGTGGCGACTCCACCATGAACCCTCCAAAAGATGCCGGAAGAAAACCAATACTTCGTATCCAACTTCTGGGGACTGTGAGCAGTGTAGCGTGTGAGGTCGACATGAAGCTCCGTCGCCAAGAGACTCACCAAGTTGCCACACCAAACCTCCTTTGAGGAGGCCCCGTGCTTCTCCATATATTTCAACCATTCGTACCCCAAATTCATGGTGGCAGGGTCCTCGAAAAGAATGGTCTGGAGGCATCCAACCTCCATCCTCGTCGACCTTGAAAGGTCCTTTTTGGGACAAAAGGTGGCGCCCAAAACTCGGAGAATGATTTTGAAGATAGGGTTGATGATGTGCGCCCTTGGAAGTGCCGGTGCGGAAGGATTGACCTCCCCGGAAATATAGCTCCATGTGTCGGTGACCTTGAAATCATCGGGAGCCTTGTAATACCGAGAATGGTTGGGGAGGTCGAGGAGGCGGTTGAACTCGACCATTGTGAACTCATGATCGGCATTGCCCAATCGGAACCTTATCTTGCCTACCGACATCTTGGTTTTGAAACTTTTTCGGAGGGTGGTAATAAACTCGGCAGTGAGGCCGGGTAGTGCGGAGTGTCCTCCTTCTTGAGGAGATGTGGCACACTAAGAATAGCGAAGGTGTGCTTGACATCCTCGTAAATGCCATTAGCATTGGCACTTGACCTTGAGAACCACCTAGTGAAGTGGTCCTTTTGAAGGATGAAATCAAAGACCGCTAGTTGCTCCCGAGTAGGTAGAATGACCTCGTCCATTCTTGGAGGAGATGGAGATCTTTGAGTCCTCCTCTTCTTTCCCTACCTAGAGTTGGCTCGGCTAGTGCTTTCCATTTAGTACCGTAGATTTGAGAAATTGAAGAACGAAAATTCAAATTGCAAGGGTAACGAGGGCTTGAATGCTCCGATAATGAACACACGAGGTGTTGCTTCGTTATCGAGAGGATGCAGGATCGAGAGATTGAGAGCGGTTTGACAACGGTGAGAATCCGAGTGGAAATCGGTAGGGATTTTGTGAGTTTGGTGAGATTCGATGTGGATTTAGAGGATTGAGAGAGTTTTTAAAGAAGGGGCAAGAGGCAGCATGAAGGGCGAGGCGAGGAGGAAGATAGAATTAGGTTTAGAAAACTTACCTTGCCGCGTGTTGCTGAATCTTGGTTTCGTCTCAGGTCGGTACCGACCCTCTCAGCTTAATACCGAGCCTGGACGACTCAATTTCCAACACCTTTTCGAGCCCGACTTCTGTGTCATGTTAGCTCAAAAATATCCTATCCCGCAAACTTCTACACTACTAAAAACTCAAACGAAAGCTAAGAAAAAGAGCTAGAAAAAAGAAAAGAAAACTAAACTAAAACTAAAACTAAAATCGGGTTGCCTCCCGTAAGCGCTACTTTTAACGTCGTTAGCCCGACGTACTTACCTGGCTAATCAAGGTGGTTCCTTTCCAGCTTGTCGGGGTTGTGGGAAACCCCGTACTCAGTGGTAAAGGCATTGTTATTTCTTCTCACTAAATTCGGTCCCTCATCTTCTAACAATATGCTCGGTATTCCTACACAAGGGTTAGTGAAGTCCGAGAACCAAGGGGTTTTCGACTTTTATATAGCATAAATAGATGGGTATGGTGTAGAAATATTATATAAGGAAGGATCATGACTAGTGATAGTGAATCTAGGGTTAGAATACTCACCTTGCTCCTTCAATGGGGGTGTTAGTACCGAGGCAGTTGAGGTAGTTATCGACCAGTCTGGAGAAAAGCTTCCCTCGGTATCATGCCAAAAGGTGCCTCCCTCGTCATATTGCTGTACGAAGGGCTCGGTACCGACCCTAGGGAGGGGGTCGGTAGCTGTCTTGGTAGCGCTCTCATGGTCCTTGTTGATTGAAAGGGACACTATGGGTTTAGCAATGTTGAGCTCTGGTTGGGGCGTCTCGATGTGTGTTGCCACGGCCGTGTCATTGGCATCTTGATTAAGGCTGAACTCGACTCGTTCTTCTCCTATATCAAAGGTGAGGAGTCCTTTTCGAACATCAACTTGAGCACCTGTTGTAGCAAGGAATGGCCTGCCTAGAATGATGGGCACTAGAGGGTCTACAAGCATATCGAGGACAATGAAGTCGTTCGGTATGAAAAATTTCCCCGCTTGAATGGGAAAATCATCAACGACTCTTGTACCCTTTACACTAGATCCATCTGCCATGTATAGCCTCATATCCACGGGTTCCAGAGGTCCCATGTTAGCTTTTGACCAGATTGACAAGGGAAGTAGACTGGCGTTGGCACCCAAATCGCATAGTGCTTTGAATCGATGGTCGCCAATCCCGACAGTGATAGCAAATCTCCTTGGGTCACCTAGTTTTTCTAGAAGGGTTATGGATCGGACCTCATATGCCAACTCTGTTATTGACCTTTTCTTGCTAAGAATGTCCTTCAAAAATTTGGTGTAAGCCGGCATTTCGCTTAGGGCCTCAGCGAATGGTATAGAAATATATAAGCCCTGAAGAATCTTAATGAAACACATAAACTTGCCTTCTGTTGAGTCCTTAGACTTCTTAGTAGGAAAGGGGAGAGACTTCACCAATCTCGGAGCGAAAGCGGGCTCGAGAGGTGGTGCTACCGGGTCGACATTAGGGTTGATCGGTGCCGCAGAAGGATCGGTACCGACCCTTATGGGGTCGGTATCGAGCCTAGGACTAAGAGAGTGGTTCGGTGTGGAGAACTTACCTGGGTTGGGGCCGGTAACGAGCTTGGGAGCATACCGAGTGGTTCAGGCTCGGCAACGACCCTCTTCGGCACGTTATCGATCTCGGTCGTGACGTCTTCTTCAACACCGGGGTACTTTTCCTTAGCTTCGGCACGATCTGTAGCGTCTTTCCGCTCCTGAGGTGTACGACCTCGATCTGTCCTCTAGGGTTCTCATCGGGGCGGCCCAAGAGTTGCCCTTGCGGCCTCAGAATCTGTGCAGCTAGGTTCCCTAGTTGTGAGTAAACACTCTTCTTCCAGACATCGAACTCTCCCCATCTTTTCACTTGATTATTGAGCTTCGCTTGGACTCCATTAATTTCATTATTAATCCCTTCATAAAGTCTTTGTACCCAAGATGGTGGCTCTTGATAGCCTGGAGGTCGATACAGTGCAGGCCGTCTATCCGGAGGGGGGGTTGTATAATTTTGATTTTGATTTTGGTTTCCCCAAGCCGGATAATTGCTTGGCATGTCAAAATTATTAGGCAGGTTTTTGTTTTGTCCTCTCATATAGTTCAGCTCAACATATGTCTTAGTGGCTCTAACCTGCTCGATTGTAGCGCAAGCAGAAGTACTATGGGCAGAAGAGCCACACTCTTGACAAGGTTGAGAGGTTTTCAGAAAACTTACCTGTTTCTTCAGACGGTTGATCTCATCCTGTAGAAATTGATTTTTGACATCGGGATCAACTTCGTCTTTATTAGGCATGTAGAGATGCTTTTGTGGCTGAGGTGGCTGACGGGCTCCATATATGCCATCGTAATTGGTCAGTTTGTCCAGAAACTCCCATGCAACGGTGGGATCCATCTCAATAAAACCGTAGACAGTGTGCATGTTGATGCGGTTCTTTGTTTCAGCATTATTCCCTTGGAAGAAGATTTCCTGGAGCACATATGGTGGTTGCCCATGAGTGGGGCACTGTCTGAGCATCTCCTTAAATCTTTCCCACGTCTCCACAAAGGTCTCGTTAGGCAACTGGTGATAGGAGGTGATTTTCTCAACTCCGTTGTCTTGGCAAGAGGGAAAAACTTTGTCAAAAAATGATCATACAAAACCTTCCAAGTTCTGATAGACTTAGGAGGTAAGCTCTCCAACCAACTTAGGGCCTTTCCTGTAAGAGACCACCTTAAAGCTTTTAATAGAACATATTCTAGTGAGACACCTTCAACAACAATAGTGTCACATAAATCAAGAAAGTTTTTAATATGTTCCATAGGGCACTGAGTAGGTTTCCCTTCAAACTGAGCCCATTTGATTAAGGATATAAATTGAGACTTAATCCCAAAACTCTTATCTATCTCTGGAAGCACAATTGCAGACTCTGGCACCCTCAGTTTTGGATGCATGTATTGTTTGGCATTCCTCGGATTGGCATTCAGTCTTTCCTGTAGAGCAGTCTTCTCAATCTGTGTGGCTTCGAGCTACCTTTGGAGCGTAGACATCTGTTGAGCCATCTCTTCAGAAGTCATTGCCATGGCTTGGTTTTCTCTTCTTCTGCGGTGAAGGGTGCGTTCAGGTTCAGAATATTAACCAGTGTTATCAAACTCGAGCCTTCGACGTCCTGCTGGCATAAGCTGAGAAAACAGACAAAAGAAAACAAAATTAAAAACAAAAACGGGGTCGGGCTATTCCCAGACCCATAGGTAAACAAACAAACATTGTTGCTTCCCCAGCAACGATGCTAATTTGTTGAAAGAATGAAAGAGTTTTTGACCGGGATAAAGTTGTTGTGCCAAGTCAAAGATAATTAACCCTAATACAAGCTAGTATAGCGAGTAAGTCGGGGTCGTACCCTAGAGAACTTGCGGAATCTAGTATCAATATTTTTACCAACTAAAGACAGGGGGAAATCAAGAGAAAGATCTAAACTAAAATAAACTAAGAAACAAATAACAAACAATCGAACAAAACAATAGAGAAACAACTTTATTCCAAAGATCCACTCTGAAATAATCATTCGATCACAGATTCATCCACTGATTCGTTTTACACCTATGGTTAATTCCTATCCTAATCATTAACAATCGCAAGTCCACGGTCCAAACAATTCTTTAACCCTAGGCAAGGACGCTTAACCTAGAATTAGCATAGAGAACAAGGATATACAGGATATTGATTCAAACAATCAAGCTACGAGTCAATTGCAAGAACAAACAATCAAATCTCTTTCTCAATTCCTAGTCCACGGTCCTAGAAATTAAGTTGTTTCATAGATCAAGTAAGATCACATAGACAATGATTCAAACCTAATCAAACCGTAAAATATCAATCAAATTCAACAAATTGCGCACCAAGTGAAATCAATTGATAATCATGAAATTAAGCACAAAGAGAAAAGATATTAATCAAAGGATAGAAGTCAATTACCAAAACCTCACAAGTTCATACATTAGAGTTTCACCTTCAAACAAACCCCCAAAGGGTTTAGTTCTCCATAAAAACTGAAATAATCTCTAGGTTAAACTAAAAGAAGGCTCTCCCCAACTGAATACGAAACTAGGTCTTAAATACTAAACCAACCGAATAAAACTAAATATAAAAATATAATAAAAAACATAAGATAAAGAAAACGAAGTCGGCGCAGGCTCCAGGCAACTGCGAGCGCGGGTCGTAGGCCGCGGTTGCGGCTCCTACGTCTTCAGCTCCTCGCGGATAAGGCCCAAACTGCGGTCTCGGTAAAAATCCGCGCTCGCGGATCTCTTCTAACAACTTTCTAGTGTTACCTTCGGAGGTAGTTTTGACCCACATAGAGTTGGAATTTGAACTCGCATACATGATGTAGCTCTTCGAGTTATCTTTCAAATGAAACCCCCAAAACAACTTTAAATCAACACTTGTCTTCAAAACTCTTGCAATTCTTCAAATCGTGTCTTCGGTCTTCATATGACAATTATGATCAAAACTAACCTAAACACACTCAAATTATGCCTAAAATACAAGAGATAACCATACTAATCTAGAGCGTATCAGTGTTACTTAACAACAAATAAAAGTTGTAGTCAAGACCTCGTTGGGTATAAGGAGGTCAGGATCGTTCACGGGAAGCAAGATTGTTTGATTACCGAACTACAAAAGCAAGAAAACAAAGCCAAACATGAACAAACTAGGCTACGACAACCCTTGGTACCGACCTTGTCACAGTCGGTAACGACGCTGGATTTCTACTAAAACTACGCAAACAAGATGAATCAACTACAGGCTTGGTACTGACTTGTGTGCCTCGGTAACAAGTCTGTGTGTAAGTAAAAACGAAGGAAATTCAATGGATAAAAACAACTAGGACAAGGGCTACCACGACATAATCATGCATATAAACTAGTGTGATGGATAATTATCATGCCTTTAAGATAAATCTATTTGTTGATAGGGTTTTAACTGACAACAAATAAATTTGTAGTCGACCCCGTTGAGTATATGGAGTTCAGGATCGTCCACGAGAAACAAGGTTATCTGTTTACCGAACTACGAAATAAAGAAAACAAAACAAAACAAAAGTAAACAGCTACGACAGACCTCGGTATCGACCTTGTCAAATCCAATAACGATGTTGGATTTCTACTAAAACAGAGCAAACAACACGTTTCAAGTGCAGGATCGGTACCGACCTGTGTGCCTCGGTAACGAGTCTGTTCGAAGGTAAAAATGAAGGAAATTAAAAGGATAAAAAACTCTAGGACAAGGGTTACCACGACATAATTATGCATACAAACTAATGTGAACGATAAAGATCATGCCTTTAAAGATAAATCTATCAACTTTCGTTGACTAATCAAGCAAATCAATCAACTTTCATAACTCAATTCACTTTTCTACTTGTTTTGAATCCAAAATTCGAAACTTTCGTTATCGAACAATATCAACATTCAAGTTCACCACTTTCTCTTTCGATCAAGCAATAAACTCAAATTACTTCGACTTTCGTGTATGTTTAAGCACAAACAAGTAATTGAAAGGATAGAAGGCATTCAAACATCAACACATTCATTCTATAATTCATAACTATGTCGGGTTTCAACCCCGATCCTAGAAAAGTAAACTACTCACACATAATTGAAACAAAACAAACAACTTTGTTGAAAGAAAATATTGAATTAAAACTTACTTGAAAATATAGAATCTTTATCTTACAAGTAACCATGTTCACGACTTGAAGCAACAAAGAACAAGAAGGGATTCGAATTCTCTCTCTCTCTCTCTCTCTCTCTCTCTCTCTCTCTGTCTCTCTCTCTCTCTGTCTCTCTCTCTCTCTCTCTCTCTCGATCGAGACAGTTGAATTATCGCCTTCTCTCTCTCAAACTCATGAACTCTAAAAACTCGACTCACTCCCTCCTTAAAAAAGCTAGAACAAGGGTATTTATACTAGAGAAAGCTATCTAATAAAGATCTAAAAGATAAAAACTTTCTAAACTAAAAAGATTACAAGATAGAAGATATAATTTCCGAAAGTCGGCGCTGCTCTACCAATACAGGTCAACTCGGTAACGACCTGCACAGGGTCAGTAACGAACTCTCTGTTTTTGGGTTTGTTTTACACTTTTCACAGCTTTTCCTTGACTTCTTCGGGATCTTTAAAACATATTCTTCCCACTCTTCCTTTCATGTATTCCACCACCAACTTCTTGACTTCTGCTCGCTCGAAAAGCTCCTTTCTGGTTCAAAAACCAACAAAAAGACACAAAAGGGAGTAGCTTCCATACTTTTCACAAAATATGCAAACTTATCCAAAAACACACCAAACTAACACTAAACTCACTAAAACTAAACAACCTAAGAAAACACTTAAAAACTATACTAAAAACACGAACATCAAAATACCCCATACTTAGACTTGTTTGTCCTCAAGCAATCACATAACAATAACCAAAACCAAACATCATGCTTATCAAGCAATAGCCTTTATCTAAAAAGCAACATCAAAACATAGCAAAAATAGCAAATGACTATTAACGGCATCCCACATATATAAGCACCAATAGACATAAGCAACTACAATCCAACCTCACCAAGGATAAAGTGTTTCACTCAACTCTCATGTGTTTGGGCTATAAATTCATCTCTCAACTCAATCTTATATGCAAAAACTCATAGAAATTGGAGCTTATATCACCAACTCTCCACCAAATATTTGTCAAAACAAGCAAAAATCATCAACAGAACTTAGGCTCAATGAAAAACATCAAAGAAGTTTCCATTCGGCCGGGTTGTAACGGGGCTTGGTAATAACAATATGGCGTGTAAATATTTTGGCTATGTGGTGCTAATAATATTTGGGAATCAAAGACTCCTAAAAACTCACATCTCACAAAAAATATCATAAAACATATACTAAACTCTCTCAATCAATAAACCACACTCTTCACTCACCAATTAAATCCTAGAAAGCCTCTTACAAACACAGAATCTCTAGTTTAAACTTTAAACACACTGCACAATTTCCTCATTCCTCCAATTTTCCTTTCTGTATTTTTTCATTTTTTTCTTCTTCTCGACTTGCCTCGTTACCGATCTGAGAGGGTCGGTAACGAGCTACACTTTTTCCTTTTTTTCTCGCTTTTCTTCCTTCTTAACCATCGGTACCAAGCCCACATAGGCTGATATCGATCCATTATGCTCTTATTTCTTGTGTGCATTCTTTCTACCAAGATATCTTTTTACAAAATAAAATAAGATACTTCCAATCTACCCCACCAAAAACCCTTATTTTGAAACAAAAACATAACTTTTTGCACTCTACAAAAACATACCTCTCCAACTATGTCCTAATCCCCGGATAGGGTCAAGCTTATCTCGGCTAGAGAATAATTTTGTGGAGCTACAAATAAAAGGCTAAAGCTCAAATTGGCTATCAAAAACAAGGATAATGATAAGGTAGGATAAGGATTAATAGGGCTTATGAAAAATAAGTTGTCTATCATATGACTTTCATAAGTAATTAACTAAAAATCTTATAAAGGCTTCAAGAAATAGATAACCATCACAACTCCAAGAGATAATATGCATAAAGAGAACAAATCACACAAGAAAAGAAGAGGGGTTTTTGATGTTCTCCCTATAAGGCCAAAAATAACTCACAATGTAATTTTTTTTTGGATTGCAACTACTCATGCTAAAAGTTATACATGCTCAATTTCATCATATGCTATTCCTCTAAAAAAACAATTTCATCATAAGACTCAGGTTATACCATCAAAAACATGCTGAAAGGAAATTACGTGATCATGCTAGCAATTAACTATCATAGAACCAAAAGACAAGGTATCCATCTGTTCTAAAATCTTTTTTGGAATTTTCAATTTTTTTGTGATTTTTTTTTATCTTAAACAAAGACAACTAAAAACAAGGAACAGAACAAACTTAGCACAAAAACAAACAAACAAGTTTCTCTTAAACAAAGACAACTAAAAACAAGAAACAGAACACACTTAACACAAAAACAAACAAACAAGTTTCCTTTTCCCTCCCTACCCCATACTTAAAATTACAATTTCCCCACCGTAATAAAGCAAAACAAAATAAAAGAATAGGGAAAAGAAAGAAACTCACAAGATCAACAAAAAGAAGCAGAAGAAACATTCTTGAAAGCTGAATCGTCGTCGTCGTCGTGGTGGAGACTAGCGCTCAAAGTTGCCCATGAACTCGTACATCGTCCTCCATCGCTCCTCATCAACAACCACCCGCTGCTCCATCGTCCTCCAACGAGCATCCACTTGTTGCTGCCTTGCATCTTCAAGAGCAATGCGAGCGGAATACACACCCTCCCAGCACTCCATCCTTTGAGCGAGTTGTGTCTGCTGCAGGTTCAGCTACTTCATTTGGAAGGATAAATCATCAGCCCTTATAGGTGGAACACTTGATCCAGAATAGGTGCTCTGTGGCGGCGGTTGGTAGTGATCTTGGGGCTGGAAGTGGTCCTCATAAATGACCGGATTTTAGGGAACTAATCCATTTGACTGTGGCTCGGTAGGTGGAGGAGAAGGCTCGTTACCAAAGTCGAATGCCTCGGTATTGACCTCAAAATAATCAGTGTCGTGCCCATGTTGCTCGGTACCGAGGTTGGTGTCATCGTTAAGTATCTCGGTACCGAGGTCATCATCCTCGATATCGAGCTCCTTCGTAGTTGCCTCATCTTCGTCCATGGAAGCTCCTTCTCTATCATATCTCGTCTCACATTCCCTCAATGATGGATCATCTTGAGGCTTCTTCTCCAACGGGAACGGATGACACGTCCAAGCTTTGTACCAATTTGGCACGTAGAGCAACTCCAGTTTGGCCCGAGTAATCGGCACATCTTGTCCAAATACTTTGGCGGCGACTCCATCTTGAATCCTCATAAAGATGCCGAAAGAGAACCAGTACTTTCTATCCAGCTTCTAGGGATGGTGGGGAGTGTAGAGCGTGAGGTCGATATCGAGCTTCTCCGCCAAGAGACTCACTAAGTTTCCACACCATACTTCCTTTGAAGAGGCCCCGTACCTCTTTACGTATTTCAACCATTCATACCCCAAATTCATGGGGGAGGGTCCTCGAAAAGAATAGTGAGGAGGCATCCAACCTCCATCCTTGTCGGCCTTGAAAGCTCCTTCTTGGGCCAAAAAGTGGAGAGGAAAGCTCCTTCAAGAAAAGAAAGGCAAAGAAAATACAGCTAGATACCGACCCTCTCAGGTCGGTACCGAAGCATGTGGAGAGGAAAATGCAGAAAGAAAAAGAAAAAAAATAAGGAAAAAAGGGGAAGATTTGCAATGTTCAAAAGTTAAAACCAAGAGTTTCTTTGTATTTTATGAGGCTTTCTAAGATTTAATGGGTGAGTGAAAGAAGAAGTGCATAAAGAGAAGTGAGTTTGGTATATGTTTTTATGGGAGTTTTGATGTTGTGTGAGTTTTTAGGCGTCTTTGATTCCTGGATATTTATTAGCACCACATGACCAAAATATTTTCATGCCTTGTTGTCTTTACCAAGCCCCATTACAACCCGGCCGAATGCAAGATTCTATGAAGTTTTTCATTGAGACTAAGTTCTCTTGATGATTTTTGCTTGTTTTGACAAATCTTTGGTGGAGAGTTTGGTGATATTAGTAACAATTTCTATGAGTTTTTGCATATAAGATTGAGTTGAGAGATGAATTTATAGCCCAAACACATGAGAGTTGAGTGAAACACTTTACCCTTAGTGAGGTTGGATTGTGGTTTCTTATGTCTAATAGTGCTTATATATGTGTGATGACGTTAATATTCATTTTTCTATTTTTGCTAATGCTTTGAAATTTCTTTTTAGATAAGGGCTATTGCTTGATGAACATGTCCATTGGTTTTGGTTATTGTTTAATGATTGCTTGAGGACAAGCAAGCTTAAGTATGGGGTATTTTGATGTTCACATTTTTAGTATAGTTTTAGGTGTTTTTCTTAAGTTGTTTAGCTTAGTTTTAGTAAGTTTTATGGTTGTTTTATGTGTTTTTGGATAAGTTTACATATTTTGAGAAAAGTATGGAAGCTACTCCGTTTTTGTGTTTTTATAGGTTTTTCGAAGCAGGAGGGAGCATTTCGAGAGAGTTAGAGTCAAGTGGTTGACGGTGGAGTATGTGGAATAAGAAGAGGAGAAGGAATACGCTTTGAAGATCCCAACAAATCCAAAAGAATCTATGTGAAAAGTACAAAAGATCCAAAATAGAGGGCTCGTTACTGACCTGTGAGGGTCGGTATCGAGCTGTACAATAGAATCTAATCAGAGAAGTTCAATAGGAGTCCTACCGACCTTGTGCAGGTCGTTACCGAGGTGACCTGTGTCGGTAGGCGGCGCCAACTTTCAATAATTCTATCTTTTATCTTGTAATCTTTTTAGTTAGGAAAGTTTCTATCTTTTAGGACCCTTGTTAGATAGTTTCTCTTAGTATAAATGTCCTGTTTGAAGACAAGTTAAGGGAGAGCTCGTTAGTTTTTTAGGAGAATGATTTGTTTGGAGAAAACGTCTGGTGAGAGAGAGAGAGAGAGAGAGAGAGAGAGAGAGAGAGAGAGAATCCGAGTCTTGTTTTCTTTTGTTCTTCGATTTCGAGCCTGGTTCTATTCAAAGACAAGATTTTTATAATTCAAGTAAGCTTTTATTTAGTTCTTATTTCAATGTTCTCATTCAATTTAGTTGGTTGTTTTATCTCGATCATGAGTGAGTAGTCACCTTTCTAGTATCGGGGTTGAAACCTGACATGGTTATGCATGATTGAATTTGTGTGATGAATGTTTGATTGCCTTCTATCTTTTATCTACTTGATTGTGCTTATACTTAGACGAAAGTCGAAGTAAATTGAGTAATAGTTAAAGGTTATACTTTTCCCACTTGCCTTGTATTCATACATCAATCTGTCTGATTGTTTTGAATTATAGATGGATGATGCCTCCCAAGCATCCGGTGTCACACGCCGACGAGGACGAGCATGTGTTGAGGTAACAAATATACTTTTTTTGCTTATTTGTAACCTAGATAGGTTATTGCGAAGCATGCATATTTTCTAACTCAGCCTTTGTGTACCCAAAAGTACAAGTCAATTAATCGGGCTCACCTACATATTTTAGAGGCTACCATTTTTTCCAACAGACATACATTCATACATGTGCCCGATTGTGTTCCTTTATAGATGGTTGTTGCGTCCCAAGCTTCCGGTGTTACACGCCGACGAGGACGAGCTCGTGTTGAGGTAATAATCTCATAGTCGCTATTTTGGTCAATTTCCGACCGGTGACAATCAAGGATCAACTTTTGGATTTGTGGGAACAATTTAACCGATAAACACAACCTCAATGATCAAAGCAAACATTTGTATTTCAGAAATCGTGGATTACAATGAGTTGATTACAATGTTTTTTTGAATGAATCCCCATTTTTCTGGGCTAATCCCCCTATTTATGTACCGTTTCTAGCCTCAACTTCCGCCTCCCAGCTTCTCCGGTCGTGGTCCCATCTCCTCACGCCTTGAGCTCCACTTCCTGGGTGGTTGCTATCCAAACCCAACCGCCGAATTCCTCGGTCTGGAAGATGATTCCTGCAATTCGAATTTTGCTCTTGGGCCTAATCGTTGATGGGTTGGGCCGGTGGATTGACGAGCGATTCTTCGGGCCCAACAATAGCCCCAAAAGATCTGGATGAATTTGAATTCACCAGATCTTTTCATCTGTTGGCCTCCGAGATCTTGGCTATCTCGAGCCTCCCACGTGTAAGGCCTGGATCGTTCTACGCTCTTTTCTCTGGCAGATGAAAAGACGCTAGTCTTCTATATTTACTGCGCCCTGCGGAGTTATCTCATCATTCACTGCCCTGTTGTTGATCTCTCCCGAGGTACGAATCTTTTCCCCTCCTTTTCTTTCCTTCTTCTTCGTTTTCTAGTTTCTTTCTCCTCTTTCTATGGCGAGGGAGAGGGCGTCTTCCAGGCACGGTTTCTCACCTTCGGGCATCCTTCAAGAGTGTGACCGGGTTCCTAACACGATGTGCCTAGAGGAAATGCACCAGGTTCTTCTAGAGGGGGGTTTCCCTGAGGGAGTGGTTCCCTTGTGTCCAGAGGGTGAGCACTCAGACTAGGTTCGTCCGGGCTGGGTCTGTTTCTTTGAGTTTCCTTTCACCATTTCCTGCCGATTTCCTTTTCCTCCTATCGTCCAAGAGTTCCTGGCCCGGTTTAAGCTTTCCCCCACACAACTTCTCCCTTCCGCTTGGAAGATTCTTTCTTGGGTGAGCAAAATGGAAGAGGTTGCGGGTGTAAACTTCACTGTTTCTAATCTGATCCAAGCCTACCGTATCACTACGGTAAGGAGGGGTCGATTTATTCTGCAATCCCGAACCGCTCGCCAGCCTCTTGTTCTGAACACCAAGGTCAATGGGAAGGGTTGGGCAAACCGTTTTTTCTTTGTTGAGATCGCGTCTCTGACCCCTGAAAGTCGTCTGTTTTTACAGGACAAGTGGAATCCTTCAAGTAAGATTTTTTTGTTCCTCTTCTGTGTTGGATGATGATCTCTTCTTAACGCCTATTTATCCTTTGTTCCATTAATTCCGCAAGTATCCCGGACAACGTCGAGCCGCCGAGTGGTTCGGAGAGAGTTCTGTCGAGGCTTTTCAAGCTCACTTCCGCGCAAAGGACGTTTGGAGCGTCTCTTTCTGAGCCGTCAGGCGAGTCTTCGGAGGACGAGGGTAGCGCTACGTCATCAGGTTCTGGCGAAAAGAGTGATAGGGTTTGTCTTCCCGTTGTTAAGATGTCCACTGCACCGACTTCAACCCTTGCTTCTGGTCCTTCCGTGGGTAAGCTTTGTTTCTTGATGGTCTGGCGGAGTCATCGTTGTGTGTCTAACTCTCCTTCCTTTTCTGTTTCAGAAGCACGTGCACGCAAATCGGGCTCTTCCTTTTCTGCTTTAGATCTGATCCTCAAGAAGACCCGGTCCGGCGATACGAAGCCTTCGGCTGCTCCTACTGTCAAGAAAGAATCACTAGAGGCTCCTAGGATCTCTCGCAAGCGCCCTGCTCGGAGCGACAATGACTCTCCCGATCTTCAGGATGATGCGTCAACCGGGACCATAATTTCAAGAAGTATCCGACCCCCGTTTCCGCTCACGCAATGGCAACCGAGGTAGGCTTTGGAGCCTGGAAGGTATCTAGTCTCTCATTCTGCTCGTTTGGCGGACGAGGCTAATGTCCGACTCGGGGCTGTTTTCTAATTCCCTTTCTGGTGCATGTTGCTCTTTCAGGAAGTCGGTTTGTTCATTGATGAGATGGACAAGGAGTTTGCGGAGCACGAGCGACGGAAGCAAGAAGTTGCCAAACACCGCGAGGAGATTGACAAAGCGCGGGAGCGGTCTGCTGCTCGGGCCAAGGCTCTGGCCGCTGAGGAAGTAGCTGCAAAGGCACGGGTTGCGGAGTTAGAGCGGGCAATTGCTGCCAAAGAAGCCAGGGTGAAGGAGCTTGAGGTAAAGGCTGCTAGTACGCCTTCTATGGGAAAGGTGGACGCGGAAGATATTGGGGCCTTCTTTAGTATGCTGGCGCGGCTAGAGACCATCAGGGAGTTCGAAGCGGGGAAGCTTTCAGTTGGGGATGCGGATAAGTTAAACGAGCAATTCCTGGACGCTTTCCCTGGCGGCGTGCCCTCGGCTCGCATTGCTTCCCTGTTGGGCTCTCCGTCGGCAGCGGTAGGACAGGCAAACCCGGGTGGCGGAGGGCAGATGGAGGAGACGGGCGTTTTTGGAAACCCTGCGTGATGGTTTTATGGATGTGATGAAGTCTGGAGGCTTAGGCCGTTTTTAAAAATTTTCTTTTGTTTTTCTGGAACAAATCAGTAGAAGACAAGTAGTACCTCACTGGCGTGCCGTTTATCGAGCGTTTGGTGAGGGTTTCTCGGATGGTGGCGAGGCCACAAATACTCTGTTTGCAGTTTGCCCCCCGTCAAGGGGCGGGGGTGTTTATATATTGTTATGCTTTTGCTCTATTGTGTTTCGTCTGTGTTTTTTGCTGGCGTTCATGCAGGTGCTTCTCTGCTACGTGTCGATCGGTGTCCAAGCAGCCCCTGCAGAAGGCTGAGTGCTTAGGAAGTGCATAGCTATGGCTTAAAGGGCGAGGAGAACCTTAAACAGGGTTATGTGTGACTTGGGTCTTATTCTCAAGCCTCTGCTGGTAGAAAGGAATCACCTACCGAAGGCGCGCGAAGGACAGGATCCGTCGTTTTCTGCAGTGCCCTGACAATCACCGTTAGTGGTCCGGCGATTGCTGGTGGAGCTGGCGACGCGAGAGTTTGTCCCATCCTGCTGACTGGCGAGCTTTCGTGAAGCGGCCCATCAATGATACTTATGGCTGGCGAATCTGCGGGATAGCGGGCGTCTAGGAGTTTACTTCCTGTGCCATGTAAATAAGCTTGTAAAAAATGTCGTTTTGCATACAAGCAGAGTATTTATGATTTTAGGAGGCTCGTTACCGTTTTATCATCTTATTTTTGGTTTCTTTCCCGCTCTCCAGGGTTTCTCTTTCCTGGCGATGGCTGCCGAGAGTAACTCCTTCGGGAAGTTTTTTCGATTATTGTCTGTCGTTGTTTCTTTTTCTAGAGACATGTAACACGCGTGTTTGGAATTAAAAATGTTTATTTGATTGACTCTTTTCGAGAGAACTTGCACCATAGTTTAGATCTTACTTTGGTTTTATTTGGCCGTTTCTAGCGACTTGACTGCTCTTCTAGAAGTGGTACCTCCGCGTGGCGTTCCAGCTACGCGGGACGGATTTCCCATCTTTAGACTCTAGTCAGTAGGCTCCCTGTCCGGTGATGCCGACTATCTTGTAGGGTCCTTCCCATGTGGGGGCGAGCTTCCCGGCGTTTACTTCAACGATGTTCTGAAATACTTTTCGGAGGACCCATTCGCCAATGGCGAAGGCTCTATCCGCACATTCTTGTTGTAACTGCGGGCCACCTGCTGCTGATGTCTAGCCAAGCGCGGTCGGGCTCTTTCTCTCAATTCTTCCAGGGTATCGAGGTCGGCTGCTAGTTCGGCGGCGTTCTGACCGGGCGTTTATAACCGATACCGCGCGGTTGGTACAGTGATCTCGGCTGGTATCACTGCTTCGCACCCGTATACCAAGGAGAAAGGAGATTGTCCAGTGGCAGCTTTCGGGGTAGTCCTGTCGGCCCACAGGACGTACGGCAATTCGTCGGCCCAGCGTCCCTTGGCCTTCACCAGCCGCTTCTTGAGGTTATTGATGATAACCTTATTGCTAGCATCTGCCTGTCCGTTAGCCTGTGGATAGCGAGGGGTGGAGGTCACTAGGTTGATATTCCACTGTCGGCAGTAATCACGGGTCTTCTTTCTGATGAATTGCGATCCATTATCGCAAATGATCTCGGAGGGTATCCCAAAGCGGCAAATGATATGCTTTTTGATGAACGCCACTACATGGGATTCTTTAATCTCCTTATATGCTTCTGCCTCAATCCATTTGGAGAAGTAATCCGTCACCGCTAGGAAGAATACTCGTTGTCTTGAAGATGGCGGTAGCTTCCCTACGATGTCCATTCCCCATCTCATGAAGGGCCACGGGGTCAGCGTCGGGTGCAGCGGTTCTGGTGGCTGGTGGGGAGTTGGGGCGTGCTTCTGGCAAGCCTCATATTTCTGGGAGTATTCTGCGGCGTCTTGACGCATGGTAGGCTAGTAGTACCCCAGGCTGAGAGCTTTGTTTGAGAGGCTGCGCTCCCTGGAGTGGTTTCCACACTCGCCTTCGTGTAGTTCATTGAGTATCCTGGGTACTTTTGTTTTGTGACGCAGCGGAGTGAGCCTTACTGCGGATCGCTTGAACAAGATGTCGTCTTTTGTACTATATCTGGTGGCTCTCATTCGGAGCGCTTTCGCCTCGGATTTCTCTGCCGACAACTGTCCGTGATCGAGCCATTGTAGATAAGGCTTCGTCCAGCACTCTGGTTCATGGGAGGTGCTCGGAGCGTCGGCCGTGGGGCTGGCGTCGCCGAGTGTCTCTGCCTCTCGAGGATCTCCGTCTCTTGTATCTTCGGGATCTTCGCTGGCGAGTATCCTCGGGGTGTGGTCATTTCCCACGATCAACCGTACTTTGTCTCCGGTTGTCGGCAGGCTATCCTAAGTTTCTTGTTCCGAAGAGTCGGCTTCTCGTCCGATCGCTGGAGCCAGCACATGGATTAGGGGAACTGATGTGAAATCTCCGGGATCTAGGGCGGAGGCCAAGTTCGCCAAAGCGTCAGCTTGTGCATTTTCCTCTCTGGGGACTTGTTGGATGGTGAAGCTCTCAAACGATCGCACGATCTCCCTGACTTTCTCCGCGTACGCTGCCATCCTGGTGTCTCTGGTGGTGAAGATTCCTAGAATTTGGTTCACGACCAACAGCGAATCGCACTTCACTTCTATTTCTCTGACGGTCAGGTCTGTGGCGATCGTTAACCCCAGTATGAGTGCTTCGTATTCTAACTCATTGTTGGTGGTTTCGAAGGCGCACCGTACAGCCTGAGCTATCTTGTCCCCCTTGGGCGATTTCAGTACTACCCCAATCCCTACTCCTCTGGTATTGGAAGCCCCGTCTGTGTGCAGAGTCCACATTCCGGAATTTTCTTCCTCTGTTACAAAGACTTCTTGCTGCCTTGCTTCTTCATCTAATGTAGGGCTGAAATCGGCCACGAAATCCGCCAGCGCCTGGGCCCGGATTGCCGCCTTTGGTTCGTAAGCGATATCAAAACCGCTCAGGTGTATTGCCCATTTGGCCGTTCATCCGGTGATCTCTGGCTTCCTCAATATAGCTTTCAGTGGGTAATTAGTGCGGATCGTTATGGGATGGGACTCGAAATATGGTCTCCACTTTGTGGAAGTCATGACTAGAGCAAGGACCAGCTTCTCCAAGGGGGAGTAGCGTGTTTCTGCCGCAAGCAAAGTGCGGCTGACGTAGTAGACGAGAAGTTGGCTGTCCTGATCTTCGCGCAACAATACGCCGCTAATAGCAGTCTTAGTCACCACCAGATATAAGAGAAGATTTTCACCTTCCTCAGGTTTGGACAGCAGCGTTGGGTTGGACAGATAGTGTTTGAGCTGCTAGAAGGCTGTCTCATGGGTTGGAGTCCACTCGAATCTCTTGTTCTTCCATAGCACATCATAAAACAAGCGGCACATGTCGGATGACTTGGAGATGAAGCGGTTTAGAGCTGCCACTCTTCCTATTAGTTTCTGCACATCTTTCACACACTTGGGCGATCGCAAGGCTGCTATGGCTCGAATCTAATCAGGACTAGCCTCGATCCCGTGCTGGGTGACCATGAACCCAAGGAAGTGGCCTGAAGTTACCCCAAACGCGCACTTGGCTGGGTTTAGCTTCATACGGTAGCTGTCCAGGATCTCGAAGGCCTCTTCCAGGTGCTGGACATGGTGCGTAGCCTGTTTGGACTTTACGAGCATATCGTCGATGTAGACCTCCATCGTCTTGTCGATGTGCCTCTGAAACATACGGTTGACCAACCGCTGGTAAGTGGCTCCAGCATTTTTGAGTCTGAAGGGCATTACCTTGTAGCAGTAGGTGCCCTGGCTGGTGATGAACGAGGTTTTCTCCTGATCTTCTTGGTGCATCCGAATCTGATTATAGCCGTTGAAGGCATCCATGAAGGTGAGCATCTCGTGCCCGGCCGTGGCGTCCACCATAGCATCGATGTGTGGTAGGGGGAACGAATCCTTCGGGCAAGCCTTGTTAAGGTTCGTGAAGTCAATGCAAACTCTCCACTTGCCATTTTTCTTGCTCACCATCACGACGTTCGCCAGCCACTCTGGGTACTTTACTTCTTTGATTTTCCCTGTCCGGAGTAGGTCTGTACTTCCTCGTCCACGATCAGGTTCCGTTCAGGCGTGAACTTTCTTCTTTTCTGTTCGACTGGTGGATGGCGAGGATCCACATTCAACCGATGCGTGATGACGGCGGGGTCGATCCCTACCATATCTTCGTGCGACCAAGCAAAGCTGTTGCTGTGTTCTTTGAGGAAATTGACCAACTCGGCTTTTTTCTCCGAAGACAAGTCCTTCCCGATCCGCACGGTTTGCTTGGGTTTCTGTTCGTCGAGGATAATTTCCTCGATCTTGTCGGCCTCGGGGTCCACTTTCGGCGCGGGCCCTTTGGCTTCTTGTAATTGCTATGAGGTGTGGGCGACGGTCGCCTTCAAGGAGGACTTGTAACATTCCCTCTCTAGCCTTTGATCTACCCTGATCTCCCTCACTCCCCATGGCGTAGGGAATTTTATGGTCTGGTGATAGGAGGAGGGGACCGCTTTCATGTCGTGCATCCAGGGCCGCCCCATGATGATGTTGTAGCAGGACGGGCAATCGAGCACGGAGAATCTGACTTGTAGGTTGATTCCTTTAGCGTAAGTGGGGAAGGTTATTTCCCCCAAAGTGTGAGCGATCTCTCCGCTGAATACCACTAGTGCTACCGACTTTTTGAGGATGCTTTCTTCTTTCAGCCCCATCTCTTTGAGGGCGTCTAGCGTGATCATGTTGGTGGAGCTCCCGGTATCGATGAGGATCCTCCTCATCAATACGTTTCCCACCGACACGGATATGACTAGCCCGTCGTGATGAGGTCCCACCAAGCCAGCCGAATCCAATTCGCTGAAAGTGATGGTATCTCTCGGACGTCCATCGGATTGGCAGATGTTTGCTACCAATGGTCCTTCTAGGTGCCCCCGAGCGTGGCGCTTGGCTGCCGAATAGGTGACACCACAGATATCAGATCCGCCGCTGATGACATTCACTACTTTGGCATATTCCGGAGATGACGGAATATCCATGGGCTCGGTCAGATTTTGGCTGGCGGGCAGACTGGGGTTAGCGGAGATCTCTGACAGCAAACCTCTTGAGTGTAAGTATGCTAACTCTTTCCTGAGAGCGAAGCACTCGTCTGTCTCGTGCCCATAGTCTTCGTGGAAGTCACACCATTTAGTTTTGTCCTTCTTGGGATTCGGGTTTTCCGCTTTCTTCGGCCACCTGATGTGATCTCTGAATTTCTCCAGGCCCTTCACAATATCGGCGTTCCCCAAACCCAGGTTATACTCATGAACCTTTGGCCGATTGGGTGCGTCTTTCTTCCCACTCGGTTGTTTGATTCCCGCCGTGTGGACTCCAAGTGCTTCGGGCCTGCTTTTTGAATATGGTTGCCCTCGGCGCTCCCTTCGCTGGTCGGAGGAGGCTTTCCTTTCGACCTTGTCGAAGACTGAAGCGGCTCGAACGGGAATTTCGTCCTCCTCAAAAAATAATAGAGGGGTAAATCCAATGGTTGAGATTGGTCCTCATTTTAAGCAATGTGTCTTACCACAAGGCTTGTCCTCACCAGAACCATGCCCTATATATATATAAGTATAATACAATGCCTTCAAAATGTTCACAGCGGCAGAGCCCACCTCATGAAAACCCCCAAGCATCTTTTGATGATGTCGAGTACTTACGCCGTCGTGCAAGATCGTCGTCGATAGACGCAACATGTTCTCGGAAATCAAAGCGGATTAGAGGCCTCCAAGAAAACTTTTCTTCGTGAGGTACGATCCCTAATGATACTGTAATTCATTTCGTTCACTTTTTGATGCCCGCTTGTTTGCAATTTCAAATCACAACAAATTTTAAAACTTCCCGATGCACATAGCGTCCTACACGCGCAAAAAAATGTCTTATCATTAGAGATCAATGGATTCCTGTCGTGGCAACACCAATGCCACCAACAACGATTGTAGTAAATGCGGCGCAGTGAAATTAGCTTTCGAAACCCCAACTTTTTGTTGTTCTAGAGGGCAAGTCCACCTCGTTCAACATGAGCTTCCCTCGGAGCTCCTTGATTTGTAGGCGGAACGAAAAACAATGTGCGTTATTTCCGCGATCATTCAAGAATGTACAACAATACCTTTGCTTTCATCTCCTTAGGTGGTTCCGCTGACGCCACCACTCAATGGGTTTTTACATTTTTCAGATGCGCGGACAACTGTATCATAACGTTCCTGAACTGACCCCCGAAAATAAAAGTCCAAGCTATCTACAACTATACTTTTACGACATCCAATCTGAAAAGCAATACCAAAACTGTATTTTTCCTGAAATAGAAGCTGCAATAGTGGATATTCTTATGGAGGTGACGGAACGAAATCCATATGCCAAATTCTTCAGATCGTTGAGAGAATTACAGGTTTCTGAGCACACAAAAATTGCACTATCTCACAAACCGACATTAGACCAACGTGTTTATAATGCCCCCTCTTCTGACGAGGTCGCTGCAATATTTGTCGAGCGCCAAGGTTCAAATACTACCAACAGTCCACACATCTTAGTTCATGGGCTAGGTGGCGACTCTCATAGAGTCATGCACTACTACGGGTGTTATGATCCACTGCAATACCCGCTCCTTCATCCGAACGGTGAATGTGGGTGGCACCATGGGATCAAGAAAATGGTTGCGGGAGGCCAATATCCTTATACAAATCCCACCTTCCCGTTGATAGACGCTCCTGCCCAAACTGCAACAGATAGCGGTCGTTCTCCTTATATACCCTTTCCATCATAATATCATGTCCCCTCATTCATCTGTTTTTTTCCATGTTTAATAGATGCGCGAAAGCCAAGGGCTCGCTGAAAAGACAAAGAAGAAGTGTCTTGATAGCGGTGAAGTGGTCGTGCAAAATAAGGCTATACAAAAGTGTCCCAACAATCTTAAAGATTGTAGTCTTAGGGAAGTAGGGGTCGAATCCACAGGGAGGTAGATTGTTTGTTTTGTATGATTTTAATGTTAACTTAAATAGCAAAAAGGGGTTTGTAAATTAAACTAATTACTAAGCATGAAAAAAACTAGTAAGCAATTAAAGTTGGAGTTCTTATCAAATTGGGAAACACTTAGTCAACCAGAGATCCACATTTGTATGACAAGTTGATCATGGATACAATTCTATCATAAAACAATCAGCTTTTATCCTAGAATGCAATTCAACTCTCTTACGCAATAGACTAGCACAAGCAGATACTAGTATAATGCAGTTTGCTACTATGAAATAGAGAAACTCAACCAGTAATTTTTCTAGATCTAGAAATAGAGATTTAATAACAACTACCCTAGAAATTGTTGAAACCAATCATATAAACAATTCAATCAAGAGAGTAAAATAATTTCATGCAATAGATAAAGCGTAGAAATCTCACAACTAAAAGTCAAAACAAAGCTTCAAACTTTCTGACTAAGCAAAGAGTCTTAGTTCTCCATAGAAAGCTAAAAACTCAAAAGTCTGAAAAGTAAAATAATGATAATTCGATGAGAGGTGCAACTCTCATAACCCTAATATATAAAACTAGGTCTAAAAAGTATATCCAAAAATACAAATCTCGGAATAAAGTTCAAACAACTAAACCATTAGGAATAAAACATGTGGTGAAAAAGAGATCTCACGGCTGTCAGGGGTGTCGGGCCCTTCCAGCAACTTGGTTCAGAATTCAACTGACACTTCGAGAGTTGTTTTCACCTCCTTCGAGTTGGAATTTGGACTCGGAGTAAAACCATGAATTGTAGCTCTTTGAATTAGCTTTCCAATTATGCCAAACTCAACTTTATCAGATCACTATAGCTCCCGAACGAACCCTTTCAAGACATAGGTGTCAAACTAGCAACTCCAATGGATGGCCCGAATTCAAGCGTTCTTCCCCCGGTTTCCATTCCTTTCACACTCGTTCACTTTAAGACATGTAAAACAGCATAGAAAAAAATGCAAAAACCCACTCCTAGACATTCTAAGACACTATAGAAACTAACTAAAACTACCTAAAAACAAAGCAGAAGAAACGGAAACATGCATCATAAACACTACCTATATGCAAGCTATCAAATTCCCCCATGCTTAAACCTTGCTTTTCCTCAAGCAAGACATAGAATCAAGCCACACCACAACATAGATATCCATGAATCCATCTCATAATCCACAAAGCAAGTCAACATATATCTATAACTTGATCAAGACGTCCTAGCATGCATTTGACTAAAGCAAAGAGCATAAACCATTCATCCATTCTAAACCTCACCATGGTAATGTGTTTGCACTCTAACTCAAGTGTTTAAAGGATATGTGTTTCACTCAAAATCAATAATGAAAAACTAGACTACCATAGGCTTGCATCCGCATCCTAATTCTCCACCGTTGTGGACTAAACACACAATAAAAATCATGAGGTCTTTTCAAGGGTTGTAATGGGGCCAAGGTAAAGAGAAATTGGAAAGATCATCATATTTGGTCATGTGGTGCTAAATCCGGGACAAAGAACTAACTAAACCCAAGGTTCACACTTTTTCTTCTTCTTACTTCCAACTCTTTTTACAACTCCATACATTCATTTAAGCTCTTTTTGCTTCTTTTGTAAAACTTTTGCCTCTTTTTTTCAACTCACTACAATTATGAAGACTTATTCTTTGAAGCACACTTTTCACAACACACTTTCATCTTCACTTTTTTCACTTTCACTCATGAGTTTTCTTTCCTTCTACCTTTCATCACACTTCCCCCATACTTAATTCACAACCACAAAAACAAAAACCATCTAAAGTCCTAAATCTCGGATGGTCAAGCTTATATAGGCTAGGAATTATTTTTGCGGAGCTATTAATATAAGCTTTTATGCTCAAAAGAAATGGGTTGTCAAAACATGGATCTTGTAAAGGTAGGAAGGAAAATAATAGGCTAATAAGAAACATTGCCTCAATTATTTTAATGACATGCATTAAAGTCAAGTAAAGCAGTCTTAAAAAAGAGTCATAACGCAAGTTCTAGAGCTAGCAATTCAAAGTGATACACTCAAGAATTAGAGAACAATTAATCATTAAAAGGCCAAAAACAATCTCACACGGCTATTTGTCTAGAACTACAAAATATATATAAAACTTAAGCTCATCTACATGCTCAATCATATAATCAAAATATATAGCCAAAGATCATGCTCATTTCATAGAAACTTCAACACTTCAAACAAGTCATGGGTTAGAATCCATACTTAACTTAGAAACACAAGAGGTCTTACACATTGGGGAAATAAGAACCTAAAATGCCTTTTTTCTTTGATTTTTATGAATTTTCTCAATGCAAAACATAAAGTAAACATGCCTAATCTAATGCATCTACATGAATGTAAAGCAATTAATTCCCTTCCCCCGTGCTTAAAACTTACTTTGTCCCAAAAGTAAAAGTAAAGTGAAGAGAAAAACTCACAAACCAACTACTAATTTGGGTAAGGGAACGGTGGTGACCACGACGGTGGCGGCTGCAAGGGTGGTGGCGGAGGTTGCCTGATATGCTCTGGAGGTTTCTTCAAGTTAACTACCTGTGCCTGCACAATAGAGGACAAAAACTCCTTTCTAGGAAACATAAGTGGTAAAGGAGTTTGTCCCAATAATTCAGGAGGAAGCTTATAGTAAGTATCCAACTTATTGACAATATCATGCATGTTAGGTAATAGATTCAAATCCAAACTAGAATCAACAAGAGAACTCATATCATCTAGGTGATTTCCATCAAGAATATCTTTCACAACAAGCTCAGGCACATCAACAGTACACACAGAATGATTAGTAGATGGAGATTTCATGGCTTCATAGATGTTATGATTAATAGTTTGGCCTTTAAATTCCATAGTCAAAGAACCAGTACTCACATTTATTTTGGTATTGGCGGTTTTCAAGAAGGGTCTCCTTAAAAGAAAAGGGATTGCATGATTATCATGTTCCATATCAAGCACATAAAAATCAGAAGGAAAAGTAAGACCACCAACCATAACCAAAACATCCTCTACCATTCCTATAGGACGCACAGTGGACTTATCAGCTAACTAGATAGAAATATTAGTTGATTTCATGGGTCCAAAATCCAAAGAATCACAAAGAGAGGAAGGTATAACATTAATGGAAGCACCCAAATCTAGCATAGCCTTGTCAAGTTTAGTACCTCCAATAGTTATAGGGATAGTGAACATACCTGGATCTCCACATTTCATAGGTAACCGCTTTTGGAAGATTGCAGAAACATGCTCGCTCATCTTGACCTTTTTCTTGCTATTCATGTCCTGAATCTTCTTTGTAGTGCACATCTGCTTCAAAACTTTTGCATAGCATGGGACTGACTTGATCAAGTTAAGGAGAGGAATGTTGACCTCAACGTTTCTGAACATCTCAAACATGTCTTTGTCCTACTTCAGGGGCTCTGTATGCTTTAATGCAGATGGAAACGGGGCAACTGGCTTCCATTTAGGGAGGACATGAGTTTTTTCTTCATCGGAGGCTTCAGCGGGTAGGCGGCGGTCACCTTCATCTGGGCGACGGTCGCCGATTTTTTCGGAAAATTCAATCTCGGGTGGATCACCGTCACGACGGTCGCTGTCGTATGGGCGGCGGGCGGCGCTTTTTATTTTTTGGTCGCCGCCATTATTTTCCAATTTGCTGAAGCTAAGCTCATCTTGGCGGCGGTCGCCGATATCCTGGCGGTGGTCGCCGCCCTCGCCCTCATCAAACTCTTCCACTATTCTGTCCTCAAGTTGTCTCCCACTCCTCAAATTGACATTACTGACATTGCGAATATTCGCGTTGACTTCTATTTGAGAGGGGAGCTTACCCGAATCTCTTGGTTCTAGTTTGCTTATTGTCTTAGAGATTTGACTCATTTTTCTTTCCCAATTGTGGATGCTTGTTGATATATTTGCTTGGAATTCCACTTGGCTCTTGGTCAGCTTTGACACATTATTTGTAAGACTAAGATTATTTTGCATCGGCATCTTCAACATGTCTTCCATAGAAGGAGGTGCATTGGGATTCTGTCCTTGAGGCCTTGGCACATATGGTTTAGCTTGTTGAAAATGATCTTGTTGCTGCTTTGACTCTGGCTCTTTCCACCTGAAGTTATGATGATCTTTCCTGCCCGGGTTGTAGGTGTTTGAATAAGGATCATATCTTGGCTTCATTTGGTACCCTCCAACTTCATTTACCTCCTCTTGTAGTGTAGGACATGAATGAGTAGGATGAAAGGCGTCATGACAGATTTCACAAGCCTTAGCCTGTTGAGCGGTACCCTTCAGCTTCAACCGCCTCACTTCTTCTTTCAGCACATCAAAGTCAGCTTGATCAATTTTAGAATGAGAGTTGGCGGCTGACAAGTTTTGAGAACCTCTTCCATTGTATTGCCTAGAATCATCAGCCAACATAGAAAAGATGTCTAGAGCCTCTTCATAGGTTCTCTTAATGAAGTTTTCACCACAAGAGCAAATGACCAATCGCTTGTCATCCTCACAGAGTCCTCCATGGAAATAGAGAATAAGATCATCGTTAGGGAATTGCTCTATGTTACAAATCTGCTTCTTGAGTTGATTACACTTGATTGCAGGGAAGTATTTGTCAAGAAACAACTTCTTCAAGTTCACCCAAGTCGTAACGCTTCCCGGAGGTAGAGCATGATACCAGTCTTTAGCGGATTCCTTCAAAGAAAAGGAAAACGCTCATCAAGATCATCTGTTCTTCAGTAATATCAGAGGGACACGTGATGGTGCAGACATCAAGGAACTCATCAAGATCATGAATGGGATCCTCAAGTGGAGTTCCGTTGAATTTCGGGAGTAGATGAACTACTCCTCTCTTGAGCTCAAACTTCAGCCCATCACCAAGGGCTGGGAATTGCAATGCACGTGTAGGCTGATTCAGATTAGGAATTGTAAAGCTCTCAATAGTAACTCGTGGATCTCCCATTGTTAGGATTCCTTGCAGTAGTGCACGCACAGCTCGACGAGTTCTGAAAAGAGTCCGTTCAATTTCTGGATTAAAAACAAGTGGTGAATTATTAGTAGCACGAGTGTGAACCATAAGACAGGTTCACACCAAAATTGGCACAAAAATCACACAAAAAGACAATTATTTCCTCCCCAGCAACGGCACCAATTTGATAGCGGTGAAATGGTCGTGCAAATCACGGCTATACAAGAGTGTCCCAACAATCCTAAAGACTATAGTCTTAAGGAAGTAGGGGTCGAATCCACAAGGAGAAAGATTGTTTGTTTTGTATGATTTTAATGTCAACTTAAGTAGCAAAAAGGGGTTTGTAAATTAAACTAATTACAAAGCATGCAAAAACTAGTAAAGCAATTAATGTTGGAGTTTTTATCAAATTGGGAAAACACTTAGTCAACCAGAGATCCACATTCGTACGACAAGTAGATCATGGATTTCACTCAATATCGCATGCACATGGAATTCCAATTCCTTTTCAAAGGTAATTAATAGCACAATCAGATACTATCAATCCTAACTAATTGAATAACCCTGAACCTATCAAGATTCAATTCAAAAGCAACATTATGAATAGGATTATAGGCAGGATACAATTCTAGCATAAAACAACCAGCTTTTATCCTAGAATGCAATTCAACTCTCTTACGCAATAGACTAGCACAACCAGATACTAGTACAATGCAGTTTGCTACATTGAAATAGAAAAATACAACCAGTAATTTCTCTAGATCTAGAAATAGAGATTTAATAATAACTACCCTAGAAATTGTTGAAACCAATCATATAAACATTTGAATCAAGAGAGTAAAATAATTCCATGCAATAGATAAAGAGTAGAAATCTCACAACTAAAAGTCAAAACAAAGCTTCAAACTGTCTGACTAAGCAAAGAGGCTTAGTTCTCCATAGAAAGCTAAAAACTCAAAAGTCTGAAAAGTAGAATAATGATAATTCGATGAGAGGTGCAACTCTCATAACCCTAATATACAAAACTAGGTCTAAAAGGTATATCCAAAAAATACAAATCTCGGAATAAAGCTGAAACAACTAAACCAATAGGAATAAAACACGTGCACAAAAAGAGATCTCGCGGCTGTCAGGGGCGGTGGGCGCTACCAGCAACTCGATTCAGAACTCAACTGACACTTCAGGAGCTGTTTTGACCTCCTTCGTGATGAAAGGATCGATGGAGGGGATGATGGTGCAAAGAGATCGCCACGAGAATCCAAGGAATTCCGACAACAAACACCACACAACTGACCCGTCTTCAACTGGATGGATCTTCCTCGTCCGAACTCGGATTTGAGTGATTCCAATTCGATCAGTTAGATTTCTGAGTCTAATTTAATCCCTCAAAATATGAGAGAAATATGATGAGTGGATTGAACGTTATGTCGAATTTACTGAGATGGTGCAGAAACCTCCGAGATGGATGATGGTTCGAAAATGGAGAGAACAAGGGGATATGGATGCTTGATAACTTGGATATGACTCACCAAGCTCTCAAACAAACTAGGATGCTCGAATTGTCGGATATGACTCACCAACAATTGAACAGCGAGAATTGAACGAAACAAAACAAGAACTTTGAATTGAAAATGCAAGGAAAAGAGAAGCAAATTTCGTCCAAGTCTCTCAAGGGAGGAGGGGATGGACGACCATATAACCTAGATAACAAGCCTCACAAAATTAGCCCCCTCATTTAAAGAAAATTACAAAAACAACCCATAAAAACCGAGAGCACATTAATCGTCCTTAACCGTTAAGTTGTCACTTATCGAACCATGATGTATCATAAGACTCCAACTTCCACATTTGCTAACCAAAGTCCAACTTATGAGCCATGAGCTCCTCCTTGATCTTGTCAAGAATTTCCCTAGCATGTGCTCGAGTGATGCGCCGAAGATAGGGCGTGGTACCTTGACTTGGCTTCTTAGCGCCTCGGACACCGGCCTTGGATATTTGTCCAAGTGAAGACCCTCCTTTGTCGTGCAAATTGAACTTGTCTTTAGGGCTGAGATCTTCACTCAAATCATGGAACATAGTCCCTTTAAAAGTGCCCGAAGAAGTGGTACCATTCATCAAAGGCCAAGGCGCGCCAAGGTCGGAAATCAGCGTGTGCAATGGCGCCCCAATATGCACGGTACTGTGGGGCCATGACTCGATAGATGGAATCACATCACTTCGGTTTGGAATTTGGACTCAGAGTAAAAACATAAATTGTATCTCTTTAAATTAGCTTTCCAATGATGCCAAACGCAACATTATCAGATCACTATAACTCCCGAACAAACCCTTTCAAGACAGAGGTGTCGAACTAGCAACTCCAATGGATGGCCCGAATTCAAGCGTTATTTTCCCGGTTTCCATTCCTTTCACACTCGTTCACTTTAAGACCTGTAAAACAACATAGAACAAGTGCAAAAACCCAAAGATCCTAGACATTCTAAGACACTAAAGAAACTAAATAAAACTACCTAAACACAACGCAAAAGAAACGGAAACATGCATCTTAAACACTACCTATGTGACACCCTTATACCCTATGACATATACTTTGTAAAACTTATCTCTTATATAAAGAGATAATTCACATAAAAGAAATTATTCACGTAAGCACATAGCAGACATTAACAACCATAAAAGGTTGCACACACACAGCTCTATGACGTTACTACTCATACTAAAACATATAATACTCTAATTTCTATTACAACACATATGTCTATGATGCAAAATGAGGAGGAGAATGTTGCATTGATCTACAGCCGTCCGACCGTTATGAATGTGACCTCTAAAAGAGACACACGTCAGAAAAATCTAGCTGAACTTGAAAAGTTGTTTTGCGATTTACGTGAGTCGCATACTCAGTGAATATAAACCATCATCAATTATATCACACAGAGTCAAACAATTAGTCCATCTACATATACATACATATTATTTACATATCATATATGAATTTACTATGCAAATGCAAATGTTGATGTATCCGATTCATTATTCTGTGAACTTTTCAAGCTTGAATCTGCCCCGGGTTTACTATATATGGACTCTTATGGTCCCCTTTAAGAAAGAAATCTGAAGATCTCCTCATTATGACTCTTGTGGTCGCTTTAAGAAAGAAATCTGAAGATCTCCTCATTGACCCGTAGGTCCTGTATGATCCGAAGATCCTGTATGCTTTAAGAAAGAAATCTGAAGATTTCCTCATTATAGTTTAGGGCAAGACAGTCACAGTTCCTTTTAATCTCATGCAATATGTTATGCAATCAAGTGCATCATGTAACCATATATCATATGCCATCTGTTAACATACTTTCTGTGCAAACAACTCTGGAAATTTCAGAGCTATCACATATATCCATATAACTCATATAACACATATATCCATATAGCTCATATAGCACATATATTCATATACCTCATATACCACATATAGCGCATATATCCATATATTCATGTTTCACATATAGCACATAGGGTTGAATCTCCGGTCTATACTCACATATATCCATATAGCATATATATCATATAGCGCATATATTCATATTTCACATATAGCACATAGTGTTGAATCTTCGGTCAATACTCACCTGTTCAAGACAAACACTATTTCTCTTCCCCTTTTCGTTGAACACGATCTATGATTGGTGCTCCTATATACAACCCAATGCAAATTAGGCTATATAATCTTACAAACTCTATCCCCAAATGCAATGAAATGCCAGAATGCATTATAACTATCTGTACATAATTCCAAATCCTTTAAAACTTGACAACAATAAACTATAGATATAGAAGAACATTTTTCTAGTTCAAACCTTTTTGAAAAACTTGATCAAAGGGCTCCCTAATATCATTACAAGGCAAAGCCCTAAAATTACTCTGAAATCTTTTACCGAATATAAATCCAATATCGAAAACACCCTCTGAGAACTATAAATCTACCGATTTTCAAATCAAAAGCAACTGTAGATCTAGATCTGGAAAAATCAATGAAATTCAGATAAACCATTAACTAATTAAAACTTACGAAATCAAGCTTGTACTTCAAGATTAAAACCCGATAGAAGAGATCTCATACTAGATCCAAGATCAAATAACAAAAACTTCAATTTTGGTTCTCTTCTCTCGATTCTCTCTCTATACCCAATACCCTCTTTGAGAAACCTAAGAACATTCTTATATATATTGAAATTTGAGAAACCTAAGGTTGGCAACGCATAAGTCGGCCAAAATTTTCTAAACTTGCAATTCTCACCCTTAAATTTCCTTTACTACAAACTTTACCCTAAAATAATTAATAATTAACTTTTTCTTAAAATTTTTTAAAATATAATAAACTTAATTGGAAAATAAATATTACTTTTTAAATACTCACTATATATCATGCCAATATGTTATGCATATGCACTTAATCTTATATGAATGCAGAATGACGTATGCATTTTGGTCAGGGATGTTATAACCTATATGCAAGCTAGCATGTCTTGCCGACAGTACTACGCATACAAAATCCAAATACGCACGGGTAGTTATCTCCTTAAAACTGGCCGCTTGTTTCAGTGGTACATAGTCGATATGTATGCTAAGATTGAGAACACTCATCTAGATTACCTCAGACACAATCAGGCAAAATTACGAAGAGACCAGTACCATGGCGTTCTTGACAGCTTAGGCGCGAGTGAAAGCGACGCAACCCATATTGGCCATCGCATAATTTTACCTCCTTCTTTCATCGGCGGCCCTGGAGATGTTAAACGTAGATATCTTAATGCCATGGCGCTGGTCCAAAAGTTTGGCAAGCCGGACCTTTTCATCACGATGACGTGCAATCCTAATTGGCCCGAAATAAAAGAGCAGCTTCTCCTAGGGGAAAAAAGTGAGGACATCCGGATGTAGTTACAAGAGTATTCAGAGCCAAGTTAACCATGTTGAAGAATGAGATCAATAAAAAAAGGTATTTGGCGTTATTGCTGCGAGAGTGGACGTTGTTGAGTTTTAGAAACGCGGATTACCACACGCACATCTTTTGATAATTTTAGAGGAAGCTGATAAAATAATAAGTCATGAAACCAACGATCAATATGTTTGTTTTGAAATACCCTCGATTGAGAACCCTCACTTATGGGCAGCTGTCGTACGACATATGATACATGGTCCTTGCGGATCTGATCATCCCGACTACGCCTTCATGAGACAAAAAGGCATAACACTAAAATACAAAAGCAAATATCCTAAAGAATTTGCTGACTTCACGACTTGCGATGACAACTCCTATCCAGTTTACAAAAGAAGAAACACTGTTGAACAACTAAAAATAAGACGTGGGCTGCTGGATAACAGATGGGTTATTCCTTAAAACCCTTATTTGCTAGCGATGTTTGATTGTCATATAAATGTAGAGATATGCTCAACAATTTCAACAATTAAGTAGTTGTACAAGTATTTGTACAAGGGAATTGATCGCGTCAACTTTGACATTGTGAGAGCTGGTATGCAGGCCGTTGACGAAATTTGGAGTTATCAGTCTGCAAGGTGGATATCTCCGCCTGAATCTGCCTGGAGAATATTCAAGTTCAAACTCTACAACATTAGTCTGGTTGTTATTCCCCTACAGATACACCTGCCTCAAATGCAATCTGTTAGCTTTAGTGCACATGAGAACTTGGATTGTATCGTTTTAGATGGCTTGAAGTCCAAGACAATACTTACGGAATTCTTCGAAACTAATGTCAGAGAGAAAGTGCAAGTGAAGTATTTGTATTCAGAATATCCTAAATTCTATTCATGGAAGTCATCAGATAGGACGTTTCCACTGAGGGAAAAAAAAACCTGCGTCGGCAGACTCGCATATGTCCGCACTTCCAAGGGGGAAAGATACTATTTGAGGTTGCTGCTACTGCATGTGCGTGGTCCAGCTTCATATGAGGATCTGTTAACAGTACATGGGCACACCTACTCAACGTTCCAAGAGGCAGCTCAGAAGCATGGAATCATCGAGGAAGATGGTTATACAGATTCGTGCATGGATGAAGCTATTGAAACCCAAATGCCTCTTATTTTGCGTCGTCTCTTTGCAACATTGTTGGTATTTTCTTTGCCAAAAAATCCTTTGGCTTTCTGGGAAAAATACTATGCTGCTCTATCAGAAGATTTCAAGAGGACATATGCGGAAGACGAAATGAAGGTGCTGCAACACACCCTATTGGAAGTGGAGAGACATTTAGAAGGCATGGGTAAGTCTTTGAAGGACTTTAACATGCACGAAATCTTTCACTTTGACAATAGCACAACCAGAATGAGCAAAGACGTAACTGATGCGCTCACAACTCCAACCCCTCCAAAATATATGAATGCTTCAAAGAAGTTGAATTCTTAACAATGTGTGGCATATAAATGCATCATGCAGTGTGTGTGAAAGACGGCAAGTCAGGTGTGTTTTTCGTTGACGGCCCTGGCGGTACCCTAAAATAATTAAACTTTACCCTAAAGTAATTAATAATTAACTTTTTCTTAAATTTTTTTTAAAATATAATAAACTTAATTCGAAAATAAATATTACTTTTAAAAACTCACTATATATCATGCCAATATGCTATGCATATGCTCTTAATCTTATATGAATGCAGAATGACGTATGCATTTTGGTCAGGGATATTACAACCTATATGCAAGCTAGCATGTCTTGCCGACAGTACTACGCATACAAAATCCAGATACGCACGGGTAGTTATCTCCTTAAAATTGGCCGCTTGTTTCAGTGGTACATAGTCGATATGTATGCAAAGATTGAGAACACTCGTCTGGATAACCTAAGACACAATCAGGCAACATTACGAACAGACCTGTACCTTGGTGTTCTTGACAGCTTAGGCGCGAGTGAAAGCGACGCAACCCATATTGGTCATCGTAATATTTTACCTCCTTCTTTCATCGGCGGCCCTAGAGATGTTAAACGTAGATATCTTAATGCCATGGCGTTGGTCCAATAGTTTGGCAAGCCGAACCTTTTCATCACGATGACGTGCAATCCTAATTGGCCCGAAATAAAAGAGCAGCTTCTCCTAGGGGAAAAAAGTGAGGACCATCCGGATGTAGTTGCAAGAGTATTCAGAGCCAAGTTAACCATGTTGAAGAATGAGATCAACAAAAAAAGGTATTTGGCGTTGTTGCTGCGAGAGTGGACGTTGTTGAGTTTTAGAAACGCGGATTACCACACGCACATCTTTTGATAATTTTAGAGGAAGCCGATAAAATAATAAGTCATGAAACCAAAGATCAATATGTTTGTGCTGAAATACCCTCGATTGAGAACCCTCACTTATGGGCAGCTGTCGTACGACATATGATACGTGGTCCTTGTGGATCTGATCATCCCGACTGCGCCTGCATGTGACAAAAAGGCAGAACACTAAAATACAAAAGCAAATATCCTAAAGAATCTGCTGACTTCACGACTTGCGGTGACAACTCCTATCCAGTTTACAGAAGAAGAAACACTGCTGAACAACTAAAAATAAGACGTGGGTTGTTGGATAACAGATGGATTATTCCTTATAACCCTTATTTGCTAGCGATGTTTGATTTCCATATAAATGTAGAGATATGCTCAACAATTTCAGCAGTTAAGTACTTGTACAAGTATTTGTACAAGGGAATTGATCGCGTCAACTTCGACATTGTGAGAGCTGGTATGCAGGCCGCTGACGAAATTTGGAGTTATCAGTCTGCAAGATGGATATCTCCGCCTGAATCTGCCTGGAGAATATTCAAGTTCAAACTCTACAACATCAGTCTGGCTGTTATTCCCCTACGGATACACCTGCCTCAGATGCAATCTGTCAGCTTTAGTGCACATGAGAACTTGGATTGTATCGTTTTAGATGGCTTGAAGTCCAAGACAATACTTACGGAATTCTTCGAAACTAATGTCAGAGAGAAAGTGCAAGGGAAGTATTTGTATTCAGAATATCCTAAATTCTATTCATGGAAGTCATCAGGTAGGACGTTTCAACTGAGGGAACAAAACCCCAGCGTCACCAGACTCGCATATGTCCGCACTTCCAAGGGGGAAAGATACTATTTGAGGTTGCTGCTACTACATGTGCGTGGTCCAGCTTCATATGAGGATCTGTTAACAGTACATGGGAACACCTACTCAACGTTCCAAGAGGCAGCTCAGAAGCATGGAATCATCGAGGAAGATGGTTATACAGATTCGTGCATGGATGAAGCTACTGAAACCCAAATGCCTCTTATTTTGCGTCGTTTCTTTGCAACATTGTCGGTATTTTCTTTTCCACAAAATCCTTTGGCTTTCTGGGAAAAATACTATGTTGCTCTATCAGAAGATTTCAAGCGGACATATGCGGAAGACGAAATGAAGGTGCTGCAACACACCCTATTGGAAGTGGAGAGACATTTAGAAGGCATGGGTAAGTCTTTGAAGGACTTTAACATGCACGAAATCTTTCACTTTGACAGTAGCACAACCAGAATGAGCAGAGACGTAACTTATGCGCTCACAACTCCAACCCCTCCAAAATATATGAATGCTTCAAAGAAGCTGAATTCTGAACAATGTGTGGCAAATAAATGCATCATGTAGTGTGTGAAAGACGGCAAGTCAGGTGTGTTTTTCGTTGACGGCCTGGCGGTACCGGAAAAACGTTCGTCTATTTTACATTATATGCTAAGTTGTGTTCAATGGGAAAGATTGTGCTACCTACTGCCACTTCTGGGATCGCTGCGTCGAATATGCCAACTGGTAGGACTGCACATTCCAAATTGAAAATCCCCATCGATGAACATAGTTCGCTCACATGTAATGTCGAAGCAAAGCAGCCTAGCATATCTGATAAGAGAAACATCTCTTATAATATGGGACGAAGCTTCGATGGCAAGGAAAGAAAACATAGAAGCGCTAGATATGCTACTACAAGATATATGTGAGAGCACTGGGTTATTTGGGGGCAAGATCATTGTATTCGGCGGTGATTTCTGTCAGGTCTTGCATGTACTGCCTGGCAAAACACAACAAGAGGCTATTGATGCCAGCCTGGTGAGCTCCTACCTTTGGTCTAGCCTCGTCAAATTTAGCTTGACTAAAAACATGCGGGCAAAAAGATCCACACTTTTCGGATTTCTTGCTCCGGCTGGGCAATGGAGAATTACAAACCGAAGAGCATGCTAATATTGAACTACCAACAAATATGACTTCAATAATTTCCACCAGATCCGATGACTTTGCTACCCTAATAAACATTGTCTATCTGATAATGAGATCAAGTTCTATTAATATAGAGATATATTCTGATCGGGCAATACTCACACCAACAAACACTGAAGTTGACCAGATTAATGTTGCACTCATACACGAGTTCACTAGAACGGCGGTAACCTACCGTAGTCATGATTCTTTAGTTGACGATAACTGCAACACATTCCCAACTAAGTATCTAAATTCATTATTGATTTTCATGTTTTTAGTCTAGTTTTTAGTGTGTGTTTTAGTTTGTTTAGTTTAGTTTTAGTAGTTTTTAGAGTTAGTTTTGTGTGTTTTTGGATGAGTTTGCATATTTTGTAAAAAGTATGGAAGCTACTCCGTTTTGTGACTTTTTGTAGAGTTTTGAGCAGAAAGGAGTGCTTTTTGAGCAGAGCTGGAGTGTTGTGGTGAAGGATGAAAAACTTGAAGTTAAAGAGGAAGATTACATGAGAAGATCAAGTCGAAGTCCAAGTTAAAGTCGAGAAGAAGTCGAAGAAAAGCCAAAACAGACTCATCTCCACCAAAGGATGGATCGGTGGGAGAGTGTTTACTCTGCTCGTATGGCTCTAGATGATACGAGGCATCAACAAAGGGAGACGGATGACGCGGAGTGTTGGAGGACAATGTATGATTTTATGGGGAACTTCGAGCACCGGTTTCCACCACAAGGGCGTTGATCCAGCTTTTAAGAGTTGTTTCTTTTCTGCTTCAAAAAATCTTGTAAGTTTTTCTTTCTTTTTGTTTTGTTTTCTTTTCTTTTCTTCTGCTTATTTTTATTACATTGGGGACACTGTAATTTTAAGTATGGGGTGGGAAAGGGAAGAAAATGTGTGTGTTTGCTTGTTTTGTGTGTCTTGTTTGTTTTAGTTGTCTTTTGCTTTGAAAAATCAAAAAATCACAAAAAATTGAAAAAATTAAAAATTCCAAAAAGAGTTTTTAGAATAGATAAATACTCTTTCTTTTGGTTCTATGATAGTAGTTGCTAGCATGATCATATAATTCCTTGCAAGCATGTTTTTGATAGTATAGCCTGATTCTTGTAATGAAGTTGAATTTTAGAGGAATAGCATTTGATGAAATTGAGCATGTATACTTTTTAGCATGAGTGATGCAATCCAACAAAAATTTACCTTGTGAGTTGTTTTTTAGCCCTTATAGGGAGAACATTAAAATTCCCTCTTCTTTTCTAGTGTGATTTTACTCTCTTTATGTATATTATCTCTTGGAATTGTGATGGTTATCTATTTCTTTAGAACTATATAAGATTTATAGTTCGTCATATGATAGAGAACTTCTTTTCATAATCCCTATTTATCCATATCCACCCTTACATGATCCTTCTTTTGACACCAATTTGAGCCTTAAGCCTTTTATTTTTTGCTCCACAAAATTATTTCCCTAGCCGAGATAAGCTTGACTCTATCTAGGGATTAGGACTTAGATTGGAGAGGATTGTTTTGTTGAGTGAAATGTTATGTTTGGTTCGAAATCAAGGGTTTTTGGAAGGGTAGATTGGAAGTCTCTTGTGTTAATTTGTAAAAAGATCTATTTGTAAGAAAGGATGCACAAAACAAGGTTGTTGTTGATAAAAAAAAAGAGAACAAGTAGACGTTGGAGCTCGTTAACGACCTAGTTGGCTCGTTAACGATGCTATTCGAGAGTAAAAGAAAAGAAATCAGAAAAGGAAAATAAAGGGGGAATTAAAGAAGAAGAAGAAGAAGAAGAAGAAGAAGGGAGAAGTAAGATGTGCATTTGTGTTTAAGATAAGCTAGAGATTCTTTTGAGTTGTTTTATGAGACTTTCTAAGATATATTGGGTGAGTGAAAGTGCATAAAGAAGTGAGTTTGGTATGTTGTTTTTATGAGAGTTTTGGTATATGTGTGAGTTTTTAGGAGTCTTTAATTCCCGGATATTATTAGCACCACATGACCAAAATATTTTCCACTCCTTATTGTCTTTACCAAGCCCCATTACAACCCGGCCGAATAGAAGCTTCTATGAAGTTTTTCATTGAGCCTAAGTTCTCTTGATGAGTTTTGCTTGTTTTGACAAATCTTAGGTGGAGAGTTTGGTGATATAAGTTCCAATTTCTATGAGTTTTTGCATATAAGATGAGTTGAGAGATTGAATTTATAAGCCTAAACACTTGAGAGATGAGAGAAACACAATATCCTTGGTGAGGTTGGATTGTATTTGCTTATGTCTATTGAGTGCTTATATATGTGTGATGACGTTAATTGTCATTTGTTATTTTCTGCTATGTTTTGATGTTGCTTTTGAGTTGATGGCTATTACTTGATAGGCATGATTGTTTGGTTTTGATTATTGTATAGTAATTGCTTGAGGACAAGCAAGCTTAAGTATGGGGTATTTTGATGTTCGTGTTTTTAGTCTAGTTTTTAGTGTGTTTCTTAGTTTGTTAGTTTAGTTTTAGTAGTTTTTAGAGTTAGTTTTGTGTGTTGTTGGATGAGTTTACATATTTTGTGAAAAGTATGGAAGCTACTCCATTTTGTGTCTTTTTGTAGGGTTTTGAGCAGAAAGGAGTGATTTTTCAGCTGACCTGGAGTGTTGTGGTGAAGGATGGAAAACTTGAAGTTAAAGAGGAAGATTACATGAGAAGATCAAGTTGAAGTCCAAGTTAAAGTCGAGAAAAAGTCGAAGAAAAGCCAAAACAGAGCCTCGTTAACGATCCTGTGAAGGTCGTTAACGAGGCTAAAAGATAGAATTTTTCGGGTGGAGTTTGTGATTTCTACCGACCCTATGCGGGGTCGTTAACGATGGCTCCGTGTTGGTAGGAAGCTTAACCAACTTTAGGGTTGTTATATCTTATATCTTTTATCTTGTTATCTTTCCATGGGAAGTTTTTATCTTGTAGGTTTTTTAATAGATAGCTTTCTTAGTATAAAAACCCTTGATCTAAGTCTTAGAAAGGGGAGAGTCAGATTGTTTCTAGGAGAAGTCGAGTAGGAGGAAACTGACAGTTTTGTTCGATCGAGAGAGAGGACGAGGGTCGTTAGTCGGATTTCTACTCGGTGTTGTTGTTTTGTTTTTAGATTCTACTGGAATTTATTCTACTGGAATTGGTAAGATGATATTTCTCTTATTAATTTCAAGTGAGTTTTGTTTTGTTTTCAATGTTTTCTTTTATTGAAATTGTTTACTTTATTACTATGAGTAGTGAGTAGTTTTCTTATCTAGGGTAGGGGTTGAAACCCGGTATAGTTATGCATGTTTTATGAATAAGTTGATGTTTTGAATGCTTTTTATCTATTATTGATTGCTTGTTGTGTTTACGCTTAGACGATAGTCGAGGTAATTTGAGTTGATCGAAAGAGAAAGTTGCTGACTTGAAGGTTGATATTGTTCTATTACGAAAGTTTCGAGCTTTGGATCAAAAACAAGTGATTGAGTGAATTGATTTATGAGAATTGATTGATTTGCTTGTTAATCAGCGAAAGTTGATAATTATCTTTTAAAGGCATGATATTTATCTTCTTATGAGTTTATATGCATGGCTATGTTGTGGTAACCCTTGTCCTAGATCTGTTATTCCTATTGAGTTAGTTTTTGTTTGCTTTCGTAATATTCGTTACGAGTTCACTTATCTCGGTACCGAACCTGTGTTTTAGTTTGTTATTTTGTGTTCGTATAATTTCTAGGTTCCTTAACGACCCTGACAAGGTCGTTAACGAGGTTGGTCGTAGGTGTCTTTGCCTGTTTTGATTTTTTTTTCTTGTCTTTAGTAGTTGATAGACAAACAACCGTACTTCCCGTGGAACGATCCTGACTTCGCTATACTCAGCGGGGTCTTGACTATAAATCTATTTGTTGTCAAGTAAAATACCCTTCAACAAATATGCCCCACTGGAAGGAGCCCACATGAACTTATTTTGAAAGAGAATTGTCCAGTCATATTACTTCGCAATTTAGACCCATCTTCTAGATTGTGCAATGGTACAAGGTTAATATGCAAGAGCTTCTTTTCACATGTTATTTTTTGTGAAATTAGTTCAGGCTATTACAAGGGTGACCTTGTGTTTCTTCCAAGAATAACTCTAAGACCTCCCGCTTCAACGAAAATCCCCTTTCAGCTTCAGAGGAAACAAATTCTGATCAAGTTGTGCTTCGCGATGACAATCAACAAGTCTCAAGTCCAAACTTTGCATCGAGTAGCATTATATTTGAGACAAAAGTGTTTCTCACATGGTCAACTTTACGTTGGCCTTTCAAGAGCTCGTAGCTGATGATGTGAGGATATTTGTCCATTACAAAGAGCACGAGTGTCAGCCATTGCTGGTTAGGAATGTTGTTTCATTTGAGGTACTGAGATGTGCTGGAGTTATGTAGCATGGAATTAGTGTACAGGCTCAAATTAGTTACTCGTATATTATCCTTCATTTTTTACTACTCATCCCAGAAGCCCTGCTTCTTTTGTCTTCATCGTTCCCTTTTTTTCTGTTGTAAATACACGTTCAACTATTTTTTTAGTCAAATTACTTCTTCTGATGCATGATCATGATTAGCTAATTTATGCATTTTCTATACATTACATCATCAATTGTAAAGTTATGGTTTTATAAATATTCTGCAATCACCTTGTTTTGGTCAATTTCCGACCGATGATAATCAAAGATAAATTCTCGAACTGGTGGGAGAAATCTAACCGATCAACACAATTTCAATGATCGAAGCAATCGTTTGTATTGAAGAAAGTTGAGGATTACAATAGTTCGTTTACAATGATTTTCGAATGCCCCTTGTTTTCTGGGCTAATCCCCTATTTAAGTTCCACTTCCGGTTACAACTTCCCTCTTCGTGACTCCACTTTCCCACGTCTCCAGCTCCATTCTCTGGGAGGTTACTCTCGAGCTTCAACCGCTGAGTTTTCCGATCTGGAAGGCGATCTCCGTGATCCTGGTTTCACTTTTGGGCCTAACCGTGATGGTCTGGGCCGATGGTCCGACTGGTGATTCTTTTGGGCCCAACAATAGCCCCAAAAGATTTGGATGAATTTGAATTCACCAGATCTTTTTCATTTGTTGGTTTCCGGGATCTTGGCTATCTCGAGTCTCACACGTGTAAGGCTGGGATTTTTCTACGCGTTTTGCTCTGGCAGACAAAAAGACGTCAATCCACTATATTTACTGCGCCTCGCGGAGAGTACTCCTTATTCACTGCCCCGTTGTTGATCTCTCCCGAGGTACGAATCTTCTTCTCCTTTTTCTTTCTTCTTCATTTTCCAGTTTCTTTTTCCTCCTTCTATGGCGAGGGATAGGGCGTCTTCCAGGCATGGTTTCTCGCCTTCGGGCATCCTTCAAGAGTGTGACCGAGTCCCAAATACGATGAGCCTAGAGGAAATGAACCAGATTATTTTAGAGGGGGGGTTTCCAAGGGGGGTGGTAGCCTTATGTCCTGAAGGTGAGCATTCCGACTGGGTTCCCTTTTCCTTTCACCATTTCCTGTCGATTCCCTTTTCCTCCTATCGTCCAGCAGTTTCTGGTCCGGTTCAAACTTTCTCCTGCGCAACTTCTCCCTTCTGCTTGGAAGATCCTTTCTTGGGTGAGTAAGATGGCATAGGTTGTTGGGGTAGATTTCACTGTTTCTGATCTACTCCAAGCCTACCGTATCACTACGGTAAGGCGGGGTCGATTCATCTTGCAATCCCGAACCGCACGCCAGCCTCTTGTTTTAAACACAAAGTTCAACGGGAAGGGTTGGGCAAATCATTTTTTCTTTGTCGAGATTGCGTCCCTGACCCCTGAAAGCCGTCTATTTTTGCATGACAGGTGGAATCCCGCTAGTAAGATTTTTCTATTCTTTTTCTGCGTCAAAAGGCGATCTCCTCTTAACGCCTATTCATCCTTTGTTCCTTTGATTCTGCAGGTATTCCGGACAACCTCGAGCCGCCGAGCCATTCAGAGAGAGTTTTGTCAAGGCTTTTCCAGCTGACTTCTGCACAGAGGACGTTTTGGGCGTCCCTTACTGAATCGTCAAACGAATCTTCGGGGGACAGAGGCAGCGCTACTTCGTCTGGTTCCGGGGAAAGGAGTGAGAGGGTTTGCCTACCTGTTGTCAAGATGTCCGTTGTGCCGACTTCAACCCTGGCTTCTGGTCCTTCTGTGGGTAAGTTTTGTTGCTTAACGGTCTAGCATGGCCGCCGTCGTGCGTTTTAACCCTTTTTTCTTCTGTTTCAGAAACACGCGCACGCAGATCGGGTTCTTCCTTTTCTGCCTCGGATCTGATCCTTAAGAAGACTCGCTCCGGTGATTCGAAGCCTCCGGCTTCCCCTACTGTCAAGAGAGAATCACAGGAGGCTCCCAAGATTTCTCGTAAGCGCCCTGCTCGGAGCGACGATGATTCTCCCGATCTTTAGGATGATGCGTCCTCTGATTGGCAATCTCTCCAGCGGTACCGGGACCCTAATTTTAAGAAGTATCCGGCCCCCGTTTCTGCTCACGCAATGGCAACCGAGGTAGGCTTTGGAGCCTGGAAGGTAACTAGTCTCTCGTTCTGTTCGTTTTGGCGGGCAAGGTTAATATCCGACTTGAGGCCATTTTCTAATCCATTTTTGGTGCATGCAGCTCTTTCAGGAAGTTGGTTTGTTCATTGACAAGATGGACAAGGAGTTTGCAGAGCACGAGCGAAGGAAGCAAGAAGTTGCCAAGCACCGCGAAAAGATTGACAAAGCGCGAGAGCGGTCTACTGCTCGGGCCAAGGCTCTGGCCGCTAAGGAAGTAGCTGCAAAGGAATGTGTCACGGAGCTGGAGCGGACAATTGCTGCCAAAGAAGCCAGGGTGAAGGAGCTTGAGGTCAAGGCTGCTAGTACGCCTTTTATGGGAAAGGCGGACGCGGAAGATATTGGGGCCTTCTTCAGTATGCTGGCGCGGCTGGAGACCATTAGGGAGTTCGAAGCGGGGAAGCTTTCAGTTGGGGATGCGGATAAGTTCAACGAGCAATTCCTGGACGCTTTCCCTGGCGGCGTGCCCTCGGCTCGCATTGCTTCCCTGTTGGGCTCCCCGTTGACGTTTTGCCCCTCGTCACGGGGCGGGGGTGTTTATTTATCGTTATGCTTCTGCTCTGTTGTGTTTTGCTTGTGTTTTTGTTGGCGTTCGTGCAGGTGCTTCTCTACTTCGTGCCGATCGGTGTTCACGTAGCCCCTGTAGAAGGCTGAGTGCTTAGGAGATGCATAGCTATGGCTTTAAAAGGTGAGGAGAACCCAAATCAGGGTTATGGGTGACTTGATTTTCTATTTTCAAGCCCCTGCTGGTCGAAAGGGATTACCTGCCTGAAGGCGCGCGAAGGACGAGCTCCGTCGTTTTCTGCAGTGCCCTGACGATCGTCGTCGATGATCTGGCATTTGCTATTGGAACTGGCGACGCGGGATCTTACCCCGTACTGCCGACTAGCGAGCTTTTGCGAAGCAGCCTTTCAACGTTGCTTGTGGCTGGCGAATCTGCTGGATAGCGGGCGTCTAGGAGATTACTTCATGTACCTTGTAACTAAGCTTGTAAAAAACGTCATTTGGAATATAAGTAGAGTAGTCGTAATTTTTTGGAAGGCTTGTTACCGCTTTATCGCTTTATTTCTGTTTTCTTCTCTGCATTTTAGGGTTTCTCTTTCCTGGCGATGGCTGCCGAGAGTAACTCCTTCGGGAGGATTTCTGTGTTATTTTCTATCGTTGTTTCTTTATCTGGAGATAGGTAACACACATGTTTGGAAAAACGCTTACCTGATTGAATCTATCCAAGTGAACTCGTACCATAGTTTATATCTTACTTGGGTTTATTTGGCCGTTTCTGGCGACTTGATTGCTCTTCTAGAAGTGGTATCTCCGTAAGTGCGTGGCGTTCCAGCTACGCGGGACGGATTTTCCATCTCTAGTCGGTAGGCTCCCTGTCCGGTGATGCCGACTATCCTGTAGGGTCCTTCCCACTCAGGGGCGAGCTTCCCTGCATTTATTTCGGCAGTGTGTCCTGGAATACCTTTCGGAGGACCCATTCGCTAATGGCGAAGGCTCAGATCCGTACGTTCTTGTTGTAACTTCGGGCCACCTGTTGCTGGTGCCTGGCCAGGCGCAGTCGGGCTCTTTCTCTCAATTCTTCCAGGGTATCGAGGTTGGCTACTAGTTTTGTGGCGTTCTGATCAGGCGTTTGCAACCCATACTGCGCAGTTGGTACAGTGACCTCGGCCGGTATTACTGCCTCACATCCGTATACCAAGGAGAAAGGGGACTATCCGTTGGCAGCTTTTGGGGTAGTTCTGTCGGCACACAGAACGTACGGCAATTCATCGGCCCAGCGTCCCTTGGCCTTCACCAGTCGTTTCTTGAGGTTATTGATAATAACCTTATTGTTGGATTCTGCTTGTCCGTTGGCCTGTGGATAGCGGGGGGTGGAAGTTACTAGGTCGATGTTCCACTGTCGACAATAATCACGGGTCTTCTTTCCGATGAACTGTGATCCATTATCGCAGACAATTTCTGAGGGTATCCCAAAGCGACAGATGATATGCTTCTTGATGAAAGCCACCACATGGGATTCCTTAATCTCCTTGTATGCTTCAGCCTCGATCCATTTGGAGAAATAATCTGTCACCGCTAGGAAGAATACTCGATGTCCTGGAGATGGCGGCAGTTACCCTACGATATCCATCCCCCATCTCATGAAGGGACACGGGGTTAGCGTTGGATGCAACGGTTCTGGTGGTTGGTGAGGAGTTGGAACGTGCTTCTGGCAAGCCTCGCATTTTTGAGAGTATACTGCGGCGTCTTGATGCATGGTAGGCCAGTAGTACCCCAGGTTGAGAGCTTTGTTTGAGAAGTTGCGCCCTCCGGAGTGGTTTCCGCACTCTCCTTCGTGTAATTCTTTGAGTATCCTGGGCACTTTTGTTTTTGTGACGCAAAGGAGTGAGGTTCCTACTGCGGATTGCTTGAATAAGACACCGTCTTTTGTGCTGTATCGGGTGGATCTCATCCGTAGCGCTCTTGACTCGGACTTCTCGGACGGCAACTGTCCATGATCGAGCCACCGTAGATAAGGTTTCGTCCAGCATTCTGGTTCTTGGGAAGTACTCGGAGTGTCGGTCGTGGGATTGTTGTCGCCCGGCGTTCCTGCCTCTTGGGGATCTTCTTCACAGGGCATATCCCGCCTCTTAAGATCTTTGCTGGCGAGTATCCTCGGGGTATGGTTATTCCCTCTGATCTCACGTTCTTCGTTCTCGGCTATCGCCGGGCTGTCCCAAGTTTCTTGTTCTGCCAAGTCAGCTTCTCGTCTGATTGCTGGAGCTAGCACATGGATTAGGGGAACTGATGTGAACTCTTCGGGATCTACAGCGGAGGCCAAGTTGTCCAGAGCGTCTTCTTGTGCATTCTCCTCTCTGGGGACTTGTTGGATGGTGAAGTTCTCGAACGATCGCATGATTTCCTTGACTTTCTTCGCGTATGTTGCCATCCTAGTGTCTCTGGTAGTGAAGATTCCCAGAATCTGGTTCACGACTAGCAACGAATCGCACTTCACTTCTATTTCTTTAATACTCAAGTCTCTGCCGATTGTTAGCCCCAGTATAAGGGCTTCGTATTCTGACTCATTGTTGGTGGCTTCGAAAGCACACCGTACAGCTTGAGCTATCTTCTCCCCCTTGGGTGATTTCAGCACTACTTCAATTCCTACCCCCCGGGTGTTGAAAGCTCCGTCTGTATGCAGAGTCCAGATTCCAGAATACTCCTCTTCTGTCACGAAGGCTTCTTGTTGTTTGGCTTCTTCGTCCATTGTAGGGCTGAAATCGGCCACGAAATCTGCCAGCGCCTGGGCCCGGATAGCCGCCTTTGGCTCGTAAGCGATGTCGAACCCGCTCAGGTGTATTGGCCATTTGGCCATTCTGCCGGTGATCTCTGGCTTCCTCAGTATGGCCTTCAGTGGGTAATTGGTGCGGACCGTTATAGGATGGGATTCGAAATACGGTCTTAACTTTGTGGAAGTCATGACTAAAGTGAGGACCAGCTTCTCCAAGGGCGAGTAGCATGTCTCTGCCGCGAGCAAGGTACGGCTGACGTAGTAGACGGGAAGTTGGCTCCCCTCATCTTCACGTACTAACACTCCGCTAACGGAAGTCTCCGTCACTGCCAGATATAAGAGAAGATTCTCGCCTTCCTCAGGTTTGGACAACAACATCGGGTTGGACAGGTAGTGTTTGAGCTGCTGGAAGGCTGTCTCATGGGCTGGAGTCCACTCGAATCTTTTGTTTTTCCGTAACACATCGTAAAACAAGCGGCACCTGTCGGATGACTTCGAGATGAAGCGATTTAGGGTTGCCACTCTCCCGGTCAGTTTTTGCACATCTTTTACACATCTAGGTGATCGCAAGGCTGCTATAGCTCGAATCCGATCAAGACTAGCCTCGATCCCGCGTTGGGTGACCATGAACCCGAGGAAGCGGCCTGAGGTTACTCCAAACGGTAGCTGTCCGGGATCTCGAAGGCCTCTTCCAAGTGCTGGATATGGTGCACAGCCTGTTTGGACTTTACTAGCATATCGTCGATGTAGACTTCCATTGTCCTACCGATGTGCCTTTGAAACATACGGTTGACCAGCCGCTGGTAAGTGGCTCCTGCATTCTTGAGTCCGAAGGGCATTACCTTGTAGCAGTAAATACCCTGGCTAGTAATGAACGAGGTTTTCTACTAATCTTCTTGATGCATTCAAATCTGATTGTAGCCGCTGAAGGCGTCCATGAAGGTGAGCATCTCGTGGCCGACCGTGGCGTCTACCATGGCATCGATGTGCGGCAGGGGGAATGAATCCTTCGAGCAAGCTTTGTTAAGATCCGTGAAGTCGATGTAGACTCTCCACTTGCCATTTTTCTTGCTCACCACCACGACGTTCGCCAGCCATTCCGGGTATTTCACTTCCCTGATCTTCCCTGTCCGGAGTAGGTTTTGTACTTCCTCGTCCACAATCAGGTTCCGCTCAGGTGTGAACTTTCTTCTCTTCTGTTTAATTGGGGGATGGCGAGAATCCACATTCAATCGGTGCGTGATGACGGCGGGGTCGATTCCAACCATATCCTCATGCGACCAAGCGAAACTGCTGCTGTGTTGCCTGAGGAAGTTGACTAACTCGGCTTTCTTCTCTGGAGACAAGTCCTTCCCGATCCGTACGGTTTGCTCGGGTTTCTGCTTGTCGAGGATGACCCCTCGATCTTCTCGGCCTCGGGGTCCACTTTTGGCGCTGGCCCTTTGGCTTCCAGTAATTGCTATGCAGTGTGTGCGACGGTCGCCTTCAAGGCGGACTTATAGCATTCTCTGGCTAGCCTTTGGTCTCCCTTGATTTCTCTTACTCCCCATGGTGTGGGGAACTATATGGTCTGGTGATAAGAGGAGGGGACCGCTTTCATGTCGTGGATCCAAGGCCGTCCCATGATGATGTTGTAGCAGGACGGGCAGTCGAGCACGGAGAATCTGACTTGCAGGTTGATCCCTTTAGCGTAAGTGGGGAGGGTGATTTCTCCCAAAGTGTGGGCAATTTCTCCACTGAATCCCACTAGCGCTACCGATTTTCTGAGGATACTTTCCTCTTTCAGCCCCATCTCTTTGAGGGCGTCAAGTGTGATCATGTTGGTGGAGCTTCCGGTGTCGATAAGGATCCTCCTCAACAGTACGTTTCCCACCGACAAAGATATGACCAGACCGTCGTGATGAGGCCCCACTAGGCCAGCCGAATCCAAGTCGCTGAAGGTGATGGTATCTCCCGAACGCCCATCGGATTGGCGGATGTTTGCTACCAGCGGTCCTTCTAGGTGTCCCCGAGCATGGCGCTTAGGTGCCGAATAGGTGACACCACAAATATCGGATCCACCGCTGATGACGTTGACTACTTTGGCGTATTCTGGAGATGACGGAATATCCATGGGCTCGGTCAAATTCTGGCTGGCGGGCATACTGGGGTTAGCGGATATCTTTGACTGCAGACCTCTTGAGTGTAAGTCTGCCAACTCTTTTCTGAGGGCGAAGCACTCGTCCGTCTCGTGCCCATAGTCTTCGTGGAATTCACACCATTTAGTCTTATCCTTCTTGGGATTCGGGTTTTCCGCCTTCTTCGGCCATCTGATGCGATCTCCGAATCTCTCCAGGCCCTTCACGATCTCGGTGTTCCCTAAACCCAGGTTATATTCGTGAACCTTTGGCCGATTGGGCGCATCTTTCTTTCCTCCCGGCTGTCTGACTCCTGTCGTGTGGACTCCGGGTACCTCGGTCCTGTTTTTTGGATATCGTTACCCTCGGCGCTCTCTTCGCTGGTCGGAGGAGGCCTTTCTTTCGACCTTGTCGAAGACTGAGGTGGATCGCACGGGAACTTCGTCCTCCTCGAGCCGGATGTGCGCCAGAGCCTTCACTTGGACGTCCTCGAAGCTATTGCACGGGTATTTAGTGAGTTCCCTGTAGAGTTCGCTGTCGGGCAGCAGGCCTCTTCGGAAGGCTTCTATTGACGTGGGCGTGTCGCAGAGCGGTATTGCTACCTTCTCCCGATTGAACCTGTTCAAAAAGGCACGTAGGGATTCTCCCGGTCTTTGGGCCACTCGGTACAGGTCATTGGACTGTTTCATGAGTTTTCTACTACTGGCGAACTGCATCCGAAAGGTATCCACCAGTCCTGCGAAGGATGAGATCCCTCCTCTGGGGAGATTGATGAACCAGGTCAGGGCGGCGCCGGACAGGGTGGCACCGAACCCTTTGCACATGATTGCTTCTTTGGATTCCCGCGGTATCGAGCTGGTCATCATTTTCTGCTTGAAGATGGCCACGTGCTCGTCGGGGTCCCCCGTCCCGTCATAGGTGGGGACTGCCGGGACCGTGAATCTCTTCGGGATGTCCACACTGGCAATTAGGGTCGCAAAGGGGGATTCGTCGTAGCCATCCAAAGCTTCTTTCTCAAGGGGTGGCGGTACTCCAGGTAGCTGGGCGATCTTATCTTCGAGCCCTTTGAGCCGTTCCTGCATATACTTATTGAAAAGTACTTCCATGAAAGGTTCAGTGGGGGGTACCTGTCTCCCGGATCCTTCGTTGTATTGGGGGTGGAAGAATCCCGTCCCTGCAGTTCGGTTCCCTGGCGTCTGGGTGTCAGGCACTCCTGGAAGGGTGGCTGTCGGTGTGGCCATATTCACTGTGGGGGATGGCCCTCCGATCTGCGAGTTGAAGGCCTCCCCTAGGTTGAGGCGGGCAGTGGCTTCCCGAACAGTTACGGTCGGACGGGATTAGTCGTGCGACACCGAGGCTGCTTGCAGTTGTTCGCGGAGGTTTGCATTTTCCGTAGTGAGCTACGTGATGTAGTCCATGTGTGTCTGGCTGCGATCCTTCTGACTAACCATATCCTGCTGCAGGGCAGATATCTTGGTTGCGAACTCGTTCAGAACGCTGCGCACGTCTTGGATCTCCTCGGGGGTGCCGTCGACGACATCCTTTTCGAGGCGGCCGCCATGGCTTCCCCCTTCTCCTCCGTTTGTGGGAGAGGATGGATGTGAGTTCGTCATCTTCTTCGAGCGAGAATGTTCCTGCTCCGATCGAAAGAGCGAGCGAAAACCGGCTAGGGCCCCACGGTGGGCGCCAAATTGTTTTGGTCAATTTCCGACCGGTGATAATCAAAGATAAATTCTCGAACTGGTGGGAGAAATCTAACCGATCAACACAATTTCAATGATCGAAGCAATCGTTTGTATTGAAGAAAGTTGAGGATTACAATAGTTCGTTTACAATGATTTTCGAATGTCCCCTGTTTTCTAGGCTAATCCCCTATTTAAGTTCCACTTTCGGCTCCAACTTCCCTCTTCATGACTCCACTTTCCCACGTCTCCAGCTCCATTCTCTGGGAGGTTACTCTCGAGCTTCAACCGCTGAGTTTTCCGATCTGAAAGGCGATCTCCGTAATCCTGATTTCACTTTTGGGCCTAACCGTGATGGACTGGGCCGATGGTCCGACTGGTGATTCTTTCGGACCCAACACACCTGTCAATAAGTTTATTGTGAGAGATCATTGCTGGAAATCAAGAAGGGTTCATATGATTTAGCCGGTTACTTTCAATTTCTGTGTGTTGCATGATAAGTTGATAGCAGTATGTATAACATTTTCACTTTTTACTTGAGTTATATTATATATGTATCTTATTCATTTGAAATATACTCAAGCTTCTTGTGACAGTGCATTGAAAAATTATAGTTACTTTTTAATTCATTATGTTCGTAGTCGCTTTTTAATTTATATGGTCTCAGTTTACAAATTTTTTTTGCATATATCTGGTGATGAAAAGGTGCTTGTGTGCTTAATATCGTTTGTTTTGGCTTTGTATTTATTTACGACGAGTTACTAATGAGTTTGAGAATTGGTTTCACTGTGGAGTGGATTACTTTTATTTCCATGTAGAAGTGAGAATAATAACCCAAACGAGATCAGGTAGCCCGAGAAATAACTCTTAAAAGCAAATCCTAGCGATTTCTTTATAGGCGAGCAGATTCTGTAAAATATCATGCTTCTTGTTCACGTGCTGACATAATGAATGCCAAATCTATTTTTTCTTGTTATGTATTGCTTTATGTTGCCTTCTGTTATAGACTTTGTTTAGTGGATTCTCCATCGGTTGGCTCTAACCTGAATAATCAAATATTCAATGCAGTATTATATAAGGACGAGTTCTTGTATATTTAGTTACTCTTATAACTATAATCTTTCAAGAGCTGATGTTGCTTCTGCAACTGCTGTAAAGTTCAGTATTTATCCATGTAGGTAGGTATGATAATTGTACCCTCATATTTTATTTCAATTCTCTTTTCATTATTTTAGTAGTGCCAGTTATCACACTCAACTTGAGGTGTGTTCAATACATGTGTTTGTTTTGCATGTGATACAGGGCAATGAACAGTGTTGCCAACTAATGTACAAATATCCACACCGACCTCAATTGCAGCTCAGAGGTGCAAAGGCATCCTATGATACCTGCTTCATACATTCAAGTGCCTTATGGATCAATGGCTATACCATCTAGGGTAGTTCCTTTTCCCGGATGGACTTTCTATTTTATAAGTGATTTAGATTATTAGTGTTGTGTTACTTTTAATACTCTTTTTTCCTTTTTTTTCTTTTTTTCTTTTTAGGTGTCCCTGCATTTATATGTATATGTTCGTGCATCATCTACATCTACACTATCTGCCATGGTTCCTGTAGAAACAATTGGACCCATGATTTCTGTCAAAACAAACAATTTACAGCATAGTGCTTTGCTTCTCAGAGTGCTTCATATTGTCATGTGAGCTTCTGAGGAGCGAGAGAAATTGTTGGAATTCTATGAAAGAGTCCCGGGAGCTAGGATGTTGATCAATTGTTTTTGATCACTATGTAAGCCCCCCATATAATTGAGAATTTTCGAGCAATTGGGAGCCTCTTTCGATGACGAGGCCGAGAAATTTATATTACGCAATTCTTACTGTTGATTCTTTCCTTTATAAAGACTTGTCCCCGGCTTTGTCAGCTCATATGTAAGGGTCGAGCGGTCTTCTTTTCTGTCTGATGGTAATGCGAATCTCTTGCAATTTGTCTATGGCAAAGAGTCATATGTCCATGTGCTTAATCGTAAGTTGATGCCTCAAACTTCTCTTATGTATTTATGTGCTTTTTCTCCCTCACATCTCTTAACTATTCGTTAGAAGATAAACATGTTTCATTTCACTTTGAGGCATATATATATATATATATATATATATATATATATATTGATACTAATTGACTAGAAGCATTGATTTTTTTATGTGTAGGTTTCTACAGAATAATAAGCTAATTGCAAGCCTGCCTGTAATAATGTAATAATCCCCATTAGATACTAAGTTCTATGTACAAAGTATAAATTACATGTAGAGGTAGAGCACTGGGTTAGGAGATAGGAACCGGGTTCAGGAAGTTAATTGGACCTCGTTTACTAAGTGAACCGGTCGAGCAATGCATGAGCTTGTGCCTGCTATGCATGAAAATCCTAACTATGTAATAGTAAGTGAAAATCCTAACTCTGAAAACTCTACAATGCATGAGCTTGAGCATGATTCTGATAATTCTGTGCAAAATGATATTGAACCTGTGCCTGCTATGCATGAAAATGATAATAATCATGTGCAAAATAAACCTGAGCATAGGTGGATTGCTCGGCCGGTTCACTTAGTAAACGAGGTCCAATTAACTTCTTGAACCCGGTTCCTATCTCCTAACCCAGTGCTCTACCTCTACATGTAATTTATACTTTGTACATAGAACTTAGTATCTAATGGGGATTATTACATTATTACAAATGCCCTCTTAATCCTCATAAGATACTTAACCATGGGTTCAACACTTTAAGTGCATATTTGTCATTGCCGAGCAGCCTCTTCATCCTTGATCTAGGTTTCCACATCTCAGCCTACATCACTGATGTGGAGAGCATTCCTGCAAAACACAAACTTATTAGTAGGAACAACTTTGGTCCCAAAGTCTGCAGGATTGATATCTCCAGCAATTTTCATCATGTTAATCTGCTGTTTTTCAACTTCATCTCTGATAAAATGGAACCTTACATCTATGTGCTTAGTTCTCTCATGGTAGACAGGGTCCTTACACAAGTGTAAAGCACTCTGACTATCTGTAGAGAGATTAGGCACATAGACCTTACCAGTGATTTCCTTCAGAATTCCCTTAAGCCATGAAGCTTCCTTAGAAGCCTCTACTGCAGCAATATATTCAACTTCAGTTGAAGATAGAGCCACAATTGATTGTTGTTGTGCCTTCCATGAAATGCAGTTCCCAGCCCAAGTAAAGAAATAAGAAGTAGTCGACTTCCTATTGTCTTTATTGCTGGCATAGTCAGAGTCAACATAGCCTACCAACTCAGTACTTGGTTTGTGCTCAGTATATTTTAGGCCAATTTTTCTTGACCCAGATATGTACTTCAAACAGTATTTCATAGCTGCCCAATGAGTTTCGCCAGGATTGGACATATATCTGCTAAGAACACTTATTGCAAAAGAAAGGTCAGGCCTTGTACATAACATAGCATACATCAGGGAACCAACAGCAACATCATAGGGTATGTTCTTCATCCTATCAATCTCAGCAGAAGTAGTAGGGCATCCCTTTTTAGACAGTTCTAAGTGCCCTCCTAAAGGTATGGGAGCAGGTTTGGCATTCAACATAGAGAATCTTTCTAGAACCTTATGCAAGTAGTCAACCTGAGACAACCATATAGCCTTTTTCTTTCTATCTCTTATGATTTTTACCCCTAAGATTCTTTGTGCTGGACCAAGATCTTTCATATCAAAGTGTTTTTCTAAATCATGTTTGACACCAGTAATCTCAATCATAGAGGGACTCATTAAGAGAATATCATCAACATATAACAACACATACACAGGATTTTTAGTCTTAGTATGTTTGTAATACAGGCAAGTATCATATTTGCTTCTTATAAAGCTCAGAGATATCATGCAAGAGTTGAACTTTTTATTCCACTGCCTAGGAGATTGTTTCAGACCATAAATTGATTTTTTCAGGAGACATGCATGGTTAGGTCTTTCTTTATCTACAAAGCCTTTAGGTTGTCTCATGTATATGGTTTCATTTAAATCTCCATGCAAGAAGGCAGTTTTTACATCCATCTGTTCAACTTCCCAATTATACACGGTAGCCATAGCAAGAAGTAGACGCATGGTTTTATACTTGACCACAGGGGCAAAGATATCATTATAATCAATGCCTTCTTTCTGAGTGAAGCCCTTAGCCACAAGTCTAGCTTTATACCTAGGTGGGTCTAAATCAGTAGCACCCTCCTTAATTTTGTAAATCCATTTACAATCAACTAGCTTAGCCTTATCAGGTTTAGGCACTAAGGTCCAAGTTTTATTCACAGTCATGCTCTGGATTTCTTCATGCATAGCTCTAAGCCAATCATTAGAATTTTTACTTTTCATGGCTTCTTCATAAGTTTCAGGATTGACATAAGCCACTACTTCAGCAACTAGCAGAGCAAACTCAACAATATTAGAAGTGAATTTCTTATTTGGAATCTTAACTCTAGGAACTCTATCTCTGACCAACTGATAATTATCCAAGTTATGCTCAGGTTCATTTTGCACATGATTATTATCATTTTCATGCATAGCAGGCACAGGTTCAATATCATTTTGCACAGAATTATCAGAATCATGCTCAAGCTCATGCATTGTAGAGTTTTCAGAGTTAGGATTTTCACTTACTATCCCACCTAATTGGTGGGTTTGCTGATTGTTTAAACTAGTGCCCTCTTGAATTGTGTTGCTTGTAGTGTCATCAAGTGGATGGCCTTGAGCATCTTCCCCAGTTTTTTCTGCTGAGGAGCTTGTTTGTCCTGATAAGGCATGGCCTATATCAAACTCTTCTAGCTCTTCTGCCCCACCTTGATTGTTATTTGGATGAAAGAAGTACCCTCTTGGGGTTTCTGTGTCACTTTCCTGTGTATTTCTCCCTGCATTCTCAAAGGCAGAAGTCAGTTTTTCTTTAAAATAGAATTCCTCTTCATTGAAGGTCACATCTCTGGATACAGTTACCTTGTAGCCTCCAGGTTGGATCACAAGTGACTTGTATCCTTTAGTACCTTCTGGGTATCCCAACATGACTGCCTTTTGAGCCCTTGGTTGTAGCTTACCTTCAGATGAGTGAAAGTAAGTTGTACAACCAAAGGGTTTAAGGTATGTCAGGTTTGGTTTCCTATTAGTCCACATCTCCTGTGGTGTCTTAAATTTTACTACAGAAGAGGGGGATCTATTTATGAGGTAGGCTGCAGTTATTATTGCTTCTCCCCAAATAGAGGGTTTCATTCCTGCACTAATTATCATGCACCTAGCCTTTTCTAGAAGAGTTCTATTCATTCTTTCTGCTGTTCCATTCTGTTGTGGAGTATATGGAACAGTGAGATGCCTTTTAATACCATTTTTTGTACAAAACTCATCAAAGTCATGGTTACAGAACTCTAAGCCATTGTCAGTTTTTAAGCATTTTAATTTTAATCCTGTTTGTCTTTCAGTCAAGATTAACCAATTTTTAAATGCTTCAAAAGCTTCATTCTTTTGCTTGAGTAAGTAAACACATACCTTTCTAGAGAAATGATCAACAAGGAAAATAAAATACCTTCTTCCCCCAATGGTTTCTACCTGTGCAGGGCCCCAGAGGTCACAGTGGACATACTCCAAGGGTTGAGATGCTTGGTATGAAGATTTAGCAAAAGGATGCTTAGTTTTCTTACCAAAAATGCAATTCTCACAAAAATCAATATTAGTGACATTCTCATGAATCAAACCATTTTTATGCATGTGCATCAAACCATTATTCCCAATGTGACCTAGCCTGTCATGCCACCTTTTTGATATTTGACCACTGTTCTTGTCTAAGCCTTTAGTAGTGACATTAATTTCAAGTGAACTTCCTATAACATGATATAGACCACCCTTTTTAATGCTCTTAATAAGGACAAAATTATCTCTAGTGACTTCCCTAATTCCCTAGTGAGTCACTATTCTACAGTTTAGGTCATCAAACATGGATTCAGACAACAAGTTTCTTCTAAGATTTGGAACCCATCTTACATTCTGAATAGTTCTTATCTTTCCATCATACATAACCAGAGGCACATTCCCTATTCCTTTAATGGTGAGAGTAGTGTGGTCACCTAGCATGACCTCACCACCATTATGTTCAGTTAAGGAACTAAAGACATGTTTGAAAGGTGTAGCATGCATGGTACATCCAGAATCAAGAATCCAATCTTTTGACACAGAGGGATAAGTAACAGCAAGCAATTCATGAGAATATATGGGACACTGTTCAAACACAGACACAGATTCTTTATCTTTCTTTTTATTCTTTTCATCCTTTTTCTTTTTAGTACAATCCCTCGAGTAATGACCTACCACATCACAGTAGTAGCATTTAACTTTAGACATATCTTTTTCCTGTCTATCCCCACTATTCTTATCACCCTTTTTCTGGAATTTCTTACCCTTTCCCTTGGTGAACATCACCTCATTCTTTGACTCAGTCTTTTGTTCAATTTTAGAACCATTTTTCATTTTAAAGACTTTCAGGGAGTCATTTTTCTGGGTTAGATATTCCACTATCTTTTCTACTGTCAAATCATCCCTAGCAAATTGAACTACATCCTTTAGAACATCAAACTGACTAGGAATAGAATTTAACAGTATACCAACTTTGTAACTTTCCTTAACTTTTTCATCACACCTCTCAAGATCTAAGGATAGCCTAAGAAACTTGTCAAGATTCTCAGTTAAGGTAAGAGAGGTGTCCATCCTAAAATTAAAGAACTTACACATGCAAGAGATAAGACTGGGCATGGATTTGGTCAGATATATAGCATCTAAAGCTTCCCACAGTGGTTTAGGTTCAGTATGACTAACCACTTGTCTTGCTACCTCATCAGCAAGACGCAACATTATTTCTGCGTGTGCCTGATCCTTGATTTCCTGCCTTCTTGCAGCAGAGAACTCAACAGGCCAGTTTTCTGTCACGTCCACATAACACTTTTCTTTGGTTAAAATGGCTCTCATCTTTAGTTTCCACATGGAGTAGTCCATGTGCCCATCGTAAGGCTTGACTCTGTAACTTTCAGACATTCTTTTAGGTACCTGAGTTCACAGGTAAACTATGTCAGATAACAAAGAAAGAAAACTTTTCAAAAGATGCAGAATAAGCAAGAAACAATCCTAAACAAAAAAGACTCTCTACTGTAGGAACCGACAGTGGGATTGAATCGATACAAATCGACACCCTTCTATCCAGATTCCCCTGCCTTAACCAATACTGGTCAGTACAGTGACAAAGACATCAATCAAACAGCGGAAGCAGTCAAAAAACAAGAGGAATATCAAAGCAAGGCTCTGATACCACTTTGTAATCGGAGACAAGAGTCTAAACTTAGAATCAACAGATCCGATCGATCTCAAACACAAACGCAAACTCAAAGGTCAAATCAACAGTAAAGAACACAGAGAATTGGTGACCCGGTTCGAGCACGAAGACTCTACATCCGGGGGATCTCAGACGAGGAGACCCGGCTCAAATATGCACTAAGATCAATTCCCATGGTGTTCGAGTACAAGCAAAGTCACAAGTAGGCAAAGCACAAGATCAGAACAAAAGAAACAAGAAGATCGGAGAGCAGAAAATGAGAACAGAGAGAAGGATCTAGAAACGAAAGGGATTCGGCCCCCTTTCCCAGCTGCAAGCTTGAACAAGTCGACTTCAAGCTTCAAGGACCACCGGAGATAATCGACACCGACGGAGCTTCTTCTTCTTCCTCTCTTCCTCTCTTCTCTCTCTGTTTCTGGAAGCCTAGGGTTTTTGCGCCGCGTGAGAATGAGCTTCTCAGAAGTGAAGCTCACCTTTTATAGCTAGGTTAAAGCTCCAAACGACGCGTTTTGTCTTTAGGAGAGGCTCGAGCTTCAGATGGGCCTTTTTGGATTTGCCAATCAAGACTGGCCCAATTGCACTATATGGATGAGGCCCAGTTCACTTGAGTCAGACCAGCTCCGAGCTACCTCCAAACCAGTTTACCCGGGGTGGATTGCTCGGCCGGTTCACTTAGTAAACGAGGTCCAATTAACTTCCTGAACCCGGTTCCTATCTCCTAACCCAGTGCTCTACCTCTACATGTAATTTATACTTTGTACATAGAACTTAGTATCTAATGGGGATTATTACATTATTACACTGCCTTTTCAAAAAAGTTCATCTCTAAATAATATGTAAGTTGTCTCGATTTTGCCACATATACTAATTGACAAAGTCTGTGCCTACTGCCTATGTTATTGCAAGAGCATTTGAACTATCTTGTTGCATTTCCATGCATCTTTTCTGGTATCTAATATTGATGAAGCCATCCCTTATTCCAAGTTTTAGGTGAAAATATATTGAAGTGTACTTCTCTCCATTGTTTATTAACACTCCATTTTCAAATTTTAAGTATCAAGTGCTGTAAAAGTTACCTTGACTGAGCATTTCAGGTTCTTTTTTAGCTCTATTTTCTTGCTTCTCTGAACATTGAAGCAACAATCTATTATGTTGGTGATGCAACCTTCCTCATAATTATTGACCGTGTTTCCCTAACCCATAAAGATTTAAGATTATGTGCCATCATTGATCTTCTTGACCTTGAACCTTTGTATAATAGGCTTCACGTCCGGTTCGGAGGGCGGGGATATCCTCCCGCGTCCACGAATCCCCCGGGATAGGAGCCCCAAGATGTAATGAGTCGACATCGAGGTGCCAAACGACTCCATATGCTGAGGGGTTGTCAATAGAGATGTTTTCTCATCACTTTTTGCACTCCAGTTCAGTATTAGTATGAAACTTGTCAAGTTACTGTGATAAGAAACCCATACGTTGTTAGCATGGTTGACTGATCATCAGTGTTTTGTAAAGCCTGATGGCCAACATCGGTCATGAGATTCCCAAATTATAAACCCATATTGTTCAAATTATTTTTGATTCTTACTCTTGGCTGAGATATATTGGGACACCCATGAAGGCAACCAAAATACATCCGCGCGCGGCAACCCCTAGTATATATAAAGTTATATATTTAACTTTTATAATGCCGTTACTTAGGCTAAAATTTTGACAAACTAATATCTTATTTTTAGTACTTTTTATAAAGGAAAAGTATTCATTTATATTATACGTATGTGTTGCTAAATTCTCGGAACTTAATATAGGTAAACGAAACGTATAAAGGGGTCGAAAGTTCGATACCAAACTTTAACGTTATGGAACTTCGGGACGTCCATTCCAAGAACGGATTGATCCTATGATATCGTGGCAATGTTACGATCCTAAAGGTGTTAACGGCAGGCAGCGTAACGACTTCGAGTGGCTCGACGGAGTCTCTGAAAAAAATTACGACGTCGACCGGGGTGGTGGCTTGCGTGAGTAGACAGCTGGTGGCTCGCCGGCAAGCATGGCAGCGCGACCCAAGGGCAGGCTGGTGGCGCTTGGTGATGGTGGTGGTGGAAGATGGCTGGTGGTGGAGGTTGGCAGAGTGGCGCCGAACAAGATAAGGCAGAGAAGAGGTGAACGAAGAAGTGAAATAAAAAGGAGGTGGTTCAACCAAAAAAAAAAGAAAAGTGGAACGAAGGTAAATAGAAATATGGTCAAGGCTATCTCACAAATGAGATTTTGCTCTGATTGGAGGAAATCAACATGTTATTTAATGTTGAATTGAAGTTGGGCAACAAGACTACGTGACAAGTAAGGAGATAAAGAAATTTGAGCGTGGATTACAAGATTGAAATGAACTTGGATATCAAGTTGAAATAACATACTAAACTTTTTTAGAAAGAGGTAAATTTCCCTTAAGAAAGGGACATATATAAAAAGGGCTTAGCTTTTTTTTTGATCAGAAAAAGGGGCGAGCCCCGAGCTTAAATAAACTTAGGGGCCATGAGAGTTCCGGATGCGCGGAGTGGCCCTACCCGCAACATCATCACAAAGAATACGCGAAATACAACTAGGCGCCTCCACAAACGGATGGACACCCAAAGGAAAATTGAAGGCAAGCTTGGTGAGGGAGTCGGCGAGCATGTTCGCTTCCCTGAAGACATGTTGTAGTGGACCTCCCAAGGCCGACTGAGATACTCTCGACACCGAGAGACCAAGAAGAATAAAGGGTGTGTGGGCTTGACGCCTTTATTAACCAACTGAATAACGAGGCACGAATCAGACTCGAGAAGGACCTTGCGAAAGCCATGATCCCACGCAAGGGCGAGCCCATCCAAGACGCCCCAAAGTTCCACCATCGGGACAGAGCAAAGCCCAATATTATGGGCGAAACCTCCCAACCAATTCCCATTGTCGTCCCGGATGACACCCGCAGCCGACGCACTCCCATCATCGCCCTTCGAGCCATCAGTGTTCACCTTAACGAAACCTAACGGTGGAACCTGCCACGACACCAAAACATCAGCTCGCCTAAGCCCTTTCCCAGTCTTCATAGAATTGCGCCAGGCGCAACAATTCTCCTTGGCCTTGGCCAAGACAAATTGGACCGCTCTTCAATCAGGAAGGGCAAACATGATAAAAAGGGCTTAGCTAAACTAAGCAAGTTCTCGCATTACCATGGACAATTTCCATGGTCAAGAATTCACAACACAGGTATCAAGCACAATCTAAAATATATGAGTTAGGCATGGCTCTTTTAAATCAGCAAACAGCTCTTCAATCAGGAAGGGCAAACATCATGCTATTTAGTTGATCCATCGGTGGAGGATGTTCTTAGGATCTTTGACTTTAGCTCGGATCCGCTCTTTGGTGAGCCAAATGGCATTTTGAGCGCATAAAACTGGATTCGGGTTCTCATTTTGAAAACAAACTTCATTCCTGTGCTTCCAGATGGTGTGAGAGACCGTGATGAAACATACTAAACTTGCAAGTAGGAAATAGATAGAATTGCATTTAAAACGGTAAGAGTATATCTGGATTGAAACGGGACTTGCGTTTGGGCGGTAAAATTATATACCTCGGATTATAATGCACTTTTTATAGAAACAGACTTAAAATTATGTACTAATAAAATCAACTCGCATGATTTGATCTTGCTACTTTTAATTTTAAGGCTTCTGTTTCAGTGTATAGCCTTAACGGGTATATAATTAATTAAGCGGATCTGACCCGATCAAGGTACTTTTTTTAATGGAAGTGATCCTAAAAATTATATAGGTTAAAAAAATCAGTTTCAATGATTTTATTCTTTCACCTTGAATTTTTCTAGGAGTAATTTCCATTAAACGATCGTAACGCGTAACGAGAATGAGTAAACGGGACTTAAAAAGATGCCCGAAAAATTTCCAAAAATATCCATAAAAACTACGGATATTATAGTATGTGGATTTTAAGTTCAATTAGGAGGTGGAGTCTGTTGAGAAAGTGCGCCTGGGATGAGATGTCATAGAAAAAAAGGAAAGGTTTAAATAATTTATATAGGCTCAGTGTTGCAGAGTGATGGGAGCATTGAAGGGGACGTTAGGCACCGGATCCAAAGGGGTTGGCAGAAGTGGTGCGGTGCATCTAGAGTGCTATGTGACAGATAGGTCCTGCTCAAGCTCAAGGGTAAATTTTATAAAACAATGGTTATATCATTCATATTGTATGAGGCAGAATGTTGGCCGACGACAATGCAAGAGCAAAAGCTGATGGTAGCGGAGATGAGAATGTTAAGATGGATGTGCGAGCACATGAGATTGGACACGATTAGGAACGAAGCGATCAGGAAAAGGATGGGAATGGCCAGTTTAGGGAAAAAGCTTTGAGAAGCAAGGCTTCGATGGTGTGGGTGCATTAGAGGAGGCCGCCAGATGCCCTTGTATGTGGGATCGAAAGTCAACGACTTTCGCAAGGAAAGGGGAAGACCGAAAAAGACTTGGAAGGAACTCATAAAGCGAGACCTCGCCTTTCTGCCAGTCTCAGCAGAGCTTGTCATGTACAAGGATTAGTGGCAAGAGAAGATTACATTGGTAGAACGGTAGTGGGAAGACTTGGAGGGAGTGTCTTGCTCGTTTCTTTCCTATTAGTTTATTTCCACATTCTTATTGTTTTTTGCGTACTTTTTTCGTTTTTGTCGTCCTTTTGCCTTCCCCTTTGGTATTCCTTTGCTTTGGGCCAGCCAAACATACCCTCATAATTTACACTCAGGGCAAGGGTACGTACATATTGACCCCCAGATCCTGCTTGTATCGGGATCCACCTAGGTGGTGGTGGTGGTGGTGGTGGTGGTGGTGGTTGCTGTTGCTGCTGCTGTTTGTTGTTGTACAATAGTTAGTTTTTGATGCCATGTATCGTTAGTTCTGATGCACATGTAAAATAAGATGCACTTTCTGGTTGTTCTTATGCACATACGATTAGTTTTGATGCACATGAATAAATAAGACACTTTTGTCTATCAATTTCGCTTGTATGTGCATCAAAACTAGTTGTTTATGCATTGAGTGTATTAAGCACATTTTGCATCAATGTTAAAACTTGTTTTTTTTTTTTTGTATCTTTTAACCTTATTTGTGTATATGAATACAATAACTAGCTAATTTTTATGCGCATACTATTAGTTTCAATGCACATGTAAAATAACATGTATTTTCTGGTTGTTTTAAATAATGTACATACGATTAATTTTAATACACATACATAAATAAGATACATTTTTGCGCATTAGTTTCATCCTATATACGTACATTAAAACTAGTTATATGTATATTAATTTTATTGATTGTACATCATTTTCAAACTTTTTTTATTGTTTGATTCACATTCTTCCAATTTGACAAACATTTAGCCAGTTTTTACACACTCACAAGCAAAATGCACTTTTTAAATCAACCTGAATAAAATACTACACCATGCAAGATGATCGAGTTGTACAGAACAGAAACCATGAGTGATGCCAATTAAATCCACAGCATTGAGATTCATTACAACACCAAATAAGCATCTGAATTGTCCCTCTACTACTCCTAACAAAGGAACCATTAAAAACACGTAATTCTCTTCCCTACACCATTCAAAGCAAGCGAATGAACCCTCACAATTCGAACTGAGAAATACTTTTTCGCCTCTTACTTCCTCTTCTTTGCTGGTGGCTGGTCCTCCTCTTCCTCATCCTCCTCTTCATCCTCACCATTCTCATCCTCGTCATCTCCATCTTCATCGTCTTCATCCTCATCCTCATCATCACTTCCACCTTCTCCATTGGCCTCAGCATCTTCCTCAGGGTCAGCTCCATCATCGTCATCATCCCCACCCTCTTCACCCGAGTAATCCTCATCACCTTCATCATCATCTTGATCCTCTGCAGCATCGTCATCATCATCTTCGTCCTCTTCTGTATCACTACCATCGGTGTTCTCAGTTACAGGCTTTTCCTTTTTGTGGAGTTCATTGATAGGGAACCTGTTACCAACATATTAACCATAACACTTTAACTAATCTTGCAAGATAAAATGAAGAGAGACCAAAAACAGTTAGATTGGACTTTTTGAATATCAGTACCTATTAGTAGCAGGTAACCACGTCGACTCAATTATATCCTTTAGCAAAGATCCCATCTGAAAGCAAGTTCAGCGTATGTTAATAAGATTGGTAAGATAAAAGTTCCCCTGCAAAACAAATTATGTACAGAACTCCTATTCCATCTATGTTACTAATTAATAATACTCCACGAAAAAAAAAACATATTAGGACCAGTAAAACCATAAAATAGTTCCGAAGGAAAATGGTCTATGTCAAGCACAATAAAGAGAAAATTATTAAGGCTTACTATCACAAATGGATATGCCAAAATAATAAACATTAGTCATGTATCAATCAAGCGGATGAAGGGTATGTTTTACAAAAATATGTCAAGCACAATAAAGAGGAAATTATTAAGGTTTACTATCACAAATGGATATGAAGGGTATGTTTTACAAAAATATCACTTCAGGGAACACAGAGCTGAATCAACTATTCTGGCTCCCCCTACCAGAGCTCTTCAGAATTGGCACCATTACGAGATTGGATAAGAAAGCCTTACAGGGAATTGATTCTATTGGGAGCACGATTCAAAGATCCAAGTCTGGTATTTCAGTAGCCATGGTAAGGCAAGCACAGAAAACTAAAATAGTAGGGAGCAAAGGGCCTTCCTTACCCAACATATATTTTTCTTTCATGTGATGTGGTACAGAACATCAAAATTCCCCTAATTAACATCTCACTGGCAAGAAATCAATTTTTTCCTGGCTCTACACTTCTTCCAAATGGAATTTACTAAGGCTTAAGACCAAGAACTATCACAGAAGGCAAAAACATACAAGACACTACCCAAAAAGATGGAAGACTCAAAGAGGCAACAACCAATTGTCAAGTAAGAATGCGAAAAACTCATGAAACTACCAGAGGCAAAAAGGAGAATTCTCGAGACGTAATTTTCATGATTAAAATGACCTGATCGCAAAGTATTATATTATAGTTAACAGATTTGCACTACAATCAATCATTCATTGACTATATACATGCTTGTGATAATGCACATAAAACAGCAAGAGCACACTTTAACTCCCCAGAATTTTCAGCAGCTCTAACCTTCTATAATTTTCCCAAATCCAGAATGAAAAAAACAAGTTCGAAAAACAGTTTGGAGGCCATACAAAGCCCAATTTCAAAGTATAGTAATCACAAACAAGTGAACGCCCAAGTTAAAGAAGAAGGCAATAATACATTAGACAGAATAACAGGTATAGCACAAAATTACTCCTCTCGGCCATAGAAATAGAACCCTAAAACTAAAAAAGTAGAAATAACTCCCAAACTATCAAAGGGCACAGACCGGAAACGATAAACCTCCGATATCATGATTAAATTCCAACATATTGGAGCTTCCGCCGCAAACAATTACGAAGAAAGCCATAAACGACACATTAGAAAAGAAAGCAGACGTATACCATCACGAGAATACAAGCAATGGATTTCTCAGCCAGGAAAAGCGTGTCGACAAGGGCTGCTTCCACAATAAGGGACATCTCCATCTTTTCGCCGGCTTCGGAATTGCAAAATCCAACCTCCATTTTCTTGACACAGGTGATGCTCGAAACACCGAGAAATTAAAACCTAGAAACAAGCACACAGAGGAGACAGAGAAACAAAAAACACAAGGGATTGGAGTTACACTCGATGGAGGGGGGAGAGAGACTAGTACCTCTACTGGAATTACAAAAGTGTAGCTCGACGAGTGAGAAAGAAAGAGGAGAGAGGAAGGGGGAGTGAGTGAGTGGAATTAGGGTTCTATTTGGACCGGGTCGAAATAGGGCTGCTGAACCAGACAGTTTGGGTAACAAAGAAATTAGGGTTTTTGTGTGTAGATTTTTTTTTATTTAATAAAAATTGAGTAGTAAGGAAACTATAGGTGATTGTTTGTGTTGTATAATTTTCCCTTCTAGAATAATACTTTTTTTTATTTTGTTATTTATAAATAGATTGGTCTCGAATAGAGAGATGCATAGATCAGAGTGAAAGTGATAGTCTCGGATAAAGGAATGCCTAGATCAGAGTGAAAGTGATGGTCTCGAACAGATGATGTATAGATCAAAGTGAAATTGATAGTTGTGGGGCTCTTGTTCGGGTGATAGTGTTGAATAGGTAGGTTGTTGGCTTCCTATATATATAGAATTATACATGTTGTGTTACAAGGATATTTTTGCACATTCTCAAACAATCTCCTCTTTCATTTTCTAAAGAGTCTGGAACATAAAATCACCCGTAAAATACCCCACATTCCAGGTAACCACCCCCAATATGACTATTTATTTTTAACCACCCGTAAAATACCTCCGTTAGCCCAAAGCCACCTTCCGTCACTTGTCCCGTTAAAAAATTTAAAAAAAAACCCAAAATACCCTTTTCTTTATGTGAAAACCCTAATTCTCTTTCAAGGAAACCCAATTCCGAGTGTTTCTCAGAGCAATTTCCGCCGTTTTATTGCTCGCATGATTATACAACCGGAAAACCCTCTTCAAATCGCCGAAAAATCCATCAATTGAGCCTCTCCAGAGGTGAATCGCCGAAGAATCCATCAATTGAGCCTCTCCAGAGGTGAATCACCGAAGAAATTCTAATCCCTCAAAATCAATCGAGTTTTCCGCCATTAACGGAACTCCAATCGTGCCCCGAGATATTCGACCACAAGGGCTTCCGTTCAAAGTGCGAATTTCTGGTCGCGAATCCTGATTGCGACTCCGGCGGCTTCTTCTACTACCTCCAATTCTTCTATTGTGGTTGTGGCGAATACACCTTCGTCGGCCACTTTGTTCTATTATCTGGACTCGCCATCCTCTTCTACTTGCTCGGAAACACCGACGTCGATTACTTCTATTGCTCATTAGAAAGCCTCTCGAATCTTCTAAAATTGTCTCCAACTCTTGTCGGAGTTTCCCGGCCTGCTCCCCTTCGGAAACAGAGCTTCGGACGTCTTCTCCAGTGTCGCCGCCTTCCTCGGAAACGGCTCCAACGATGTCGACCTGAGTAGTGTTCTCGGAGGAGCTGAGTTTGTTACTTGTGTTGTTGTGGGCGTTGTCTCGATTTGTGTGGCCAAGATACGAGTCCAGATTGACAAAAAATGTTTCATTAGAGATGCGTGTTTCTTCCTCTTTTCAAACTTGTGCATTGGCCTGATCTTGGTTGCTGGTTGAGTGAGCGCTGCAATGGCGATTGCGTTTGTGTTGTTATATGTCATCTATGCTTTGTTGTGGGTTGCCTTGAAAGAGAAATAGGGTTTTCACATAAAGACAAGGGTATTTTGGGGTTTTTTTAATTTTTTAACGGGACAAGTGACGGAAGGTGGATTTGGGCTAACGGAGGGTATTTTACGGGTGGTTACCTGGAATGTGGGGTATTTTACGGGTGGTTTTAGGTTTCGGACTCTTTTCTAAAAGTAATATTTCATCTTTTTTTTCGAAATGGATCCAAATTATCCCTACAACCATCAAAATTTCTTCCATTTTGATCAAGAGTTTCTAAATGGAAATGATGAAAATCCAAACCCTCAATTTAATAACTCTCAAGTCCAATACATTTGTCCTCAAACCTCTATTTCCTATGGAAGTGCTTTTGCATATTCTCAACCACGGATTCCAACAACACCATATCCAAAGCCTGGATAAAAATTGAGGTTAGGTCTAAATGAAACGCCACTACACAAAAAAACCTCTAAAAGAAAAAGAAGTTGTACTCATCTAACTCATGATAAAGCAACTCCTAAAGGCGGTAAAGCCCCCGCCAAAGCAAGGTGGAGACTAGAAGTAGAGTTATTGGTAGTTAGTGCATGGTTGAATATATTAATTGATGCGAAGACATGCACTAGGTTGAAGAAAGAAAAATATTGGAATCGAGTGGTTGCCTACTACAACCAAAATAGACTAGAATCATGTCCCCATATCCCGTTTTCAAGGAGCATGAGTGCATGTAAAATAGGTGGACCCAAATGAATACATCATGCACAAGCTATGAGGCCAACATGCGTGTTGTTGAACACATCAAAGCCAGTGGTTGGATCAACACTGATGTAGAAAACAAGGCAATGGAGCTTTACCTCTTGATCATAAGTTCATGCATATATATAGTGCATTGGAGGACCAAGTGAGGTTGACCTAAACGTGGACTATATAGAAGAAGGGGAAATGTAAAAAAAGGTCCAAGTTGGATGAAGCAGCTAGGCAGTTACTCACCCAACTCCAATTCGAGCACCCCATCAACTAAATTTGGGGAAGCAAGTGTCGGTATTAGGGAATGTAACAACACTCTTGTTCGCCTCATTGGAAGGAACACTGCAAAGAAGAAGAGGAGTCAAATGGTTGGGGACTCAAGTCATGAAATAGTAGCTCCACATGTGTGTTTGGATGTTTTTATGTTACCGAAAGTCAAGAATAGCTTCACGATTGATTAGGTTTTTCGATTCTCTAAGTGAAGAATATCCTTACATGTGTTATGTTTTCTACTCAATGTAACCTCATGTTTTTGTGATGCATCTTATTTGTGGTCTAAACCCTTAAAATGTGTTAATTTATATTCATAATGTCTTAAAATATATTTATTTCACTACTAAAATGTATACAAATAATATCTTATGTCATTAACTATATTAATTAACTTATTTTGTATAATGCATAGATTTAGTTGAGCTAATCAAGGATGTAACTAGATTCTTAATATATGTATATAATAGGTTTTATCGACACACGCAATTGATGGTAACTGAGCTCTTGACCTAAAGTTCCCATATCAATCAAGGGCAACCAAAAACTTGGATTAATTGTTTCACATTCCACAATCCATCGACCCAATAATGTAGTGTGTTGATGCGGAACAATCAACATAGTTTCTCATCCGGCCTTTAGTCTTACTTCTGGAAGTTGATGTGGATTATGGTACACCAAGAAGGCTTTTAGTCCAACATAAAAAGGAAGTTACAAGATCGTTAAACAACAGCTACCAATGCTGTTTGCAATCGCATATTCAAAGTACTCAATTACCTTGTTGCATGTAAGCTATAAAATACCGCCCAAAGTTCTGCAGTCAAAGCTTCACGACTTCCACAATTAAAAAGAAAGCCTTTAAGAACTTGCCTTCACGATGGACCTCCCCCTCCAGAAGTACCATGGTTTCATTTGGAAGTTTCATTAGTATTAAGAGCCATCCAAATATCCCAAATTCTATGAAAATCACACAAAGCATGGAACAATGTTTCAAGTTCATTACATCGCTAGCACATATCTAATAGAGAGATGCCTACGAACTCTATTAGTGTTACACAACACCACATCATGGTCCACAAGAAAAAGAAAATGCTTAGCACGTTGCTGCACAAGAGTCCTCCAGATTGCATGCCAAAAACTTCCCATACCAGGCATAGTAGACTGATTCAGAAGCCAACGTGAAAGCACAAGATGGGGAGTAAAGCTAGAAATTCTTATCATGGTCTAACACATTAGTCGAGAGATGAATCGAAGACGGTCGTTGCAGGATATTAGGAATCATAAAGGACGAAAACATTTGCCAGATCCATCCAAAAATCGTCCAATATTCAGCCACAATTTCCATAGAGAAATCTGTTAGAATTTTAATCCTCTTTAGTTGCCAGGATCGATCATATTAAGATATTAAGAACATTGATTACATACCTGAATCCATGGTAGCGATCGATCTTGTTGCGGAATCTTAAGCGATAGCTAGTGATAGCCACAGGTACGTAGTCTTCCTCAGCCAATCTAGGGTTTTGCCTTATCTCTGATGGGAAGAGTTACGTAAAAGAGGCACTGAATAAAATTGGCATATTGGGGACTATAACCTAGTCTCTATTTATTTGGCCAAAAAGGATCCCATTAAGCCTATTGGGCCAAATCCGGTATCCACCCATTGGGCCCATACCATTAATTAGAAATCTGAGGGTTCTTTTACATAAATCGAATCACTTAAATAAACCCATTAATTATTTAGCCATTTAATATAATTGTATATAATATGTAAGCCCACAAAATAAGATTAAATAATCTTACAATCTCCCACTTGGGCTACATATGACCAAAAAAACAATTATATTAACCAAAGTTCTTTATGTGTACACGTCTTGGCTAAACTTACAGAATTCTCCTTTATATCAATCTGGTCCATCTCGTATAATAATATGAGATCACGGCGGCATTCGTTAACCAATATCATAACTAAACCTTCCGTGTTCACCGTACTACTATATTCAATGACATAGATCAAGTATGGATGAGTGGCATGGAAATTACATGCAATGTGATTCCATAAAACATGTCTATTTCCAACTAGTCCTACTTTATTTGGAGATCAACCCAAAACTTCATAAATAATTTCAGAAATACATTATGAATAAAAAAAAATCATAACATCCATATTATGTATAAATTTAACTCAGAAAATCCATAGAAACTCCCACTAGACCAAGGTACTACAAAAGATGCCAACACCCATATGAACAGTGTGCTCATGAAAGACCTTAGGAGGCAATCCCTTAGTTAACGGATCAGCTAGCATTGAGTCCGTCCTGATATATTCTATGGAAATCTGACCATTCTGAACTTTTTCCTTCAATGACAAAAACTTGATGTCAATGTGTTTCTCCTTCACAGAGCTTCTGTTGTTGTTGGAGAACAAAACTGCTGACTTATTGTCACAATATAACTTCAACGGTCTTTCAACACCATTGACCACACGCAGCCCGGTGACAAAATTACGCAGTCATACACCATGAATGGATGCCTCAAAGCAAGCCATGAATTCTGCATCCATGGTTGAGGTAGCTACAAGCGTCTGTTTGACACTTTTCCAAGATATAGCTCCTCCAGCTAACACATATACATAGCCTGAAGTGGATCGTCTACTGTCAGGGCATCCTGCGAAATCGGAATCAGAATATCCAATGATCTCCAAACTGTCCGATTTCCTGTAAGTTAGCATGAAGTCCTTTGTTCTCTGCAAATACCGCATAACCCGTTTTGCTGCCTTCCAATGATCCAGTCCAGGGTTACTTAAGTATCTGCCCAAAAGTCCCACCACAAATGCTATATCGGGACGAGTACAAACTTGAGCATACATCAGACTTCCTATCACAGATGAATAAGGAATCTTTTGCATCTCCTTTATTTCAAGGTCAGTTTTGGGGCACTGCTTGAGACTAAACTGGTCTCCCTTAGTTATAGGTGTATCTGTCGATGCACATCCTTTCATACTGAATCTGCTTAGTACCTTTTCGATATAGCTCTTTTGTGACAACCCAAGGATACCTTGAGAACGATCTCGTAGTATCTTTATACCTAAAACAAAAGAGGCATCCCCAAGATCCTTCATCTCAAATTTTCTAGTGAGAAAACTCTTGGTTTCATGCAATAAGTCTATATCGTTACAAGCCAGAAGTATGTCATCGACATATAACACCAGAAAAATGAATTTGCTCCCACTGAATTTCTGATAGACACAATCTTCAACCTTATTTACCTCAAAACCAAATGAGGTAATCACTTGATGAAATTTATGATTCCACTGTCTTGAAGCCTGTTTAAGACCATAGATGGATTTCTTTAACTTGCAAACCATAGATTTCGATTCTTTGGACTCAAAATTTTCTGGTTGCACCATATAAATCGTTTCATCAATGTCTCCATTAAGAAACGCTGTCTTTACATCCATCTGATGCAGCTCTAAATCAAAATGAGCTACAAGTGCCATTATTGTTCTAAAAGAATCCTTAGATGAGACTGGAGAAAAGGTCTCCTTAAAGTCAATACCTTCCTTCTGAGTGAATCCTTTCGCGACTAGACGAGCCTTATATCTTTCGATGTTGCCTTTAGAATCCCTTTTGGTCTTAAATATCCATTTGCAACCAATGGGTTTCACACCTTTTGGCAACTCGACAAGATCCCAAACGTCATTGTCTTTCATGGATTTCATCTCATCTTTCATGGCATTGATCCATTTTAGAGAATTAGAACTTTGAAGAGCCTCACGAAGATTGATTGGATCATCCTCTACAATTCCTGTAGAATCTTCTTGTTCCATAAGGTACGCGAAATATTCATCCGGAATCACGCCCATAGGATCCTCTTGTTCTACAAGATACACAATGTAGTCATCCGGAATTGCATATCTTCTCTCTCTATTAGACCTCCTTAATTGCACTTCTTGAGGTTGTTGAATTTGCTCTATGGGAGGAACTTCATTGTTGTCCAAAACTTGAATTGGTTCTTGAAGAATGTCAGGATTTATTTCCTGATCATTTTCAATTACCACATTAGGCAGAGAAATTAATTCCTCTTCTATAGGGACAACTTCGTCAAAAGTGACGTTCCTCAATTCTTTCCCCCCAAATTCTACATCCTCAAGAAATCTAGCATTTCCCGTCTCAAAGAAGGATCGGGTAGTGGGATCATAAAACTTAAATCCTCGGGAGCGTTCTGCATACCCCACAAAATAGCAACTAACTGTCTTAGAGTCCAATTTCCTTTCACTAGGCTTATATGGCCTAGCCTCAGCTGGACATCCCCAAATGTGCAAGTGCCTTATGCTGGGCTTTTTTCCAGTCCACATTTCATATGGGGTCTTAGCTACTGCTTTGCTAGGTACTCTGTTAAGGACATATACTGCAGTCTTTAATGCCTCTCCCCAAAGTGATTCAGGTAAAGAAGAGTGACTAATCATACTTCTCACCATGTCCAAAAGCGTTCTGTTTCGTCTCTCAGCAACACCATTCATGCTAGGTTTGCCCGGCATAGTGTATTGTGGAACGATTCCGCATTCCTTTAGGAAGATAGCAAAGGGTCCTGGACGTTGTTCTCCTGATCCATCATATCTACCATAGTACTCTCCACCACGGTCAGATTTGACAGCCTTAATTTTCTTACCAAGTTGAAGCTCAACTTCAGCTTTATAAGACTTAAAAACGTCCAAGGCTTTTGATTTCTCACTTATCAAATATAAGTACCCATATCTGGAGTAGTCATCAATGAACGTAATAAAGTATTGTTGACCATTCCAAGCAGCTGTAGGGAATGGACCACAAATATCCGTATGAATTAGTTCTAAGACCTCCGTACTTCTGTTGGCACTTAATTTCCTTGTGTTTGTTAATTTCCCCTTAACACACTCAACACAGACCTCAAAGTCTGTTAAATCAAGGGAATCAAGAATCCCATCTGACACAAGCCTCTTTATTCTCTCTTTAGAGATGTGACATAAACGCTTATGCCATAATGATGCAGAATTCTCATTTAATTTACGCTTTGTACCTTTTGAATTAGTATGCAGGATTTCATTATGGGAAACAACAACTTCTAGCATATAAAGACCATCCATTAAAGTACCAGTACCAATAACATTTGAATTCAAAGAGATACTAAACAATCCATTTCCAAAACCAAAACGGTAACCACCTTTGTCCAAAGAGGAAATAGAAATCAAATTCCGCTTAAAAGACGGAGCTATAAAAGTATCCATTAGATCCAAATAACAACCAGTCTTTAGACGTAGTCTAAAATGCCCTATTGCTTCCACAGGAACTTTATTGCCATTGCCCACATAGATGAATCTTTCAGCATCATTTGGCGGTCGACTCCACGGGCAACCCTGCATTGACATACAAATGTGAGTAGTAGCACCAGAATCTACCCACCAAGTGTCAATAGGCACAGAAGATAAATTAGCTTCAGAACAAACCAAAGTGAGACATTTACCCTTCTTTTCACGCCAAGTGGCGTACTTAGGACAATCTTTCTTCATATGTCCACCTTTCTTGCAGAAGAAACAAGTGAGTTCATCACCTTGCTTTTTTACCTTTTTCTGCAAGTGTGTCCCAACTGCAGTATCCTTAGCCTTCTTCCTTTTGTTATTCTGAGAGCCTGATGCATAATGAGCACTTTCTGTCTTATCTCTCTGGATCCTGTCCTCTTCTTGCACACACTGTGAGATGAGCTCATTAAGAGTCCATTTCTCCTTTTGAGTACTATAACTCACTTTGAATTGACTGAATTGTGCAGGAAGAGACAGAAGAACTAAATGCACGAGTAAATCATCATTTATCTCTAACTTTAGTGCCTTTAGTTTTCCAGCAAGATTTGACATCTCCATGATGTACTCCCTTATGCTTCCTTTACCCTTGTACCTCATAGAAATCAGAGCAGCTAAATGATTGCTTGCTTCTGCTTTCTCATTCTTGGCAAAATATTGCTGAATTGCCTCAAGGGATTTCTTAGCTTTAGTGCTCTCAGAAATAGAGCCCCGAAACGCTTCCGGAATGGAGCGCTTCATAATCATTAGACTCATGCGGTTAGAGCGATCCCACCTTTCAACTTTCGCTTCATTGGAATTATCCTTAGCCAAAGCGGGTCGCTCAGTCCTTAGCGCAAGGTCTAAATCCATACATCCGAGAACGATTTCCACATTCTCTTTCCAGACCTTAAAGTTTGTCCCATTGAGCATAGGAATGGAACTAACTTGAGCAGAAACATTATTTGCATTTGCTGAAACTATACACAGAGAACAAGAAAAAACATGCAATTAATAATCATAGAAAATAAATTTCATACAAGATACCTAGCACAACTTGACATCTAGTGTTTGCACCAAAATATCAATTGTAAGTGGTACTCTCAACGCAATAATCAAACATTGATAACAAATCTGGTCAAACAATAGCCTTTCTTTGGACCGACTATTATTCACATAGATAATAACTTTATAATTATCAATATTTATTATCACATGTGTATTCATTATCTGGCCAAACATCAACCTTCCTTTGGGTCGATTGATATTCGCATAAATAAGAACACACCCAAAAAAAAAACTTTATATTTCAAATCAAATTAATCTACACAACAGAGACTATTTTGACAGCATGTTATTTCAATCAACTTAATTCAAAATCTGAAATTATACCAATTATAAATCATCCTAAATATTATACATGATATAATAATACTCATGTTCAACAATCAAAGACGTGCCAAAACATATGCAAAATAATGAATGAAAACAGTATACTACAACCATGCATATCTGTAATTCTTTCAATGAATAAAAATTGAGGCACAAAGTTCGATGAAAAACTGACATTCATACTGTGCAAAAGAAACGAATTGTTTCTACATGATATACATGAAACTCGTATACATGAAATTCGTACACATGAATTCGTACACATGAATAAAATACTAACAAAATTCATTCAATTCATATTAAAATATCTACGTACGAATGAACATGTTGAAAAGTCAACAACATAACATGGATCAAACATGCGCAAAGACTTTTCAATTGAAGCACGGCAGAATACATCAATAGACACTCGAACTTGTAACTTTTTTTCAACCAACCCCCTATATTATAAAAGTTTCAAATAAACACCTCAACTTAACAATTTTTGCCCTTTTAAACACAAGACGCTGATGTGGCAATGTACGTGAAAATCACGCTTCTTTAAGCGAGTGTAATTTGAAATAAAATATTAATGGATTAATTTAACTATTGAATAAAAAAGGAAAAAAAAAACCATGCCACATGTATAATTAATTACATAAATAAATTAAAAGCAAAAAACAACCCCCGCTACTGTTCATCTTCTTCCTCATGCCTCAATTTTTTTCCCCATTCACTATTCATCGTCTTCCTCTTTGGTATAGCTTCCCCTATCCCACTCAATGTTGACACAATTTGAGAATTCACCCTTTAATTAACAAAATCCATCTACTAATTTGATAAAAACAAACTCATTTTTACCCAATTTGAAAAATAGGGTTGTATTGGAATTTCTTCGGTCTAGCTTCCTTACCTTACTCGTTTGCTCCCAATTCCTTCATTTATACCCAATTTGAGAATTAGGCAGAGAAGATATGTCGGCGTGAAGAATTCGAACTCCCAGAGTTCGTCATTATTTTACGTCGGCGTGAAGAATTCGAACTCCCGAGTCCGTCATTATTTCAGAGAGGCAAAGAAGATACGCCGGCCTGAAGAATTCAAACTCCCGAGTCTGTCACTTCTGAAGAGGCAGAGAAGACTTGCCGGCGTGAAGAATTCGAACTCCTGAGCCCGTCATTTTGGAGAGGCAGAGAAGATACTTCGGCATATAGAATTCGATCTCCCGAGTCAGTCGCTCGGAGAGGCAGAGAAGACTGGCCGGCGTGAAGAATTCGAACTCTCAAGCTTCGGAGAGGCAGAGAAGACGATGAAGCATAGAAGATACGCCGGCGTGAAGAATTAATTCCCGAGTCTCGTCGTTCCTTTGTAATCCCTAAACAAAAAAAAGTTTTATATTTTTCTTTTTATATTTGGCTTATGTGGTAAAAAGGGTGGCCCACTTTTTGGCTTATTTGGCTTAAAATTATACACATCATCGCGCGTGATATTCACGAAGAGGAGATTTAGAACCTCAGTGTTTAAAAGTGCAAAAATTGTTAAGTTGAGGTGTTTATTTGAAACTTTCATAGTATAGGGGGCTGGTTGAAAAAAAGTTACAAGTTCGAGTGTCTGTTAATGTATTCTAGTACATGAATCAATCACGAACGGAAAAAAAAGTTGACGGTAATATAATCAGCCGAAGCAATATATATATACGATCGATTATATACCGCTAAAATTAACCTAAATCATGATAAATTCAGATTTAATATCTTAATACGATCAGGGCTCTGATACCACTTGTTAGAATTTTAATCCTCTTTAGTTGCCAGGATCGATCATATTAAGATATTAAGAACATTGATTACATACCTGAATCCATGGTAGCGATCGATCTTGTTGCGGAATCTTAAGTGATAGCTAGTGATAGCCACATGTACGTAGTCTTCCTCAGTCAATCTAGGGTTTTGCCTTATCTCTGATGGGAAGAGTTACGTAAAAGAGGCACTGAATAAAATTGGCATATTGGGGACTATAACCTAGTCTCTATTTATTTGGCCAAAAAGGATCCCATTAAGCCTATTGGGCCAAATCCGGTATCCACCCATTGGGCCCATACCATTAATTAGAAATCTGAGGGTTCTTTTACATAAATCGAATCACTTAAATAAACCCATTAATTATTTAGCCATTTAATATAATTGTATATAGGGGAAATTGCATTTAACCACCCTTTATTTTACACATGTTGCAATTAATCACCCTTTATATTTTTTTCTACACTTAACCACCCCTTATTTGTAATTATGTACATTTAACCACCCATTTTGATGAAAAACGTCATTTTCTCTGTTACGTGAAGTAAATTATGTCTTTTCCTTTCTTCTTAAATTTTATTTACAATAAATAAATAAAGAAAAAATCATAATTGACACTTTCAAGTTCCAATACGCCGACCAATTTTTGCAACCCTGACCTAATTTCCTCCATCCAATGGCCAAGAAGGACCACGACTTCGCCGATGCGAAGGCCATGGGTTTTGGATCTTATTCCGACGACTTTGAGCGTCCCTTGGAGTCGGTCGTGTCTAAGTTGATGGACGACAACTCAAGATTCCAAAGGTTGAGATGTAGGCCGAAATCCAATGATAATTACATTCCAAGCTCAATTTATTCCAAAATTCTTTTATTTATCGTAAATAAAATTAAAAAAGAAGGAAAAAATGTGATTTACTTTAATTTAACGAAGAAAATAACGTTTTTCATCAAAATGGGTGGTTAAATGCACATATTTACAAATAAGGGGTGGTTAAGTGTAGAAAAATATATAAAAGGTGGTTAATTGCAACAAGTGTAAAATAAAGGGTGGTTAAATGCAATTTTCCCTTGTATATAATATGTAAGCCCACAAAATAAGATTAAATAATCTTACAAAATCAACCAGAATCAGCTATATTGAAACATCAAAGTGAGGAACATCCAATAGCCAAGGAGAAAGCCAAAAGAAAGGTCGATTGTCCATTCCCAACAGCCATACCCAAATCCTTCACAAGGACCTTTGTACCATGAGTAACCCCTTTCCATAAATTTGACGAGCAATCTCTCTTTTGAAATCGATATCCAATCTCCCATTATAGTATTTACCCCGGAGAACTTTACTTGAATTTGAATAGTGGAGCACTAGAATAACATTGATGAAAACGGCTCACCTGATTTCATTGATAAAGGTGCTATTTATAGAGCACTGATTTACAACATTTTACCCTAGAAGCAATGTAATAGTGCCAGGTGTTATATTCTAGAAACTCCTACTAGCTGTCAACCAATACAAGAATTTACATGGTTTGTGTATATTGGTCTTAGTACGCCCCCTCGATCCGAGCTGGGCACAAGCACAGGTTGGAGCGAAGTGACAAAAAACGGGTCGTTGGAAGTGGCTTTGTCAGCAAGTCAGCTAGTTGTTCCTTGGAGGATATAAAGGCTACCTGGAGCGATTTGTTCTGCACCCTCTCACGCACAAAATGATAGTCAAGGGAAAGGTGTTTGATACGATGATGCAAAACGGGATTGACCGCTATGTAAGTTGCCCCTAAATTATCACACTAGAGCAAGGGCGGTTTGGAGAGGGTGATGCCTAACTCTGCTAGGAGTGATTGTATCCAAAGTAGTTCACAAGTGGCTGTGGCAAGACTCCTATACTCTGCTTCAGTCGTCGATCGAGCCACAGTGGGTTGCTTTTTGGAACTCCAGGAGATCAGGTTGGTGCCAAGGAAGATACAATATGCAGCGGTGGAGCGGCGGTCGGACTGATCGCCTGCCCAGTCGGCGTCGGAGTAGGCTGAGAGGAGGCAATCAGATTTTGATGAAATGTGAAATTGGAGATCTGCTGTTGCATTCAAATAACGAATGATCCTCTTGACCGCTTGCCAGTGATGATCTTGGGGATTTTGCATAGATTGGCATACGCGATTCACTGCGAAAGAGATATCAGGGCGAGTAAACGCCAGGTATTGAAGACTTCCAACCACGCTACGGTACATGGAGGGATCGGAAAAAGGAGCGCTTCCCAGAGGTGGTGATGCCGTAGCCATAGGAGTAGAAACAGCTTTGGAGTTTTGCATTCCCACTTTGGAACAAAGATCTTTGATGTACTGTGTTTGGGACAAGTGAAAACCATCAGACCGTCGTTGTACTTGAATCCCTAAAAAGAAATGTAGAGGTCCAAGATCTTTCACCGGGAATTTGAGGGACAGAGCTGTAATGAATTTCTCAGCAAGGGTACTGGCGGAGGATACCACTAACAAATCATCAACATACACCAATATGAACACAAATTGATTTCCTTGGCGAAACGAGAAAAGAGAGGAATCAGCTGAAGAAGGACGAAAACCAAGGAGTATGAGAGCATCACTGAGTTTGGCAAACCATGCTCGAGGAGCTTGTTTTAAACCGTAAAGGGATTTGTGTAACTTGCAAATGAAAGAGGGGTAGAGAGGATTAGTAAAACCTAAAGGTTGATGGATGTACACGTCCTCATCCAAGTCACCGTGAAGGAAGGCGTTTTGGATGTCAAGCTGTCGTACGGTCCAATTTTTCATGGCAGCTATGGAGAGAAGGAGGCGAATGGTGGTGGGTTTGGCAACGGGGCTGAAAGTCTCGGAGAAATCAATGCCTTGGATTTGGTGGAAACCCTTGGCTACTAGGCGAGCTTTCCGTCGCTCGATGGTATCATCGAATTTCCTCTTGGTCTTAAAGACCCATTTTACACCCAGTACATTGGAAGATTCAGTAGGTGGAACCAAGGTCCATGTGCCGGTTTTGAGGAGGGCATTATATTCATTGGCCATGGCAAGGCGCCACTCAGGGTATTTCGAGGCCTCGGTGTAACATGTAGGCTCATCAGGAGGGACGAGATCAGAGGAAGAGGTGAGGTTGGCCTGAGGGGGAGGTGGCCAAGGGATGGTACCATCTTGTCTCACAAGGGGTTTGTGAATAGCATTTTTGGAGCGGGTAACCATAGGGTGAGAAGGGAGGGCTGGATTTGTGGGGTTTAGGTTATCAGTGGAGGCGTGGGAATTTGGAGAGTTAGACTGATGTGGGCTAGTGGGTTGAGTGGAGGGATTTGGGCTTGAGGGAGATGGGCCGGGGCTAAGGGAAGTTGTGCTGGATGGGTGAGGCCCAAGAATAGAAGATTTGGGGGGTAGAAGGTGTGGAAAAAGCGGAAGAGAGGAATGAGTTGTGTGGGTCGTGGATGACGATTGGGCCGAAAGGAGGGGATGGGCTGAAAAATTTGAAGAGAAAGGGAAAAGAGTCTCATGAAATATTACATCACGAGAGGTGTAATACTTGGAGTTGGTCCAATCAAAACATACATAGCCTCGATGAGAACCGCTATAGCCCAAAAATATAGTAGGATGAGAGCGGAAAGAGAGTTTATGATTATTATAAGGTCGAAGATTCGGGAAAGGTAAGCACCCAAACACTTTGAGGAATTTATAGTCGGGAGGTTTTTGAAATAGGAGGTCATGTGGGGTTTTATTGTTGAGAACGGGAGAGGGTAGTCGGTTGTGGAGATAAGCGGCGGTTTCAAAGGCAAAGTCCCAAAAGATGAGCGGGAGAGAGGCATGTTTGAGAAGAGTAAGGCCCATATCGACAATCCGGCGATGACGGGATTCCACCGTCCCGTTTTGTTGATGGGAATAGGGACACGTGAGGCGGTGTGTGATACCAAAGGATTGAAAGGTAGATCGAAGGGGTTTGAACTCGGAGCCCCCATCGGTTTGAAAACTTTGAATTGTGGTAGAAAATTGATTGATGACAAGCTTTATAAAATTAACAATAGTAGTTGCAACAAGAGATTTGGATGAGAGGGGAAATAGCCAAATAAACTTAGTAAAGTCATCAACAATGGACAAGTAGTACCGATTTCCCTTTTTAGAAATTAAGTGGGTTGGGCCCCATACATCAGCAAATAAAAGAGAGAAAGGCCTAGTAGATCTTGAGTCTGTAGCTGGATGGGGAAAGGCATGGGCCTTGGCCCATGAGCAAGATTGACACGGAAAGAAGGAGCTGCTTGGGCCCATATGTTTTGGGCTTATTTGTTTGAGGAGAAATCTGGTGATCTTTTCTGACGGGTGACCTAAGCGATGGTGGAGAAGAGGAACAGCGGTCGTGGAAGAAGTAAAGGTGAGGTTGGCTTGTGGTGGAACCGTAGAAGCCGACATCTTGTATAACCCTCCGTCAACGGTGCCTCGGAGTAGAACCGTGTGAGTCCGCATATCCTTCACAACAAAAAAGGAGGAATGGAATTCAAAGTAAACGCCATTGTCACAACAAAATTTTTGAACAGAGATCAAGTTTTTGGATAAAGAGGGAGTATGAAGTAAATTATTGAGACGAAAAGAGTGAGAATGAGAGTGGAGATAAGTAGAACCGTGATGCTGAATGGGAATGGAGGATCCGTCACCCAAGGAAACCTGATCCGTGCCTCCGTAAGGAAGAGATTCCAAACGAAGATTAGCGAGGTCTGGTGTATAATGATGAGTCGCAGCGGTATCCGGGTACCAAGGAGCTTGAGCAGTGGTGTAATGAACCTGATATGACGACCCGGGTGGTCCCGGTGGTCGAGGGCGCTGAAATGACTGTGGAGGTGGAGCAGAGTAGGCATGATCAAATCTGTACCAGCACTCAAGGGCAGTGTGGCTGGGTTTTCTGCACACCTGACAGATAGGGCGATTGTCGGGAGCGCCGGAGAAGTTCCGAGAGTGATCAGAGCGGCCACGCCCACGCCCTCGCCCACGACCCCTGTTCTGGTCACGTCCCTTGTTTTGAGTGTTGTTGACTTCTGGGTTGGGAGAGTTTTGGGTATTATTGGCAGATGGAGGTGGGTTTGTGTTATGATTTTCGGTGGTGTGGGTCAAGCGGGATTCATGAACAAGGAGGTGAGAATGGATTTGGGTAGAGGATGGAAAAAGGGGTTGCGTGGAGAGGGAAGTGACAAGGGACTCATAATCAGTCCCGAGTCCTGCCAGGAGAAAAATGGAAAATTCCGAATCAGAGACATGGTAACCGGCGGCAGCAAGGGTCGAGACAAAGGTTTTGGCCCGATTAAAGTACTCGGTGACCGTTTCAGAACCCTTTCTGAGAGAGGCAAGGCGTAAACGAGCTTGAACCACTTGGGCACTCGATCGAGCCGCAAAGAGATCGTGAAGTGTGCTCCACACTTGAGCAGAGGTAGTACAGTCTATGACCTGAACCAAGATGGATTCAGTCAGGGAGGAGGTGAGGATGGCAAGAACAAGGTTATCCTTGGAAAGCCATTCTTGATGTGCAGGGTTTGGGCTGCCATCTGGGAGAAGAGAGGGGGGGGGGGGGGGGGGGGTTGACGATCCATCAACAAAAGGATAAAGGCCATGGGCTTTTAGATAAGGGGAAACTTGTGTTTTCCAGAGGAGAAAGTTTTCCTGGGTTAATTTGATGGTGATAAAGCTAGAAAATGATGGTAAAGGGGGATTTGTGTTTGTATTTGTTTGGGCTGGGTTTGGAGCAGCCATGGTAGAGAAGGGATTGATGTTTTCTAGAAAGGTGTCTTCTGGGGATGGCGTAAAGGGTGGCGGCGGCGGTGGAGTAGGTAAAGAGAAGTTGTTTTCTGCCATCAGAGGGACGCGTGTCCATATGGCTCTGATACCATACTTGAATTTGAATAGTGGAGCACTAGAATAACATTGATGAAAACGGCTCACCTGATTTCATTGATAAAGGTGCTATTTATAGAGCACTGATTTACAACATTTTACCCTAGAAGCAATGTAATAGTGCCAGGTGTTATATTCTAGAAACTCCTACTAGCTGTCAACCAATACAAGAATTTACATGGTTTGTGTATATTGGTCTTAGTAAACTTGCATAAAGAGTGTTCTTGAGTGAGGCACCAACCAAGCTTGGCCAGAAGAACCAAATGCTTAACCACTTTACTAGATGCCATGAGGCTACCTGGGCATAACCTCTTTTAGGCTTAACCACATTTTGCATCAGTTGAAATCATAATATATTAATATTCCTATTGTGGCGAAAAATAAGTCGGGTGGGAGTCCGCAGATTATGTTTCAAATCTGACAAAGACGAGTTCTTCAAGTAACTTTAGCGTGGGATTGAAATGTTTACAAATTGAACAATTGACCCTAAAAGAGGTTTGTTACGAAGTGCACAATCTAATTGATTGCCTGCTTGGCAGCCTTGAATCAGACACTAAGGTGGTCTTAAGATATTAAAAGGCTATAAATTTCACTCCATCAGAGATATCTTCACCCAAAAAGAATTATAAGATAACAAACTAAGCCCAAACGAATGAATGTGTACAAATCATCTACAAAAGTATGGCGATCCTCAAGTTTTTTGACCAAACCGCAAGACGGGTTCAAGACGCTGCAACAGATCGAGCAGACCCTCTACCGAGCCCAAGCCCTAAGCCTAAAGGAGCACCATTTGCTCTAGCATGACTGTGAGTGTGATTACAATGGGAAGAATGAACATGCCCATTGCTGGATTTTGAGTGGTTACTCTTAATATTGATAGCAACATGACCGTTGCCAGGGGACTGGTGACAGGAGTGGGCCCCACCGTTTTGAATGGACGCGTTGCTGGTCATATTAGTCATTTGTAGGCCCTCATTGTGCTCTGATGATGATGACTGGATGCATTCGATGTCATCATTGAAGCCTTTGATCAGGAAATCTGAGCAGTTCTTCTTGCACCCATGATCATAGGGATTTCTGAACCGTCCATCTGGACCTCTCAGGTAGCTGTATCGTAGAGCATTTGCTAGTTCATTGGTGGTTATGTTGCGGGATATCTACAAAACATAGAAGCGAAGTAAGCATAAATCCAATAGTTTCAAGTAATGTTTAAAAGCAGTAGTTGTATTGGAATTATCGTAGCAAAATCATTATTTAAAGAGAGGGAACAAGGAATCTTTGAAGAGACGCCCTTATTTGTGAGATTTGCTGTTTTAATGTAATACAACTACAATTGCCGAAAATACAGCTGCAATTATGAACACAACAATAAATGGGATGCATACCTGTGAGCCTTGAAGAATGGTTAAGACAGCCACTCCAAAGAAGATGAAAAAATCAGCAGCCAGAAATGCAATGGCACCAACATGATGTGTACAAGTGTGGTTTAGCCATCCTCCAAATGAAGATGGTGCAGCTGGATCTGTCCAAACTCCTGCATTGCACCGTGACCTCCCATAAGAACATAAAACAAAGTCGAACAACGGAATAACTTTATTTTGATGACAAAATCAAGGTAGTGAAGGAAGAACAAGAATGCATACTTGTTAGAGCAACTGTGCCAGTGATTACCATTGCAGCAACTTCCAGAACAAGGAACAAGAAGAAATCCCGTTTGTTTTTCTGTTTGGTAAAGATAGGGTTTTGCCCAAGCAAAATTACACAGCAATCAATTAAATTGTATTACAAGAATGAACCACTGAAATCTATTTTTAGATTATATAGAAACAAACATACATTGAATGCAAATACCATTATCTGTAGATAAAGTCAAGCTGAAAATATCCTTGGGTACAATTGAAATGGAAAGATTGGAATTATAACCCCGACTGGATATTTTCTACTCTATGATATCAACTATCACCTCAGTTGTTAATTTGATTCCACCCATTAATCTAGGAAAGAGAAATATATCCAGTGATGAGTTGCCATCAGATCATCATCATCATTGACCCAGTGAAGCTCCGCTACAGCGGAATCTGGGGGGTCAAGATGGGGGTACCCCTGCCCAAGGGAAAGGGGGTGCGCCCGATAGACCCAAGAAAAATTGAAATTCAGCTATGTGACAATAATAACTGAATTTAGTTAGAATGCACCAAAATTGATATAGGGACTAAATCCATCTCAAAGGCAGTGCATAAAAGCCAATGAGCATGAGGATGCGCCCCAAGACGATTTGCCATCAGAATGTGGAAAATTTTATCATTAAGGCCATGAGCTATCACTGGCATGTTAGTGGAATTTGGATGACAGATTGTTGCTAGGGAGGTTTTATTATTGCTGGAATTGTTAGGATTAAATGAAAAAAATGCAATGATATTTGGTATCATTGAATACAATTTATTTATCCAAACAGGTGATAGTTCGGATACTTTAATTTTCCTATTATAATTCAGTCTCCGCAGATAAAAGAAAAGCATTTACAATTCTTTTATAGAGGTTTACGACCGACATAAACGTGGACTGAAAAATGATGAGGGCATTGCCAAATAATGAGTGATTACATGAAAAAACTGAGAAACCTATATTTTTCATGGTAATAATGGCATCACTTCTAACCTTCATAAATCATTAGAGCAACAGAGAGGGAGAAAAAGAGACAGTAAAACCAAAACAACAATTTATATCCTGCTCACCTTTCCAATACAATTTGACACCCAAGGGCAATGATGGTCAAATTGCTCTACACAACGATCACAAGTAGAACAGTGTTTTGCACGAAGAGGCCTGACAATCTATAGGACAAATATGGAAAAAAAAATATTCAGAATTAGAGCACCATCCATCCATATTTTATAAAATGTTTAAGCTGACAGTGAAGATGGAAGTTTAATTTGCAGAACAAACTGAAATGGAATCTTGAGCATTTTTACGAGCTTGAGTCTAAATAAGTTTTTTTCCTCAGGAAGACAAAATAAGCATGTAAGAACGCTGATATCATGCCAAAGTGCCAAACGTTAGTCACAAAATGAAAAATATGGATTACAGTTTTACCTTGCATGTTATGCAGAGTTGAGACCAATTTCCAGACAGTAAAGCTGGATTCTGTATCTCCACCTTCAGGAGAGGTTCCTGGAGAAACAAAACATTATTAATATCTATATCCAAGAAGAGTGTATAATTAACAGAAATCAGATGTATAAGAAGACTATTAGAAACCAAGTCATACTAATTAGTAGAAATGTATATATAAATAAAGAGCCTAAAGTTCTAATTAAGGTGATGACAAACTTTAAAATTGTAATAATCATGCAACTTACATCATCCTTCATATTTTGTGAATCATGGGCATTCATCTTGATGAAACCTGGGTCCTTGCTGTAACAACAAAGAAATCAAATGAGGCATGAGAATATATTACAAAAAATGACTGCATACATTAGCTTCAGAATTGAGATTATACTTCAAGAACACTTGCAAGAACCCTCATGTGCTTTAACAAAATGATTTTAGACCACTAGAAGTCAAAGAATAAGTTATCCTTCACACTCTCCAAGATAATGATTTTTATATAGATGTCTGTGTACAACTAAATATTGAATACCATGTATATACAAGCATGTCAATAAATACAAATGGATGTAATTTCATTTTGCACATTTTACAATAGCATAGTTTCAGTGGCAATATATGTACTGGAGAACCAAATAAATTTACTTGTTAAGATCTTTTGTATGTTAATGAAATCTGTTAAGATTTTTGTATTGCAACCGCTTAACTCCTGGATATATCCTTGAAGCTTAAAAAGAAGGAAAAGGCTTTCAATATAATGTTGGCAGGTGGCACACAAAACGTGCAATCATGTCACTTTACCCTAAACATTTATTTTGGGAGATACATGTTTCACTGGCTTAAAACAGTACGAATCAAATTGATGAACTCTAGTACTATATCAGGTAAAAAAGACCAATCTTTGTTTCCAAAGACAATGGCCTTGCTATAGTTCTTACAAAAATATACTTTTTGATGAAAATCATTACTTTTTTATCTTGAAATATGTGAAAACTAATTACTTTTTACGTATTTTAAGGCAAAAGAGTAATACTTTTTTCAGAAAGTGCTTTTTTAAAGAACTATAGCAAGGCCAATGTCTTTACTTGAATCAAGTGATAATAAATTTCTGACTATTATGGACCAAGTCTTGTTTCAGTTGCATGACATACTGTCCACTTCAAGACCTAAACTAATTAAGACCATTTGAAATCAAAGAATCAGTTATACATCACACTCTCCAATATTAAATGCGCATACACATATGTATATGTGTAAGAACAAGTACTTCTGCAGTAACATAATGATTTTCATATAGAAGTCTAGGTACATCTATATAATACACATATGTACATACAAGCAAGTCAATATACACCAATGCTCAAATGATACACATAAGAGCTAAAGCACAACCACAACATTGACCTAGTGCAGTTCCCTCAAGGAGAATCTGGGGGGTCAAGATGGAGGCACCCCTAGCTTAACGCTGTGGGGGTACGACCAAGAGACCCAACGGGATAGAAAACACGAAACAACAGTAACAAACAGGGAACGAAAACAAAACAAAAAAGAAAACGAGACCAAAGGCAGAATAAAGCAAGAGCAAAACGGAAACAGAAACACTAGAGCAAACAGGGCAAGAAACCCAAGCTGCCAAGACCCCAAGCGAAACCGTCATAACTCATAAGAGCTAAAGCAAGACATATTTTTGTAAACAAACATTTAAAGCTTACCTGCTGCATCTATACAACATCACTAGTCCAGCAGTAGCTAGTAAAACACCTGACCAGGCGAAAAGGCCAAACCCAGCTGTTAAACCTGGTAGCTCAGATGCTGCAAACCCCAGATTTTCTTAGTGTTTATGAGAAAAATATGAGAAAGTTGACATTACAGATATATAAAAACTCAGGAGACGTACCCATGATCACTGAACGTGTAAAAATCACAAGGAGCACAAATATTACACACCATAAGACCGGAGCAAGTCCCATTTTTGAAAATCTTCCAAGCCAACTATTACCATCGTAACGCCTCTCAAGCAGCCTTCTGGCATTCCCCTGCAAGTTCACAGTTAGGATATAAAGCAAATCAGAGAAGTGATAATGCTGGGAGATCAAATCAACAAATAAGAAGTCAATCAAGCACATCAAGTGCAAATAGAGACTAAAAACATATTTCATTTATTTTGAAAATAAAATTATTCTTACAAATCCAGAAGAGTATGTATTATCTATTAATAAGGTGATCTGTATTCTTCTTCTCCAATAGCCACATAATTTGGACAAAGACACATTTTCTACACTCTAAATCTGTTCTGGTAATATGACTGCTTTCTCCATCATCAATGCACACCACCCACAATGTAGGCACAAAAATGGAAGTAACAATCAAATCCCTCAAATGGGAAAACGCAATCCAGATGCCCAATCTAAGGAATCTGGAATCTAATCAATATTCTGGTTACATCATCTGATTAAAGACATCACTAAACTCCATGACGATACCAGAATCTGATCACAGTTTAAGCACAAACATTTAGAATGAGAAGTTGCAGCAACCATAAGCTTATAGGGAATATAATAAATAATACTTCCTCTTCAACTTCAAGCATTATGCTTGTTTTAGAAGAAGATATTAATTAGAACTATCAAGTATCAACAATAAGAAACAGTCCAGAGTTCAATAACCCACAAGGAAAAAAGCAACTTGTCTGTGATTCTTATCCGCAGCCAGCTGCGCTGGTGTAAGACTGGTGTTATCCGTTATCATCAAGTCCTCTTTCTTTCCAGCTTGTACAAGGACTGTGCAGGCTTCCATGTTCCCTTTAATGGCAGCCCAATGAAGAGGAGTACAGCCTGTAGATATCAAGGAGAGGAAAACCAACGGTTTCAAGATACATATTAAATAAGTTCAGCTTAGAGATGGCATAATCACAGATTATTACCCTCTTTATCTTGGCGACCTCGATATGCATCCAAGAATAAAAGAAGACGGATGGAATCAGCGTACCCTTTGTAAGCTGCCCTACAATTCTCAAAAATTTAAAAATCATATAAACCAATAATTTATTACAACTAAAACATACAAGGAAATATGGTATTTTATGGCTGTGTCAATATGAAGAAGAAAGATGACACCAAATATGTCCAGTACAAAAGGGTGGAACAATAAGACCAAAAGGTCTAAAATAATAAAACATTGTAGTATACAAAGAAATAGAATAACAATATATTTAATCATACTATAACAATCAAAAAAATCATTCAAGCAAATGCAGTGTAACCTCTACATATTTTTATAGAAATATCATAGAAGCTTATAATAAAAAGCACCAAATCCAGGACACATTCATACACGAGTCAATAAGAATTTAGGGATTGTTCTTCTAGGTCATTATAAAGACATTAATTTCACACATTTTAAGGTATTAATAAATGAGAATGTTTTTATAATGACATAGAACAATAAACCGTAAGAGGCTAAAGATTCAAAGAGCTTTATACCTCCTCAACTATGCACGTCAACAAAAGGATTATGGAAACTCTCTTAAGGTGATTAAGACAATATTTAAAAGAAACTTAGATTGAAGAATGCAAATTCAAATACACATATACAAACAGGTGTGGTTCTTTATTTACCAGTGTAAAGGAGTTCTTCCATCATTATCTGGTACATCTACATCTGCATTCCATTTGGAAACTATGTGATAAAGGTAAGCTGTCTGACCATATTGAGCTGCTACATGTGTTGTCTGCAATTAGTTGATTTATAATAAACATCATATAGCAATATGGGACCCGAAATATGATGATAGATTGCCTATATCAACCTGAAAAAGCATTCAGAAAGAGAACAATAAACCAATAATAACAAATATCTGTCTTCATTTACTTTACCATGTTCTATTGATACAGGTAACAACAAGTGATGAAGCTGAAAGTTGACAATTTGCTTCTATATTTTTTTAATTTCTGACAAATTTCATTTATATATAAGAATAACCCACCATTTTATGCAAATATTTTCTTCAAAGTTCACAAAGATTTATATTTTCCAACTTAATAGTTAATAAAGATGGGAAGATAAATTTCCATCAATCATAATGCATTTTAAAAATACAAAAGAAAAAAGATAACAGAAAAGTATCAGAATCACCCATTAACAAAAAAAAGAAAAGCCTTTAGAGATTTATAACCTGATACCCATATACATCAGCAGCATCAAGGCGGGCACCCTCTTGCAGCAAAAGCTCAGCCACTTGGATTGCCCCTCGCACCGCACTCCAATGCAATGCAGTCTGCCCAGTTCGATCAATGGCATTGACGTCTGCACCGTGCTATTATTACATGAAGAGAACGGCAAACTAGTGAGCTGATACCAATTCATATCAATTAAATTCTGAATAACAAGCACCTGACTAGCAGAAAGGATACTGGAGAGGTCAGGCAAGAGATAAAATTCAACATCCTGTACAAGAGGGGTTTCTTTAAATAAATTTGCTACATATTTCTTAAGCAATAGCACTAATGTTGAAGGAGACAGCTCCGCTTCTTATACAAGGTTCCCAAGAAGAAATCAGATTTGATTTGATCAAGTGTCACTACTTAAACATATGAAAACCACCTAAATAATAAATCGGTGACCAATCCCAAACCAAATGCTCCTCAAATTCTCGGCCCTAATTGATAACATTCAAAATTCATGCACAAGAGCTAACCAATTTTGAAATAACAAAAATCACGCACTCACTCTAATTCCAAAATAGAAAAAGAGAAATAAATGATACCTCGATAATGAACTGGGCAGCAGCAGTGCGATTGTTGAGAGCAGCCCACTGCAAAGCGTGGTATCCAAGACTATCCGGTTCGGAAACTGAACACCCCTCGCTCTCCACCAACCGGTGCAGCTTTTCCATTTCTCCATATGCCGCCGCAGTGTACACGTCGTCCTTCATAGGCTCATCATTCTCTAAGCCGATTTCGCCGGCACCAGCCGGCTCCGCCGTTGACGTTGACGCCGACGTCGAAGCCAATGCCACCTCCTTACCTCTCGATTCCACTTCTTCAACCACCTCAATCTCGGATGACATGGTAGAAATCAACAATAAGGCTCAAAATTCGCCCAATTTAAATAGTGATGTGGATACCTACGATTTGAAATCAAACCGCAATTCGATCGAATGTCCAGAGACTTAAATTTTATACGGGAGAAAAGAACACATGTAACCGAGGAGGGTAGTTTCTAGGGGTTTTCCGGGGAGGAGAGAGAATGGGAAAAGCCGTCGGAGTTGACCGGGTTTGGGATGAGAAAATGGAAGGGAGATGATGAAGACGATCTCACTGTCAAGCGTTGATTTTATTTTTAATTATTATTCTTTTTCCCTTTTCATGTTTTATATCCTATTTATAACTTGTTTCGTGGATCATCTAAACGACGCCGTTCTGAATGATCAAAAGTCTTTACGGACCTGGCAAGGCTTGAAGTCTTACGTGTCGAATACTCATTGGCTAAGAATGCGTAATTGCTTCCATAATTCCATGTCACCGTCCGCTCCAGATCCATTCCCGTCCCGGTTCGTCCACGGTACGCGGTCACGCACCAGGCGCTCTCCTCTCTCCTCCGTTGTGGTGCGCTTAATTGCTTTCGCCGTTGGAGTGTTTCCAAGCTGAAGAAATGGGGAGAAAGAAGACTTCGTGTTTCTCATTCTTGTGTGTTTTCCTGTACATTTTAAACCAAGCTTCAGCTGATCAAATCTTCACAGCAAATGCTGGTAAATCTCGTCCCCTCGATCAAGACTGCTCTTTTTTTTACGCCCTAATTTATGTCCTTGGAATTCTCTTTTCGATTATGATTCGTTCAAGCTCTTTCCGAGTCAGCCTAGGTTTACCTTGATTTGGATGTCAATCAAGAGAATTATGTTTTGTTTTTTATTTTGATGCCCAAATTGACGGGTTTATGATTGTCCCAATAACTTCCATTGGAGCTGCTGTTCTTATTAATTCCTAGGAGGTATCGGAAATTGAATAGATGCCAATAAATCTCGACTTCTATTGAAATTTGATGACTTAAACTAAAGGTGATTTGCTGCTTTGAATATCAAATTCAAAGTGGACGTAAGTTTTAAACCTTGTTGAGTTGTTGTATTAATTAGTGATCGTCTTTCTGTTAATTCTAAGTTGAATGACAGAAAACTACAGTTGTGTTGAATTGATCTGTGTGTGGGAGTTGAGAAGTCCGTTTACTTATTGTTGATCTCTCATTGTAATGAGTAATGACTGTTAGTTTTGGTTTAAATGTAAGGAGCAGGAGCATTTGGTGGTAGCTCTCGTGAGCCTAAGTATAAGATTGAGTTTCATCCTGAAGACACCCCCTTTCATCCTGTGAGTATGCTAACCGCGTAATTTATATGTTCTTATGCAGTCTATGATATATATGTTGGCCTCATGGGAATGGTAGAAATCTTGAAAAGCTGAGTTCATCTCAAGAATGAACTAAACTTCGAGTAATAAACTGTAAGGAAATGGATTCCTGTTCACCTTTATTGTGGCACGGGATTGTTTTTACAAGTAGTATCTTAATGGGAAAACAAAAATAAGGAAGATGTTCTATTGTTATAGCAGTTGGTAGACATTATGCAAATAGTTCCCCAATTTAGCAGCATAATGGACTAAACCTTTCTTCCCCATTTTTATTACTTTTTTTTTTACCTTTTTGCTAAACACAATGATAGGTCTTGTCTCAAAGAGGAGCCAAGCAATCATAAAAAACACCATGGGCTTAATATGTGCCAAATTTATGTTCTTGTTGATGTTAATTTGCTTTCTGTGTATTTGTTGGTGAAGAAAGAAGGAAGGGTCTATCAGTGTCTTGTAATATAGTTGCACGGCACTAGAAAAATATCTTCTATGGCTGTTTTTCTTTCTGCTGCTAGATTTATTTATTTTTAAATATTTGATGCATTACACTTTAAAACCACAATGGACTGAATATCAAAAAAGATAAACCCATTTCTTTTGGATTCATATGTAGGATAATGACCAGGAGTCTCTTCTCATGCCAGATGAAAAAGGAAAGAGTTTTCTTTGTTTCCTTCCTAAGGTAGAGAAACCCAAGAGTGGCAAATCAACTTCTCAGCAAAACTCAAGCAGCATGATCATGGAAAGTGAACAGCAACTCAGGGTGAAGACCCCTGATGAGCTACTTGAAGTTATAAAGGACCGTGGCTGCTTTGTCAGAGTCAGTATATTTACGACTTACATGTGTCCAATGATAATTGTTTAGTATTTCTTCTGAATTTAATCCTTAGCTTGTGTTCCAAAAAGTCGTTCCTAGGGTTAATTTTGTGCATCGCTTGATTTGCCCACATTGAAATTACATTTTAATGGAGGGAAGTGAAATGCTACTGTTAACCTTAAAATTATTTTGCAAGAGTAGGAAAATTGTCTTCCTTATAATTTATAAGCTAAATTTATGTAAATCTCAACCTTTTTTTCTCTTGTAGACTCTAGATATATAGTGGGGATATGCACGCAAGCCTTGATATATTGTAGGGATAGTTTTATGATGTTATTTACAATAGAATCGTCCTATTTTTCTCCTTTTTTTGAAGAAGGGTTATTTTGCAGAAAATCTCTCTTAAAATAAGGTGTTTTCTTTTAAACCAACACTTTAGATGAAAAGAGTTCAACAGAATCTTACAATTCACAATTTACTATCACGGAAAGCTCACAAGTGTTGCCCCTATTTGAACATCTACAATGATACCTCACGATGGGTGCATTTCAAGCTTTAGTTAGATCTCTCTTGATAAAATAAGGCTAATTTAGTTGTCTGTAGGTGATTAGGTGGAGGTAGATGATCAAAGAGTATGATTTAAATCTGAAAAGTTAGAGCTAGAGGTGGTTTGTTTATTCTTTTATAAAAACTGGTGGTTAAATGATAAATATCTTCAAATTAGCTGAGATAAACTTTTTTACTGCAGGTTATTTTCTCCTGATATTTTATTTACTTTCTCTAGTTCTCAGGTCATGAGCATTCTCTTACTGTTTCAAGCATATTCTAGCATTGTATTTAGTAGTAGAAACAGAAGCTACTATGTAGGTGACTATGATAGGAGGAGAATATTTTTACCTTACTCTGAGAGATACCTCCACCATTTATCAATATCTCCTCTCAAATACACCAGTTGATATCTGTTAGCCTGGTCAGTGTATTTTGTAAAGTCTTAATGAACTTGCCAATATAATTGATACCTCAAAACCATAAGGTGGCATCAAATTGTGTTTGGAAATTGTTATCATACACTGTTACACATGCACATCTCCAAGAACTTTTTCCTTGCCTGTATTCTGTGACTCTTGTATTACTTCAGAGGAATGATTGTATGTGTACAAAGCATTTAAGTAGGACCTTTGTTACAGAGTCCTTCAGCTTTTTCTGCTTCCCTATGTTGGGTTGTTCACTCTCTATTGATATCCTGACATCAGACATTTCTTGTGCACAGCAAGAGGGTTGGTGGGCATACGAATTCTGTTATCATCAGAAATTACGTCAGCTTCACATTGAAGATGAAAAGGTAACCTTTACAAACCTCTTTCTTTATGATCACTCATTAGGTGAATCTTTGCATTTCATTGGCCATAATCAGCCAATCAGGCATCAGATCCTAGGCAAGTTTTCATGTGGAGAAGAATTTGTAAAATGCAGGTGGTTCAGGAATTTACATTGGGTGTCTTTGATCCTGAGGCAACAGCAGCTTATAATCGAAATCTTTCTGACGTTTCAACACTAAAAGATCCACGTTCCAAAGATGCTTCTCAAAGGTACCATCATTTCAAAATTCTTTTAATCCTAAGAAAATCATTTCTGATAGCAAACAGTTAAATAGCATCCAAGTGAAAATAAACAACCAAAGACATTTTGATTTTGGGGTTTCTGAAGGTACCATGCCCACCAATACACAAATGGAACAATCTGTGACCTCACTGGTCGACCTCGAGAGACAGAGGTTCGTGTTTCCTTATTGCATGTGAAAAATATATAATGGCACAATAGTAGGATAAATCTGTTTTCTGGCTTACCTAAACTTGCTAGCATGATTAGTTCTTACTTCTTACGTCTTCGGTTCTTCCCCATTACATTGACAGGTCAGATTTGTTTGTTCAGAGCCAAGGGCAATGATTAGCTCCATAACTGAGTTATCCACGTGTAAATATGCTCTCACAGTGCACGCTCCTATGCTTTGCAAGCACCCGTAAGTCTCTTCCTATATGTAATCAAATGGGCTTTGCAAATTGAGTCATGTAACTTAGACATTGGAAATGTCTTGTCTTTTCAGGATGTTCCAAGAAGAGAGGCCAGTTTGGCATGTCATTAACTGTAATGAGCTTCCTAAGGACGTCAAAGAAGAAACAAAACCAGAAAATACTGGAGATGAGGAGCAAAAGATTAAGCTGGTTACAGAACTAGAATATCCACTGAAATTTGAAGCAGAAGAATTTGTAGCTTAGATTTTCTCCTGGTGTACTGGCTGAAATATGATGTGTACTAGGTTTTTGTCCAAATGTGGTCATTATATTGTAAAAGAAAAAACATATTCTCTTTCCATAGAAACACAAGATCACTTTAGGTTGGACAGAAATGAAAGCAATTAGGTTAATCGAAAGGCGTCAACTCGACTATATGAATAAATTTATCCTATTATTAAGTCATATACAACATCAAAAACGACTAAAACAACATTTTACTGTCAAATCCATACTTACAATACAAAATTATTAGAAATAATATGGCCATTTTGAAGAGGACAACAACCAACTGAAAGCACTATTAAGTTCCAAATGGCGATTGTTCACTCTACAATTGCTTTGTTCCATCAAATATGGCAAGAAAAAATTCTATCTGAACTTTTACTGTGAGTCTACTGTTTCTTTTCTTTAAAAATTGTAACATTCAAAGAAGATGATACACAACTTTTTGGTTTTCAGATGGTACATTTTAACTTTGGGAGCCCCTTTCTGACTATTAGTTCTTTCGAAGCAAGACCGTTTTTGTATTCTCTATGATGGGAGCTTATATCTCAATAGATTGCCCCGTTTTCTATGTTTGGGAGCTGTCACAGCACTATGTTGGGTGTCACCGGCTGTTTCCGGTCACTCAATTACACAAGACTTTCCAATCCATCGATATGGCAGAGTTTAACCATTTTTAGATGCAATTTCCAAATCCATCTTCTAACACAAAAGTTCAAGCTAATCAATACCCAGAACTATTTAATTACCAAAAAAAAACCCAGAACTATTTATTATGACATTTTATAATTCCACCAATTTTATATGAATTTATGTGAGGCAAGGGACTTAGGTTCATCATAAAACCGTCCAAATAAACTATTTGATTTAAGAAGCAACAGAAAGTTCAATAGCAAACCCATAACTATTTATTTTATATGTACATCAAGCATTAGTAGAAACTGTAGAATGCATCCTCCTTAAAACTCTTCATACGGCACCATGTTATCAGAATATCAGTCAACCAAGTTATGTTCCCTGCCTTTCTACCATAAGTAGTAGCACTGTCTTTATCTACGGGGTCCCTACACTGAGTTTTCCTTCCTCACTGGGAAGAAGAATTCAGCAATGCCAAATACTCATTAATCGCTTCAGCTTCTTTCGTTACATCAATGTCATAGTCAGCCAACGCGTCTCCCCTGTCAAGCTCCTCAGCAAGTTCTTTTTCCATCTCAGCATCCCTCTCTTCAGACTCAACAGAGCTAGACGCGCCTTCATCTGACCTTCCTTCATCACCCAAATCAACAGCTCCAGAATTTGGTGCAGGAATGGCAGATTCAAGCCCACCATTCACTGATTGTGTAGATTCTCCAATATTTGGCTCTGGGCCTGGCTGTGTTACTAGTTGATTTAGTGCTGCTTCTTTTGTTCCACAGGATTCAACTGCTGAGATTACTGGCAAGTGAAAAAAAAATCAAAATTTAGTTCCCATTTAACTTTCTTTTTTGGATGTGGAAATACGGTTGCCAAGTAATTGAGATTCGAGTGTCAAAGACTTTTAGAACTTAAAACAGGAGTAGATCTTCAGCATTTTACCTCTTGATCTATCAAACCCCATGGAAATAAGCCCCGAAATGACAGCTTCTTTTGCCTGGTGTTTCCTCTTCCTCTTCTTTGATTCAATATCCATCTGTCAAACCATATTACAAGAACAAAAGATATATTTATCTTTTAATAATAATATTTTCATTAAATATTTTAGACATGTACATGTATAGTTATATATAGCTTTCGGATCACTGGATATCCGCTTGAATATCCGAACCAATCCGGGCAATTTTTGCCAGATATACAGGTGATCCCAGATCGGATTGGGATGGAATGTTTCATCAATTTTTTCTCGGATATATGATCCAATCCAGATGTATAGATATGAACACTCCAAATGCAAGCACAAGTAATACCTGTATCTTGGAGTTGGAGTCTGGATTAGTCAAATCATCTAGTGACTTGTGTGTATCATTTTCATTCCTTCGTAGAGCTTCTGCAGCAAGCTCACGCTCAAACCTAACATATTGAATAATTTAAACATCAGCTATAGCAGGACTGCAAGATATCAATGAAGTTGTTACCAAATAAACTGAGATTTTAAGAGACAGAAATGTGATAAACAGCAAATGTCACCCCAAACAAGCTAGTACTTACCCAACACTGCTTAAATAGTTCAACTTAGCAAAATCAACAGCTTTTCCAAGCGGTGTTTTTCCATACTTTTTCTGTTCCCTGCAAGTGATACATTCTTCATGCTCAATGATCAAACAAAAGAAAATACGATACTCAACCAATCAGGACTTGAAAAGAGGACGCACTTGATTTCCTTTTGTCTCTGAATATCCTCAGCCTCCTTCAGTGCTTTCTTCTCTCTCTCCCCCACAAGAAAACTAACAGCACTTTCAACATCTTGATTGTTCATCTTGAGAGCTCTTTTTGCTTCACTCTCCTTGTAACCCATGCTCATAAGAAGTGACAAGGCCTCATCTGACACTTGAAGCTGATTCCAAGAGAACAAAACAGCCATTAAAAGAAATATTACTATTGACTACAATTAGAATTTCACACCGGTAAAAAAAAATCTATAATAAACCAGGCAATGTCAGCAAATGTTACTAATAACTTTTTACGCCCTAGGAGCAATTAGATGAAATCAACAACTTTCATTGAGATTTAAACTGGATTAGTAATTGACAAGGAACTAACTTTGCTGAACTTTGCTTGAGCAGAGTTTATCAAGTGTCTACATTTTTCAGTCTGGCCACAATGATAAGCTACTATGCCTTCTAATAACTCCAGCCTCAAATGCCTGCCAAAGTTCAGTTAGAATTTCAGTAAAAATAAAATATTTAGCTGTTTAATTAATTAAACATCTGAAACTGCATTAAAATAAATCAAAAAACTCCAATAGGAACAAAAGTAAGACTTGGACTCACAGAGCCAGTTCTGTAGAGCCACCTCCTTGAAGGAGTCTGACACGAGAGGCGTCCTTCCCATGGGCACGCTCAATGCCTTCTCTAGCGTTTGCAAGGCGAGCACCAGCATCTGACAGCCAGCTGATATCTCGAAGCATGAAATAGCACCAAACCATATCGATTTGCAGAATTGGAACATTGTCAATACGCTGAAAGAAAGAAGTAATGCAACTGCATTATGTTGGGTAAGTATAAAAATATAGATATTCACTTGGTTAGCAATCAGGGATATTATAAGAGATTATAATCTATACTCAACAATGTTTCAGATTAAAGGCTTCTTCAGATTATATGATGAGCTCACAGAAGAAATCAATCAATCAACAGTTTCTAGTCTCAAGGTTCTTATGGGACAAATGAGATACAGCTTCTACCTTAGGGGGGAAATGAAAACAAAAAATAGGTTTCCTTGAAGTGAAAATATAACTATCAGAATGAGTCACTTAAAAGATAAAAGGCACTTTTACCTCAGTGGACTTTGGGTCACATAGGGAGAAGGCTTCCTGCAAAGAAGAAAGAAATAGAGGCATGTCATTACTTATGTACTACTATTAAGAGGAAACAGTAATATGATTGATTTAATCAGTGCTTTGATTTAATCAGTGCTTGTCTATGTTTCTAGCATTCTTGTATTTGTCCGGAGTACATTCAACTTATAAGCTTAAAAAGGAAGCTTGATAATCAATATAACCTTTCCTACAAAATAATGGAGTAACAACTAAATCATATGACAACTTGACAAGTGTGATCCATCATCCATCAAATGGCAAAGTTTTGTGGTTGATGCATCAAAGACTGCCCAAGCTATAACTATGCAATTTCTCATTAAAATGACATGATGATATGGTTGAATCACACCTAAAACTATTTCATTTGGATGGCACTCCACTAAGAACTCCAGATTGTGGACACCCAATTGAAAGCCAATATGGTATTCAAATTTTGGATTACCCTAACTAATCATTTGAGTCATTAACCAAATGACTATATACAATATCCTCTTACCTCCCCCATTGCAAGCACTTCCAACGCATCTTTAAATTTTTCACCCCTTATCAGTTGTTTCCCTTTGACATGAAGCATCAAACCCATCATTATTGCCCTTCAATTAGAAAACAAAGGAAAATTGTTATCATTGCAATCTGCAACAAAAAGCAGTAATTTTACTGGTACAGTACCAACTACAATCACACCTTTGATCAGTTTCGGAGCCCAGATTAACTTTCTGCCCACTTTGATCTTCGAGTTCTATATTGTAGTCTTCAAGCGGTAGCGAACCATCAGAATGTCTCTTAGCAAGACCAGCCACAGCAGCTCTGTAAAGTTATTTATGTCAGCAGAAAATATAGAAAGAAATCTATCATATAACCATCAAAAGTTTCATCCATGATTTTCACAGTTGATCATGGACATTGCCTCACTTAGACCCAAAAAATAACCCATACTCTTAATCTCAAACCATCCACAAATCGGACGTCGAAACAGTACAATTGATCACTCACAGATTCAACTCTTGGGTCACAATATTATACTCCCCAAAACTGACAAAGTAAGAAACTTCCATCAAAAGGAAGAAACTTTCATCAAAGATATAAACTTTCCGTCAAAAAGGCACTAGGCAAGACCTCAAAGCTAATGCCGCAATTGGATTCGAACCCATAAATATTACATTGTCTTCAACCCAATGATCGCCGACACAATTCCTTATTCATCATAAATGTTATTAAGATCATTGGTGGCACTTGCAAATAATCAAAGATCATATCAGCATCGCAAAAAAAAAAATCAACGATTCATTGAGACCAAAACCACAATCAAGCAACCTATTTATGAAAATCATAAAAATTACAGGACGAGAGAATTACTTGAGACGAGCAAGAGAAGCAGAGCGCTGCTCCTCGGCTTGCAACTGTGCTCCGAGAGATTTGCCCTCGGCAACTTTAACCCTACTTGCCAAAATCTTAGCGTTGTTCTTGACACCGATTTCGGCCAAATTTGGGTTCTCGTCGGATTCTCTCAGTACCCGGCCGGCGAAAATCAGGTTGATGGAGTCGGGTTCGGAGTTTGATCGCTTCGCGACCTCGTCTTTCAACATGGGAACCGTCCATTGGTCCAATTCGACCTCCAGAACCCCTGACCATGCCCCTGCAATTTTCAATTTCGCCATATCAAAAGGACTAGAGAAAGAGAGAACCGAGAGCCTGAGACGGAGGAGACTTGAAGAGCAAGGACTAAAGGAGTGAGTTTGATTTATTGGGGGGTTGTGTGGATTTCACACACATAAGGTGGCCCGTCTTGCGCAAGAAAAAGTAAGTTTTCAGTTCTTCTTTTGCTCCTTTTTCATCTTCATCGGTGGAATCGGGTTTTTATAAACAATAAGTAGTGGAATTTAATTTTTATTTTTATTTTTAATAAAGGAAGTAGAAACAAACTTGCACGCCAAGGCCTGTAATTTGTTTTTTTTTTGGGTTATTGGTCAAAAATTACTTTCTAAAACGTGTGTTTTTTAACGAGCTAAAGGTTAAGTTCTATAAATATGTGGTTAGACCTACTATACTGTATGGGACGGAATGTTGACCGACTACTAAAGCGCGTGAGTAGAAGCTGATGATAGAAGAGATGAGAATCTTACGGGCATACGAGACTGGACATGAGTAGGAATGAAGTGATTAGGAACAAGGTGTGAGTGGCCAGTTTAGGTGAAAAGTTCACAGAGTCGAGGTTCAGATGGTTCGGGCACATACAGAGGAGACCACCAAAGGCCACAGTTCAAAGTATTGGAAGGTTGATCAATAGAGATTTTCGCATGTAAAGGGGCAGGCCGAAAAAGAGTTGGAAAAAAAGTCATAAAACAAGACCTTACCTTTCTGGGAAAATCAGCAAATATGGGTCTTGTGTAGGGACCAATGGCGTGACCTGAGAAGATCACTATGTCAGAGTGGTAGTGGGGAGGACCTAAAGGGAGTACCCTAATCTTTTCTTCTCTTTGTTTTCATTTCCTCTGTTTTCGTTATCGGTTTTTTCTAGTGCACCTTTCCACTCTCGTTTTCCACTCTCCTTCTAGCTTTTTCTTTCTTTTGTTTACCGTCTCTTTCTCTTTTGCTTTGGGCCCTCCTTAGATACCCTCCCAACTTTCGAGTCGGAGTAAAGGTGCGTATTGCGTACATCTCGATGCACATATCCCGTACTTATCAGGTTCCACCTGGGTAAATGTTGTTGTTGTTATTATTGTTTTTTTAATCATCTTTTATAATATAGTTTGTTAAGTTAAACTACCTATAATAATATACGGACTAAAGTATCCTTAATTGCATATTTCATTAATTTACAAAATCATCTTTGATTTTTACATTTTCTCAATCTAACATCAATAACTATATATTAAAGTTGTTCCGTTTCGAGCCACCAGAACGATTCTGGTCCCACCTCATATTTACAAATTTATTTTTTATTCCTAATATTTTAATTTTTTTCCTATTAAATTCTTCTTTAACTATTTAAATCTATCTTTAACATCAAACAAATATCTATTTAGTATAAAAACATCTTTTGAAAATTTCCTTATACAAATATTTAAAATTAAAGATAACAAATTTAAAATACTTTAAAATAAGTATAAATATCTTTTATCTTTTAGCAGGATGTCTTTTCACGAATTTATTTATAGATATATTTTTTTCTTTTATAATAAAAAAATTAATGATAAATACTTATAATGTTTAAAAATAATAAAAATAATCAATATCTATAACTATAAATTAAAGTTATACCTTTTAGAACAAATATCAAACAAAATTTATCTATTAAAGTTATTCTAGCCCCCACCTCATATTTAAAAAATTAATTTTTATTTCTATTATTATAACTTCTTTCTATTAAATTCTTTTTAACTATTTAAATTTATCTCTAACATCAAAAAAATATCTATTTAGTATAAAAAAAATTTGAAAGCTTCCTTATACAAGTATTTAAAGTTAAAGATAAAATATTTTAAAATAAATATAAATATTTTAGCATATATCTTTTGATGAATTTATTTATAGATATATAGTGATTTTATTTTATAAAAAAAATCAATGATAAATATTTATAATTTTTAAAATTAATAAAAAAAGATAATAAAATATTTAATAGATATATTGAAATATTTGATAAACTCTAAATTTACGTACATGAAAAGTTATAAAATATGAAGAATATAATATTTGATTAAAAAATTATATACATTCTACAAGCAATAAATTAATTATATTAAAGTTTATATTATAGTTTTATTTATTTATTAATATCCTATTTATAATGTTTTTAAAATATCGAATCTTAGTCGTACATCGTACGACGGGTAAAACTAGTATATATATATATATCAAACGTCCAGTCAAGAAAAGATATATTATTTTTTTATCATTTTAAAAAGTTAAAAATTATTTATTAATCAATTTAATATATTAGATAAGAGATGCATAAGAAATAACATTAATAAATTAAATATTGAAAATCTCTTAACTTTTAAAGTCATTTTCGGTGATTTTTTTTGGAAAAAAAAATTGAAAGATTTTTTGTGGTGATGTTGGTTTTTGAAAAATATTAGAAAATTAGGAATGATTTTATTTATTTTCTTAAAACTAAATATATATGGATGAAGGACATAATGATCAATAAAATATGAAATTTTACTAGAAAATAGAAATAAGTGGTTTAATTGAACAAATTATATTATAAAAGTTAGTTTTACTTAAAAAAATATTATAAAGGGTGGTTTGCTAAAAACATGTCTTTTAAAAATTGGTTTGTGACAAAAAAAAAACCTTTGTTGAATATGGTGAAAGTTAGAATTTCTTTATTGATGAGAAGAATTATTTTTGCGAGGTGGATTTGGGTAAAACACATATTATACAACGCGATTACGTCAGTACGAATTTGGAGGGTAGGATAAGGAAAATTAATAAGATAATTATTGGTTTGAGCATCGGTTTAAAAATGACACCAATTCGTAAAAATCCAACTGAATTGAAATTAAACCGAACTAAAATTTGGTTTACGATGAACCAAAAATCGAACCAAATTTGATTTTATTAGTTTGATGTGGATAGAAGGTTATCCGTTGGGAAATTCAAACCAAACCAAAATTGAACCAAAATTTGGAAAATTTCTAAACCGAACCAAATAATATCGGTTTTGATTCAGTTCGGTTTGAAATTTCAGTTTAAACTAACCCATGTTCATTCCTAATTAATTATGTAAACCACATGGGAAGTTGGGAGGTCATGAGTTACTACTCGTATTGTTAATTGGTTTGGGATGAAACCCCATGAGGCTTGTATGATGGGCTTGAGTGCTTGACAATTGGCTATGTCTCCCCTGTAACAAGTGGTATTAAAGTCAATGGTTCAATTGAAGGACTAGGAGGGTCCATCTTTCGACTTGTGAGGGATTCACAAGTGAGGGGGATATTGTTGGGGTTCAATTGTGAATCTCACATGGGGAGTTGGAAAGATAAAAGTAGAATATTTAAAAGTAGAATAAAGATAAAAGTAGAATATTTAAATGTAACGTTGTGGCCGACAATTATTAATTTGGACTACAGTCTCCCTATTGAGTGTATCAAAACTCATCCAGAACTTCTAGTTCTCATTCGAAAGGATGCTATAGGACGCCCTTCGTAAGGGAAAGCAACCTATACGTTACCTTAAAAAAATAGAATATTTAAATTTGTTTTTAGGAAAATTTCGAATGGTACCCCTGAGTTTTACACTTTTTCGAATGGTACCCTATAAAAAAAGTTATTCCACATAATACCCCTCAGTTTTCATTCTAGTTCGCACAATACCCTTTTCCTAGATTTTAGCTAATTTCCGTAACTTTGCTATTTAAAAAAGAGGAAATTGGGTTTGTGTGCTATTTTCATAATGAGTCGTGGTAAGTGTCCCCATCAATATATTTGTTAACTAAATAGTCCCCTAATGTATATTTTGGACAGATTTAACCTCTAATTTTTCAATCTTCTTAGAAAAAAAACTTCTCAATTGTTCGATAAAAAAACAACTTCCCAATTGTCCAATTTATACGGACTTTTATTTTTTTAATAAAAACTAATTAATTCCTAATAGAATAACGAGAAAAAACCATTTTATGTTATGTACTTAAAATTCAAATTAATGTCAAGCAAGTGATTTCTTGTACATACACATACATGCATGTGAATGGTTTAACTTTTATAACATATATATTTAGTAATAAAATATTAAACAAGAAAATATAAATATACATACAAGAAAGCATATATATATATAGTAAAAGTATAAAATTTTGTACAAATAGACTTCCAATCAATGTACAAGAAAACAACTAATATTCCTATAAGAAATCATTTTATCCACTTGCATCGCCCCCTACAATTTGTCAACACACTAATTTATTTTAATATTTTGGTATCATTTGAAAATTGATTGTTTTGTACATTTAATATTTTGGTTTGTTTCGTGTAAGCATTGTTGTGTTTCTCCTATTTCTTGTATGAATTTTGTAGATCTCTTGTAAATAAATTTTCTTGTACCTTTCTTGTAGGTATCTTGTAAGTTCTAAATGTCTTATAAGTAATATTATAATCCGTATATTGTAAGTCGTGTTTTCCTATTTCTTGTATGAATCTTGTAGGTCACTTATACATATTTTTATTATACATTTCTTGTAAATGTATTGTAAGTGTTTTGTATATGTCTTGTAAGTATTATTACGTATTATAGGTTGTTTTTCTTCTATTTTTTTATTGTATGATCATGTAGTCTCTTGTATATAAATTTTCTTGTATATCTCATGTAAGTGTCTTGTAAGTCTTATTAAATTAGATATTTTATACAAGAAAATTGTACCAACTACATAAATTTAACGTTGAAAATAATATTTTTACAAATTTATTACGAGCACCATCCGTCACTTGTGCTACTTTAATTTTTGTTTTTTCGTTTGTTAAGTGTGTATTATGTTCTTTTGGTTGTTATTAATATACATGTATATGAATGGTTAAATTATCTTAAATTTCACAATGGTTTAACGCAAATTTCCAACAAATATAACTTGTGCAATCAAATATACGGATCGGAGTATTTTGTAAGCAAAACAAACATATTTGATGATGAAATTATGCAATTTACCTTCAATCGTATCTCGACCTTGAAAATAGGTGTATGTTAACTGTTAAGTGTTTTATTGATTAGATTTAGCAAATCTAAGGTTATTTTAGTCAATTTAAAATAAGAAGGTATACTTAGTTACAAATTTATTGGAGGTGTATATTTACTTATCAATACAATAAAAGGGGTATATTTTCTCCAATTTTCTCTTTAAAAAAGAAAAAAAAAGAAGTTTACAAATCAAAAAAAATCAAAAAACTATAAACATAAATAAAAAAACAAAAAAAACTCCATCTTCTTCTTTTTTTTTTGGTTGAAACTCCATCTTCGTCTTTTAGTTTCACGCCAGTGTGAGAGATTGAGAGAGCACGGTACAGAGCTTCGAGCGACAAGGGAGGCGAACCGGAGGAGGGGAGGATAAGGGCGAGTGGGGTGAAGACGGACTTCAGTGGGTGCGAACGGAGGACGACGGTGGGTGCGAATGAAGATATCTAGGCCTTTCGAAGAGATCTAGCCTCTAATGGCAGAACTCGAATTGGCACGATTTGAGACGGAAAATTAAGGGGTTATGTCAAATTTGGTAGTGAGGAATCCAAATCTAGTATCAATTTAAGAATTGGATAAAGGAATTAGAGAATTTTGAGTATTAGGGATCGAAGCCCTTACTTTCTAATGTTGACAAAATTGGTTATATGAGTAGATTCTGATGTTGACGAAATTGTTTATATGGGTATATTCCGATGTTGAGTCGCCGAGTCGGTGTTGGAGATCTGGTCGTGGCCGGTGCTGGTGTGGCCATTCGAAGAAGAGAGAGGTTGGGAATAAAAGATTAATTCACCAGAAAATATATAAAATCTAGAAAAAGAGTACGGTACAAACTAAAATGAAAACTGAAAGGTACTATGTTAAATAACTTTTTTTATAAGGTACCATTCGAAAAAGTGTAAAATTCAGGGTACCATTGAATTTCCCTTGTTTTTATTTCCCTTCTTGGGAACTCAAAAACTCTGAATACACCAACCAAAGTCACCAAGCATCACTCCCATCATCTCCACTGCTCTACAGCTCGTCCTCTCGGATTTCCATGGTGGGCGCCACTCGAGGCGGCAGACGCCGCGGCGCCGGACGCAAGAGCACCCGTAAACGACCCCCCGAAAACTCCGGCGACGCTTCCCTCACTGACCTCATCTCCAGCGTCACCTCCTCCCTCTCCGCCGCCCACTCATTCCTCCGCCACCACGACCTCCTCCTCCTCTCCTCCCAAACCCTAACCCTAGAATCCCACCTCTCCAAATCCTCCCGCTCTCTCTTCCAACTCTCCTCTCTCGTCCTCCCCACCGCTCCTCCTCCTCCGCTCGCCACCAACGCCGCCGCCAATTGCTGGTTCCACCGCCTCCTCTCCTCCGCCGACCACGCCCCCCGTTGGCCGGAGTTCTTTCGCATGTCGAAACCCACATTCTCTCTCCTCCTCTCCGCCCTCACCCCAGCTCTCGAATCCTCGCTCCCTCCCACAATTCCGCCGAGCCATGCCCTCTCCGCCGCCGTCTACCGCCTCGCCCACTCCGCCTCCTACGCCTCCGTCGCCCGCCGCTTCGGCCTCTCCGTCGCCGACGCCTGCCGCGCCATCTTCACCGTCTGGAAGGTAATCTGCGAGCAGCTCGGCGAATTGTTCGAATTCAGGTCCGATTTGGAGAGGATCGTTCTGGGTTTCGGGTGGATTTCTCTCCCCAATTGCTTCGGAATCCTGGGTGCCTCCAAATTCTCTGTTTCAGGGGAGCTTTTAGGCCCTAATGGGTTCTTAATCGTTCAAGCATTAGTGGATTCTGAAGGCAGGTTCTTGGATGTCTCTGCTGGGTGGCCTAGTACTATGAAACCTGACACAGTGTTAGCTCAGACTAAGCTCTTCCATGGCGTGGAGGAATCAAAGGATTTATTAAACGGACCTGAATTCAAGTTATATGATGGGAATTCGGTTCCTCAGTATGTAATTGGGGATTCTTGTTACCCATTGTTGCCCTGGCTTCTGACTCCATATAAAGAAGCTGGAGACAATGTGTTGACCTTGGATCAAATGGTGTTCAATGAAGTCCACAGAAGGGCAATGAGAATCTTCCGGAAGGCGTTTGCCAGGGTTCGAATCCTGTGGAGGCTGTTGGATAGACAGTGGAAAGAAGAGTGTGTTGAGTTCTTGCCATTTGTGATTGTCACTTGTTGTCTGCTTTATAACTTCTTGATTAAGCATGGGGAGCCCTTGCCTGATGTAAATGAGGCGGGTTTGCAAGAGGAGGAAGAGATTTTGGCTTATGATGGTGAAGAATCGGAGAATGAGGATGCAAAGAGAGTTAGGGATGTTATAGCTTTGCACCTTAGTAGGGTAAGCCAGAGAAGGTGAGAATTTTTCATCTTTTGACTGGTGATATTGAGGAAAGTTCTTGTTAATGTGTAAAGTTGTTTTGTATGAGGTAGAAGTAGAAACTCCTTTTGTACTTGTAGCTGAATGTTGAGTACTTGAGTGTTGTGAAATTAGACTTCTACTGCCTGGAAGGTGCAGCCGTGCAATTGCAAGTTGTATTGGTTTTGTTACCATGTTTATATTTCACTATATCTCATTGAATGAGATACCGATGACCATATTCACTCTCTTGCAGCTGTAGTCATTGCCTTTTGGATTTATGAGTGAAATAGGCTATTAATCTACAGGATATATGAAAACACAACAATGATTGTGGCTAGTCAAGTCCTGTAAAAATGGGTTGTTCATTCACCAGATTTTAGCAATATTCTAATCGTCAGAACTCAAAAGATATATTATTCTGGACCATCTTGGACAAACTCTATGCATGCATCATCAAATAAATTTTGAAATGTAATACAAGTTGAAGCTAGAAATTTTGAAATGTAATACAAGTTGAATCTAGAAGTATGTATGAGGTTGTTTGCTAAAGAAAAAATAGGAAGCTTAATAAAAAAAATTGAAATGGAAAGCGATAGTTTTATTCCTATAAATGCATTAAAAGGAAATGCGTTTGCCTTTAGCAAATTGAGATGATGATCGCGGATACTCTTGTATATTTGCAATCCTTTGAAGCAGTTAGAATCCAACATGTGCCTCGTGATTGCAACAAGGCGACTGATTTGATTGTGTTTCTACACCATTCGTATAGTGTCAAACAAATACATAACCACGACTTTGTGTATTCATCCATAAGAATGTACTAGGTTGAACTGTATATTTAGCCTAACTTTTTCCTACTCAAAAAAAAAAAAATGTTGCCACATGTTATGTCACATGTTGTATTCATCTCAAGAGTAGGGATTTAAACCCTATAGTAGGGGGTGTTCAAACCCTATAGATGGTGTAGGAAAAAAAGGTTGTTGTCACACATTATAGTGTTGCCATATACGAAAAAGTAATATAAAGGACTTGAGCTGTAAACCCTATAGTAGGGGTGTCCAAACCCGAATCACAATTTCGGTTAATCTAAACCATGAATCGTAATTGAACTATTAATATCGGTTAACCATAGTTCGGTTAACCATTTTTGGTTCGATTTTTCTAGTTAACCAATAATCGTTTATGTAATTTTATCTTAAATAATTAGAATTAAAATGATAAATTTTCAATAATAACGTGATCGAGCCTAACTTTTACTTTAAATTTTGTACTTGTATCGTATTGTTTTGTTTGTTGTAACCAAATATGGAGAGTATGTACTATTATTTGTCTGAAATTAAGTGCAAGAATTCTTTTTTTCCATTAAATTTAATAAATAGGTCTCATATCAATGAGAAATGAAAAGGTAGTGTATAAATTATTAAAATTGGAGACGAAAAGGTACAAATTAGACCTAATATTTAGAAAAATAATAACATATTTTTTTTCTTTTTAACAAGACTTGGACTCCAAGCATATAGTTTTTTATGTATATTTTCTAATATAATAAATTATTTATAGAATATATTATATATTTTACTATACATTAATATACTTTTATATGAATCCGCGTTCTACGTACATTTGATTATTCGAATAAATTACTTTCAATTTTGTGATAAATATTATAATAATACCAATTTGTACATGAAATATTCAAGCTATAGATAGAATTATATAAATAGAATTAATATAGATCTGAGCCTTATGATAAATTTTGTTGTTTTCATTTGTTATATAGTTTTGCTGAGATTTCTCCCAATAAAATACACAAAATTATCGTCATTACCTATACATGGTACATGTGTTCAACACTTCAACTAGTTCTATACTTAGATATATGTACTCTTGTTGGATGTCATGCTTAGGATGAGAAGAGTTGATATTATTTATGGTTACTCGATCATAATAAGAACTTATAAAAATGGAGTTTATCCAGCCAAACATAGCGAATAACTCCATATTTGGATTGGACTTGTGGCAATGAAATACAATTGGTGTTAGTGTTATTAATAGTAGCTTAAAAAAGACAGGCGCCAAATCAGGATATACATGGCTACTCATGAGTCGTATTCCTCCTTATTATAAAATTTTCTCCATTTTTAACCTTTTATCACCCTCAATGAATTTCTTTTCTTCTTGATTTCTTCCTTCTTCGATCTTCAAACAAGAAGCCTTCTAATCAATCCACATCCTCTTTTCCTTTAATTTGGATTGGTGTTGTGCATGCAATGCCATTATGTCATGGTTTGGTAGATCACAACCACGTCATTTTAGCCTCCTCCCCCTCCTCATTTCCCTCTCCATCGTCTTCTTCCTCGCCTTCTTCTCCTTCTATTCGGGCCACCATTCCCGTAGCCTCCTCCAATCCGAGAAATTTACAGGTTTTTCTTCTTCTTTCGGTTTGTCCGTTTGTTTGATTTTCATACATATTTTCTCTTTGAGAAATCTGTGATTTTCCAAAAGATGGATGAAAAAAATGAAAAAATAAATTATTGAAGCATTTTGTTATCTTATCAACATTACCATCCAATCTCATTCTACCATCGTCAACAAAAAGTACATAAAAAAATGTACATTTGCTACACATATAATGATACCTTAAAAAATGTTGTTTTCAATTTTTCATACGTGAGCAATTCTTTTTTTATTCATTTTACATTTTAACAAGGGTCATACAAGGTAACAAGAATGGAAATCAGATTTCTGATATAATAATAACTTTAGTGGGTTAATTTAAATATGTGGTTAATTAATTAGATGTAAACAAGATCAATGGAGATCGAAGATGGATTGGCGAGGAGGCATCAACGAGAAATTCAACAATGTTGTTGGCAAAAGATCGGACCCACAGAAAAGACCCCTCCAATCACTTCAATTACTACAACGGCGGCTGGGCCCTCACCGATACCCATTACTGGAAAGTAAGTTTTCTCTTAATTGCATTTTTCACCACACAAGTTTAAAAGTTTCAAATTTCACCACTTTCTTAATAAGAAATCTAACCATTTCCAAATGATTGTATTGAATTTTACAGTCTGCAACATACAGTGCGCTTCCACTCTTTGTAATAGCAGTAATTTGGTTCATACTATTTGGCCTTACACTCTTCATCACCTGCATTTGGTACTGCTGTTGTCAAAAGAACTCATCACACACCTTCTCTCAAGCTTGCTTCAAACTCTCCCTTTTCCTCTTCGTCTTCTTCACCTTCACATCAATGTAATTGATTTTATATTTCTCCTTAATTTCATACCACAAATACTAGATTATGTTCTTATTATTCATACCATAGTTTTTATGTTATATATACATGAGTTTGCAGTGTTGGGTGTATCTTTCTCTACGTTGCCCAAGGTAAATTCCACTCCAGCACTAAAAACACCCTGAATTACGTAGTTAGCGTGGCAGACGAGACTTCAAAGAACCTCACGGCGGTGTCTACTTACCTTGATTCGGCCAAGAGGATCGGGATTCCGGGGATGCCTCTGCCGGGAGATATTCAGCCGAAAATCCTCGACATTCAAAAGAAGGCGGATTCTGCCTCCAGGGATATTGCTCAACAAACTCACCGTAACGATAAGAGGATTAGAAAGATTGTCAACTTAGTGTAAGTAAGATTTCCTATATTACATAAGGTCCCTTTATATGTATGTATGTTTAAGTAAATATTTCTAATTTATATGTATTGTGTTGCAATGCAGCCGGGATACACTAATCGGGGTTGCGACCGTCATGTTTCTTCTTGCATTAGCCGGGTTTCGTAAGCCTTGTTTCATGGATTCATTTGATGAGTATTTTGTTGTTTCTTTTATCCTATTTTCATGTGGTTTTGGTTTGACTTTTGTTTGCAGTGTTCTCTCTTTGTGAAGCACAATGTCTTTTGTACATGTAAGTTTGTGATTACACATGTTCATGATCAAATGCTAATGCTAATATGCTATTTAATTGCTAATTCAACTATTTCTTTATGGGGTTTCTAATGATTAATTGGCACCCCTTGAACTAATCAAGTGATCAACTTAAGATTAATTGTCATAAACATACCCGGTGCTCGACTGACTCTTGTGTAAGTGCAGTACCAAGAGGTATCAAGTTTGAGTCCCCTCGATAGTGATTCTTGGGTATTCACCCCAAGAGGCGAGAGCCTTCCGTTCAAAGAAATGGACTTCTAGGCAGGGGCGGATCCAGGATTATTTGAAAGGGGCAGACTTTGAACAAATTAATATTATCGGCTCTTTAGGTAAAACTTATCCTTCCTCCGGCCCGATGTGGGGGCGGCCGCCCCCGCTAAATCCGCCCATGCTTCCAGGTACAGGGCTAGTAAGCCCAACCGACATGAAATTAGGAGTACAAGTGTCCTGGCACATATGAAAAAACAAACTTATGATTGTCATGTGGATATTATTATTATTATGCCATTTTCTGTTGCTTACCAAATTCCTTGCTCAGCTTGGCCATTCTAGGTTGGATATTGATTACTGCCTCATTGATCATGTCTGGAGTCTTCCTCCTCCTACACAAGTAAAGTTATACTCAATTTCAACCTTAAACACCCTAGGATAAACAATAACTCTAGGGTAATATTGCATTTGCTTACTTCTTCAGTGTGGTGGGAGACACGTGCGTAGCAATGGACGAGTGGGTGCGAAACCCGACGGCGAACACGACGCTGGACGCTATCCTGCCGTGCGTGGACAAAGCCAAGGCTCAGGAAATTCTGCTCAAGTCCAAAAACATAAACCAGCAGCTCGTTTCGGTTCTCGACACCGCTATCTCCACCGCCTTGAACATCGACGTCCCTCCGGTAGTGGGCCCGCCTCTCTACTATAACCAGTCCGGGCCCAAGGTCCCACTTCTCTGCACTCCTTACAATCCCGACCTCACCGATCGTGCTTGCGCCCCCGGAGAAGTCGACTCCTCTAAGGCAACTCAGGTAATAAAATCTTTCTACATTTACAACTTCGATGCAAAATTAATAACAGAAATGTGATGGCAGGTGTGGAAGAATTTTATGTGCAAGGTAGGCGCTGATAACACAACGTGCATCACAACGGGTCGCTTGACTCCGGCCTACTACGAACAGGGAATCAACACCGCAAACGTTAGCTACGGCCTCTACACGTACACACCGTTCCTCGTAGAGCTGGCGGATTGCACGTTCGTGAGGAGAACGTTTGAGGACATCTGCAAAATCTACTGCTTGGGCCTCCGAAAGTATACCAAGTGGGTCTACTTAGGCCTCAGTGTTGTCTCATTTTCCGGGATGTTTTCTTTGTTATCCTGGTTGCTCTACACGCGGGAAAAAGGGCACCGTGGCACTAGATCATAGCTAGCTCGATCTTCATAAGATCCGATAATTATGTGTCATTTGATATATATGTTAATAGTAAAATTGGATGATGCATCTCGTTTTAGCAAGTTATCAAGTAAATGTTATTGTTTTTGTCGGAAATATTTAACAAAACTGCACAAAAAAATGGAATCCATCAAAAATTACCATAAGAAAAACTAACCATCGTCGATTTTTCGCAGAAGAACTTCTACATCACCCTTCTCCTCTAAAAAATTTCTTGATGAAGGCTTGATACATAACTTGAAAATGTGATGCAACCTGGCTTCAGCGCTAGGCTCTAGCTATTGAAAACACAAAAACAAGACAAGCATTCATACAACTATTTAGGTACACTGCTGTTGAACTCAAAATGAGTTGAAATGGTGCTAGTTATGAATCACTAAAAAAAACATGCCCTTTGATTAAGAAAAGAGTGTTGATCAAAAAAATTATTCTTTGGAACTTCAAAAGAATGTCAACTAAGTTTCAAAGTCATTTAAGTTTTAACATATCCCATCACTTTGTTTCAGAAGAGTTCACTCGGTACTTCAACTTCAACCATGAGCACAAGATAAAATTTAGTTACCATCCTAAAACTGGCTTTAACTTAGTGCTCAACTATCTGCTCTAATCAAAGAAAAAGGAAACTAAACAAAGTCGGTACCCTGACTTCTTAATAATTGCAAAGCTTTAAGCCTAAACTCTATTTTGTATCTACGCAAGATTGAACTTATTTATTGTAACTTAAAACCACTGTCATTGTTTTTTACATTTCCTAGAAAATGTAAAAAACAAGGATAGTGCTCATCTTTGGGTTGTACATACATTTACAATACACATCATACGTTAACTATTTGACATAGACTCCAATTGACCAAGTTGAAAGATAAAATTTAACCTATATTATAACCTTTCGAAATCGAACAACACGATAGAGCCGTCTCCTCAGATGGAAACATAATCTATTTAAATCAATTACAGAACTTAGAATAAATCGATCAAAACGGAGGCCAAGTACATCACTACTTTGCTAGTAAAATATAAGGAAATAGCATTGAAAAGAAAATCCCCAATTATGAGTAACATCTCTCAATAAGACCCACATAATCATACACAAGTATGACAATTTGAACTTCTTAAGTTAACAATATTGACTTTTAAAATCAAGTCAAATAAACTTCACCTTGGATCAGGAACTTTCTCCACTTTATGAAGCAAATTACATGAAGCAAATTACATAATGCCCCAATTATGTTGTTCTTTTTGAAATCAAGTCAAATTCATCTGCAATTCTAAATTTTTACAGCCCTGCTGACCTCTAAGGTTTCAAGAGCACTATAAGACAGCCCTAAAGTTTGAGGACTTCTATAAGATGATTCTTAAAGAATGAACATTATGGAACGACACAAAAAGGTTGAGGACCGAGCATGCAAGACATTTTTAGAGGTTATGAACTTTGTTAGGATAAAATAAAGGTTAAGGCTCACTATGGGAATAACTACTAAAGGTTGAGGGCCAAAATGAAAGATGCAATTTACCAATTCGAAATCAAAACGCATATCTTACTAATGCCACGGAAAATATCCCATAAGACACGCGTCAATAGCACAATGCAAGCAAGTATGCATGAACTGGAAAATGCTCGCCTTTAATTTACGACTTTAAAGATACCATAATGATAAAGGACTGAAAAAGAAAGACTGCCACAGACACCATAAATGTTATGTGCAGCAGGGAAAACGCACGGCTATAACCTTTTTCCCTAATACAGTTCATCTCTATCTTTTCGATCATCTCTATCCTCTCTCTAATGTCTATATAAATTGAAATTTACAGTCTAAGAAAACACAAAGAAAGAGAGTAAGAAGAAAGAGGAACAAATAGTCTTGAAAATCTAGAGAATCAAAAGAGAGAGTAAAAAAAAAAGAACAATGGATTCACTAGCACCATTTCAACTCACCTTGAGTTCACCAGCAGTGCACATAAATCGTTGCTTCAATGCTTTTCTTGCGTTTGTGTTTTCAATAGAAAGCATAGAAGCCAGGTTGCATCACATTCTCAACTACGTATCCAGCCTCCAACAAGATATTCTCATGAGGAAGGGTGATGTAGATGAAGTTCTTCTGCAAAAAATCATGATAGGTGATGGTAAGTTTCATAATATTTCTCTAGAAATATGAAAAAGGTTTAACTTAACAAATTTCTAATGTGTGTTTTTCTATGATCATTTTCGATGACCTCTTTTAACTCCAACCATACTTTTGTTGATTAATTTTGCTGATACACAGGCATTACAGCCTTGCTTCGTATTGCCGAAAGCATAACAAGAGATATACAATCAAGATCCAGACAATTCGCCGGTGAGACTGGGCTAGACTTCCAATATTCAAAACAATTGGAAATGGGTCTTGGTTCTTACCAACAAGAATCCAGCATAAACCATTTAGTGGAACAATCAAAGGTAAACATTCAATTAAGCGGTTAAATGGTCCATATTCATTAATACTTTCCAATAGTTCATTTATTTTTTAAAAAAAATTTGTGATCGATGTTAATGATTTTCTCTTTACTCAATGATGTTTTTGTGACTTGCTTATTTTTGAGTGATTTCAAGATGTCCATGGAAAATAGTGGCGGAAATCTGTTTCAACACAATCTATCTTCTATTCAGCAAACAAGAGGCCGATATCCTACAGGAGAATTAAGGACATCATCATTCCCTCCTATGAACATAAATCTAGGAGAGGGTCTGACAAATGTTGCAGGTGGATCAAGCAAGTTATTCATTCCTTTGGAAACATACGCACAAGCCAAGCCAGTGAACTTAGTAGCTTCTGTTGGAACTAACATCAACTATGCTCAATTAGCTAATCAACCTAAACCACAACAGAACATCCAGACACAACAAAGAAAAGTGTGGACCAAACACCTCCAAGTTAAATTCAAAAATGCGGTACAAATGCTCGGAGGACCCAAATGTAAGTCTCAAAACTTGTTATACACTTGATTTCAATACGGGACATGCATCAAGATCATTCTTTGATTTATGTTCATATTAATAATCTTAGGGAAAACTGTTGAGAGAAAAGAACCAAGATACTATTAATGAAATAGCTAGGATGCCTAACTATGAAATTTCATTTTGGGCTCTTAAGAGATTTTAAACTAAAACTGTTTTATGGGCTTTGTGGTTTACTTTTAACACTTTGTACTGCATCTAATATTGAAATTACTGGATATATATGCAGTGGCTACTGCAAAACAGATTTTGAGGGTGCTGAAGGATGAGAAACTGACTGTTGGTCAAGTTAGGAGCTATTTCCAGGTCAGTTGAACCAATTAAGTATTTTCTAATGCACCATAAATCATATGTCTACAAACTTATCCTTCGGTCATATTATCTAAGTCTGCTCTAGAAATAGGCTACAATTATCTAATATTTCCTCTCGTTTTCACTCTTTGGCATGACACTTACAGAGTTACCGCTACAAAGAGAAACAGACTACAGAAGCACTGAAGGCCTTCCATGACATGATATCGGCTCCTTAAGATTCAAGAAGACTGAATAATCTCTCATATCTGAGCAACATGTGCTAGCTTTAAGGAAATTTTGAGATGATATGTTGTCTTAAGCATTCCATCGTTCATTTGGTGACCATAGCTAAATCTTTTAGCATTCAGTAAAACTGTCTGCTTCACATCATATCTAGTTTTTTAAAGAAAATTCTCTACATTGCATCAATGTAATATGTATCTTCATCGAATATCCGCTTCATCACATGTTTATGAATGTCACATGATGCAGAAATGTTATATGGGAACTGCAATTTGTGCATATAGATACCATGAACACAATTGAAGCTTGAAACGCACTTTAATCCATGAAATCAACCTACTGATTCAATATATTGCAGAGGATTCTATAAATTTATGATTAAGGGGCAAACTGAAATCAGGAAAATAACAAATAAAACTCGTATACGCATGTGATTTGGCTAGCAATATAAAAATTGATACTAGTAAGTGTAAGGAAGTTCTAGCAAAGCAGTACAAGTACAATATGTAGAAAGATGATAAAATTGACATAGAAACCGAGGTAATAATTCAGGAGGTCTAATTCATCAGGAATTAATTCGAATTCAGAAGAAACATACATGAAACAAACCATTCAAATTGAAAGAGGGACAGAAAAAAGGCAAGTTTTGGGGAAAGATGTTGAGTACCATATGTGAAGATAGCAGTAGAAGCATGAAGAAGAAGGACGCGACTAGTCATGAGAAATCCTTGTGTATATATAAGTCCTCCTCTCGCAATTTCCTGATTCGATGCGACACCGTATCTTATTCGATCGAAGATTTTGTGAGAAAACGCATTGATGGAATGGGTCAAATTCAAGGGATGGTGAGGTTCAGAAGGAGAAACGTTATTATTAATAGCATTAGAAAATCAAATGTTTATAGATAAAGGCAAAGAAGAGAAAAAAAAAGAAAAAGAAAAAAAAAAGTTTGATTCATAGCCAAAATGGTTTATTTTATAGCTAAAAAAAAATATTGTCCAAATAAACTCGGTTTGATATTGTACCAAAAATTTGATGACATAATACATATACAGACACTTTAATTTTGACAAATTGAGTATCTGAACCATCACACCTCTTTGCTGATGTGGCTATTTACGTGAGAATCACTCTCTTATGAACGCGACTGACATGATAATTTTTTTTCTCTTTTACTATTGAACTAGTTGAATTCCCGTGCCATGCACGGATTTTGCTTAAAATATATTGCATAAATAAACTATTTTTCAAATTTACCTAATTTAAATAATATTTTAAAATTTGAAATTTGAAATGCCTAGATATTAGGAAGTTATTTCAATAATTCTAAGAACTAATTAATTTAAATACAATGGGCCCAAATTATTGATAAAATAATAATTCAAAAACACCAAAAAAATGACACATAGGCGAATTGAATATTAGGTTGACATGTGGCCAAAAGACTTCTTCTTTAGTATATAGATAGATTGAACACCTCTTTTTTTTTTCTCTTGAATCTTAGATTGAACAGTAATTCTTTTTTTTTTCTTTTTCTATTTTCTTTTTATTCTTGCGCTTCCTCCTTTGCAAATTGCATTCAAAAGTGTATTATAAGAGCAAGCTCAACAGCTTCTCCATAATTTTCTCCAAAATGGAGAACCAATTGCCATATTCTCCAAAAAAAATTCAGCCCAACTCCAACAGATTCTCTATTTTGGAGAACAAATACTTACATTTTTTTACCATATAAATTACAATAACTAATTATATATTATCTTACATAAGAAAATAAAATATTATAGAATCTTAAACTAATAAATGATAATTATTTGTTATTCGACTTTTAAGGAAAAAAATATTTTAAAATCTTAATTTAATAGATGATAATTTATTTGTTAATTTGACTTATCTTTACAACTATAAAAGTTCTCCCTCAAGCCAAATAAATGTACAACATTTATGTATTAATTTTTATCAAAATTAAAATACAATAAGTATTTTAAATATATTTGAAAGACATTATACACATATTTACAAATTGACTATTTATAACTTGAGATTCTTCTTTTAGAATAATAAATATAAATACTATATATGATTTTAAAACATATTACATATGAAGACATAATATCATTTTTCTTAAAAAAAAGACACAATATCATTACTGGCTATTTACAATTTTGTATATACGAGAATTGCACTAATTTGAATTTGAAAAAAAAGTTATAATATAAACCGGAAAAATTGGTAGTAGATTGATCAAATAAAATTAAAATAATACATGAAGTACTAACCAAGTTTAGATGAAAAAAATTATCAATTCTTAAATTGCAATGTAGTGTAAACCGATTAAATAATCAAATACCATGTAGTTTGTTTATGCATAATTTGCAATATTTTACTTTGTTTTAGTTATATGATTAGTTGTGCTTCATAATGCAATTCAATAAACTCTAAATTAGTACACTCAATTATATATTATAATTTCAAAAAACCTAGACTTTTAAAATAATAAGAAACATAAAATATAAGATTTGCCCCGTCCGTTAGCATTCTAGTAAGGAATAAAAATAATCTAGAATCTTAACCTAATAAATGAAAAAATATTTATTATTTGACTTATAAAGAATAAAAATATTCTAGAATCTAAATTTAGTAAATCATAAATTATTTGTTATTTGATTAATAAGGAAATATTCTAGAATCTTAAGGAATAAAAATATTTGTTATTTGACTTATAATGAAAAAAATATTCTAGAATCTTAATTTAATAATCTCACTTTTTGGTTGACTCTTTTTTATTTTTTATCCATTAAATTAGTAAATAAAAGAAAAAAGAAAAGGAAAATATATTGATTTGGAGATTTGGGATCACCCCAAATTTAGGGAAAGCTCAACTCATTTTGGAGAATTACTCCAAAATGGAGAATGGAATGGAGCATCTGTTAGGGCATTTTTTTTGTCAAAATTCTCCAAAAGCCCAATCCCCAAGAATTTGGGGAAGCTGTTGAGCTTGCTCTAAGCAGTTCGGATCCTCTACTTCATACACTCCCTACATGTGCCTACTCCACCAATAATATATCTACATGTGTCAATTCATTTAATAATTTTTAATTATAATTAAATTACAGGATTTATATGAAAAACAAAATTAAAACCAGTATTATTATCTTGTTTCTCTACAACAACAGTAGTGCCATCTTCTTCTTCGCGTCTCCTGCTCCTCCGTTGGCCACGTCACAAATCTCCTCCTCCATGACCTCCACCTCTCTAGCGCCTCTCCCTCTGCTTCCCTCTATTGCCTCTCCCTCCGCTCCAACTCCTTCTCCGGCTCCCTCCCCTCTCCAACCTCACCTCCCTCCAATCCCTAATCATCGCCTCCAATTTTGACTAAATATATAAAACTTGAGTTGGCTCAATTCAAACAAGGATGGATCTAGTTTCCTACCGATGTCATATTTACATAACTGCATATCTCCTAAACTTATATGCCCATCCTAAATTGAATAATTGAATATTACAGAGATATGTATATACCCATCCTGAAATTAGAACAATTTTGACTGAATTTATAAAACTAGAGTTGGCTCAATTCAAACAATGATTCGGACACACAGAATGTGGACTGTTCCTAGAGTGAATGATTAGGAAAAACTTGATTAATGCTCTTCTCATCTATTTTGATTGATTTGTTTGGGTTAAGAAAAAAGTTGGAGCAATGCAGATTTTCAATCTGTATAAGTTTCAAGGAGTCACTTAATGGAGTTTCCATAGGTCGGACATAATGGAGTTTCGAAAAGTCTTAAACTCTAATTTCCATAATCTAATTAGCATATTTTTCATAATTTAATTGGATTAAATAATAATTAAATAAATTAACATGTGGCCAGATGTGATTGGTGGAGCAGTCTTTGTAGCAGCTTTTGCATCATACCATCCCAATTCATTATAAGTGAATATATCTTGATCAATCCCTCTATCACCCATCTCCAAGGATAATCTCATCGCCAGATCCCACATCCAACCTCAGCTACACACAGCCAGGAGAGAATTGAAGGTGATCCGATCATGAGAAACTCCAAAATTAAGCATTGCATTGAATATATCCATAGTCCTCTCCACATGTACACCCCCCTTAGCACAAGCATCAATGACAGTATTTTAAATAGCCAAATTGGGCTTCAAGCCACTGATCTTCATCCGACTTTCCCCAATCTACCAAGTATACTAATCATTGAGCTAGCCACCTTACATCTCCCAATTTGCCTCATTTCCCTCTGAACGGCGAATTCGTAGCACTGGATAGCCTTGACGAACTCCCCTCGATTCCCTAGCTCCGCGTAATCGTCAGATCTACGGAGCTTGGAATCAAATCCTAGCAACAAACTTTCAAGGCCGGAATTGCAATTGGGTAGGCCGATCGCAAGATGGAGGGCCTCTTCGGCGTCAGAGGTGTGCTTGGTGGAAATTGAGGATTTGAGGCAATTCAAATAGAGCTTGGAAACGATTCGGGTGGATTTCTTGCTGGAAAATTCGGTGGAGAGGGGGGGGGGGGATTTGGCGGGGGAGAAGAAAGCGGCGGGATTGGCGACGGCAGCATAAACGGAGGGAGGCTGAGAGGAGGAGGCGTGGGACGACGATGAAGCTTTCTCCAGAGCACCATAGTTCATATCGTAGACGGTGAAGCTTTCTCCATCCGATTTAGATCCAAATCTTAGATCTAGATCTAAGATCCCAAATTTTCTCTCTCCCAAAATTGTTTATGTAACAAAAAATAAAGGGAAAATTCAAAATATTTATTAAAACATAAATGAGAAAAAAAAGAAGCAATAATTTTTTTAAAAAAATTAACGCTTAGGTGGCATTTAAATGGTAGTGATGTGGCACTCCATTTTGTCATATAAGCGCGAGTGTAAAACACTTAACAAATCTGAATCGCATGAGTGTTTAATAGGTCCCAATCTGATCGCATAAGTGTTTAATAGGTCCCAATCTGATCGCATAAGTGTTCAATCGAAGTCTAAAGTCACTTTCTCCTCCTTTTTCTCCATTCTCTACCACACTTCTCCTCTTTTTAATGAATTTGATACATTGTAGTTTATATATTGTAACTAGAACTTTTTGGTTGGTGAGCAACTTAGGATGATATTTTGAGTATTTTGTGCAAATCAAAATATTAGAGTTGAGTTGAAGAAATCAAAAACTACAAGAAGAATTCAAAGTCAGGAGCTGAAGAAGTGTTCGATGTTGAAGACCTGCGACTGCGGGGAAGAAAACAGCGAATATACCTCTTCCTTTGTCTCTATCACTCTTCTCCTATTTTACTAACTTTTCAATACAACAAATTTTATCCGCTATCTATCACTCGCATCCTCCTAACTTCATCCAGTACTCTTCTCCTCCTTTATTATCTTCTCAATACAACAAATTTTCTCTATCCTCTATCACTCCCCTCCTCCTCCAACTTCCTCCAGATTTGACAGATCACCAACAATGGCTACTTCCAAGAGACACAAAACAAGCAAAAGGAGAAAGAAGTACAGTAAATCAATTACATGGAATCATTCATATTATAGTTCTAGGTCGGGTATGAGCTCTAGCTATATAGGTTGGTGTGAGTGATTCTTAAAATTACTCATCCAAAATCTTTAGAGTCAAACATCATCGAACCAAAATCGCTTCTGCAATGCATCCACGAGACCCAATACGCAGTCAAAGACAAGATTCGGGCGATCTCGCATCCATTCGAAGAAATAACATAAATATTGAGATTATATAATAAAGACTAAGTCATATGTCAAGTGGATTATCATGGCCTAGAGCGTCTCGAGCTGACCGAAATCGGGTCCGAGCCTAAGCAGGGTTACGCCATTTCTACTTTAGGATTTGGTTTAATATTTTAAAATCAAAACCTATAGTTTTGGCTTAGTTTAATAAGTCTTGTTTTGACATTTATAATTGACTTGATAATTATAAAACTTTCGATGAGTAATGAGATTTGGATAAAACAAATTTAGGGTTTTTGGGAAATTTTGGTTTGTGAATTCGAATTTAAGGGTATTTGTGTTGGTATTTTCTTAATTTTTAGAGTTTGTTTGATATGTACCAAACTTTTGATTGGTTGAGAAAAGAGTCTTTAAAGTCAAACATGGCTCATATAGGCTTGTCTGGTTGCGGCTTTGGTGTGGCTCGAGTTAGAAAAATCTCAGGGAAGCATTACACGATGACTTGCGGCGAACGATGACTTTGTTGGGATCGGGTCATCCACCTTGTTGGGCCACACGCACACATACATCCACAATAGTATGATATTGTCCTCTTTAGGCCTAGCCCACGTGGATTTATTTTTGGGCTCCTTCCCAAAAGGCCTCATACTAATGGAGTGTGCTTTCACTTTATAAAGAGAGCTCTTCACTTCCTTATTCTTTCCATGTGGGACTTGAATTGCCTATTCAAACAATCCTCCCCTCAAACTAAGGACCATATAACTCATGGTCTCCCCTTCAGCGAAATCATCTTGCATCGTTGCTATCTATTACACACAGAACTCGCTTGCCTAACCATCCACATTGTTAGGAAGACTTTTGTCACAAGGCTACAACATCGTAGCACAGATCTTCCATCTTGTACTGCCGCTACCACTACGGAATATGCCACCTGACCAACACAATATCAAGTGGACTTTCGATACAAGATACCACAGATCTTCAATCGTGAGGTCACATTGAGGGTCTCCCACACAACACTACCAAAGACTTGCACCCACGCCATCGAGTTACACTCTACACCCGCGTGTTCCAACACCAAGTCACATTGGGTTCCGTGTTTTTATCCCAACCGAACCATTGGCTCTGATACCAATTATTGGGCCCGAGTCACCCACCTTATTGGACCACACACACACACACAGCTCCACAATAGTATGATATTATCCGCTTTGGGCCTAGCCCACACAGATTTATCTTTGGGCTCCTTCACAAAAGACCTCATACTAATGGGGGTGTCTTTTTTTTAAAAGGCCTTCACAAAAGGCCTCTATCTTTGGACTCCTTCACACTCTCTTGTCTTTTTTTTTTTTCAATTTTTAATTGCAGGATTCGAGTCGGTGAGAGAACAAGATGAACAACCCCACTGACATTCTCATTTCTTGTGTCAAGGACCATTCTCTGTCAAACCACTCACATTTTTTCACCAATCAAGCACAAATGAAATAAGATTTGAAATGTCAAGGTGGGACAAAAGATTTGATAAAACAAAAAATCATGAATAGTGTGTGTCGGATATGCTTCTCAATTTAAAATCTTTATACTGATGTATCTATTTGACTTAAAAGTTGTGTTTTATAACTGCATAAAAATAATTAGATTTATGTTTTAATGATTCGTTAATTGACATATTTATCTATCTTTTAACTAGTTAAATGGAAATCCTTGATTTTACTCACATAATTGAAACATTGGAGGAATTGAGGGTTGTTGGAGATAGTATTTAGTTAGCTAAAATTACTCCTGAAAAGCAATTTACAAGCCTTCAAATAGGGCTGTAAATTTCTTAGAAAACACATGCAAAAAATACTTTTCTTCTTCATCCCAATTTCTGCAATTCTTTGTTCTTATGTTCTGATTTTTCCAAGATCTTCAAACATGAGATCACTCCTTGCACGTAAAAATAGGTTTGTTAATTGTCGTGTAAGATCTCTAATGTATTTGCATTATATATTGTATTAAGATATAGTGTACAAGCCTAGTTGGGTTCCATCCTAAATTCAATTGACTATAGAAGGAGTAATCCAATGGTATTTATAATTATTATGCTTAATGATAAATCCAAGTATTAGTTCTTAGGTGACATAGGATATGGTATAGCACTATGTAAATATCCTAGGTAGACCAATAAATCAAGAACCGGGTTCAAGTCTATTTTATAAGCTTGTTTGATAGCTGAACCGGGCTTGTATGCCACCTCGGGTCATTCCGATTTGGAGGCAACAAACCGGGTTCGCCATTTGAGCTGGCTTTTGCTACTTAACTTGATCCGAGCCCAATACCGACTTTGGCCCAAATTGACGAGGCCAACCCAATATCCAAATCTGAAGCTCGCCTTTAGTTGGAACGCAGCGTTTTGATTGAGGAGCTTGGAAGCTTCGAGATCGAGCTATTTAAGCTCGTATTTGTGCTTTCGGAGCTCATTCGCCGCATTGCTCAAAGCCTAGATCTCAGAGTGAAAGAGAGAGAGAAAGAGAGGAGAAGAGAGAGCTCGTCGCCGGAGGTCGAAGAAGGTGATCGGAGAGGCGATCCCTGTACCGGAGAAGACGTTGAAGACTCTCGTCGAAGCTTCTACTTGAAGCTTTGCCAGCCTCTGGGGGACCGAAACCCTAGATCTTCTTCCTTTGCTTTTCTTCTTGTTGTCTCTGTTGTGTATCTATGTTTGGAACTACTTGATCCTTGGTTTACCGTTTGTTTGCATTTGTGTAACCATCCTTAAAAGCCTTGATAGTGGATTGGGAAGGGTCTCCCCACTGAGACTCCGCGAACGTAGGTTTTAACACCGAACCGCGTAACCATTCTGGTTCCACTTGTTCTTTGCTTTCTGTTTGATCTTGTATGTTTGAGTACGTTTCGATTACTATATCTGTTTGATCTAGTTTTACAATAATGACTTATTTCTCTTTAGATTTCTGATGTGGGATGTGTATTGGCTATTGCAATACTCCCCCGCAAGTGCAACTAGGTGGTATTCGCTATTGCAATACTCCCCCGCAAGTGCAACTAGGTGATAGGAAGACCATAGGTTATGAAGTAATCATCCATAGGTTATCGAAGATATACTTGTTCCTAGCTTGTCAATAAAAATTGATCACGGTGGACAAAGAACATCTTCAAGACAGAAAAAATAAAATGCCAAATTGACTATTGACAAAGAGTAATAAATTGATTGAGCTGGCCTTGTTTCACTTTGCATACAAAAGTCTTTTCTACCCAAAAATTACTTTTAATGCTCTTGAAATCCGTGCAACTCTCTCTACTTTTTACGTTTTTCAAGACACTAAAAATCACTTTTCACATAAAAATCCCTTTACACTCAAAGTGAAACAGGATTGATTAAGACATTAAAGTACAAGTCAAATTTCGTGACTATGGCAATTAAGTTGGAAAGCTCCAAGCAGCAGAGTACTAAATTCATTCAAAAGTTGGGACATGAAGTAGGCCCGTGAATAAGTCCAATAGCGCAGCCCATCATATATAGGCCCACTATCGGGCTTTACTTATTATCTCAAGTAAGAGATGGGAAAAAAACTACTGTAATACTTTTCAGGATTAGGCATGATAAGCGTGAAAACATGCATCAGATTTAACTGAACGGGTTGCAATAGTATAGGCATGGGTGCATTAGCACAAAAAGCACAATTATTTATAGAAAGAGGTCTTGTGTTCGATTTTTTTTCCATGTGCAAAATTCTTTTGAACTAGCCATAGGCATGAACCGCACATGAATTAGGGCCTGTTTGGAGCGCGTATTATAATGTAAGAGATTGTATTATAATGCAAGATTTAATGCAAAATCGCGTTAAATCTTGCATTATAATGCAAACTTTTACATTATAATGCGCGATCCAAACAAACCCTTAGTCCTTCATCCATATGGACCGGAGACATCCTAAACTTAGGGGGGAAAACGTACACATGCATCAGATTTTATAATTAAAATGCATGCAATTAAATTATTTTTAGTAGTATAATATAAATCGTTGGATTCTCATTCAACCAAAAAAAAATCGTTGGATTCTCAATTTCTAGTTTTGAATAAATCGTTGGAGATTTACAAACCTCATAATTTTTTCTTTTTATCTTTCTATATCATTCCGAGTAATTAAACGTGTAAACATCTAGCTAGCCTCCACAAGTACGGCGCAACGTAGCATGTAAAGTGTAGTTTCCACCAAGTTGAGCACGTACGTAGTGTATAGTTAGTGCAAATAAAAAGTTGATCAATAGTTTGAACTTTGAAAACTAATTGGTTTCTAGAGTACGTTAATAAATTCTTCGATCAAAATAAAGGCATTCACAACTTGAGCATGGCTAGCTAGTCGTTCAATTGAATTTGGAAGACAAATACCCATGCCAGTATATTATTAAGCCACGTATCTAGTTAGGTACCAATCAATTTTTTATAGTAACTTTCAAAATATCTATATGTTTGATATTATATCATTTTTAAGGAGCCCACACAAAATGAACTCCTAGCCAATACTTCAAATTTCAATATATATCAATATATGCCTCACACGAAGCCTACGCGTTCAGTTTTTTTTTTCCATATTCGTTAACCGTAACTACATATTTGAAAAATGATATATTAACATAACAATGAGATGATGAATGAACCATAAAAAAAATGGGGCTCTTATGAAAAAAATTAAAAAAGTAAATGTCTTTTGCAGTGAGAAATGGGCAAGAAGGTCATTCTAACCGAATATAAGAATCAGTCGGGCCATGGACCTCTTCGATTTATATAAAATGGAGGGAAAATGAATTAAAAGAACATCAAACTTTTGACCGTTGACTCTGAATCGATTGAGCTTCTAATTGTATGGAGTATGGACCAGTTATTGTGGGCCTAAACTCATCAGTTGCCGACTTGCCGGACAATCCAAAAACCTTGTGAAAAGGTCGGCTCGGCATTTTTTTTTCAATCTATAAAAAATTGCTTTAATGATAATATGTGAAATAGATTATACATCTACATTATACTAGAATTATTGTTAATGACCCATACTTTATACATGTTACACTATTAAGAACATATTTTTATATGTATAATAATTTTATTTTTATGTAAGAAAAAGATTATTAATTAATCATAAAAAATGAATTTATTGTTTATCTTTTAGGATTTAGTTTCTAAAACTAATATTTTTTATAATATATTTTTAAGACATTATAGAATAATAGTTGTAAAATATGGTAAAAAAGTTACAGTTTGATTAGGAGTAGACTCGGTGTAAATAATATTAGTAACTGGTAAGCTTTCTTTCAGTATACCTTGATTTTTAAGTAATTTTAATATATTTTGTGCACTATTTTCTTGTGCTAGTAATATGAAATGATATAAGAGAAAGATACCACTTTGCATAACTTTTTATTTTCTTTTTTGGTCGAAATGTTGCAAAACTTTTTATTAATATATATGATGCTTATATTTCTAGGCCATTGAGTTGATTTCATGCTAGTTATAGCGTATGTCACGTTTAGATATTTTTATACTCCTTATTATAGTAGGCAAATAGCTTTCAGAATCCGTAAGGATTTATAATCTTTGTTATCTTTTATTAATCACGAATAACGCTTGTAAACTTTAATCGATTTTTCTATCTTATGTTCTAAGGGTATAGAATAAGAATTCAAATTTAGAAAAATATCTTCAATTTAGTATTTAGAATCCTTTTTTAAAAAGGTTTTAGACTTTCTTATCTAAGGACAAATGTTAGAAAAATCGAACTTTAATTAATTATAGTGGAAAGTGGAAACACTTCTTTTATTTATTTATTTATTAGCTTCTCTACACAATACTTTTTATAGTGAAAAACACTTAGTTAACGAACTCAGTTAACTAAGTATGTAAAAAACTACTCAAGTTCTCACTTGGTCGGATTAAAAGTCATAACTTGCTTTATTAATCTTTTGAGTATGCTTACCAGAACAACCCGGAGTAACCCACCACCTCTCTGATATGTTAACACTCGTTTGAATCGAACAAGACCCTACTCTAAATAACAGAACCTATCCTAGGATCCAATTCGGGATTTTCCTTGGGAGGTTTCGGGAAGGAATTGGATGGCATGTAATAATATCGATTCATACAGAAAGTTCTCTATTGATTTAAACTAAACGTTGTACCTATGGGATAGGAATAGAGGAAGAGGAAAAGCCTAGCTGCTCCTTGCTAGAACTCCCAACGCTAAGGTGATTGGTATGGTAAGGCAAGCAACTTCTCTTTCCGAGGAAGAGGGCCTTCTCTTTCCGTCCGCTCTTCCCGAAGTGAACCAAATAAATGATTACTTGAGTCGGGGTTTTGAGCATAAAGATTCCACTGACCTGTAAAAAGCTGGCCTAACCCTTGAGGATGCGGTAATACGTCTAAGAAATTATTCCACCGAACGTATCCCCCTGGATCCGGGAATAGCGACATGAACTAAATGTCCTATCCAAGCCAAGGAACTTACTCCAAAAAGTCCTGACAAATGATGATTGAGGCAGGATTCCGCATAGGTCGGTAGCTTTGAAAAGAAAGATTACCTATCTTTTCTTTCATCTCGGGAGAAATACGATCGGTTGGAGCCAACTCAAACCCCTCGGGTAAAATAAGAACAACTCCTACATTCAAACCCCCCTTCTTACCATTAGCAAGAACTTGTTTTAGTTGCACTTCTTTCTTTTTCAACTCTTGAACACTCTAGTTTTCTCTCAAAATAATGAAAAATAGAGTTCATACTATTCTAACCTAATTTGTAGGCTTAAATAGAAATGAAACTAGGGCTTAGAGAATATATTACTTCCAATTCGGTTATGGAAGATAATATATTGCTAATCCTTACAATATTATCCTAGGAATATAACAAATATTACAATAATAATACGTACTCCTTACGATTTAAGGTAGAATCGAGCCTTATCTGATCTTTGAGAAGATCCTATCCTAACTGAAATATTGTAATCCCGTGTGCAATCTTTCATCCGTCTTCAAGATTTTACAAGTTTGCCTTCACTCCATGTCGGCGATGTCATGAATATTTTGCACATGTTTGATGTTGGCCACTTCACTTGCATTTGGAACCATCGAAATTAAATCAAAGTTGAGCTTTCTAACAGATATACATATGCCCATGCTTTGTTACGGTAATATCTGACCTAGGAGTTATTGTTAGTAATTAATTAATTAGTGTAAACTTTTTAAATAGAGTTTTATAAACTCTATTGGGTTTTCATTTGAGTTTTCTTTTCGGTTCTTTCCCATGTCGACTTTATTGAACCGTTGTGGCAGCATTATAAATACCTTATATTGTATTTCAGAGATTAATCAAGAAAGAAAGAAAATATTAAAACCCTAATCTCCTTCTTCTCTCTATCGTCTATCTCTTCTCTTCTTTGGCTTCAGCCTTTCACCTTCCCCTTCCTACAGATTGGCTCAATAGTTTGGTACAGGCTGTTATAGTTTGTATCAATTGGTGCTTTCATTGAGCCGATAGGGAGTAAAGTTGCATGGATTCGCTCACGTCCTGTTGTCATTGATCCTAGTATACGTTGCTTCAACAGTTCATGATTTCTCCTCCTGATTTCTGACTTGAGGACAAGACGATAGTCAACTGGGAGAATTGTTACGGTAATATCTGACCTAGGAGTTATTGTTAGTAATTAATTAATCAGTGTAAACTTTTTAAATAGAGTTTTATAAACTCCTTCATGGGCTTTCTTTTCGGTTCTTTCCCATGTCGTTTTTATTAAACTGCTAGGGAAGTATTATAAATACCTTATATTGTATTTTAGAGATTAATTAATCAAGAAAGAAAATATTGAAACCCTAATCTCCTTCTTCTCTCTATCGTTTGTCTCTTCTCTTCTCTGGCTTCAACCTTTCACCTTCCCCTTCCTACAGATTGACTCGATAGTTTGGTACAGGCTGTTATAGTTTGTATCATGCTCATACATGATGTTCAGTATTTTTGGATATCAATATCAAGCAATATCTTTTAATTTCATCTTGATATCAAATAATCCCCTCCATTTTATTTACTATTTTTTTCTAGCGGTATCATTGATATCTCAACCATCTCCTTCTCTTCTATCTCGCTTCTCACTCCCCAACCACATCGTCCACCTAATCGTTTAGATTCAACTACATCCCAACAATCAATCAACACCTAATCCAACATTGTCTAAGCAAGATATAATGTAGTTTGTATAGTGTAACTAGGACTTTTTAAGATTATTTATAGTGTTTTAGGATGTTATAATTAGTATGATGTGAAAGTCAAAGTCATGAGCTTAATAAAAGAAATCAAGACTTATAAGGATGTTTCAAGACAATACTAGACTTGAAGTGTTGAATTGAGTTGTTGTTTCGATACCTTTATGTTACAAAACTTCGTTTAGGAGCTAAGATGGTTGTTTGGAACTCATTTTGGTATCATTGAAAAGCTAACTTGAAGAACTATAATTCATATTTTACTCCGAGTCAATTTTCCCAATCTAAGAGGGTTAAAATAACCTCTGAAAGTGTCGTCAGACTGTTGTCAACACAAGAACCGCGACCGCGGTTCCAAAACCGCGATCGTTGTGACATATGATGCGACCGCAATTGTGTCGACATTAGCGCAAGAAGACCTTCCAAGTTATCTTATATGTTTCCTTATTTTTATTTAGCTTTTCAGTTTTATTCCGTGTTCTTAGTTTTATAAGACTCTTGTTTTATAGTTTTATCTATCATCATATTTTTCATTGTAGTTTTAAAGAAACCCTAAAGAGATATGCAATGCCTATGGAGCACTAAAACTCTACTGTTTCATTCATAGGTGGAAGCTTTTGAACTAAATCTCTATTATTCTAAGTATTGTTTCTTTGATTATATCAATTTCTCTTGCGCTTAATTATCATTGAATGTTATTGATTTCTCTTAGCTTGATCAACTAATTGAGATTATTGATTATGTTCTACTACTAGGATTTAGATTTTCTTGTTGAAAAGCTTCATCTTTGGTAGCAAACTCATTGTCTTAGAACTCGTTGGACTAAGACAATTGAGAAAGGGAATTAATTGCATGTGAATGTTTAACTTGTTGTTTTGTGTTGCATGTATCCTGAATCATCCTTGTTCTTAATGCTAATATTAAATTGATTTATGATCGTTTCATGATTGTTTGATATTAAGTTTTTGCAAGGTTCGTTTACTTGTTAATTACATAATATTAGGATAGGAATAATGAAAGGATATGAAATAAGTGATTAAGAATCAATGATCAATGAACTTAAATCAAAAGTGGATACTTGTGAATGGAACTCTTTCTCTACTTAATTCATAAAACCTTGTTTAATTACTTGTTTGTTTATTGATTTGATTTTAGATTTAGAATTAAAACAACCAAAATCCCCATTTTTACATCCTTATTTGGTAAAAAGATTAGCTTGGAAATACGAGATTCCTTTGGGCTTGACCTTGACTTACTAGCTATACTTAGTTAAGTAATATGGATTTTTTTGATAAGGCACAATGACTTTAAGCCTATCAATATCCTATATTTGGCAATGTTCGAGCATCGTGAAAATCTGATGACGTCCCAACATTGGTGAAATTGCTTCCTCCTCACCAGACCCGATGTTGAACGAGCGTCCTACTCACTCTTCTATCACCTTAGCGTCTTCAAGAATCCAATTGACCACAGGAACGATTGTCAATGGAATGTGGGAATTGGATGTCGGATAACACTTTGCCTAACTCATTCCTCTCTTCTTATTTGGTGCTATTGTTCAATATTTTTACCCTGAATTAATTTGAGGATTGGAAATGCATATTCGAACTATTTCAGGTATTGTATAAATTAGTTTGTTTATATCCAAAAAATAGGATTGTTTTAATTAAATATTTAAAAATATTTAAGTCCATAAAATAAGAAATCAAAATTATGTTTTGATGAAACCCGAAATAACTGCTAGCTACGAGACAAGGAATGAGATTATTATATTCGAAAGTGCAAACACTTGCTTCTTTATTTATGATTTTCTCCCAATGACGATGTTACAAACCTACGAGGCCGATAAACAACTTTGAGAATTACACCTAGACCTCCTACGAAGTTCCGAGATCAAACTTAAATGGCGCGAGATTGACCCTAGGGCGAGGTAGATTTGGGTGTGTGGTGTAGAGAGCCTTGTGAGATTTTGTAGCGAGGTCTTTAGTGTGGGCGAGGTCTTTATATGACTTGAAGTCTTTTCGTGGACTTCTCCTGTCTGTAGCGAGGTCTTTTGACGATGTTTCTATCACGTCGATCTTTAACAAGCAAGAGAGTTCTTGAGTTCAAGAGGTTTTTCGACCCCTTCTTCCTACGAGGTTCTCCTCTATTTATAGAGAATTGGGGAGCCGAGTTTAGGCCAAGGTCCGATGTGGGATGCCCAGAATAGGGGTTTTTGATTGGTCCGGGGGTGAGGTCATTTGAGGATTGGTTCGGGGATGAGGCCGCTTGTGATTGGTTCGGGGATGAGGCCACTTGTGATTGGTTCGTGTGGGCGGGTGGGTTAGTAGAGTCGGTGGCGAGGTCTAGACCTCGTCCCGGAGATTTAGGAGACCTCGCGAGGGTATGAATGTGGGTCCCTGAGTCGCCCTTGGGAATCTCTCCGGGCCTACTTGTTCTTGGTACCCCGGGCCCACTTCTTATTTTACTGTTTTGGACATCATCACAACCCCATGGCCTGGGGATCTCGCTCCGAGGTCCACATGTCATAAGTTCCTTGGGGCCACGGGGTACGCGGAGGGGACTCCGCGAGGTTTTTCTTTTCGCGAGGTTCTTTCTTTGCGAGGCTTTGCACTTCTGGATTTCTCTCTTGCTCGTACCGGCGGGGTTTTCGGGGCCTGTCCTTCGTGGTTTTAGACTAATGGGCCGTCTAGGTGGGGTAGGCCCAATAAGCCTTTCGTGGGTGAGGGGAGGCCCAAACCTGCTCTTTATAAGGGCGTATCTCATACGCTTCCCCTTCATCTTCTCCTTCAACCTTTTCGCTTCCTTTATCTTTGTCTTCTCAGTCTCCTGCGAACGGTTTTTGAGACGGTCTCCGACGAACTTCCATCGTTTTCCAGCCGTATCACCGCTCCTTCCACGCCGATTCTAAACAAGTAAGTTCTCGACTCTCTTTTTCTCGCTTTTTGGTGTTTTTTGCTTCAGATTCCCTTCCTCCTGTTTTTTTTTTCGTGCTTCGGATGGGCGACGAGGTGTCGCCTGGCATTTCGCGCCGGTGTCACAGTGGCGGAACGACGGCGGTGAGGAGGCGTGTGTTTCTGTGTGTTCCCTGGCGTTTTTCCTGTTTCGTTTTTCATTTGTTTGCTGTTGGTTTTTTCTTTCTCCCCCCTTTTTTTGGTGGGCAACGGTGCTTTGCCGGGTGTTTCTCCTCCGTGTTGTGGCGGTGGGACGGTGGTGGCGGGCAGTCACCACCGTGAGATCACCGCTGTGTTTTTGGGGTCATTGCTTGTTTGGGTGGGGGTTGAACTTCTGCTCCTCCGTCTGCCACTTTTTGAATCTCGAAACCCTTGGGAGCCCAAACATCATGATGTCTGACTGACGGGACGTTTGGGCTTCCACCGTTGGCTTCCACCGTTGGCTGGCCTTCTCCTTTCTCTTTTCTTTCTTTTGGCGCTTCAAATTCTTGTTCGTCGTCCTATCTTGTCAGAGTAGCCTCTAGGGTGCCACGTGGCTTTCCTCCCTTATGACCTCGCGTAGTTTCTCCCTTCGAGGTTACGATCTCGTGCTTTTTTCCTTCCGAGGTTTTGATCTCGTACTTTTTTCTTCCGAGGTTATGATCTCGTGTTTTTTCTTCCGAGGCTACGATCTCGTGCTTTTTTCTTCTGAGGTTATGATCTCGTGTTTTTTCTTCCGAGGTTACGATCTCGTGCTTTTTTCCTTCCGAGGTTATGATCTCGTGCTTTTTTCTTCCGAGGCTACGATCTCGTGCTTTTTTTCCTTTTTTCTTTGGTTACCTTGCCCGGTGTCTTACTGATCGTTTCTTTTCCAAGTGCTAGCCTTTCGCGGCCTGGACGTCGCCCTTTCATGCCTAGGACAGCTTCTGCGAGCCCGCCGCCTGGTTTTGTTTTCAACGTTCAAGAGAATTTTTACCAGGAGGTCTCAGAATCCATAGGGAGTGTAGAGCCTAGTGACTCCCAGAACCCGAGTTCTCCTTCATTGGTCTTCAGCGAACCTTCTTCTAGCGACTCCGCTGCTTCGATCAATTCACTCTTCCCTCGTCTTCGCGTTTATTCTGGTGTTGAAATGGCCTCCTCTTCTACCCCCGATGAGATCGTCGTCGAGGTTGAGGCGCGATTGGATGCGGCAATTGCCTTAGCCTCTGCCTCCTACGTGCCCCCGAACTTTCCCGAGGCCTACATTACTGACGCCGTGTCTAGCGTTCCTCCTGTCCTCGCGGAACGAATTCCTATGAGTCCGAGCACCCTCGAGGCTTATCTGTCCGAGGGAATGGCCACTGATCTTAAACTTGAAGACCTCGCGAAGATAGCTAAGGACTTCCCCTGGCCTGAGGGAGTCGAGTTGGCACTCCCCGAAGAGGGGGGACGACCCTTGGCGTCCTACGAGAGGTGCGCGGTCGTGCACCTCTTCAGTCTTCAAGCTGGCTTCAGGCTACCTTTGGCCCAGCACATTGTGGACTACCTGTGGGCTATGCGGGTCTGTCCCGTCTAGTTGTTTCCGAATGTCTGGCGGCTGTTGTGTGCCTACACGATTCGAAGTCGCGAACTTGGGGACGAGCCGAATTGTGATGATTTGTCGGCGTTGTTCTTAGCGAGGAGGGAACCTCGGTGTTCCCTAATCAATCTCAGCACGCCGAACGTCAAGATCTCCTCGACCCAGTCGAATGTCGGGACGTGGAAACCGAAGTGGTTTTTGGTTCGAGATCTCCATGGGAGATATCTCAATTTTCATGTGGCGCCGAGCACCTTTGCCCGTACAAGGTCGCCGAGTTTCAGGCACTCAAGGCTCAATACGCTACAGCGAGCCAGGTGCCATATGAGATATACCTTTCTCAGGACCGGCTTGAGCGGGCCGGGATGAGCCTCAGTCTCCCTCCCTGCGAGGGTGGAGAGGGTATTTTATTCTCTTTCTGATTGCTCTTCTTTTCTTTGTAAGGTTACGAGGTTGTAAACCTCGTTATGTTTATTTTTTATTTCTTCTTAACTTGCTTTTTATGCTTTTTCTCCTGACAATGGATCTTCTGCACGCTCTTACTTCGAAGTTGAAGGGGAAAAAGCCCATGACTTCTAGTTCTACGACCCCAGTTCCCCGGGGTCTGAAGGGGATAAGCATTAATGAGCCGAGCCCGCAAGCGAGGCCGAGCACAGTGCAGTCCAAACCTGTAGCTCCGCCGACGATCGCGGCCGGGGGGTCCCGCCCAAGGGGAACGTTGTGAGGGCGTCCCGATGGGACGTCACAGGACTGCCCCAAGGGGACAAAAGGCCCGAGGCGGCCCCTCCGACAGGGGTTGTCGTGAAGACATCCTCCCATCCTCCTCGAGGGTCCGACGACAAGGCCGGTCGCAAGAGGAAGGACGCGGCGTTCCCTCTTGGGGAGAAGAAAAAGAAATCCTGGGCGGGCGACCATCAGCGAGGCGCGCGGGGTTTGGACATCATCCCCACTTTCAACTTCGAGGGGCGAGGCCGCGAGGTCGCAGGCTCTAATCCCGCCAGGTTTCACTGTCCTGGTCCAATCAGGGGGAGCCGTTGGAATGGACCCGGGAGGATTATAAGAGGAGATCGCGTGGGCCAATAACCTCATTGATACGGCGCTCGATGACGAGGCTGCTCGGTATTCGGCCATGGTAAGCTTCTGCTTTTATGCGTTTTATTTCTGTCCTCTTTTTGTTTCTTTTCTCACCCTCTTGTAAATCTGCAACACACCTTTTTTGATAACTACAACCGAAGCCGCGTCGTCCTTGCCCATGTGAGGATAGACAAAATGGGGGTAGCGCTCCAAGCTCGCAACGAGGTGTGCGAGAGACAGGCCAACGAACTGGCCGAGGTTGCGGAAAGGTCCAAGGCCGCGGAGGCTGCGGCTAAGAAGTGGGTTGAGGCCGCTGAGACCGCGGTGAGGAATGAGGCAAAGGCGGCGGCGACAGCGAAGGAGGGGGGAGAAACAGGCGAGGGATGAGGCCGAGGCCTTGCGGAGTGAGAACGAGGAGCTTCGGGGTAAGCTCTCCGCTGAGCACAAGTTTTTTAAGGAGAAGGAGGCGGAGGTTTTGAGGTCCGAGGAGGAGATCAGGCGCCTTGAAGGGCGTATCGTCGAGCTCAACAAGGAGGTTGAGGCCACGGGTCCCAAGTACGTGGACTCGGAAGAGTACAAGGCGGTGCTGGTGGAGAGTGTGAGGAAGATGTTCCACCAGGCCGTCCGCATGGGTGTTAAGCAGGCGGTGGCCAAGTACAGGCACCTCGATCCTCACATCGTCTTCTTCAACCCTAATTACGATGAAACTATGGGGGAGTTGGGATCGGAGGATCCCGAGGGAGAATGCGAGTTCTTCCTCAACGAGGATGGGACTGTGTCAAGCACAGCGCCCCTCGAGGTAGATCCCACTCAGGAGGAGCCGGAGGTCATAGTTATAGACCCTCAGCCTGCGGCGGATGTGCCTGGTTCCCAGCCCCCTGCTGTTGCTGACCCTGGTTCTGAAGCTACCGCGGGGTCTGTCGTCAACGCCTAAGAAGCTGCCCCGTATTCCGCTACTCCTGCCGCTGAAGCACTGAAGAAGTAAAGGCTACTTTTTTGTTCTCTTGCTGGTGTTGTTCTTCTTCTTCTCTTTTTTTTTTGTTGGTGGCCCCACGGGGTTTGTAATTAAACTTCTTGGCCCTCGTGGCCTTTTTACTTTATGTCACTTTCTTTTCCTATGTTTGTTTGCTTGTTTGCCTTAGTCTTACTTGCATATGTCTATCTTTATCCATCCAACCCCATGGCTCGAGTGCCACAACTTTTGTGGAACTCAGGCCATATCGGGTGTTTTAGTTCCGCATCGAGGTCATGAGCTTCGCTCGGATCTCGCCCTTCTCTAAATTCGACTTCGCTGTTCCGGAAGTTCGTACCAATCTAAATAAGTTCTAGTCAGACGTACTAATAATCGTTACGCCAAGATCCTGAGCCTTGCTCAGATCTCGCGTGATGATTTTTGTTTGTCTCCAACCCCCAGCGGGAAGTGAGGGGTGGGCTTACCAAGATTCACGCAACTCCATACAAGTGCTAGTTAGAACTAGCATGGAGACAACTTATTACACGCATCTTGATCAAACTCGTCCGTTTACGATTCCGATGTCAGTGAGACTTGGATGGGGCATTACAACAACTTCCACGAGATCCTGTTTGTTGGTGAAGACGACTTCTCGTTCTCATCGTGTTTAGCCGCCGCCTTTGTTTGTGCTTTCAATCTTACCGCTACATCCCCTTGACTCATACGGGGTGCGATTACTGCTCACCGAATAGATGTTTTTAACCTGGAGAAACATCCTGAGATTCGGTCTAACAAATTCGGCAAGATCGTTTTGACCTCTCCTCTTTAGATAATTAGCGAACCTTGCTTTCTTAGGGAGTCAACGAACCTCGTTCACTGAGGGGTGGATTCAACGAGATTCTCCAACCCTAAGCGGGAAGCGAGGGGTGGGTTTCAACGAGATTCTCCAACCCCAAGCAGGAAGCGAGGGGTGGACTTAACGAGATTCTCCAACCCCAAGCGGGAAGCGAGGGGTGGACTTAACGAGATTCTCCAACCCCAAGCGGGAAGCGAGGAGTGGACTCAACGAGATTCTCCAACCCCAAGCGGGAAGCGAGGGGTGGACTTCAACGAGATTCTCCAACCCCAAGCGGGAAGCGAGGGATGGACTCAACGAGATTCTCCAACCCCAAGCGGGAAGCGAGGGGTGGACTTCAACGAGATTCTCCAGCCCCAAGCGGGAAGCGAGGGGTGGACTCAACAAGATTCTCCAACGCCAAGCGGAAAGCGAGGGGTGGACTTCAACGAGATTCTCCAACCCCAAGCGGGAAGCGAGGGGTGGACCTTAACGAGGTTCTCCAACCCCAAGCGGGAAGCGAGGGGTGGATTCAACGAGATTCTCTAACCCCAAGCGGGAAGCGAGGGGTGGACTTCAACGAGATTCTCCAACCCCAAGCGGGAAGCGAGGGGTGGACTTCAACGAGATTCTCCAACCCCAAGCGAGAAGCGAGGGGTGGACTCAACGAGATTCTCCAACCCCAAGCGGAAAGCGAGGGGTGGACTTCAACGAGATTCTCCAACCCCAAGCGGAAAGCGAGGGGTGGACCTTAACGAGGTTCTCCAACCCTTTGCGGGAAGCGAGGGGTGGACCTTAACGAGGTTTTGCTTTTCGAGAGAGATTTCTTTTTTGAAAAGCCTGCAATCCTTCAATCACAAAAACTGTAGGGAACAACGAGGTTTCGAAAATTTACATGTAATATTTTTTGAGCCGCGCTACGTTCCATGTCTTGCTCAGTGTACGCCCCTCGCTGTCTTTGAGCTTAAAAGCTCCGGGCGCGACTTCCTCCCCGAGGAGGTATGGTCCTTCCCAGTTAGGGTCCAATTTTCCTCCCTCGGTGCGTCTCAGAACGAGGTTTCATGTGGCCAAAAGGCGAGGTCTAACCTTCTTGTCGTGGTATATGGCGACACGTCGCTTGTATTCTCTGGAGCGCAGGTACGCCACCTCGCGAATCTCGTCCCGGAATTGCAGCTCGACCCTAAGATTGGCTTCGTTTTCTTTTTCGTCGAAGTTGTACACCCTTGCCGATGGGATTAGGGTTTCTACGGGAACGAGTGCCTCCGCCCCGTAGGTTAGAGCAAAGGGTGTTTCGCCCGTTGCGCGACGCGCGGTCGTGCGATACGTCCAGAGGACGAGTGGGAGTAACTCGACCCAACGGCCTTGTGCCATGCCCAGGCGCTTCTTTAGGTCTGTCAAGATGCGGGCGTTGACGTTTTCTACCTGACCATTGGACTAGGGATGGGCGATGGAGGAAAATTTGAGGTCGATGCCCAGTTCAGAGCAGAAAGCCCGAGTCTCTTCGCAGTTGAAGTGGGGGCCATGATCGGTCATGATTGTCATGGGGACACCGAAACGACAAACGAGGTTTTTCCACAGGAATTCGTAGACCTTTGCCCCGATGATTTTTGCCATGGCCTGCGCTTCGATCCACTTCGTGAAGTAGTCAACAGTGACCAAAATGTATTGCACCTGGCCAGCTGCTTTGGGGAAAGGGCCTAAGATGTCCATTCCCCACATCGCAAATGAGTGATAGGCCAAATCCTACCCCGCAAGTGTACGGGATCGGTTGTAATACCGAGGTGTCGAACTCTGGGACTATGTAGTATCAATTGTAATCAAATCAGTAGACTAAGCCGTAAAATAAGAAAAGATTGAATTGTGATTTTAACTATCAAACTAATTATAAGCAAGCAAACAAGTAAATGTAGGCAAATCAATGAGAGGAAAGCTTCTAAGATCAGGGATCACCACAATAATGCGTCGGTAGACTATAAAAGATGATTGCACAACCTTAATTATGACTTTGTTTGAAGGCAATTGTCTAATGTATCCGCTAAATTCTTTCAAATGTTAACAGACGTATCTAGACTCAATTAAACATCCACTTTCGTGGCTTGCAAATTAAAATCTAGACCTTTAAGCACTTAGAATTTAAGATTAAATTGAATAAACATCCGCTTTCGCGACTTGCTGACTCGACCTAACCTTAAGATTTCTATGACAATTGTTATTCCACAAGAGAATTCAAAATACTTTCATAATAGAGAAAACTCAGGTTCAAATCCTAGGGTTCCAACAGGAAAAAAAGTACCTTTCAGTCTCAATCCCCTATCTGACTACTTAACAAAGTTTTCACCTTTCAGTCTCAAACTTTGGCAAGTTCCCATTCATATAAATTACTAGGGCATAAAGCATCTAGGATTGAAGCAAACAAAGCTTCAAACAACGGATTGTGCAAATTAATGAATAAGTCTACCTAGACATAATTGGGTTCACCCCAATCTTAGAATTTGGGGTTTATCTAGACATGGAAATAGAAGAAATCAATTCAATAACGAGATTAAACATACCGGATTGAAGAAACAAGCAAACTTGATTAATATCCAGCAAATCCAAACTCAAGATCAAAACAAAGTCTTCAAATCTCCACAATCTCTCTAAAACTTGTCTTTCAAGGATTAAAACTAGGTTAAAAGTCGAACTCCTAATCTCAAAACAAAGTAAAGTATTTATACTAAGGATAGGGTGGAAGAGGCGGCCCAAAAACCCGATCTAGAGGGGCGCACGATCAACGGCGCGCGTCGTGCGCCGAGGCGCGCGACCACGCACCCAAACGCACGACCCCCTTGAGAACGACGCACGATCGTGCGCCCAAATGCACGACCCTAGCCGAGGGTGCCGCACGACCTGTGCCGACGCACGGGAGACGCCTAGACAACGCACGAGGGACTCCTTGTCAGCGCACGACCGTGCGTTTGGAACGCACGGGGGACACCTTTCTCTGAACCTAGACGCACGATCGTGCACTTATGTCGCACGATCCGAAGATTTCTTAACACCGCCTTCACGACCGTGCACTAAGGTGCACGACCTTGGCCTTGCTCGTGTGCTTCCTTCCTTTCGGCTCTTGAATCGTTCTTTTCTGGTCTCGATGCCTCCTAGATTGAAGTCTTGATTCCGCCAAGTATCCAGACGCGTTCCAATGAAGCTCAAACTTCTCAAAAGTACCTGAAAAGTATACAAATACGCGTGTAGACATCTATAACGGAAACTAAACTAAAAGTACTAGAAAACACAAGACTAATGCAAGAAAACTTACTAAACTAAGAACTAAATGCATGTCCTAATATGCTCTAAAATGCAAGTTATCAAATTCCCCCAAACATGAACCTTGCTTGTCCTCAAGCAAGAAATAAACTCAGCAACCCACAAAAACAATGCAATTCAAGTATCCACCTCAAATGAAGTTAAGCATTAATCAATAGACTTGTAGTTCACAAATTGAAATCAGTGCACATGTTTTAGAAAATCAAAAAGATCAAGAACATGCATCCATTCTAGACCTCACTAGGGGATTGTGTTTGTCTCTCTCACACTTGTGTTTAGGGTATAGTGTTTCGCTCAATTCTCAACTAAGACTGCTGAACTACCATATGCTTGCATCAGTGTTCTAAATCTCCACCGCTATGGACATTGCATACAACAAAAATCAAGAGGTCTTTTAATGGGTTGTAATGTGGCCAACGTGAGAAGAATAAGGCATGGAATATATTTGGCTATGTGGTGCTAAAACTGGAAAATAGAAATTAAGCTTCATTAACACTAACAAACCAACTCTTTTTGCTCACTTTCTTTCCACACCTTCCATCCATACTTCACTTCTTTCTTTCTTCTTCCACACTTCTTTTGCATTTCTTTCAACCCATTTTTTTTCATGGATTTTGAAACTTTTCTTCACATACACACTTTTTATTTCTCAAGCTCAAACCATTCTTTATTTTCAACTTTCATTCCCTTTACTTCACATATTTTTTTTTTTATTTTACTCATCCACCATTTCCATTCTTCTTTTCAATTTCCCAACTCACTCAAACTTCAAAAAATAAATCAAGCAAAAATTCCTATTCTCCAGAAGGGTCAGGCTCATTAGGCTTGGGATTTAATTTTGTGGAGCTCAAAAAGATAGGCTTTTAAGGCTAAACAGGGGCTACAAAAAGAAGGATTAATATGCAGGGTGGATTAAGGAAATATAGGCTAATGAAAATAATGCCTCTATCACTTTAATGTCGTATGCAAGACTCATGTAAGCAGCCTCAAAGTAGATATTTAACGCAAGTTCTAGAGTTAGCAAGTCATAGTGAGACACTCAAGAAATAATAGAGAGGACAATTAGTCCTAGAAAGGCTAAAAATATGATCTCACAAGGTTAAATATGTCTAGAACTTCAGCATAATCTCAAATCTCAAAAGATAACATGTGCTCATTCAATTACATGTAAAACATACAAATCTACAATCATGCTAATATATAGAGGTTTCAACAATTCAAGCATGTCCTGTGGTTTAGAGTTATATAAAGAATAATTAAGGACAAGGGGTTTTCCATTTAAAAGGGATTCAATAACACCTAAAATGCATGCTTTTTTTTTGACATTTTTCAGATTTTTTTTTATTTTTCTTATGCAAAGACAAATGCAAAAATTTAAACATGAAAATGCAACCTAGCATGAAACTATATGCAATCTAACTAACATGAAGCATGTTTTCCTCCCCCAAACTTAAAATCTACATTGTCCCCAATGTAGAAAATAAAAGAAAGAGAAGAAAACACTAACCTTGGGTTGCCTCCCAAGCAGCGCTTGTTTAAGGTCATTAGCTTGACCTTCCAACTTCTTTTAAGCACTCGGGTCAGGAGGGTCTTTGGTACCCACCCTAACCGGATTTGGATCAACTACTAGTTTCAGTCTATGCCTTTGTACTTTGAATTTTCCCGAGTTTTTATGCCAAAGCTCAGCTCCACCTCCATGTAAAACTCGAGTCACTATGTATGGCCCAGACCATCTTGTTCCTTTGCTCCCTGGAAACATGTTGGATCTTTCATGGAATAGCATCACCTTGTCTCCAATCTTGACCTCAATTTTTGCTCGATCCTTCTTCTTTTTCTTTGGAACTCTACCCTTCATCTCCTTAGCACCATCACCTACTATAGGACTTGTAACCTCTACAATTTGTTGAAAAGGTTGAGCAACATCAGCAAGTAGCTCTCTTTTCTCCACCTGGTCCTTAATAGCGGGTACATTAAGCTCCAATGGGTTCTTAGAGGTCACAGACATCAAAGATCCATGAACTTCCCTGTCTATGACATCTATCCTGCAATCATCATCCTCACAAGAAGGTTGTTTAATAGCTTTTGAAAAACTAAATTCAATTTTCTCATCACCTATTGTGAAGGAGAGGACCCCCTGCTTAACATCAATCAAGGTACCTGCAGTAGCTAAAAAGGGTCTTCCCAAGATGACTGGGACAGGCATATCAGCATCAATATCCAGCACAATAAAATCCACAGGAATATAAAACTTACCTATGCGAATAGGCACATCCTCAATGATTCCTATGGGGCAAACCGATGATCTATCCGCCATATAAAGTGTCATCCCTATAGGTCTAGGCTTTTCCAAACCCAATTCTTTACAGATGGATAAGGGAATAATACTAACACTAGCTCCAAGATCACATAAAGCATTATAAGTAGTATTTCCAAAGACAATAGGGACAGAAAAGTTACCCGGATCTCCAAGTTTTGGAGGGAGCTTGTTTTGGATAAGAGCACTACACTCCTTGCTTAAAGACACGGATAGGCATTCATCAATCTTCCTCTTATTGGATAGGATCTCTTTCAAGAACTTCACATAAGAGGGAATTTGCTTCAAGGCATCCGTGAAAGGAATGTTGATGCAGAGCTTCTTCAACATATCCACAAATTTTCTGAATTGTGGATCTAATTGGGCTTCAGCTCTTCTTTGAGGGAATGGTAGAGGTGGCTTGTATGGTGGTGGAGGAACATATGGAGGCTCCTTCTCATCTTCTTTTGGCTTTTCCAGAACCTCTTTCTGTTGTAGCTCATTCTCCTTCACTTTCTGAGTCATTGGTGGAGTCTCAAGCACTCTTCCACTTCTTAAAGATATAGCATTCACTTGGCCTTTTGGATTAGCTTCAGGTTGACCGGGCAATTGGCCACTCGGTCTTGGAGCATTCAAGGCTTGTTGAGCCAATTGTTGCTCAAACAACTTTTGCTGCTTTTTCATCTCTTGTAGCTCTGAGATCACCTCTTGTTGAAAGGACTGACTCACTTTTTGACCCACCACAAGTTGCTCAAGTAGAAGCTCCATAGTTGATTGTTGAGGTTGTGACACAGGAGGAGCAATTTGTGGTTGAGGAGCCTTTGGTTGAAACCCAGGTGGTTGTCTTTGTTGTGCTTGACTATTTCCATAGGAGAAGTTTGGATGATTCTTCCAACCGGGGTTGTAAGTATTGGAGTATGGGTCATTCCTTGCATCCCGATTGTAGTTATTCATGTAGTTCACTTCTCCTACATGTGGCTCACGCTCAGAAGCATACAAATGACAAGATGATATTGTGTGATCACGTGCTCCACAAAACTGACAATTTACCATTGAGCTTGATAGTGTAGGACCAAAGGACTTTCCTGTACCTGCAGCTGTTTCCATCTGCTTCACCTTCTGAGTAAGAAAATCAACCTGAGCTCTCAGGTGAGTGTTGTCATCCACCTCATATCTCCCAGCAGCTATTTTGGCACTAGATGTGGAACGAACATCAGAATAGTTGTGAGAATGCAATGCAGTTCTTTCAATCAAATTCCATGCCTCGTCTATTTGCAGATTCGACAGGCCACCTCCAGATGAGGCGTCAATTAGCAGACGAGTTGCACCGTCAATTGCATTGTAGAAGATATCGAGAAGCGCCACCTTAGATTGCCCATGATGAGGGCACAACACAAGAAGCTCCTTGAATCTCTCCCAAGCTTCAAAGTAAGATTCTCCATCTTTCATCCTGAAATTACTGATTTGCTGCCTCATTTCAGAAGTCTTCTTAGGTGGGAAGTATTTGTTCAAGAAGGCTGAGGCTAACTCATCCCATGTTCTGATGGAGTTCTGAGGAAGAGTCTTGAACCATAATTTGGCCTTTTCCCATAAAGAGAATGAGAAGGCTCTCATCCTTAGTGCGTCATCTGGGACATCATGGATTTTAACAGTTTCCATGAACTCAATAAAAGTAGTGAGGTGCTGATGAGGATTTTCAGATGGAAGACCTCCAAATTGATTTTGCTGGACCATGTTGATCAAGGAGGGCTTCAATTCAAAGTAACGAGCTTGCACCTCAGGATAGACAACACCAGAAATAGGCCCATGTTGAGCAGGCCTCATATATTCAGCAAGAGTCTGTGGGTGTTGTTCTTCCCCTTGGACAGCTTGGTTTTGTTCCAACTCAGCCAATCGATTGTTGGCAGCCGCTATTTGAGTTTGTAGATCAGCAACATAGGCTCTATGCAAAACCTGAGCATCTTCTTCTTGATCACCCATAGCTTGGATTGTACGTTGCTCTCTTAGTCTTCTACGGAAAGTACGCTCAATTTCAGGATCAAAGTTATTGAGTGGTTGAGCGTTCAGGGCTCTTCGCATGAACTAGAGAAAAATCTGAAAACACAAACAAAAGAAACAAAATTAAAAAGAAAAACAGACCTAATGTATCAGTTGTGAGAAACAACCAATACTAACTATAGTCCCCAGCAACGGCGCCAAAAACTTGATAGGCCAAATCCTACCCCGCAAGTGTACGGGATCGGTTGTAATACCAAGGTGTCGAACTCTGGGACTATGTAGTATTAATTGTAATCAAATCAGTAGACTAAGCCGTAAAATAAGAAAAGATTGAATTGTGATTTTAACTATCAAACTAATTATAAGCAAGCAAACAAGTAAATGTAGGCAAATCAATGAGAGGAAAGCTTCTAAGATCAGGGATCACCACAATAATGCGTCGGTAGACTATAAAAGATGATTGCACAACCTTAATTATGACTTTGTTTGAAGGCAATTGTCTAATGTATCCGCTAAATTCTTTCAAATGTTAACAGACGTATCTAGACTCAATTAAACATCCACTTTTGTGGCTTGCAAATTAAAATCTAGACCTTTAAGCACTTAGAATTTAAGATTAAATTGAATAAACATCTGCTTTCGCGACTTGCTGACTCGACCTAACCTTAAGATTTCTATGACAATTGTTATTCCACAAGAGAATTCAAAATACTTTCATAATAGAGAAAACTCAGGTTCAAATCCTAGGGTTCCAACAGGAAAAAAAGTACCTTTCAGTCTCAATCCCCTATCTGACTACTTAACAAAGTTTTCACCTTTCAGTCTCAAACTTTGGCAAGTTCCCATTCATATAAATTACTAGGGCATAAAGCATCTAGGATTGAATCAAACAAAGCTTCAAACAACAGATTGTGCAAATTAATGAATAAGTCTACCTAGACATAATTGGGTTCACCCCAATCTTAGAATTTGGGGTTTATCTAGACATGGAAATAGAAGAAATCAATTCAATAACGAGATTAAACATACCGGATTGAAGAAACAAGCAAACTTGATTAATATCCAGCAAATCCAAACTCAAGATCAAAACAAAGTCTTCAAATCTCCACAATCTCTCTAAAACTTGTCTTTCAAGGATTAAAACTAGGTTAAAAGTCGAACTCCTAATCTCAAAACAAAGTAAAGTATTTATACTAAGGATAGGGTGGAAGAGGCGGCCCAAAAACCCGATCTAGAGGGGCGCACGATCAACGGCGCGCGTCGTGCGCCGAGGCGCGCGACCACGCACCCAAACGCACGACCCCCTTGAGAACGACGCACGATCGTGCCCCCAAATGCACGACCCTAGCCGAGGGTGTCGCACGACCTGTGCCGACGCACGGGAGACGCCTAGACAACGCACGAGGGACTCCTTGTCAGCGCACGACTGTGCGTTTGGAACGCACGGGGGACACCTTTCTCTGAACCTAGACGCACGATCGTGCACTTATGTCGTACGATCCGAAGATTTCTTAACACCGCCTTCACGACCGTGCACTAAGGTGCACGACCTTGGCCTTGCTCGTGTGCTTCCTTCCTTTCGGCTCTTGAATCGTTCTTTTCTGGTCCCGATGCCTCCTAGATTGAAGTCTTGATTCCGCCAAGTATCCAGACGCGTTCCAATGAAGCTCAAACTTCTGAAAAGTACCTGAAAAGTATACAAATACGCGTGTAGACATCTATAACGGAAACTAAACTAAAAGTACTAGAAAACACAAGACTAATGCAAGAAAACTTACTAAACTAAGAACTAAATGCATGTCCTAATATGCTCTAAAATGCAAGTTATCAATGGGAACGGTGCGTGGATGCTGCGGAGGGGGGCCGTCGGGGTGTGTTGGAGGTTCCCGTGTTTCTGGCATCCGATGCATCTTTGAATTTAAGCTTTTGCATCTTGTCGGAGAGTGGGCCAGAAGTATCCCAAGTGGACGATCTTGTGTGCCAAAGACCTCCACCCCGGGTGCCCTCCACAAACTCCCTCGTGCGCCTCGTAGAGGACGTGGTCTGTGACCTCGGGCGGGATGCATAGCAAGTTGGGTTCAGCGTAGCCTCGGCGGTAGAGCTGGTCACCGATGACGCAGTAGCGGGCTGCTTGCATCCTTAGTTTCCTAGCCAGCGCAGGATCCTCTGGGAGGACAACACTCTGTATATACCGCGTTACTGGGAACCTCCAGTCCTCGGTCCTTATGGATAGGACCTCGCCATCAACACTTCGTGAGAGTTTTCTTTCTATCATCACGCGGTTCCCTACCTCCAAGGAGAGCATGGAGCCCAGCCTTGCGAGAGCATCTGCTTTTGTGTTCGAGGCTCGCGGAATTGATTCTACCGCAAAGGTTTCTAGGCATGATACCAGGGCCTTTACCTTTGCTCGGTGGGCTGGCGGAAAACCTGTCCCGGTGTCGTATTGGCCGTTGAGTTGCCGTGACACCAACTCGGAATCTGTGTAGACCCTGATCTTGCGGGCTCCGCTAAGCAGCGCCATCTCGATCCCGGCGATCATTGTTTCGTATTCGGCGTCGTTATTGGTGGCATCAAAGGCGAAGTTGTGGGCGTACTCCGTCTCGATCGAGGGGCCAGTAAGGAAAACGCCGGCCTCGCCGCCGACGTCACACCGTGAGCCGTCGACGAACACTTTCCACTCCTCCGAGCTTGTGTCGCTTTCGGGGAAGGTGACCTCTACCATGAAATCGGCGAGGGCCTGTCCCTTCATCGCGGTCCTCGGAAGGTAACTGATGTCGAACTCGGAGAGCTCGACGGCCCACTTCGTTATACGCCCGGAGAGGGCATGCTGATGTAGGATTTGACGGAGTGGGAGGTCCGAGAGGACTTGGATGGGATGTGCATGGAAGTAAGGGCGCAGGCGCCTCGCGACGGTCACCACCGCTAGTGCCATTTTCTCCACCGGGTAGTATCGCTGCTCCGTAGGTTGGAGCACGCGACTCACGAAGTATATCGGGTGCATGGCTTCCCTGGTGAGCACCGTGCTGACTGTTTCGGGGCTCACCGCTACGTATAATTGCAGGTCTTCGCTCGCATGCGGGGGTGACAGGGTGGGGAGCTTGGTGATGAAGGTCTTTAACTCGGAGAAGGCATTCTCGAGGCTCGCGTCCCAGACGAACTTGTCATTCTTCTTGAGGGCGGCAAAGAAAGGAAGAGATTTGTCCGCTAAACGGGAGCAAAACCTCCCCAAGTAATTTACAACGCCATTGAGTCGTTGTACCTCGGTTCGAGATCTGGGAGACCTCATCGAGAGGATTGATTCGATTTTGGCGGGGTTGACGCCTATCCCGCGCTCGCTGATCATGAAGCCCAAAAACTTCCCAGATGATACGCCGAAGACGCATTTCTCGGGGTTCAGGCTGAGCTGGTGATGCCTGAGGGTGGTGAAGACCTCGGCGAGATCGACCAGGTGTTCCCCGGGGTTCTTGCTTCGCACCACGATGTCATCGACGTAAGCCGACACATTTCTGCTCTGGTGGTCTTTGAAGACCCGATCGATGAGGCGTTGGAAAGTGGCACCGACGTTTTTGAGGCCAAATGGCATGACCTTGTAACAGTATGTCCCACGTTGGGTGATGAAGGACATCTCTTCCTCGTCACACGGATTCATCGAGATCTGATTGTATCCCGAATAAGCGTCGAGGAAGCTCAAGACCTCGTGCCCCGCAGTTGAATCTACGAGCTCATCAATCGAGGGCAGAGGGTAGCTGTCTTTGGGACATGCCTTGTTGAGATCCTTGAAATCTACACACATCCGCCACTTACCGCTGGCCTTCTTGACTAATACAACATTGGACAGCCACCTCGGATACTGACGTCGCGGATGAAATCCGCGGCTAGTAGCTTGGCCACCTCCTCGTTCGCGGCGGTCGCTCTTTCTTCGTTCATTTTTCTTCGACGCTGCACCACAGGGCGAATGGCGACGTCGATTTTCAGGGAGTGCTGAGCCAATGTCCGAGGCACACCTCGAAGATCTTTTGCAGTCCAGGCGAACACGTCGCGGGATCCAGCAAGCAAGGCCTCTAGTGATGTAGCTGCATCTCCGACGAGGCACCCCCCGAGGTAGATTTTCTCGGAGTTGTTTTCGAAGGGGGTGATCACCCTTCTTTTTGCCTCGGGGGTGGGGATTGTGAAATCCCGGACCTCGAGATCCGCTTCGCCGGAGGCCTCTACCATGAACACGGGGCATTTTTGTTTTGCCGAGGTCATGTAGCAGACGCGGCCCTCTTCTTGGTTGCCCTTCACCTCTCCGACACCACCGTCGATGGGGAACTTCATCTTGAAGTGGTAGATGGAGACCACTGCCTGGAACTTCATCAAGGAGACTCTCCCGATGATTGCGTTGTAGGCTGAAGGTAGGTGCACCACTATAAATTCTATCACCTCGGTTCTCGTTGTGGGGCCAGTACCGAGTGTCATCCACAGGTCTATGAGACTAGTGACATCGACCTCGTTTCCTGAGAAGGAGGTGAGCTTCCTAGAGTAGGGCTTCAAAGATGTCGCGGAGATTCCCAACAGCTCGAAAGCGCCAAAATACATGATGTCCACGGAGGAACCCGTGTCCACCAGTATCCGCTTCACTATCTTTGAGCCCAGTTGAGCGTGTATCACCAGGGGGTCAGAATGGGGCATGTGGAGTCCCTCGGTGTCCTCGGAGGTGAAAGTCAAACCCACGTGGGACCGTGAGGTCTGCGTCACGCTGTATACCGAGGGCTCATGGTGACTTGCCCTTGCGTATCTCTTCCTTTCCGCCTGGCTCGAACCCGCCAGCGAGGGCCCGCCCGAGATGGTATTGATGTATCCATCGGGCACCGCGGCTTGTCCGGAACGCGACTGCCTCGCAGGGGCTTGTTGTGGGTTGTAGGCGGGGCCACCTTTGCCTTTGTAACCTCGTGGCTTCCCGCCGAAGCAGCTCCAACCCCCACCGCCACTCCTGCGGTTGTCGTAGCGGCTGTTGTTTCTATTGTCGTTGTTGTTGTTGTTGCCTCTGTTGTTGTTGTTGTTGTTGTTGTTGTTGCTTCTGTTGTTGTTGTTGTTGCTCTTGTAGTCGGTGCGCCGGTCGTGAGTTTGCGTCATGTATGCATCCCTCGCGGCCGGTGCAGCCACCTTAGCCTTCCCCTTAGCCTCGGTCGCGAGCTCTGGCCGGCAGCGTCCTCGGCGTAGACCTGCGCCGTGATCCGAGCACACAGACTCTCGTACGTCGTCGGGTTCTTAAGAAAGATGCGATTCTTAAAATCCCCCTGGCAAAGGTTGCCCATGAGGATATCTCGCACCGACGCCTCGTCGATGTGTGCGATCTCCGCGACCGCGGTGGTGAACCTCGTGAAGAAGGTACCCAGCTTCTCGTTTTCCCCATGTTCAATGCCGCGGAGATCGCACATGTTCCTCTTGCGCTTCCTCGATCCGTTGAAGTGCCCGACGAAGGACTCGCACAACTGGGAGAACGAGGTTATCGACTCGACTTTGAGGCTGGAGAACCACGTCATTGCCGCTTTGTCCAGAGTGGTCGGGAAGATACGGTAGAAAATGGCGTCATTATAGGAGTTGACGTTCATCTGGATGACGTAGTGTTTTATGTGGTCCCCGGGGTCGGCCGTGCCGTCGTAGAGTCCCATTTGCGACCAGTGGAAACCCTTGGGCATGTGCTCATCCTGGATCTCAGGCCCAAAGGGATTCTTGTACCCACTCTCGATGGACGGGCGGGCAGACGTTGATTTTGACTTTGCCAGAGGGCGTGCCGCGCTTGCCGCCGTTTTGGACAACTCCGTGTCGCGCCTCCTTGTACGTCGTGAATGGGATCGCGAGATTTGCATCGGATCCCGGGAGGGTCTCTCTGTGGTGGAGCCGTTGGTGGGAGTCTCCTGCCCCGGCATATATCCGGGGACATACGCGGGCACGTACTCGGAGTGAGGTTGCCCCTGGGAGGGAATCGGGACATATGGGGGAGCTTGGCCCTGCTGGTACTGTCCGTAACCCGGGTAGGGATACGGGTTAGGAGGCACACCACCCTGTTCATACCCCTGGAACGGGTATGGGTTTGTGGAGCGTTGTACGTCCAACCTGGCGGAACCACAAAAGGGTACCCCGGGGGACCTGCCGTCATCCACGACGGGGTCTCGGCCATGTTGTCGGGATGTTGGGGAAAGAAATTGTTTGGACAAGCCATTTTGAGGGTTTTTTTAGAGAGTTCTTGAGTTCAAGAGGTTTTTCGACCCCTTCTTCCTACGAGGTTCTCCTCTATTTATAGAGAATTGGGGAGCCGGGTTTAGGCCAAGGTCCGATGTGGGATGCCCGGAATAGGGTTTTTTGATTGGTCCGGGGGTGAGGTCACTCGCGATTGGTTCGGGGATGAGGCCGCTTGTGATTGGTTCGGGGATGAGGCCACTTGTGATTGGTTCATGTGGGCGGGTGGGTTAGTAGAGTCGGTGGCGAGGTCTAGACCTCGTCCCGGAGATTTGGGAGACCTCGCGAGGGTATAAACTTTGTTTAAATAAATGAGAGGTATGAATGTGGGTCCCTGAGTCGCCCTTGGGAATCTCTCCGGGCCTACTTGTTCTTGGTACCCCGGGCCCACTTCTTATTTTACTGTTTTGGACATCATCATGTTTAACATCAAAATCTTAAAAAAGCTATTCATTATACCAAAAACACAATATTTCACACCAAACAACAAATATAAGATATGATTGGTATATATAAACATACCAAACAAAGATATCGGGTATCAAACCCATACTCATAAGCATATCTGGCATTTCATATTCATATCCATACCTAATAACTTATATCTTTAATATCAGTACCAAACGAGTAACAATATAGGTACTATAATTATATTAAATATAGTTATTTTTATTGAAAGAGAGTTGTCACTCCCACACCTTATTGAATCGGAAAATCGGCCAAGTAAGGAACCAAATATCTTACACCATTAGACAATAAAAAGTAAAATAGTATAAGGTTGTTCCTTTGGAACTTGACAACCCAATGAAAAAATAAAACCATAAGATACGAGGCAATCAACAACTTTGTTCACCGGCCTTCGGATAAATATCTTGGAAATGGACATGAAATCCCCATATAAGTAGTCATGAGTCCATGACAATATGACACTTGGTTGAAATAAGGATAAGCTCTCTCATGTGTTGTTTGAGTTAATGAAATCACTAACGCTAAATCTGACTCGATATGACACGAGGAAACCCAAGACTCCAAACCAAGTGAATATCTTAAAGAATGTCCCATAGACCTGTAATTGAAATTGAACAAGAACCAATGTTGTGCATGCAACCACTAGGTACAACGAAACCCAAATGGGAACAAACCAACCCATGTATGTTGATCTTCATCACCCAACTAGGCCACGACCTTCTCCAACTGATATGAACTCCCTTGCCTAGGATTCGTACTAGATCTATGAAAAGAAGAAATTTGATTTTTTATAGAAAACAATCGGGTCACTTGTGAACCTATCGTTTGCAAATATGTAAGGCATTTCTCAACTCTATGCCCACCAAATGGTTGTATAAACATAAATTGTCAAGGAGGAAATCTTATGAAATGACGTAGTGTCTACACGTTCTAGTTGCGTTCACATGAGCAAGTCCAATTTATTTAGCAGATTACTTGTATTCGATTTTCTTAATGTGCAAAATCCACTTGACCTATAATAGTAATGCATTGCGTGTAGGTGTCTTGGACTCTTGCTTCGTAGTTCCCACCGAAGATCTTGAATCTGCTGGTACCAAGGGAACAGTGCGTTGCTGAAGCCGAGAAGTTCCTCTTCGTGGATGTAGTTGAAGACGACTCTTCTGTAGATCAAATCATATGCAACTTGATATAGGTTTGAATCACGTAGAAACGCTTTCCGAAATCAATATTTCGCCCCCTACATAGCCTTGGGGAATCCACGAAATTTGAAGTGAGATAAGACAAACCAACCGACCTCTAACAAGGCTATGAAAGAGATCGAACCTTAGAGTTCATGTAAATGGATATTAGACTCTATTTTGAAGTTCAATCATGGAGAGGGACGCTCTCCTCTGATTATATGAACCCACGTGAACATAATGTCCAACCCGACATCAATCTCCCAATAGCCTTTTATATAGGCAAAGGAAAAACTGTTTCAGGGAACGGTTACCGGCGGTTACCAGAAGTTACCGGCGGTTACCAAGTGCCACGAAGGTTTATCCTCAATAACCCACGTCACCCATCAGTTATTAACTCATTAAGGAAGTTACAATGCAGTTACACAACGTGTAAATGACCGTTATCAACAATTAACAACGTGCCGAAAATTCAGGCATGCGTCAGAGAACTATTGTTCCAACCACTGTTCCCTCCAAGGGAACAGACATTGTTTCCTCCAGTACGTAACAAACATTGTTCCTTTTCAGGTCGCAACTTCTCCTTAATATTTCCCTCTAGACCTCAACCAGGCTTACACGAGCGCGCACTCCGCACACCCAAACCCGTGACATAGCAAAGTAAGATCTCATAGTGTCGTATGAATCCCAATCACACTAAAAGGCATTGTTCTCATATAGGGAACAATCACTTGATGACACTAAAATCACCAATATTGCGAACAATGAAGACCTTGGTTTTGGACCCAAAAAACGTACACATGATACCCCAAGGGAGCTCTTGGACCGACCTCTTGAATTCAATCAGATTCTATGGCAACCAATTCCACAATTTAGCTATAAAGAAACATCCAGCAGCTCGTGCAGAAAGTAGTTGAGCCTAAACTCTCTTTGATTGCTGACCAATCCGAAGCATATGCTCAAGAGTCTCGATCATTAGTTAAACCACAGCAAAACCATTGTGGGATATGTCTCTAAATTTGGATACAATGCACATAAAACCGTGTTCTAACACGGTGGGTACATACACTTAATTATTATATGGATATAAAATAATCCATGACATGAATAAATATCTTTCATGAGTATTCTCATTCTTATATTATTCTATAAAGCAATGCTTGCTCAAAAGTTTATGCCTTCATAAGGCCAATTCAAAAAAGTAGTTTGAAATTTGCATTGGTTGCTTGATTTTTGCTTATATTAATGAAGTATATTACTTGGACACTTCATTCATTGTTAATTAGCACTGAACTCCTTTTGCTTAATATACACACTTTGATGAGTATAAGAAGGTAATTAAATGGTCGATTTTATATATATTTTTGTGGCTAATTAGGTGCAAGTAGGTGTAGAATAATACAATCAACAATAATAATAGCACATAGTTTAATTGTGATTTCATATGGGCAACCTATTATCTTTTTATACTAAAGTTTATATACTTCGACCGAAAAACAAAAACAAAAAATACTAAAGTTTACATAATTGAACTTACCAGAATAAATTAGGAGACTGCTGATAGCTGCCCACGGCCCACCCATGTTAACGAGAGTATAACAATACTCAGTTGGTTTAGTGGTAAAGTGGTGTTAGATTTTTTAAGTGTTACAGGAGATTTGAAGTGCGAATCTCACTAACAGTATGTATGGAGAAACTGATATTGGGAGGGTCTCCCCACAAAATAGGGTTATAAAGTACCCGATCCGAATGTAGAGTAGTGTCCGACCGATCGAACCAGGCGAGGGCAAAAGATAAGACCAAAAAAATGTTAATGAGAGTATGAGACAATAGGTATGTTACGTGGTCCTATGTGGTTTTTGCCAATATTTGATACTACTTGGCAAATTCTACAATATTCAACACCGCATTAGGCAAGTATAATGACAAAAATAAAATATCATTTCATCCTACACAGACTCGTTTGGTATCAAGAAAATATATCTAATTTATATTTAATTTATGATTTATAATTAAAATGATAATTAATATCTCTCTTCTCCTATTTTTCATGTAAAATTTAAGTTAATTCTCTTCATTTTTTTGATTAATTTTAGCATAGGATAACCATAACCCTTAAACGTGTAATATATATTTACTATAATGTGTTCGGATAATATGAAAATGTAGACTCCCATGTGAAATGAGAAAGAATAAGAATTATTGGATGGAAAGAAATTAAAGGCATAAATCATTTCATTAAAAGGAGTAAAAAAAACATTATTGAATTTTTGACGAATTATTCACATATTGAAAAAAAGATATAAGTGGTGTTTAGGATATGCATCAAAATTGGATTTTGTGCATAGAAATTATTTATTTGTACATCAAAACTGGTTGCATGTGCACAAATAGCTAATTTTGATGCATATAAGGCGAAATCGATGTAAAAAGTGTGTCTTATTAACGCATATGCATCAAAATTAATTGTATGTCCATCAAAACGACCAGAAAGTGCGTCTTATTTTGCATGTGCATCGAAATTAACATCATGAGTTAACTACTATATTCATACATATAAGTAAGGTTAACAAAATAAAATAAGTTTGAAATCAATGCACAATGTGCATAAAAAATCGATGCACAAAAAATTAGTTTTGATGCACATACAAGACGAAACTGTTGCACAAGATATGTGTGCCCTAGAAATGGATTTTAAAAAATACACGAATAATTCGTGAAAAGTAAACATATGCTTTCTTAATGACAATTTAATCTAGGTTGTCGATTTTTTAAGGGTATGGTAATTTATTCATATTTCTCATGTGAGCGCTCATTCTTAATTACATGATATTTCACTAATATAATTGATAAATATGCGCATAGGTGCTACAAATTGGGTTGCTATGGTTATTATCCATAGGAGGACTTAAATCACATATGAGTTCTATCTCCCTAGATAAAAGACTTGTTATCGCAAATAAGTTTAATAATTTACCAAACATAAAGTCTACAAATCCAAAAAAAAAACCGAGAAATGATATCTATGAGAGATTACTAGAAGAGGTGTTTGAAACAATTGTGATATTTTGATAGTATATTTGGTACATAAATAAAATATTTTCAAGAAACAAGATAAAAGAGAACTAAAAATGTTATGAGATTCTTCATAATACAACAAAATAAGTGGAAAGCAACGCAAAGAAGATAATATGATGAATCCTCAACCAAATAATACAACACATAAAAAGCTAACCAAACTAAAAAGAAACGCAAAACTATCAAGTGAAACCAGCCTAAATATGAGTTGTAAACTTGAGCTTTGACGAGGCTAAAAATATCTATGGATATTCCTTGTTCGTTTTTTTCATTAGGGACTCTGAAGGTAAAACCATCAAGTCTGTGTATGGTGACTATGGAGAACAATTAGTAATTATGGCAGAGGTTTTTACTCTTAAGAGCAGAATTATTTAAGTGCTTAACATTGAAATTGAAGGGGCAATCTATATACCTTGTGAATGTCATCAATGGTGTTTGGTCTTTTCCTTGAGAGATTGATCTTCTTATGTCTAACATTCTAATTATGTTGTAAAAGTTTGAGGAAAGGAGCCTAATACACATCTTTAAAAAAATCAATAAGGTGTTGAATTATATTCAGAAAACGAATACTCTTCAAACAACATGGTGACACTTTGTGATTTCGAAGATTTCATCTAACTAGATGACCTAGGACAATTGATTCCAAATAAGATAAACCCCCTAAACCCTTTCACGATGAAAAAAGCGGGCTATCACTATTTTACCCAAAAATGTATAAATGATGCTACATTTGTTAAAATAATTATCATTATAACCTTATAATTTTGTAAAAAATAATTGTCATTTTATAACTTTAGGTATTTATTTATTGTAGGGTTATGAAAATTATTATTAAAAAATATACTTATTATTCTTTCTATCCTATTTTCTTTATTCATGTTCACTATAAATAATGTAAATATTCGATGAATCAAAGAAATTTAAATTAATTTAAATTATAGATGTATGCCATAATATTTATTATAAATGTTAAAACGATAGTTTTTTCAACCGCCTGCGTTAATTTAAATTATAAATGTAAAATCCAATTTTCTTTATTCATATTCACTATAAATAATGTAAATATTTGATGAATTGAAAAATCAAAGATATTTTAAATTATTGATTTATGCCGTAATAATTAATAATTTTTTAACTCTAAAATAAATAAATAATAATTTTCATCAAATATTTAATTCTTATTTGTTCTATCTAATTTTTTTTATCTTTTTCCTATATATCTATTTAAATTAATTTACATACTTTATTTTATAAAATCAATTTTACTATTAAATTTGATAAGATTATTTTATTTTACATAAATTTTCATTTTTTTAATTTAATTTTTAAACTTATGATTTAATTTTTCTATTAAAATTTTATTTATTTATTTATTTTTCTAAAAAATAATTTTATAAAAATAAATGTATATTAAAATTTTTAGAAAATTATTTTTTATATTTAATTTTCTATTTTTTTTGTTCATCTATTTTTTTGGTATTTTGATTATTTATATATCAATTTTCCTTTAAATAAGTATTATTATAGCAATACCAATTTTAAAATAATTATATTTAAAAAAATATTATAGTTATTTTAAATTATATTAAATTTATATTGAATATTTTTATAAATATTTTATTTATAATAAAATAATTTTAAATTTGAGCGTATAATATGACGAGACTAGTTGAAAATAATAATCGTCTGGAAATCTTGAGTCTTGACTGTTTCGTTTTCTGACTTTTTCCCCAAGTTAATTAGACTGGAATAAGCATCAAAACGGTCCCATCCATTGTCGTTTCGCTTTCACAGCTGGCAGCCCACTGGTTTACAGCATACCCACTTGCCCGCCTCTTTTCCCAGGTTCCCAGCCCACAAAAAAATTCGATTTAACCCTAGACCTAACATCCAACTAACTCTAGTTAGTAGGTTAGGTTCAGTTCACCCAACCTCATTATTTCTCCCGCTCTCATCAATATCTCGTGATATTTTCAATCTTCCCTACCCATCGGTGCTATAAATACATATCTCAAGTAAAGCTAGGTTTGCCCAATTCGACAGCCAAACGCGGCTTAAAAGAAAAACATCTCCTTCCTTCCTTCTCTTCTCTCTTTTCTACTCTCCACTTTCTTCTTCCAAATCAGAAAAAAATGGCGGTTTCCAATAGAAGATCAAGCGGACCGGTGCTTCGGTCGTCGTCACCTTGTGGAAGGTTCTCGAACTCTTACCGCCACATGACGTCGGCGCCGTCGTCGGCCGCTTCGGCGTTTGCATCATCCACCTCCACTTTTACATCGCGTCCTGCGACTTTCCTCCACAGATCGGCGTCGCCTACTCGTGTCAACATGTACGGTTCTTCGCCGGCGGCGTCAGCGTCGGCGGTGAGGTTCTCGTATGACCGGCCGACGTCCCCCAGCCGCTCGATTACCGCCGCTTCTCCTCGCAGTCAGGTGGTGCAGAGGCAGGGTGGCCGGAGTCCGTCGAACGGAGGACCGAAGAGGACGTGTATGTGTTCTCCAACAACGCATCCAGGCTCTTTCCGCTGCAGTCTGCACAAGAACAACTTTGGATCTCACCATGGATCTGCGGCGCCATACCAGTCGAACCGGTTGAACGCTCGGAGGTCAGCTATGACGAATTCTCTTGTTCGGATTGGCACCGTTGAAGGCGATCTGGTGAAGCGAGCGTTGGCTGCGCTGATCCGTCCGTCTTCGCACCAGCAACGGCGCAGATCTACGTTCCAGGCCCGGCCTAGCCGGCTGTCGTTCATGTCCAAGGCTGAGGACTCTTGATTCTTCGATTTGCTCAGGTTATGTTTACTCGAAAGAATCTCTCCTTACAAATTGTCCCAAGGTGTATTTCCCGCAAACGCTTTAGAGATTTTCCGGCGGCGGTCTCCGGCAAAGTCGGTGGTAGCATCAACATGCAGTAAGATCGACGGTGCTGATACTGGGAAAGAGTAAGTACCGACTAGCTGAGAGGAAAATCTTCGGTGGCGGAATCTGTCTTAATTTGTGTACTTCCGGTGAGGATGAGCCCCAGATTTACTATATACCAGGACATGTATATATAAGAAATGAAGCCAATGGATAATGAATTGGCAAAACTTTTTCGGACCTTCAAATCGGTATCGAATTAACACTAGGATCGAAGACTAATTATAACTATCAAACTAAAATTAAGGTTCAGACTGAAAGGCGATCAATCATGAACATACTTGGTGAACCAATTGACCATCACTCATCCGTATCATCAGTTTTGAGTTGATTGTGTGTGGTTAGATTGAGATGAGTTCAGCACGTCTTCGTGGTTTCTGATTCCCGTTCATACTTCAGATATGTCCGTTGCGTCCAGCTTGTGATTTATGTGCATTGATGAAGCGTTATGCGTTCCGTTCGTCCATTCATCCATCCATCACGTACCAGGTAATTTCTCCTCCTGATTTTAGTCTCGTACTCCGTATCTTGTTTTACTTTAATTGATTTTCCAGATTTGTTACTAATTTTGATTTGATTTGATTGTTGATCACTACTAACTAAAGCTAGTGGAAGTTCATTCTTTTTCTGGCCTTCAAGAAGGTGAATGTGAAACTGGAAGAGTCAGATTGGCCAATTGCCTTGAAATTGGAATATAATTTTGGGGATACGGATGGATATGACTTGGTCAGTTGGTGGTGTTTGATTGGAAATTGTAAAGGAAGCCATTGTGATGCCGTGGGGAAGAAGGGTGGAAACTGGAAAACAGGGTGCGCCATTTGATTTGATTTTTTTTGGACAATTGACATGGATGCCACTACTCTAAGATGGAGATTCGGGAGGGACACGGAATCGGTCCATGACTTTGACATTTTGGAAGAGATAGAACTTGGGAATTTAAAATATTCTTAAAAAACAATACATATTAATTGAAAATAATGATTAAAAAACTAGGTGTAACGGTAACTCTTTAGAAGATTTTTTCTATCACACGTAAAATTGAAGCCAAGTGCAAACACGTAAAATTGAAGCTAAGTGCAATATCAGATTACTATTAAATTGATCAAGTAATTAGAATAATTGAGCAACGATTACTATTAATGTAAATTATCACTTGTGCCCCAATAATTTCTAGGTTGAACAGAATAATATATACGGGGTATTAAAATAAAGTGGAGTTGTTTTGAAGAAACCAACCTCATAATAGACTGATTTTATAAGAAGTTTGATGTATGAGAATGAGAGTTGGGAGGGGAACACGAAACGACGATCCTTCAATTGCTGGCAGATTTGAATGGAGCGGAGTCGTGGAGATGGAGCAGCGGGTCTGGATCTTTGGATCTGGACCCATTGTGATGGCGGTGTGAGAGTGGGCCCCACTATATGCCAGACAGCTACTTGCCCATGACCTTTTCAATTCATTTTTATAATAAAGCCACCGTTTTAAATCGAACCTGCTCGACTCAGAATTGACAGAATATGGAATTTGTTTATTTAGAAAAATATGGAAGTTATTAAATAATTTCAGGTAAAAAATAATGTTATGACATTGTCAGATGGAGTACAAGATTGCCGTTCACCCGTCGTAGTTAACAGGCCAACCTAACTTTCAACCACCTTTGCTTTTGGTTGAGGGGTCTTGAATTGGGAGTAAAATTAAGCACACAAGTAACTAACATTAATCGAACCCACTGACAAGCTCACAAGCATAAGTTATACTCTATATTTTCATTTCTTTAGGACGCCTTCATTTGGAGGTCCTTACGAGCACCCACATTGAGAGACTCTCAAAGACGGTCCCTTAAATGAAATATTAATTGTTTATTAGTAAGAGATCCAAATGGGTCTCTCCCAATGTAGATGCTCTAAGAGAGTCCCTCACTAATGTTAAAAACAGAAAAATAAAATAAATAAGTGGAGTGGAGTGAGCATATGTGAGAGACCGTCCCTTCACAAAACAGTAAAAAATATTAATATTTTATCAAGTGAGAGTCTCTTTGGGTCTCACCTAATGGAGATGCTCTTATATGTAGAGGTTATTGGGTATAACTATCCGTTAAATGGATGACATTGTAAGAAACCACATTTTTAAATAATTATTTATTTTGATTCACCCATTTAATATAATTTTGTTGCGGAGAACCACTCAACCATTTTTTCCGCCAGCTTTTGCGTTAAATTGTGCGGTTTTACTATATTACCTTTTGATTTTTTTTTAAATTGCTCAATTGAACACTCTTGCTCTCCATTTTTAATTTTATAACAAATTGGAGCTTCAAAACAAACATGTTTTCCGATATAATTTCACTCTTTTTTTTCCTCATATAATCATATATTCATCTATTTTATACTATGTGTACATTATTTTTCAGGTTTGCATTGTATTTCATTTAACATTTCACCAATTCACCCTTTTTGTTTTGCTCAAAAGCAAACATATCAACCTTTTATTTTGCACAAAGAACAAAACATATAAACCTTTCTTTTTTGTTTTTAAAAACAAAAAAACAAGAACATGCAAAACATCTCACATTCTCACATTTGAGAGCCAAAGGCAAAGGCAAAGGCAAAGGATAACCTTTAAAACAACAGCTAGAAGGTTGGGTTGAACGTTGTGATAAAGATATGTACTATCTTAATTGGTTTGTGGATAATGATCTTATCCGGGACAACACAAGTGGTAGCCCACTCCTAAGGTTTTCTTATCCTTTCCAGCTCCACTATCAAACACCAATTCGGCCACCCCCTCTACAACTCGACAAATTTGATTAGGTAGGGGGTCACTATATTTGATATACAACCCGAGGTGTGATATCTGTGGATTGGATAGGATTTTATGGGATTGAACTCCAACCAATATGCAAAGTTCCGAAAATCAACTTGTACCACGTTAGGATTTTATTCAACTTAAATATTGGGTAACTCAAATTCCAAATCCGATCGAGTTATGGTGTTGATTAAGGTCATTAAATTCATTTGGAGGTATGGTACCTAGGTTCTGTTTAGGTTTGATTTTGATTAGCTTGATCAACTTGAAAGGTTGAAAGCCCATCTACTCTAATCCAAATTAAATTAAATCATTTCTACCAATAAAAAATTAAATTAAATCATTCATGAGTTAAGTGAGTTTCAATAATTCTAGATCTAGGCTTATTTTTCGGTCCAAGGTTATAAATTCAAGTGTCCTCTAATTTATATATAGAGATAAGGGTGTCCCTGAATTTATACGGATTAAAAATTAATTCCTGTTCGCTGTTTAGGGTTATCATTGGTCTAAAAAAATTTAACACGAGCTAGCTAGATTAAGGGCTTCCACCATTGATCACAATAAGGCCTTCCACCACAATGTCAACCCGTTAGATTAAGGGCTCGTTCAACAAGCTAGTTAGTTGATCTATTTGATTTGTGTTTATGTTGAAATCTGTATGTCAATTACGGAATGAGTGTTCATTAAAACTAGTTGAAAGTTGTTAATTGTTGTTGAAATTTAGCCAAGAAATTAAGTTGGGGGAGGAGTGTGTTGATTTGGAAGTAATTGATACAATATTATTTTTTTCTTTTTTTCCTCTTTTATTTAAAATATTTCACCCACATATTGTACCTCTTTCATATGTGACCGATTTTTTGTTCTTAATAATTATGTCATGATAAAATTTACTACTATCAACTACTCTTTACCGAATACAAACTAATTTGTTTTAAAAACAAAAATATAATTATAATTGCTAATTCCAATATCAACATCAACATTAACACCATCAATATTAACACCATAAAACATCATCATTATTTGAAAAATTATGCTGGGTTAAATGTTTTGATTTTGAGAGGTGAGCTGTATCGTGTATGTATATTCAATGTATTAGTTGTATAAAGAGATACATAAAGCAAAGGTAAATTAAAAGTGGGATATATACAGTATTTACTACCTTTCCATATATAAATTATGTACGTGATAAACAATATATCATTACGTGAATGTGTTGGTAAGAAAGGAGGAATAGACAAAGCATGTGACGTGTACTAATTGCGCTGTTTAAATTCATGAATACGCCCCCAAAGCCCAAAGGGGTGAGGATGAAAGAGTCGTCTCTTGATCATTTTTCTTGCATACATTTGATTTTGTAATGCAAATTGCAGGTTTTTCTAGCGTGTGTAAATTATTCTATGGGGGATATAAATGCTCATTAATTCTTAAGTTCCTTTCATGACTAATCTATCTATCTATCTACCTATCTATCTATTTTAGATGTAAAGTTATGTTTTAATCATATTTAATAAAAGGTGGAAGGTTATTTTAGGGAATAAGAAAATAGTTGAACATATCGTACTTACTCTAATAGTTTTTTTCTATAACTATCTACTCTAGTCTAGCTTACATGTAAAATTATGTTTTTTTTGAACAAAAAATAGTCCGATTTAATAGAAGATGGAATGGTATTTTTATAAAATTATGAAAATGTTTATACGTTTTCATATTTACTTTCTTTTTTGGAAATAATATTTACTTTTTTTTAATAAACTAATGAAATGAAATATGGTTACAACAACAACAATAACATTATGGTTTCCAATGATTTCTTTTACCTTTTTCATTGACGTCTTTTCTGTTTTTTTTGTGACGCTCCACATACAATATGCACCTCATGTACGTGTTTCTTTAGTTCTAAATTAAACAACGATCAACACACTTTAGTTTTTGGTTCTTTGTTTTTTATGTTTGCACAACTCAGTTTCCTAGGACTATTGATTTTTTCAATCTCTTGATTTATCAAGTTTATCATGTACATCGAGTTCTTTTCTTATAGAAAAAAAAACAATACTATCATTTAGTAGAGTTCCAATCAGGACTGTTCAATGAATATCGGGGGCCTTATTTGATATTTTTATAAAGTCATATAATAAAATCTATAACTATATATTAAAGTTGTTCATTTTCGAGCCACCAGAACGATTCTGGCCCCACCTCAAATTTTAAAAACTAATTTTATTTCTATTATTATAACTTCTTTCTATTAAATTCTTTTTTAACTATTTAAATTTATCTCTAACATAAAACAAATATCTATTCAATATAACAATATCTTTTGAAAGCTTCCTTCTACGAGTAGTTAAAATTAAAGAAAAGATATTTCAAAATAAATATAAATCTTTTATCATAAATAATTTAACGAATTTATTTATAGATATATAGTGATTTTATTTTATAAAAAATTAATAATAAATATTTATAATGTTTAAAATTAATAAAAATAGATAATAAAATATTTAATAGATATATTGAAATATTTGATAATCCCTAAATTTACGTACATAAAAAGTAATAGAATATGAAGAATATAATATTTGATTAAAAGTATACATTCTACGAGTAATAAATTACTTATATTAAAGTTTATATTATATTTTTAATTTATTAATATCCTATTTATAATATCTATAAAATATCGAGTAGTCGTACGTGGTGCGATGGGTAAAACTAGTTTGTATAAAATTATGAGGGTGATTTTTTTTTTTGAATTTTTTCTAATTTTTATATCGTAGAAGTTTTTTTTTTAAACTTTTAGATATAATAGTTGGGTAAGAAAAATCATTTAGTAAGAGGAAAAAGATCTAAGTAAAAAATTACTCTTAACGTAAATACTAATCGTGCACAATACATTATATATATATACTTACTTAATGCATAAGCACATTGCATATATCTGCATGTACAGTATATTACAAACAAATTAACACTAAAAAAGGTTAAATGACCCTAATTTAGATTTTAGGAAAATACAAATTGGAAAAGAGTAAAAACAATGCGTGGAAAAAAATGAGCACAAAGCAGACTCGAACACACAACTTGATAAAAATCATTGTTGGCTGGCACACGCGCTAAGCCATTTGAGCTAACTGATGTTTATTCCTTACATTTAACTCTTGTGATATATATTAGGTTAAAAGATTTTGGGGCCCTAAAAATTCGGGGGCCCTGTTCCATCGGGCTCTTTACACGGGCCCATGGACGGGCCTGGTTCCAATATTTGAGGATTGGGGGTCGTCTCAAAATGTAATAACTATAAACTTACTAACAAAATTGAAAAGGTTTTTCTAATAGATATAAGAAGACAAAATAAATCACACAAGCCAAAAATAAAGAGAGTACCAAACTAATCAAGTACCTCTTGATCTAGTGGTAATTGACACTAGATCGTTTAAGCATTTGTCTAGAGAGTCTCGAACTGGAGCAGAGAGGTTTGGAAGGAGCAACACCTCTAACGGGATCCAGCCTAACTCCGGTCTAGAGGTAGAATAAATTACCGAACCGAATGAGGCCCAGCCCATTAAAAAAGAGTACTAAACTAAGAATACACGTCACACCAAACACAAGGACCAACACAAAACATACAAATGTGCAAAACAATCTAACGACCATCTACTCTAATTTTATAGCGACCCCAAAAAGAAAAGCTCTTTTTTTACTGACGTTACTATTATTTTCGGGTGCTCCGGTGACGGTGATGGCGTCCTCGCCGGGGGATCCCCCTGGGTCCGATGCAATGGAGATTGATTCTCACCCAAAGATTTCAGGGATAGAAGTGTCGAGCACGGCTGGTGTACTCAATCCTCTGTTCAGTGTGAATGGGGTGGATGGGAACGCAAATGGGGACTCACAAACCCCAACCCCAGCACAAGTCCAGCAACTGACAAGACCTCAACAGTCTTTCAAAGACATCGTGACTGGTGGAACTTCCAATCCTCCAGTTCAATCCCCTAACTTTCAGAAGTCTTTCAAAGATGTTGTTACTGGTGTGACTACCAACTCTCCAATTCAACCAGTTATGGATGATGTATGGAAGGAGAGGCATGATCTGTATGATACAGATGATGATGAACCTCCTACTGAGATTGATCCTGAATGTCCTACGATCACCTTGACAGCGGAGGAAAAACGAAGCTATCGAAAGTCGTGGGCTCGAGCATTAATAATACATATGTTCGACAAGGGTCCAGGGTATATGTACATGAAAACTTGGCTGCAGAAGAAATGGCAATTGAAGGGAGAGTTTTCCATGGTTGATATTGGTAATGATCACTATGTGGTGAGATTCTCAAATGAGGTTGATAGACATCACGTCCTCACTCAAGGACCGTGGATGTTGGGAGATAACTACCTAATGATAAGAAGATGGACCCCGAATTTTGATCCTTACACGGAGAAGGCAAGGGTGCTCATGGCATGGATTCGAATTCCAGGAATTAGCTTGGAATATTTCAATCAACATTTCCTCCATAGAGTTGGTTCTGAGATTGGACAAGTCCTAAGAGTTGATCGGACCACAATAGCGGCAGACAGGGGCCAGTTTGTTCGAATTGGTGTGGAGATAGACTTATCTCGTGCCTTACTTTCGAAATTTCGATTCGAAGGTAAAACTTGGAGAGTACAATATGAAGGCATTCGACAACTCTGCTACAACTGCGGCAAGATCGGACATATTCAGGAAAAATGCCCTCTGACTTCGCGACCAAAATCGGACACAGGCATCGAGGAGAATAAGAATGACCAAAACCAAGTGCCGGAAGAGAAGTTTGGCCCTTGGATGAAGCCTACAAGGAGAGTCAGGAGACAGAGGCAAGCTGATGTGAATGGCCAAATGTCACAAAACAATAAGTCAGTTACCCAAGCACATGGAGGCCAACAGAGTGTTGTTTCGGGTTCAAGATTTTCGGCTCTTGAAACCAATGATGGGTCTTCCGACGAAGTGCCGGTGGTTACCAGAAAGGATATTCCGGCGAGTTTGGTCGGTTCAAGGTCAACGGAAGATGGGGCCGAGAAGATTTTGAACGCGTCAACCGCGGGAGGGCATATCAACGCTGTTTTGGCAACTGTGGCAAATCAAGGAAATTCGGCTGAAAAGATCACGGAAAAAGGCAAGAATATAGGGGATTCAAGTGCAAAATCGACGGGGAAAGATACGGTGAACAAGAAAAAGGATAAAAAGGATCCAAAAGATTTGTTATCCTTAACAAGAAAATCTAAAGGGAAAGTTTCTACGGTTACAACGATTGTGTCAAAAGAATTGGATATCAAGAAACAATTTCTTATATCCGAGATGGCAGAAAATCTCAAAAACGTCCCAAATAATAATCCAGCTGGAAGAGGACCCTTTAATAACCAAATTGCCCATCCAGGAAGTATCTCAACACACCAAAACAGGACCGTCCAGCCGAGACCTGAGGAAAAAAATGCAGACAATCCACCTCCCAATCCCCCACACAATACCGGTTTTCAACAAGCGAAGCATTCTGGTTTCGCCCCGCCGGACCGACCCCTTCATCCCGTTCCTCCCGAGAATCGCAAACAAGATGATCCTGGAATTTCAAGCTCTGGAAATGGAGACAAGACCGGTTCTTTGCAGGGCGTCAATGCCCAACCAAGTATCTGATGCTTTGCATCGGATTTATAACGCAATTCTGCTACAAGACTGTACGCAGTCTGATATGACCCACCCTATGCTTTGGGACCAAATTAACTCAACAGTTATTATGAATCAGCTTAGTGCTTTAATTTGGAATGTTCGAGGAGCTGGGAGCGCGAACTTTCTTAATACTATCCGAGAGTTTATCCGTCAACATATTCCTTCTATACTGGTCTTGGTTGAGCCGAAAGTTAGTGGTGTGAGGGCGGATGAGGTGTGTGATAGAATTGGTTATGATGGAATGTTGAGGGTAGAATCAGAGGGTTTTGCTAGTGGCCTTTGGTTGCTTTGGAGAACTGCCGAGGTTCGGGTTGCTCCGCTGATTTTGGATCCGCAACATATCACCGTGGAGGTTATCAGGAGAGATGAGGAACCCTGGCTCTTGACCTCTGTTTATGCTTCCCCTATAGCCGGTGATCGCGATCATCTTTGGGATAATCTTGAGACCTTTGCTGCTGCAAATAATCTTCCATGGATGTTAGCGGGGGATTTCAACGCTACTATCACTGCTGAAGAAAGGACTTACTCCTCAGAGGGTGCTAATTATTCTTCTCAAAAATTCTGTGAATGGGTTGATGAACTTGGTTTGATAGACTTGGGGTTCACCGGTCCGAAGTATACTTGGTCGACAGGCAGGTCTTTTGATACTTTTAAAGCGGCAAGGCTTGATCGCGCTTTATGTAATGAAGATTGGAGACTCCGAATCCCTGATGCCATGGTTCGGCATTTGTCGGCTCCCCATTCTGATCATACCCCATTGTTAGTTCAGCTTGCGCCTGGTTCCATGTTGTCTGGGAATAGACCGTTTCGCTTTCTTGCTGCTTGGTTGACGTATGAGAATTTCCCGGAATTTATGCAAGCAACCTGGCGCCAAGACCTTTTTTTACCCGAATCACTTGAATCGTTCCGCCCTCGGGTGCAACGATGGAATAAAGACGTATTTGGCAACATTTTCCATAAAAAGCGGTGGTTATGGGCGCGTTTAGAGGGCTTGCAACATCGGCTCGCTCATAGGCCATCCCCTTACTACATTAATCTTGAACGTGAGCTTAAAATCGAGCTTGAAAAGGTGCTCCAACAAGAACAGTTGTTATGGTTTCAGAAGTCCAGGGCTGATTTTTTACTGAATGGGGATAGGAACACTAAATTTTATCATTTATCAACGGTGATACGAAGACGGATGAATCGGATTGAAGCTTTGCAGAATGACAATGGAGAGTGGGTAAATGATGAATCAATTGTTAGTCAGATGGTTTGTTCTTATTTTGAGAAGCTGTATACTGAAGATGATCCGATTGTTGGGGCTGAATTCCATGATATTCCGGGTTTTCCTGCGTTTTGTGGGGAGAGCATTTCTACCCTTTCCAAAGCTTTTGTAGCAGAGGAAGTGTGGGATGCTCTTCACATGATGAACCCACATAAAGCCCCGGGTCCAGATGGTTATCCTGCTGTCTTTTATCAACATAATTGGTTGACGATTGGGCATCAGGTTGTGGATACGGTTTTGAATCTTCTGAATGCTAGAGTTATGACTCCTGAGATGGGTGATGCCTTGTTATTTTTGCTAGCTAAAGTGGAGAATCCTAGTACTACTGCTCAGTTCCGCCCGATCTCTTTGTTGAATGTGTGTTTCAAGATTGCTACTAAGACCATAGTTAATAGACTGAAACCTTTATTGGCAGAAATTGTATCTCCGTCACAGGCTAGTTTCGTTCCGGGACGTCAAATTATTGATAATGTCGTTATTGTTCAAGAGGTCCTGCATTCCATGAATTCATCGAGGTCAAATCGATGGATGATTTGGAAAGTTGATCTTGCTAAGGCATATGATAGAATTCGGTGGAGCTTTCTCAAAGAGGTTCTTCTTCAATCGGGTCTTCCCTCTCATCTTGTTGAGGTTATTATGTTGTGCGAAACACAGGGGAAGACTAAGGTTTTGTGGAACGGAAGTATTGCTGGTGAATTTCAACCGTCACGTGGAGTCCGACAAGGCGACCCCCTGTCCCCATATTTATTTGTTTTATGTATGGAAAAACTTTCCCACATAATTCAAATAGCGGTTAATGAAGGCCTTTGGAATCCGATTGAGGTTGGAGGGGTTAAGTTATCACACTTATTCTTTGCCGATGATTTAGTCCTCTTTGCTAACGCGTCACCAACTCAAGCAACGGTGATAAAGAATTGCTTAGATCAATTTTGTGAGATTTCTGGGGAGCAAGTTAACGTTGGGAAAAGTAGTTTGTTGTTCTCGAATTCAGTCCCAGATGATACCAAATCTTTGATCAGTGCTCTAACCGAAATTCCAATCACGGAGGATTTTGGTAATTATTTGGGTGTACCCACTTCATGTGGGAAAATGACTGCAGATAGATATCAATTTCTGTTGGAAAAGGTGACAGCTAGGCTTCGTGGGTGGCAATCTAAAACCCCGTCCTTTGCTGGCCGAGTGACTCTTGCAAAGTCAGTGTTGTGTAGTTTGCCGGTGTACGTTATGCAATCGACGAGGCTGCCAAGATCTCTTTGTGACAGCATGGATAAAGTGGTCCGGGGTTTTGTCTGGGGCTCTTCTTCGGAAAAAAGGCGTTTACATCTTCTTTCATGGGACACTTTATCAAAACCTTGCAATGAAGGAGGATTAGGTATTCGTCAAATGAGAAGTACGAACACTGCTCTGCTTGCTAAGCTGGGGTGGCGGACGATTCAAGAACCCTCGTCTCTTTGGTCAAGAGTCATTAGAGGCAAATATTGTCAAAGCCGAGCGGACGTTGACATGTTTCATAGGTGGCCGAGATCTTCAAGGACGTGGAAGGGTATTGTTGAAGGAGCACAGGTCCTGTATAAAGGTGTTCGTTCTGCCATTGGTAATGGAAGATCAACCCTTTTTTGGTCTCATTGTTGGGTGGATTCCAAGCCTTTATCTGAACTGGTTGTTGCTCCTATTGATCCGGATCTTGAAGGAGCTACGGTGAGTGAAATGTGGGCTAAAAATAGCTGGAATTGGTCCCTTTTTAGTCACTTGCTCCCTGCTGAAATCTGTTGCAAGATTGCGGCGATTGTGGTGGACGATCGTGTTGATGCACCGGATAAGCTGTTTTGGGGTCCATCGTCCACTGGTGATTTTAAAACAAGTTCTGCGCTAAAGCTGATTCGTTCTTCTGTCCTTGATCAACAACATTCTGTGTGGCCCAAAATTTGGAGAGTTCAAGCTCAACAACGGGTTAAAAATTTTCTTCACCTGGTTGCGCATAATGCAGTGATGTGTAATGCCAATAGGGTCCGGAGACATCTGGGAAACGATTCCAACTGTCCTCGTTGTGGCCAGGAAGAGTCGACTCTCCATTTATTACGTGATTGTTTCCAGGTTCAGTCAGTTTGGATGGCGCTTTCAGGTAATAATCTCCCGCTGAATTTTTTCGGGCAGGATGACTGTATGGATTGGTTGGATAATAATTTGTCTAGACCTGGCAATTGTCCAACCATGTTTGCTATTATGGTTTGGTATACATGGAAGGCTAGGAATCAACTGGTTTTTAATGGAAAAGACACTCTATCCACTTTGTCTTCAGTTGTGGTCCAACAAACGGAGTTGTTTGCGCGCACCAGGGAGAAGGATTTGGCTTGCCACCAGCCTACTAATTCAGTTCCTGCTGATATCCGTTGGATTTGTCCGGAGAACGGTTGGTATAAATTGAATTCGGATGGTTCTTTCAAGGGCAATCTTCAAAGAGCTGGAGGAGGAGGTTTGATTAGGGATCATAACGGAGATTTGGTGAAAGCTTATATGTTTCAGCAGGGGAATTGCAATGCTCTTACTGTTGAGCTTTGGGCCGTCTACTATGGCATGTTGCTTGCTTGCAAACTGAATATTCATAAGCTGGTGGTTGAATCAGACTCGATGGTTGCTTGTAAGCTTCTGAATTCCTTGTCAATCTCGACTCACCCGGACTATTATCTTCTCCAACGGTGCTGGCAGCTTATGGCAGAGGCGAATTGGGAAGTGAAAATTTCTTATGTTCCTAGAGATGCAAATCGTGTGGCCGATAGTTTAGCTCAGCATTCCTTTCATATTAAATCTTTGTACTCTGAGATTACTACTCTCCCTCAGGACTCTTTATTTCTTCTGGCTAAAGACTCTCCCTCTAGGGAGAGTACTGTTTTCTAATGTCTAAATAAAATTTACAGGCCTTTGCCTGCTTTCTGATCAAAAAAAAATAAATCTACTCTAATTTTATCCCTCCAAATATTTCTATCTGGAATCATACTGTATCTTCCTGTATGACAATTTAATAATCTTGTCTAATCAACTTTTTCTAACTCATTTTGGACCTATCTCTCGCATTTTAAATCCAGAAATTTCGCATTCCAATTTCAAAATTTAAAAAACAACTTAATAATTAAATAGCTTGATAGTATTTATATTAAAATACTGTATAATTTTATAAATATAAGTTGAAAAAGATACATATTAAAATCGTACTCAGTTGTAAATGAGAACAATGAAACAAATAAAATATAGTTTTTTAACTCCCATATGTAGATTTTTTTCCTGATGCGATCGACCTTCTTTACACTTCCCGGTGGATAATGCCCAAACGTGAAATGCAGACGGGGCCTCTTTCCTACCTCTTTCATGTTTTTCTGGTTGTAGTTTTTGGGCTTGGCCCATTGTTTGCTTTTATGTGTTGTGGGCATGTTTCGTGGGCTGCATTTCTATTTTTTTTTTTTTGGTGTTTGTGTTTTTTGCCTCTTTGGCAGGTCTACTCGTGTTTAATAATAAGCACATCTTAAAAGAGTTTAATGTCTTGCTATAATTTGCTAATTTGAAAGCAATTTTTAGTAAAAAGTATGTTTTACATTTTCCAACACAAAAATACAACTATTCTTCACATATTTCAAGATAAAAAAGAATACTTATTTCCAAAAATTACTTTCTTATAAGTAAGTATAGCAAGGTGTAAGACTTGTGTTTTGGGTTCGGATCCAGTCGGTTGTGGCCAAGTTGTGTTTTGTGCTCCGTGGCTTCTAAAGATCATCCATTTCGGTAGAGAAAATATCAACAATTTTTTTTTTCCGCATATCCCTAATAAATTTGAATACTTGTCGGGCACTTTTTTAGTGCTTACACAAGACCCTAAACACTTTTATGGTCTTTGTATTTGCTTGGTTGTACTTTTTAGTGCTCATGTTGTTTGTATGCGCCTCTTCTAGCCGGTTGTGAGTGTCGGTGCTTATACGACCTCTCGGTATGTCGGACATATCTAGTAATCTAGTATATATAATTTTTACCTTCTTCAAAAAAATGTAGATGACAATAATTTTCTTTTTATACTATTTAAGAACGAAACAAGATTTTATTGCGTGGATGCTCCTTGAAGAGTTGTCATTCCCCTTCTAGCTTGCTGGTTAATTTACTTCCATGGCTTCTTCAGTTTCATCACATATTTTATGAGTTAAATTCTATTGCAGTTTTTCTTTACTTTTATGATTGCCTTTTCTATTAGTTTTAATGTTTTGTCTGACCAACTAAGAGGGTTTTTTTTCATAGGGGTCGGGGTCATTTCCTGTTTGATTCATGCTTAGCCCAATTTTTTGGGCTAAGTATACGACCAATATTGATCCATCATATTTTTCAGGTCAATGAGAATTTGGTATAAAGTGGGCTTGTTCATTATTTACACACATCTAGGACTCCATAATTTACAAAGTGGGCTTCATTAAAAATACAAATCTTGGCTCGGAAAATTTGCATAATGTTATGAAATATTTGAAAGAGAAACTTGAGAAATTTGATCTGATTTCGTTGATTCTTTACAATGAATTGTACATCCTATTTATAGCCAAAGTTTAGCTTGCATGACAAGTTCAGCCGTATAAAGCTGAAAGAATTGAATGCAATGATTATCGTAATGATTGTAATGTCTAATAAAACAAAGTTGCCTAATAAAACAAAAGTGTGTAAAAGCGTGCACAATGATGAATACTCATCTCTTTATGACTTTATCTCTTAACACTTCTCCTTGAGTATTCATTCTTTCATTTGGGGTCATTTATATGCTACCTCATTAAAAACCTGGCTAGGAAAAACCCAGTGTGATAAAAACCATAGCACAGGGAAAAAGAGTACAACTTGTCTTATAAGCTTTCATATTATTGCCTCATTAAAAACCATGTCAGATAAAACCCAGTGGGAAAAAACCCGAACGAAGGGAAAAAGAGTGCAATGCGTATAATTCTCCCCCTGAAATCAACGTACTTCTCAAAATTTGCGCAAACTTCTTTGGTTGTAAGGATTTTGTGAACAAATCTGCAACATTTTCACTTGATCGTATTTGTTGGATGTAATAACTATGGTTTTTAAGGATATTTTTTTTTAAATTTTTCTCGAATATCCTTTTAACTTCTTCGTCCGTTTTGACGCTTAATCCAATATTTTTGTCGGAATTTAAATCCTAGAAAATTGTTGGTGATATCTTAAAATCACAAAGAAATGATTTTATGGATCGGTGGGAATTCTAGGATTTTTCAGTGGAAAAAGAATATTTATTAGATAAGCCGTCTGTTTAATTATGTATCGGAAGGAATTTAAAATACGAAACGGAAGCCTTAAAAATTAAAGGTAGCAAGATATAATCATGGAAAATTGGTTTTATTGGTCTACATAATTTACGGGACGTTTTTCTTTTAGTGAGTTTTTCTACCCGAGGTACATCATTTTACCGCTTTAACGCGAGTCCCGTTCTGAGACGGGTTTTGTTTGTAAACCACCTTTCTCTTTCTAATTAAGGAAGGAACCGAGATTGAACTTTCATATTTATCTTCTTCGAAACTATTCAAAACAAAGGAAGGACGAGAGAGTTTGGACGAAACGACGAACTTGGGAGCACATTCACCGCCGGCTATCTTCTTCCCCTACCTCCTCCTCACCTCCTCCTCCACCTCACCTTCTTCTCCCTCCTTGTTCTAGGCTTGTTGTTGTTGCTACTGTAAAAGCAGAACCAGTAAGAGATTCAGGAGGAACGACAGATTCGGGAATAAAGAATTCGAATCATCACCGCCGACAAATTTTTTCAACCTCGCCGCGCGATGTCGCCGACGATCACTAGCTCCTCCGACCACCACCCACAACGAGGGCCACCACCGGGCAACACCCAGCCACCCTCGAGCTCCGGGATCGAGCCACTATCGAGCTGAACGAGCCATAGGCTCAAGTGAAGGTATATACGATCGAAATTAATTAGCGGGTTGGTTGCACAGCCACCGTAAGGACCTTTCGGTTCCGCTTTTCTAATTAAATTTATGGTTTTTATAATCTTGATGTTGATACGGTTCCACAGGTTCAAACCGCACGAGAAACGAACGTCAGGATCTTCAGTTATAGCGAATACAAGTTTTGACACCGATTGGCAGGTAAAGGACTTCGGATAATTACTCGGGATTCATTGTTAATCAGAATGATCCGAGGTTTTTTCACCTTTAAGAACTGTTGCTAATGAACAAATTTTATTTAGAAAATTGTTTCAAAAGTGAAGCGAAAAATTAGTTATAATTTCGCCAAGATGGCTCCTTAAAGCGTGATAGCTAAGGATTTATTTATGAATCGATATTCGGAAATCAAATCGTTTATGGATTAGAAAGTTGTAGGAGTTGAGAATACAACTAAGAAGTGTATCCATGAGCCCGTTGTTGAGAAATCTTTTGTTATATTTGGCAGAAGGGTGATAAAGATTTTTGTTGGAGTATTTTCAAGTTCATCGGATGTACCGATAATATTTAAATCATCAACATATACTGCAATAATAGCAAATCCATTTTTGGATCGTTTGATGAAAACACTTGGACAAACAACATCATTTTGATATTATTCTTTAAGAATTCACTAAGCCGATTGTACCACATCCTTCCAGATTGTTTTATACCATATAATGATCTTTGTAATTTTATAGAAAGCATTTCCCGAGATTTTGCTTTATATACATCGGGTAGTTTTAATCCTTCAGGAACTTTCATGTAAATATCACTATCAATTGATCCATATAAATATGCAATTACGACATCCATAAGGCTAATTAAAAATCTTAATGTAGTTGCATCAACTATAGGGGAATATGTTTGCTCATAATCTACCCCGAGTTTCTGAGAAAAATCTTGGGCAACAAGTCTTGTCTTATATCTCACAATTTCGTTAGTATCATTAGGCTTTCGTACAAATACCCATTTATAGCCTACTAGTTTCAAGCCCATTGGTGTGGGCTTTATTGGGCCAAAAACATTACGCTTTTCAAGCGATTTTAATTCAGTTTGCATAGCCTCTTTCCATTTTGGCCAATCATGTCTAATACGACACTCATTAGTAGTTTGTGGTTTGATGTCATCATCATCAACCACTATTTCCGTGGCAACAGAGTATGCGAACACCCCATCAAGGATAATGTCTTTCTTGTTCCACTGTATTCCAGAATAGATATAATTTACTGCAATTTAATAATTATCAATGCTTTTGTCACTATCTGGAACAACTTCCATTTTGTTCTTATTGGAGCATTCTTCGTTTCTAGAACAGTTTTTATTTTTGACTATTTCCTAGATTTTCGGAGGTATTTTTGTCATGTTCTCCTTCTGAATAAGAAATTGGTACAACTTTATTTGCATTATTCTGCCGCCTCCATTGTATTACAAAATAGACATAAATTCTCTCAAGGGCATTTACAGCTGGCGCATGTGACTTTGTCACTTTCTTTGTGTCTGTAAATGAGTCAGGCAATTGATTTGCTATACTCTGTAAATGTACAATCTTTTGACTTCTTGTTCACACATTTTTTGTACGTGAATCAAGATAAGATAATGATGAAGCATTCCAAGTAATTTCTTTATGTTCTTTTCCACCAAGATTTGGAAATTCATTTTCATTAAAATGACAATCATCAAATCTTGCTGTAAATAGGTTACCCGTGGTTGACTCAAGATATCTAGTAACTGATCGGGCTTCAAAACCAACATATATTCCCAAACTTTGTTGGGGACCCATTTTTGTGAGTTGCGGTGGAGCAATAGGAACATAAGCTGCAAAACCAAATATCTTTAAATGTGATATATTTGGTTCTTTACCAGTCACTAATTGTAATGGGGAATACTTGTGATATGCAGTTGGTCTTAATCGTAACAGAGCTGCAATATGCAATATAGGATGTCCCCAAACTGATGTTGGCAGTTTATACTTCATCAATAATGGTCTAGGGATTAATTGTAATCGTTTAATTAGAAATTCAGCAAGACCATTTTGTGTGTGAACATGAGCAACTGGATGTTCAACTGTAATCCCAATTGACATAAAATAAATGAATGTTTGGGAAGTAAATTCTCATGCATTATCAAGCCGAATTCTTTTGATTGTATAATTCGGAAATTGAGCTCGTAAGCGAATGATTTGAGCTAGGAGTTTAGCAAAAGCTGTATTTCTTGTTGATAAGAGGCTCACATGTGACCATCTTGTCGATGCATCAATCAATACCATAAAGTATCGAAATGGTCCACATGGTAGGACTATCGGTCCACATGGATTTTCAATCCCAACTTTATCTTGGACGGTCTGGTGATTAGTTTACCAATTGAACAACCTTTACAGTTAAAATCACTTGATTTAAGGACACTTGCTTTCTTTATTGTGTGCCCAGTTGAACTGTCAACTATTTTATGCATCATTTCATTACTTGGATGACCCAAACGGTCATGCCATAATGTAAACATCCTTTTATCATTTAATTAATTTCTCATAGGATGTTAAATTTGTCTCTATTGGACTTATATATGTATGATAAAGTCCAATAGTATAGGGTGACAGTTTTTCTAAAATCTGCTTCTTGACACATATTTGGTTTGTGATGCACAAATATTCTTTATTGTTTTCATTTATGGTTTCTACATCAAAACCATTGTGACGCACATTTTTAAAGCTTAGTAAGTTCCTTTGAGACTTACTTGAATATAATGCGTCATTTATGATCAATTTTGTTCCTTCCGGGAGCAAAATACAAGCTCTACCAGAGCCTTCGATCAATTTTGTCACATAATATATTGTTTTAACTTTTGCTTCAAGCAAAGTTAACTGAGTAAAGTACTCTTTATTTCCCAAGATGGTGTGCGTAGTAGCATTGTCCACTAAATATTGATTCTTGCTACTTGATATGTCTTTAAATTTTTTTCCCATATCTTTAAGATAAAGAAAAACAAAGTTAAACAACATATTAAATAGATAATAAAACATAAATAGATATTTTAGTTTTCAGTACTTTATATTTTCATTGATTGCAAATCCATCATCTAATGATGAAATTTGGTGTAGGTTCAGTGTCGTCAACAAAATGAGTCTCCACACTCTTTCCCTAATCTTTTTGGGAAGCTTGGTACAACTCAACCAAGTGTTTGGCTATGCGACACGCCCTTGCCCAATGACATGTCATACCTCATCTATAACATATAAATTTGGGCTTTTGGAGAGGATCATATAGGATCCTTCAAAACCATTTGCTTATCATTCCCCTTGACCACATCCTCGACCACGACCTCGACTTCAGCCATGGCCACGACCACGATTGCCATCACGTCCACGATTATTCTGATGCCTACTATCATTTGTTTGAGAGACATATGTGGCATTTATTTCAAGGTACGGTACAATACCAGTTGGCCTTAGGTTGTGGTTTTTCATGAGCAGCTCATTATTCTGCTCAACTACGAGTATTAGCTTGTATCAAATCTGAATACTTCTTAAACTCCCTTTGTATGTATTGTTCCTTTAAGGAGCAAAACTTGTTGTTAGTGCCCATATCTTTGTTTTAGGCTTTCCCATAATTTGTTGGGATTTTTCACCAACAAATATTCAGATTTCAGGCTTTCATGTATATGATGGTGAAGAAAAATAAACGCCTTAGCCTTATTTTGTGGGAAAATGTTTTCATTTTGTTTTATGGTCTCTTGTATACCACTTACTTGTAGGTGAGTTAGCGCATCAACTCTCCATTCTAGATATTTCTGAAATATTTATTTTCTTTTATGGTCTCTTGTAGACTATTTGCTTGGGGCTGAGCTGCGAGTGCATCAACCATCCATTCTAGATATATCTGGCCCGATAAGTCGAGAATATCAAATTCCCGTTTTATAGTATTTGCCATTAAAATTAAATAATCAATTAACAATATAAATACGGATGTGAATTAATTGACTATTAAACACGAATGCTAATATATATATATGTATGTATATATGTGCATGGAAAAACATAATAAGATATTAAAACATGCACGTGAAATCCTTAGTTACAATCATGCATACTACATACTCTTTAAATATTTATTTAAAATCATGCATATGGTGTTCAAATTGGATTGTGGGTGATACACCCAATACGCAACTTGGTGATGATTGAATTATATATAGATTAATTGAATATAATAACGTTTTCTCTTTACTTATCAAAATTGCAGAATATTTTTATTTGTAAAAGTAAACTCAAACGTGACCTATCAAAATAATTGTAAATCAAACGTGAAAGCTTTTCTATCATAAGAATAAAGAAGTTCAAAAACTCTCTATATCTTTTCAAAACATTCTTAAACTTTCTTCTATCAGAAAAGAAAGATGTACATGAAGAAGGAGGAGGTTGTATCTTCATGATATACGGGAAAAAAACAAGCTCTCATATCATTGAGCAATTAAAACGATGATTCATAAAAACTATGGCTTAGAAAATTAAAAACAGTATAAAATATGTACTACCTTCAAAAGATCTAGCCACTCAGTTGGTATTTTATTTTGAGAAACGTTCGTGCTGATAACGCGTTGTGAAATATTTGAGACAGAAACTTGAGAAAGTTGAGAAATCTGAACTAATTTCGTTGATTCTTTACAATGAATTGTACATCCTATTTATAACCAAAGTTTAGCTTGCATGACAAGTTCAGCCGTATAAAGCTGAAAGAAATTGAACGCAATGATTGCCGTAATAATTGTCATGCCTAATTAAACAAAGCTGCCTAATAAAACAAAAGTGCGTAAAAGCGTGCACAATGATGAATACTCATCTCTTTATGACTTTATCTCTTAACACATAAAATTTATTTGCAAAAACCAATGGGGAATAATAGCTTATATTTTGGACAACATTTCAGCTACAACTCTGTTAAGTTTCAATTAGCTTTCATCAACTATGTGCACCGAACACTTGCACAATAGCTTATTTATTTGCATAAACTTTGATAAGCTTCCTTAAGTTCAATTTAAGTTGTGTCGGATGCATTAGCTTACAATTCAACGGTTCTCCATTTTAGAGAATCTCTGTTTTATTCGGAGAATTTCCCATATTTAGGGAATCTCATCTTTTTTTTCATCCTCTTTCTCTATTTTGGAGAATGAGTTGTTGGACAAAACAACACCCAAAATGTCTTGAAAATATATTTTTGAGAATCTGTTGAATGTGCTCTAACTAAATGGAAGGAAAATAGCTTATCACAGGTAGGAAGGACAACACTAATTCATACAAACCTTGCGGTAAAACCAAATTACATAATGCAAAGTTTTATGTTACCTGAATCGACTCTAAGTGAACTAAATAATATCAATAGATGCTTTTTTTGGAATAAAGGCAATTATTTTCCACTTATTGGATGGGATAAGATATGTAAATCAAAAAGGAAAGAAGGTCTGGATATTAAAAAATCAAAACTGATGAATCGAGCTTTACATATGAAGTTACTTTGAAAAATATTAGCCGAACCAAATAACATTTTTGTTAGGATTATCACAAGCAAATACCTTTGTAACAAAAAAATTTTACAGTACAAATGTAATAAAAATGTTTCTTGGTAGTAGCGAAACATGTTGACCCCGAGAGTAATTTAAGGCGGATATAATTTGGCAAGTAAGGAATGAAAACTCTAATAGCTTATGGAAATATCTGTGGTTAATCTATCACCCTCTAATCGAAGAATGTACACCTCCAGCCAAAGTTAATGTGAATGAGAGGGTATCTGAATTCTTTACTTCGGAATTACTTAGGTTGACTGCATTTTAGCTATTCATATATCGAAAATCGGATTGTTCAAATACTCTATTGACATCCTAGTAAAAATGGGTCATTCTCCATTCACACAGCAATAATCGAGTTTCTAACAACTCTAACCAATAATCACGTGACTTCCAATGGATTTGGGATTTATACATTTATCCTAAGATCAATCTTTTGTGGAAATTATCCTAATGGAATCCCACCGAAGGACCAATTAGTAGACAACCATATCCCCATTGATGCGACCTTGCTTAGTCTTAGACTCGATTCCGACCAGCCCGAGAAGTCCTAGGCCATAGCGATCCCCTTGGCGTAAGACTTAGTCTTTATTATGTATTTTCTATATTTATGTTATTTCAATTTCTGTCATTTCTATTTTAGGCGTGTGCTCCATTCTTGTAGAATGGGCTAGCCTTTGTTCTTGCTTAAGCCCAAGCCAATTAGCATTTTGCTACTAGAGTTCCAAGTTCTAAAGTCGATTTGCTCCTTGTCCTTGGTTTGTGAGTCACCCCCTTCCATAAATCCCCTTCCCTCTCATCCAGTCCTCCTTTGGATCGGACAACTCTTATTTCCAACCTCTCTTTCCCTTGTCAACACGAGCATTAGAGGCACGCAAGACCATAGCGTTGGTCTCGTACTATCCCGGTTGCAATCTTTCGGAGATGATCCGGGCATTTTGAGCTTAGATTATCCTCTAGCGACCTGAACCTGAGTAGGATTGCATCACCCGTTACCTAGGAATAGGGGTGAGAAAATGGATATGTTCGATTCGATCAAATATACAAGATATCCAGTAATTTTCTCAAAAAATTTCGATCAATACCCTATCCGTTATTAGCTGGATATCCATTTAATGATATCTAATTGGTTGGATATCTAGTCTTAGATATCTCAATTATCCGTTTAAAAAAATCTTTGTTACTATTTTCAGATTTAAGTCCAATTTTTAACTAGATCGACGAATATTCGATTTGGAAATCTGTGAATTTGAACCAAGAACTATCTTAAGCATATAAATTAAAGTTAAATGTTTAATTTATTACCTTAAAACTTGTAAACACACTCCTAACATAGTTGATTCTATCAAGTCTTTGTGTGCTCATTTCAAAAGCATATATATTATATATAATACCTAATATACTAGATATTCATTTATCTCAAAACCTCGATCCATATCTGATCCAAGTATCCATAAAAATTATTCGGGATAGATATGGATAACTTTTAAACATATAATTTTTTTACGGATAATTACAGATGTGATTGACATTTGTTTTGGATCGGATCGACCGATCATGTTATTGTTATGACCCGAAGGTCCCAAAGAAGATAAAGGAAAGAATTAAGGAAGGAGAGAATAGAATTGGGAAGGAAAGTAGAGAATTACAGAGGAGGGAGAGAAATAGAGGAAGAAGAAGATAGCATTTGATTATATTAATGTCTGGATGCGTATAACTGGATACCAAGATGAATTATAAAGCCTTACAAGCATATTGCACAAAGCACCTTATATTTCTCCTAATTACTAATATTGCCCTATCATTACATTACTCCCCTCTTTAAAAAAACCTTGTCCTCAATGTTTAATATCAATTTCTAGACAATATAACAAGAAGGGAACAAACAACTCCCTCCAATCATGTTATTGTTGGTGGATTGAACAAACTCAAACTATATATCTTGAACTTGCAGCAGCTTCAACCTTAAGACCGCCCTCAACCAAAAAATTAATGACTGAGCTTAGTTATCCCATGTGGACAAAATTCATCAAACAAACTTTTTATATATTCATTGCCACTCAAGTTCTCAAGTTGCAGTAGGTTCCTCATTTGCTTCCAATGCCCTTAGGTGTGCTTGTCTTGCAATCCATTCTTCAAGGTTGTACTCAAGATGAACAAAACTAAGCTAAATTGAAATTTGCAATAATGGTTGTATCAGTTTTGCCTAAATAAGAGAAACATCAAATTAAAATACCCTAGCTAAATTCATCATTCCCATATTCAACAACCAAACTCATCAATATTTCTCAACAACCAAACTAACAAAGAAATTCAGGAAATTGATGCCATTATTGATCAAAATTCAGCATAATGCACATGTATTAGCAGGACACTCATCATAATGGAATCAACATAATGCCATTAACTCTCATTCACTTATGCATTCTCCACCAAGTAGGCAATCAACAAGCATGACAACGAAATTCCTTTAATAACAATTTCAACACTTACACATACACTCTCCATTTTTGCTAATAGAATGCTTGTAATCATGGGTAATCCATTCCACCAAGATAAAAAATAAGGATCAATCCACCTAATACCCAACAACCATCAATTAGAACAACATCCAAGTCTAGTATATGGAGTATTCTAGGATAAAAAACTATAATCATTGAGATGCCCAAAATCACATCAACATTATAAGCAAACATTTGAACAAAATTGTTCCGCAATCTAAGCACGGACACAAATGGCAATTTCAACTCTTGAAATTTATGCTTCACTTCAAATTCAAATACTTCTTCACTAAAACATCCACTTGGATCAAAAACTAAGGTAGCCGAAGCGTCCATACTTTCATTACACAAATGCAGCCTAGCGTGCTCCTCATAATTTCTAATGTAGCTACACTTTCCAAACATTCGTTATGCTCTTTTGTCTCTTGATTGGGTTCTTTCTCATGAATTCCAACAGACTCTGCAGCACCATCAGTAATCTGAGGCATGAATGTAGTAATTTCTACAAGTTTACTTTTCACCACTCCACACAATTTTGTTGGTTCAAATTCAAAAACCAAATCTTCTAAAGTATTGGAAACTGCTCTCAACTCTTGTGAATTCTCATCAACTTGTGCATTAAATGCAAAAAACTCCTTATTGGGCATATCAACCAACAAATCACTTTTGATTTCCATCTACACAACAAAGGCATCATCAGATAACATCATTTCTTTTAGTCAGACTTATCCACATGCTTAGTTAAGAGATTCGGAGCTATCTTAGAGGAGTCGCTACCGATTTCTGGTTCCTCATATACCCTAGTGTTGTGGATCTCATGAGTTTTATGCATTCTTGAGTCAAAATTTCCCAACTCCTGAGTATCAACCTTGTCGTTTCCTGTAAACTTGAATAAGGATTTTTCGATACTTGAATACCCTTAATGCCAGCATTGCACACGTTTCCAACATTAGAGGTATCCACTGTGATTGTAGGTTGTGGATTAGATGACTATCATGATATCTCTCATATGAAACAACTCTAACTCACAACAATAGTCATAAACATTTCTATGATTCAAAGAATCAATTGCAATACGTGCAGACTCTATGTTATGGAAATAAGTTCTTGCATGAAACTGACTTCTAGGGCTTAAAGTCTCCACTTTCTCTAAAGCCCCAAATCTAGAGAACACCATGTTCAATTCCCGACAAGAAATTGAATACTTTAGATTATGAATCTTAACAAGAATTGTTTGGTCATATACCTGGTCCTCTATGGGATTAGAGCAATTGACCGATAGCAAACCCATCTCGACTCTGAGCTCGTTCATTGTCCGGTAGAATTGTTGATCAGACTCTTTCATTCGAAGCTCCCAAGAATCTGAAATTTATGTCGTAGTCACTGATGATCTCAATTCCTCTTAGTGCTTGACGCCTTCAATCGGAAATTGGTCGAATCTTGAGTGTGCCACTTCTATCAAGATCGTAATCGAAATTTCCGACTTCAATTATGGGATTTTGGTCACCAAAATCGAAGGGCTCTGATACCAATTTGTTATGTCCCAAAGGACTATAACAACAATTTGATAGAAAAAGATGGATATAAGAGAGAGATTAAGGGTAGATTAGAGGAAAGAAAGAAGAAAAATCAAAGGAAAGGAGAATACAACGGAGGAGATAGAGTTTGAAAGAGAAGTTCATTATTCATTTCATCGATGGCTTGTACAGACTCACTCACATGTCTCTTATAGGCTCTTACAACAATTACAATTAAAGCCCATATTTCCAACTAATCACATAATAGCCATATGATTCCCATACATGACAATATTAAATGTCGTAATAAGAAGAGAATGACAAAGGAGGGAGAAGAAATAGGGGAAGAAGAAGATATATAGCATTTGATTTCATTAATGTCTGGATGCCAAGATAATTTATAAAGCCTTACAAGTATATTACACAAAACACCTTATATTCCTCCTGGTTACTAATATTGTCCTATCATTACAGTTACTTTGCTTACCTTTATTGAAGAATGTGTATTCATTAAAAATAAAACTATCTTTCTGAGATGCCTACATAGTATCATCAAAATAAAACTATATTCCAACCCGATTTAAGTTATGGCTCGAAAACTTCCATGATTATGTTCGATTTGAAATTAAGAATTGGAAAGTAAGTAAACTAACAAATAATGTAGATGTCCCCACAAATAATGTGCATATAACTCAGAGAAAAAGACAAACAAAAATGGCGATATCCTGATCGCCATGTCAAAATAAACTTTGATGTATCCAAACAAACAAGGAATACAAACACATGATATATTATTCGAAATTGGTATGGTGGAGAAAATTAAAATAGATGCAAACTCATGTGAATTTCGAAGTCCTTTTGCAAGCAGAACTGAATGACATGTACATGGCAGTCAGGGAGGCGATTAGAGGAATTTAAGTAAAATTGTTTTTGAAGAAGACAATTTGCAAGTTATTAATGCTCTAAAGGGAAGTAGATCATTTCCTTGACAAATTGAGATGTTGATTGCAAATACACTTGTAATCCTTTGTGGCCGTTAAAATTATCCACGTGCTTATCACGTGGTTGCTGATTTCACTATTATTTTGAGTCATTAATTATTTCTCTCTAGACCAACTCGTGTCCCATCCAAAGCTTAATATTCTCATCCATAAGGATGACCTAGGTTAAAACTTTTCTAGTTTTGCCTATTTTTTCCAAAAAAAAAAAACATTTTATAGTCAAAGTGGAAACCTCTAGCTATTATTCTTGGAGGCTTAATCGCTTGACTAGCTAGATGTCCGAAGACATGCTTTGAACTTTAAGATGCGAGACTGAACACTGTTTTTTTTTTTCGGTTGCACCCTTTGTAAATCCTTTTTTACATATTAGAAACTTTATCTTCTTCCAAAAAAATAAAAAAATCTCATTAGTACTTTTTGTTTCTTTGTATTAGATTGCATGGTCGTCGAAGATCATGAAATATGCATCGATTTTTTTTGAATTTGCTCCAGTACTAATCACGTGGGTCTTGATGATGTATTGTTTAAAGTTCCATCTCAGCAGTCTTCGTCTTCGATCAGCTAAAGAAGGCGAAGGATATGATTAGAGGGTTGTGAATTGGGATGTTATTAACAGTACGTACTAGCTTTTTTTTGGGTAGAATAACAGTACGTACTAGCTAGTAGCTAGTGCACGTACCCTCACGCTTCCAACACCCCATCTTTCACTATGGGTTCATCGATCAACGAATAGAAGAAGTTCTTATTTTTTGATGGACTATAGAAGAAATTCTAATATGCAAACATGTATTCTCGATCATACTTGATTAGCAACACCAAAAATTAGCTTCATCAGCCTATTCAGCATTGATTAAGACTAACTGGCTTTAAACTACATTCATATATAGAGAGCATCAACAATGATCATGAAAATACCATATAGATGACCAATACACGTACTTTCCCTACTAATTAAAAGTTCAAAGATATTATAGAACCTATATAGTTCAGCATCAATTGGAGTGGTATTTCATATAGACATAAAATCAAAACAATCTCTGAAACAAAAAGCTCTGGAGAAACCTCACTTGTATTCAAATTTCGGCATAGGCGTAGGGCTATCAACGAAGCTCTCTAGAACATTCGGCTCGGCGCTGTCGTCACTCTTCTGCTCCTTCTTTTTTAGACCTAATTTCTCACACCACCTCCCAAAAAGAGACTCCTCCGAATTCGAGATCCGCGTCTCGTTGACCGCCGTCTGTTGACCAGATCTCATCGTCCCCTCCCTATCCTGCGCCGGCGGAGGCATAAAATTATTCGGATCTTGCATCATCATGATCTGTTTCTGCTGAGTTTTCTCCACCATTACCATGACGCCTTCAATGAGAGCCATTAGAGCGGCGCCGCCGAGAGCGTGTCCAGCGGCAGGGAAGAGACCGCGGCGGAGCGCGAGGACGCCGCTGGTGCTGGCGCAGGCCAGGATTGAGTTCCAGGGGTCCTCCTTCTGGCGGAGGAAGACCATGGTGCAATCGCTGGCAGAGAACAGGCCGCCGAAGGCCGCGAATTTGCCTGCTGTAATGAGACTGTTCATTCGAGCGAATTGTGCGCCGCCCGCGAGGCGGAAGCCGTTGGGGGAAGACATGGCACCCTTGGCGAAGTTAAAGAGAGATCCGCCGATTAGGCCCATGGAGAAGGCGCCGCCGGAATCGTCGACCATTCTGTATGGACAGGGCTCGCGATCCATGGCGGTGAAATTGCAGGCGTAGGCGGGGAAGAGAGGGAAGGCAAGGGTGCGATCGACAAAACTAGGGCGTATGAAAGCAGGGTTGGGCTTGGTTGTACAACGATGTCTTGGAGGAAAAGAAATAAATTTCAATTTCCTAGTTTACCTTCTCTTAATTCTTTAATTTCATTCCTATCTTTTTCCTGAGATAAAATCAGTATCTTTAATTTCCTATTCTTCAATTTAAAAAATCAAAAGGAAGAACCTTCTTAAATTAAAATAAATAAATATTTATGTTCTAGACTTCTCTTCATCTAAACTTTCTCTTTTCTCTAATAAACTAAAACTAGTTAAAGTCCCATAAAATTCACGAAATAAATTTACTAAAAAATATAAAATTTTATTTTATGATATTAACGTAGAATAAAAATACATGTATATAATATCGTCATTAAAAACCCATACGCTATAAAAATTAATTTTCAGCTGGTGTGTTATTTAAGTCTCATGGGCTTAATATTGGTGATAGGCCTCGGTGGTGATCCAAGAATGTGGCCCAATTCTCATATCTTTGCTCCATTTCTGAAGACGTACTCCTCCGTAAGTGAAACGATGCCTTTGGAGGCACGTTGACAACCCTGATTTTTAGAGCAAGCCCAACAGATTTATCATAACTTACTTCAAAATAGAGAACCAACTACTATATTCTAAAAAAAAAATTCAGCCCAACTCCAAAAGATTCTCTATTTTGGGGAGCAGTGAATTTAATACTTTTATATTATCATATAAACTTAGACCTGTCAATCGGTTCGGGTTGGGCGGGTTCGGGTTCGGTCATTTCGAGTTCGGTTTAAATTGGGTTTCGGTTCGTTATGGGTCACGGGTCAATCGGGTCGGGTTGTAGCGGGTTTTCGGTCGGGTTGTGTTGACCAGCGGGTCTAAAATCTCCTTTTTTCTTATGATATTTAAAATCAATTTTTAATTAAATAATAATATTTAATTATAATATATTATTTTTATTTATTTTAATAATAAAATATATTTAAAGTTTTAAAATAAATATAAAAAATTCAAGAAATACACTAAATCGGTCAACCCAACGGGTTCGGTTTATTTCGGGTTTCGGGTTCAAATTTGCTGGTCTTGACCATAAAATTATCGAGCGGGTCTGGTCGGGTTAGCGGGTTAGGTCAGTTTTTGACAGGTCTATATAAACTACAATAGCTAATTATATATTATCTTACATAAGAAAATAAAATATTATAGAATGTTTACCTAATAAATGATAAATTACTTGTTATTCGACTTTTAAGAAAATAAAAAAATTTAGAATTTTTAATTTAATAAATGATAAATTATTTGTTATTTGACTTATAAGAAATAAAAATATTCTAGAATCTTAACTTAATAAATGATAAGTTATTTTTATTTGACCTATCTTAATTTAATAAATTATAAATTATTTATTATTTGATTACTAAGGAAATAAAATATTTAAATTTTTACATATAAATATCAACATTTTTGTTATTTCATTCACACAATCATTACTCTCATCTTTGTCTCAATTTGAAAAATAAGTTATATGGCTCGTTGTTCATTGGGTGGTTGTTATCTCATTGATACATTCATGGATGATGATGACACTATTGACGATGAATATGAAGAATTTTTACTTGCTCAAATGGAAGAAAAATGTCAATCTAGCCAAGAGGAGGTCATGGTGGTTCTATTATGGGTTATTGTATTGTTAATCGTGATTTAATTGAAGGTCATGAAAGGCTTTATGGTTCTTTTTATTTGATTTACCCATTAAATTATAATATAAAATAAAAAAGAAAAGAAAATTAAATGCTTTTAGAGATTTGGAGTGATTTGGAGATCACTCCAAATTTAGGGTGATCTTTACCCATTTTTGAGAATCATTCCAAAATAGGGAAAGAGATTGAACATCTGTTGAACCAATTTTTGGGTCCAAAATCTTCAAAAGCTCAATCCCCAAGAATTTGGGGAAGCTGTTGGAATGCTCTTACAAGCTAGCTCTTTTCCTTGCTGGATCATTCAGTTGAAGCGGCGTATCTTGAGAGCTCCATAGAGAGAGAGAGAGAGAGAGAGAGAGAGAGAGAGAGAGAGAGAAGAGGAAAGAGAGGGAAGTTTGGCGAGTGAAGTCCGGTGGCCCGACGGTTGAGTTTGTGGAAGGCGATCGTTTCATTGCCTCCTCCTGGTCCAGATTGAGCGTAGTTCCATCTCAGAACTTCGTCAACCTTAGGGGGCTGAAGCCTTAGATCTTCTTCTTATACTACCTTTTTTGTTTCTCCATTCTTATTGTCTGAACTTGCCCTTTCTCTTTGAGGCTTTGCAGATGTAGGCTTTGCCGAATTGTGTCAGCAATCTCTTGTATTCACTCCTTTTCATACTTGTTCTTGCTTTTTCATTTCTCAATCTGTCTTCGCTTTAAGTTTCAGAGTCAAACTCGATTTACAAGTTAAGTTCTTTTTGTGGCAAGCTTGTAAAGAAGCGCTTCCGACCAAGATGAATCTGCTATAGAGGAATACCATGATTGATGGATATTGTCCTTTTTTGGCGGAGAGGAAACTTGATCCCATGCTTTGTTTGATTGTTTGGAAGCTCATAAAATCTAGAAGTTCTACCCAAGTCTCTCGAAAAGGGACTTAGGGGGATTCTCTTGTCTCGAAAATTTCCAATCGATCTTAACAAAGGGGATAAATGAATGGTGGAAGAATGGGCGGTGTTTTCTTGGGCCATGTGGAGGAATAGAATTAAGTGTCTATTTGAGGGTTGTGGGTTGAAGTTGGCAGTAATTTTTTAAAATGCGCTTATGATGCAGAATAACTTTGTTGCCACAAAGGGAAGACTTGAGATACAGGAGAGAGTGATAATACAACACAAATTGACTAAACCGGGGTTAGGTATCTTGAAAGTGAACTGTGATGCGGTAGTTGGGAGTGATGGAATCAGTGGTGCTGGTTTTGTGGAGCAAGTCGCGTCCATTGTAACGCTGATGTGGAATTTGTCAAAGCTAGAGCTTTTCTGTGGGCAATGCAATGTTGTTTTGAGCCGGGATTGACACAAGTTATATTTTAGTCTCATTGTTTGTCTGTTATTTCAAACTTTCGAACCAAGAAGGCATGGAAAGGCGTGTTGGAATTTTGCTGAGCAAAATTAGACAATTACACGCTCTTTTGAAGTGTGCTCGTGGCCCTACACCAAAATGGAGTGTAATCAGGTAGCTCACGGCCTGGTTGGTTCACGTTTGTCGAACTCGTTTGTTTGTTTTTGATATTTTTTCTTGAACACTACTTGGACTCGCTAGAGCATCTCGCGGCAAGGAACCCGCCGGCAAAGCGCTCGCCCCTGGGGGAGGATTTCATTCCCGTCGCGAAATGGCGTATTGCTCCGTATGTGGCACCAATTAACGGCGCGCATAGCCTTCGCCCAAGTTTGTCGATGAGTCTGTCTGGACGGGGGTACGTCATCGAGGCGAATTTGAACCAGAGGAAGATTGATCTACGCGTAAGATGAAATATAGGTCTGGGATACTTCGTTTATTGAGTTTTTTTAGCCTACCCGCAGGGTAAAACAAAAAATTTAGTTCGGTTCGGTTCCTACGAATTTTAGTGAGGAACTGTAATAACTGTACCCGAACTTTATTCGGTTCTTAAGTTCGATTAATTCGGTTAACCGAATTCCCCTCTATCCACATATACGATCCTATGCGGTAGCATCATTGAACTTGCAAGAAATTAAGAAATCAATCATTTTCTACACCCTCATTAGACTTTCATGATGAATCAACTCTAATGAGGAAACCAGAAAACGAATTAGAGAGGCAAATAACTCAAAAAAAGGGTGGATATTTATACCGGTTTTGAATTGCTGCAAGTCTTGGTAACAACAAAAATCCATTCCTAGAGACAAAACATCCAATTAAACATCAAAGCAAGCATCAGATCTTTGGGCTGTAGCAACGAACCAGAAGTTCAACCACCACGCAAACACCGCCACCGCACGATCCAATACGAGTAACTCAGATCTGATCTATTTTCCAACATTTGTATTCCAATCGTATGAAAATTTATCATCCAGTAAAATTCCAAGTGATAAAGAGAGGTCACCTACTCACCTTGTAACCAACGACGACGCGGACTTGGACGCTGGCTAGGACTGACGAGGACGCGGGCTCGGACTGACGCCTATTGCTTGCGAACAGGACGACGTTACCGGCGACTTCTAGGGCTCGGGAACTCGTAGGCGGTCGGCGACTCACAAGCGGCCGGTGAGGGCTCTGCAAAGGGCGACGGCAAGGGCTCGGGAACGACGACTGGCTCGGGCGATGCTCTGCAAATGGCAGCTGGCTAGGGCTCGGGGAGTCGGGTCACGGTTAATTTGAAAGTGAAGTCTGAGACTTGAAAAATGAATTGAAGAGTAAAATTTTAGGGTTGGGATACGGGTATTGTTCATGTTTCAGTTTTTTTTATTTTTTTTTATAAAAATCAGAGAACCGAACCCAAAATTATTTAAAGAATCGAACCGAATTTTTTCACCTTATTTATTTTCATGAATCGACCCGATCCGAACCGCTCGGTTCGGTTTCTCTGGTTCAAAGTCCCAGCCCTAATTATGAAATATAATGGAGAGGCTTTTTTAAGGCAGTAATTTATCAACATATCCGTCACTTTAGATTTTTTTACCATAAAAAACGATAAATAGGTAGCAAAATGCCATCTTTTGTAATTCACCAGATCTGATCGAATAGCGGATCACATCCAATCCTTGATTCTCTTGATGGAGCGTTCAATGACGTCGTCGGGAATAACAGTCCAAACAGCCGCGGTGAAGAGAGCGGAGCGGGAGGCGACGCCGAGACCCTGGCGGGAGTTTTGTAATCCGGAGGCGAGGCCAGCGGCGATGACTGAGTTCCAGCGATCCTCCTTCGGGTTGAGGTAGACCACCGCGCAGCCGCAGGTTTGGTAGAGGGCGAAGAACACGCCCCATTGGCTGGCCAATTTGCCCGAGTTCATCCTGGCGGCTTGGATGCCATCGGTGAAACGCTTGCCCGAGGGGGAGGATATGATTCCCTTCGTGAAATGGAATAATGCTCCTGAGGCGCCGCCAAAGGCGTAGCCACCAACCGCATCGTAGATTATATACTTTGGATGGAACTCACCAGTGGCGGACCCAGGGGGGCTTGTGGGGGCAGCTGCCCCCCCTTGGATCAGTATATTACCATAGAGATAGGTAGAAGTGCAGAAAAAACTAAGTATCCCAGTGGTGAAGCCCCCCCTTTAAAATACTGTGGTCACAGGTTCGAGTTTTCCATCCATCAAGAGCATCTTAACATTTTTTTCGTTTGGGCCATTATTTTGTTGGACCTTTGGCCCAATAAATTTCCATTTAACTCGATCGCGATTCGCACGTGTTAATTAGTTAACATTCAACTTCTTCTTTTGTTCAAATTCAATTTATTTTTTAATCATCTCATATTCAACTTTCTTCTTTTTTTAACCTGTTATTGAAATAAAATTGCCCCATTTTCCCTTATTTTTATCACTTAATATTTTTAATGAAAATACCAGTTAGTTAAAAGTTGTATAAGCTTTTCTATTTAATAAATCTTTATTGCCAATATATTTAGTTTTACTCTATTATAAAAGAAAAAAATTAGCTTTTGTTGAAAAATTTACAAATTTAGAAGATATCATATCATATTTGTATTAATATTATATATATTTTTAATAACTCAATAATTTTTATATTTATTGGAAGTTAATATTTTTAAATTAGATTATTTTCTAATAAATATCATTATTATTAAGAGTTATCCTATTTAATTGGTAATTTGTAAAATGAAAAAATATTATGTGTTTTTATTTTAATTTTTTATAGCGTTGTATTTATGATGTATAGACATTGGCTTGTTGTTGTTTATAATATAAGTAGGTATCCTATTTTTCAATTAGTTACTTTCGGGTTCGAGCCCCCCCTTTCAAAACATCCTGGGTCCGCCACTGGAACTCACCAAGAGTGTTGTTAGTCATTGCGGCGTAACAAGAGTAGGTTTGAAACGGAGGAATATTTTGGCTATGATAAAGATATCTATATAATGGTTTAAAGTGTGTACTTAAGGACACAAAAAAAAATTTGAGAAAAAATTACACTATTCTCAAAATTGGAATTAATAAACCTTTTTAAAATAAATTAGTTGATGATTTTGGGCCTTGCTCGAAAACTTTTTTGAACAAAAATTATAATATGTTAATTTAAATATGATATAGGTATTATAATTCATATAACAAAAACAAAACTAACAATTATAATAATTTAAATATGCTAATTTACATTGATTGTAATTTATGTTAATTATAATAATTGTTTTGTTTACAACTATCCTATTCAAAGATATGAGATAAGCAAAATATTTCTTAGGGGAATTCTTCGTATTGAGAAAGGTACTATTCCTTGTCAAAAAAAATGCATTCAATTGTGAATGACTGTGGGACAAATGATGCTAAGCATGTTGGTTGGGTTTCCTCTTCCTAATGGTTTAAATTTGAGTGCTAAAACTCTTGATGTTTTTCATATGAAAAGTAATTCATCTGTTTCATAAAACTTGTCATTTTATTCCAAATTTAGTCTTGTATAAGTTCTTTTTTCGGAAAATCTTTATGCACGCGAAAAAACGTCGGGCGCACGCGGTATCTTACGCTTCATTAATCGTAAGATCCAAAGGGTACCCCTCCAGCGGGTCATACCCGGTGTCTTACGCTTCACGAAGTGTGTTGTGACTGTTATATTATGCACTCTTAAACGCGTTAGGTCATCGTCTTCTTCCTCACAATAGAGAAACCAGAGGCGACCATAGATTGTTCTTCCTCTCGATCCATAGATTGTTCTTCCTAATCAATCCTCAATGGTGCATGTTTTTCGAGGTTGTATTGCTGGTGGTGGCAGTGTTCGTGATTTCACAGAGCAATTCGCCGACAGCAAAATGCAAACTGATGATGTGGAGGCCGACGTTGCGAGAAATGACCATTCACCAGGTAATATTCATATTCAGATTAGTCTGCACTACGAGTAGGTATTCAATTCAACCAAATTGATATTGAAATATCTGAACCCTGATTATTTGATTTGAGGAATTTAGGGGTTATGAGTGTAATGTAGGTTTAGGAAACAGATGAATGAACACGAAATGATGATGGGAAGAAGAAGCATTCGTATTGAAGGACAACTGTGTTGCTCTGTTTGGGTCTGTAGTAGAAGCCACTTCAAAGTATGCAATTGAAACTCTTTTAAGAAAACATTTAGCATGGAATGTAATTGTGACGGTATATAGGTGAACATAATGCATATGATAATCTAATAAATCTCGATACTTGATCTATGAAGTCGAAAAGAAATCAATATTGTGGAGAATTCAACAAAAACAAGGTTAACCCAACAAGATATAGCTATAACATTGTAATACACTAAAGGCAACCTGGCAAGGATAGATCGAGTTTATGCGTCCACTGATGTCACCACAGGGGTTAAAGGAGATTGTGTGAATGGTTCTTCATCAGCCTGTCCCACTGATTGTAGCGATGTGGTCAATGGTAATGGTTCATTTTCAGATAGCATTGGTATTTCCGATTCTCACATTAACAAACGACGCCAATATATCAAAAGCTGCTCAGCAAGCAATGTCTATAGATGATTTTACTTGGTTGTATTATACAGAACCAATGTCACTGGAAGCTGAACAAGATTTGGGATTACTCACTAAGGAACTTCATACAAATCAAGACTCTAGCCTTTCCTTAAGCCTTCCTTGCTTATAACAGCATCAATAATCTAAATGTGCTAAGTGTTGGTTGATCGCTCACAAATGCGAAGGTCTAGAGATACAATTTATAACCCGACCCCGTTGTAGCACGTGGTGGGTGTCGAACACTCGGGAAGTCTACTCGATTGATGTGCCTAGACACTAGAAAGCTATAAAGGAGAGCTTAAAACAAAGGAAAACAAAGAGAACAGTCGGGACCGACACTGAGGTCACGTCGGGCCCGATGTTGGCGACAAGAGGAAGTCGGGACCGACACAGGGTAAGTCGGGCCCGAGGTATCTGGGTTTGTCGAACTCAAAGATGGAAAGTAGATCTTGGGCTTTTGGGTTCCTTCTCTAGTAGATTAAGGCTTTTCCACCCCAATTCAAGCAATAAGTGATGATCGGACTAGGATCGAGTGCTTTCGCCCTCGTTCCAACCACTTCTACACATCGATCCTTGGGGAAATCCCCTTTGAAGCAAGGTCTTGAGATTGACACATGTTCACTTTCGCTACTTTGCCAATCACAAGCCTTGATTCCTTACTTTCGCAAGGAATTGTAGCTCTATGTAGAGTGGGTTCCTTAGATCAAACACTCAAGGCTATGGAATTGGGGTTTCTAGCCCAAACCTAGCTAGGGTTTTCCCCCATAACCCAAGATCAAGGAGATCTACTCCATGTGGCAAACAAAGAAAGCAAACAAATCAAAAGGCAAAGCAATCAACATCATCAATCTCAAAACAAAGCAAAGTTTCATTCAAAATCAAAAGCAATCCACAAATTCCAATCAAGGGTTTCCAAATCCACAAGATGAAAACAAAGCAAAGCTAATCTATCAACCAAACCTATCAAGTCTTCCTCTCCCTTGGCCGATTCTCTCTCTCTTCCTCCTCCTCTCCTTCCTCCTTGCTCTCCAAGTATCCTCTTGAGGGTTGGTTCCTTGCCAAGTGTGGGAACCTCTTCCTTGTGTGAGAGAACCCCCTCCTTGTGTGAGAGAACCCCCTCCTTGTGTGAGAGAACCCCCCTAAATTAGAAGACAAGAGGGCCTTTTATAGATTAGATGAGGGGCAAAAGTGGAAGTTCACAATTTCGTGCCTTGCAGCCCAAGCACCAGTCGAACGACTCGGACCGACACGGAGGACCTCGGGCCCGATTTACTGTGCAAGTCGGTCCGAGGTTGAAACTTCAAGTCGGGCCCGAGGTTGGTTGCAACTCGGTCCGAACCTCGTTCCACCTTCTTCTTGTTGGCTTTCCTCTTGTTCTTCTTCATGGCTTGCTCCTCTCTTTCCTCTTTAGCTCGGGCCTTGCTCCATGCTCCGATCCTCCTTCAAATTGATCCTCGATCCATGCCAAATTACCTACAAAACACATAAAACGCGCGTAGTCTCCGAATCTCATAGAAATACGGGAACTAAGCTAAAAAGGAACAAAACACGCAAGAAAAGGGGAAAAAGAAACATATTTACAAAGGAAATCACATATGAAAACACCACCAAATAAAGAGACATCAAAATACCCCATACTTAAACTTGCTTGTCCTCAAGCAATAACAATGTAAGCAAGACCGAAACATAATCTTCAAGTAAAGCCTCGTATGAAAACACATTTTAGCACAAGTGATTGATATTCAAGCAAGATTACATCATCACACATGATTAAGTGTTCCAAGGAATAGAGTCAATGCAACTAAGCCTCACTTTAGGGATATGTGAATGTGTATCACTCATCATGTGTTTGGGTTTAGCAATGAACACTCAAGCTCAAAAATCATGCAAGTAAGGACTTTACTATTGAAGCTAATATCACCAATTCCTCCTCCTAGAGATGCCTAATACAAAGTACACAAAGAATTTCGAACTTGACTCAATGGAGGTCCTCAAAGAGGTTCCATTCGGTCGGGTTGTAATGGGGCTTTTGGTATTTCTCAAGGTGGGAATTATTTGGTCTCGTGGTGCTTACAATGGGGATTGAACAACCTAAACTCTCACCAACTTCACCAACATTCCACAATCAATTTCACACTCACCCAAAAGACTTAACATTTTTCCTTTCAACCCAAAATTTCACTTAACATTCCACTTCATCTTTGCTCTTAGGCTTTTTGTTGGATTTTCCAAACTTTGTACATTTGGACCGACTATCTTATGACATCGGGCCCGATGTGGCTTGTAACTCGGTCGGACCCTTTTTCTTCACTTAAGCTCTTTGCTTTCATTCCACTTTACATTTCCAACATTTTCTTTCTTTCTTTCTTTCTTTGTTTTTTTCTTTTTGCACAACAAAGATGCACTACCCACATGATTCATAACACCATTCTTTGCCCTTAAACCCAAGAGAATCTCAACTCTTCAAATACAATCCAAACCTCTCTTCTAAAGTCCAATCCCATAAGGGTCAACTCATATAAGGCTAGGAATAATATTTTTGAGGAGTTTCAAACAAAGGCTTAGGCTAGAACGGGGATAAAAACAAAGGATTAACTTCATGGTAGGATATGGAACATTTATGTGACTAGAAGAATAAAGTTCAAAATCAATGTGACAATGCTAGGACAAATCTCATGACGGTCTTGGAAAATAGATAAACACCGCAATAGCAAGTTTTACTAAGCATGAATGAGCTAATCACACAAGAAACATGAGGGATATGCAAATATGAACAAGCATCCCTAAAATGGCCAAAAATCAATCTCACAAGGGTCACTCATACTTAGTTGCATAAGAACTCATCCTAGAACTCACATGTTCAATAAAACAAGCAAGATATCATGATCACATCAAAAGCAACATCATTTTAGAGGCTAAACCATCCGAAAATATGCAAAGGAATTTACATGCTCACATCATCATTAACTTTCGTTTGGGCATCTAAGATGGGAATTTCTAGTCCAAAACCTACAAAATACAAAATCTTTTTGTTGTTTTCAACACAATTTTTTCAAATTTTTATGGATTTTTTTTTGCAAAAATTTCTCTAAAACCAAAAACAAAGACTCATCCATTCAAAACCAAATTAATCATCCATGTCATTCCACAAACCACAAACTAAGACACAAACATCCCAAACACAAACTAGAAACCAAAAAAACAAATATCCTCAAAATAACAAACAAACATAAGCAAGTGAAATCATGAACACACTTACCCCCACCCCATACTTAAAATTTTGATGTCCCCATCAAACAAGGAAACCAAAACTTAAAAGCAAGAGAGAAGAGTAAGAAGAGCTCACAATTTTTTTATTCTTCAATGACATGTCTAGGATCACTCGAAGGGGTTGTCACATCTACGTCCTCTTTGGAGCCTTGCTTGCCGCTCCCTCTCGTACACTTGCTCTTGGTAGAAGTCTTGTGGTGGTGGTTGGAGTTGAGGATCCGGGCGCGTCCATTGGTCCTCACGGGAAGGGAAGTTCCCGCTCATCCATGTGTTGAAGCTATCTTCGACCCGCCACCTTTGGTCTTCCACCTCTCTAAGCTCCTCCACCTCTCGCCTAGTGTAGCCGAGGGCTCGGTTCATCTCTTGTTGGCTAGCTTGGAAAGCACTTTGTTGTTGAAGCAATTGTTGTTGTTGTTGGTACATTTGTTGTTGTTGAAGATTCACTTGATGGACCTCTTGAAGAACATTTTCTTGTTGAAGTTGGAGATGGGCCATTTGGTTGGCCAAGAAGGACATGTCCACCGTTTGTTGTTGCTCGGGAAACACCATTCCCGGACCATACCATTGGGCGTAGCCTTCATTACTGCCACCTTGAGCTTGTTCTCGCCTTGCACCGCTCCCTTCTCCACGCTCATAATGCCTCGGGACCTCATCACCATAGAATGAACTGGACCGACGTTGAGGGAAGTCGGGCCCGACGTGGTGTGTACCTCGGTCCGCCAGTGTTGGAGCTTGGTGCGTGGCTCGGAGGTTGGCCATCAAGCCTTGGAAGCGCTCATCTTCTTCATTTTTCTCTTGATCGACGTTCATGTCCTCCCCACGAGGTGCAAACACAAAGTTGTCTTGGTCGGAATCCGGTGAAGATGGAGGGGAGGTAAACCGAATGTGTTGAGGTTGTTGTCGCCGCCCCTCTCTTGCACCTTCGGGGTCACCAAATGAGTGTGGCTTGCCGGCCCACACTTGGTACCAATTTTGATACCGAGAAAGATCATAGAGGTTGTGCACCAACCGGATCGACACACCATCATAGTTCGAGTGAGGGGCCAAAGAAATCATGTAGAGCTTCTCCTTGATGATGTTGGCCTTCTTGAAATACTTCATGTTCATGTACTCCACACCATTCGGAGCCGGAGAATACTTGTTGAGATCACCTCCTAGACGCATGGCGAGCCTTGCTATCATCCCGCCGAAGTAGATCCAAGAGGAGCTTTGGAAGTCTCGCACCATCTTGACCCACTCCCATGCAAGGTTCATGGGCTTCTCGGTGTTGAAGAGCATCTCATGGAGCAACATAATCTCTTCCTTCATCGGCTTGCTCAACTCATGACGAGCATAGATTGCACATCCCAAAACTCGCACCATGACCCGAAAAAGAGGGCTAGCAATCTCGGTTGTGGAGGCGCCCTTTCTCATCTCGCTCTTCCCAGCCACATGTCGCCACACTTGGTTCACCTTCTCATTGTTGACGCCGGTCTCTTCTCTTGGGCATGGAAACCCGAAGTAGGTAGCCAAATCCCTAATAGTGAGATTGTGGTCCTCATTGCCCAATTGGAAAGTGATCGCCCCTTCCTCATCCTCCACATTATCATAAGTGCATTCGAACGTGGCCATGAATTCCGAGGTGAGGGCGGGGTAGTGGGTGTTGTCCCACCTTAGCATCCCATTGAGACCAATGTGAGAGTAGCACCTTGGAAGGGCTTGATCCATGTCCATCTTCCTCACGGCTTCCCAATCAAGCCACCTTGTGTGATGCTCAAGCGCCATATACCTTGCATAACTCTCCACTTGCTCATCCTCCTCCAAATAGACATCATCCAACTTTGGCTCTTTCCTTGACTTCTTGGACTTCTTCCTCGGCCTTTCCGCATGAGATGATGAAGCTCTAGTCTCCATGGTACCTACACACATCCAACCAAACAAAAGGGTCCAAGATAAACTCCATACAACTCAAAAAAAGCACTCATCAACACACAACAACACTTCAACACAAGGGGAACCCCATACTTAGTCTCTAAACACACATGCATCACAATCCAACATGAATCATAATGGATATCTTCTAACAATGGCTAAGCAATTGATCATACTACATCATGATTAGGCTATAGCCAACAATGAAACACATGAATCCACATGATATCACAAGAAGAGAGCAAAAACAACATGGATCGACTTCCAACCTATATCGGGCCCGACTTACTCAACCTCGGTCCGACTTACTGGACCGACTTCCACAACTCGGGCCCGACTTTCCTGGGCATGTCGATCTCGACCTAGTTCATGCTTCGACTCTAATCTCAAATCAACCCAAATCACTCTATCATGCACTTAAATTTCAAATTCAACCATCAAACATCCCTAATTGAAGTTCTAAATGGATCTAAGCATGCATAAACAACTTTAAAGCTCTATTTCACAAATCATGCAAATCCACCATTGATGCTCAAGCTCAAACTTTCAATCAAACATTGCATTACTCAATCTATGCAATGAAAGCACAAAATCTTCAAGGAAATAGGTAGAGATCGAGTAACACATACCGGATTTGAAGAGTATTGAACTTTTAAACAAATAAACAACTTAGAACTCAAACTTTCTCAATCTAGATCGAGATGGGGGATGAAGAACGAGATTGAACTCGAAATTTCTACTTGGAATCGGGTTAGGGAGGCTTTTTCGTGGTTGGATCGAGATGAAGAAAGGAAGGTGGTGGATCGAGTATGGTGAGAGAAGGAGGGCCGATTTTTGAGAGTGTGAGGGGGCGGGTTGTATTTTGGGAATGGTGGTTAGTATGAAGATGGTAGGTAGGTGGGGGGTGGTATTTAATGGGGGAAGGGGACAAATTAGGTCAAGGGCAAAATTGGCATTCCAACTAATCAAATCGGATCGGACCGACTTCATGGACCGACGTCCCTATGTCGGGCCCGACTTACCTGGGCTCGATGTGGGAGTATTCGGGTCACCAATTTTACTCCATCCTCTTGCAACTTCTTTCCCCATATTTCCATTTATATATTTTCACCTCAAATCCTACACAACTTTGAAGAATACACAACACCAAAATTCCACAAAACACTAGATAGAGATTGGTTAGAGAAAAGCTAGGCTAAACTAAGAAAAATCAAACTAAAATTACGAAAAGAAAGCTACTAGCTCGGGTTGCCTCCCGAGAAGTGCCCGTTTAGAGTCACTAGCTTGACTTCCTAACCTCAATCTCATGGCGGGTGAAACACGGTGAATTGCTCGCCATTGTTGTGCCCATTCCCATTGCCTTCATACCCATAAAACCACCAACGATGGTCTATATAGGCATGGCTCTCCGATCTCGGGCCTCTCTCATCATACTCTTCCAACGGATGAGATTTCTCCTCCTTACTTGCTCCATCATGTTCGTCTTTTCCTACACCAAAGTTATCCAAAGAATTCCTAGGAGATTCTACCAATTCATCTTTCAAGTCACTAAGGCAAATGTAGGAGTCTCCTAAGTCATCTTTCAAATCACTTAAACAAATGTAGGAATCAAAAGTTTGGGAAGAATTGTGGTCATCACCAACATCAAAAGGATATAAGTAAGGATACTCTTCATTTCTCCTTGGGCTAGCATTGATCCTTGACTCATCTTGTTCCTCAACTTGCTCCAACAACTCACTTGCTTGTATTTCTTTATTGAACCCTTCATCACTTCTCAACACAATGACCTCACTAGCAACTTCCACTTCTTCTCCTTTTCTCTTGGCACTCTCTTCAAGTTTGAGGATAGCCAAGGCGTCCGGATCATTCAAAGCCTTGTTGAAGTGAAAATCAACCTTTTCTTCACCAATCTCAAAGGAAACTTTGCCGTTTTTGACATCAAACCTTGCCCCCGCCGTAGCTAAGAATGGTCTTTCTAAGATTATTGGGACCAAGGGGTCCTCGTGCATGTCCAAGATCACGAAATCATCGGGGACAAAGTACTTTCCAACTCGCACCGGTACGTCATCCAATATTCCCTTAGCCTTGATGATGGAACCGTCGGCCATTGTTAGGGACATATCGGCTGGCTCCATTTCACCTAAATTTGCTCTTCTCCAAATGCTAGCGGGCATCACCGAAACACTTGCCCCAAGGTCACATAAGGCTTGGAAGTTTTGAGAACCTACACCAATGGTTATAGCAAAGCGACCGGGATCTCCTAGCTTTTGCGGTAACTCCAAGGTCTTGACCTCATCTTGCATTTCAACTATGAACCTCTTCTTGCTCAAAATTTCCTTTAAAAACTTGGCATAGGATGGCATCTCGCTCAATGCATCGGTAAACGGGATAGAGATGTTCAAACCTTGCAAGAGCTTGAGAAACCTCTTGAACTTGTTCTCAACAACATCTTTCGGCTTCTTCGAGGGATATGGAAGAGTTGTTGCACCTTGAATCTTGTTTGGATCAACCTCTTTGGACTTCCCTACTTCACTTGCAACATTTCCTGGTTGGACCGACTTGGGCACCATGTCGGGCGCGATGTCGTGTATGTCGGTCCTGGGGCAAAGTTGAGGCAGAGTAGTCGGATCGACGTCTGCGTACGTCGGGCCCGAGTTACTCTCAACCTCGGTCCGGGGTGAAGGGGTCGATCTTCTTGCTGGGTCGACTTCGGGGAACGTCGGACCCGACTTGTTGGGTAAGTTGGTCCGACTCTCTTCATTCTTCTTAGGCATGTGTGGCTCGGGTAGGTTTCGGCCACTTCTCAATCCAATTGCCCGAACTTCATTTTGATTATTTTGAGCTCGAGGGTTCTCCTCGGGTCGGCCCGGAAGTCTCCCATTCTCTCTCGGAGCTTGAGTAGCGATTTGGGCAAATTGATCGTCGACTTGCCTCCTCCATGCACCAAACTCATTGAATTGGGTCCTCATCTCCTTGAACCCATCTCTCATCTCTTGAGCAAGTGATTGTAGCTCATTGAATCCCTGTGGCCTATATGGTGGTGGTTGTGCCCTTGACTCATTTTGGTTGAAGTTGTTGTTGTAGCCTTGAGCTTGATCGTTGTTCCACCGGCCATTACCACCATTGTTGAAATGACCTCTTCCACCGAAATTTCCTCGAACATAGTTTGCCTCCTCAATTTGCTCGGCCAAGCGCACTTGGCTCTCATTCGGACAAACTTGTGTAGCATGTGGAAAGGATCCACACTCCTCACAAGCTCTAGCATTTTGCTTGTAGTAGTGGACTTGCCTCTTAAGCTTGTTCACTTCACCTTCAAGGAATTGGAGCTTCACATCCTTGTCAATGTCTTCTCCCCTTGGATCATATAACTTCCTTGCACCTTCACCTTGAACTTTCACCTCTTTGCTAGCTTGACTCACCCCATACATGGCCTCATAATCGGATAGCTTGTCAAGTAGCTCCCAAGCTTGATCCGGTGTCAAGTCTATGAACCCACAATCGGTGTGGAGATTGAGCTTGTCCTTCGTTGCCGGATTGATGTCTTGGAAAAAGATGTCTTGGAGCACATATGGTTGTTGGCCATGAGTAGGACATTGGCGCAACATCTCCTTGAAACGGTCCCATGCTTCGAAGAGAGGCTCATTCGGACCTTGTTGAAAGCTTGCAATTTTCCTTCTTAGCTCGGTTGTCTTTGAGGGCGGGAAGAACTTCATCAAGAAAGCATCATAGAGTGCCTTCCAAGTTGTGATTGACCTAGGGGCTTGTCTCTCGAGCCAATGTGTGGCTTTGCCCCCAAGTGACCACTTGAACGCCTTTAGAAGCACATACTCCAACGTCTCCTCGTCGGTAGAGATCGTCTCACACATGTCCACAAAGCGTTTGATGTGCTCTATGGGACACTCATGTGGACGGCCCTCGAATTGATCACGCTTGATGAGGGAAATGAATTGCGTCTTGATCTCAAAATTCTTGGCAACCTCGGGAAGGGCAATAGCCGGTTCGGGTACCCTCAACTCCGGATGCATGTATTGGCGTGCATTCCGGGGTAGAACGTTGAGTTGAGCCTCGGCTCTCATCCGTTGCTCTCGTTCTCTTCTTGCAACCGCTTCTTGATTGTCCTTCTCAAGTTGCAATCTAGCCGATTCGGCCCTAAGTTGAGCCAACTCCTCATCAACATGGAGAGCTTGATTCTCCATCCTTTTCCTTCTTCGGGCTTCTTTGAGAATACTTTCCGGATCACTCACAAACTCAAACTCGAGTGTTCCTCGGGAGGAACGAGCTAGCATACACCTACGGAAACAAAGACACAAACCAAAACAAATCAAAAACAAACAAAGGGTTTGGGCTATTCCCTCACCCAAATCACTACCAAAACAAAAGAAACTCACCAAATTGGCACTCAATGCACTTAGACTTCCCCGGCAACGGCGCCAATCTTTTGATCGCTCACAAATGCGAGGGTCTAGAGATACAATTTATAACCCGACCCCGTTGTAGCACGTGGTGGGTGTCGAACACTCGGGAAGTCTACTCGATTGATGTGCCTAGACACTAGAAAGCTATAAAGGAGAGCTTAAAACAAAGGAAAATAAAGAGAACAGTCGGGACCGACACTGAGGTCACGTCGGGCCCGATGTTGGCGACAAGAGGAAGTCGGGACCGACACAGGGTAAGTCGGGCCCGAGGTATCTGGGTTTGTCGAACTCAAAGATGGAAAGTAGATCTTGGGCTTTTGGGTTCCTTCTCTAGTAGATTAAGGCTTTTCCACCCCAATTCAAGCAATAAGTGATGATCGGACTAGGATCGAGTGCTTTCGCCCTCGTTCCAACCACTTCTACACATCGATCCTTGGGGAAATCCCCTTTGAAGCAAGGTCTTGAGATTGACACATTTTCACTTTCGCTACTTTGCCAATCACAAGCCTTGATTCCTTACTTTCGCAAGGAATTGTAGCTCTATGTAGAGTGGGTTCCTTAGATCAAACACTCAAGGCTATGGAATTGGGGTTTCTAGCCCAAACCTAGCTAGGGTTTTCCCCCATAACCCAAGATCAAGGAGATCTACTCCATGTGGCAAACAAAGAAAGCAAACAAATCAAAAGGCAAAGCAATCAACATCATCAATCTCAAAACAAAGCAAAGTTTCATTCAAAATCAAAAGCAATCCACAAATTCCAATCAAGGGTTTCCAAATCCACAAGATCAAAACAAAGCAAAGCTAATCTATCAACCAAACCTATCAAGTCTTCCTCTCCCTTGGCCGGTTCTCTCTCTCTTCCTCCTCCTCTCCTTCCTCCTTGCTCTCCAAGTATCCTCTTGAGGGTTGGTTCCTTGCCAAGTGTGGGAACCTCTTCCTTGTGTGAGAGAACCCCCTCCTTGTGTGAGAGAACCCCCCTAAATTAGAAGACAAGAGGGCCTTTTATAGATTAGATGAGGGGCAAAAGTGGAAGTTCACAATTTCGTGCCTTGGAGCCCAAGCACCAGTCGAACGACTCGGACCGACACGGAGGACCTCGGGCCCGATTTACTGTGCAAGTCGGTCCGAGGTTGAAACTTCAAGTCGGGCCCGAGGTTGGTTGCAACTCGGTCCGAACCTCGTTCCACCTTCTTCTTGTTGGCTTTCCTCTTGTTCTTCTTCATGGCTTGCTCCTCTCTTTCCTCTTTAGCTCGGGCCTTGCTCCATGCTCCGATCCTCCTTCAAATTGATCCTCGATCCATGCCAAATTACCTACAAAACACATAAAACGCGCGTAGTCTCCGAATCTCATAGAAATACGGGAACTAAGCTAAAAAGGAACAAAACACGCAAGAAAAGGGGAAAAAGAAACATATTTACAAAGGAAATCACATATGAAAACACCACCAAATAAAGAGACATCATTGGTATGTCGTTATTGAAACCCAATAAACCGAAACAAATGTATATAGAGTTTGTGGTCATGTTCCAGACTGACCAGACCAAAATCTATAGTTGGTGCACTGAAAATGTGATGCACAGAGACCATAAATTTATAGAATGGCCATCACCAACATTCAGCAGTTAGCATAATGGGATGAGATGGTAATTTGGATGCGTCAACGGAAGGGTTGCAACATTCACCATTTGGCATGACACAAGAGAATCACAAGTAAAGTACCATATGTGTTCAGAATAGTGCAACTGACACAAGTAAAGTAAAAAGGTGTCACAAATTTTCCAAGATGATCTCAAAAAATTCCTCCTCCTCCAGCTTGGTTTGTGATCGACTTGAAAGCACCATCAGTGTTCAGGTTTAGCATGCCAGCAGGTGGCGGTTCCCAAATATTAGAAGACTGGTTAATATCAGGGGCTGGTGTAGATGCAATGAGAGCAGGGGTAACATGGGTTGGAACTTGGAAATACTTAGCATTTCTCAAGTGATTGTTATCTCTGAGCCTTAGCTGTAAAAACACAAAAGAATTGTTTTTTTTTTCATTTGGTGGTGGCTTTTTAGATTACTAAAAGATTCAAGTCTTTGTGGGAGGAAGGCGAGTGGAGTGGAAATTAAAAAATACGGATTTTGAGTTCGGAGATGCTGGCATGAAAAAGGGAGCTGTTTTTCAACTCTTTTATTTTGTATGTTTATCTTTTGCTTATCTTGTCTGAATCACCCACATATATTATAATTATATTTTTTGAATCTACATTGCAGATGAAACATTTACTGCACTGTAATGTTTAATGGTGTGGATTTTTGGTCTAGTTTACAACTACATTGTCTTATATTATTCCCTTCATTAAGCTGAAGTATGAAAAAGGGTACTGATTTAACTAGCTTTTTGATTAGGTTGGCAGTTAGTTTTTGTCTAGTGGCTCCACAACGTGTTTTAGACCCCACGACAATGGATATGAAATAATGAACTCCATAGATTAATAATAACAGATTGGAGGAAGGTAGAGCTTTAAACTACTGACATTAGACTCACATGATTTAGGGTCCTATGTAATAGAAAGCTGATTGTTTTGAGCTAATTATGGTGAATCCATATATGGGGTTTTAGCCTTTTGGGTGTCATGGTAAAAAAATTGATGTAATTTAGTAATAATAGTAGGATTTTTCTATTGTGTGGCCATGAGCACACACTAACAATGATTGAAGTTTCTCTAATTAGAAGTTTAAAAGTAAATATTACTTCATCATTTTGAAATTAGTAATAAAGAAAAATAATACTCTTCCAAAATTAAGTTAATGATTTTCTTATTTATATTGTTTTCCTTCTCAATTTACATTCTCCTCTTTATTAAGGGAACCTAATCATTGTTAGTGTGTGCCCATGGGCACACACTAGAAAAATCCATAATAGTATGGTACTGAACTATGTGCATTATTTGATCCAATACTTTGAATGATGTGGTTGGCATTGCATTTGGCCTCACAGTGTGGTTCCTTGAACCAATATCTTGTATTGAATCTTCCCAAGCGTTGTGTATGGTTAGTTAGATAACTAATTAGAGTTTAGACATGAATCAAATTGACATCTCACAAGTTGTTATCATTTATTGAAATTAATTATTTTATATTCAACTAGTTTATTCTAATTTTTTTTTGTTATTGAACAGTGGTTGATAGAGCTGGTGAGGCTGTAGGTGGCGATGATGTTCGTACGGTTGCTGAGGGTAGTGATAGAGCTGGCGAGCCTGTAGGTAATGATGATGTTTTGAGGACTGTTGGTGGGGGTACTCTGGATCATGCTGATACAAGCAAGGACGATACGAGGGATGGTTGGGACCAAGCAACCATGATGGCACATATTCCGTAATGTAGTATTCATAATATATGATCGAAGTTTAATATTTGATAGACTTGTTGTAGTAATATAGTTACAAGCCAATAGACACTTATTTATAAAAGATATGTATTTTTAAAAATGAAGTTAAATTATAAATACAAATGCAAGAATTTATAATTATAAAAAAAGTTGATACAAAAACAAGAAGTTAACATTGCATAATGAAGTATACAAATTATTAAATAATATTGCAATTGAATGTAAACACAAAGACAAAAATTTATAAAGGAGTATTTAGAACAAATAATGAAAATCGCAAACGGGTGTTTCAGGAGTTGAGTCGGGAGTTTCGTACTCCCGACGCCACTACACCTCTTGTGCCGAAGAAGAAGAGGACTAGGAACGCGAAGGCACGAGGTATATTGCAGTTTGATCGTGTTGTGGCCCCTCCGCCGAAAAAGAGAGCTAGGAGATTAGGGGCTGATACTTTGATATCAGAGCTACAACGGGACGAGGCAGCACATGATGGTGCAGATATTCAGATAGAGCAAGACGTTGGTTCGTCTACTCCGGTTGAGACCGCTGAGGAGATTTCGAGGAACGTCGTTATGACTGATCAGGCAGAGGACATTGGTCCGTCTTCCCCTACCCACCATTCCACCCCTCGACGAGAGACTGAGCAGATCGATTCAGTTATGTTAGAGACTCCGATTGGCACCGGGGAGGATTTTTCTAGGGACGTTGATATGACTCCTCCACTTGCACCAGACCATTTTCTTGCCAATATTTCCCCCACTGTTGAGGAGACTGTTGCTAACCCTCCATCACATGATTTTTCTCCAACACCACCATTCAGCCCCTCCACCTGACCCGGTCCCACATTCACCCGACCCGGACCCACTTCCCTCGGCTCCTATTGTTCAGCCTCCAATTGTCCCGGGTGCTCCAATTGTCGAGCCTCCACCCGCTCCGGCTCCTCCTGTTAATGACTTACCCATGTGGCAGCCAGGAGGGCCACATTTGGCCGTCCTTCTTCGACACTACCCAACACATACTGCGGAGTCGATATGGAGGTGGACTCCTCGAGCTTCTTCGGCCCCTCATGCCGTTGTCGATCCTCCTACCCCAGCTATTGACGACGTATTGGTGAGTTTATTTACGAATTTTTAAAAAATGTTCTTTGTATTGGCATAAATGAACTAATCTAAAATATTTTCTTAATTTTGATAGTGGTGGAAGCTGTATAAGGCATACTCACGCTCGTTAGATTGGACTGATATTGAGCGTCATAGAGTTGGTGCTCCGGGTACGTGGTGGGAGATTGCAAGGTGTAGTGGATTGAGGCATATCGGGGGTCTTGGTTATCGAGGATCGGACCACGCCATCATTTCGGCATTTATTGAGCGTTGGTACCCCGAGACCAACAACTTTTATTTTCCATGGGGGGAGATTACGATCACGTTGCATGATGTGGAGCGCATTTTAGGCTTGCCGATCGACGGGGAGCATGTCGACAAGCAGTTTTCTGACACGGATTTTCAGGCGCGGGTCATGGAGATGTTCTCGATTGATGATTGGACCTTTCACAGATATAGTTCTGGTGGCATTCCATCTGACGAGCTTAAGGAACATGTGATGAGGATGATCGCAGATGGGGTGGTCAGTCATTTGATAGATGTTGCGTATTTGTTGTAGGTAATCAGTTTAGGGCTATTTGTCAACAAGAGCACCAACAATGTCAGCATTAAGTACTTGCATTGTCTCCTATACCGAGACCTCACGAGTACATTTGTTTGGGGTGCTGCGATTTTGACGTTCATGTACCGCGAGTTGGGGATTGCGTCCCGACGTGATAGCTAGGGCGTTGCAGGATGTATTCTCCTTCTCTCGGTAAGAAAATTATATTAGTTGTACTTGTGTATGTCACTCTATTTTTTATTTATGTAAGAAACTAACTATAATTTATTTGATAGACTTGGATATGGGAGTATATGCAGCTTTTTAGCGGACATCCGATACTGAGGGTAGATCTTTTGGTCGTTCCGCATGCGGGTGCCCGAACTAGAGTGGAGACGCGCTCGCCTCCGAAGAAGCCAAAGCATTTGGAAGAGATTCGTAAAGTATTAGACATGGTTCGCGCTGATGAGGTAAAAAAATATAGTGCAACAATATGTGGATTGTAGGAACCCTAAACAATGGATATAATCCTTTTTAACATCTTTATTTTTTTTGTTCAAATTAGGTGGCAGCCGTGGAGAGGCATTGATTTCGAGTCAGAGTGTTACCAGGTCTCAAGGCGTGCTTGAGTGCTTTACCATTTGAGAGGCTTACATGCCCAATAGGTGGCTACGTCAGTACTTCTGGGTCCAGTGCATACCTATTGAGCCGATTGTGTCGGATACAAAGGTTCGTGGCACGTCTTGGCACAAGTATGAGGTTGATTTTTCCGTCGATCAGCTCTACTGGAACCAGCGGTACGAACACCTCATTGACCTTGAGCAGCACCCTTTGGCTCGGTATGCTTACTAGGTGGACCTCGTCTATTGGGATTGGTTTGATGACGTGACACATCCATATGTTGATCCTAGGTCAGAGCGTCAGGACCGTCTGTGCGATCCACACACCCATCCATCAGCTCTAGTTGATGCTACCATTGTAAGTTAAAAATTTCGTCAATAAGTTCATTCAAGTATTAGTCGTTTTTATATTTTAGTTGAGCTAAAAAGTGTGATAAATTATGCAATGACAACAACAGCTAGTTGGATACGCGCATGACGTTTTGGCAGCGATGCCCGCTGATCATTTGGCTAGACTGTACTTGAAGGACGTGCTGAGCATATTAGGGGACGACCGTCCGCCACTTCCACCTCCTTTGAGCAGGTCGTTCCAGGATTCTAGATATGATATCGGTGAGGGGATTGAGTCTGGAGGTGCCTCACGGTGACATCATCAAGGTTAGTAAACTATTTGCTAGTCATTTGAAAAACTATAAAATTGTGGTGCAACTATGTTTGTTTATGTGTGACTTTGTTAGTACAATATGCAATGTTAATAATCATTACAAGTGGCTCTTAATCATAAATATTTTTGTTTATGTGTGACTTTGTATAGATTTACATCCTTCAATGTGAGTGTCCCTCCCCCTTGTGAAATAAGTTTCCCCAAGTGAAAGTTCCAGGTGGTAAATTGGATAAAACTCAAGACTCTAAATTTAGCATTGATGGACTAGTTTGTACACCACTAATTGAAAGTCATCAATCTCTTACTGCATTATTATTGATTAGCAGTTTTATGTCTTTTATTTACTTTTAAACCCATGTCGTGTATTTGGTTTAGGGCCAATTCCTACTAGTTTACTCACAGTATATGCTTTTTTGAAAATTCACACATTTCTCATTTACTACTCTGTTGAAGCCTATGTTGGTTTGCAATTTTGGTTTATGTATTCATCATTACAACTATGTTTGTTTACTGTAGGGAAATATAAATATTCTATAGTATTGTGCATAAGCTATTTATCTGATTATATCATCCAATAAATTATAAATTGAGAATTATACTCTTGATTAAATCATATAACACTTGTTTAACTTGCATACTTTATGACCATGATATCGTCTGCAACGGTGTTGGTAATTGCTCCCCACATTGCTTTAGAAATTTGTATCTATGTCTTCAATTGTGCTATTTTTAATGGTTGCAGGGCCAATGCTGCAATGAATCCTCAGGGCAATGCACATATTGTTGTCACTTAGCATCATTTGATGAGGAAGCTAATCAGGGAAGTTGTTGGATTTGCTCCCTATGAAAAGAGTTCACCAGTCAGCTTTGTGGTGTCCTAGTTGCACTTGTTCTTGCAGCTTCTGTACAGCTTCTTGCAGTTCAACAGATTAGGAAAACAACACCAGCAAACTAGCAAATCTGTTTCCAGCTTCTTTAAATATTGTGTTTTGATGAATCTGTTGCGTACACATGGTTGTGATCTATTTAAATGCAAACCAACAAAGTATTTGCTATATAATGTATTAGTCTCATGTAAACTCGTTAGTATATGGAACATCATTTTGGGCTGAGAAACATGAGTATTTGAATGAAATTTTGGTTTCCTTTGTCAACAGTTTTTATATTTGGAAGGAACTAGGTGATCTTGAATTTGGATGATCATGTTGGTAATATGTTGTTGCTGCTGCTGTACTTTTTATTTCATGACTGAGATTCAGAAATTTGTTCAAAAATTCAGTCTTGAAGCAGCTGCTACTGGTTGATCTGTTCATGACTGAGATTCAGCTCTGTTGCTGGTTGATCTCTTCATGAGTTGTGTGAACTAGGTTATGTTGGTTTCCTTTGTTGATGTTGTCTGTTGTTACAGTTGGACATAATGCCATATCGGAATGCAACTTTTGGCTGTTGGCGAAAAAGACTTCTGCTTCATGAAGCGCAATTATTAAAACAAATCAAAGGCTGAGATTGTAAACTGTCATACGCTTCATGAAGCGCAAGGAAATGACGCATAAAAAGGTTGGCTTTTGCTCGTCCCCCGTTTCGAACCGTAGACAAATTCTTCAAACCTGTGTACCTAGACCAAGTGTGCCACATTGGCTATCGATATGCATAGGAAATAATTTTCTTTTCAAGTAAATCAAGTGCGATTCGGTTTGTCCGGAATTAAAATAAACCGACCGGTTCACCAACTTTTAGGGTTCAAATAACAAAATTATAACCGATTCCTAAGAGATTGTACTTGAAATAATTTTTTGGATATATAATATATGCTTTTATATATATTTTAATAAGTGAACCTTAGTAATCATATTAAACCTTTTATAAAATTAAACCGACATCAAAATAAACTCGAAAAATATAAAAGGGTCCGGTTCTTGAAAATTCATGTTATGAGGGTTATTACCATGGTTTATGGTATTGTTTGGTTTTAAGGTTAGTGTTTAGGATTAGTGTTAGGGTTAGAATCTTCTTGTAAATTCTTATGGAATGGAACACTCTTGATGCTGCTCTAGGGATGTTAAATCTATGATTGCCTTGGTTGTTGTTGGCTCTGGTTGCAGGTTGATTGTTGTTGGCTTTGGTTGTAGGTTGATGCTGCTTTGGTTGTAGGGTTGGATCTGTTCTGGCTTTTGGCGTATAAACCTTACGATTCATGAAGCGCAAGGATTACACAAGGCTCATGTGAGTCATGTTACATGGCCTCGCGCTTCATAAAGCACGCGCTTCATGCAGTGCAAGGCTTATGAGAGGATTTAAGGTTTAGTGAGAGGGTTAGGGTTTAGGGTTAGGGTCAAGGTTATGGTTTAGGTTCTTGAAATATAATGTTATACTGGCTATTATCCTAAACCTTTAACCATATTACTAACATCAACCATAACACCTAAACCATGTTCATTCAGGTCTTCATATGGTATTTTATCGAAAACCATTAACACTTATACTAACATAATACCATATTTAGCACAAAAACATAAACTAAGCCAAATTTGCGTTACAAATGTCATAAATAAAACTAATAAGTTTGTAACAAATTACATATATCATCAACTTCAAATAGCAATATCCGGCTCGAGATTATGGCTAATCCGCTTTTGGCGCCATGTTGCTATTCTCTGTCCAAACAGCTCGTCCCACCCGTTGACGCTAGGGTCATGGCTTCTTGCCCAATCCCTCGGCGGAGGAGGAAGTGGGGAGTCATTGCTCAACTAGACCTACAAAAAAAAAGATAATATATTACCGAGTAAAAAAGTATAAGTGCTAATGTAGTTCATGATAAGAATATATGACTCACAGGTATGAAGTGATCTTTGTTTTCCACGAGCGTTGTGGTATATATCTTGGTCGGAGGGTCCTAGTTGACCCCTCTCGCTTGCATCGGCAAGCATGTGTGCGATCCATCCCACAGCGACAAAATAATTGCAACCTGATGTAGTTTCGCAAATACCAAACCGGCTATGGGCATCTCCATCTAATATCTTCGAGCGCAAGGTGTAACCACATAGGGAATAGTATCCAAAAACTCATCAATAGGGGGTTTGTTCGAAACAGGCTCATATACGCCTCTGTTCCTCCTCAATTCAGCTGTCAACTCCAATCGAACTCTGCGATACTCGCTCTATACATGTCCCAACAACACGACGAGTGATCGATAACCACAATGCCCATATGGTGTTACATCCCGCAGCTGATCAATGTAAGGAAACATAAAGTTGTTATCTTTGTCAACTCCAAAGTTGAAATCAAGCCACATCATGTTGCCCCTCACTTCCTGTGCACTTGTACCCGTCGCAACTTTTTTCGGGACCTTATTGGTTGAGCCCTTTGGTCTTCCATGCTTTTTGCCAAGCAATGAGGTTTTTTCTGAGCTCTCATTTTCCTTGTCTTGCTTCTCCTTTTTGTATGCCTCCATCCGATGCTCAAGCAAAGCATTATTCCTCTTGGTGGACCACTTAGTACACCCCTTTGGTTGTCCCCTCTTCATAGCATCTACCTGCTCAATCAAAGACGACTCTTTTCCCAGCACATTGTCTACAAACATCTTTGTGATCGAGTACACATGGTCATATGTCAATTCACCATGACGCTTCCTCTCCACCATATCTCTCCATCTAATCTTGCGAAGTTCTTTTGACTCTTTGTCTTCTATGGGCATGCGATTCGGATCAACTCCGTCCCATACCACCTGATGCCAAAATGGGTGTATGTCACTTGGCAAGATCGGCCGCTTATTGAGAATGGCTTGGGCAATCCTATGAGGGCAAGGAAGACCGATGCACTCCCGTACCCAATAATCAACACACACTTTATCTAATTTTTCTTCAGCGGCGTCCCTGTTGAGGTCGTAGTACATATTCAACAACTTCAGAATGCACAATGTTGACACTTCGTAAAATAGGCGAATGAATATCGTCCTAACTTGACTAGGGACGTTATTCAACTTTGTTGGAACGTAACATCTCCAGATCCCCCCTTATATCATTAACTTGGGACTCAATGTGATTGTGGATTCTTCCGATCACTGTGTTGAAGCCTCCTCGAGAATTGCAAGTATTTTTTTAAGCACGTTGTACATGCCCTCCACCCTGTGTCATACATATTATTATTATAATAAGTGTTCATTACAAATGTGTAAATCACATAATTTTAACAACAAAAAATATATAAACCATAAATGCGTGTGTACCTGTTTGTTGATCTCGTTTCGAAGTGGGTACAATGATCGGTCCATGCTCTAACTATTGACTTCTTGTAATGCCCGAGCCACGTCCTCTCAACATACTTCATCAGCCCTCCCCAACGCTCTTTGACTCTTCTAAGCCTATCCTCGTATTTTGCCTACGTTGGCGACATGAATATGCCCCGACATCTATTAGCAAACCCTTTTGCCTTATCCTGGTCCTCTAGGATACCTACAACGTATGTTAATATGTTCGCCTTAACATGCACCTAACATAAAAGATGTTTCACCTCCTCTCCAAACACAGCTTCCTTTGCATTAATGATTCCCTCTCTCGATCTGTGACAATCGCATTCGGCATTGCTCCCACTTCCTGAAACAAACGCCTCAAACGAGCCAACACCCATGAATAACTTGTGGTGTCTTCTCTTGAGAGAAATGCAAAACCTATGTTGAAAGATCTGTTAGTCCATGTAAACCCAACCATCTGCAGCAAAGCCATGTCGTACTTGTCAATATATGAAACAATTATACAACTTTACAACAACAATACTTGTCTTAGTATATAATTTAAACATTAAAAGATTGTACATGTTGGTCTTATATGTAATGTCCATAATGGCGACATACGGAAACAACTTCAGTAGATGCAGCGAGGTGGGGTGCACAAAGAAGAGGATATCAATATAATCTGAACCACCTATCCTATTCGGAAATACTCTGTAACCGTTTCTTTGTAGACAATACAGTGCATATTGGGTGGTTGTCAGATTTGCACTATCCTCTTTTAGATATCCTGCCCTCAAATTTGACACTTGGTTCTTTGATGTCACATTTCCGGGGTAAATATTTCTCAACCGCTCAACTATACGAGGAGCTGACACATATATATAGCTCAATTCCTTGACAAGCAGTTTTTGTGCTTCCGTCATTCGGCCTGAAAATGAATTGCCAAGCATACTGGTGGGGAGATCGTGGTTGTGGACTCCGCACACAACCGTTAGTGCCCACTTCCCGGTCGATTTACTTCTACACCAAACAACTCGAACTTGCATTTGCACTTTGTGTACAATGTTCGCACAGGAGGCGGTGTAATAGTAGGGATGACAGCAACACCCTTCTTCCCAGGTCTATACATATCATGCCTATGACATGCTAACCTGACCAAATTTGCATTTGATGTTTTTATAGGCAACGCCATATTTCCTTCACGCCCTAATTGCCTAGCCCAGGCTATCATTTCATCTCGACTATCCCACACCCCCATCGTGATGAAAGTCAGCAGAAAAATCTCTCACATTTACATATTTATAAATTAAAATCTTTCAATTAAACTGCAAATATATACACTATATTTTTAACAATAACATATTTTTTACTATTATTTTCCAATCAACTCTACACTATTAAATGTTGGAAATATAGGTACTTTAATTTGCTTTGAGGCGTGAAAAAACACTTTCTTTAAAGTGATATTTGTCCCCTATTAGAATGCTTTAGGGTTTCAGACAAACTCACTTCCTAGGATACAACAAAGCCCTAGAATAATCAGACAGCAAATCTGAAAATTCTCTCTTAATTTTCTATAGAGATCTAATTCTGTATTTATAGTTTATTCCCTCTAAAACTGTTAGACAGTTAATTCAGAGCAGTTAGGGAAGTTAAATCTATTACTGCAGTTAGGCAATTTTCTGTTTAATTTTATTAATTCCAGAAATTAAATTTCTGATTTAGATAAATAATTATTTCGGTCTGATTTCCAAACTTACCAACAATTCCCCACTAAGTTTGTACATCAGACTTTTAATCAATAATGCCACACATAATGAAAGTGTTTTTCAACTTAAACTTCCATTTAGTATAACTTCATCAAAGTGCTAACAGAATCAATGGTGGTTAATTCCTTAAACCATCTTTCTTTAGTCAACATCGGACAAAGCATACATATGACATTTCCAGATTCTCCACTTTATTTTAAACATGCTATTTTAAGCCTTGAGTTCATCCAGGATTCATAAACAACTTACAAAACAATTGGTTTTGTTTAAGAGCAACTCCACTCTTATGTTGTTTATATAGGTAAGATCCTTTAAACCATTAAAGTTCTTTAGAACTTTCCTAGGACCTTATTAAGAGTATAAAAACTCATCCTGCTATTCTGCACTAGATTTCATTTTCCTTATATGTGCAGTCCCTGTCACTTATCATCAACTTGTTATTACCCTTTAAACTTCGTAACTGAATTATCCAGAAAGAAGTTGGGTTCCTGTTGTGGTGACTTTAATTTAACCTCAAACCCATGGAGCCTGAAGTTTTCCTTACTATTTCTCTTGAAAGTGCCTTTGTGAGAGGATCAGCCAGATTCTCACAAGATTTAACATAGACAATAGAAATAATACCATCATTAATTAATTGTCTAACATAAGCATGTCTTAACCTTATATGTCTAGATTTTCCATTATAAATCTTATTATATGCTCTAGACATTGTAGCAGCACTATCACAAAATACAGAAATGGCTGGCATCGGTTGTGGCCACAACTTTATATCCAAGAGAAAATTTCTCAGCCATTCTGCTTCTTTTCCTGCTGCACCAAGGGCTACAAATTCAGATTCCATAGTAGAATGAGTTATACATGTTGTTCTAGCTACATGTGCATATGTATCAAAATTTAGAAACGTTGTTTTAACATCCATTTGATGCACTTCTAATTTAAACAATGAAGCAAGTGCTAAAAGAATTCTTATTGATGTTGTTCTAGCTACAGGTGCATATGTATCAAAATAATCTACACCTTCCTTTTGTCTAAAACCTCTAGCCACAAGTCTGGCTTTAAATGTTTGTATAGTGCCATATGTATTATATTTTCTTCTAAATACCCACTTGCTAGATATAGGTTTTGAGCCATTAGGCAAGTCCAACAAATCCATGTATTGTTGGATCGAATTGAATCCATTTCATTATTTACAGCTTCTTTCCAGAATGTTGCATCTCTAGAAGCCATTGCTTCTTTAAAAGTTCTAGGATCCCCATCTATTTGAATATTATTGGTATTTCAGTCAATAATTCATTCCTAGTACCTTCAACTAGGAGCAATACATCATTTGGTAATGAAAAATCAGACCCAAAGTGCTGTTGAATTCTGACTCTCTGACTTCTCCTTGGTTCAATTGGCACATCAGCTTGTCTCTTTCTAGAAGAATTTGATGAACCTTCAAGTGGTGGATCATTTCTAGTAACATTTTCAACATTGTCACTAATTGTATCCCCACTGAATTTTGTCTCAAAAAATTCAGCATCTCTGGATTCAATAATTAAATTTGATTCTAAATCCAGAAATCTATAAGCTTTTGAATTTTCTGCATAACCAAGAAAAATACTTTTCATTGCCTTAGGACCCAATTTAGTTCTCTTAGGATCTGGAATTCTGTAGTAAGCTATGCAGCCCCACACTTTCAAATAACTTAAATTTGGTTGTCTACCATTCCAGATTTCATATGGTGATAATTTTGTTCTTCTAGAGTGTATTCTATTGTGTAAATGACATGATGTGAGTAAAGCTTCTCCCCACAGATTTGAAGGCACTTTTGCATTCAACATCATTGCATTAATCATATCACAAAGAGTTCGATTCTTTCTTTCAGCCAATCCATTCTGTTGTGGCGTATATGGGGTTGTTCTTTGGTGAATAATCCCATTGATTTCACAAAACTCATTGAATTCTGTAGAGAAATATTCACCACCCCTATCACTTCTTAGAATCTTAATCTTTTTCTCTTTCTGATTTTCCACTGCAGCTTTATAAATTTTAAATTTTTCAAATGCTTCATCTTTTCTTTTCATCAAATAGACATGAGTATATCTAGATTTATCATCAATGAAAGTAATAAAGTACCTATTTCCTCCTCTAGTTAAAATTCCATTTAATTCACATATATCAAAATGCACAAGATCAAGAATTTCGCTAGTCCTTTCTACTACAGGAAAAGGTCTCTTAGACATTTTTGCTTGAATGCAAATTTCACAATCTTTATGTATATGATTAAAGTCTCCTCTAATCATATCATTCTTGCACATTAATTTAAGAGTCCTAAAATTCACATGAGCAGCTCTAGAATGTCATAAATCAGCAGAGACAACAGAATAAACAGAACTGATATTTTTATTTATAATACTGAGTTTGAACATTCCATTACAAGAGTATCCTTTGCCTACAAAGGTTCCAGCCTTAGTCAATATAAGTTTATCAGATTCTAAAACAGCCTTAATTCCAACCTTACATAAAAGAGATGCAGAAACCAGATTTTTCCTAATCTCAGGAACATGGAGAACATTTGCTAATTTGACTCCTTTTCCAGAACTGAGCTGAATATGAATATCTCCCATCCCCACAACTTTAGACACATTGTTGTTGCCCATTAGGACTCCATCATCTTTTTCAGAAACCTTGTAATCTGAAAATTGTGAGATGTCGTTGCATACATGAACTATAGCGCCAGAATCATACCACCAGTCCTTGGTAGTTTTAGCCGCTGCCATGTTCAGTTCAGTCACCATACCAATTTGTAATCCTGAGATCATAACAACAATTTCTGAAATTTCTTTTCCAGCCATGTTGGTTTCTTTGTTTCCACTTTCTTGTTGCTTTTTCTTCCAAAATCTGCAGTCTCTTTTGAAGTGTCCAGGCTTTTGACAGAAATGACAGTTTGGCCTGGTGTCTTTGTCATCCTTCTTGAATCGTTTGTTGTTGTTGTTGTGATTTTCATTGATTTTCTTCCTTTTATTTCCTGCACTCTTATTAGATTTATCACCAACAACATAATTCACTTTAGAATCAGATTCAGAATCCTTATTGTATTTCTTCCTGGTTTCTTCCTCTATCCTTAGATGCTTTTGCAATTGTTCTAAGGAGAGTTCTTCATTAGTATGCAGAAGTTTCTTTCTATAATTATTCCAGGACGTAGGCAATTTTGCAATTATAGCTCCTACTTGTAATGGTTCAGAAATATCAATTTTTAATTCCTTAAGACGATTGACTATACTTTGCAAATCATTAACTTGATCCATTACAAGTTTGTCAGAATTCATGGAGAAATCAAAGTATTTCATGATCAGAAACTTATCTGTTCCTTGTTTTCGTTGTTGTATCTCGTTTCCAGCGTAGTCCAGATTTCTTTAGGCGACTGGATGGTTGTAAACAGATTATACAGCCTGTCAGAAAGACGATTCAGAATGTGGCCTCCGCAGAGAACTTCATCTTCCTCTCTCTTTTTCCTTTGCTCTTTAATCTCTTCGCTTTCTCCTTCGGTTGGTTCAGGGATAACCGCCAGATTGTCTTCTATAATGTAGGAGATCTTCAAAGCAGTTAATAGGAATTTCATCTGGTCTTTCCAGTGATTATAGTTGGTTCCATCAAAACGATCAAGTTTGAAGAAATCTTGATTCATAAGCGTTAGGGCTGCTGCTTGTGATCCCGCCTCCATGATCAAATATCACTTTAAAATTGTTGGAAATATAGGTATTTTAATTTGCTTTGAGGCGTGAAAAATCACTTTCTTTAAAGTGATATTTGTCCCCTATTAGAATGCTTTAGGGTTTCAGACAAACTCACTTCCTAGGATACAACAAAGCCCTAGAATAATCACACAACAAATCTGAAAATTCTCTCTTAATTTTCTGTAGAGATCTGATTCTGTATTTATAGTTTATTCCCTCTGAAACTGTTAGACAATTAATTCAGAGCAGTTAGGGAAGTTAAATCAGTTACTGCAGTTAGGTAGTTTTCTGTTTAATTTTATTAATTCCAGAAATTAAATTTCTGATTTAAATAAATAATTATTTCAGTCTGATTTCCAGACTTACCAACATTAAATAACAATAATATTTTTTCTAAAATCACCTATTTAATAATATATCATATTTTACAGGATATAATCAATACAAATGTTTAAGATTAATAATTTTAATTTTTTATTTAAAAAATATAAATAACGATACCTTCAAATTTCTGAATATAAAACTAGAAAATGAAAATTAAATATATGATTTTTGTAACAAAAAACTGACCTCGACTATGTCGTTTTCTTCTTCATCAACGTCTATTTCTCCTCCTTCTTCTTCAAAAGATGATGACAACTTTTCATCAAATGATGATGATGATGATGATGATGATGATGATTCCGCTTCATAAGGTTCATCTGAAAAAGGTGATTACGTCGATGAATTTTCTTCATATGATCTATTAGATGTCATTGTATTGTGTGAAAGTTGTGTTTTTTTACTCATAAACTCTGTGATGTATGAATATATAGGGCTTCAATATTTGCTATGTAATCTATCTTTTGACATAAAGATAGAAATAAAACTAACAATAAAGTCTTTTCTTCAAATTTAAGGAAACACTCATAATTAGGCATGGCGGTGGCGTGGTGCGTAGAAAAAAAAAGTTTGTCCAAACTCTTACGCTTCCCGAAGCGTCACTCTTCATTAGTGCTGGGTTCGGTTCCAAGGAACCGGGGAACCAAACCGGAAAAAAAATCGGAGGTTCCGAAACCGGAACCGGAGGTTGGCCTATCCCGGTTCCACGTTCCTTGGAACCGAAGAACCAGAGGTTCCGGAACCGGAACCTCCGGTTCCATCCCTTAAAAAAAGAAAAATATATCGCGAAAATGGGAAACTGCGATCGCAGCTCCAAAACCTCGATCGCGGTTTTGCAATTTTATTTTTTTTATTTTTTTAAGGTTTGGAACTGAACCGAAACCGCCTCAGAACCGGAGAAAACCGAAACTGAACCGGAACCGGACACACCTCTACTCTTCATAAAGTGTGAGGCTTTGTGAAGCGCACGCCTAGGGCTGTCAAAACTTGAGCCGACCCGGGAAACCCGCCCGACTCCGAACCCGACCCGACCCGCGAAAAAGATAAAAAAAATTTATACCCGAGACATATTTGACCCGAATTTATTTGACCCGAATCCGAAAAAATCCGAACTCGGGATTAACCCAAAACCGATTATACCCGAATGGACTAGCCTGATGCAACCCGATATAATGCTACTCGACCCGAATTCATCCGAAAATCCGATAGTTACCCGACTCGAAACCATTCGAAAGTCCGGAGTTACCCGACCCGAAACCATCCAATAATTACATTATATTTTAAAATATTACTAATAGTGAATATTTATTATAATTATGTTTTTAATTTAAATGTTACATTTAATATTTAGACCATAAAGTAGTTAAACTACAAAAAAAATCATCATTTGATATATGGTTTGAATCAGAATCCCGATTACTCGAAATCAGATTAACCCGTAATTCGGCCAAAGTCGAAATCTGATTAACCCAAAATCCAAAATATCCTAAACCCGACTCACTCGAAGTCCGACTAAATCTGAAATCTAACTAAACCCGAAATCGGACTTATCCGAAATCAAGTTGGACCGAAAACCGAATGACCCGACCAAAATTGACACGGAACCCAACTTTGCCCGATTAATTGAACACCCGACCTGAATGATCCAATCCAAACCCAACTTTGCCCGATTAATTGAACACCCGACCTGAATGATCCAATCCAATTTGACCCGATTTTCAAAATATTCGAATTTGACCCGAATTCGAACTTACCTGAAACTAAATTGACCCGACCCAAACCCGACCCGACCGATTGACACCCCTATACACGCCCCAGGATATGACCCGGAAGAGGACACCCTTTAGATCATACACCTCATGAAACATAAACTCTCTTGTGCGCCGGACATTTTTTTTTATGTGTACGAAGAATCGGCCCTTTTTTTTATATATAAACTATTTTTTTTAGTTTTTGTATTCTAATTTGCATATATTGAGATACTTGAAAGAGACTTCTTCACTGGGATTATTTTAGCCGGTACATGATCAACTATCAAGGTTATTAGGTTTATTGATGTAGACTGTTTTGTCTTTCTTGAAATCTATCTTGTTGCTTGGAAAGCACAACCAAAAAACAAAATTTCAATGTCATCTGCAAAGGTTGAATGCATGAATATGGCTTGGATTTCTTCTTCCAGACACCTAAGCGTATTTTCCCTATCAAGCAGACACCACTATATTGCACTGGGTACTGCAATTCAAACTTCACTGGATATTCACTACTCTTTAAGCCTATTTTATGACTCCGAATTGAGCCTCTTGTCCCAAAACAAGAAGATCTGTCTGTAATTGTTCTTGAAGGATCACATTGAGCATAGTGACAACAGAAATAACATGGTTAAGCACGGTTCTTCAAGGATTAGATGTTGATATGTTCCAAATGTACATCATATATGTATCTATATATCTAATCTAGCTATGCATCCATAATAAGGCTACTAAATTTGTCATCAAGTCGCTCAATAGAAACATATATATACAAAGCATACTCTAAACCTAGTTAAAGCTATATAGTTTCATAGGGAGAAATCAATACTCGATTAACGAATTTCACGCAGTGCAGAGAATCTCACTTGAACTCAGCCCTCGGTTCCTTGTTGCCGTCGCCGCTGCTCTTCTCCAAATCGGGAGCCGGCGATTCACCAGATCTCACCAACGGAGCATCCAGGGGCATCGGATCTTCGATCTTCTTCGACCTCCTCTTTCTCACCAACTCGTGAATGCCTTCACAAAGGCCCCAAACAGCACCGCATAAGAGAGCGGTGCAGGAGGCGGCAACGAGACCGTGCCGGAACTCGAATGATCCGGCGGCGAGCCCGGCGGCGATGATTAAGGTCCAGCGATCCTCCTTCCGGCGGAGGTAGACCAAGGCGCAGCCGAAGATTTGGTAGAGGCAAAAAAACAAGCTCGTGAGTCTGGCCAACTTGCCTGCGTTCATCCTGGCTGCTTCCATTCCCTCCGTGAGGTAATAGAACAATGCTTCCATGGCGCCGCAAATAACGTAGCCGGTAGCAGGAAGGGAGATTATTCCATGTACGTTCTTTCCCTAAACCCTAGGGAAAGAACGTACATGGAATCAGGATGGAGCGACCGACGGTGTATCTTCTCCGCCTAGTCAAAGTCTACAAATTCTTCTCCAAATTTGAACGGTTTGAACTCGTACTTCTCAATTGAATTTTGTTTCTACAAATTCGTCCAATTTGATCTGGTTGAACTCATATCTTTTATGCCTCGTCAAAGTCTACAAATTCGCCTCCAAAATTGATCGGCCGGGTTGAACTTTTACTTCTCAATTGAAATTTGTTTCCTAACGTATTTATGTCAACCATGGTTCTTATTTCTCAATTGAACTTGTCCTAAAATTGCCTCGTCAATCCTGGGAGACTCACTTTATAATAACAACAATTCTGAATAAATTGAAAATCTTTATGTTATTTATGGCACGATCTCTGTTTGTACACATGCAAAATGGAGAAGAAGAGGTCATGTATTTTCTTGATACAAGGTGGTGGAATACGTATTTGAGCAAGAGGCTTTTCCAAGAAAGCAAAGGTACATGACTTTCTTTCTTTTGGGGATCTATTTTAATTAAATTATTATCCATGCCATATATATTTCTTATCTGCCAAGACATGGTTAAACTGAAGAGTTGTTGAAAATAATTATTATGTGCTTCATTGTCTAACCATGCTGAACTTGGAAACATCACTTTGGCTATTACTATTAGTTGTGCATATGGTTTACTGATCTAATCTTGTTTTCCAAAAATGTCTATTTTAAAAATTAAAAAAAAAAACACATTTTGGGTTAGTCTTATATCACTTTCTCTTACAGTAAAGAAAGGTTGATGTACCAAATGTCTATTTCATTGATTTTGTGACGTTGGCTGATTGAGGCATTTGAATAATAGTTCCCATTGAAGCATTGAATGCAGTATTGGCAATGCAACTCAAGTTGACTGGGATTCTAACATTGACAATGTTATTACCTTGTTGCATTTTACTTTGTGGGTTAGATGAGAAAAATCACATTGCTTGCATATGATGTGGTGTTTGTGTATAATTATTTATCACTTTAAAAGCCTATTAGCTCAAATGGTAGAGCAATGTGCATGTGCACATAGATGTGAGTTCAAATCTCACATAGGCTAATTTTATAAATGCTTTATATATTTTGGTTCATTATAACTCTTCTTTCGGTTCATGATTTTGTAAGCTCAGGTTCATAATAGTTCATCTTACCATTCATGTCTTTTAAGCCATACTTGGTGTAATTTTGGTTCATAACATTTGTTCTTTTGGTTCATAGTACATTAAATTTTGGTTCATAATAGTTCATCTTACAATTCATGTCTTTTAAGTCATACTAGTTCTAATTTTGGTTCATGACATTTGTCCTTTTGGTTCATATTACATTAAAGTTTAGTTCATGTGTTTTTAATCGTACTTGGTATTTCAATTTATACTTGTAGGTTAATTGAATGCTAACTATGATTTTAAACTACATTGTTATTATAATAGTTAACGAGAAGCAGTGTAAATCACTACAGGTGCTACACAACGGAAAGAGTCCATTTTGAGAAAACAATGTAAAAGATTGATGTTTGATTACTTACACGGTTCATAGAATTAATTACACGGTTAATAGTATTCGACATGAAGGTTCATAGTGTTCGACCTGAAGGTTCATAGTGTTCAACATGAAGGTTCATAGTGTTCAATATGAAGGTTCATGGATTTTAAATAATCAGTTCATTTAAAAGGGAGAAAAAAGTGATTTTTTCATAGTGTTCATAGTGTTCAACATGAAGGTTCATGCATAAAATTTGTAAAGAAGCCATTCAACTCATTGGGTTCGATGTGAAGTCAAAAACAACCTTAAAAGCCATTACAATGTAGCAAAAGTAATTTTTTCAAACACAAAGTACCATAAAAATAGACAACTTAATCCACAAAACACATAACAACTACTAAGAAGACAAATAGAGAATTGGAACTTCAATGTTCAATCTTGGAAATGAAATAAGAACAATCTTGTGATTTGTGAAGAATGTATGTGTCACTAGCTTCATCATGATCATCCAATGGAACTCCATCAACATTCTCATCATTATCAAGACCCTTCAAATGAAACTCCATCAATAGTAGCAGCATTATCCGAATGAGACAAGCTAGGATGACCGGAAGTTGATGAACAACCTACAATAAAAATAGGAAAAAATTAAGCTAATTTATAAGCAACATGGAACACATAATGGGCAATAAAATGTGAAAAAAACGTTTTTCTTTTGGTTCACAAATATTGTCATTACGGTTCATAATATTACACTATAAGGTTCATTGAAAATCACAATGCGGTTCATGTAAATAACAATAGTATTTGACATAAATTGTATCAAATTTGGTCATTTTTTGTGGATTTGAAAACCAAATGACCAGTATTTATTAGTTTACTTCAAATTTTAGGATGACCGTATCTTGATGAACCTCACGATCAACACTAACATCATTATCAAGACCCGTCAATTGAGCCCCATCAATACTATAATCTTTATCTGAATTAGACAAAAATTAGGTTGTCGGAGCTTGATGAACAACCTACAATAAAAGGGAGAAAAAGAGGAGATCTAGTAAAAAGGTGCAAAATAACAATGTTCTTTTGGTTCACAAAGATTGTCAATGCGGTTCATAACAATAGACATTAAAGTTCATTGAAAATGACAATTCGGTTCACGACTTCCTAACTAGTTCCACTTTAACTTTACAGATTGTTTAGAGACAAAATTCAATAAACTGTTGCATTTGCATAAAGAGAAAAACAAGTGTAGTAAGACCTAGAACTTGTAGCTGACTAATCCATCAACATATTGTCACACCATCTTGATAAACACAACCCTCTAGTATAATAAAGCTCAAATTTACATAAACTTATCAAATAGAAAAAGTTGAACATTCATTTAGGGGTTTTCACCCCCTCTTCCAAACATAGTTGAATGGTTCTAAGGTTCATTAGCCTCAAGCATCCATATAATAATTCATGTAAATAGTCTCAAGCATCCTAAGTTTTTATTATGGCTATTAGTTTGGGTCATTATGGAGAAAAACAGTTTAGGCATTTCATCAAACACTTGGTGGGCAATCAAATAAGCATACAAAATCAAACTATATTTTCAATCAAATCCTTCAAATTACAAAGCAAAAAACATACATAAATCTTCATTTTGCAATCTCTATCAAGTCTATGCCTTTCTTCACCAAAATCCATGAATAAATATGCAAAATCTCACCTAAACCCATGAAAATCCATGAACAAAAATTAAAAACCTAAACCAACGAAAAGTGTACCTAAATCCATCAATAAGGAGGGGATTTAAGTTGAATTTGCTTGAGAGGAAGATGGATTACCATAAAATGAAGGGATTTGTTTGTAGGAGCGTACAAGGAGAAGTCGAGCGAAGGAGACGATCTTACAGGAAAAATTTCATTTGAATGTTGAGATTCAATGTAAATGACCCTGAAATGACAAAAATACCCCCGAAGCTTGAAAATTTAATGTCACACGCGCCTCTTTTATTAGCATATCTGGACCATTGATCTCACAAAATCAAAGGCTCATAATTGTTCTCATTTCTTAGGATAAGAATTGTTCTCATTTGATCCTCAATCTATATAATATATACTTTGGAGGATGTAATTGGTGCATCATCTTTTTTTTATCAATATTGTAAATTACTCCGTAATTTTTTATTTTTTATGTGTAATTATAAAGTTCTTGTCTGTACTCTAGTTAATTTTGTTGCATATATTATTAGTTTTGTTGCACATGCATAAATAAGATATATTTTTTGTTATTTTAATTCACGTTCGGCAAGTTTTGATGTGCACATTTTTTTCTTGTATTTTGATTCACATATAAGTGATTTTGTGCAAATTATATATCTATACAAATAGTTTATATGCCCAATCTGCCCGTTTTGACACATGTTAAGTTAGTTTTGATGCACACGCAAATATGATACACTTTTTAGTTGTTTTGATGTACACTTAGCTCATTTAAATGCACATATGAGGGTTAGTTTTGATGCAAAAACGACTAATTTTGATACGCAAACAGATATCTTAGATGCTTGTTATGATACACATTCGACCATTTTTTACGCACTTACAACCAGTTTTGATCCATCAAAAATCAGCTTCAGATATTTTTTCCTTGTTTTTTGTATACATTTTTTCAAAATAAAATATTCGAATAATTCGCCAAATTTTTTCAGTAACGTATTTTTTCCATTTCTAAGTGAAGTTATTCACGTCCTTGGTATCTTTTCATCTAGCGCCTCAAAGTTAATTCTTCTCGCATTAGAGCATCCATTCGCATGGGATCTCAACCCTAAAACTAATACACTAGTAATTAAAGGTAATTTATTGCAATTTAAAAATAATAATGAAAAAGAGGTTTATATCTCTACTAGGGTGCTAACCCGTCCGTTGGATGAGACAGAGTTTTATCCTATATTTTCTTAAAATGTTCTGGCTTTTAGAAACCATAACATGTGATTATGCATATTAAATAATTTTATTATGAAATATTATAAATTAATATATATATATAAATAAATTAAAACCATACATATTTAAATTATTTGATCATTTAATCAGTGCATACTAAATTAAGATATATGAATTTCTTTTTCGTCTTAATTTGAAAATCCAAACATTATTTTCACTTTAATACTTAATCTATTATTGATGTTTATGTTTTTTTTGTAATAATTTATTCAGATTTTGATTAATGCGATTCTCGTGTATATAAAATAGTGAATAATCGATAATAATATTGTGTCTTCATTTTCTTTCAAAAAAAATAATATTCATTATTTTGTTTTATTTTTGAATGAGGAAATTTTAGTCCTTAAAAAGAGATGAATAGATAGTTATTTGTTTTTTTAATTTCTTCAAAAAAAAATTATATAGTTATTATAACTGTGAAAGAGTCATGTGCGAACGCCCGCATGTGTGAGAAATGCGAAATTCCCCTGGCCGTTCGATCTCAGCACACGCACGGTTGAGATTGATTCATTTTAAAAAAAAAACTGTAACAAACCCGGAAACGCGCGACATGGAGCGTTTAGGAGACGCGCTTTTTATAAACTTCTTCGTCTTGTCTTTTCTCGCCATTTCTTTATCACTCACTTTTTACTTTATTATAGTTTTCCGAAGCGTTTTCGAAGAAGGTCAAGTGTGAATTGAAACTATTTCGTAGAGATTGCGAGCCTGATTCTTACATCAACGACATTTGAAACCTCAATCCAGTTCTAAAATGGAGAAGCAAAGTTCATCTCAAAAGAATCAAGGTTTTTATCTCTCGTTTAAATTTACTGAAACCCTAGGTTTCCGAAACGGTTGAGAATCAAGGTTTTTTCGTTTTATTTGAGTGTGTTTTAGTGATTATTTTGAGTTGTTTGAAGGTTGATAGTGTCGTTTTTTGGTGTTTTGTGCCTTTTCTGAATAAAAAATGCATGAATCGTCACTTTGTATCGAGTGTGATTTTTGGTGTTTTGTGATTTTTGGTCATAGCACTTGAATAAAATACAAATTATATGTGCATGTGCGTATTTTTCGTAGTTGCATTTGTTTTATCGAGGTTTTCGATGTTGAGTTTTGCAATAGGTGATTGTGGATTTGTTAGTTGCACGGAAGGATTTTGTATACGTACGAGAGGGGGGGTTGAAGTATTTTGTTCATCAGAAATTAGCATTTTGTTCATCAGAAATTAGCATTTTGTTCATCAGAAACTTGCATTTGTTCATCAGAAACTTGCATTTGTTCATCAGAAACTTGCATTTGTTCATAAGAAACTTGCATTTGTTCATCAGTAATTTGCATTTGTTCATTAGTAAATTGCATTTGTTCACCAGTATTTTTGTATCATAACAAACATGCATTTGTTCATCAGTAACTTGCATTTCTTTCATCCAGGATCTATTAAACAACGTTCTGCAAAATATAAACAAGTAAAACATCTAAGGTTTGGTACAATGACAATTGGAGAAGATGAAATATGTGCTATTCGAAGAGGTTTTTATCGTTGTGGTTTTGATATGTTTTTTTTTTGCTTTGTTAGAATAGATGGTAAAACATGTGTTAACACTGTCCTTTATCCCTTTTTTGTTATAGAAATAAGGAGTAAAGCTAGAAGTGATGCCTCTCCCATTGGCAAAAAGAATATCAAAAGAAAATCTATTGCTACCAAGTTGGGGTCAAAAGCAATTGATACTGAAGTGCCTGTATTGAGGCAGTCTCCCCCATCAAATAAGAGACGTCGCCTTGACAAGGGTAAACAGGTTGTTTCTGATGATTCCTCCGACGATGAGTTGCTTATTGATATGATCCCTAGAAAGGGACCGAGTATAAATGAACCATCTGAGAGGGAAACGGATGCTGCTGTTAGTGAATTACAAGTTGCCGCGAAGAAGAGGAAAGTTGATATCGTTGAAGAAGGCAGAGGTCAAGGTGGTGGGAAGAAGGCAAGAGTGAAGGTGCCATTGAGACAGTTGAAGTGTGCGCATTTGTCTTTGAGTCACAGGAACTCTCCCAAGGTTCTTTGTGAAATTATTTCTGGGTTTAAAGGGGGAATCAAGCTTACTGCTCTTAAAGAGATGGGTTTTGAGCACCTTATACATTGGGATGTGACTGATCTACCTAGTAAGTTGTGCTACTATGTGGCTAGCTGTTTCGATCCTGCATCCTGTACGTTGAAGATGGGCGAGAGACCAGGTGTTAGGATAACACCTGAACTTGTGCAATTCTACCTTGGTCTACCTCGTGGTCCAAGGACCATTTCAGTACTGAAGGTTGTCAAGCATTCAGACTTGTACAATAGCTTTAGAGAACAGTTTACGGTGCCTGAAATTGATGAGGTGACAGGTAAGAACAAGTTGATGGAGTTTGAGAAGATTAAAATAGGGCATTTGAGTACAACGATCAAGGATGCTGATAATGATGATGTTTGGTTTAGGAGGAATTTTATTATATTGTTTTACACGCTTTGTATAGAGAGCATTCAAAATGGCGGTGTAAACTTAAAGTTTTTGGATCATTTGGTTGACTTGGATAAGATTGGTGAGTACGATTGGTGTGCTCATCTTGTGGAGAAGTTGGTGGAGAATGGGGATTCATGGAGGAAGACAAACAATGGTTTTTTCAGAGGATCTATCATATTGTTGCTGGTATGATTGTTCTCTTTTTTTCATTACTATCATTATTTTCTTCATTTATATTTGAATATTTGTTCATTAAAATAATTCTAATTTTTGTTCATTAATTTGTGTTTTATGCCAGATTGTATATTGTGATTGCATGTTGATCTACCATCAACCTGAAACCCCAAGATCCTTCCCCATTATCAAGAATTTCAACCATGATTACTTTATTCAGAGAGAGACTTTCGAGGTTAAGAAGGGTGGTTTTGGAAAAGGCTGGTTTCGAGGATTGCCTGATTTTGTTTATCCCGGTGTTGATCTTGGCAAGAATGAAGGGAAAGCCCCTGCTACTGAACAAAATGAAGAACAAATTGATCTCGGTGACGGCGGTGATGTATGTGTTTTTTGATTTCTTGCATGATGGTGATCTATATTTATTTTGTTGATTAAAACTTGGTATAATGATAGCAATGAACAAACTGATATTTGTTCATCAGAAACTATCATTTGTTCATCAGAAACTATCATTTGTTCATCAGAAACTAGCATTTTTGTGCATTAGAAACTAGCATTTTTCTGCATAAGAAATTAGCATTTGTTCATCAAAAAACTAGCACTTGTTCATCAGAAATTAGCATTTGTTCATCACAAACCAGCATTTGTTCATCAGAAACCAGCATTTGTTCATATCTATCAAGCATTTGTTCATCAGAAACTAGCCTTTGTTCATTAGAAATTAGCATTTGTTCATCACAAACTAGCATTTGTTCATCAGAAACCAGCATTTGTTCATATCTATCAAGCATTTGTTCATCACAAACTAGCATTTGTTCATCACAAACTAGCATTTGTTCATCAGAAACTAGCATTTGTTCATCACAAACTAGCATTTGTTCATCACAACCTAGCATTTGTTCATCAGAAACTAGCATTTTGTTCATCACAAACTAACATTCATGTATTGTATGTACTTATATTGATTACTTTTTTTTTGCAGTCTTTTCTGAAAGAACACCTTGAGATGTCTATGGAGCTTGCATCATCTTTAAAGAAATATCTTGATCATGTGCAAAGAGATCCAGCCGAAATTGCAAGCCATGGACTTTTCACCAAGATCAATGAAGCTTTTGAGAAGCTACTGGGGCTGAAGGTTGCTTCATCATCATCCCAATCTGGCATCCAAGAAGATGTTGAATCTCCAAGCCAAAATTCATTCTGGGAGGAAGCTACAAAAGTTTTGGATGAAATCGAGGCTGCAATGAAGTCAAAGAAGCGTTTTGAATTACCTTCTTTTGAACTTGGTGTGTTTCCACCTACTATGGATGATAATTGGGATGGTGTTGCAGACATTGGTAGGGAAAGTGTTTTGATGCAAGAAGACGAGGCGAGGAAGGTTGATGCAACAAGGAAGAAGGAATTGAAGATTTCATTTGTTTGTAAGGGATTAAGTGATGGAAAAAATAGACAAAATGCTGAGCAAGACCGTACAAGGATTGAAGAGGACAAGAGAGTAAGAGAAGAAGAAGCAAAGAGGAAGCAGGAAGAGGAAGAGTTGGAAGGCACAAGGGTGGAGGATGCTTTAATACAAGAGGAGAAGAGAAAGAAAGAGGAGGAAGAGAAGAGGAAAACAGAAGAGGAGGAGAAGAAGAAGCGGGAAGAGGAGGAAGAAAAAAAGAGAAAAGCAGATGAGGAAGAAAAGAAAAAGCGTGAAGAGGAGGAAGAGAAAAGACGTCTAGAAGAGGTTAAGATGAAAATTGAAGAGGAAGAGAAGAAGAGAGAAGCGGAGGAGAAAGAGAAGAAGAGGATTGAGGAGTTTGAACAACAGAGAAAGCAAGAGGAGGAGCAGAGGAGAGAAGAGGAAAGGAAGAAGATTGAAGAGGAAGAGGAAGAGAAGAGGAAGAATGAAATTGCTGAGGCTAAAAAGAAGATTGATGAAGAGAAGAGAAAGGAAGAGGAGAAAAAGAAGATCAAACAAGAAAGGAATGCACAATTGCAGAGAATTGAAATGGAGTTGAATAAGAAACAAGAGGAGTTAAAGAAGATGAAGGAGGATGAAGCAAAGAAGAAACTTGAATGGGAGCTGAACAGGATTCAAGATGAGGTCTGTGTCATTTTGATATTTCTGATTTGTTCATCACAAACTAACATTTGTTCATCAGAAAATATCATTTGTTCATTAGAAACTAGCATTTGTTCATTAGAAAATATCATTTGTTCATCACAAACTGACGTTTGTTCATCACAAAACTAACATTTGTTCATTAGAAACTAGCATTTATTCATCACAAAACTAACATTTGTTCATTGGTTTTTTCTTAGGGGTTCATAAGTTATAGGACATTTTTGTTCATTAATATGTGTGTTTACATGTGTAGATGAAGAATGAGTCGCAGGAGGTTGGTTCTAGTTCGATTGACACTCCGGTTGGTGTTAAACTTACTGGTGAGGATGTACTTGATAAAAGAATATCTAAGCCTTCTGATTATGTGAAGTCACCTTACATGGGAAGGAGTGTTGTTTTGATAGAAAAAGTATCTCCTGCTGCCAAGAAATTGTTCGATTGGCTTATTGAAGACATTCCTGATCAAAGAGGGTAACCAATGCGTATAGTAGTATTTTTTTTACATATTGCTTTTTTTTAGATACTTTTTTGTTTATATGTTTCTGGTGTTTTGTGTAGAGTTGAAATCTTCAAAATGATGAATGTATCTGCCATGAAAAAGGATTTTGCTTCATTTGTGGTAAAATCTTTAGTTGAATCGAATATAATCGGGATTTGGAGCTGTTATCTCAATATACAAGAACAGTGGAAAAGCGACTCAAAACCCTTGAGGTTTTTTATGGATCCTGAGGATTTGGTAGGTAAAAAGGATTTACCTATATTCACATTATCATATTTTAATGACCTTTTGATAGTTTCAATCTTTATTTATGCTTATATGTATTTTGCAGGTTTTTCCACTAGGCAAGGATTTTAGTGATCAGGATTCGAGAGTGTTTTTCATTAATGTCGTTATTGAAAGTGTTGGGAAATTCAAGTGGATTGATTTGCACAAGATAGACCTGGTATGACATTTTTTTTGTTCCTTTTTGATATTCTTTTATTTGTTCATTAGTACTACTTATTTGTTCAGATGCATTAGCTATTTGTTCATTAGAAACTAGCATTTGTTCATCAGAAACTAACATTTATTCATCAAAAACTGACATTTGTTCATTACAAACTAACATTTGTTCATCAAAAACTGACATTTGTTCATCACAAACTGACATTTGTTCATCACAAACTGACACTTGTTCATCAGAAACTAGCATTTGTTCATCAGAAACTAGCATTTGTTCATCAAAAACTGACATTTGTTCATCACAAACTAACATTTTTTCATGATTGTTTCCCTCTGTATTTTTTCAGTTTGTGTTTCCTGTGTGTATCAAAGCGCATTACTATTGTATTGCGTTGAATGTGAGATTGCCACGTTTCCACATAATTGATAACTCAATGGTGGATGTGCCCTTGGAAGCAAAGTATGAGCACGTACCTGCTAAACTGGTGAGTTTTATGTTGTGTTTTTTTGTAATAGTTTTGTTTAATATTGAATGAGTTGTGTGTTTGTGTTTTATTGTTGTTAATTTTGTGTAGATAATGCTCTTTGTTGAGCTTTTGAAGACGCTGAAGATGGATGCGAGGGCTAATCTGTTTGAGGATGTGGTTAGGGTTCCATATGAACGTCTTGAGATGAAATGGAGAAATACGAAAAACAAGACTGATTGTGGAATTTTCATGATGCGGCACATGGAAACATACTTCGGAACCGGCTTGCCTGGGTGGGAATGCGGACTCAACAAACATGACCAGCAGCAACTGGATGATCTGAGGATAAGGTATTGCAACGAGTTGTTGACGAGTCAATTGAATGAGCAGAACGCAACAGTTGAAAAGCTTGTTCATGATTATGTTCCGCGTAACCCGACGGTAGCTTCTCGTGCTCCTCTCAAAAGGAAGGCGAAGAACAAGAAGTGATGTAATTTGCTTGAATGTTTGGGGGAAACAATTGGTTCAAGATTTCGTGTGGTTTGTGTTAGAATACAATTTTTGGTTGTATTTATGACATGAATTGTGTTATTTGGTTTTTTATGGCATGCAATGTGAATGACGCTTATTGAACAGGTTGGTTTTATACATTTTTTTTTTAGAAAAAATGATTTTTATCGTAATTTGTTCATCGATACATTCGATTTTGTTCATCAGAAACTAGCATTTGTTCATCAGAAACTAGCATTTGTTCATCAGAAACTAGCATTTGTTCATCAGAAACTAGCATTTGTTCATCAGAAACTAGCATTTGTTCACCAGAAACTAGCATTTTTGCATAAGAAACTAGCATTTGTTCATCACAAACTAACATTTGTTCATCACAAACTAATATTTTGTTCATAAGAAAATATCATTTGTGCATCAGAAATTAGCATTTTGTGCATCAGAAACTAGCATTTGTGCATAAGAAACTAGCATGTGTTCATCACAAACTAGCATTTGTTCACCAGAAACTAGCATTTTTGCATAAGAAACTAGCATTTGTTCATCACAAACTAACATTTGTTCATCACAAACTAGTATTTGTTCATAAGAAAATATCATTTGTGCACCAGAAACTAGCAAAAATTATGTATCAGGAATCAATGATTAATGAGAGATCTAGTTGGGAACATAGGTGCATGTCCTGCTGTTGTGTCCAAGCTTCTTGCATTTTGCACATGTCCTTTGCTCCTTGTTTGATTTCTTCATTGCCTTCTCTTTACCTCCCATAATACGCCCTAATTTCTTCCTTCCTTTTGTCATTGCTCGTTCAGGAGGGTGTACCTCAATAACACTCGGTCTGCTTCCCAAGAATGTTTGAATTGAACTCTGCCTTGTTGATGTAGATGATTCTCCTCCCAATAAGCTCAGATATGTTTCCTTTTTTTCCTTCAAGAAACATATCAGCTCTTTGAGCTGTTCGGTGTTGTCCGCTATGGCATTAATGCAAGAATGTACCTCACCCAATAAATCAGCAATCAATAGCTTCTTGTCATTCATCACGTCACATTGTTCAAGTGTTGAACCATCTATCTCAAAAGTAGGAGTCAGATTTGATGTCTTCGTCCATCTATTCTTGATGTATTTAGCTGGTACCTTTCTCAACCCAATGTTTTTGAATACGAAAAACATATGGCAGCATGGAATCCCGATATTGATGAACTTATTGCACGAGAAAACGAACTCTTCGTTTTGAAGCTTATGTTTCACAACACGCGCCTTTCCAAACTGCCTGTTAATGTGATACTCGTGAATGTCGTCTTCCTTGAACAAATTACTTAGGCCACATTCAAATACAGAAGCAACAATTTCTGTCTGGACGTCATAGAATACATTTATGGTGTAAACAAATGCACAATGTTTCTCTATATCCAACGGTGTCATTAGAGTGGGGGAGCTTGTTGACGTTTCAAAGTCTAACCGCTCCTTATTGTGCCTTTGGGAATCAATTGCACTCTCAAACTGCATCATGAAGATAACTAGAGAAGATGTGGATCCAATGAAATGCGAGAAGAAGAAGTTCTGGCTCTCAGACCTTGAAGTTGTTCTAAGAAGTCCACCCATGTTTACATCATTGAAGACCGCAGGGATCCATAAGTGACGTAGCTCAAACATCAGCGACAACCAAGTGTTTGACTCAAGTCCAAATTCAGTAATAATTGAATGCCAAGTCTCCTCAAACTCTTCCCGGCTAATTTCATTGCTCCAAACAAGCTTGGCGAACTTGCTTCTGAATTGATCGTTGTTATATACATCATTCGTAACCTTTGACGGTACCTTGAACATGATATGCCACATGCAGAAACGATGCACAACCTTTTCAAAAACTTTTTCAATTGCCACTCTTACTGCAGGATCTTGATCAGTGAGAATGACAAATGGTTCATGGCCCCTCATTGCATCTTTGAATTTTTGGAATAGCCAGACATAAGATTCGATATCTTCTTTTAGAAGCAACCCAAAGGCAAAAGTAATGCTCTTCTTGTTGTTGTCAACCCCCATGAATGGTACAAACACCATTTCATACCTGAGGGCAAAGAATTATTTTTGTTCATCAATATATGTGATTTTTGTTAATCAGTATGCACGCTTTGTTCATAAGAAAATATCATTTTTGTTTATCACAAACTAGCATTTGTTCATCACAAACTAGCATTTGTTCATGAGAAACTAGCACTTTGTGCATAAGAAACTAGCATTTGTTCATCAGGAACTAGCATTTGTTCATCAAAAACTATCATTTGTTCATCAGTATGTACGCTTTGTTCATCACAAACTAGCACTTGTTCATCACAAACTAATATTTGTTCATAAGAAACTAGCATTTGTGCATAAGAAACTAGCATTTTCAGAACTAGCATTTGTTCACAAGAAACTAGCATTTGTGCATAAGAAACTAGCATTGTTTATCAGGAACTAGCATTTGTTCATCAAAAACTATCATTTGTTCATCAGAAACGAGCATTTGTGCATAAGAAACTAGCATTTGTTCATCACAAACTAGCATTTGTTCATCACAAACTAATATTTTGTTCATAAGAAAATAGCATTTGTTCATCAAAAACTATCATTTTGTTCATCAGAAACTAGCATTTGTTCATAACAAACTAGCATTTGTGCATAAGAAACTATCATTTAAACCTTTTTTCATACCTGTTTGATTTGTATGTTGCATCAGCCGAGACAACATCTCCAAAATATGAGAAGTTTTTCCTTGCAATAGGATCACACCAGAATAATTTGGTTAATTGATGTTGTTCATCAACATCATAATCAAAGAAAAACGCGTCACATCTTTCTTTTTTCTTGAACAAGTTGTCAATAACCATTTGAGAATCACATCCAATCATGAAGGAGTTCAGATCTCTTTTAAAATTCTTGAAATCAATTATAGTTGCACCAATTCTTGCATAAGAACCAACAAACTCCTTGTAGACTTTGTATGACTTGCTTGTACCAATGTTTGCTCGTATGCAATTCATGATGAAATCTTCATGGAAGGAGGCCAGTTTCCTATTGCTTTTTGCAAAGTGTTTTTGTCCATCCTCAAACATAATATGGTTGTGACGCTCTTCAAATTTCTTAACAACATATCCGTTTCTTCCAGAAAGTCTCATAGCCAGTTTAGCAATGCAACCGCACCTTTTGGTTACTCTTTTTCTTTTTTTCACTGTTTCTTGTTTTTCTTCTTCTTCATGATTCTCTTCATCATCATCTTCATCATTATCTTCATTATCTTCTTTGTCTTCTTCTTTTCGAGTTGAATTTTTAAATCATGCCCGATTAGACAACATGTATTTCCAAACTGTAGTGTTAGTTCCATCTGAAGACTTTGTAACGGTACCAACACGTGCTTGGAAACCACATGCATCTGCGTATGCTTTGTAGAAATTTACACCTTGCTCCCATGTTTTAAACAACATCCCCTCTTTAGGTCTTAAATTCTCATCACAAAATGGTATGTAGTAATGTGTGTTTCCAGGCGAGATCACGATCTTTAATTCCTTTTTATCTTCTATTTTCCCTTTTTCATTTATAGGCAAAAAGAAACCTGTAAGTACGCAATTGTATACAATACACGAACAAATTCAATGAACAAATGCGTATTATCAATGAACAAATCCATGATAGGTACGAACAAATTCATGATATCTAATGAATGATATGTGTGAACAAATTCACGTTTCCCATGAACAAATGCGTAATATCAATGAACAAATTCATGATAGGTATGAACAAATTCACGATAGCTATGAACAAAATGCATGATATGTATGAACAAATTCACGTTTTCCATGAACAAATGCTTGATATGTATGAACAAATGCATGATATGTATGAACAAATGCTTGATAGCTATGAACAAATTCATGATAGCTATGAACAAATTCATGATATATATGAACAAATCCACGGTCCCATATCAATGAACAAATGCTTGATAGCTATGAACAATTTTTGGATTTAGCAAATTTTGGTTCGCACACGACTCTTTTTTCCATATCAATGAACAAATCTGAAATACTTCCGAACTAATGTGAACTAATGTACAGTTTTCTCAAATAAAATCATAGCAATGCTCCTTTAAAACCGTAATTTTGGAGTTTAATCATAGCAATTTTTGACGATATATGCAATGAAACTTTTATCAAAATCGTATTTGTATTAGGTTTAATCAGATATTACCTGGTTCCATCAATTTTAATGATTCAGATATTCAAAATTTTGTAAATCTGAACAAAGCTCCTTTTTGAAGATCGGAAATCGTTGATCTTCAATCCAGTTTACAAGCTTTATTTTCGCAGAGGAAGAAAGGGGGTTTTCGATTTTGATTTGGAAAGAGAATAAAAAAGTGCCTTTTTTCGCGTTTGCTTGGGGGACAAGTACGTTATGGTAGCGTTTGTTTTACACGCGCGATTTTTTTTAATTATTTGGACGCGCTTCGCACGTCCAAAATAATTCAAGCTAGATCGACGGTTTAGATCTGTTCTCATTTTGCACACTAGCGCCCATTCGCACGTGATCCGTCCTCATTATAACTTGATATTGGGAGAAATTATTATAAGAGATTCAAGCATTTATTAAACATATTTGTTAAAGCTTTTTTTAGTATTTCACAACATTTCTTGTTTATTTATTTTGAACGTAAAAAATAGAGCATTTATTTGACTTTAGAGGGACAACTTTTATAATTGTTAAGATTAAATAATTTAAGAAGGATTCTTGCACTATTCAAATTGGTTAAATAAAATTAAATTAAGAATTATATATATATTGTTTTGGTAGGATAAGAATTATATATATTAATTTCTCCTTAGTTTTACTAGAATCGGTTAAACAATATTTAGGCGATTTTGCAAGTATATACCAAATATTTTCTATATTTTCTCTTTTTACACGTATTTAGGATTGCCTAAACATTTGGACATTCTTGCTATAAAATCAAGACAAAAATATATTTTAATTGAACAAAATCGAAAATGATTTATGGGTGGTTGAAAAAAGAAATAAAAAAGGAAGGACGTAACAATTTCTATTAGGGTTGGACATTATCTGTGGGGACCGATCCACCTGCTTCACCCGATCAAAATATATATACGCGTGAAAAACCGAAGAAAAGCAGGTGATGGGTGGATTGGGTGATAGGTGAAACGAGTGATGGGTCGGATATGGGTGAGATTTCACACCCGATTTACCCGACCCATCACCAGACCCACCACCCATCACCCGATCCACCCGTTTAACACCCGTATAATTTTACCTAATATACATACTATTTACTAATATCTTCAACAAATCTATCATTGTTGCCTCCAAACTCTACTACTTATCTAGTTAGCTGTCGTGTTCCATTTTACAATCTTCGACTTCCACTAGCTTTCCTAATAACATTGTCACTTCGAACCCTTTGGTCGTCTTTTTTGTGTCTCCACTATTGTCTTCTCAGCATCACCACCAATTGTCTTGCACTACAAGTCACCCCCACAACGATCGCCACACCTATTTAGCTTTACCATTGTCAATGCTTATTCAATATTTTTTATAATTTAATTAATAATTCACAGGTGGTGGGTCACCTGACTCACTCGCGGGTGATGGGAGGGTCGGATACGGGTGATGGGTGGGTCGGGTGAGCCATTTTTATTCACAGGTTGGGTGCTGGAACGGCTCCACCCACCAATAACCTGACCCATGATCAGCTCTAATTCCTACGAATAACAATCTATAATTATATATTAAAGCTATCCCTTTTCGAGCCACCAGAACGATTCTGGCCCCACCTCATATTTACAAAATTAATTTTTATTTTTAACATTTTAAATTTTTCCTATTATATTCTTTTTTAATTATTTAAATCTATCTTTAACAACAAACAAATATCTATTTAGTATAACAATATCTTTTGAAAACTGTAACACCCCGTCTTTAAATAGGGGCGCTACTCGGTAGTAGACCTCACTAGGTACTACCTAGGCTAGTTTGACAACGGGTTCACTTGGATCTTGCAACTCGGGCACGACGAGAAAAACATGAATAAAACATCCAACCGATATTTATAAACCCAAGTATAGAAAACATGCATGAAATCCAAAACAACATAATTTACAACACTTCCTGGAAACATTTCATTAACATACCACTACCCTTTCTTTATCAAACAACACATTATTCGAAAGATAACAAAAAGTATACCACCATTTCTCCCAACCGAACCCAATCTAATGACACGGCCTTCAACGATCTGTTCCATCACTCGGTCGAGGTTCCATCATGGGTCCCTTGTCTTTACCTGAAACTAATATAAAAACAAGTCCCCGAAGGCACGACCTCTCACCCTTCACAATTCCATCCTTCTAACCCCGAGTCAAGCCTCATCGGGAGCACTTTCCCAAAACACAGATAACTTACTTTTGAAGGGGCACGATTCTTTGTCTCATAACCATACGTAGCCGTCACTTCAACCCAGAGGACTACACACATGGCCATGCCGAGAACGGTACCAACACAGAGAAAATATTCGAAAACTTCACATTCAATGAAAGCCCAATGAAATCCTTTTCACACATATCATACACAAGTAAACCTTTTTCATAGAACAATCACTTAGGGACTAGTTCCCCAAACCAATCCTACAAGCACAACATGAAGTCTAACAAGTATTGAATGGAAACTGTGCAAGTCGAAAACGACTTACCTTGAAGACGAATTCCCAACGCCAAGAAACCACTAATTATCCAACAACGCAAAACCCCGTTTAAGACAGATAGCCTATCTTTGCCCCCACGTCTTTGATCACGACCTATAACCCACGCTCCTATATGCATATATATACCCTAATGAATAATAATAGCCTTTTAACTCTTACAAACTCTAACCCTAAAATTAACAAAAAGCCAGTATGCTTTATAACATCTCTTGTATAATTCCAAATCCTTTAAAACTTGACAAGAACATACTAAATATATAAAAGAACATTTTTCTAGTTCAAACCTTTCCGAAAAACTGGATCAAAGGTGTTGGACCCAGAAATAATCCAAGCAGGAGGCAACCCATTACGAGGGAAGGCCTAATGCCTTGCAGCTACAAGATATTGTTCGACCCAGATTTTAGGCAAAGAAGCGTCAGCCCATTGACAGAGAATCTCCAACGCATCTAGGGCTACGAAAGATTTTCGGGACCAACTAAGTCGGTTGGAGGAGAGAGGGTCCGAGATATGTTTGTTACAAGATATATTCTTCTCCAGATTGTATTCATTATAAGATAGAAATAAGCCGAGATTTGTTAGTTAGAGATAAGATCATATCTTTTGTTAAGATAGAATATGCTCTAGGGGGCTATATAAGCCAATGTAACCCTTAGGGGAAAGGGACGCTTCATTCACACTATTTCTTCTGATTTCTACATCAATACAAACACGGTTTTCGTTCATATTCTTCTTAGTTCATTCGATCAAGGACCGATCTAAGCCAAGGTTCTACCTTTGGTAAATTTTGGCTCAAACAAAAGGTCTCCCTAATATCATTACAAAACAAAGCCCTAAATTTACTCTGAAATCTTTTACCGATTATAAATCCGATATCAAAAATACCCTCTGAGAACTATAAATCGACTGATTTTTAAATCCAATCAATTGTAAAGCTTGATATGGAAAAATTAGTAAAATGTAAACAAACTATTAACTAATTAAAACTTACCGAATAGCGCCTGAACTCCAAAATCCGACCCGACGAACGAATTTCGCACCGGGCTAATACCCTCCTCCCTCCCTCCCTCTCTCTCTCTGTCTCTCTCTCTCTCTCTCTCGGCCTTCTCCTGTGAGAATGTAAAATTGTACATAAACATGTACATATATGATAAGAAGAGTCGGTTTAATATTATTGAAAATTGCGGTTTCCACCCTCAAATCTCATTTACTATAAATTTTACCCTGAAATAATTATTAATTAATTTTAAGTTAAAAACTTTTTAAAATATAATATTTTAAAATTCAAAATAAAACATTAAAATATTCCCGAATAATACATTCTACCCTCCTTAAAGTAAGTTTCGTCCCGAAACTTCCCGAGGTATACGAAACGAACTCATTACGTTGCTTAGTTTTTCACGCAAGTCAATAACACGTAATTCACATCATCAGAACACTACAAGCAACCATCAAACAAGTCAAGCACACAAGGTAAAGTCGAACAATGTACACAAATAGTTACAACTATCCATAACTATAACCCTTGATCACCGCTAACTCTTATTCTCAAACGCCTCAACTAAAACTGGGTACAACTCTGGATAGCTCTCACTTATTCTCGTCTCAGTCTCCCAAGTTGCCTCTTCAACTCCTCCTCGGGTCCACTGAATCAACACGAGTAGTATCTCTTTATTTCGCAGCTTTTTCAACCGTCTACCTAAGATTGCTATTGGTTGTTCTTGGAAAGTATGATCTAGTTCAATATCCAACTCTTCATAGTTGAGCCTATGACTAGGATCAGGCATACTGCCTCAATTACGACACATGAAAAACAGAATGAACTCATTCTAAAGTTGGTGGTAGTGGCAACTTGTAGGCTACCTCGCCTACCCTCTCGAGGATTTCAAATGGCCCGATGTACCGAGGGCTGAACTTTCCTTTCACTCCAAATCTTCTAACCCCACGAGTATGTGATACTCTCACCCAAACATGTGCTCCTACCTCGAATTCCAATGGTCGTCGCCTCTTATCTGCATAAGATTTTTGACGACTCTGTGCTGTCAATATACGTTCTCGAATCAATGCCACCTTTTCAACTGTTTCTTAAATCATCTGAGGCATTCCTTCTACAACATCTGATGGATCATCCCAACATAGAGGTGTCCTACATCTCCTCCCATATAAAGCCTCATAGGGTGCCATCTGAATCGAAGAGTACCAACTATTATTATATGCAAACTCAACTAATTCCAAGTGATCAGACCATTTTCCTCCCCAATCGAGCACACATGATCTCAACATATCTTCTAATGTTTGAATTGTCCTCTCAAATTGGCCATCTGACTGCGGGTGGTAAGCAGTCGTGAAATGTAGCTTGGTGCCTAAAGCTTTATGCACTTTTTGCCAAAAATTGGAGGTAAACCGCCCATCACGATCAGAAACAATCGTTTTGGGCACTCCATGTAATCTCACTATTTGTTTTATGAACACCTCTACTAGTTGACTCACTATCCAAGTCTCTCTAATGGGCAGAAAACGAGCAGTCTTAGTCAGTCTGTCCACGACAACCCATATTGTTTCATGTCCTCTACTAATCCGCAGTCCGGTAACAAAATCCATGGAAATGTCCTCCCACTTCCATTCTGGAACTGGAAGTGGTTCGAGCATTCCACCTGGTCTTTGGTGCTCTATTTTTACTTGCTGGCACACCTGACACTTTGCTACAAATTTCGCTACATCAGGCTTCATCCCCTCCCACCAATAATATTACTTCAAGTCCTTGTACATCTTACTAGCTCCCGAGTGGATTGAATAAGGAGTAGCGTGAGCCTCTTGTAATATCTTTTGTCTCAACTCCTCATCTCGAGGTACACATAATCGACCATTCAATCTCAAAGTACCATCAACATGTTCTTCAAAAGCAGATGCCTCCCCACGGCTCACTTCCTGCCTCAACTCTTGAATCATCAAACAAGTCTCCTGCTTAAGTCGTATTTCCTCAATTAAGGTTGGTTGACACTCTATATGGCCAAGTCTACCTGATAACGTTGAATCTGTACCTCAATCTCATATCTTATCAGTTCTCTTTGTAACTCTGGTTGGGCGGTCAAGTGACACAACATACGCTCTTGCGGAGTTTTTCTTCTAAGAGCATCAGCAACTACATTCGCCTTTCCGGGATGATACAAGATCTCTAAATCATAATCTTTCAGTAATTCAAGCCATCTCCGTTGTCTCATGTTCAATTCTCTCTGAGTAAAAATGTACTTAAGGCTCTTATGGTCTGTCATCACTTTACATGTACTTCCATACAAGTAATGACACCATATCTTTAGAGCATGAATCACTGCTGCCAACTCTAGATCATGTGTTGGATAATTCAACTCGTTTGGTTTCAACTGTGTGGAAGCATATGCAATCACCATGTCATTCTGCATTAATACACAACCTAAGCCTACCTTTGAGGCATCACTGTAAATCACAAAGCCTTTATTCCCTTGAGGAAAAGCAAGTATTGGAGCTGAAGTCAACTTCTCCTTCAACTCATCAAAGCTCCTTTGACAAGCATCATTCCAGTCAAAACGAGTGGTCTTTTTCAGGGGTTAAAGATATAACTATCCACCTTTCATTAATTATTTCCAACAATATACCCTCCTCCTATAATTTGGCCAATAATAATCCTTTATAAAAAATTAGACAAAATTGCCCCTACAACCTTTACATAAATTTGTGTAGTGTAACTTTATTACACAAATTTTTTATATAGTAATTTTGTGTAGGATAATTCGTGTATGGTAATTTTGTTACATTAATTAGCCTATTACATTAAATATTTAACCTATTACATTAACTTAAAATTGGTGTAAATATTATGTTAATCAAATTATGATTAGTTTCAATAATTTAGTTTACAAAATAGTATTTTTTGTAGGGTAATTCATGTAATTAGTGTATAGTAATTTTGCTACATAAAATTATGTGATAATTTAATACATAAATTTTGTGTAGAACAATTTTGATTCACCGAATCTTTTATTGATAAGATAAAATATAGGTAGTTTTCACAATCTGCACAATATCTTTGTAATTCATTTATCTAAATATCTTTTATATATTTTGTTTGAGAATATTACGGAGTATCTTTAGTTGGAAAGCTTATCTCTCTACTTACTATTTTACCCAATATTATACAATCTTGTATATTAATGTTGTTATATTACGATAAAATAGAATCTTGTTAGCTTGTTTTTTAAGTAATTTGTTACATAAATTTTTTATAGGTTATTCTTGTTACATAACATTTTTAGAGTAATTTTATTACATAAAATTTGTTACATAAAATAGGTTACATAAAAGATTGTTGCATACCTTTTGTGAAAGATAATTTTATTACATAAATTTTATGTAACAAAATTTATTTTCAAGTAAAATTTATTGTAAAGTAATTTTGCTACATAAAAAACTTGTGTAGGTGATATTTTTACTTCAATTTTGTCAATAGATTTTGTACCATACATTTTATATAGATTAATTTTATTACATAAATTTTACCTAAGGTAATTTTGTGTAAACTAGATGTGTTACATAAATTTTGGTAGATAAATTTTGTTACTTAAATTTTGTATAGGTTAATTTTATTACATAAATTTTGTTACATAATTTTTATGTAAGGTAATTTCATGTAACTAAATTTGTTAATAAATTCGTGTAGATAAATTTTTTTACATAAATTTTATATAGGTTTTTTTTGTTACATAAATTTGTATAAGTTAATTAGTGTAGGTTAATTTTAATACATAAATTTTGTGTAAATTGTTTTTGTTACGTCAACTTTTTTACATAAATTTTGTGTAGATTAGGCTAATTTTTACATAAATTTTGTGTAAATTGAATCAGTGTAATGATTTTATGTAAAATTTAGTGTAATGTGTAACTACACAAAAAAAAAACTAAGGTAAAATTTATGTAGCAAAACCGTAAGATATAGACCAAAAAAACCGCCTTTCACGATTCTCTCACTCGACCTTCCCTCTCTCCTTTAATCGCTTCCAAGCTCCGGCCAACCGCCGAAATCCACCGGCCGTCGCCCTTCTCTTATATGGTGCTCTACTCCTGCTCATGCTTCATTGTCAAAGAACAACTGAGTTACCATCAAGAAATCCACCATGGTTGGTTTGTCGTCGCCCATCTAGATCTCAACACCACCACGCCAACATCGCCAACCATCCACATCTCTCTCCACCCGTCCACATATCGGGGGTAGAAGCGGCGGCATCCATGGAATTGGCGTCGGGAGTGCGAACCGGCAACTTAGGGACAACCAGTGTAGTTGATGCATGCGGGTTGCAGGCCGCCGACGCGGTTGATCGAGGATGACGAGAAGATAGCGCGGATCTAAGAGACGACATAGAGGGCTGAGTAGGTTTTTCAAGATAGGGCAAGCAATCAGTAGGATTGAGAGGTTTGTCGTGGATTGAAAGTGGTTAATATGAGAAAAAGCTATTAATTAGAGATTTATTAGGATGAATTAGGGGTAGTTTGGTATTTGTTAATAAAAAGTATAGTTTTGGAAATAAGATAGAGTGAGGGTATATTTTTGGAATAGATAATTGAAACTAGGACTATTGTGGAATTATTCTCCTTTTTCAGCAAGTTGGTAAGTGGTTGGGCTATTCGTGAAAACCCGTCCACAAACGTCTTGTAGTACCCTGCCAATCCTAAGAAACTCCGTACCTCCTTTACATTCTTCGGGGGTTTCCAAGCCTTCACAGCTTCAATCTTTAAGGGGTCTACTATGACTCCCTTAGCGGATACAACATGACCCAGGAAAGTAACTTCTGGTAGCCAGAACTCACATTTGGACAGTTTAGCAAACAGTCGGTGGTGTCTTAGCACTTCCAAAACTAATCTAAGATGCTTTGCAAGCTCCTCAGTGCTTTGAGAATAAATCAATACATCATCAATAAAGACAACCACAAATTTATCCAAATATTCTATAAACACCCGATTCATTAGCTCCATGAACACCGCAGGTACATTAGTCAATCCAAACGGCATTACTACAAACTCGTAGTGCCCATATCTTGTTCGGAAAGCCGTCTTGGGAATATCCCCTTCCCGAATCCTCAATTGATGATAGCCCGATCTGAGGTCCACCTTTGAGAACACAATAGCCCCTTGCAACTGGTCTAACAAATCATCAATACGAGGCAAAGGGTACTTATTCTTAATAGTAACTCGATTTAGCTCCCTATAATCAATACATAAACGTAGAGAACCATCCTTCTTTCTCACAAGCAATACTGGAGCTCCCCATGGTGATGCACTTGGACATATATATCCCTTCTCTAGTAACTCCTCCAATTGAGCCTTCAGCTCTTGCATCTCCATTGGGGCCATACGATACGGGGCTTTTGAAATTGGTCTGGTTCCTGGCTCTAATTCAATATTAAAGTCCATCTCTCGTTGAGGAGGTAGCCTTGGAAGTTCATCTGGAAAAACATCTTCAAACTCACAGACTACTGGTATATCTTGAATACACGGTCCTTTCTTGTCTCCTTCTAGAACATAACACCAATAACCCACACACCCATCACTAAGTAACTTAGCGGCTTTCACCATGCTAATCATTGATCCTGGACCCTCCTGCTCTGGATCTTGACATACATGTATTGTCCCATCATCTGCAGTCACATTGACTGTACCCTTATGTGCATCTAATACTGCTTTATAAGGTCTCATCCAATCCATCCCCAAAATAACATCATCACTAGGCGACAACTGTATCACAATAAAGTCTGCAAACCAATCCCTACCCCCAATCCTAATAGGGCAATGAAGTATTTCTCTATTTCCTCTCACCTTACTACCATCGGGCAGTCCCACCGTAAAGGATGTACCTCCGAGCAAGTCAACCCTAGTCTATCAACGCATGCAGAGGACACGAAAGAGTGCGTAGCACCCGTATCAAACAAGATATGCATAGGTTTAGACTTAATCCAAATCGTACTTGTGGCAGTCGGAGCATTCAAGGCATCAGGCCTTCTCATCTCAAATACCCGAGGTTGGTTGCCCCCGGTAGTGCTAGCTCCCGCACCACGGCCTCTACTCTGGCTTGGTGCATGTTGAGTCTGTTGGAACTGACGACGAATCCCTTGGTTCACTGACCCCGGCGAAGATCCCTGTGAGGGTGTTCCAACCTTACAATATTTTTGTAAGTGGCCTGTCTTCCCACATATGAAACAATTACGAACTGGTTTCCGACACTGATTCCTCATATGACTAGTGTCTCCATAATTGAAGCACTCCCTCAACCCTCCAGTAAACTGACTTTGTTGAGGTTGGTCTTGGCGACCTTGTGACTGAAATCCAGATCGGTTTTGTTGAGACACACCTAAACGATTATCTTTCCTAGAGTCTGATGAAGCAAACAACCTCTGCTTCTTATTTCTACTAGCTTGTACATTCAATTGTTCCGGCCCCAAGGTGGACATAGAATAAGCTAAAGCAGAATCTTGAACCTCTTTCAAAGTCTTGAGTCGAAGTCCAGATACGTAAGCACGCAGTTGGGGTTGCAACCGCTTAAGAAAGGTTGCAATCCGCAGATTCTCTGTAGGAGCGGCATTGGGAACCACTGCCAAACCTCGTTGAAACTCTTAGATAGTCTCACCTACGATAATGTTCTCGGGCCCTGCATCCCGAAAAGCAGTCTCACGAGCCGCTCTCACGACCTCAGGACAATAGTTATCTCGAATCCTCTCTTGAAATTCCTCAAAAGTAACATTTACCTGATGATCACGACTCAACTCCCACCAATCAAATGCATCCCCCTGTAACAAACTCTAAACTAGAGACATCCTTCTTTCTTCCGGTGCTTGGATAGAGTCGAGAGAAGATGCCACTTTCCTCAACCACTGCTCAACATCAGCTTCCTGATCCCCAGTAAAGTTCGGTACCCCAGTCTTCCTGAACTCCGCAAGCCACTTATCAGGAAGAGGCTCGCGATATCTCCTTCCTTGCTCAGCCATGCCATCAGCCACTACTGGCCTTGGAATACGTGGTGGTCTCCCTGACTGAACCGGTTGTGCAAAAACTGGTCTTGGTGCCCTAACCTCAGCCCCTTGATAGCCAGAATTTGTTGCATTATGATTAGGCAAGAATCCAGTACCTACCAGATTTTGTAATAGCTCGGCAAGTGTAGCTCGGATAACAGCAGTCGTCTCTGGTGGTAGCTCAACTTGTGGCACCTGAACTGGCCCACGTACTTCCTCATCTGCCCTATCGTTGATTCCATTAGCAGGGAGCATGTTCCCAACAACCGAAACATTTCCCCTTGGATGGTCATTCACTGCAGGTCCAACATTCTCAACAACCTCCTCTTGAGGAGGGTGTGGCTCTTCCATGGCAGGAGCCTCTTCTCTGTTTCCAACACGGCCCCTACCACGTCCTCTACCACTACCTTTCCTTCCTGCTTTAGCTGCTCCAGCTCTAGTTTGTGGAGCCATCTGTAAACGGATGTTTTACTATTTAAAATACCTTTAACTGAAGTTACCAAAATAACTTACAAGTCTACATGAGGTCCTTCGGCTGATGACGACAGAGTCAAGGCGTGTCATCTACCCTGTAAATGCAATATGACTACCCCAATGAAATAATTTGAAATAACCGGCCGGTTTTAGTTTTAGGTTGGACCTCGAGTACACTCGTTGTTCAGTTCCATGTGCCCTTGTTGTCAACCTGGCTCTGATACCAATTTGTAACACCCCGTCTTTAAATAGGGGCGCTACTCAGTAGTAGACCTCACTAGGTACTACCTAGGCTAGTTTGACAACGGGTTCACTTGGATCTTGCAACTCGGGCACGACGAGAAAAACATGAATAAAACATCCAATCGATATTTATAAAACCCAAGTATAGAAAACATGCATGAAACCCAAAACAACATAATTTACAACACTTCCTGGAAACATTTCATTAACATACCACTACCCTTTATTTATCAAACAACACATTTTTCGAAAGATAACAAAAAGTATACCACCATTTCTCCCAACCGAACCCAACCTAATGACACGGCCTTCAACGATCTGTTCCATCACTCGGCCGAGGTTCCATCATGGGTCCCTTGTCTTTACCTGAAAATAAAATAAAAACAAGTCCCCGAAGGGTCAGCTACCATTCTAATACAAGCTAGAATCCATACGGTACTAATAAGACGTTTAAAAACCAATCAAGTACCTAACACACACACCTGCGAGATTCACCTGGATACAACACATATCAATTCTAAATTCATACTCAACTTCCCCATGATTACACATACAAACAACACATCACCCATACACAAACAAACAAACCACACATACACACATTCATACACATAAGTCCAAACACAACAATACAACAATCCGCTTTCCATTACATTCCATTCCATTCCATGGCGCTTATCAACCTTACGCCCCAGGTGCCGAGGCGCGACCTCCCACCCTTCACAATTCCATCCTTCTAACCCCGGGTCAAGCCTCCTCGGGAGCACTTTCCCAAAACACAGATAACTTACTTTTGAAGGGGCACGATTCTCTGTCACATAACCATACGTAGCCGTCACTTAAACCCAGAGGACTACGCACATGGCCATGCCGAGAACGGTACCAACACAGAGAAAATATTCGAAAACTTCACATTCAATGAAAGCCCAATGAAATCCTTTTCACACATATCATACACAAGTAAACCTTTTTCATAGAACAATCACTTAGGGACTAGTTCCCCAAACCAATCCTACAAGCACAACATGAAGTCTAACAAGTATTGAATGGAAACTGTGCAAGTCGAAAACGACTTACCTTGAAGACGAATTCCCAACGCCAAGAAACCACTAATTATCCAACTACGCGAAACCCCGTTTGAGACAGATAGCCTATCTTTGCCCCACGTCTTTGATCACGCCCTACAACCCACGCTCCTATATGCATATATATACCCTAATGAATAATAATAGCCTTTTAACTCTTACAAACTCTAACCCTAAAATTAACAAAAAGCCAGTATGCTTTATAACTTCTCTTGTATAATTCCAAATCCTTTAAAACTTGACAAGAACATACTAAATATATAAAAGAACATTTTTCTAGTTCACACCTTTCTGAAAAACTGGATCAAAGGTGTTGGACCCAGAAATAATCCAAGCAGGAGGCAACCCATTACGAGGGAAGGCCTAATGCCTTGCAGCTACAAGATATTGTTCGACCCAGATTTTAGGCAAAGAAGCGTCAGCCCATAGACAGAGAATCTCCAACGCATCTAGGGCTACGAAAGATTTTCGGGACCAACTAAGTCGGTTGGAGGAGAGAGGGTCCGAGATATGTTTGTTACAAGATATATTCTTCTCCAGATTGTATTCATTATAAGATAGAAATAAGTCGAGATTTGAGGAGAGAGGTGTCCTACATCTCCTCCCATATAAAGCCTCATAGGGTGCCATCTGAATCGAAGAGTGCCAACTATTATTATATGCAAACTCAACTAATTCAAAGTGATCAGACCATTTTCCTCCCCAATCGAGCACACATGATCTCAACATATCTTCTAATGTTTGAATTGTCCTCTCAGATTGGCCATCTGACTGCGGGTGGTAAGCAGTCGTGAAATGTAGCTTGGTGCCTAAAGCTTTATGCACTTTTTGCCAAAAATTGGAGGTAAACCGCCCATCACGATCAGAAACAATCGTTTTGGGCACTCCATGTAATCTCACTATTTGTTTTATGAACACCTCTACTAGTTGACTCACTATCCAAGTCTCTCTAATGGGCAGAAAACGAGCAGTCTTAGTCAGTCTGTCCACGACAACCCATATTGTTTCATGTCCTCTACTAATCCGCAGTCCGGTAACAAAATCCATGGAAATGTCCTCCCACTTCCATTCTGGAACTGGAAGTGGTTCGAGCATTCCACCTGGTCTTTGGTGCTCTATTTTTACTTGCTGGCACACCTGACACTTTGCTACAAATTTCGCTACATCAGGCTTCATCCCCTCCCACCAATAATATTACTTCAAGTCCTTGTACATCTTACTAGCTCCCGGGTGGATTGAATAAGGAGTAGCGTGAGCCTCTTGTAATATCTTTTGTCTCAACTCCTCATCTCGAGGTACACATAATCGACCATTCAATCTCAAAGTACCATCAACATGTTCTTCAAAAGCAGATGCCTCCCCACGGCTCACTTCCTGCCTCAACTCTTGAATCATCAAACAAGTCTCCTGCTTAAGTCATATGTCCTCAATTAAGGTTGGTTGACACTCTATACAGCCAAGTCTACCTGATAACGCTGAATCTGTACCACGTTGCGCCACCTAGGATTTCTACGTGTCGTTTCCCACGTTAAGCCACCTAAGATTTCGCCACATAGGATTTTTATTTTGAAAATTTATATATGTTAGTATTATTTTAGTATAATATAGAAATTGGATAAATTAATTTAGGATATATTCCACCTACAATAAAGTTATCTATTATATATTAGGAATTAGGATAGATCTAAAAGATTTTATCTAAAATTAAAATAAATTATAGAACTGATAGCTTGCATTTAGGTAGTATTTAGGATGCATATTTATGTTTATTTTGCATAAGTTTTAGTTAGTTTTAGTTGGTTTTAGCTTAGTTTCTAGGATCTTGTGTTTTCGGGTAGTTGCGCTTGTTTTGTTCGGTTTTGCAGATCTTTAGTTAAACAAGCATGGACGGGATGGATCTTAGATGATTGTGGTGGAGTTTGATTAATCTTATAGTGATACAAGTGAAGATTAGAAGAGTTAACGCCCAAGAGCTTGTGTGAAAAGAACGCTTAAACTCGGGCTATGCATTGGAGTTCTTGTTTCGACACCTCTATCTTGCAATGCTTGGTTTAGGAGCTATAGTGCTAGGATGAGGCTCAATTTGGTATCAATGGAAAGCTAATTCAAAGAGATACAATTCATATTTTTACTCCGAGTCCAAATTCCAACTCTAAGTGGGTCAAAACAGCCTCTGAAGTGACGTCTGAATGCTGAACAGAGGCAATTGCGCGGGATGACAATTGCTCGGCCGCGCAATTCAGAGGCTAAGCCGCGCAATTCCAACTGAGGGATGATTGCGCGGGATGAAAATTGCTCGGCCGCGCAATCCTCATGCAAACCGAGCAATCGGTGTTTTCTACACGGGGAAGTTTTTGGCTTGATTTTTGGGCTTGGGTTATATCTTCCGAGTAGTAGCTTAATGATAGACTTTTTGAGGGTTATTTTAAAAGACATATATAAACCTTATGTTAGTTTATTTTCTCATAACTTTTGATCACACTTTTGGAGGCTAGGGTTTTCTCTCAAGGAAGACTTTGAAACCTTTGTAAGTTTGATTTCAATTTCAATTATGCATTGCTAATTTTCCTTTGTGTTTGGCTAATTAGTGAAGTTATGATTTGTGTATGATTGTGAGGTTTAATTGATTCTCAACGAACTTGAATAGAAATTATTCCCTGTGCTTAATTGAATCAGAATTATTCTAGGGTTTTGTTAGATTAGCTATCTAATAGAATTTCTAGGTTAATTTACAACTGAATCTGATTAATTACCGGTCGGAGTTAATCTGATCAAGAGTAGAATTTAATTGATTTAGTATCGGTTGGACAATTTGATTAAAGTAGGGAATAAATTCACAAGTCACTTAGATGTCTGGTTGCTCTAGGTGTTTGTTTCTATTGATAACTTGAATCTTCATGCTGTTATTTAATTGAATCTAGAAGGTCTTCTAGGTTACTAGATAATTAGGGTTGTTAGAACTGGTTGGTCTATCAACTATAACTGAAGTTTGGGTTTTAGTCCTTAGTAGGATCATTATCCACAATAGATTATTCAAGTGAGAAGAGAATCGATGATCAATAAAGCAATATCGTGATGGATCTAATTAGTTGAACACGTTTCTCTCATATTGGTTAAACTCAATCATATTTGCATTTATAGTTAGTTTCAATTTGCATAGTAGTTTAGATTTTCAATCAATAAACCCCCCTTTAGTTCTATTACTTGGCACATAAGTAATAATATTAATACACGAGTCTCTGTGGGTTCGTGTTGAAAGGGTTTCCCGACAACAAATAAATTTGTAGTCAAGACCCCGCTGAGTACAGGGAGGTCAGGTTCGTCCACGGGAGATAGTCAGTATCAAGTTCTGTTACTTTTCACGCAATCAATCAATCAAAAGCAAGGAGTTTTTATCAAGGAAGAGAGATTCTAAGGTTTAGAGTATCCCCACAACAACAATCATGCATACAAACGCTCATGAAACACATAGATCATGCTTTTATCACATAACGGTGTCAACTTTCGTCAACCTAAGCAAGTAAATCAATTAACTTTCATTGAATTAATAAACTTACTATCTAATCTCTTCTACTTCAACTAAGATAGATCCGCATTCGCTTCAAAACCCTAAATTGATTATTTTGATTCAAAGTTTCAACCTTCACTTCAACTATGAATGAGAAATTCCAATCCACTTACGTTTCAAGGAGTTAAGAACAAGAGAGAAGATTCATGCAATAAGAACAATCAAAACATGATCATGAGAAAGCATGCACAACCATTGTTGGGTTTAACCCCAACCTTAGAGAGAGAGACTACTCACAAATCATAATTAAAAACAAACAACTATATTAATGAAAGGGAAAGCTTACAACTTGAATCCAAAACAATAGTTCTTCTCCACAAACCCTACTCGTCTCTTCCCTCTCGCCCCTCTCTTCTCTCCTCCTCCCTTACTTGCCCTCCAAGGCAATTGATTGTGTCCCCCCCAAAATTAAAGGGTAGACAAGAGTATTTATAGAGAAACTATTCTATCATAAATCTATCTATAAGGAAATAATATCTTCTAATAAAACATATCCCTTCTATCTATCTAATAACATAAAAGGAAATAGGATAAAAGCCCATTAAGTGCACCGACTCGGTCTTCCGCTACTCTCGGGGTGGCTCGGCACCAACCCAAAATGGGTCGTCACCGACCATGTTCAGCACTAAAAAGCAGTCTTGAGTAAAAATTGCGTAGAGGATTCGTTACAACTCCGTTTGGCTCGATTCTTTTTCCTATGTTCTTGTAACGAAATTCTCTATCTCTTTCCAAGCTCAAACTTGATCTTCAATGACTTCATGAACTTCATTCCTTGAGCTTCGTCTTCTCTTCATTCTTGAGTGCTATCTTCACCAGCTTTGCTCCTTTCTTCAAAAAGTGCTCCAAATAGTTTCTAAAAACCTACAAAACACCACCAAAGCTTATGTAGACTCCATATCTCATGAAAATACGAAAACCTACACAAACGACTCAAAACAAAACACAAAACTAAAGAAAAAGACTCAAACACACTAAAAACACACCCTAAAAACATGACTAAAAAGGCGGACATCAGTTCGACCCTTACTTACCTCTCTACTGAGTTTGGTAAAGTTAAGGATTCTTTGATAGGTATAACGACCACCAAAAATACCTCATCAAATTTGGCGCCGTTGCCGGGGACTCGTCGCTATTTGTGTTTTTACTTTTGTGCTATTTTTGGTGTTGTGAACCTATCTTACGGTTCATAACACCCGTGCTACTAATCTATGGCTTTGTTCGATTGTAGACAGCTGCAGGATGAACACTTCCATGACTATTTTTCAAGATTTCAAGACCATGTGTTTGAACTTGGTGCTTGGGGATTACGATACAGTGATAGAGAGGTGAACATGGGAGTTATCCATGGTATGAATCTTGAGACAAGGGGATTGGCTGATTACATGAGCAATGGGAGGCTTTTATATATGGGACCTGAGTAATGCTGGGATTTCTTATGTTTCATGAGCCATCAAAGCTTTCTGGTTGAGTCATCTTCCCAACCACCCCAACCGGTTGATAAGTCTCTTGAGGATATAATCAAGGATATCTCAAAAGGGGCGGATGCTATAATCATGGAGCACTGTGAGTCATGTTCTTCAAGTTTTCATTCCACAATCTCATGTCCTTTTGAGTTGTGTGAAAATGGTGGTGGAATCACATTGGAGTTAAACGATCATGAGTCAAACACCCAAATTCAAGTTGAGGAGCAATCTAAGACACTTGATGTGGGTTATGAGGATGAATTTGATGTCCAATATGAAGTCACACCTATAAGGCAAGTTGAGCAGATCATCACAGAGCTAAAGGAAGTTTGTGCTGGCATAGAGATTCTTACAGAGCCTAGGGAGCCTGAGTCATCTTCACTCACGTGGAGTAAATTTCTTAAGGGTTTTACGGTTTTGGAAGAAGACTCGTTTGTTGATCATGATGACTTCTTTGCTGATGAAGTAGACAACCATGAGGGAGAAAATCAACATGATACATCTGTTAAGGCTCCCGTTGTCATGGTGCGTCCTATGTTAGGCCTTGACATCCAATGCTTCAGTTTCCCCACCTTCTCACATCAAGAGCTTATGGATTTCCAAGATGAGAAGCCAAGTCTACAACACAAGGTGGAAGATGGAGAATATATGGAGTTCATGCTGGATAAAAGTGGTATTGTTGAGAAGTGCTTTGATTCATACTGTAAGTATTTTCTAAAGCCACCACTTGTGCTGAATTTATTTGAACAAATGCCATATCATGCCAACTGGGCACACATGTTTGATAAGTTAAAACGATCTTTGAAAGTTATATTATGCATCTTTAATTTATCATGGTGTTACTTATGTTTTTCTGAGATGTGTGCACAGGGATTTGACAGGTTGCTAAGGGCATTGACAATGTCTAATCTTGTCAATTTATGCTAAGGGTCAAGCTAATGACATTAAACAAGCGCTTCTTGGGAGGCAACCCAAGGTTTAGAGTAGTTTTGTTTTTCATTTATAATCTTTTGCTTTTTAGGTAGTTTTTGGTGTGTGTTAGATATCCTAGGTCGGAAGATTGATAACCCGAAGAAGCCACCACCACCACCGTCGGATTTCCCGCCATCTTACCCGGATCACTAGAATTTTTGTGAGTATTTCTCTTCTCTTTACTTCTTACTATACTTTGGGGACAAAGTATGTTTTAAGCATGGGGGAAGGGACTTACTTGTTTGCATTGCATATAGTTGCATTAGTTTAGGTCATATTTAAATTTTTTGCATGCATTGATTAAAATCTTGAATAATGAAAAAAAAATCAGAAAAATTTGAAAAATACAAAAAAAAATTGCATTTAGGTTCTTATTTCCCCATTGTTTAATTCCTCTTGTTTTTCTAAGTTAAGTATAAGTTCTAACCCATGATTTGCATGATTTACTGAAGTGGATATGATATAAGCATGATCATTGATTAAATGACTTGATTATAGGATGGAGCATGTATTTAGCTTTAGTATTTGATTCATTCTGAAGTTCTAGACAAAACAATTAGCCTTGTGAGATTTCATTTTGGCCTTTCATGATATATTTGTTCTCTACATGCTTGAGTGTATCACCATAATTATCTAGCTCTAGAACTTGCGTTAATACTCTATTTCGAGGCTGCTTATATGATTGAATGCATAGGATTAAAATGATTGAGGCAATGTTTCTTATTAGCCTATTATTTCCCTTCCTACCCTACAAGATCCATGTTTTTGACACCCCATTTCTTTTAAGCTTTAAGCCTATTTTTGATAGCTCCACAAAATTTTCCTAGCCTAATAAGCTTGACCCAGGATCCGGAATTTAGGACTTTAGGTTGTGTTTTTGTTTTGTGTGAGTTATGTATAAGTATGGGGGAGTTGGATGAAAAGGTGGAAAGAGAGGAAATAAAACTCTTGGGTTCAAAGTGAAAAAAAATGAAGATGAAAAAAATCTGTTGCAAAGCAAAAGAACAAAAAATGAGCTTAAATGTTAATAGTATTCATTAGTAGTAAAGAAAGAGTTGAAAAGAGGCAAAAGAAAGAAAAAAAAGAAGCAAAGTGCTTTAATGTAAATGTGAGGTGCTGAGAAAGAAAAGTTTGGAAGAAGTTGAGAAGAAAGTGTTGAGTTGGGTTTAGGATTAGTTCTTTATCCCGGATTTAGCACCACAAGCCAAATATGATCCCTTCCTAATTTCTCTTTACCTTGGCCCCATTACAAGCCGAAAAAAGACCTCATGATTTTTGTTATGTATTTGATCCCCAGCGGTGGAGATTTAGAACTCTGATGCAAGCATATGGTAGTCTAGTTTTCATGGGTGATTTTTGAGTGAAACACGTCCTTTATACACTTGAGAGTTGAGTGCAAACACAATTTCCTTGGTGAGGTCTAGAATGGATGAATGGTATTTACTTGTTGCTTACCATAATGCATGTTGAGAAGTCTTGGTTGAGTTTTTAATTATATGTGAAATGCTTGTTTGACTTGAGATGGATGTAAGATTGCATTTCTATGGTGTGATTTGGATTTATGTCTTGCTTGAGGACAAGCAAGGGTTAAGCATGGGGGAATTTAATAGCTTGCATTTAGGTAGTGTTTAGGATGCATATTTATGTTTATTTTGCATAAGTTTTAGTTAGTTTTAGTTGGTTTTAGCTTAGTTTCTAGGATCTTGTGTTTTCGGGTAGTTGCGCTTGTTTTGTTCGGTTTTGCAGATCTTTAGGTAAACAAGCATGGACGGGATGGATCTTAGATGATTGTGGTGGAGTTTGATTAAGCTTAGAGTGATGCAAGTGAATATTAGAAGAGTTAACGCCCAAGAGCTTGTGTGAAAAGAACGCTTAAACTCGGGCTATGCATTGGAGTTCTTGTTTCGACACCTCTATCTTGCAATGCTTGGTTTAGGAGCTATAGTGATCGGATGAGGCTCAATTTGGTATCAATGGAAAGCTAATTCAAAGAGCTACAATTCATATTTTTACTCCTAGTCCAAATTCCAAATCTAAGTGGGTCAAAATAGCCTTTGAAGTGACGCCTGAATGCTGAACCGAGGCAATTGCGCGGGATGACAATTGCTCGGCCGCGCAATTCAGAGGCTAAGCCGCGCAATTCCAACTGAGGGATGATTGCGCGGGATGAAAATTGCTCGGCCGCGCAATCCTCATGCAAACCGAGCAATCGGTGTTTTCTACGCGGAGAAGTTTTTGGCTTGATTTTTGGGCTTGGGTTATATCTTCCGAGTAGTAGCTTAATGATAGACTTTTTGAGGGTTATTTTAGAAGACATATATAAACCTTATGTTAGTTTATTTTCTCATAACTTTTGATCACACTTTTGGAGGCTAGGGTTTTCTCTCAAGGAAGACTTTGAAACCTTTGTAAGTTTGATTTCAATTTCAATTATGCATTGCTAATTTTCCTTTGTGTTTGGCTAATTAGTGAAGTTATGATTTGTGTATGATTGTGAGGTTTAATTGATTCTCAACGAACTTGAATAGAAATTATTCCATGTGCTTAATTGAATCAGAATTATTCTAGGGTTTTGTTAGATTAGCTACCTAATAGAATTTCTAGGTTAATTTACAACTGAATCTGATTAATTACCGGTCGGAGTTAATCTGATCAAGAGTAGACTTTAATTGATTTAGTACCGGTTGGACAAGTTGATTAAAGTAGGGAATAAATTCACAAGTCATTTAGATGTCTGGTTGCTCTAGGTGTTTGTTTCTATTGTAACTTGAATTTTCATGCTGTTATTTAATTGAATCTAGAAGGTCTTCTAGGTTATTAGATAATTAGGGTTGTTAGAACTGGTTGGTCTATCAACTATAACTGAAGTTTGGGTTTTAGTCCTTAGTAGGATCATTATCCACAATAGATTATTCAAGTGAGAAGAGAATCGATGATCAATAAAGCAATATCATGATGGATCTAATTAGTTGAACACGTTTTTCTCATATTGGTTAAACTCAATCATATTTGCATTTATAGTTAGTTTCAATTTGCATAGTAGTTTAGATTTTCAATCAATAAACCCCCCTTTAGTTCTATTACTTGGCACATAAGTAATAACATTAATACACGAGTCTCTGTGGGTTCGACCCTTACTTATTGCTCTACTGAGTTTGGTAAAGTTAAGGATTCTTTGATAGGTATAACGACCACCGAAAATACCTCATCAAGAACATTAAATATTATATAATAATATAGATATATTAATTTAGTTTTTCCAATTAAATCATAACTATAACCTAAAGCGGAGATTAAATAAATCATTAAACGACACATGTCACTTTTAGATTGGCCCACACCACCTCTTTTTATTAAAAAAATATTATTTTATTTTTGGATATGATAAATTCTTATCCATGTTTTTAGAATATAAGATAAAAAAATCCCATTATTTAAAAATCTTTTATTTTTGGATATGATAGATAGAAAAATCATTAGGATATTTTTACTGAGTTTGGTTCAAATGAAACGAACTCTTATCCTAAAACGCGAAACGAATGCACTTTTTCCAGTTTATAGTGCACTTTTCGTACAAAAGTGCATTGAAAAATACAAAAAGTGCAATCCGAAAAAGTGAAATACAAAAAGTACCAAAAGTGCACTACAAAGTACGAAAAGTGCAAATGCGAAAAAGTGCACTCCGAAATAGGAAAAGTGCACTACGAACAAGAAAAGTGCATTCGTTTCAACATAAGAGTTCGTTTCATTTGAACCAAATTCTATTTTTACTATCATACAAATTCTAGAATTTTTTTTTTCCCATTATTAAAAAATCTTTTATTTTTATCATGTTTTGGATATTAATTTAATTCGACTTTATAGTTTATTGATTTTAAATATTTATTCAAAATTTATATTTAAGCATTTGCATGATTATTTTTTTCAGATAATAAATATACTTGAAAATATTTTTTTTTAAAAAAACCCATACAATGTACGGGAATACATACTAGTTATATATTAAAGTTGTACCTTTTCGAGCCACAAGAACGATTCTAGCCCCACCTCATATTTAAAAAATTAATTTTTATTTCTATTATTATAACTTCTTTCTATTAAATTCTTTTTAACTATTTAAATTTATCACTAACATCAAAAAAATATTTATTTTTTGAAAGCTTCCTTAATCCTTATACAAGTTTTTAAAATTAAAGATAAAATATTTTAATATTTTAAAATAAATATATATATTTTATCATATATCTTTTGACGAATTTATTTATAAAAATATAGTGATTTTCTTTTATAAAAAATTAATGATAAATTTTTTAAAATTAATAAAAATGGATAATAAAATATTTGATAGATATTGAAATATTTGATGAACTCTAAATTTACGTACATGAAAAATAGTAAAATAGGAAGAATATAATATTTGATTAAAAAATTATATATATTCTACGAACAATAAATTACTTATATTAAAGTTTATATTATATTTTTATTTATTTATTAATATCCTATTTATAATGTTTATAAAATATCGAATTGTAGTTGTACATGATACGACGAGTAAAACTAGTTCCTATGATTTATGGTTGGTTTAAAACCATAGGAAGTAGAATTTACATATGCAAGTTAAGTATAATTTCTAGGCAAGTGTAATTCCTATGATTTGTGAGAATTGTAACTTTTTGGGAAATAAATTTTCACAATGTCAAATAAACACATAAAATAAGGTGACTTTCTCAAAAAGTTGTACTTCCTGAGAATTTAGGTGTGAACTAAACGAGGGCTAAAGTTTGATAAATCCACTAATCCTTTGCAGTTATGTACGATTGGAGGATCTCTAGAGAATGTAAACTTTGGGACGTAGAATTTTCAGTACGAATTGATGCAAAAATATCTTTTAGTAAATCGAAAATTAAATGTACTCCCTCCGTTTCAAAATAGTTGTTCATAGACAAATTTGCACACATATTAAGGAAAAAAATTTCTCCTAAAATTACCCCTATTAAATGGTAGTACTACTCCTAAAAGTTGCTTTGGAAAAAGTGTATATAATTAAAGTGGTGTAATCATTAGGGGTATAAGTGGAAAAAATTTATGTATGAACAACTATTTTGAAACAAGAAAAATAGTCTTTATGAACAACTATTGTGAAACGGAGGGAGTAAGTTTTAACCCGCCATTGTGTAAGCTTGGTTTCATCTTTTTTAGTTTTTAAAATTCACATTAATCTCATGATACACTCGATCATACACTATTAGGCGATGGAGCTAGATGAAAAAGGGTTGTTGCTTTTTTCTTCGGGCACAGAGGATTTTTCGCCCCGTAATTTGACACTTGTCAGACAGAGATTCGGTCCTGTAGTCCGGTTCTCTAGAGAACCGGCCTTCAAGGCTGGTTCCTCTTCACTCCATAATTTCCCAACATTCGACCTTTATATTATTAAACGGTTAAATTAATTTATTTTAATAATATTTGTATATTAAATATTTTGTATATATGATAAGTGAAGACAAGTTGATTGATTACAGAAATACATCGAAATCAAGACTAAAAGCGTACATTGAAATGAATCTAGAAAAAAAACTATGGTCTTGAGTTGACCGAAAACCCGTTGAGTTGACCGAAACTTGATAGAACCCGTTGAGTTGACCGAAACCCGATAAAATCTGAAACCCATTGGGTTGACTGATTTAGTATATTTATAGAATTTATAAATTTTATTTTGAAACTTATAATATATTTTATCTTTAAAATACATAAAAATAAAATATTATTGTATAATTAAAAATTGATTTTAATAATCACAAAAAAAGATATTTTAGACCCGCTAGTCAACCCAACTTGACCGAAAACCCGCTACAACCCGATTCGATTGACCTGTGAGGCCGTGACCCAAAACAAAACCCAAATGACCTAACCCGAAATCATTATATTCCTTTAGAATCATTCATTCTTATAAGAAATTGTTCTATTTCAATAAAATTGTTTATTCTTATAAGGAATCGTTTATTCCTTTAGAATCATTCATTCTTATAAGAAATCGCTTTATTGCTTTAGAATCGTTCATTCTTATCAGAACTCGTTATATTCATTTAGAATCGTTCAATCTTATAAGAAATCGTTAGATTCCTTTAGAATCATTCATTCTTATTAGGAATTATTATATTCTTTTAGAATTGTTCATTCTTATAAGAAATCGTTACATTTCTTTAGAATCCGCTCATTCTTATAACTTATAAGAACTCGTCATATTCATTTAGAATCGTTAAATCTTATAAGAAATGTTATATTCCTTTAGAATCATTCATTTTTATAAGAAATCGATCTATTCCTTTAGAATCGTTCATTCTTATAAGGAATTATTATATTCTTTTATAATTGTTCATTCTTATAAGAAATCGTTATATTCCTTTAGAATATTCTTATAAGAACTCGTTATATTCATTTAGAATCGTTCAATGTTATAAGAAATCGTTATATTCCTTTAGAATAATTCATTCTTATAAGAAATCGCTAAATTCCTTTAGAATCATTCATTCTATTAAGGAATAAAATCATACATTATACCATTAGCTATATTAGTATACTTTTCCAAATTTTCCTCTATGTAATTTCTCAATTACCTCTAGTATTTTCAGGCTTTTCTAAATCATAACATTTGATTATGCATATTAATTAATTTTTTTATGAATATTATAAATAAATGTATATAAAAATATTAAAAACATACATATCTACCTTAATACATTATAAAGCAGAACCCAAGTCTGTTGTAAAATTTGTGCCACGTGGCATTTTTAAATAAATTAATGTAAAATTATTTTATAAATATTAGTGTCTAAAAAAACAATAAAATATTATTTAAAAATATTCAATAAAGTAAAATCAATATTTTAATAATTTCAATCTAAATTTGGACAAGATCTCCACAAATAATGGAAAAATAACTTATAATAATATAAACTTTGAATCGTTTATTATTATAAGAAATTATTTAGAATTCTTTATTCTTATAAAAATTGTTATATTTATTTAAAATCATTGATTATTATAAGAAATTGTTATATTCATTTAGAATCATTTATTATTATTAAAAAAAATCTTTATAATCATTCACTATTTTATGAATTTGTTATTTTCATTTAGAATCATTCATTATTATAAGAAATCGTTTAGAATTGTTCGTTCTTATAAAAAATTGTTACATTCCTTTAAAATAATTGATTATTATAAGAAATCGTTATATTTATTGAAAATCATTCATTCTTATAAGAAATCGTTCTATTTCTTTACATTTTGTTCATTCTTACAAGAAATTTTTATATTCTCTTAGAATGGTTCATTCTTATAAGAAATCATTATACTCTTTTAAAATCGTTCATTCTTATAAGAAATCAATATATTCCTTTAGAATTGTTCACTCTTATAGAGATCGCTCTATTCCTTTTGAATCGTTCATTCTTATAAGGAATTATTATATTCTTTTAGAATGGTTCTTTCTTATAAGAAATTGTTATAGTCCTTTAGAATCGTTCATTCTTATAAAAAAAATCAATATATTCCTTTAGAATTGTTAACTCTTAAAAGAAATCGCTCTATTCATTTTGAATCGTTCATTCGTATAAGGAATTATTATATTCTTTAAGAATTGTTCATTCTTATAAGAAATCGTTCATTCTTATAAGAAATCGTTATATTCCATTAGAATCGTTCATTCTTATAACGAATTATTATATTCTCTTAGAATTGTTCATTCTTATAAGGAATTATTATATATTCCTTTAAAACCATTGGTTATTATAAGAAATTATTATATTTATTTAAAATCGTTCATTCTTATAAGAAATCGTTCTATTTTTATAGAATTGATCATTCTTATAAGGAATTATTATATTCTTTTAGAATGGTTCATTATTATAAGAAATTGGTATACTCATTTAGAATCGTTCACTCTTATAAGAAATCAATATATTCCTATAGAATTGTTCATTATTATAAGAAATCGCTCTATTCCTTTTGAATTGTTCACACTCTCACACGAAGGTGCTTAGAGCGTCTCCTAGAAGTCGATTCAATCCGAACCAAAGACCTTCGATGCCTCAAGCATGCAATAACATCATTGCGGTACATAATTAAATTTTGTAATTTCCTTATAACTTAAATGATTTGATATATTTATTTGATTTTACAATTTATTCTCAATTATAAATCTTATATGGCTTAAATAATATACATGCCCACAACTATGTGAAATGCTACATAACGAATAATATGCATGTCTTGGACCGATACCCCGACTTGAGGCCAATGTGGACACACATTTATAATGCTTTGACGCAAACTCCTATTCCACCTCCTCCTTAAGTGCCCCCGCCCCTCCTAGGCAAGTTCCCCCACCATGGTAGCCTCCTCACGAGCCTCACCGTCACATCAGTTATCATAGCCTTTTCTATCCGCTCGACGAAGGTTAAAGTCAAGCTCTCCAACTTCACCGTTAGGGCATGCATTTTGATGGGAGTTATCCACACGGATATCGAGTCAAGACCGTAGTTCTATCTAGATTTATTTCAATGTACGATTTTAGTTTTTATTTCGATGTATTTCCGTAATCAATCAACTTGTCTCGACTTTATTTATTTAACCATTATATAACATTTTTAATTTTCATCCATATTTAATTACATATTAACTATACAAATATTATTAAATTAAATTAATTTATTTACTTAATTCCATTTTCAAATATAAGAAATATTATTAAACTAAATTAATTTAACCATTTAACATGTAATTCCATTGCAGTGGAGAACCGGAAACCGGCCTTGAAAGCCGATTCTCCATAGAGGTTGTCACATCGCCCTGACAGGTTGTCACATTGCGGGGCGAAAAATCCACTGCGTGTGGTGGATTTAGCCGAGGCCTAACTGCATCCGTAATACATCATTTATATAATAGAAACGGAATACCGATGCATGATGTCAATAAAAAACAATTTGATATATCGTAGTAACTTTTTGCCTTATAAAAAGGTCATGACTCATGATGAATGACAAAACACAAATTCAATCTATAGCAGAACAAGAACGAGTTATAGCATACATAAAGGATTGCAATGCCCACAAGTTTGGCATAACTAATGAGACTAAAAGCACCCGCCCATCAGACCAAAAAAAAAAAAAAAAAAAAGCACCCGCCCAAAAGTGTGCGTTAAAAACGTAGAGCACGAGCTTGCAATTCCAAACCCTAGCTCTATACGGGTTCGAGACGGTATTATATATAACGACTTTGCAATAGAAATCTCACTTCAATTCAAAGTTAGGCATAGGCGTAGGGTCATGGAAACCCTCCGGAGGCGTCGATTGACGAGATCCGGATGTTTCCGGAGGCATCCGATTCGGATCTTCGGTTATTGTATTGGGCATGTACTTTCCGAGCACGATCCCGAAGCCTTCCATAAGGGCAAAGAGAGCGGCGGTGCCGAGAGCGGAACCGGATGCGCGGCGGAGGCCCTGGCGGATCGAGAGAAGTCCGGCGCTGGTGGCGCCGGCGATGATCGAGTTCCAGGGATCCTCCTTCTGGCGGAGGTAGACCAGGGCGCAATCGGAGACGGAGAAGACGGTGCACCACGCGCCGAATCTTCCGGCCATCTGTCCGGCGTTCATCCTGGTGGATTGGAGGCCGCCTGCAAAGCGCTCGCCCCGGGGAGAGGATTTGATTCCCTTGGTGAAATAGAGCAATGTTCCGATGACGGCGCCAATGGCGAAGCCGCTACCTGCGTCGTCGATGATTCTGTCTGGACAGGGCTCGCGATGAGAGGAGTACGCTGCCATGGCGGATTTTGATTGCAAGAAGAGATTATGGGATTTGAGGCAGAGGACGATCTCGGCCAAGCGACACAATATTTATGAAGGAGACGCTCGATTTCTTGTAGAAAAAGAAACATAAATACAATCAATATATCTATCCTAATACGTCATCACTTTCATAAATTAACTTTAACAAAATTATTTTAGTAAATTATATTATACTTACTACAAATCCTATTTTTATTTTCTTTAATTTATATTCTTAAATTATATTGAGTTTGGTTTAAATAAAACAAATCATAACTAAAAAAATTACTAAACGACACATGTCACTTTTAGATTGGATACCACTCTTACTCTTTTTTAAAAAAACTAATGTTTAGCAAAATAATCATTAATTTTAATTTATAAATATAAATTCTTATCCGTATTTTTAGAATATAAGATAGAAAATCTCATTATTAAACAATCTTTTATTTTTGGTTAGGATATTTCTTATGCTATCATACAAATACTAGAATATTTATTTTATTTTTTAGTTTATAAATATAGATTCTTATTCATATTTTTAAAAAAAAAAAGAAAAAAAACACATTATTAAACTATTTTTCTAAGAAAAATAAATAAATCTATAATACAAAATTTTCTACTCTTGAACAATTTATTTATTTTAGTTATATTTAATAAAATCCGTATAAGGGCCTTTACACTAGTCTTTATCCTGGAACGTGAAACGAATGTACTTTTCTTAATTTGTAGTGCACTTTTTATACGAAAGTGTATTGCAAAATATGAAAATTGCAATCCGAAAAAGGACACTATAAAAGTACGAAAAGTGCACTACAAAATACAAAAAGTGTAAATCTGAAAAGTGCAACCCAAAATAGAAAAAATGCACTACGAACTAGAAAAAAGTGCATTCGTCTCAAGATGAGAATTTGAACCAAACTCATATTATATATGTTATATCTGTATTTTCTTGTTAGAAAATATTTGATTTTCTTCATTTTTTTACCCATCTTGTGCCAACTTTACCCAATTGGGCACCTAAACCTCCTTCCTCTTCTTCTCAAGCCTAATAAGCCTCCTATTCGCCCACAAAACCAACTCCAACAAACTACTCAACTCCCTGACATGTCTCCAATATTAATTATCCCTCTTAACCCCTCCCCCTCACAACAACTCTCTGCTTCTGATCTTACTTCCATTGACTCCGCGACCAAACCTGATCTCTCTGGGCCCTCTCATCTTCATGAGACTCCCCCTCCTATCCTCAACACTAATAACAACCCCTCCTCCTCTTCTCTTCAAACCATGCTTAAGGACAAGACTCCTCCCACCAACAAGCCTCCCTCCCATGATTGAGGCCGCTCTAGCCGCCTCGAACATTCGTGGTCTCAACACGGATGTCAAGCAAGATGTTATGTGCAATTTCGTTAGTAAGCACAAAATTGATGTTATAGGAATCTTGGAAACTCGTCTCCGTAGAAACAATGAGAGTCGCATTCGGAAAAGCCTCCTTCCGGGTTGGTCAAACTTTTCTAATAGTCATCAATCAAGGAACTTCAGAATATGGATCTGGTGGAACTTGCAAAAACTCAACCTCCAAATCCTATCTTCAACCTCTCAACTCGTCCACTGCCTCCTCTCCTTTCCTAGCCAACCTTCCACCCCTACCCTTCACGCCACCTATATATATGGTCATAACGAGGCCCAAAATCGCCTTACTCTTTGGCATGATAACTCCAACACCAGCAGCAACACATCTGGCCCATGGACCCTTATGGGTGACTTTAACGCCATTCTCAATCCCTCTAAACGTCTCCATGAAAACACCTCCTCTCTTACCCATTTCTCCTCTAAACTCTTTGATTGTTTTGATGATGCTAATTTGGAGGACCTCCCCTCCTTGGGCTGCCTCTACACCTGGGATAATCACCACTCCAGTGGCACAAGAGTGAGGTCCAAGTTGGACCGCATTGCAGTCAACCATCTTTGGGGCCAATCCTTCCCTCTCTCTCAAGCCTCTTTCCCACTCCCTTATGTAGACTTGGGTCCGATTCCGAATGAACGGGCGGGAACCGCCGGGTATGGTTCCCGGCACGGTTCCGGTTCCTCCACCCCCAAAACCAGAGAACCGACGGTTTCGGAACCGGGAACCAACGGTTCAAAACCGGGTGGAACCGCAGGTTCCATGGTTCCGAGGAACCGGAACCGGAACCAGGTCTACCCTGATGTCTCTGATCACTCCTCGGGGCTTCTTCTCCTCCACCTCCGCAGCCCTAAACCTCCACGATAGTTTTGCTTCAATAATGCGTGTGACGATGCGCAAAATAGCGGAACATAAAGTGGGGTCGGGGTACGAGGAATAACGGAATTCGGCGGGATTCCCGAGATTAAACTCGAAGGCCTTTTTCCATACCCAAGACTTCGATCACGAGGTCTAAACCTCGTTGCTCAAAAGTTGACAGACCCGCCCCATCCAACCACTCAGCAACTGCCATATTCTCAACCAATGACCAACTGCCTCACTCTCGACCAATCAAAGGGCCTGATCTCGGGCGTCCCACATCGAGCAAACATCAAAACCTTGTTCCTCAAACCTCTATAAATAGAGGAGAACCTCGAAGGTAGCCAAGGGTCGAAAAACATCTTGAACTCAAGAACTATCTTGCTCGTTGAAGATCGATGTGTTGAATCATTGTTAAAGACCGCGCTACAGCCAAGTGAAGGTCCACAAAAAGACTTCAAGTCATCCAAAGAGTCCTCGTCCCGATCAAAGATCTCGTTGTATCATCTCGCATGCCACAATCATCGCATGCTAAATCATCTCTTCGACATCGCTACAAGAGCTCGCTAATAGTCTATTGGTGATAGAACCCCGTTGTAACTAGGAGATCTCGAATCTTGTTAGATCGAGATCTCGAAATATCCTCTAAAAAGAGATCTGGGGCGTAATCTCATTGTTCATAATCTCGTTATTCGTAATCTCGCAGTCAGTAACCTTGTTCTAAAGATATAAATGAAAAGCAAGTGTTTGCACAGTCAAATAAAAGTAATTCCGTTTCTTGTCTTCTAGCATTGGTTTATTTCGGGTTTCATCAGCGTGAACCCATGATGATTCTTTCCTTCACATGGTCCAATATGTGTGGAATTCAAAAGTCCAAGGCTACCCCATGTACAAATTGGAAAGCATGCTAAAAAGCCTCAAAAGCTGCATGAGAACTCTTTAGAGCTTGCCCTTTGAAAAGCTTCAATCCGACGTCCTCTTAGCTTGCCACACCCTCTCTAATATCCAACTGGCTATTGACCTCGATCCTCTTGACCCACATCCCCCCTCCCCTCCAACACGCAGCCATGGAAGAGGTTACAACCTTTTCTCTCGGTTGCGATCCACCACTAAACAAACTGCTAAATCAGATGGATCCGATTTGGAGACCATTACAACTCCTATTTCTATTGATCTATTCATGGACGTCGTGCATCCTCCAAACTTCTTGGTTTGCTGGACAATCAAGGCCGACCCTTTGATGATTACAAAAGTCTGGAAAGCTTTCTCATCAACCACTACTCTTCTTTCTTGGACCATCAACCCAACCCTCCTCCCCCTCCCGCTCACATTACAACCTCTGGAACTTGCCTTTCCACTGATGACCACAACCCCTTCTCCGCCCTGTCACCTGCGTTGAGATCAAGGAGATCGTCTTCTCATTCGGCAATGACCGCTCCCCGGGCGCCAATGGCTTCAATGCCCTCTTCTTCAAAGCCTCTTGGAACATTATCAATCATGATGTTTGTGATGCCATCCTAAATTTCTTTGAAACCGGCAACTTGCTTAAAGAGATTATCCACACCTCCATCTCCCTCATACCTAAATGCCCCAACCCTTCTTCGATCAATGACCTTCGGCCAATCTCCCTCATCTCCCTCATCCTCCAAACTTCTTGTCAATGTCAAAAGAACTGGTCATGAAAGGCACATATAAACACATCCTTGAGTGGATGTCGTCCAAAATGGTGAGTTGGAAATCCATGCTTCTTTCTATGGCGGGGAGGGGTACTTTGGCACAATCAAATCGTGTTAGCATCCCATGTTATTCAATGCAGACCGCTGAACTTCCAAGATATATCTATGATGAAGTTGAGAAGCGAACGAGGAACTTTATATGGGGTTCAACAGACAAGAAACGGAAAATTCATTTGCTCAATCGGGATATCGTGGAGAATTCCAAAATTGATGGTGGAAGAGGTATGAATAGTATGCGGCAAGTGAATAAGACTTTTATGACTAAGATGGGGTATAAAGCTTTGAAGGAACCGAATACGTCGTGGTCTCGCGTTCTAAGGGGCAAATACTGTCAAAGTCGGTGCGATCGTGACATGTTCTCACATCGTCAGAGTGCATCAAACCTATGGAATGGGATAATAAAAGCTAAATCTCCGTTTATGAACGAGCTAAGAACAGAGGTAGGGGATGGTACCAGAACACTTTTTTGGATCCATACATGGATCGTTGACAGACCGCTTGAATTGTATGCTATGACGTGGTTGATGAGGAAAATCTTGGAAATATGGTTGTTGAATATTGGGAAGGAAGTTCTTGGAGATGGCATGAATTTGAACATCTTCAGCCGCAGGAGATACTTGATAAAATTTCGGCTATCAGCCTATCACTCTTGTTGAGGAGGAGTTGGAGACAACTTTGTGTGGAGTGGGAATACTTTGGGGAAGTTTACTATGAAATCATTGCTACAGAATTTACGAGGAGCTGCTCTTATGAATGAGGATAATATATGGAAACATGAAGTTGCTGAGAGAATTCGGAATTTTGTTTGGCTTGTGCAATTCTGAGCAATGTCAATCGGGTGCGCCAACATATTAGCCCTAATCCGAAATGTGAGGAATGCAACGCCGATGAATCTACGCAGCATATCTTGCGGGATTAGATCCGAGCAAGTGAGGTGTGGAGGGAGTTTCTTATTGATGCAAGAATGCAAGAATTTCTGACTGGTCATCTAAGAGATTGGCTCTGGACAAATTTGAGCAGGGAAGGTTCTTGGCCTACACAATTCCGTGGCTCTGGCGCTGGAGGAAGGCAATAATGTTTGGCAATGTTGCTCGACTACACGGGTCTAGAGCCCAATTCATCTTGGACAGGGCTCGTGACTATCGCTCCTCTCTCGTGGAGAAATCCATAAATACCAGTAGGGAAATGGATCACTAGAGAAGACCGACTGAGGTCGTATAAGGCGGGTGAGGGTTGGATAGGTGCTGGAGAAATCATAAGAGATAACAGGGGTGATTTTGTAAGGCCCAACGTGATATGGGTCAACAGGCCCAGCTTCAGTTATAAATTATAATCCCACCCGCTGAAAATTGTGAAAGTCACCTCCCAGAAATCCAAGTAACCAACGATGGTGGAATAGGTAAAGCATTGAATTCCATTCAGAGAAATACAAGTAAGCCATTTTTTGCATAACCGCCGTGTAGACTGAATTCAAATGTGATGAATGCAAATGTTCGTTCGAAGAAAACCCGTGAGGGGAAGCAAGACTCCCAGAGAAGCCATTGAAGGTCATCTTCAGTTCTTCACTCTCTCTGGTTCTCCTCATCTGTACCATTTTCTAGATTGTCCGGAGTATGATCACATTATACCATACTCTTAAAAGTATATTTAATTGCACAGATTTTTTCAATTTTAAAACTAATTGGATCGTTATTGAATCCTTCTTGCCTTACATCGACCTTCCAATTCTTTTAAAGGTGCTAATGCACCAAAACCATTTATTTTCTCGAACAAATGTGCTTTCATACATCTTACAACCGCCCATTTACGACTCTTGCAAAAGTGTTAGTTGACATCATACTTATGCAGCACAATCAGGGGTCATAACACGGTCATTAGATCTAATGATTTTTGAATAATCAATATTTACATAAGAAGGTACATGTAAAAATCAGAATGAATCCAAGCAGGCGAGTTTGAAGGTTTGCACTCTGGTTCAGGGCTTCTGCCCAGAAAACATGATGAAAGATTCTTGAACCTTGACCGAATAGTTTATCAAACCACAGGACAAGCACAAGTCCTTGATCTCCTCCTCTGTTAAGTAATTATAGTTTTGTGCAAACCTCTGCATAAATTCACCAAATGAAATTTCCAGATTAAAGCATTCGTGCAACATCAATGTGGAAAATAGCATTCAGACTCCGTTTCATCAAGTAGAAATATATAGTAAAACTTTGCTCCTAACAAAGAATCTAAGTGCACGTTCAACAATCAGATTACACAGAAGAATAGACCAAATAATATCTTTATATATTCAACAAAATGAAAAGGGGTAACAAAATGAGAGCATATGTTACCTCTCTCAAGGGTCTTATTATTGCAGGTGTTGAAGATGTGTACCGAAGAAATGTGGTTCCAACAAAAACACCTCCACTTCGCAAGACGCGAGTGATTTCAGCAACCTACCAAATATAAGCAATTCTTTGCTTTAGAGAACAGACTATATATAAACAAATAAGCAATGTTTATTTCAACAACAAAAATTCACACTAAACTAGTCCTCTCTAAGTAAAAAATGTGGCTTACAGCATTTGAAGGAGATGGCCAGCAATGCAGTGCAGCACCAGCATGAACAGCGTCAACTGAAGCAGACGGGAAGGGGAGCCTAGAAACGTCAGCACGAACAAGAGCAAGATTTCTGCAGAATTTTTAATACCCATATAAGAAAATGCATTTCATCCTTAAATTTGTCAGTACAATATCTAAGGACGGTTTATCACAAGGGGAAAAAAACTTACTTGGATAACATGACATCTTCTTTCTTGATGAAGTCATAACATTGACGAAGCATATTTTCGGAGAAATCAAGAGCTACTACTCCGGAATAAGCACCAGAGTTTGCAAATTTACGGGAAAACAGACCACTCCCGCAGCTAACATCTACAAGAAGTCCTCCTTCAACGGGTTTAAAGTAGTCTTGTGCCATCTTGAACTGCGTTTGGTGAAGACTAAAGAGGTCAAAACAATTGTAATTTGCTCAAGGCTTATAAACTAGTTATTTTACGTGGATGAGTGAAGAATGATTTCACCAGGCTGAAAAATCCATAACAAAGATGAATACCACTAGTCTACTAACTAACCTCTTCTTCCAGACCAGGAAAACCACTTCGGTTGAAGTTTTGCCTCCAACCCCTTTCATACAGAAAAGATACAAGTGGACTCCTGTTACCAGGTTAAATACTTAAGAATTATATCTTTGGTTATAATTAACATAATCATCAAAGGAAAATTCTATATAAATCAACTGGTTCGTTCCTATCATTTCTAAAACATGGAGTAGAACCTGATAAATGAAGTACACATGAAAAGCAGGAAAACATACCTAAACAATTCTGTACTAGTAGGCTTATTTTCAGTATATTCCTCTGATCCAGCAGTAACAGTAAGATCAAGGTATATGTTTTTGCTCGAGTACGACTTGTTACATCTTCTACAGCTAAAACCAGACCTATAAATCGCTTCCCTGACAAGCATCACAAACTGTAAATCAGATAAACGATTAGAAATAAGAATTGCGCTTTGCTTGCACACATATATCTCAGCTTACAAGTTCAATCCTGGATTGCCCTTTCTCACCAGAGGCTCATAGCAAATCGGGCATGCCAATTTTTCTGTTTGTTCAGAATCAATCTCCAAAGAGGTCGTTTTTTGAACCTGAAATTTCAACATCATGCACCTCACTTAAAAATCAATTTCCAAAGAGCTCCTTCCTACTGTTCTACAACAGCATCACCACTACCACTGGGGAAAACCTAATTTCATTCAATCATACAATCATCTATGACCCATGACATTGATCAAGCTACAAATTCAACGTTTGAAACAGCCAATTCACATCTCAAAATATAAAAATCACAGTACCTCAATTGCAGCAGTGGAGCTCCCGCGGATTTTGGTGGGAAAAGAATAATACACAGGGAGCCGAGCTCGATGACTAGAATTGGGGTTTATACTAGAAGGAGATCGGAAAAGAAGCGATGGAGAAGAGTGATTGGGCAATTGAAGCGAAACTGGATGCGCCATCTTCATGGTCCAGATTATTTCGCAGCAATTAAACCAGAAGCTACTCTTCTTCTTCCTTCTCTCTAGTCCAGCATGTGCAGGTTACAAAAAAGGAGGGAATTAGGTGAGGTTCTTTTTCTTTTTCTTTTTCTTTTTTGTAGAAATAATTTAATCAACGTATGCAACTCCAAGTCCTCAAATTTTCTTTAAAAATAATCATTTATTTGTTTTTATCACATTAAAATTCAGACCAACAAAAAAAATCTATAAAATATTTCAATTAATGCCCAACTTCAACGTAGGAAAATTAAAGATTTCAAAATTTGATGGTTGATCCTTTCTGAAGGCAAGTTACATGAGAGGATAAAGTGACCAGAACAGGACAAATCAAACCACCATACACTTCAAACCACACAATAACAAAAATCACCACAAACACTTTACACATCTCTCCACTTTATCACAAACACTAAAAAACTTCATCAATGGCTTCCACCACAAACCCCATATCTCCACTTCTACCTCCATCCCTAACACAAAGCAACAACAGCCCCTCTTCCTTTGCTCTTCCTCCAATTTGGCTTCCTTGCAAGCCAGCCGTCAACTTAAACCGCTTTTCGAATCGACCCCTACGAGAATTTGCTGCTTCTGTTGCATTCAACCCTTCAGGAAACTATGACCTGTCCTTACTTGATCAAGATGAAGGTATAATAACATTATATATTCCCTTGGAACCTGTTCATTGTGTGTTTTCATCATGACAAAACCTCACTTTCTGTTGGTTATTTTTTTTGGAATTAAGAACCGGCCAGAGTTGCACCGCCAATGCCGCCAACAGAAGGGCGGTTTGAGGTGATGATTGATAACGACACAGTTCGTCGCCTTGACCTAACCCCATTTCAGGCTGCAACTGGGATTTCCTCTCCTTCATCAAGTAAGCATTTTAATGTCACTACTTGAAAGGCAAGAAATTGCAGGATTGATTTTGATTTTGAATCTTCATAATGCAGTTGAACCCAAGGAGTATCTTGACCGTACAATTGGGTTCACTATCAACTACACAAGGGAGGAGGAGGAGGATCTAAGAGAATTATCAGAAATCCCTGACATAAGGCTTTGGTTTCTCAGGCTTGATGCTGCCTATCCATGGCTGCCAGTGTTGCTTGATTGGCGTGCTGGTGAGCTGGCGCGTTATGCAGCCATGTTGGTTCCTCACCAGGTAGTAATGAATTAATGTATTGTACCATGGCATTATACAGCATTAGCTATGAGAAACTTATATCATGTATTGTATCATGGCAGATGAGTATGAGAATGGGAGTCGTCTTCAACCCAGAAGCTCTGGAGTTGTTCATCATGAAGAAGGTATTCGTCGTCTACTCTTGGTTGAAGCAGCACGATGTTCCAAAGCCCAGGCTGAAGACGAGTGACATGGCCAGGATGCTAGGGTTTGGAATTGGAGATGAGTTGTTTGATTTAATAGACCAGCAACACATCTCTCCCTCCTCTTAAGCATATCACTATCTTCAGACACAGCAAAGAAATACCAGCAAACAGCTAGATAGTTTTGAGTGTGCTATAGAATCCATGTACACAAGAAAAAGGGAAACAGAATCATGTTCATTACTATTGTTCATTCTGTAATCAAAATTTTGAGCATTTTATAGCATCCTGCATCCATGAGCACACAAAAAAAAAGGCAACCTAGGTGTAGTGTTTCAGAAGAAGCATAACTATGCAGAATTTAATCTCACCTTCATGCAAACAATAAAGCAAGAGGTGATTAGAACCTGAAGAGTGATATTCAAAAACAGCTGACATTATACTAAAAACATCTAACATTACAGTTTAACAAAGAAAACTCAAACATGCCAAAACCTGAGAGTGATGAAATGGTACAAGAAGCTATATCCGAAATTCTTCTTCACTTCATCTTTCTCTTCTTTTGCTTAGAGTGAGAATCATTGTTATTGAATCCTCTAAGATCACTCGTAGTTTCAGAAGTATTATGCTTCTTCATTCCTTTCTTGCCTTCATATCCAAATCTAGAGTCTCTTTTCTCCCTATTATTCATCCTTTTCTTGTCACCGACAGGCTTCCTTCCTTTCCCACCAGACCTATCCCCAGGAGCAGCCCCAAGTTTCTTTCTTCCCGGTCTCTCAAACGCATTCCTGTCTTCAAAGGGCAAATTCATTTCATCCTTATCAGTCTGATCAAACCCGCTTTATTACCTCTGTTTCCTCCATTTCTTAACGGCTTCAATCTGTTGTTTCTTATCCTTTACCCTTTCCTTTTGCTTCTCTTCTTGAACCTCCTTTGAAATTCTTTCAGCCTCCCTAGATTTCCTCCTCTCCTCCGCCTCTTCAATCTGCTTCTTCTCAAACAACAGCTTGCCCTTCACTTTAACCATATGTTTGTCAGTTTTCACCATCTCAGCATAGGAGGCCTCAAGAAAGGAATGTTCATGGATTGGAGCTTCCCAAAAGCCTGTCTCGTTCCTTCTAGAGCTTGGGTGTAGAATGCAAGTTCACGAGCAAGATCATCGTTTACATCCACCTCTTTATCTGCTGCATTGATGTCAATAGAGAGCTTGTGGATCCAATCCACATCGTCTGGCCAGCTTATATCAGCAAGCTTGTCCAAAAGGCCATCGCAGTTGTATATGGCAGTCTTGGATGGTTCAGCTAGCTTGATGTCTCCCCTCCCTCTGATTCTGATTCGAGTTCAGAATCTGAAAGCTCGTAATCTTCTTCCATTCCAAGTCTGCAGATGGAGACAACAAATTAGAAAAATTAAGGGAAGACGAAAAGACATGCACCCCCTTCATCCCCTTGTTCAAAAAAAACTGTTTATGCCACAGGGTTTATGTGAATAATTCTTATGAAGATTTCCTTGTTTTGGTAATCCTTCTATAAGCAAAAAAGTTTAACATAATCTTTTTCAAATCATTGCATTTCATTACACACTCAATATTTCTACTGAACAATAATTGCTATGGAAGAACCAAGTATTACAAAATTATGACCCCTTCCCTTCCGGAATCCCTCCCACTACAATTTGCTGGCACTTGTGCTATTAACTCATCTTTCCATCGAAAGTTTCAAACTTTATCCCAGAGCATCACAGATGTACATTGGACTAAACGAAAAGAGGTACACATACCATTACACAGAACTAAACAAAAATAGCAGCTTAGTCTTAAAATTGGAATCAGCAATAACTTACAATTTAAGCTACAAACTCAAAAGCAGCAATCGCACCCAAAAAGAACTAGAAAACGGCATAGAAAATTCTTACCAATCAACCAATAAAACCGCCAATAAAGATGAACCTAGACACATTGATAATACCTGTTGTAGAACGAGCGTCCGACTCAGTGCCTTTGGTATCAAGCTGCCGACGAGCCGGAGAAGAAAAAACCTCAATTTATGTTGGAGAAGAATGTTGCAGCAGCAGCTGTGGAAATCGGAATTTGTTATTTTTTAGGGTTCTTAACGGGCTAAGATTATTCTTGAGCCAGTGGAGGCCCAATTCTATTATGACTTAAATTCGGGTTGGCTCGCTCCGCCCCTCCCTGAACAAGAAAAATATGTAAATTTACGTACATCCAAACCCGGCCTAACTTTCCGTCGGCCTAAAATCCGACTCGAGTTTGGCCCAAATCGTGATTGTGTTAACTTTGCACCGTTACCATATCAATTTTATTTTATTTTTTTATCATACTGTCTAGCACTCTAGCTGTATTGTGTAGATTGTTTAGATAAGAGGTTGGAAAAGATAAAAAAGATGTTTTCTTGGAGTGGAAAAGCATACATTGCTTGACTGACTCGTAATTGGTGGTGAACTGGTGAAGTGGCAATTTCAATGCAGGGCTGGATTAGAATCTTTACCAAATGTAGAGAGTTTTCCAATCTTATCAACCATTCTTAGGTACCTATTCTATTTAGTAAAATGATTCATTTGATACATACAACTAAAGTAGCTTCAACTTTGGAACAGGTATCTGATTTTAAAAAACATCTCTGATGTCTAATACTATATATATAATAACATGAATTGTGGGTATGCCTATGTTGTCAAGTCTAATATGGTAAAATAATTGTCACGGTTACAGAGGGCTTCTCTTGTTTTGTCTCATCTTCTGTAGAATTATGCACATTACTTAGTCTAAAGCATTATTTAATATTTAGGATAAATAAAGCTAAAACGCCTTTTAGGTTGCCTTCTTTCTTACCTAAACATTTGCCTATGATTTCACTGATTAAACAGAAGTGATCATGTTGTAATCGGACAATGCAGTTCAAAAACTCCTTTCATTCTCCTTGATGCATTAACTTTTTTCCTAGGAAATATTGCTTGTTAATCGTCTTCTTTTGTAGTGTTTTTTTTTCCATTCTGAATTGAAATAGAATCATCCTACTCCACATTTGTATCTTTGTATCTTGTTTTCAAAATAGTTCCCTTGTTTTCTTCTACTTATGCTTAGATCTTTTTTGTTCTACTTTGACCTTGATGTTCTTTGGTCTATCTAAAATACCCGCTCGATTCGGTCAAGGGCGGTGCGTACATTCAAACCACACAAACCTCTCACTACAAGGGATATACTGTACTGGGTTGTTGTCGTTGTTGCTATTGTTGTTGTCGTCGTCTAACGTTGTAGTACATTTGATCATGCCCTAGTTAAATAAATGGGTTGGGGTTGGTCAATTGGATTCAAATCAAATGATACAATATATGTGGAATAATGAATTGGATTAATTCAGTTGATTGTTCGACCTAACCAAATTGAATTCAGGTAGTGTTGGGATTGCTCTTGATCCATTGATTTTTGAGCTAGGTTCCAACCTTAAAATTTCCAAACTGGTCGGGTCATGTTTTGGGCCTTTTGGCGGCATGTCTATGTTGCTTTTTTTGTTAATGGTAAGTTGAGTGAGCCTTTAGACCCGAGCGAAAGCGAACCCAGAGCTCAACTCAAAATTTAAGCCTATGAACCTAAATAATTACTCCTTCGGATGTGTAATTAGTAGCCTTCTTCTTCTGTATAGATTCTGAACTCATCCGAACCTATTTATGGGTATGGCCACTCATCTCCCAAAAACTGGGCATCAAATACCACAAATATCGTACCAGAATTTGATACTCCATAGGAACATTTCATACCAATAAATATAATTCCAAGACATACAATTGATACCCAATTGATTCTTGATAACCGACCGAATTCAATGGGTTCGTTCCTAAAAGAACTGATCTGTTTGAATCGGTCATTCAATTCAGGTGGGAAAAGACATTTTTGGGTATTAACTTAAATCGAGTAGGAAAATGAGCACTTACTTTGCCCTTTTTCGTGTAACACATGATCTAGAAGAGGTATCCTTTCCAATATGCATGGCTGGCAATGAATGGTAATGGTAGCTAGTGCACTTGCCTTTCTTTGTACACACACAATTTCTTGTACGTTCAAAGATGCCCCTCTTTTAGAGTCTTGGAAAAAAGTAGACTGCCCAATTGCAGGGATCCGTTATCTTGTAATTTCATGTTGCGATAGGAGAGTTAGATCGACTAGCTACTAGCTAAAATAGGTTACATCAATTGAAAAGTTAGTTACAAGTAATGGAAGTAAATAATTATTAAAGTACAACTACGACTACATATTCTGGATGGGTTAGCCTTCCATTTAGTGGGAACATTTTGACCCTAAATATATTATATGCTCTTTTCGTATGCCCCTAAAAGTGGATGGGATAATAATGTCGTTAGCTGGCAATTTTAATTAGGTGGTTGCTTGGAGTTTGGCTGTTTCAAAATATTTCTTCCAAAATTATATAATTAACTTTGGTAAATATTTGTTCCACCGACTCCCTTCTTTGTAAATTAAGAACTCTTATTTATATAATTATATCTAAAATTCAAGATCTTTTAATAACTTGGTAGAATATTTGAAAGAATTAAAATTTTTATAGGAGACTCTCCTTTCAAAGAATTGCCGTGAAATGACAATAACTAGTTTTATATTTCGTAGTTAATAGTACAAAATTGATCAACTTGGGTATTCAAAGTTGAGTATGTGTCCTCCTTGTACAAAGTGTTACATTACATACCCATCAATTGTTTGATGTATCTTTGAGAGTTTGAGCTGAGAATAAGGATCCAATTATCGATCTGTGCATCAATCATCAATGTGTTTGAAAAAGAAAATCCCCTTCCGTTACAAAACAAAGCCTGAGAGATAGGATGATATACAATTTGACTCGCTGTGGATATATAACTCTGTACTCTGTAGTGAAAAAAAGATTCTTTTGGAAATAACACGCTAATGTCATTTCTTCTTTTGTTTATAAACTTAAGTGCACCTTTATTAATTGTTGATCTTAGCAGGAAAGTTTGGTATCATGAATGTGCTTCTAATATTAATGAAAATCTACCAATTTGGTCAGGCAAGCATAAGTAGATGACTCGTGAACCTCGTGTTCCAATTTTTATATTACAAATTTCATATATCAATCACTTGACTCTGACATTTGAAACACTCACTTTGAATTAACTCATTTTTTTTTCAATTGTATATTTCAATCATAAGAGTATTTATGTTATAATTTCATTGTGGTCTGTGTGTTAAAGGTTAAAACCATGTCACTTGGTGTGATTAAAATATAAAATGTCAATATCGATCGTGATGGATCGATTTTAGTTAATGAAATTAAAATATATGAGCTATGTAATACTTCACCCTTTTAATTTGCAATTTATTTTTTTCTCTTTATTATAAAGTAAGTCTAAATTAAAATCCCATTTTAAAAAAGTCTAGATTTTCACGATTCCCTCTCTCTTTACTCAAAATCCTTTGAATTTTTGATCAAAATTCTTTTTCAATGTTCAAACTTCTTTCCATACACTCACTCGTTGATTCAAATCTCCATCAGGCATTTACTCGATTCATTCTTATCTTTCGTGGGCATACAAATTTCGCCCGCAAAAATTTAATGTGCATTTCTTATTTGCACACAATCTTCCTGCATGCACAATTGCTTTGCACGCATTCCGCGCACATACCAGGTAATCTTGATCACATAACTAGTCTTCGAAGCTTTTTTTTTATTGTCACTCGATATTCTTTAAGCAATAAGAGTATGAAGAGATTTAGATTTGAATTAGAGTTACAGACAACAGAGAATGAGAAAAAGAGGAGAAAAAATAAATTTAGACTAGCTTTATAAATTTAAAAAACTTAAACATTGCAAACTAATTTTAAGAATTCTGGATAACATGGTAGTTTAGTTTTCAATTAAATCTCTCTTCTCTTACCCTCTTAAATTTAACTTCATTAGAGATATTAAAATAAATAAAGGGTGCATGGTTAATGTTAATTACTTTCTTTTTGTTAACTTATTACATGAAATTAAACAAATAAATAAACTAAACTTTGAAGATTAAAAATTAAACAAATGTAAAAATAATAGCAATTGATCTAACATTTTTTCCACCAATAAATGTCTTATAAATCAATAAGTAAGTAAAGTAAAAATAATTTAAAGTGAAGAGTTTTCAATTTTAATTTTAACTCAAGCATTCAATTCTTTTATGCACGTATTATCTTTTTTTTCTTACTCAAATAATCTACCCTAATCTACTATATATATAAAAGCAATAAGGTTTGGAGCCTCCACATTGCGCCACCTCAGCTTTTTTCACATGTCGTCTTGAGAATACGCCACATTGGATTTTGCCACATGTCACCTTTTCCTTAAGCCATGTCATTATATTTTTTACACGTCATATATCACGTCATATTATATTCTACCATATCATTAACATGTCATATTTAACTATAATTAATAAATAATAAATAATTCAAATAAAAAATTACAATGATTACATAAGGCAATTTATCTTAAAATCAAGAAGAATTTTAGGCAATTTATGTACAACCGCCATATCAAACCATATCAATATATATATATATATATATATATATATATACTTTCCAACTTTTCAATTAATGAACGAATTGGAAATTATAAAAGAGTATATTTGTTTGATTGAATTCATAATTTTTATAATAACAATTATTTGATTTTATATGTGAAATATCTTCTTACTACATATTACAGGTAACAAATTACTCACAGTAAATTTTATATTATACTAGTTGTCCCCGTCGTGCCCTGCACGACTATGAATCGATATTTTTTTAGATATACTATAAAGAAGATAATAAAAATATAATATAAATAATAATAATAATTGTGAATTGGTGATTTATATAAATTGTAAAAAAAATAATAATTCTAAGTTAAAGATTTTAATAACAAAAATGTAAATAATGGGACATTTAATATGGATTAGCAAATAAGACATTATAGGATAAGATCTCGGTATATATTATAGGATAAGATCTCGGTATATATTTATATTATAGGATAAGATCTCGGTATATATTTATATGAGTTTTTTTGGTAGATTATATTGGAGAGTTGTTAGGATCATAAAGATATGGTAAAAAATATTTTATATATGTAAATAAATTTCCAAAAAAACATTATTGTAATCCAATATAAAAAAAATTAAAAAATTGATTGATATTTGTAGATTATGTGGCAATATGATGTGTACAAAATATATGAGTGATATGGAAATTTTTTGACATGTGGACTATGACATGGAATATTTATAAAGACGTCTAAATTATAAGAAAATGACACGTGTAAAAATATGAGGTGGCTTAATATAGGATCGACATGTGGCGAAATCCTAGGTGGCGTAATGAGAAGGCTTCAAACCTTATTGCTTATATATATATAATAGATTTTTATTTATTAATATCTTTTTATAGTATATCTAAAAAATATCGAGTCATAGTCGTGCATGGCACGACGGGGACAACTAGTACATTATAAAGCAGAATCCAAGTCTGTTGTAAAATTTGCGTAATGTGGCATTTTTGAATAAATTAATGTGAAATTATAGTTTAATAAATTTTGTAACAACTTATAATATTCTTGCTATATACTAAATAGATAACATGTTTATATAATTTTATATATATTTAATTTTCTATCTATGAATTATGTATTAGTTTACTACAATAGATAACATATTTATACAATTTTTATATACATAAATTTTGTATATCTTTTTTATCTTGTAACAAGATTTGAGATTCAAACATATAATTTTCTTATCTATATGTTGATGATAACTTGATCTAATATTTTTCATATTAATTTTATGCATAATATTTTTTATCTCTTAACAAGACTTGAACTTCAAATATATAATTTTTTTATCTATATGTTGATAAAATATTGGCACAATCTTAAAGATTTTTTTATAAATTACATAATTTTATTACGATATTATATACAAGTGTTTAAAATTTTATATTAATATCATATTTTTGTATAATCTTTAGTAAAATTATCCCGTGAGTATCACGGGGATTCAATTAGTTATTACAAATATTAAAATTATTCCTTTTAACTTTTCGAATTTAAAATATTACACAATTTTTCTAACCTTTGCGCCTATGCGTTAGGGTATAGGTTAAGAGTCTAATATTAGAAAGAAATCAATAATTTTGCATTTAGATTTTTTAATTCTTTTTTAAAAGGGTTTATAACTTCCAAAATATATTTTTAGTTTTTTTTTAAATCCGAATTCCTATCCTATGCCCTTATGATATAGGTTAGAAAAACCGAATATCATATCATAGTTTTATTTTTTCATAACATGAGTATGACCCCTAGTTTGAGATTAAAAATAGTTAATTTATTTTCACGTTAGTTTTGCTTGAATATTTTTATAATTTCTTCACAATTTTTGTTCTCCTTTGTATTTAATTTTTAAATTATACGTACTTCCACAGTTCCACTACATATTTTAGAAACTAGAAAATTCCATCAACCGTACCACCATTTATTATGGTTTTTAAGCCATTGTTATAGAAGCATAAAGAGAAGTAAATCGTGTCCATGTCAAATTAAAATGTTAATTTTAGACATATTAGTTTTGTTGCAGTTATTTGAATTAGTCAAATTTTCACATATACCTCGTAATTGTGATAAGATTGTGATTAAAAGACTACGCCATTCACGTAGTGCTCATCAAATTCAAACGCACTCAAGACTTTATGTCCTCATTCGCAAGGATGCTATAGGTTGATTTTATCAGCTTAATTTTTTCATGCTCTAAAAAAATTATTTTTAAGCCTTTTAAAAAAATATAAATTTGGAAGAAATGAACGGAAGTATATATTTTACAAGATTTTCAAATACATTGTTTTTGAATTTCCTATTTGTAGTAGACTTTCTGGCTGATTTTTTCATAAGGATATTTATTTATCAATTGTTTTAATATCTCTTATTACACAAAACTACACAATAAAGGAGCACATTTGGCCACGATTTATGCATCTGGATCATGAAAAAAAAGAGTGATGTAGCTTCCCTAGTCCGATCTACGTTTTATTTGGCGTTGTCCATTGATATATGTCTTTAGAATTGATAGTTAAGAAACTTGTCGACATCCCTACCACACAAAAGAAGTTACAAGAAACACACTTCCGTATTTGTCATCATAACAAGAAAATAAAATGTATTCCTTTTTTTGTCATAGCCAACATAGGTCCATCAAAAGATTACGTAACCCAATTTAATTTGCAAATATTGGATTTTGTTTGACGATTAAATTCAAAGTAATTAGGCTTTGTTCACTTTATATATTACAAATACATTTTTATCTATCAAAGCTTTAAAATATGTGAAAATAGTTATTTTTACATATTTTCAAGTCTTTATATTAAACAATGTCAAAAAAGTACATTAAGAGAACAAAGCCTTATAGTTGATGTCATTAGCACTTTTTTTATGAGGAAAACATTTGAAAAATTAGGCAAGTTCAACATCTGAGAGGCCGAATAAAAATGGGAAGCCAAAGCAGCTTGAGGGGACATAACAATAGTCACGAAAGAAACATCATGAGAAGGAAAAATATAGACACGAACATATAAACCAAAAAAATATAAACCAAAAAACGTGTTTAGGTTCAAACTGATAAGTGAAGTACTAAAAAGTAGCGCTTGATAAATGGTCACCCTAATTTAGAATGTGCAAAAAGAACTACTAATATTCCCTCTTGAAACAACTTAAATTTAAATTGTACATACAAATGAACCTCATTTCACATAATCGTCTACTATCAAAGGTAAATAAGATAATAGACCTCCTTTCTCCATACAAATCCAGTGCCTCCATTTTTTTTTAATAAGGAAATCGATTCAAATTATCAAACAAACCCCGACAGTTTGAGAGACCAAGTTGAAACTCGATAGTCGAAAAGACCGACGACAAACGACACTTAAAATAAGCCAAACAAAACCAACCAACAAACAAATAAAAAGAAAATTAAAAGAGAACAAAGTAGACATCATATTCTTACAAAATATTTATTTTTATCAAAATTTTCATTAATTAGAAAAACCACAAATATTTTTAATTGCCAATATGAAAATATAATTAATTTAATAGTAGCTCATAAAGTAGCATAAAGCATAGCAGAATTTAAAATACAAAGGTTTATTATTAAGGTCCCACCAAGCACACCCTTTGCGTTCTCTCTCGTCCACAATTTTCTTTCTCTCATCTCTCTCTCCTGGCTCGGGTTCGCCTTTTCCAGAACCCTAAACGCTCCCATTCGCCGCTGCCATGGACGACCTCGATGCTGATTGCTCCGTTGCCTGCCGCCCTCGTTTCTCCGCCGTAAGCTCTCTCTTCCTCCCTCTACTATCTGCATTTTCCGTTTGCTGGAATTCCTTCCACCGTTCGTACCTTTGTAAGTCTGCAATTTGGAAATCGATTTAGGTTTTCGCTTGCGTTTTGGTGTTCTTTCGATTGGAGATTGAGAATTTGGGAGGTAGAGCGAGGGTTTTTCCTGGGTTTTGCGTGCTAATTAGAAATTTGTTGGCAAGGCCCGGTCTGGCCCGGTCCGGCTTAATATTGGGGTTGTTAGGAGTTTGATTTCTAGTTTTGATCTTCAAATATCTCAATGGAAAGGGCCCCCAAAGAGTACGATTTTTTCTCTGTTGTGGTTGATCTGTAATTTCCGAGAAGAAAGCACACGCAGAAAATAAGCGTGCTAGACCGACAACGCATTATAAAATTAAACAATTTGTTTAGTTTTATTTTTATTTGTGAGCTCCGACCAACTCATTTCCAGCAAATATTAAAAAAAAAGGTTAAATTTAACGGCTCTCTTTCTCTCTTCTTGTCTCGTGTTCTCCATGACCATCCGAATTCTCAGATCTTTCAATTTCTCTTTGTCCTCTTGTAACAAAAGAGATCTCTTTTGTATACCCAGAATCTCCCCTTCCATCCCCCAATATTACTTTGTTTTCTCCCACTTTTAACCCTCCTTCTCTTTATCTCTATAGGCCCCAAATTTCTTTAGGAACAATTTACTATCTCTACCCCTCTGTCTTGGGCATCAGCAGAGCACAACTTGCTGAGGCGGCAACTGGGAAACCTAACAGAAATCTCCCTCAACCCGTCATGTGCGTTAAGGACGCTGATCAACTTGGAGAAGAACTTCAAAGTTTGCAGTTTCAAGCAATAACATTCACAAAGACCAGCCTCAACTTTTGAAACCCAGATTCTGAGTTCCCAGATGGAGAATTCTTCTCTTGCTACTTCATTCCCTGTAAGATTCCATCATTTTCTTATCTGGGTTTCTTTTCTTTTTATAGAAATGCCCATCAAAGCTTTATCTTTTGCTTCAATTAGTTTAGTGTTGGTTTGGATTCGAAAATACCCAGTTTTGTGGATTTGTGGATCTTCCCTTTTTTGTTTACAATAAATTGATCTGACCCATTTGTGCGGTTACTTTTTTGATTTTCTTGTCATTGGGAAATTGGTATTTGGTTTGCTTGAAATTGAGGTATTGTGAACTTGCTTTATATGTTTGAGTTTTGTCTTAACTCTATCATGCAAATTCACTGTTTTGATATGTGAATTTTAGTCATTTGAGCTGCATATTGAACATCCAAACTGTGCATCTTATTCCTGGGTTTATGTTATTGCATCCGTGATTCCATGAATATAACTAGAACTTTCCATTATGCTTCCTCCATAAAACATAAAGGATCTTGCTAGTCATCGCATTGTTGCTGCTCCCAGGTCCCATGAGATACATTTTTAATTTATTTCCCTTGTTTATAACCGTTGAGCGTCTTTTGCTGAATCATAATTCAGTTATGATTCAATTAAACTGGGTATGTGATAGCTTTGTTCTTCTAGATTCGTTACTTGATTTGGATATTCACCTTGTCCTGTGTTTCATTTTCTTTAATAATTAAGATGGTGGATCCAGCTGAAGGGTGAGTATAAGTTCTAATTCCCTGTTAATTTTGTTAGATGGAAAGAATTTGTGAGGACAAGGTTGTGGTATTAGAAGAAAGAGAGAATATTTCTGCTGAATTTCTTCCCGCACTTCGATCAGGGGAGTGCTCTCATATTGGCAGACGCCCTTATATGGAGGATGCACACATTTGTATTTCAGATTTAGCCAAGAATTTTGGTTATGAAGTCATTGGTGATGAAGCTATCTCTTTTTATGGGGTGAGTGTTGCACACCATATAACTCTCTACTGTTACTGTCATATCAAAACATTCATTACTCTATTTATCTGCATACTTAAGTAACTGCTTTTCTTGTAACAATTAGAAGATGACCAAGGAATTAATGAGAATTCTTTAAAAGACTAAACAAAGGGGATCTATTAAACAAAAGCTATCTATCATAAATCTGGATTTATGCAAGTAGTAACCTTTGACGTGTGATATATTTATTGCAACCATTCCTACTTAATTTATGTTGTACCCGCTTTCAAAAAAAAATGTTGTACCTTTCAACTGAAAATCTGAAAGTCACAGAGCATTAGGGTTTGAGGGACTGGAATCTGTAAAAGAGAACCCTTGTACGTTGGCTTACTCTTCTCCATAAGTCTACTCTACTAGTAGTTGGGTTTTGAACATCCTTCATAGCCACCAGGTTCATGAAATGCATCTAATAGCAACTGAGTTCATTAAGTGCATCTCATTGTGTTCAGCAATTGATGTGAATACGATATGAATAACCAATTTTGTATGTTCAAGTATCTACAGAAACAAAAAAAAAACTTAAATACAGTTGTTAATCACAAGTTTGGGAGGCTCATCATGATTTGATTAATAATAGGTATTTGATGGCCATGGAGGGAAAGCAGCTGCACAATTTGTCCGTGAACATTTGCCAAGAGTCATTGTGGAGGATGCTGATTTCCCTGTAGAACTTGAGAAAGTAGTTACAAGGTCATTTATTGAGACAGACTCTGCATTTGCCAAGTCATGCTCACTTGAGTCTTCTCTGTCTTCTGGAACAACTGCACTCACAGCAATGATCTTTGGGAGGTAAACGTTCTTTTTCCAGAAACACTGGCTTGGGTTTGACAAACTGAAGATTCTCTTTTGGCTAATAATCCGAACTCTGAAGTTTGATGCTAGTGGTGTATTTGTTTTACCTAGTTATCTGCAAGACTATGCTACAATACAAAAATTAATAATAGTCTTGATTTGTTTTGTATAGGTTTTGGTATGTTAGGCCTTAGTTGTTGAGGTTCAACAACATAAATTGATACTTTGAGGGTATATAAAAATACTTTTATTTAGCAAAATACAATTGATTCCTTTCCTTTTGGCTGATAAGTTCCTAGATTCTTCTAACTTTAGGGATGAGGTATCGCAATTCTTCTTGACTTGGGAGCTTACAAAGACTAAAGTATCAAATCAAGGGCCATTTATCAGGGCTTGGACGTAGTTGTCAGTCAAATTATGTTGTGTGATTGCCTAATTGATTGTATTGGGGGCATCGAGGGTCATGAGCTTGAACTTGATTAGAGATGGGAAGGGATCAGATTTCTTGTCAGGTGGACCATCAATTGCACTCAATTCACCCCACTTGATCCACCTGCCAAATTGTAAACCCATACTCAATCCACCCATACTCAATCCAGCCATCATTCTGGTGGTCAATTATTCATGGCCAGAACTCAAATCTAAATCAAAATTACAATACGTTACCTCAAGATTCTATTCTATCAGTTTGCTTACATTGCTTTGCTGTTAACCCATTCCCCATTTAAACTGATAGTATTGTTAAGTCGAGAGTTAATTTGTTTATATTGCAAGTTGCTCTTAACCTACCTTAATCACTACTGTATTATACCCAAAGCTTGTCTATAACTGCTGGAATTTGGTATCTACTAGGTTTTTTTTTCCCTTAAAAGGATTTGACCTATATGCCCCTGCTTGTTGAAAAATTGATACATGTAAACAAACAAACCAAAGAGGGGAGACTTATTGTTGCACAGAAAGAGAGATTAATAGAAAGTATAAGGTGGCTGTAGAGGAAGGATTAAGATTTGTGGTCTCATTTGCAAATTTAGCTGCTCATTGGTGAATATATACTAGTGGGTCAAATCTATATACTAACGTAGCTGTCACTGTATATCCAGATATACCCTCCACCCAAATTTCACTTGTACTTAATATGATTCATTTATTTCAGTACAGGTGACTCAAACCTAGGCTTTTTCATGTAAATTGCTTGAATACCAAGCATTTACCTTTATATATGCTGTCTATCTGTTGCTGAAACAATGTAAAATCATTTTATCAGATCTTTACTAGTGGCAAACGCTGGGGACTGCCGAGCGGTTCTTTCCCGACAAGGCATCGCTCTCGAGATGTCTGAAGACCACAGGCCTTGCTCGTTCAACGAACGGACCCGGATCGAATCGCTAGGCGGATACGTTGAAGATGGGTACCTGAATGGCCAGCTAGCGGTGACTCGTGCACTAGGCGATTGGCACCTCGAAGGACTAAAGCAAATGGGCGGGCCCCTCAGCGCAGAGCCTGAGCTTAAACTGGTGAAACTAACAAAAGAAGACGAGTTCCTAATTATTGGGAGTGACGGGATTTGGGATGTCTTCAGCAGCCAAAATGTCATTGATTTTGCCAGGAGGCGGCTCCAAATGCACAATGACGCTAAACTCTGCTGCAAGGAGATTGTTGATGAAGCAATAAAGCGTGGTGCCGCAGATAATTTGACGGTGGTTATGGTGTGCTTCCACGTTGAACCGCCTCTTCCCATGACAGTACAAAGGCCTCGTGTAAGACGTAGCATATCAGCTGAAGGACTGCAAAATCTGAAGCTCCTGCTGGAAGGATAGATGCCCTTCCCCCCTGGTAAGAGGTTTTTTCGGTTTTCGAATTTGTGACATCTGGCTTGGCTAGATTTGGGTAGCTTTTTTTTCCTTGTACAAATGTATGATTCATAAAACAGTGTGTTAGGGGTTAGTCTCTTTATGTGGCAATTCTGCTAGACTGTTGGCTGCCAAAATTGGTAGAGGGATAAAGGTAAGGAGAGTTGAGTTTGCTGCGTATGATTCTGCGCAGTATTAAGTTATTGATAACGGACGATTTTTGAGGAATACTCAGGGCCTGGCAATGGCTTGTAGCTCTCTTGTTTGGTCTTGTTGAGAGCACAGATTAATGGAAAACCAGTTCAATTTATAATAAACTGCTGATTATTATTTGTTTTACTTCATGATAAATTGTTTTTTTTGTCTGTGGTCTGTCGGGTCTTTTGTTCGCTCCCCATTGCGTTAAGTCAGGGGTGCCCCCATCCTGACCCCCAGATTCTCCGTAAGGGGAGGCGGGGAGCTACACCGGGTATTGTTGTTGTGCATGATAAATTGTACGGGAACAATAGAGTTTGTACTATAACTTCGGTTTGGTTTACATTTTTATATTACATTAATTATTGAAATGTTTCTGGATTCTTTTCTGGTCTCTTCTAACACTATAATCTACCCCTACCGAACTTTGTCAATGGAAACCAGATGTTATTAGGCAATCATTTGCTGAGTTGGTTCACATCGCTATTCAGTTTCATTCGAGTTCTATGCCTAATATACTAATAGGGGCATCCACATATAGAATTACAACTATGGGGTACAAATTTGGAATAATGCAGAACATAACATACTTGGAAAATGGAATGCGTCTACAAACTGTATCAATTATAAGGTAAAGGGAAATAATAATCAGGTTTGTTATATGCAGCTCTATATATATATGCAAATGCAATATGCAACACTACTTCCATGGTCCACTTGAATCCAATTAGTGTAAGAAAGTGAAGAAATCAAAACCCAACTGAGTTTCATCATCCTAGACATAAAAAGCGCAATTCGAAAGCCCCCCCGTAAGCCTTACACATTTGTTCTTGTGTTCGACGCTGTGGCTTGTCCTTTCGGTGGAATCTTGGCTGCCATTGAGCGAAGCGCATCAGTAATCTGAGTGAAGCTTGGGCGTTCTAATGGCTCAGCTGACCAGCATCGCTCCATCAACAATCTCCAGTCAGGGTCACAATTTTCTGGTACAGCTGGTCTTAGCGTGTTGCTCACTATCCCTCCTGAAGTTGTCAAAGTACAAGTATGAAGGTCTTGTGGTTTAAATTATCGGTTTTTCTAACCTATTAAGATTCCTGATTTGGAGATGCTCTACTAGAAGGATTTTTCAACTTTTTATTTTTATAGGGTTTAGATTTTTCGATATAGGGTTATAGTTTCCAAAAACATGAGAAAAAGAGATTACCAATAATAGCCCCGTAGTGAAGGTCAGAATACGGTTCATCGCCAGTGAGTAGTTCCCACATCACAATGCCAAATGAGAAGACATCAACCTAAAACCCGAATATTTAAGGGTAATAAGAGATCAAATTTACCAAACCTATCAACCAAGATTTCTTAAAGGGGAGTGATGGTGCAAGGAGAAGAAAGGATAAGAAATTAAAAACCTTCTCAGAGACAGGACTGCTGCTTCCATTGAGAAGTTCAGGGGCCATCCAGGGAAGAGTACCCCTTACACCACCAGATATTAGTGTCTGACATTTCACCTTCGACAAACCCAAATCTCCAACCTGGGAAGGACCATAATTAAATAGAAAAATTATAACTATATATGCTGCATTTTCAAAGAAGTCAAATGTAGATGTAAATGAGCAATGGAATTATAGCGTCTTCTTTCCACGAAATGCAAAATAAAAACGTTGAAGCCAAAAATATAAACATAACTTTTAAAATGCAAAGATTGAATTAAATGAAAACACGAGCAATATATTGCAAACGGAATGTTGAAGCCAAAAATATAAACATAACTTTTAAAATGCAAAGATTGAATTAAATGAAAACACGAGCAATATATTGCAAACGGAATGTGGAATCTGCCACTAACCTTACAAATTGGTCGATGAGGATCTCGAAGATTGACAAGTAAGTTATCACTCTTCAAGTCAAAGTGAACAATATTTCTCGAGTGCAAGTACTCCATCCCAAAGGCGACGTCCATTGCAATTATGAGACGTTTTCTCTTATCAAGAGATCTGCAAGTAATGACCAGCATGTCAACATTTTCTCACAAACAAGAACGAATGACAGACTTATTCGGAAAAAAAAAATGAAGACAAAAGTTCAGGAATTAGGAATGAACATAACACCTTTCATTCTTTTCCAATGCAGTTCTCAGAGAACCATTCACCATGTACTCTGTAACAGTAGCCACAGATCCTCCGGGGCCATCAAGAACAACCCCGTAAAAAGCTACGACATTTGGATGGTGTAAATCAGCAAGGTTACTTGCCTCATTCCAAAAATCATCTCTCTGATCCAAGATACTACTTAAGTCAGTTAAAAAATCCAGCAATTATGACCAAATGCAGAATAGCATGTAATTAAAAAGACAAACCATTTTCTCTTCTTCTGACGGCTTTCCAGCAAAGCACCTATCATTTATCCGTTTGATTGCAACATCAGTACCCCTCCATTTTCCATGATAAACAGTACCGAAGGTGCCAGAACCTAATTCACGCAACTCTTCAAGATCACTGTTCTTAATGATCTGCCAAAGAAAAATTCACAGTTTTGGTTAATAGGCCCCAGAAAAATCATGAGTACAACCAGTAAGCGCGTGAACAAATATAAACCTGCAATCGGCCACGCTCATCAGAAAGTGGAAGCGCAGGATTTGGCTTTTCTGGTTTAGCTTGCATGCCCTAATTTCAGGTGAATCAACAAAAGAAGTAAGTGCAACAGAAGGATTAAACCATTTCAACCTCCTTTTCCATTTCATTCTGGCTCAATTTGCACTTAGTCAACTAATCCACAACCGAGAGAAAAAATAAAGAAAGAGCAAAGGGTTAATAATATTGACGCAATATATCATATTCACCTCTAATTTAGACTGTATAATAGCATCACTGGTATTTTGGAGTTCCTTCTCACGGTTGGCATTGGAAGCAGAAACATCAGCATTAGGTGTCAGAGCAGGTTGGAGAAGAGAAGCTGCTACTCCTCCAGCTGCCTGAAGTTCTGGCTTGATAAGATCATCAGATGAAACTAAGGTAAGAATTTAGTAAGGACATAGAGAAATTACCCACAGTTGGTATGATGAAAAAGCCCCCCAGAAACAGCATCATTTCATACCTTTGTTAGCCAGTGCTTGCTCTGAGTTGTGATCCAAATTCATATCAATCAATGGCTGATTAATTGGATCCATGATATATGCTTGTGTAGTTGAATCCATACAATTGCCCAGTAGATTGTCAAGCAAAATATCCCTTGGTGCTGGCGCTTCTTGTCTTGTCATAATTTTACTGGGCTTGGGAGGAGGGAAGGGAGATTCTTGGAGGAAATTCCAGTTTGCAAATTCTTGGGTATTTCCAATCAAGTTGGAGGCAGCCATTGAGGATGGAACATTTTGGTTTGTAACAAAAGTATGGAAATCACTCAAAGCTGGCACTGCATGCATTGCTTTTGCGTCTGGCATCACTGCAGGCTTACTAAAGCCGATGTTGACTAATTGTTCTTTTCCTGCCATTTGCTGTGATTGCTGATCAACAGGGGACCTAATTTGCTCAGTGCCAGACAAAATTTCAGGCTGGCTAAGTTGGAGATGCTCCATCAGATCATTTATTGGCTTTCCCCTATGAGATACAGGTAGAACCAAATGTTGTGCTGCATCGTCTTGGTGAGATTGAACAACATTACTAGTTGCTGCAACATAATTAGTCTGTACCTGACTTGCTAATCCCATGATTCCTTGAGGCGCTAGGGTTGTCCTAGGATGATCTGTCACAATTCTGTCACCTTCGGGCACAGCAACCTTGTTTACCTGACGAAACTTTGCAATGTCATCCACATGAATACTATGATACATAGGATTTACATCAGGGGTTGGGGTTGAAACTTGTTGCACGACTGGATCTGAATGTGCATGAGGCAACTGTTGATGAGGCGACCAACCCTCAGAGAATGGGGCATGTTCCTGTGTGGGAAGGACCTGGTTCCAGCCATAACCTGCAACCCCTGCAGGGACCTGAGGAGCCTGATATGCATTATAACCATGATCAGCAGGAACAGCAACTAGCCGCTGGGATTGCATTGATGTAGGAAACATACTAGGATTCATACTTAAATTGGACGATGGAGGAGCCATAGTCATATGTGTAACAGGAATAAAATGCTGAGGTGCAACAGTAGTCACATTGTCATGAAACTGGGGTTGAACTAGAACTGGTCTTGGAGTTGTAACAACCTTAGTTGGATTTGTATACATCAACTGAGAAGGAGGCTTTTGATATTCTAAAGCATTGATAGTATCTTGGTGAAAATCCATCAAGCCTTGCAAATGTGAAGAAGGAGCAGGGAATTTAACAGCAGCTGGTTGCTGTACAGGTAGAGGCATAGTTCTTTCCAACAAAGTCTCAGGCTGTGATGACACAAATTGAGAAGAGCCAGGTTCCATAGAAACAACCAATGGAACTCCAGAAGCTTCAGGCGGATTTGCAAGGTCACTTCTAGGGGATACGACATTGGTGGATGGTGGCCCAGATACTTCTTGACCAAGAGGAGAAGTATCAACTGCATCTGCAGTGCTTAAATCAGAATTCTGAGTAGATGCAACACTAGCAAAGCTTTCTTTTCTTGTCATAACTCCTTTGCTAACCTCCATAACCCCGTTCACTGCATCCACATATTTCTTACCACTATCTTGTAAATCCCCAAATTGCATCATCCCAGAAGAATCGACCTCTGAAGCAGAAAACAGAAACACCCGAAGTTTCACCGACCCATCTGGAGATCTCTCCAACAATCTCTCATACTCATCCATCATATTCTCAAGATCATCAGGGCAGGAAACTGTAACGAGGGCATCAAGATCCTCATCTGGGAGCTGATATTTCATGACCACGGGCTGTCCACAATCATCCATCATCTTCTGAGCCAATTCAGCAAAACTAACTTCTCTCCTAACTGTGATGATTCGAGTTTGCCCTCCAACATACCTCAACATCCCATCACTAGGCCTTGGCATTACCTTACCTCCAAAACTACACAAAAATTTCACTTTCCTACCCGATACTGAATCTTCCCCAACAGCATCACTGTACTGCACAGCAGAGCCCGGACTTTGAACATGCCCGGATGGGCTAATAATACTCGGGGGACATGGAAGAGCAACTGATGTTGCAAGAACCATGGGAATTTGAGGACCAGATGAGCCTTGAGCAGGAACAGTACCCGGATTTGCTGAACTTAAACCTACATTTTTGCCATCAGATGTGCCCTGGACATAGTATAGAGGAGCTGATGGAGAACTAGTGATATCATTACGAGGCAGGTTGGCGTAAGGCCCCTCTGAGATCCGACCCGGATTCATAATGCGGGCGTCCTCAGCATTGATCCGGGGTATATTTATTGGTCTTAGATCCTTGGGTATGGAGTTCTGATCACAGGCCATATCTTTACATTACAGTCACATGAGATTCACACAAATCAATCAATCCGAATTCTAAAGCGGGAGGAATTTTTACAGAAACGAACCGAATTAGGGTTCATAATATAGGAGAATTTGCAGCATCCAAATCAAACGAAATCAACACCTCCAGATCAAAATTAAAGTGACATATATCTACAGGAAAAGGATTCAAAGGCAAATATTGAGATCAAAACTCTATGTATGGAAGAGCATTTAAAAAAAAAACGTACAATTCAGCGAATAGAAGAGGGAAAGAATAAGGAGACTAGGAGAGTGGAGCTAACCAGAGACCACAGTGGCTCGTAAAGAATAAACGAACGGAAGTTTGGAAGTGGAAGCAGTTGAGAAGTCTGATTTCGTTGATCAATTCCTTTTTCTCTTCTTCATCCGTTGACTGACCATTGAGAAATCTCTTCTTACTTTTCTGGATCAATGGCTGAATTTCTGGGTGCTGGTATTGTCTCGGGAAGGTGAAATGGAGAAGGAGATTGCAGAAATAGAGAGAAAGGCAACTCGTTTTTAGTTTTTACAGCTGTGTGAATCAAGAGAGAGGAACAGTTGTGAATGTGTTATGTGATCTTGTGCTTAGATTATGGATTCATAGGGAATGCTTCTTTACTTATTTTTTTAAAGAAGAAAAACAATATTAGTAAAAAATGGATCAATTAATTTTTGTTTGGGAGGATCAATTAATTTAATATTCCAGATAGTTAATACGAGTAAAGTAAAAGTGACAAGAGGATGGGAAAGCACATGGAATTGAGGTCTCTAGTTTATTTTTTTATTTGACAAATCTAACCATTGCATTTGTATTTAATGCTTTAACTAGTTTTACCCGTCGTACTATGTACGACTACGATTCGATATTAGGTTTACGAGTTTGGTTCAAATGAAACAAACTCTTATCCTAAAACGAATGCACTTTTCATAGTTAGTAATGCACTTTTCATATAAAAGTGCATTGAAAAATACAAAAAGTGCATTACGAAAAAGTGCACTAAAAATTTTTGAAAAGTGCACTAAAAAGTACGAAAAGTACAAATGCGAAAAAGTGCACTCTGAAGTATGAAAAGTGCACTACTAACTACAAAAAGTGCATTCGTTTTAGGATAAGAGTTCGTTTTAGGATAAAAGTTTGTTTCATTTGAACTAAACTCTTAGTTTTACATGGTACGATTACGATTCGATAGTTTATAAACATTATAAATAGGATATTAATAAGTAAATTAATTAAAATATAATATAAAATTCAATATGAGTAATTTATTGCTCGTAGAATGTATAATTTTTTAATAAAATATTTTATTATTATATATCTATAAATAAATTCGTCAAAAGATATATGCTAAAAGATTTATATTTATTTTAAAATAATTTAAATATTTTATCTTTAATTTTAAATACTTGTATAAGGAAGTTTTGAAAAGATACTAAATAGATATTTGTTTGATGTTAGAGATAAATTTAAATAGTTAAAAAAAATTAAATAGAAAGAAGTTATAATAAAAGAAATAAAAATTAATTTCATAAATATGAGGTGGGGTCAGAATCGTTCTGATGACTCAAAAAGATTCAACTTTAATATATAGTTATAGATAGATATTTGTATAAGGAAAATTTGAAAAGATATTGTTATACTGAATAGATAATTGTTTGATGCTAAATATAAATTTAAATATTTAAAGAAGAATTTAGTAGAAAAAAGTTAAAGTATTAAAAATGAAAATTAATTTTATAAATACGATGTGGGGCCAGAATCGTTCTGGTGACATGAAAAGGAACAACTTTAATATATAGTTATAGATTACATGTATAAAAAGGTAAACTTAATGAGTAGGTACTATTCTCTCCGATTTAAAATAAGTATCTTTTTAGTTCTCCACTCAAGTTTTAAGAAAAGAATTAATTAAAATTAAAATTAAAATTAAAATTAAAATTAAAATTAAAATTAATCTTAAACTCTTTTTCTTAAACTTATCAATAACCACCTTTTTGGATCAATGAATAGAATAGTTTTAGTCAATAAAAACACATTTTAATAAACATTCTCATAATTCACTTCTAATGAATTGTCTAGAAAATTTAAAATGACATATAAAGTGAATAAAAAATAAAGCATTAAAATGACACTTATTTTGGATAGAAAAGAGTGTTTTTTTTCTAAAAAAAGTGATGTTATTGTGTCAAATATTCAAATGTGTATTCTTATGTTTAATTAATTTCGCAAATTAATATTTATGCCGAGTTGTTTTATATTGGAGTAAGTAGTTTGCTTAGATTTAAAAAAATTAAGACTTATCTTTTTTTTTGGTAGAATAAGATTTATCTTTTCTTGTTTAGGGTTTTAATGTTCATAATTTTTTACCCTACAAGTTCTTGACATGAGATCAGTCTAGATATAGGACTAACAAACCGTAAATATTTTTTTTTACGCCAACACTAAAATTTCATTTTCTCACCCAAATGTACAAATTATCAATATTTTTTTATTCAAAGGGAGCTGAATTTATTTAATTAGAAGAAGTGTAATGGCCATTAAGGCTTAAATAATCAGCTTGAACCTTGACAAAAAAAATCAGCTTGAACAATGCTTAAAATAGTAAGAGGCAGGACATTATAGGTAGTTAAAGGGGTCAAGGTGCAAAGGCGCAACATACACCTCCGTAGACCTTTATAACAGCCAAATTCCCCTGAATAACCATGATGATCAATCCTTATAATACCATCATAGCCAAGTTGACGACAAACCTGATCCGCGCGTACTTCACTGTTCCTTGGTTCAACCAAAGCTACAATTGAAGGACTATGGCGGCATATCAACTCTCGAAATGAAGAAAGAATGTTCGGGCTCCCCGCCCCTGAAACGTTCCAAACAAAAATACTTAAAAGGATCATAATAGATAATGAGTTAATTAAACCCCAAGAAATTGGGAGCTGAGTAGTCATAGCGGACAAAGCATAAGCTATCACTTCACCCGAAAGACGGTGCAAAGCATCAATGATCTGTTGGGGGTACTATTACCCTGCATAGAATTAGATTGGTTTCCATTTAGATCTGTAGAAAGTTTACCACCATCCGGGACACTAATAGAGGTAGAGTCACGAGGAATGGGCCCTTCCGGCGGTTCAACACCATCAAACGTTAGGAGATTACTACTGAGAGTATTAGTGCTTCCATCTTAGGTCTGTTGGTGAGGGAAGGTAGGGTTAGGATGGTGAATAGGAAGTGATGCCTGTTGCAGGGAATAGGAGTGTTTGAATTAAGGCAAAGTTGAGGATGGCTTGTGCGTGAAGTAAATGCGGATTTGGACGCTTCTTGAGGATTTTTTGGGATGGAATTATTACTTACCATATCTGCTATTAGGTAAGATCTTTTGATCTCAGAATCTTTGGTAACTACCATATTCCTAGCGGAGATTATCCCTTTTGATTTCTTATCAACGACAAGAGCGTTTTCCTTGGGTTTCTTTTCTCTTTCCTTTTGGTATGACTAAAAGTAGATTGTGGACCCCCTATAGCTGACGTGGATGCATCGTCATGGGCCCCTATCATCGATGAACTCTATGGGAGAATCACTGTAACCTGGTGGTTCCCAATCTTTTCCAGGAATGTGGTTAAGAGCTGGACTTGCTTTATTTAATAAACGACGATGTTCTCCATATCAGCATCCGATGCACCATCATCCGAAGCAAGGGCCATATAACGGGATTCGCCCCTTAGAATTGCCTATTCGTTAGCACTCGAACTCTTCTTAGACGCCCCTTGTGAACTCCTTTCCGGACCTATTGGGGCCGAAGTTTGAGCCTGCATTTGTGGCTTCGGCTTCCTCTTTGGTTTCACAACCATATTCCATGGCCATAATTGAGCCTCAACAACTTTTTCATCCTCCGACTAGACCTCAGGATGATAACTTGCATTTAGAGCATATTAGGACTTGCATTTAGGACCTTAGTTTATATGTTTTCATGCATTAGTCTCGTTTTTCTAAACTTTTAGTTTAGTTTCCGTTATAGATGTCTACAAGCGTATATTTATGCTTTTCAGGTATTTTGGAGAATTTCGAGCTTCATTGGAACGCGTTTGGAGACATAGCGGAATCAAGACTTCAGTCTAGGAGGCATCGGGACCGGAAAAGATTGACTGAGGAGTCCAAAATAGGAAGGATCACACGTTCAAGGCCAAAGTCGTGCACCTTGGTGCACGGTCGTGCAGGCGGTGATGAAGAATGTCGGATCGTGCACTCTTAGCTCGAGCCAGTTGAGGATCGTGCGTCACACACGCACGATCGTGCGGTTCAAGCCAGTGAAAGGCAACACCCGTGCGTTTTCAAACGCACGGTCGTGCGTCTCCTAGGCCAAGATCGTGCGCTTTGGGAGATCGTGTGTGGCCTTGTACGGTCGTGCGTTGAGGCGCACGGCGCACGCCTTGGGTCGTGCGCTCCATGTTTGATGTGTTTTTATGCCGCCTTTCTTATTTTATCCTTAGTATAAATACTTTACTTTGTCTTCTAGATTAGGGTTCGAACTTTTAACCTAGTTTTAATCCTTGAGAGACAAGTTTAGAGAGATTGTGGAGAATTTGAAGACTTTGTTTTGATCTTGCGTTTGGATTTGCTGGATATTAATCAAGTTTGCTTGTTTCTTCAATCCGGCATGTTTAATCTTGTTATGGAATTGATTTCTTCTATTCCCATGTCTAGCTAAACCCCAAATTCTAAGATTGGGGTGAACCCAATGATGTCTAGGTAGACTTATTTATTAAATTGCACAATCTGTTGTTTGAAGCTTTGTTTGATTCAATCCTAGATGCTTTATGCCCTAGTAATTTATATGAATGGGAACTTGCCAAAGTTTGAGACTGAAAGGTGAAAACTTTGTTAAGTAGTCAGACAGGAAATTGAGACTGAAAGGTACGTTTTCTTGTTGGAACCCTAGGATTTGAACCTGAGTTTTCTTTATTATGAAAGTATTTTGAATTCTCTTGTGGAATAACAATTGTCATAGAAATCTTAAGGTTGGTTTGAGTTAGCAAGTCGCGAAAGCAGCAGATGTTGATTCAATTTAATTTTAAATTCTAAGTGCTTAAAGGTCTAGATTATAATTTGCAAGTCACGAAAGTGGATGTTTAATTGAGTCTAGATACATCTGTTAACATTTGAAAGAATTTAGCGGATACATTAGACAATTGCCTTCAAACAAAGTCATAATTAAGATTGTGCAATCATCCTTTATAGTCTACCGAAGCATTGCTGTGGGGTTCCTTGATCTTAGAAGCTTTCCTCTCATTGATTTGCCCATAATTACTTGTTTGTTTGTTTTAATTAGTTTCATAGCAAAAATCCCAATTCAAACTTTTCTTATTTTACGGCTTAGTCTACTGATTTGATTACAATTAATACTACATAGTCAAGAGTTCGACACCTTGGTATTACAACCGATCCCGTACACTTGCGGGGTAGGATTTGGCCTATCACAGGATTAGCATAAACTTGCATCTCATGGAGATGCTTTGCCTTATTCTCTGCACTCTCTAGGTTTATAAGAGGACAAGTTGCCACATTATGGCCCACTTTTTCACATTCATAACAATGCATTCAAATCCCCTCATATTGAATTTTTCATGTTCTGCCTCGACATTGGAATTTGGATAGCAGAGTCTTTTCCAAGTCAATTTCCACACCTAATCTAACAAATTATCCTAGGTAAGCCTTTAGCATAGTCCCATCAATTCTCACTATCCGACCTACTTCCTGGCCCACCTTTTAGAGAAATTCCTCCCAAAAATATTCCATATTGGGCCCTGGTATACGAATCCAAGCAGTAAGGACTTTTGCGAAATTTTCATACGAGTTAAAATTTGGAGTCCATTGACGAATCATTAGATATTTATCGTCGATCTCTATGTTCCCTGTGTGAGCACATAGTTATAGTCATCGTCGTTTGAAAACTTGACCGCATAATATGCATTTCCGATGTCCACCAGTGTGAATTCTCATTTTTGCTCGAGCTTCTTGCTTATTAGCTTATAACCAGGCCCTTGTCAAACATATGAATCATCAATGATCTTGCTCAAAGGCGAAACATTGCTCTTTTTTCATCGACCGTTAGCGTAAAAGTTGGACAAGCCGGATCATCATGCTCCGAAGGTTCATCATCATTTGTGTCGTATAAATCCGGCCTTTCCTTCCACACATCATTTGGTGTCGAAGGAGATTGTGATTGTTGGGCTCCCTTCATAATCATGTCCTTGTATGATGCATGCAACGACACATTTGTCCAAGGCACTACTGGGACATTAAGGTTTACCTCCTGATGCGAGGGAGATGAACCATTTGTTGCTGGCATGACCATTTCCCCAGAAATAGGCGCAACGGCTGGAGCATTAGGAGAGGAATCGACTTCCATGGCCGAATTCTCATTGACATTCGGCCTTGGAGGAGGAATCCCTAGGTTGTCACCCGGAGATGACACCATTCCGGCGGGCGGTAAACTTGAATTTGAAAATTAGGGTTTGTCTTAAAAGAGAGCGTTTTTTCAAATTAACTCCTTTATTTTCAAATAATCAAATATTTATTTTGCACCAAAAATAAATAAAACACACTTATGTAGAGGTTGATTATGATGGACATATGGGCTTAAAGCACCTCTAATAGGAGACTCTCACCTTGAATCGCTCATGAACAACAAAAAGAAATATAATATAAATTACAAAATTGTGAGAGACATTTTATATAGGCTTTTTTCCCTATATAGACTAATTAACTTCTTAGTCTTTTGTACTTCAATTTACTATGCATGTAAATTAAGGATAATTTGATACAAAAGAAAAGTTTCTTATATGTGTGACAAAGTCTAAAAAGACAAATTTTATGAAACAAAGGGAGTATTAAAGACTAGATCTAAAGACGAATTTCATTCCAATATGTCAAACGAGATGCGATCAAAGCAGCTAGCTCATTGGCTTGCTAAAGCAACCTACACTCTTATTGAAGGATGCTTACAAACACTGTTTTAAAAACCCATCTAGGTCATGTCCGAACGCTGGACAATCTTAATATATTTAACTTTTCAACCCGCCTAGACAAGTAAGCATCCATCTAGTTCACCTAAGGAGCCGTCTCTAAGAGGTCCCTTTTTGCCCAAAAACTACCTCACGTTATTAAGTATTTATTAATCTAATAATCTAAATAAACGGACTTTATTCATTCTATTTACCTTGCGTAAAAGTCTTAACTTTGACAAATAAAAATACATACATTGACCATCAAAAACAATTTAGTACACTGTAATGCCATTAGATAATTTAGAAATAATAATACACCACAATGTATTAGTTTATGAGAAAATATCATATGATAATGAACGCTCATGTGAGAAATAAGAATAAATCTGGGTCGTTTCCTTCAAAAAAAACCAATGTCCCAGATTATACTTTCATTAAAAGGGGGGCCATGCGTATTTTTTTCCGCATTATTCGCATATTTTTCAGAAAAAATCCGTTTTGGGGGGACGCGAACAGATTCTACATCAAAACTACCCGATTGTGCATCCCACTCAATTGTTCATCAAAACTAGTTATTTGTGCATCAAGTTTTAACTGCACGTTGTTCAAAATTTTTTATTTTATTTTTAATCTCATTTATATGTATTAATACAATAGTTAGCTAGTTATAAGATATGTTGCACTTTGATGTTGTTTTGATGCACAAACGATTGGTTTTAATGCACGTGTATAAGTAAGACAAACTTTTATGCATCTTTTTCACCTTGTTGTGCAATAAAATTAATAATTTGTGCATTGATTTTTATGCACATTATGCATCAATTTTAAACCTCTTCATTTTTTGATGTATATTTTGCCAATTTTGATGCACATTCGGCCGATTTTGACACGTAAAGTGTGTTTTGGTGCACAAATATATATCCACTCACATAGATAAACATTTGACTTGTTTTGATGCACACTCATACAAAATACATTTTTTAGGTATTTTGATGGACATACGACTTCTTTTAATGCAAAAAGAGTTAGTTTTGGTGAACATAGGACTAATTTTGATGAATAAACATATATTTATGAAAACCTAATGTTGATGTACATTTGGCTAGTTTTGATCCTCAAACGAACAATATTGGTGCACAAACAAACAATTTTGATGCACAAAAACACTTTTTTGATGTACAAATCGTTCACCTCATGTATCATTTTTTTGGAAAAATACGCGAATAATTTGCCAAAAATATATTCATCCATATCGATTTTTCTCCCCTTTTAAGTGAAACGATCAACACCATGATTTTTCTTCATCCAACGACTCTTGTTTTTTCTTATTTCTTATCTAAGTGCTCTTTCTCACTAGATTCAAATCTTTAGTTTGTAGGACAGTCTAAATAGCATAGCCAATTATAATTGTTAAGAAAAGCTATTCATGGAACTTTTATATATAACATTTATTTTTATGAGTTTAGTTCAAATGAAACGAACCCTTATCCTGAAACGAATTCTTATCTTGAAACGAATGCACTTTTTCTATTTTGTAGTGCACTTTTTCGGATTGCACTTTTTGTATTTTGCGATGCACTTTTATATAAAAAATGCACTAAGAACTAGGAAAAGTTCATTCTATAAAAGTGCACTAAGAAGTAGGAAAAGTGCATTCGTTTCACGTTTTAGGATAACAGTTTGTTTCATTTGAACCAAACTCTTATCTATAACTATATATTAAAGCTATACCTTTTCGATTCACCAGAACGATTCTGACCCCACATCATATTTACAAAATTAATTTTTATTTCTAATATTGTAACTTTTTCCTATTAAATTCTTCTTTAACTTTTTAAATCTATCTTTAACATAAAACAAATATCTATTTAGTATAACAATATCTTTTGAAAACTTCCTTATATAAGTATTTAAAATTAAAGATAAAATATTTTAAAATAAATATCAATCGTTTAGCATATATCTTTTGATGAATTTATTTATAGATATATAGTGATTTTTTTTATATATAAATATTTATAATTTTTAAAATTAATAAAAATAGATAATAAAATATTTAATAGATATATTGAATTTTTTATAATATCTAAATTTACGTACATGAAAAGTAATAAAAATATGAAGAATATAATATTTGATTAAAAAAATATACATTCTATGAGCAACAAATTACTTATATTAAAGTTTATATTATATTTTTATTTATTTTTTAATATCCTATTCATAATTTTTATAAAATATCGAATCATAGTCGTACATGTAACTAGTTTTCATAAAATTATAACCGTCAAGCTTTCATCGCAATTAAGAAATATTAGAGAAAATAAATTAAAATAAAAATATTAAAAATCTCCATGGTTAGATTTTTATTGAATAGACAAGATCTTTCAAACTCTAGGTAAAGTAATTCTACTTAAGCAAAATCCAATAATAACTATCTAATCCAAAGCCATGGTAAAGTGGCTAGTAACCTTGAATTGATCTTTATACTTTTGTAAGAACTGTTTTGCTTAGCTAAATAGTACTAAGATCGGTCTTTTAGGCCTCATTCGCATTTTTTTATAAAAAATCTCTTCACTTTTTTTTCAATGAATATCCTATGTAGTTTATGTTTTTGGCTGAGTTTATATTGATTCTCTCTAAAAATACAAAGGAAGGATTACTTATTGAGTATTTCGAATATGATAGTAATAATTTTGTTACGAAAAAGTAGTATAATAATACGTGTAGCATAGAGATTGGACCTGGTGGACCCACGCGTATAGGATATTCTCGGGTAGCTTTTTAAATTTGCATGTTCAATATCGTTAATCACAACAGAAAAAAGATATTTAAAAGATATTTTACTCCCTAATTTCATAACTAACAGTGCGAAAGCGACTACACTCTTTTTCGTAGTATTAACTGTTACTCGTTTAGTGGTGTCCCTACCACCACTTCTTTCCTTATACAAATAATCAAAATATAAAATGCCATTTTTTCTAGATAAGGTAAAGCTTAGGCTAGGAAGTAGAAACTCAAAAGGGTTGATTCCTACTTCATCAATGAAATCGTATTAGGGAATGGCTAAGAGATGTATTAAATCAGTCACCTCATTCAAAGTACCTGACACATGTGTAATTTTAACATCAATAAACGAAAGGGTGTTGATCAATGAATGATCATAGTATTAGTGATTAGTAATCCCACTTTCCATAGACAACAATCACAGTTAAGTTAATTATCACCTTCCATTTGTATTTTTAGAAATGTTCAAATTCTTTGTAGCTATGAGCCCCAATTCCCAAACAACACATAATGAAGGCCTCTACATATATAATTCATCTAATTCTACATCTAGTTGCCTAAATAAAACCCAAAGTAGATTGATCATTATTTAACTTAGACCCATCTGAATTTAATCTTACAATGTCAAAATCCGTGGGCCACCATGTGAAACTTCATGGCCATGTGCATACGTAAGCCTAGTACACAAGCCCAATGAGGTTCCATCATGAAACCAATTGGCAATAGGAGGAGTAACCCAAGGGTATTTATATTGGCTTATTTCACTTTATATTCCCGATGTGGGACGAGCATTCCAATACTCCCCCGCAAGTGCAACTGCGGGAAATAGCCTTCCTAGTTGACACTTGGACAAGACAACGGGTGGTAGTGTTAAGAGGGTTTCTTGACAACAAATAAATTTATAATCAAGACCCCGCTGAGTACAGGGGAGTTAGGTTCGTCCACGGGAGATAGTCAGTATCAAGTTTTGTTACTTCTCACGCAAGCAATCAATTAAAGGTAGGGTTTTTATCAAGGAAGAAGAATTCTAAGGTAAAGGTATCCCCACAACAATAATTATGCATGCCAAACGCTAATGGAACACATAGATCATGCTTTTATCACATAAAGGTGCTAACTTTCGTTAACTAAAGCAAGTAAATCAATCAACTTTCGTTCAATCAACAAACTTACTATCTATCTCTTCTACTTCAACTAGGATAAATCCGCTTCACTTCAAAACCCTAATTTGACTATTCTGATTCAAGGTTTCTGCTTTCGCTTCAACTATGAATGAGAAATTCCCTTCAACTTTCGTCTCAAGGATTAAGAACAAGAGAATATATTCATGCAATAAAAACAATCAAGACATGATCATAAACAAGCATGCACAACCATTGTTGGGTTCAACCCCAACCTTAGAGAGAGAGAGAGACTACTCACAATTCATAATAATTGAAAACATCCAAATTAAATTAAAAAGAAAGCTTACAACCGAATCCAAACGATAGTTCTTCTCTACAAAAACTCGCCTCTTCCCCCTCTCTCTTCTCTCCTCCCCTTACTTGCCCTCCAAGGCAATTGATTGTGTCCCGAATAACAAAGGGTAGACAAGAGTATTTATAGAGAAACTATTCTATCTTAAATCTATCTCTAAGGAAATAAATCTATCTTAAATCTAACTATAAGGAAATAATATCTTCTAATAAGATATACCCCTTCTATCTATCTAATAACATAATAAAAACTTACTAAACTAAAGTTTAAAAGATAAAAGATAGAAGCCTTTAATTAAACACCGACTCGGATCTCGTTGCTCCTCACGGCGCCTCGTTAACGACCCTGACAGGGTCGAAAACAGCATTGAATAAAACTTGCGTAGAAGATTCGTTACAAATCCGTTTGACTCGATTCTTTTTCCTATGTTCTTGTAACGAATTTCTCTATCTCTTTCCAAGCTCAAACTTGATCTTAAATAACTTTACTTGAGCGCTTAATCTTCATCTTCTCTTCATGCTTGAGTGCTATCTTCAAGTGTTTTCCTCCTTTCTTCAAAATTGCTCCAAATAACTTCTAAAAACCTTCAAAACACCAAAAAAGCTTATGTAGACTCCATATCTTAAGAAAATATGAAAACCTACGCAAACGACTCAAAACAAAACACAAAACTAAAGAAAAAGACTCAAAAGACACAAAAACACACCCTAAAAACATGACTAAAAAGGCGAACATCAAAATACCCCATACTTAGACTTGCTTGTCCTCAAGCAATCAACAAGACAAGAACCACAACCATCAACACATATATCAAGTCAATGCCCTTATCAAAAAGCAACATCATAAGCAAAAGTAGAAATAAATAGACAAGTGAATCTAACATCATCACACATATATGAGCAACCTCAAGCAAAAGCAACCAAATACAACCTCACAAGGAATATGTGTTTCACTCAACTCTCAAGTGTTTGGGCTTATAATAATAACTCTCAACTCAATCCAGTATACAAAAAGCAACATAGCCATTGTTACTTATATCACCAAACTCTCCACCCGAGATGTCAAAACAAGCAAAAATCATCAAGAGAACTTAGGCTCAATGAAAAACTTCATAGAAGCTTCCATTCGGCCGGGTTGTAATGGGGCTTGGTAAAGACAATAAGGCGTGGAAAATATTTGGCAATGTGGTGCTAATAATATCCGGGAAACAAGGACTCCTAAAAACTTACACTTTACCAAAACTCTCATAAAAATAATATACCAAACTCACTCAACATTATGCACACTCACTTATTCAACCCCTTTAAATATCCCAACTAATCTTGCTTACAAACACTTAGGAGATTTGGCTCATGCACATTTTCACTTTTCAACTCTTCACTTTGGATTTCTCAAGTCTTTTCTTTTCTTTTCTCTTTTTTTTTTCTTTTCGCGGGGGCTCGGTACCGAACCCTTTTAGGATCAGTAACGACTCTGAATTATTTTTCTTTAGTTTTCCCCTTTACTTTCCACTTCATCTCTTTTGTAAGTGCATTCAGGGAACCAAACTCCTTTTACATAACAAACTGCAAGATACTATCACTTTACCCAACCCAAATTACCCCACACTTGAACCAAAACATCTCACTCAACAAACCATCACCATAACCAACACTAAGTCCTAATCCCCGGATAGGGTCAAGCTTATATCGGCTAGGGAATTATTTCGTGGAGCTAAAAATAAAAGGCTTTAAGGCTCAACTTGGCTTCAAAAAGAGGATAATGATAAGGGTAAATAAGGATTAATAGGGTTTATGAAAAATAAGTTCTCCATCATATGATTTCACATGCAATGAACTAATATCTCATATAGATCTCAAGAAATAGATAACCATATCAATGACAAGAGATAATATGCATAAGGAGAGTAAATCACACAAAAAAAGAAGAGGGATTCTTGATGTTCTTCCTATAAGACCAAAATAACTCACAGGGTAGCAATTTTTGTTGGATTTCAGTCACTTCTACCAAAGATCATATGTGCTCAATTTCATCACAAGCTAAATATCCACATAAAAACAATTTTCAACATGATTCAGGCAAAGCTATCCAAACATGCTATGGAATTACATGATAGAGCAAGTTAAAGAATATCATAGGACATTGATAGCATGCATTTAGGTGTTAGTTTTAGTGCATATTTATGTTTAAATCTTAGGTAGTTGAATGCATTTTGCTTAGTTTTTGTAGTTTTTGCATTTCGGTGTCTACTCTTGCACTTTTGTGTTTTTAGGTCGTTTTGAGGAGCAAGGATTGGTTAAGTTGAAGGATTCAAGATTGGAGATATTCAAGTGTCTTTTCCAAGGATATTCAAGCCATTTCTGATGATCATTAAGGCCCAAGAGGTTGTGGAAAAGAACGCTTAGAACCGGGCAATCCATTGAAGTTGTTGTTTCGACACCACTTTCTTGTGACGCTTCGTTCGGGAGCTACGGTGGTCGGATGAAGCTGAATTTGGTATCATTGGAAAGCTAACTAGAAGAGCTACAATTCATATTTTTACTCCGAGTTCAAATTCCAATTTTAAGTGGGTCAAACCAGCATCCGAAAGTACCGTCAGAATGCTGTCAAAGACAGGCCGCGATCGCGGCTAGGAAGGGGCAACGATCGCGGCCTAGCTGGATCGGACGTGCGATTGGATTTCTCCGCTTAGTTTAATATTTTATATCTTTTTAATTTCGACTTGTTCGAGACTATTTTAGGTTTACTTTTTAGACTTTATTGGTGTTCTCTCTTAGACCTAATTTCAGACTTTAGTTTTTCTCTCTTATGGAGAACTAAACTCCCTATATTCTATTCAAGTTGAAGCTTTTCAGACTCAAGTTGTTGTGAGATTTGTCTATTCAGGTTTATTTCTACAGGTTATTTCAATTCTCTTGTGCGTAATTTATATTGATTTTGTTGATTTCTGCTTGTCTGGCCAACTTGTTGGAATTGATATTATCTATTGCTAGATCTAGGTTTTCTCGTAGCAAAGCCTGATCTTTGTAGCAACTTAATTGATTTAGGACTTGTTGGACTAAAACAATTGAGAAGAGATTTGAATGCATGTTAATTGTTTGACTCGTTGGAATTCAATTGCATGTATCCTGTTTATCCTTGTTCTTAGTGCTAATATCCCTATTATTTATGATCGTTTCATGAGTAGTTTGGATATTAAGTTTGCATGTCTCGTTGCCATGTTATAATTCTGATCAGGATAGGAATAACTGAAAGGAATAACTTGTTTGAATCTATGATCAATTACTTGAGGAAGAAAAGTGGATACTTGAATAGGATTGCATTCCTTTAACTTGATAAAAATCCAATCTTTGCCTTGTTTGATTACTTGCTTTGTTTGTTTCAATTCTTAGTTTCTAGTTTTAATTCCAAAATCCCCCCTTTGTTACCTCTTTGAGTTGATAATAATAAAACCTAGGATACAAGTGTCTCTTGGGTTCGACCCCGACTTACTGACTATACTAGTTTAGTAACTAGGGAATTATTTTTGATTTGACATCAACGACTTTAAGCCAGTCAAATTTTGGCGCCGTTGCCGGGGACACTTTGTTTAATTCTAAGTTTTTATTGTTATCAACTTTTGTGTGGACCTATCTTACGGTCCACACCTGTGCTACTAATCAATGGCTATGTTTCAATGTAGACAACTACAGGATGAACATTTTCATGTGTACTTCTCTAGAGTGCAACAATATTTTCATACACTTGGTGCTTGGGGCTATCACCCTTGTGAGAGGGATTTATGTTAGTTCATCTTAGATGGGATGAATTCTGAGACTCTACAATTGGCTGAGTACATGAGCAATTATAGGCTATGGAGTATGGTACCAGAAGAGTGTTGGGATTTCTTTTGCTACATGAGCTATCAATGTGAGCAGGTTGAACAACATCCGCCTATGCTTCATCTAGTTGAGAACTCCTCTTTCAATGTTGAGGAAATGTTTACAAGGCTTGCTAACATAGTAGACCAGTTGGGACAAAACACTCAGACTAGTTTCAAGAACATGGAGACTCAGATTAGTCAAATGGTCATTATTGTGAATAGATTGGAAGCAAGAGACTCTGAGAATTTGCCTTCACAACCCATAGAGCCGATGGAGAATGTGTGTGCCATTACATTGAGGAGCGAGAAGGAGGAGATCAAAGATGATATGAATTCTGGTGAAGAACCGCAACCGCTGTTATACATCGGTGATCCTGGATCTACCCTAGAAGCTGATGATGATTATATGCATTCCGATTTTCCTCCTCTTGACTCTCAAAAGTCAATTATCCTATATCCTGAGGCACTCAAGGACACTATGAAGCCTATAGAACCAAGTGAGCCTAAGATTGATGCAAGAGATTACAGGGGGTTCATCTTTGGTAAAAGTGGTAATGTTGATGAGTTCTTTGATCCATACTGTAAGTATTTTCTGACATCACCACTTGTGTTGAATTTGTTTGATCATATGCCATCTCATGAAAATTGGTCTCATAGGTTTGATAAGTTGAAGCGGTTTTTAAATAGGTTATTATTCAATTTCAATTTATCCTTGTGCTACTTATGTTTTTGTGAGATGTGTTCACAGGCTTTTGACAGGTTATTAAGGGCATTGACAATGTCTAATCTTGTGAATTCATTGCTCTCCATCTATCTTGTGTCCTCTCCACCAAACTGTTGCCACTTTGAACATCTTCCATATTCAAAAGAATAGATGACTTTGTGAGTGTTCTCTCTTCCTTTCTCTTTTATTTTATACATTGGGGACAATGTATTATTTAAGCATGGGGGAGGGGAACATTTACATGTTAGTATAGTTTTGCATTGCACATAGTTTAAATTCTTGAAAAGCATGTTTAAATTTTTTGCCTTCATAATTGCATAAAAAAATCAGAAAAATTTAAAAAAAATACAAAAAAATCATGCATTTTAGGTTTGTCATATTTCCCCAAGCAAAGGAACCACTTGTCCTCTAATATTTTTGATGATGATTTTTGCCCCTTAACTTGCTTGGATTGCTTGAAACTTGATAATGTTTATTTCTTTAAGAGCATGTTTGATAATTTGATTGAGCATGTATATCCTTAAGATCTAAGTTACACAGAAGCTCTAGGCAAATTTTACCTTGTGAGATTATTATTTTTGGCCTTTCTAGGACTATGCATCTATGAGTCCTCTTTTTCATTGTGTGTGCTCACTTTGATTGCTTCCTCTAGAACTTGCATTTAAATATCTTTTTCGAGGCTGCATTCATGACTTTTGCATATGACATTAAAATGATTGAGGCAATGTTTCTTATAAGCTTATTATTTCCTTTCCTACCTTACAAGATCCATGTTCTTGACACCCCATTTCTTTTAAGCTTTAAGCCTATTTTTGATAGCTCCACAAAATTTTCCTAGCCTAATAAGCTTGACCCAGGATCCGGGATTTAGGACTTTAGGTTGTGTTTTTGTTTTGTGTGAGTTATGTATAAGTATGGGGGAGTTGGAAGAAAAGGAGGAAAAGAGGAAATAAAACTCTTGCGTGTAAGTGAAAAAAATGAAGATGAAAAGAAAAAGTCAAGTACAATTGTTACTAGTCTTCATAAAGCAAAGAAAGAGTTGAAGAAGATGCAAGAAAAAAAAAGTGAAGAAAGAAACAATGTGTTTAATTGTGGTTTGGAGTTGAGAAAGAAGATTTTGGGAGAAGTAAGAAAAGAAAGTGTTGAAGTTTGGGTTTAGGATTAGTTCTTTATCCCGGATTTAGCACCACATGCCAAATATTATCCCTTCCAAGTTTCTCTTTACCTTGGCCCCATTACAAGCCTTAAAAAGGCCTCATGATTTTTGTTGTATGCATAGTCTCTAGCGGTGGAGAATTAGAACACTGATGCAAGCCTATGGTAGCTAGGCTTTCAATGTTGAGTTTTGAGCGAAACACATATATACTTTCAAACACATGAGTGAGAGTGAAAACACATATTCTTGTTCCTAGTGAGGTTTAGAATGGATGTGTTTACTTGATCTTGTTGGATGCCAAAATACATGCTATGATGTAAATTGTTGAATCATGTCTCTTTTTATTCTTGCTTAAGCATTTATCAAAGTGGATGCATGAATTGCTTGTTTGTGGGGTGTTAAATCTATTTCTTGCTTGAGGACAAACAAGGTTTAAGCATGGGGGAATTTGATAGCATGCATTTAGGTGTTAGTTTTAGTGCATATTTATGTTTAAATCTTAGGTAGTTGAATGCATTTTGCTTAGTTTTTGTAGTTTTTGCATTTCGGTGTCTACTCTTGCACTTTTGTGTTTTTAGGTCGTTTTGAGGAGCAAGGATTGGTTAAGTTGAAGGATTCAAGATTGGAGATATTCAAGTGTCTTTTCCAAGGATATTCAAGCCATTTCTGATGATCATTAAGGCCCAAGAGGTTGTGGAAAAGAACGCTTAGAACCGGGCAATCCATTGAAGTTGTTGTTTCGACACCACTTTCTTGTGACGCTTCGTTCGGGAGCTACGGTGGTCGGATGAAGCTGAATTTGGTATCATTGGAAAGCTAACTAGAAGAGCTACAATTCATATTTTTACTCCGAGTTCAAATTCCAATTTTAAGTGGGTCAAACCAGCATCCGAAAGTACCGTCAGAATGCTGTCAAAGACAGGCCGCGATCGCGGCTAGGAAGGGGCAACGATCGCGGCCTAGCTGGATCGGACGTGCGATTGGATTTCTCCGCTTAGTTTAATATTTTATATCTTTTTAATTTCGACTTGTTCGAGACTATTTTAGGTTTACTTTTTAGACTTTATTGGTGTTCTCTCTTAGACCTAATTTCAGACTTTAGTTTTTCTCTCTTATGGAGAACTAAACTCCCTATATTCTATTCAAGTTGAAGCTTTTCAGACTCAAGTTGTTGTGAGATTTGTCTATTCAGGTTTATTTCTACAGGTTATTTCAATTCTCTTGTGCGTAATTTATATTGATTTTGTTGATTTCTGCTTGTCTGGCCAACTTGTTGGAATTGATATTATCTATTGCTAGATCTAGGTTTTCTCGTAGCAAAGCCTGATCTTTGTAGCAACTTAATTGATTTAGGACTTGTTGGACTAAAACAATTGAGAAGAGATTTGAATGCATGTTAATTGTTTGACTCGTTGGAATTCAATTGCATGTATCCTGTTTATCCTTGTTCTTAGTGCTAATATCCCTATTATTTATGATCGTTTCATGAGTAGTTTGGATATTAAGTTTGCATGTCTCGTTGCCATGTTATAATTCTGATCAGGATAGGAATAACTGAAAGGAATAACTTGTTTGAATCTATGATCAATTACTTGAGGAAGAAAAGTGGATACTTGAATAGGATTGCATTCCTTTAACTTGATAAAAATCCAATCTTTGCCTTGTTTGATTACTTGCTTTGTTTGTTTCAATTCTTAGTTTCTAGTTTTAATTCCAAAATCCCCCCTTTGTTACCTCTTTGAGTTGATAATAATAAAACTTAGGATACAAGTGTCTCTTGGGTTCGACCCCGACTTACTGACTATACTAGTTTAGTAACTAGGGAATTATTTTTGATTTGGCATCAACGACTTTAAGCCAGTCAGATATCTAAGTGGAATATCATCAATCCTAAAAAAAACAAAAAACTGACACAAAACTGAGTTTGCTTTTCCGTACCCCATACTTAAACCAAATAGTGTCCCCAAGAAAAATAAAGAGGATAAGGAAAAGGGAACTCACAAAATAAAGCTGAAGCTACTTGAAACCATTGATCACTTGAGGAGCATTGCGGAAATTTTATTCGGTTTGGTAGAGGAGGTCGGTATCGACCTTGTGGGGGTCGTTACCGAGCCTGCGTGCTTGTACACCGAATCTTCTTGATTTTCTTCTTCTTAGCACTTCTTCTTTTTTTGTACCTGAATCACTTTAGGAAAACATCTATCCTACTATACTAATCTAACCTAAAAAAAAGTCAAAAGAAAGCTAGCAAAAAGAACTAAGAAAGCAAAAACTAAAAAGCAAAAACAAAAAGCGGGTTGCCTCCCGTAAGCGCTACTTTTAACGTCGTTAGCCCGACGAACTTACCTTAGCTTACCTAGGGCGGCTGCCATCCAGTATCGAAGGGATCATAAGAAACCCCATACTTGGCCTGAAAAACTTCATAGCTTCTTTCCAAAATATTCGGCCCTCTATCATCAATAAGTATGCTCGGTAATCCTACAACAAGGTTAGTATAATCCGAAAACCAAGGAGGTTTTGACTCCTTCATAGGACTAACAGTAGGATGTAATATAGAACTAGGATAAGAGAAAGGATCATGACCAGAATTGATTGGATAAGAACAAGAAAACTTACCAGGGTCATTCGCGAAGTGGCTCGTTACCGAGGTGTAGGGGGTCGTTAACGACCCTGCTGGATCTGGAAGTGGCTCGATATCGTGTTTGGATCCACCTCCCACCTCGATTTCCTTCAGATAAGGATTGTTACCAACCCATGGGGGATCGGTAGGCTCCTTGATAGGCGTGTCTCTATCGATTTTGCTTGTTTTTGTACTCAGAGAGGGGTCGGTACCGAGCCATGGTGGGTCGGTAGGCTCCTCAGTACTACAACTAGCCACTTCACTTATGGGCGAATTGAAATGGAATTCAACCTTCTCTTCTCCAATATCAAATGTGAGAAGTCCTTTTCTGACAGCTACTCGCGCCCCTGCGGTGGCTAAAAATGGTCTGCCTAGAATGATTGGCACCGCAGGGTCTTCAGGCATATCTAGCACAATGAAGTCGTTTGGAACAAAGAATTTTCCAACTCGGACAGGAACATCATCAACGACTCCAGTTGCTTTTACAGAAGATCCATCCGCCATGTAGAGTTTCATCTTAACAGGCTCTAGTGGTCCCATGTTAGCTTTTAACCAGATGGAAAGAGGAAGCAAACTAGCACTGGCTCCCAAATCACATAAAGCTTTAAATTTGTGGTTGCCTATGCCTATCGTGATGGCAAATCTCCCTGGGTCTCCAAGCTTTTCTGGTAGAGCTATTGATCTGACTTCATCCTGCAGCTCTGTAATGGACCTTTTCCTGCTAAGAATATCCTTCAAAAATTTTGTGTAAGCCGGCATTTCGCTTAGGGCGTCAGCGAATGGGATGGAAATATTAATGCCCTGAAGAATCTTCACGACACGCTTGAACCTACTCTCAGTAGAGTCCATAGATTTCTTAGTTGGAAATGGAAGAGATTTCACCATTCTCGGAACCAAGTTGGGCTCGAGAGGTGAGAGTACCGGGTCGACACTGGGGTCGTTTGGTGTCCTCGGCGGGTCGTTACCGACCCTGATGGGGTCGTTAACTACCCTGGAATAAAGAGGAAGGCTCGGATTAGTAGACTTACCTGGGTTAGGGTCGTTAGATACCCTCGGAGCCTCGTCACCCTGTTGTGCGGGCTCGGTATTTGCCCTCGCTGGCTCGTTACCGAGCTGGGTTGTGACGTCCTCTTCCTTGTCTTCAGCTTGAACTCTCTCCGGTAATATCTTCCTGCTTCTAAGGTGTACTACTGCTATTTGGCCTCTAGGGTTCTCCTCGGGGCGACCCGGGAGTTGCCCTTGTGGTCTTGGAATCCGTGCAGCTAGGTCCCCTAGTTGGGAATCAACAATCCTCTTCCAAATATCGAAACCTCCCCATCTTTTATCTTGTCGGTTCAGTTTGGCTTGAACTTCATCAACTTTGTTGTTCACTCCGTTAATGCTTTCCTTTATTTCCTGAACCCATGATGGCGTCTCCTGATGGTCCGGAGGTTGGTAAGGAGGAACCCTTTGTTCTTGTTGAGGAGGTTGGCTCCATTGGTCTTATGCATAATTGCCCCAGGTGGGCTGATTGTAATTCCTCCATGCATAAAAAGTATCACCTTGGTTCCTATATGGGCCCCACATGTAATTATCCTCTTCATATGCCTTAACAACTATGGTTTCCCTTTCTCTCTGGATCTTCTCTATCTCTAAACAGAGTTCAGCAATCTGCTTTGCTAGTTCTTCATGTGTAGCCATGACTTTGTTTGCTCGACGACCTTCAGCTGGTATACACTGTAAGCAAAAACAAAAACAAAAACAAAAAACGAAATCAAAAAGCAAAAACGGGGTCTTAGACAAGGTCGGTAACGAACCTGGGGGTCGTTAACGAGCCTGGAGTGATCCCGTAAAAACCGAAACTAAAAAGAGAGAAACAACTACCTGTCGACAGGGTCGTTACCGAGCCTGGGTAGGGTTGGTAACGACTCGACAGTGGCCTAGAAACTAAACAAAAAAAACACAGAAACTTGGTTGCCCAGCAGGGTCGGTACCGACCCTGGGGGGGTTGTTACCGACTCGGCGGAGTCCAAAAAAAACATAAAAAGAACAAAACTTGGCACTATTGAAATATCTCCGACAACGACGCCAATTTGTTAAGAGGGTTTCTTGACAACAAATAAATTTATAATCAAGACCCCGCTGAGTACAGGGGAGTCAAGTTCGTCCACGAGAGATAGTCAGTATCAAGTTTTGTTACTTCTCACGCAATCAATCAATTAAAGGTAGGGTTTTTATCAAGGAAGAAGAATTCTAAGGTAAAGGTATCCCCACAATAACAATTATGCATGCCAAACGCTAATGAAACACATAGATCATGCTTTTATCACATAAAGGTGCTAACTTTCGTTAACTAAAGCAAGTAAATCAATCAACTTTCGTTCAATCAACAAACTTACTATCTATCTCTTCTACTTCAACTAGGATAAATCCGCTTCACTTCAAAACCCTAATTTGACTATTCTGATTCAAGGTTTCTGCTTTCGCTTCAACTATGAATGAGAAATTCCCTTCAACTTTCGTCTCAAGGATTAAGAACAAGAGAATATATTCATGCAATAAAAACAATCAAGACATGATCATAAACAAGCATGCACAACCATTGTTGGGTTCAACCCCAACCTTAGAGAGAGAGAGACTACTCACAATTCATATAATTGAAAACATCCAAATTAAATTAAAAAGAAAGCTTACAACCGAATCCAAACGATAGTTCTTCTCTACAAAAACTCGCCTCTTCCCCCTCTCTCTTCTCTCCTCCCCTTACTTGCCCTCCAAGGCAATTGATTGTGTCCCGAATAACAAAGGGTAGACAAGAGTATTTATAGAGAAACTATTCTATCTTAAATCTATCTCTAAGGAAATAAATCTATCTTAAATCTAACTATAAGGAAATAATATCTTCTAATAAGATATACCCCTTCTATCTATCTAATAACATAATAAAAACTTACTAAACTAAAGTTTAAAAGATAAGAGATAGAAGCCTTTAATTAAACACCGACTCGGATCTCGTTGCTCCTCACGGCGCCTCGTTAACGACCCTGACAGGGTCGAAAACAACATTGAGTAAAACTTGCGTAGAAGATTCGTTACAAATCCGTTTGACTCGATTCTTTTTCCTATGTTCTTGTAACAAATTTCTCTATCTCTTTCGAAGCTCAAACTTGATCTTAAATAACTTTACTTGAGCGCTTAATCTTCATCTTCTCTTCATGCTTGAGTGCTATCTTCAAGTGTTTTCCTCCTTTCTTCAAAAATTGCTCCAAATAGCTTCTAAAAACCTACAAAACACCACAAAAGCTTATGTAGACTCCATATCCTAAGGAAATATGAAAACCTACACAAACGACTCAAAACAAAACACAAAACTAAAGAAAAAGACTCAAAAGACACAAAAACACACCCTAAAAACATGACTAAAAAGGCGAACATCAGGTGGGCATCTCAATCTCTTTCCAGCCAGACCAACCTTGTGTGTAAACAAACCATGCACAGGAAACGCAGGAACGGGTGGCAGGAAGACCAACACTGGGTTTGCGGCCGGTTACCTCGCTCTGATACCATGTCAAAATCCGTGGGCCACCATGTGAAACTTCATGGGCCACGTACATACGTAAGCCCAATGGGGTTCCATCCTAAAACCAATTGGAAACAGGAGGAGTAACCCAAAGGTATTTATACTGGCTTATTTCACATTATATTCCCGATGTGGGACGAACATTCCAATAAATAATCATATTAAGGTTTTTTTAGCCATTATCTCTTTTCCATTTTGTACTAGAAGTCTAGAAGACATTTTCTTTGTCATGCTAGGTTCATTAAAGTCATCAACTCAAGGTTGTTTCCAGTTTGCAATGTGTTGTTTGACAAATTGAGTAAGATATATGATTATTCCATCATTTTGATTAGGGCTGTCAATGGGTCATGTTATGGGTAGGTAGAGGACTTCCACCACCCGACCCGCAAGTTAAAACTCCCCACCAGACCCATCCGTCACTCGTGAAATGTTTTACCCGTCACCGAAACCACCCGTCACCCGCTGGTTATATGGTTGACCCATTCACCCGTATAATTGTTGTATAATCGTTGTATTTTATGTTTATAAATAATTTTTCACTCATAAACTAAAATAAATATCCATAATCCGTACATAAACAAAAACAAATCCCATAAGCAAGAGATATTAAAATGGGGTCAAAGATGAGTTACAAATGAACTTATTTATCAAAGGCCCGACATGATTTATATGGGTGATTTCAAAGGCCCTACATATTAGAAATTATGGGTTGAAACGGGTTATATGGGTGGTTTGGGTGAAACGGGTGATGGGTCGGTTGATGGATCGGGTTATTGGGTTGGTTTATTGGGTGATAAAATTTCACCCTTACCCGACCCATAACCCGTTTCGCCCGTCACCATACCTGAACTGCCCGTCACTTGCTTTGATTGGGTTTTCACCCGTTTATTTCCGGTGGGTTGAATGAGTGAGTCAGTCACCCGTAGGTAATTGATAACCCTAATTTTGATCAACAAAAATAGACCTATTCCTCTGATATCATATACTCCACCAAATGTTTGCAACTTCTATGAAAACATCCTTAGTAACTAGTTTAGAGTACCCAATTATATGATAATCCATTATTTGCATGTCTTCCATGCATAAATTCTGAAGTATTCATTTTGTGTTTGCATTCGTAATGTATTCAAAATTGTAGGGCATTTGGAAATTAAGTGTTCACGGTTTTATTAATGGTTATTGCATAAAGGGCCCATAATTTTTTTTACTTTTGGGTAAATATCAATTTTTTTGAAATAGGCTTGCCAATTTTTTTATTTATGTATCTAGGTTGGGTCGCTAGGATAGGCTGGTTGTGTGGGTCGGAGCAAAGTTGTTGTTCTTCAAAGCAACGACTCTCTTGGAAAAAATTGTCGCATGATGCATCATTAGAAAGAAATCAAATATGCAAGAACTAAGTCAACGAATCTACCTAATATACAATTGTTTTTATCCAAGCAATAATTAAAAGTTAGGACGAAATCAAATATTCAGTAAATGCATGCATTCATAGCAAGCTTTTGCAACAATAAAAACCGATAGATAGCTTAGGCATTTACCTTAAGCCTCCCTAGAAGACACAAAAATCATTGTCACTCATGTGTTTATAGGTAAGTGTTTCACTCAATCTCAAATTTGAATAGTAAACTATCATATGTTTACATTAGCATCTTAAATCTTCACCACAAAAAACCAAGTACATGTCATAAATCAAGAGGCCTTTCATCGGGTTATAATGAGGCCAAGGAGAAGAGAAGAAGGTAGGGAAATATTTTGGTCATGTGGTGCTAAATTCAGCAAATAGAAATTAACCAAATTGACAACCAATCTTAATATCTTCTTTCTAAACTAGCTCTTTCAACTTAACTCCATTCTTTTTTATCCTTTTATCTCCTCTTCTTTTTATCATACTTTCTTTGAAGCACTATTTTTTTCAACTATATCTTTCTCTTCTCTTCACTTCATTTACAAATATTTTCTCTAACTTCTTTGTCTTTTTTTCATACTTCTTTCTTTTTCAAAAGCCACGACAAAAATTTCAACACACTAAACATGTAGTTCTCATAAGCTTGGCTCACATCCACACAATAAATCAATTAAAATTCCTAATTCTTGGATGGGCAAAAGGCTAGATATCGGTTTTTCTTTTTTGGATCTTACAAAGATTAGGGCTACAAAAGGCTCACAAGGACTACGAATAGAGGAATAACATGCAAGGTAGTCATGGAATTGAATAACAGGCTAATGAAAACAATGCCTCGATCATTTTTTGTCATGCACAAGAGGTATAAATGTGGTCTTGAAAAAGGTTGTAAACACAAGTTCTAGAGTTAGCAAACAAAATGAGAAACTGATGACTTGCATTTAGATCATGTTTAGGATGCATTTTTAGATCATGTTTAGTTATGTTTTTGGCTTGCATTTTGAGTTTCTAGGTAGTTTTTTAGTTGTTTTGTTTATTTTTGTAGTTCAGTATCTATGCTTTGCTCTTTCTGCATTTCAGGTCTAAATAGAAGAAAATCGAGTCATACTAGGAGCACAAAGAAGTCAAGGATCTCGAAAGAAAGTTAAGACGAGGAATCCAAGGTCAAACAAGAAGAAGATGGGATGAACCTAGGTCATAAAGCCGGGTCCTTGCTCGAATAGTTTACCCTGTCCGGGTAAATCTAACTAAAGACTACTAGGTGTAGTAGTTGGTTGGGTTCTTGCCGGGGGTAATTCTCTTGAGAGCTACCCAAGCGGGTTCTTGCCAAGGTCACGACTCATTCCGGCGTGAGAATTCTGAAGGACTACCTGATCGGGTAGTTGGCGGGGCAGTCTAGAAACGCACCGCACGTTCTATTTTAAGACGTATGTCTTATATTTTCTTTTGGGGAACTATATAAACCATTTGTAGGATTGTTTTAATAAGTTCTAGGTTTTATTATTTCTTGGAAGACAAGTTTGAAGTTCTAGTTGGAGATTGAACATTCTCTTGGATTTGGAGTTTGAATTTGTTGGACTTTAATCTAGTTTGTTGGTTTATGCAATCTGGTATGTTCTCTTTGTCAATTTCATTTCTTCCTTCTCCAAGTCTAGCTAAATTCTCAATTCTAAGATTAGGGTGAATCCAATAATGTGTAGATAGGCAAATCTCTTAAATTACATGATCTGATGTTTGAAGCTTTGTTTGATTCAATCCTAGATGCTTATTGCCATAGTAACTTGAGTGAATTGGAACTTTTTAAAGTTTTAGATAGAAAAGTAATAACTTTGATAAGTATTTAGATAGGAAGTTGAGATTGAAGGGTACTTTTTATTTATTAGAACCCTAGGATTTGAACCTGAGTTTTCTTTATTGCAAAAGTGTCCTGATTTCTCTTGTGGAACAACAATTTTCATAGAAATCTTAAGAATAGATTGGGTTTGCAAGTCGTTAAAGAAGATGTTGAGTCAAGTTGATCTTAATACTAAGTGCTCAAAGGTCTAGATTTTCATTTACAACTCACAAAAATGGATATTTAATTGAGTCTAGATAAGTTTGCTATCATTTGTAGTGATTACATTAGACAGTTGTCTTCAAACAAAGTCAAAAATAAGATTGTGCGTTCATCCTTTAAAGTCTACTAAAACATTATTGTGGAGATCCTTGAACTTAGAAGCTTTTCCCCTATTGATTCTCTTCATTTTTTACGTACATATTCACTTATAATTAGTTTGATAGCTAAAACCATTCTTCAATATTTTCTTATTTTACGACTTAGTCTACTAATAGTTATAATCGATACTACTTAGTCCCAGAGTTCGACACCTTGGTATTACAATCGATCTCATACACTTGTGGTGTAGGATATGGCCTATTAGAAATACACATGAAAAGAGAGGACACTTTGGTCCTAAGGCCAATACAAATATCTAACCAAGGTAAAAAATGTCTAGAATTTTTGTAATCAACTTAGCCACAAAAATAGATACAATCTCAATCGTCCTGCCAAACAAATAAGTCCAAAGTCTTGCCAGTTTTTCATAATTAAGGTATCCACAACTCATGCACACTAAGGGGATAGAATTATGTGTAAAATCATTTAGAGGGCAAGAGTCTTACTTAAAGGAAAATGAACAACTATAAAATGCACGAAGACAAAAAAACAACTAAGAACAAATAAAACATGCAAAACCATCTAAGAAGAGAAACATGCCTAAATGCAACTATATATAAACATGCACAAACCAAAAAAAAGTTTTCCCATCCCCAAGCTTAAAAACTACATTGTCCCAATGTAGAAAATAAAAGAGGGAGAATAATAGCGGCTCACCTTGGTTTGCCTCCCAAGTAGCACTTGTTTAAGGTCATTAGCTTGACCTTTCATCGTCTTTTAGCACTTGGTCCAGGAGGGTCTTTGGTAACCACCTTGATTATTTAGATCGGGCTTAACTACAAGCTTTAGCCTATGTCTTTGTACTTCAAATTTCCTTGAGTTTTAATGTCATAGCTTAGTTCATCCACCTTGTAAAACTCTAGTCACTAGGTATGGCCTTGACCATTTTTTTCCCTTGCTTCTTGGAAACGTATTTGATCTCTCATGAAGCATCACCTTGTCTCCACTCTTAATTTCCACTTTTGCTTGATCCTTCATCTTTTACTTAGAATCCACGCCTTCCACTTTCGTAGTTGTATCATCAACTATGAGGCTTTTAACCTCCATTGTTTCTTAAGGGATTCGAACAACATTAGCCAGATTTTCCTTTTCAACAGGCTCAAGTTCAATCGTCTTGTCAATGACAAGGCTCAATGTTTCAAGGAAGTTATCCTTAAGATATTATATTCTATCTTCTCTTCCCCAATAGTAGTGAGTGAGACCTTATCATTCTTGACATCAATGTTATCTCCAACAGTGGCTAAAAAGGGTCTCCCAAAGGTGATATGAGTCTTGTCATTCATTACCTCCATATCAAGGATCACAAAATCTCCTAGTATATATAAAGAACTTGCCCACCTTCACTGAATAGTTCTCAATAATGCCCACATGACGAGTGACTAAATTATAAGCCATGATAAGATACATATGGAATGGAATAGGATCACCCAATTTAGATTGTTGTAGATTGACAAGGGCATGAATGTTGACACTAGAATCAAGATCACAAAGGCAATCATATTGTAGAGAACCAAAACCAAAAAGGATAACGAGCTCACTTGGATGTTTCAACTTTCTTGGCATCTTGTAATTTTGATCCATTACCAATTGTATTATCTCATAGTCTTGAATCCTCCTATTCTTGAACAAAATATCCTTCAAGAATTTTGCATATGTTGGCATTTGAGTGAGGACATCAACAAAAAAAATGTCAATGTGGACCTTCTTTACCATCTTCATGAATTTCCCAAATAGCTACTCCTACACCACCTGAACCTTTTTATGTAGGAAAGGTATTGGTGGTTTGTAGGGTAGGGGAGCAATATGTTTTGGCTCTTTATCGTAAGATGGCTTCTTTGTTGCTCTTCTACAACTCCTTTTTCACCGGTGGAAGCTCTTCATGTTCTTTTCCACTACTTAGAGTGACAACCCAACATTGTTTCTTAAGATGGACTTTATATTGTCCAAACAATTTTCCAGGTGGTCTAGGAACATTCGAGACTTGTTGAGCTAACTATTGCTAAAACATTTTCTATTGCTTCTTCATCTCTTATAGCTTAGATATCACATTTTATTGAAAAGACTGGCTAGATTTTTGCCCTGCCACAAGCTGTTCAAGAGAAAGTTCCATTGTTGATTTTTGAGGTGGTGGTTTAGGAGAAGTTGTTTGGCGTTGAGAAGTTGTTGCTTGAAAATTAGGCGATTGTCTTTGTTGTGCTTGATTATTTCTGTATGAGAAGTAGGGGTGATTCCACCAATTGGGTTTGTAAGTATTAGAGTATGGATCATTGCTTGGCCCTCTATTGTGGTTATTCTAACTTCTCCTTCTTGTGGCTCTCTTTGGTAAGCATACAAATGACATGTTGATATTGTGTGATCACCTTTCCCACAAAACTGACAATTAACCTCAGAACTTGTTGGTTTAGGATTACTTGTCTTTTTTGCTTTGGCCAAGGCAACCTCCATTGCTTCATCTTTTGAGTGAGAGATTCAACCTGACCTCTCAAATGAATGTTGGAATCTACTTCGTACATCCCATCAGCAAATTTGACATTGGAAGTGGAGCATGTGTTAGAATAGTTGTGAGAATGCAATACGACCCTTTCAATCAAATCCCATGCTTCATTTGTACACAAATTAGATAGCCCACCTCTGAATGAGGCATCAATTAGCAATCTAGTTGAACTATTAATTACATTGTAGAACATATCACGGAGCACCACCTTTACATTGCCCATGATCTGGGTATAGCACAAGAAGATCCTTGAATCTCTCCCATGCTTCAAAATAAGACTCTCCATCTTTCATCTTGAAGTTACTAATCTATTGCCTCATTTCAGAAGTCTTCTTAGGTGGGAAGTATTTGTTTAAGAAAGTTGAGGCTAACTCATCCCATAATCTAATGGAGTATTGTGAAGAGTTTTAAACCAAGTCTTGGCCTTCTCCCTCAAAGAGAATGAGAAGGCTCTCATCTCGAGTTTATCATTAAGGACATAATGGATTTTGACAGCATCCATCAGCTCAATAAAAGTACTCAGGTGTTGATGAGGATTTTTAAAAAGAAGACCTCCAAATTGATTTTATTGCACCATGTTGATTAGGGAGAGCTTCAATTCAAAGTAACGAGCTTGCACCTTAGGATAGACAACACCGGAAATAGGCCATGTTGTGCAAGCTTGATATACTCATCAAGTGTCTACGGGCGTGGCTCCTAATTGTGAACCTCGAGGTTTTGATTTGTAGCGGCCAACTGGTTCCTAGCTTTTGTCAATCGAGCATCAAGGTCAGCCACATAGGTTGCTTGTATGTATTGCAACCTCATTTTCCTCTCGAAGTCTTCGACAAAGAGTATGCTCAATTTTAGGATCTACATTGTTGAGCGGTTGAACGTTCAAGGCTCTTTGCATTAACTTAAGAACAAACCTGAAATCACAAGCAAAAAAAAAATTAAAAAGAAAGAAATACCTAGTCTACCGGTTGTGAGAAACAACTAATACTAGTTATAGTCCTTCGCAACGGCGTCAAAAACTTGATAGGCCAAATCCTACCCCACAAGTGTACGAGATCAGTTGTAGTAACAAAGTGTCAAATTCAGGGTCCAAGTAGTATCAATTACTATCTAATTAGTATACCATGCATTAAAATAAATAATAAGATGAGAAGTGATTTTAAATGAGAAAGAAGATCAAACAAACTAGTTTATGTGATGTAAAATCAATACAAAAAGTTTCTAGGGGTAAGGATCTCCACAACAATGTTTCCGAGACTTTAAAAAGAACAACAAATGATCATCATTTGACTTTGTTGAAGGTAGTTATCTAATGTAACTACTAAGCCCTTTCGAATGATAACAACATGTCTAGACTCAACAAACATTCACTTTTGCGACTTGCTAATTGTAATCTAGACCCTTTAAGCACTTAGAAATTAAGATTTAACTAACCTGACATTTTCTTTCACTTGTTAACCCAACTCAATCTTAAAATTTCTATTACAACTATTATTCCACAAGAGAAATTAAAACACTTTCGCAACAATGAAATCTCAAGTTCAAATCCTAGGGTTCCAATAGAAAATATCACCTTTTAGTCTCAACCTCTATTTGTTTATCTATTAAAACTTTCACCTTTTTGGATCAAATCCTAATAAAATTCTAATAAGTTTTAACAAATTAGATTAAGCATACTAGGATTAAATCAAACAAAGTTGCAAACTCAAATCATGCATAAAACAATAAAGTCTATCAACGCATTGTTGGGATCACCCCAACCCTAAAATAGAGAAAATTAGCTAGACATAATTGAAAGAATAATCAAATAATCCATGAAAAGTATTAACTAGATTAAGAGACAGAAAACTTAAGTCTCACATCCGGAAGGACAATCTTATAGGCAACAATATCTGAAAGCTCTAACAACTAGGGTTCTAGCAAATCTCCCCCAAAGCAACTCCTTAAACTAGAAGACAAAAGAAAGAATTTATACTAAGGATAGGGGTTGGAAAAAGCGGCACGCAGACCGACATCATAAATGCGCACAACCACGATGTGCGTTGTGCGGTAGAGGCACACGGATTATAAAAGGGTGCATAACCTCGAACGTGCATGACCCAAGGCTAGAAGTGGCACGATTCTGCACTAGCAAACACATGGCCTTATGCTTTATCTAAGAAATATCCCAAGATCGTGCCTTTTATACACGATGTAGCACACAATCCGAATTCTTCATTAGCGCTTCACACAATCGAAGGTGCACGACCTTGACCTGGATCATGTGGCTTCTTCCTTTGGCTCTTGAATGACTCATTTCTAGTCTCGTCGCCTTCCAAATTGAAGTCTTGATTCCTCCATTTCTCCAAACGTGTCCATATGAATCTCGAACTTCTCCAAAGTACTTGAAAAATGTAAATATACGCGTGTAAACATCTAAAACGAAAACATGCCAAAACACATCCCATGTTATCTGCATAATCTGTTAGATCATCATTGGGATGCATTAAAATGCATTCCATGTTATCTCAAAGGAACCATTAATGATGGTCTTGTCATCGGTCCTACAAGAGACAACTAGCTGGTCACCTTCACTAATGCAGAGTGGGCATTCGGTCTAATCGATTATAGATCTCAACATGGCTTCACCATCTTTTATGGTGGCAATTTAGTAAATTGGTCATCTCGAAAACAAAAGGTTGTTTCTCGATCTAGCATTGAGGTTGAATATTGAGGTACTTTGTTTGCTTCTGTTGAGTTAATATGGATTCAAGAGCTACTTAATGTAACACCCCCTTCCTACCCTGGAGGTATTACCATCAGAACTCCGATTAAGACTAAACCGAAGCTACCCAAGGCTTTAAATTGACTAAACAAACTAAAAACAAGGTAAATGAAACATCTGAATCCGCCTCATGAATCAACTTCCAAGAAGAACCTGATATGCCGTAAACCAACGGTGGACACCAGCCGACCATATAAAAGAAAAGAAGATGGACGGGTTAGTCTAATGAAAGACTAGCAAGCGGAGAATCTAACTTGGTTCTTATGGTTGTAACTAAACATATTGGCATCCAAATCCGATTAGACTCGGATTATGATCCAACGGTTAGCAGTCTTATAGAGAATAAGAAGGAGACTCACATAATCAAGAGAGAGAACACCACCGCTTGTGGTTTCTTTTAAGAAGCATAAACAATTGTTGGGAACTCATATTAATCACATAACATTTTGAAAAGCCTCCATCGACTATTCAGATTAACTTAATCAAAGTTTGATTAAGAATCATTCATAACCGGAAGCAAGAATGGCCTTCCGACTGGACGAACCATTCAGGTATATTAATGTGCCTAACCCGGAAGCAAGAATGGCCTTCCGACTGGACGAACCATTCAGGTATATTAATGTGCCTAACGCACTTATCTTATATTACTTTCAAAACTTTTCACAACCAAGTTGGTGGCTTTTAATCGGCTCGAACTACTGTCGAAATATTCTGGTATTGTAGAGATCATCGGAGTATTTCATCCATGGTCATCTACCCTGTACCAAGATCACGGGACTTAAGCTATCCTTGATCTTTCATTTGCATATGGTGAGGTAGAGATCAGAGATGCCTATTACCCTGTCGTCTACACTACACCGTGCCAATTGCACTTAGCTAGAGTGCGCATCACCCCTCTCACACGAAGAGCAGGGGAAGAGTCATGACCCACCATTAGGATTAGGCCCCTCCTAATGTAATATTGTTTTAAAGAGAGGATATGGAACCATGTTCCCCTCTCTGAAATTACCTTAATCAACAACAATGTCTCAGCGTGAGACAACATACAAGGTCACATATAACGGACCTAAATCTAATTCTACCGTAAAACTGAATAAACAACATGGTCATTATTTCTAACAAATATAACAGCCTATCATATTTTAATAAGCACACAAGTTGTTCCCAACACAAATATTAAATGGGATTCAATTCCTCATTTAATAACCATAATGCAAGAGAGAACCGTCCACTTGCCAAATAAGGCGTGCTCAACGTTCTCAGCGCTTCCAACAGAAATCTTTATCACCCTTCTGCCAAATATAACAAAAGATTTCTCAACAAAGGCTCATGGATACACTTCTTAGTTGTATACTCAAATTTTACAACTTCCAAATCGATAAACGACTTAATTTACGAATATCGATAGATAAAAAATCCTTAGTTATCATGCTTTAAGGAGCCATCTTGGCGAATTTATAACTAATAATCCGCTTCACTTTTGAAACAACTTTCTAAACAAAAAGTGTTCCTCAGTAACAGTTCTTAAAGGTGACCAAATCTTGAATCAAACGGATTAACAACGAATCCCGAGTAATTATCCGAAGTCCTTTACCCGCCAATCGATATCAAAACTTGTATTCGCTATAACTGAAGATCCAGACGTCCGTTTCCCGAGCGGTTTGAACCTGTGGGACCGTATCAACGTCAAGATTATAAAAACCATAAATTTAATTAGCAAAGCGGAACCTAAAGGTCCTTACGGTGGCTCTGTAATCAACCCGCTAATTAATTTCAATCGTATATACCTTCACTCGAGTCCATGGCTCGTTTGGCTCGATAGTGGCTCGATCCCCGAACTCAAGGGTGGTTAGGTGATGCCCGGTGGCATCCCTTGCGGTGGGTGGTGGTCGGAGGGACCGTTGGTCTCCGGCGGTAGCCATAACGAGGCAAAGAAGACACCAGCGGTGAAGATTCTTTCTTCCCGAGTCCAACGTTCCGTCCTGGTTTCTCTCATGGTTCTAGCCTTCAGCAGTAGCAGCCCAAAGGAAAAAGATGATATGAAGGTGAAGATGGAGGTGGAAGAGCTGGTGGAGACGAGGAGCAGCCAGCGGTGAAGAGTCCGTCGTTCCGTCCAAACTCTCGGTTCCTTTCCTCTCTATCTCTTGAAATGATAAAGTAGACTTTGACAAGGCAGAAGAAGAGATGTGCCGTCCCCTATCCTAATCTCTCTAGTTCCTTCCCTATTTAGAAAATAAGAGGTGGTTTATAAAACCAAACCCGTCTCGAAACGGGGCTCGCGTTAAAGCGATAAAATTATGTACCTCGGGTGAAAAAACTTACTAAACGAAAAACGTCCCGTAAATTATGTAGACCAATAAAACCAATTTTCCATGATTTTATCTTGCTACCTTAAATTTTTAGGGCTTCCGTTTCGTATTTTAAATTCTTTACAGTACAAAATTAAAAAGACGACTTATCCGATAAATATTCTTTTTCAACCGAAAAATCCTAGAATTCATACCGATCCATAAAATCATTTCTTTGTGATTTTAGGATATCAACAAGAATTTTCTAGGATTTAATCTCCAACAAAAATATTGGATTAAGCGTTAAAACGGACAAAGAGGTTAGAAGGATATCCGAGAAAAATTCAAAAATATCCTCAAAAACCACAGTTATTACACTTAAAGAGATGTTTGTTCTTCTAGATGCGCCTCCTATCTTGTTGTGTGATAATTTAAGTGCTACTTTTCTAATTGTTAATCATGTGTTTCATCAACAGTCCAAACATATCAAGATCGATTATCATTTTGTTCGAGAGCAAGTACAACAATTGGGAGAACTTGTAGTCCATCATGTATGCTCATTGGATCAAGTTGCCAACATTTTCACAAAGGCAGTTAGGTCGGATCGGTTCCAACCACTACGCCACAAGCTTCTTGTTATAACTTGTTCGTGAGATTTAGGGGGTGTTAAGATATAATTTTGATATTTTCTCTAAGTTATCAAAATTAATATCTTTTGTATATGAAAGAAGATATTTCTATCCTTTTGTTTACCTTATTTTTATTTTAGTAGATATTGTAATCAATGTTCTAAAATACGTTAGGCGAACCCTAGGTGGAGAGGGACCGTCTAGCGCCTAGACAGCCTGAACTGTTGCCTAGGCGGTTCTAGACGAGTGCCTAGGTGGTCCTAGACGGGTGCATGCCAGACGGTCTGGACGGTTAGGCGGGCTAGGACTTTCCAACGCCTAGACGAGGTGTAGAAGGAATTTTTAGAACATTGATTGTAATTACTTTGCTTCCAAGTACTAGGGTTTTGAAATCTTTCTTGTACAATCTCTATTTAAAGAGATTGTGCATAATAAGAGGATTAGCTCTCCCTTCAATATTCAAGTGTTTACACCCTACTTGTCAATAGTATCATACATTTGCTAAAATAACACTATCATCAATAAAAAAAACTGCTACACAACCAGAGAACTCCCTGGTGCCCTACAATAGGCTCCGCCAATTCACCCTACCAGCCTACCTAATCAAGGCCGACAGTTCTTCAACACACAAAAAATATAGATATGGAATAATGGACCTCTTTTTCCGAGGCCCAGATAAAGAGACAATACTCATGCATCTTATCTTATAATCGAACAACACCACCCAGAGGACATCACAAAAACACGTACAACTGCACTAGCTGAATTCGCATGATTTGCTTTGATGGGTAAACAAACCTATTTTATGCCTCAAAGTTGGTCAGGTAAGAATGGGTTAACGGCTACATCTATGTACAAGATAAACATTAACCTTTTTGTTTTATTTTATGGCATACACCAAAAGTCCATGAATTTACTTGGATTTTTTACATAACTAAAAGAATTTTCCGTGCAAACAAACTCGTCATTTTCATGTATCTTTTACTTTTTACAAGTAGCTTTTTATTTTCTTCCAATTTTAGTGAATTTGATGCTTTTTTTTGGTCTGAGTAAATTTGATGTTGATAAAGTAGGGTTAGGATTAGGTTGAGAATCTAAAAATTTCTATCATCATCACTATATACTAAAACTAGTATGTATTCTCGTACATTGTACGGGTTTTTCTTAAATAAAATATTTTCAAATATATTTATTATCCGAGAAAAATAATCATGTAAATGCTTAAATATAAACTTTGAATAAATATTTAAAATCAATAAACTATAAAAGTTGTTTATTAGAAACAATAATCACCAAAGATAACTATTCAATTAAGATATCTTAGTTAAAAATGATTCTATTTAAAAATAAAATAAATATTCTAGAATTTGTATGATAGTATAAAATATATCTTAATGATCTTCCTATCTATCATATCCAAAAATACAAGATTGTTTAATAATAGGATTTTCTATTTTATATTCTAAAAACATGGATAAGAATTTATCCTATCCAAAAATAAAATATTATTTTTAAAAAAAAGGTAGGGTGGTCTAATGTAAAAGTGACATGTGTCGTTTAATAATTTTTTTAACCTTCGCTTTAGGTTATAGTTATGTGATATACATTTATAACTATATATTAAAGCTATATTTTTTCGAGCCACCAGAACGATTCTGGCTCCACCTCATATTTACAACATTAATTTTTATTCATAATATTTTAACCTTTTCCTATTACATTCTTCTTTAACTATTTAAATCTATCTTTAACATCAAACAAATATCTATTTAATATAACAATATCTTTTGAAAACTTCTTTATGCAAATATTTAAAATTAAAGATAATAAATTTAAAATATTTTTAAAGTATAAATATCTTTTAACATGATGTCTTTTCACGAATTTATTAATAGATATATTTTTTCTTTTGTAATAAAAAATGAATGATAAATACTTATAATGTTTAAAAATAATAAAAATAGGTATCTATAACTATATATTAAAGATGTATCTTTTCGAGCCACCAGAACGATTCTAGCTACACCTCATATTTAAAAAATTGATTTTTATTTCTAATATTATAAATTCTTTATATTAAATTCTTTTTAACTATTTAAATTTATCTCTAACATCAAACAATTATCTATTTAGTATAATAACATTCCTTGAAAGCTTCCTTATACAAGTATTTAAAATTAAAGATAAAATATTTAAAATACCTTAAAATAAATATAAATATTTTAGCATATATCTTTTGATGAATTTATTTATCGATATATAATGATCTTCTTTTATAAAAAAATTAATGATAAATATTTTTAATTTTTAAAATTACTAAAAATAGATAATAAATTATTTAATAGATATATTGAAATATTTGATAAACACTAAATTTACGTACATGAAAAGTAATAAAATATAAAGAATATAATATTTTATTTAAAAATTATATACATTCTACGAGCAATAAATTACTTATATTAAAGTTTATATTATATTTTTACTTATTTATTAATGTCCTATTTATAATGTCTATAAAATATTGAATCGTAGTCGTACATGGTACGTGGGGTAAAACTAGTTAAAATAATATATAAAACAATCTCATATTAAATCACATCACCCATATTTTTAAATCAAAATTGGTTAAGATTTAATTAGATTATTTTTAATTAGTTATATTTACATATTAAATAAAGTAATCAATTAATATATTAGTTTGATTTTTGGATAAATTAGTTTTTTTATAGATAAGATACTTATAATATTTTAAAAATATCTTTCATTGTATAAATTTAAAGTAATTTTTTAAAATTATAGTTTTTGTAATAAGATACATATAATTTATTAAAAATATCCTTAGATACATCAATTTCATCAAAATTGAACAAATACAATTAAATAATGCAATAATCTTATAAAATCTTGTGCAAGGCACTGGAATTAAGACTAGTTTATAATGCTAAATGTATAAATCTTCTTTTCACAGTGTTATTAATATTATCTAACAATATATCTGGGTATGTTATTTAGGACGGTGCAATATTAGACCAGACCGTAAATTTATACTCCGGACCGAATTGGAACGTAATATATTTTTAAAAATTGTATATAAAAAATTATCTAATATTTATATTTGGCATAAAACCTCAATTTTTATGGTTCATTTAATTTTACCATTTTTAACATAAAAATACTAGAGTTTTATAATAATATATACAAACCTAACCCTTACGGTTCAAAATCGGACGGGACCGTAATCAGTCCCAACTAGAGCTATCAAAAGCTGACCCGACCCGAAAAATCGACCCGAACCGACAGAAAAATTTAGGGTTAAGACCCGAAAATTTGAACCCGCAACCCAAAATAAACTGAACCCGATAGACCCGAAACCCGTTGGGTTCAAACCCGAAAAAACCGTTGTGTTGAACCAATTTGTTATATTTTAAGAATATATAATATATTTTGAAAATTATAATATATTTTAAGAATATATAATATATTTTAAAAATTATAATATATTTTATTATTAAAATATATAAAAATAATATATTTATTATTAAATATCATTTTTTAAACAAAAAATATTTTAATAATTGTAAAAAAAAATCAATTTTCTTGACCTGTTAGGTCGACCCGACCCGCCCGACAACCCGCAATGACCCGACCCGATTTGACCGGTAACCCGTTACGACCCGAACCCGGCTCAACCCGAACCTGAAATAACCGAACCCGAACCCGACCTGACCGACCCGTTTGACACCTCTAGTCCCAACCATATTAATCCATTCTGATCCATGGTTCAAATGTTACAAAATTTACGGCTCATTGGTTCGAACCGGGACCACATATTTCGGTATGTTGTTACAAGAACGATAAAACGTGAAAAAATAATTAACGTTGTTCACTAACAATGTGTTAGCTATGTTCACGGGCAAAAAAACATAATTTTTATTATGAAGGCGGAAAGAACTAATTACAATTAGAGACATTTTAGGAGTGTATTTATAGGAGGCTACGTCCCTAAACCTCAAGTGTGTCGGAGACTTTGCCCCTAAACCACTAGCGTAACGAATACCATTTAGCAACATATTCAAGACACATAATTCAATATAGTCCGGTCTAAACCAGATGAACACCCCGAAGCAAGATAATTTGCTTAACAAAATAAAAAAAAGATTTGGATGATAGGGATGTTGTTTCATTTCGAATTTCCCATGGGCTTTTGTTGGATACATTTGATGGACCTTTTGACTGCTTTTTGTTGGGTTTGATGAAAATAGTAATCGGTCCAAATTTAAGGCCCAATACTAGTGTTTATGCGAATACTTGCTTTTCCCATAGAGAAGACCCAAATGAGTCAATGGAATGAATGGATCCACTGGCTAACTCTTAAAATTACTTTGAAGCCGAAGTAGAACCAGCAAAGTAAAGTAGAATATGCTTCAAGTCTAATGGAGATTTACATCATATATTTGAAAATTTTAAGAATTGCAACAATCTCGATTAGTTCTAGAGTGCCGACGTTGAAATTTTTTGGCTAAGAATCTTGCTCATGAGAGTCGTGGTACTACTCTGAAATTCTAGCCGTAAATACCAGGAGGTAAGATGTTAAGACAGGAGAGAATGAACTAACTCACAAACACACAAACAACACTGATGTCTGCAATTAAAACTGAGAAAAAAGGTAAATCTTAATGAAAATAAGATTTTAAAGAGCCAATATCAAGGAGAAGAATCTCCAAAAAATAGTGTGATATTTCGTAGTACAAAAATGATCTTCCTTTTAATTTCTTATGGGGTTGGAATTATTTTGCTAATCAAATTACGACGGGTGCTCGCCAGTTGGGCACATGGTATTATTTTGCTAATCAAATTTCTTATGGGGTTGGATCCGACAGTGATTCAATTGATTCGAATAGTGCGACAAATATATGGAATCACAATGAAATCGATTGAACTAATTAAGAATCGGTTTTTTTAATCTTTTGTTCTAAAAACATTAGTTAAGTGTACTGTTTTCTTTAAGAAAATTAAAATTCTATTAGAAAATTAATAAATTCGTTGAAAAAGCTAATTAATCCTAAATTAATGATTGTTTTGTTTCTCTGCCCAGGAATATAGCTAATGCATTGTTAGTAAATTACGTTAAATTTCTGTACTTTTTTTTATATAAGGAATGGATTCACTGACTAACTCTTAAGATTAGGAAGGAAAGAGATTAGGAAGAACCAACAATGTAGTCCGCTACCGAATTGCACTCCCGAACGACGTGAGAAATACTCCAACACCGGAACCGGGCAAGCAAGCAATGGATATCCGCCCGCAACATCTCGATCTCCCACGGACAACGTGACCGGACTAAAGTTGTGCCAAGTCAAAGATAAAACCCTAGTTAACAACTTAGTATAGTTGATAAGTCGGGGTCGAACCAAGGGAATTCGTGCTCTTAAATTAATACTGTTACCAACCGAAAGTAATAACAGTATGGAGTTTGTGAATTAAGCTATAAAACTAAGCAAACAAAAACAAATATGAAAACAAGTTGAATTTCTTTATCAGATTATTAAAACGAATTCATCCATACAGATTCACTTTGATAAGGTTGTTTGATCATTGAATTGCAATAAATTCCTTTTATTCTCTTGGTTAATTCCAATCCTAATCATGGATAATTGCAAGTCCACGAGTCAAGCAATACTTAATACTGAATGAAACGATCAAATCAATATTAGCATGAAGCACAAGAATAATTTGAATACATGTAATTGTAATCACAACGAGCTAATTAACAAAAGCATGCAAATACCTCTCTTTCTTAATGAATCTAGTCCTACGAGTCCTAGAACATCAAGTTTGCTACTAAGATCAAGTTTTACTACGAGAAAACTCAAATGTAGCACTAGAATATAATCAAGTACAATCAGGTGATCAGACTAAGAGAAATCAATCACATTCATAGGAATTCAAGCACAAGAGAGATAATTATCAACCAAGGAAAGGAAATTAAAAACCAAATCTCACAAACTTACAAATCAAAGTTTCAAAGTACGAACGAACTAAGAAGGTTTAGTTCTCCATAACAACTCAATATACTCTAGGTTAAAACTAAGAGGAGGCTCTCTCAAACTGCTTACGAACTAGGTCTTATAAAGATTAAAACAACCGAATAAAAATTAATAATAACCAAATCTCACAAACTTACAAATCAAAGTTTCAAAGTACGAACGAACTCAGAAGGTTTAGTTCTCCATAAAAAATCAATAATCTCTAGGTTAAAACTAAAAGGAGGCTCTCTCAAACTGCTTACGAACTACGTCTTATAAAGATTAAAACAACCGAATAAAAATTAATAATAAAAATATAATAAAACATAAAATACGAGAAAAACGACGACGGCGCGGAACATCAGCAACCGCGAGCGCGGTACTCGGCCGCGGGCGCGGCTACAGCCGCTACACAGCCTCGTGGATTTGGACATCACCGCGGTCTCGGTAGATTTCTGCACCCGCGGGTCTTCTTCCTTGCACTTCCTCGCAACCGTTGTGTAGCGGGTCTCAGCTCAAAGTTAGATTTTTGTCTTCAAACTCTTCTTTTGTAGGCATTAGTGATTTTACAATTAAGGCTCTAATCTAGCCTAAAACACTCATAAATCATATAAAAATACCTAATTACGTTGTATAAAATCCAGCGTATCACAACGCCAGTCGCCAAGCACGACGTTGACCAGATGCAAATTATCGCCTTCAACTTAATTGGATATGGGAAATGCCACGTCGGGTGGCCTCAAGAATACCATGTCGTAAAGCGATAGCCCCGGATGTCAAGACATACTTTCGACCACTCAGTCCTCCGTCAAAGAAAATAGGGGAGCCGTTGTGATCCCGGAGAATAAACCCGAACGAGGCCACACCATCAGCGTTCACTGCACCATCAAAATTAAGCTTAGTAAAGTTCACTGCGGAGTTTTTCCACTTAGCATTTTTCCTCCTTTCCCTCTTATTTGGGATCCCCACAAGGGTTGGTTACGTCGGCCTTACCAACTTTTTCCATTCTTTTACTTGAATGCGGATAAATTCGCACAAGTTGTTATGAGGTTCTGTTCTACTATTGTTGTTTGACTCAAAAACAATTTTGTTCCTGAAGTACCAGGTGCTCCACCAGGAGCTAGTTAAGAGTTCCATTTCGTCCTTGGAAGATATATCTCGGATTTCATCCAGAACCTGGTTTGGTTTTTTTATCACCCGGATCAATTTGGTCAACAATCCATGCTAACTTCGGGTTAATTGAGTTAAGCGTTGTTTTAGTTTGGTGGAATTTGAGAATGATGTGGTTAATGTCCTCAACGGTGTTATTGCAAGCTATATATCCATGTACAATTGGAATGTGGTTCGCTGCGAGTCGGGCTTTAGTTGGAAGTCCATTTCTTACTGTTTTTCAAAGGAAGTTCTTCATTTTTGGTGGAACATTAAGCTTGTTGATCCATTCCAGGTTAGTCTGGGGTCCCCTTTGTTCTTATGGAGCCACTTCATAGTGAATCTCTGTATCTTTCTTTATATATACCACTCGCGTTACAACAAAAGTTTCAAACAATAATTATAAATTTTTAATTAAATTTTAGTACACAACAAACATAGGCTAACTAATCACACAACAATCAAATATTCTAATCGAGAATCCTAGAAGTATGAAACATGGGTATTATGAAACTGATTTTGTACTACAATAAGATATGTTTGTCCTATAGAACGTAGAGGAATAAAAGTTACATATAACACTGAAATAAGATACCAAAAGTTTTTTTTTTCCCAAACAAATTTGGCTTCCAATAAAAAGTAGAGCATGTGTGTGAAAACTTAGTGACTCGTGTAGGGTGTTTGTATATTAGAGTTGTTTAATTAGTGATAGCTAAATTTTTTATGAGAGTTAAATAATTAGCTAGAGTATGTAGTTAAAGTATGAGTTGAAGTTTAATAAAATTATTAAAATATTTATATTTTTTTGACGAGGAATGAAATTAGGGAGGTGACACCTAATAGACAAGGATTATCGTAGGATATTTTTTCGGATGATGTTCCTAAAATCCGAATCAAATGTAAGTGGAAGAGAGGAGACACGACGAAACAATCCAACAATGTAGTCTACTGAGAAGTTGTATCCAAAAAGACATGAGAAACATTCCAAATCTAAAAAACGAGCAAGGAAGCAAATGATTTCAGACTTATCAACTCAATCTCCAGCAAACAGCGCCGATCACCAAGAAATAGGCTTGACAATTTCACCCGCACCTGATGAGTACCAGAAAAACCGACCCGATTAAATACGGGTGAAAACGGGTTTCGGGTGATCGAGTGATGGAGTGGGTATGGTTTCGAGTATGGCCTCACCCGGCCCGACTCAACCCAATCACCCGACCCGATCACTCTATTTTTTGTCCCACATCGAAAAATTGGTAGAAGTAGAGGAGAAGATGAGCTTATAAAAAGGGAAGGAGAGGAGAAGAGGGTTAAGTGTTTGAAGCCTAACCATATAGATCGGCTTTGAGCCTTTCTAATTAAATCTATATTTTGGGGTAATACATTATGTAGGCCCTATGTAAATAGGTTTAAATTTTAGTTTAAAATTTAAAGTTTTATTAGATGGATTAAACGGGTTGGCCCGTAATCCAATCCGTAAACAAGGGTTACAAGTTAAGTTTATTTTGTTTACGAATCATCGGGTTGACTCGTTGAACAAATAAACTTAAGTTTGAGTAGCTTTTTACAACACCCGAAAAACCGACCTGACCCGAAAATCGAAGGGTTTCGAGTGGGTCGGTTTCGGGTGGAACCCTTAGGATGAAAATATCGGGTCAGGTGGGCGGGTTACAACCGCGAGTCGGGTGGTGGAAGTAGTCCACCCGCACTCGACCCGACCCATTGCCATGTATACCAAAAACGACATTGACTAGCAACAAATTATCGCCCTCGACCTAGATATGGAAAATATCATATGAGGTGGCCTCAAGAATTCCCTAGAGCGATGGCCTTGGTCATTAGAACGAACTAGCTAGTGGCCTATTAGTCCATTGTCAAAATTGATTGGTGAGCTAGAGTGGTTGTGGAGAATGAACCAAAAACAAGAGACACTATCTAGGCCAACTGCACCATCAAAATTAAGCTTAATGTGGTTAAATTTTATTTTTTTCCACTTTGTCTTTGTTCATCCATTTCTACCTTTTGGGCATTCCGAGCCATGGAAAAGACCAATTTGTTTTCCCATACTTTTACATTCATTAATCTAGGAACGAAAGAAGTCGTAGATATACTATGGTGTTTGGGTTTCGCCCATTCTTGTTGTTGACCACTTTCTTGTTCCTGAAGTACCAAATGCACCACCAGACACTTGTTATGCTTCCCATTTTGTCTTTGGATGACATGGATTGATTTCATCAAGTAGTTGGAGCGGTTTTTTATTTTCAAGGTCAACCTGATCAATAAACCACAGGTTAATCGAGTTTAGTGTTGTTTTAGGGAAAAAGCATTTTAGTAGGATGTGCATTATGTCTTCATTAGGGTTATCATATACTACACAACCCTGTGAAGCAAGGATGTGGTTCGTCGCAAGTCTAATTTTTGTTGGAATCCTTTCCTAGCAACTTTCAACATGAAGTTTTTTATTTTGAGTGGAATATCTAGTTTCCTAAGCCAATTTAGGTTGATCTAGGGCTCTGTTTTTTTTATTATAGATTCATTGCATTGTGGAATGTGTAGAGTACCACCCATTTTTCCTTGGCTGCCAATACAACCTGTCCGAAATTTTATTGATGTGCGTAATAATTTGGGAGAGACGGATAACATCTTCAAGGTTTGAGACCTAGTGTAATTTTCCGGTATTCTAGATATTGTCGTTGCGAAGGTATTCATTAACATATTCCTCCCAATTTATGTTGTTTGTGGTATTTATTTTTGGTTGTTAATCGCTGTTCTCAGTCCAATTATTTTCAAAAACAGATTATTTTACCATCATCCACTTGCCAAAAAGTCCCTCAAGGAATTAAGAGTCTTCTAAGCCTCATCAAAAACATATTGTTTCCTCCTAATCTTTATGTTTGTTAAAAAAAGTAGTCCAAACAATTACAGGAACTCAGAATTCTCACCCAACTTGTTCAATAATTACAAAACCCAAGCCTAATCAAAATTGATTACCAAATGTGGTCCGTGCGGAGTGGAAAGTCACGTGGACGGACAAGGAGTTTACTCTTTATCTACGTGTTTAATTAGCTTTGTTGTGGTTGTGTGTGTGAAACACCTTCTTCTGTCTCTTTCCCATCCCCTCCCAAATTCCACAATCTTTCAATTTATTTCACTGCAATAATAATAAGATCACAATCTTCAGACCCTATGATTATTTCTTTTAAAATAAAGGATCATATCCAGAAGCAGTTGCCGTCTCTCTGTCTCTGTACTTCGATCAATTCTTTCTCTGAAATAGACAGATTCTTTAAAAGCTCTTCAGATGGGTCGGTTGAAAATCTCCCTGGTTTCCTCTGATTCGAAAACCCAGTTTCTGTTAAGCATCTGAAAATCAAGAAACAGAAACTTAGGGGTTATTTTTTTTTGTGGGATTGAAACAGGGGAATTCAAAATGGCCGGGATGATTCCTGGTGTTAAAGCTGCTCGGAGGAGAAGAATCCACCACAGTGGCGCCGGGGCCGGAACCGGTGGGTGGTCGGATTTCAATACTGGTGGTTCAGTGGGCGGCCATGGCTTCACTAGGCGCTCTGTTTTTTGTCTTTTTGCTAGCAGCTTTGAAGCCAATCCTGTCTCTGCAATCTCCACTGTGGTAAAAAAAAATCTTGTCTCTGAATTTCTGTAAAATCAGACTGATTATTACTTCTTATTTTCTTAAAATAAAAATTGTGTTATATAGGAGAGAAGTGGGATGAACAGGACTTGCCAAGATGAAATGCTTGGGCGTTTGGCTAGAGAAGCCAAAGTAAGGTTGGATGAGAGGCTCAGGTCACAGAGGACATCACTCATCAAAAGGTAAACATTTCAGATTGCCCTGATTTTTAAATTTTCTAGTTACAGGTTTGGCCGATCTTATTTCTTGTGCATTGAATGAGTTAGGCTGATTTGAATTTTTAAGTACCCTTCAAATTATTCATAAATATTAACAATTATGTGTGCAAATATCACAGAAACAACAGTGATCTAAGTGAAGAAAGAGTAACAACGATGGCGAGGGAGCTGAAAACCGAGGTGTTTGGGTCAAACAAGAAGAAGCTAAAGCTTGTGAGATGGGCAAGCAGATTTGGCGGGAAAAAGTCAGCAGAGGAGGAGGAGGAGGATGAAGAGGAAGAAGATTGTGCAGTTTGTTTAGAGCGTTACAAGGTGGGTCAAACCTTGGTCAACCTTCCATGTGCACACAGGTTTCACTCTACTTGCCTTTTACCTTGGCTTCAATCCCATGCTCTTTGCCCTTGTTGTAGAACTCCCATTTTACCCTAATAATTAATTAATCCTCTCTTCTGGATTTACCGTCTTTGAATACGGGTGGGTAGATCTAGTATGTTGTCTTGGATCAACTTCATCTGTCAATAGTACAGGCAAATTATTGTATTGTACATGTGAAAATATAATTTGAATGTCTTGTGGATCCGCCGTTGTCTGTTGTTATCAATCACCGTAGACAGCCCTGAAATTGTGCACAAGAGTGTTTGTTTGATGTGTTCACTTGTGGTTGCCAAAGCCACCCTTGTGTGTGGATGAAAATTTTCCATCTAGATCATATGAGGACACAAAATTAATAGACAAAGGAAGAAACGTACTGAAGAGAATGAAGTGCTATAATTCTACCAAAAAAAATGATTAATAAAGTATTGTTATCCATCTTAAGGAAATAAAGAAAGTTGATACTTCCGGGTCTCTTCAAATGGTGGCAATAATTGCAAAATTGCCTTCTTCTTCACACTACTAAACGTACAACTTAGAAAATTTGTGGATCGAGAAAGAGGCTCGTATTTAAAATTAATGAAATTGAAAATAAGTTGATTCAAATCAATATACTTGGTTCATGCATTTGGGAAACCGGGTTCACTTGCTAGTTTATGACCCGGACTCAAGCCAAATCGGATCGTGACTTCCCTGGGCTTTGGCCCGGTTTGGAGGTAGCAAGCTCGTGTTAACTCAAAGTGAATGTGCTTATTAATGCTGGTATGATCCATTTGAAGAGTTGGTCCAATTCTTGTAGGGCGACTTCACTTCTTTGATGAAGCGTTTAAGTGAAACACGTCGTTGAAGTCGAAACAAAGCGTTGTATTGCTTGCCGCCTCCAACCTAGCTTGGCTAGCTACTCAACTAACATGGTCAAAGTTGCCCCCACCCTATTCGAAGATCTTGGATCCGCCATTGATTGCTATTATGGTTTAAGATCAACATATTGGCATAATTATTGAATTGAATATGACTGACGTTGAACAAACAATCATTAAGGGTTTGGGGAACGATTAAGACGCTACAGCCCATTTGTGCAATGATTTATCTCAGTGATCCGAAACATTAATGTCTGGATTTGTTAGTCTAGCATTCAATTTTATACGCAATCTTCTTTGGCCGTACTTATTTAAAATTTACACCACAAGATTTCATAAGCATATATTTTTGGTAGAAGATTTCATAAGCATATATGTATACACAAATTAAAAAGATAGTACTTGAAAGTAGATTGTTGATCAAGCTCATTCAGACATCAATATGTATAATTGGTAACCTAACATTTAATTTCATTTTTATATATGCTTCGAACCACACCATTCAAGAACCGAACAATGGTTAGTAGAATCGTTGGCTCGCCTATGGCCTATGGGCGTATTCAGGGGCGGAGGTAAGATGTGCCCAGTGGGATTTTCAAAAAAAAATTTTTTGAAAATTACCGAAAGAAATTTAGCCCCTACTGGAATAAATTCCTGGCTACGCCACTGGGCGTATTCATTCATGGTAACCAGATTCTTTTCGATATCAAAAATCCTTGAAATAATGCCTTCATTCTTTGAATAACTAGATGCCTTGAATATTCAAAGGCCTAGTAATATTAGCATTCATATACATGTTGGGAGAGCAAGAACATTAATGTCATCAAAGTCAGGGCCGTCTAATCATATTACGGGCCCTATTCAAATACTCCCTCCGTATAAGTCTACTTATATTTTTAGACTTAAAATCTTGTTCAAAAGAACTTGTCTTTTTATATATTTTGGACCCAATTTTCCCATTTTAACCCTTATATTTAATGATAAAGTCAACTAAATTTACTCAATTTTCATTTTCAATGCATAAAGTAAGCATTTAATTCGGGGTATTTTTGTCTAATGTAAACTTTTCTTAATATATGTGTCCAACTCTAAAAGGACAAGTAGAGTTATACGGAGGGAGTATTAAATTTTAAATTTTTTATTTATCAAATATTATAAAGTATTAATTATATATTATATGTGGTAATATTAGGCCATATACAATGGGAGGGTCTTATTTAGAGTGCTTAACCATTATTATAATATTTTTTCTAATCTACATCACACAAGCACCCATTTATTTTTGCCACTCCAATAGAGAAACTCTATGGGTGCTTATAAGCACCCATTTATTTCTTTTCTACCTTTAATTTTTCATACTAAAATTATAAATGTGTCTTTATATTATCATTATATATGTTATTTAAATGTAAAAAATAATTATTTAATAACTTAAATAAATTATTATTCTCAAATAATATATAAATAAATTATATTAGCTGTTAGATAGTATTGTACTTATTTTTAAATATTCAACAATATTATTTCATTTAATTAGAAAAAATAAAGTATTAGCAACAAATTTTAGGATTAGTTTTCTATTAGTAAAACATGATTGACCCACAATCATATTAAACTTAATAATAACTATATTACGAAACACTAAATATCTCACATTACATTAATTAAATGCAATACACTAAAATGACACACAAATAAGAAGAGATTACTTCTTAGAGAAATTACTTGGAAAAAAATGAAACACATGAATGGCTTTTTAATTTATTGTGTTTTAAATTAATTATCCTATTTTTTATCTAAATTAAAAATATACAAAGTATATACAATATTGGTCTCATTGGATAGATAATATTATTTTATAAAGTTATTATATATTATAACTTTAAAAACTTAAAAAAATTATGGTCAAGAATTTAATATTTAAACCCAAACATAAAAATAAAATGGATTAGTTGAATGACATGTGGCAACACTTTAGTGGTAGAAGTTGAATGAGAGAGTTTCTTAGGGTGTACTTGTATAAGCACAAAGCCTTAGAGTTTCTTAGGATTTTTCTTTTTTTTTCCCCAAAAATTACACAAGAAACCCTTAAGAAACCCTTTAAGCACCCCCATTGTACATGGGTGGAACTTCGATTTAGTACCATAAAGAAATTTGATTTTTTTTCATGTAAATAATGAGTAAATCCTCAAAATTTTATAAAATTAATAGTTAAAAGAGTTTTGTTTAACAAATTTAAATAAAATTCCTAATTAAAGTGATTAAAAAAACAGAAAAAATTAAAACAATCACTATTATTATTATTAATAATAACACAGATAATACTGAAATTTAAAGTTCTTTCTCAAGCCAAATTTGATAATAAGTTCGTTTTCCAACTTAAATTTGAGTTGCCACCAAAGGTAACTAGTCCCGCATAAATCTAAGGATTGCAATGATATCTAACTAACTTGCAGGACTAAATATTTATTATTTGTTAGATATAACTAAATAAAAAAATATTTAGTCAAACTGTTTGACCATTTAAATAGATTGAAATAAAAATCATACTACTGAAATTTATGTATTCATAAACTCTATAAAAAAAAATCCATCCTAATTAACGAAATGATAGACATTAAGGTTAATACGAGCACATAAATAGATAAAAAAAATTCATAGGCCCCAGTAAAAACGTTTGGAATAAAAAAAATCCATCTGTTATAATATTTTATATTTATTATATTTAGATGTATAATTGGAAATCTTAGTTTGTATTCTCTATATAAAAACTCCTATGGGTGACCTAATAAGATGGATCTAATCTCTCTCCTTTCTCTCTATAATCTATCTATTTTATAACACGTTATCAGCACGATTGCTCAAGACTAAAGATAGATATAAATTCTCATCTCCACCGAAGATATGAATTCTCATCTCCACCGATTATCGATTACTTTGATTTTTTTATAGTGATCGACTAATATTTTATAGTCTTGATATTTTACCACCGAGAATATCTATTGAATGTTATCTTATTGAATGTTTATATGTTTATATATGTATAAACACGTTATCATATTGAATGTTTGTATATTGAATGATCTTGAGAGCAGATTAAGTTCGTTTGTATATTTAATTCCTTTTTAGTTGCAATATGTTGGTTCGATACCATATATGCTTATATACCTCATGACTAGTCATGTATCTTTATTATTTTTTCTTATATATGCTACGTTCTGTTTTTTCATTCTTGTATGATGATTCATTTAATTTATATACATGCTTAATTAATGTTCAGAACACATAATAAGTTATAATTAATGTTGTTATTTTTATTTACATTAATTTAATATGGTACATTTTCTAAAGTGAATGTTTTCATAAACAAATTTATCCTTGGTGAGACAAATAATATGAATATATGAAGACAATATTATCCCCGAAGAGATAATTTTTTTGTTAATTTTCATTCCCTGAAGCGAATGAAACATCAATATATAATCCCTGAAGTGATTATTGTCATTTCCTGAAGAGATAGGAACATTATTGTATTATCCATAAAGTGATAATTATTTCCTTTGGAAGAGTTGAATTTACAAATAAAATTATCCTTGAAGCGATAATTATTTCCTCTTGAAGAGTTGAATTTACAAGTAAAATTATCCATGAATTGCCTGAAGCGATAATTATTTCCTCCTGAAGAGTTGAATTTACAAGTAAAATTATCCATGAAGCGATAATTATTTCCTCCTGAAGAGTTGAATTTACAAACAATATTATCCCATGACGTGATAATTATTTCCTCCTGAAGAGTTGAATTTACAAATAAATATTATCCCTGAAGTGATAATTATTTCCTCTTGAAAAGTTGAATTTACAAATAATATTATCCCTGAAGTGATAATTATTTCCTCCTGAAGAGTTGAATTTACAAATAATATTATCCCTGAAGTGATAATTATTTCCTCCTGAAGAGTTGAATTTACAAATAAATATCATCCCTGAAGTGATAATTATTTCCTCTTGAAAAGTTGAATTTACAAACAATATTATTCCTGAAGTGATAATTATTTCCTCCTGAAGAGTTGAATTTACAAACAATATTATCCCTGAAGTGATAATTATTTCCTCCTGAAGAGTTGAATTTACAAATAATATCCCTGAAGTGATAATTATTTCCTCCTTAAGAGTTGAATTTACAAAACAATATTATAATTTTATCTCTGAAGTGATAAATTTCATTCCCTAAAGTGAATGAATTATTTTATTTATTGTATTGTCCTTATATTGTTTATTTATTTATTATTTCATATACTTAATTATGTTATATTATTTTCTCTTCAAAAGTTAATTGAATGTACAGAACAAGATTATCCCTGAAGTGATAATCTCCGTTCCTTGAAATAAATAAAGACTTTATTTTATCCCAGGAGTGATAATTTATCATTTCCTGAAGTGAATGAAACCATTTTTCTATTTTTATACTTGGAGCGATAATTTTCCATCCCCCGAAGTGGATGAAACAAATCAAATAATCCTCCGAAGTGGATGAAACAACTGAATCAATACCCAAAAGTGGATGAATATAATAAAACGTTCCTACTCCTTGCAGTGAGTGGTGATACTAAAGTCGTCTCTTAAAGTAAATGACATGATTCATGTGCAAATTGAAAAAGAAAAATATCATCTCCAGAATTAGACGATAAAGTTCATATGACAAATATTATCTCTTGAAGTAGATAATAAAACATCCACATGGATATCACATCCCGAAGTATGTGATTAAAAAGGTCTCATTGAAATCACATCCTGAAGTATATGATTGAAAGATCTTATGAATAATCACATCCTGAAGTATGTGATGGAAAGAAGTCTAGAAGACTTCGTATACAATCTCTTGTCACTAGAAGTTGACAATATTTTATGATACTTTATTTCTTTATTTATACTTTTCAATTTAATTATTTATGTTATTGCTTATATACATTTTTATTTGTTCTTAAAGTTAAAACTTGTCATCTCTTGAAGCGGATGCTAGTATGTCCCAAGTAGAGACAAATTTTGAAATCATCCCCGAAGAGATGAAATATTAATAATAAATCTCATTACCCCCTGAAGTGAGTAATGATAGAAAATATCACTTCCTGAAGAAGATGATAAAATTTATGTGACACTGATCATCTCTTGAAGTAGATGCTTTTATACATAAGAGTATTATCCCTAAAAGTGGATTTACATACATAATTACTTCTTGTAGTATGATGAAAAAGAATTTATTAGTGGAACTATATGAACATATCATCTCCCGAAGTGGATGATAAATGGTTCAAGAAATAAAATTACATTGTCACTTGAAGCTGACAGATGAGATGTTTGGGAGATTCATGAAGCACTTGAAGTTCCAACATACATGTGCTAAGTTATAATGAACGTATCATATCATCAACTCCATTCGAGCTTGAAGAATCGAATTTTGACAAGAAGAGATCGTTATAAACTTTTGGAGAGTTAAATGATCTCATACCAAACCATGTATTCTAGATGTAGTACAAGAAATATGGCATGTAGTCTAGAAGTAGTACAAGGAATGTGGGTTGTTACAATATTCAGAACTATGTCTAAATGACCACCTACCTAGCATGAACTAGAAGTTCAAGGTCATGTTTGACCAACCTCTTGCATGCCGGAATAATGCCTCCTCTGGAAGAGGGTGTGAAAGAGGTTACGGTATATTACGCATGCGGCCGTTAGTCATGGTTATGACTTATAGCTAGGACACGTCGTGGGTTAATTTGATGTCCAGAAGAACATCTAAGATAAGGGATGTCCCATAAATGACATAATTGATAATCAGTCTTGTACCAGTTGTACAAGAACCACACCTTATGAGTACAAGTGTGGAGACCGGTCTAATCTATATTAAAAGTTCTGAATGCACCCATTTTGAGGCATCTAATGTTAAAAATCAAGATAATGATTTATCTGATTTGAGTTGATGAGCTCCCAACATAAGTATGGATCACCGACATTTTTTCAATGGTGTCACATCATATAGTAGTTGAAAACCAGAAGTTTTCACAAGTCATGCGCAAATTTTGGTGTGAAGGTTATGATGACTCTAGAAGAGTATATCCCATTGAATAATTTAATCTCACTAACTGGAAGTTAGTTAATGATAAGATATATTTGTGGCATGATTAACTTGGTCACTCTAGTGAAATAATAATGCGCATGATCGGTATGGGACCGAAAGATCTTGAGACTTGAAGTCTCTTCCTAAGAGTGACCTTGAAAGGCTTATGATCTTGACAAGTTAGTAGCAAAGCCATCATAATATGAAAGTAAATACAAAGTCTCATATGCTCCTTGACTAAATTCAAGTGATATAAGAGGACATATTACATCGCCATGCGAACCATTGTGGATTAATCATATAATGTTGAAAGATACCTCAACCCATTGGTTCCATTAAAAAAGGAGGGAAATGAAAATAAATTAGTGTAGTGGTTGAGCATTGAGTAGCTCTCACACACATTCACAAAACGACCCAGGTAGAGTCGTCAATAATGTAGTCATAATTGATAGCTATGCAAGTGCTATACATGGAATACGCGACCTGGAAGAGTCGTGGTTAAATAGGGTCATGAAATGTGAATGTCGATAATTAAATTCGACTTGGACTGACTGCTTATAGAAAATTTTCCTAATAGAAGCTTGTCTCTAGAAGAGATTTAATGCTTTATATGTCTTTCACCTCCCTAAATGATTGTTAAGTAATGCCACACAATGAAAGTTGGGATTAAACGAAGGGTTTGGGTCCTTATCGTTTATAAAATACCTAGAGCTTATAATCGGTGATCAATATATTGCTCGGTATTAAGATTAACACTTTGGCGAGGTGAAAATCCCAACTTTAGGGGAGAATAAAATGAAACTAGAAGTTAAGAGATTGCATGAGATGCAACTTGTTGATTTCAATCTGAAGAAAGCTAAACCAGAAGTTTAGCGAATTGTATAACTAAACCGGAAGTTTAGGGAATTTTATAGCTCATGTTATTTATCAATGTCATGAAAGTGATTAAGTCATAAACACCAAATAAAAATGCGCCAACTCATTTGGAGATTCCAGAAATAACTCCAAACCAACACATAAGCATGCTTGAAGCATGAGAGACATTCTCGGATTTAAGGATACATTCCCCAGAAGAGGAAAGAGCCAATTACATCCCAAAAGGATGATATGTCGACTGGAAATAAACATGAAGATAGAACTCCTGAAGAGATTCTATCTAAAGACTCTAAAAGCAAAGAAAATGGCATGAGCGATAATTTAAAAATGTCGATTAATTATGTAATTATCGGTATAGGGTATCGGGAAGATATCTTTGCTTATTCAGTTATCGTAAAAGTCATTGGAGAAGATGACAATAATCCCTAAACAATGGAGGAATGTCGACATCAAAATGGTTAAGAAAGTTGGAAAGCAGAATTGGATTCGTTAAATATACTATGTGTTTTTGGGCCCGTAGTTCCAACACTAGAAAGTGAAAAACCAGTTTGTTATAACTGGTTGCACAAGGGTTCTCGCAAAAACCTGGAGTGGATTACATGGAAATGTATTCACCAGCAGTGAATGCAACGACACTCAGGTTCCTTGTTGCTTTAACCATTGTTGAGTGTTTGAAAATGCAACACGTGGATGTGGTAACAACATACCTATATGAGTTGTTAGGTACCAACATATACATCAAAATCCCAGAAGGATTGAAAATGCCTGAAGCATTTGAATCAAAACCACATTACATGTATCACATTAAAAGATCGCTATATGTATTGAAACAATCGGGAAGAAAGTGGTATAATCGTCTTAGCAAATATCTAAAAAGGCAAGGTTTTGTCAGCGATCAAATAGCCGATGATTTGAATATTATTGGGACTCTAGAAGAGATCCTAATAGAATCTGAAAAGAGGATTTGAAATGAAGTACTTAGGAACTACCAAGTATTGTCTCGGCCTGCAGTTCGAGCATACAAAGGATGGAATGTTTATCCATCAATCAAACTACGCAGAAAAGGTCCTAAAGCGATTTAATATGGATAAGGCGCATCCATTAAGCACACCAAAGGTAGTAAGATCGCTAAGTGTGGAAAATGACTCATTTCGTTCTGATTAGAAAATGAAAGAGATATTTGATCTTGAAGTACCATATCTCAGTACAATAGGTGCATTAATGTACCTTGCTTCATTACCTCAATAATGTCATTTTATGTGACAATGAGTTATTGTCTCCCTAAACATAAAATAAAGATTATTAGTCCAAAAGTACCAATCTTCTACAAAATTAAGTGATGACATATATTTATTGCATAAAATTTTTGTGTTTAACTGAGGGGGAGCATTATTATACGACTGTACTCTTTTTCCCTTGATTTTGGTTTTTATTCCACTGGGTTTTTCCAAACAAGGTTTTTAATGAGACAGTTCGTCATATAAGGTCTCTGATGAGACAATCTCGTCCTGAAGTTCGAGATATGTGAAAGAATGAAGTTTTTATCTATCCATCAAATCAAATTGAAAGGAGCCAACGGTGATGTATGATTGATCAACCAAAGTACCTATCAAGCGTTCTCAAATTACAAGATTCAACTCAAAGGCATGATGGATGCTCAATTCATTCAAGCAAGGAGGATATATTTCAAGTTGAGAGAAGAATCATAACTGCACTCTTTTTCCCTTAGTCTTGGTTTTGTCCCATTGGGTTTTCCAGACAAGGTTTTTAATGAGGCAGTTAGTGATATACATCTAAGGGGGAGTGTTATAATATTTTATATTTATTATATTTAGATGTACAATTGGAAACCCTAGTTTGTATTCTCTATATAAAGACCCCTATGGGTGACGTAATAAGATGGATCTAATCTCTCCCCTTTCTCTCTATTCTCTCTATAATCTATCTATTTTATAACACCATCCTAATTAACAAAATGATAGACATCTATAACTATATATTAAATATGTGCCTTTTCGAGCCACCAGAACGATTTTGGCCCCACCTCATATTTAAAAAAATAATTTTTATTTCTAATATTTTAGTTTTTTCCTATTAAATTCTTCTATAACTATTTAAATCTATCTTTAACATGAAACAAATATCTATTTTGTAAAATAATATCTTTTGAAAACCTCCTTATACATATATATAAAATTAAAGATAACAAATTTAAAATATTTTAGAATAGGTATAAATATCTTTTATCTTTTAACATGATATCTTTTCATGAATTTATTTATACACATATATACAAAAATTGTACATTGTACAAGTAATAAATTACTTATATTAATTTTTATATTTATTTTTATTTAATATCTATGAAATACCGAACCATAGTCGTGCATAGCAAAACGTGTACAACTAACTTTGAAAATATAAGATCGAGCTTCTTAAAAAGATGATCCTAGAATCCCCCAATTTATCTCCAAAATTTTCAACTCTCATGTCAACCTATGAATAATTGTCACATTATCAAGCCTTTGGAAAAAAAATCAAAACATTGAGTATCACCTACTCAGTTCATATTATTATAACGTAATAAAAAATTCATGATATTTAGTAAAGACATGAAATTTTATTTAATAAATAAAAAAATATGACAACTCATTAGTTTATTAGTTTCCCTTAAATTACATTCAATTTAGTTTTTTATAATCTATAACAATATATTAAAGATGTACCTATTCAAACCACGAGAACACATTTGGCCCCACCTCATAATTAAAAAGTTAATTTTTATTTCTATTATTATTACTTCTTTCTATTAAATTCTTTTTAACTATTTAAATTTATCTCTAACATCTAAAAATATCTATTTAGTATAACAATATCTTTTGAAAGCTTTCTTATGTAAGTATTTAAAATTAAAGATAAAATATTCTAAATAATTTAAAATAAATATAAATCTTGTAGAATATATTTTTTGATGAATTTATTTATAGATATATAGTGATTTTCTTTTATAAAAAATAATGATAAATTTTTATAAATTTTAAAATTAAAATAATTAATATATATATTGAAATATTTGATAAACTCTAAATTTACGTACATGAAAAGTAACAAAATATGAAGAATATAATATTTGATTAAATTTTTTTTATACATTCTACGAGCAATAAATTACTTATATTATACTTTACATTATATTTTTATTTATTATTAATATTCTATTTATAATGTCTATAAAATATCGAATCGTAGTCGTACATGGTACGACGGGTAAAACTAGTTAAGGTTAATACGAGCACATAAATAGATAAAAAAAAATTCATAGGCCCTAGTAAAAACGTTTGGAATAAAAAAAAATTGCATGAGCCCCGTAAGTATTAAACTCAGAACCCATGGACATATTTGATAAAATGAGTATTCCCCTCAACAACTAGAGCAGTTATTTCAAGATAAATATTTAACTCTCATTTTTTTATATATAAAAACCAAATATTTGGAACCCCATAAAATTTGGGGGCCCTGTTCCGTTGGACTGTGCAGCCCAATGGACGAGCCTGATCAAAGTTCCTACATAATTTACCTTGGAGCATTTGGTCGAGCGATCAAAACCTAACTTTAGGATAGTAGTAACCCGATGCCTTTATTTCGATCTCAAGTAAAATCGTTAGAGCATATTAAACCCTACCTAATAAAAAAAATTCTACATACTTTAGAATAGTAACTAAAGCCGCAAACCAAAATTATTTTGGGATCCCAATTGCGAGTTTGCGACGTTACAACAAAACAAAATAACCACAACTCTCATTCTTTACAATCAAAAAATATATTTATTGTTTCAATTAGGGCTTTTTTTGGCCCTAAAAGAAAGGAGATCTCACCGGAATCCCTTTTCGGTTTCGTTTCTTGATCCTTGAATTCATTTTCATTTTGTTTCTTCGTTGCTGATCAGAATCCACACCCATGCTCGCCTGTTCATCACTACTTTTCTCATCTTCCTCAGATTGTTTCTGCTTCCCCTTGTTGTGAATCTTCTTCTCTGAATTGCTCATGTTCGATAATGACATCATCTTCCATTTGAAATTCAAATAGTAGTAAATTAGTTTTACTTATAATAAAATTTTCTTGCCAAAAAAAAAACAAAAATATAAAATGCCGACATCAAATTAACATTCACATTGGCTGTGGAGTATAAAAAATAGTGACAGATGAATCGAAAAAATTCAGCCTCTCACTGTACACATGTATTCTCGATCGCCAGGATCGGAAAAGTACCAAACAAATACATCGAATTTTAAGAAAATTTGGAAAAAGAGATGGGTATGGATCAATCGTTGAAGAATAAAGAGAGTTTGACGAAGAAGATTAATCGAAGGTACCTTTGTCAAATTGCCCGAAGAATGGAAAGAAAATGCGATCGAACAATGAGATTGAGAGAGTTAGGCTGAAATCAATCTCACTGCACTATGCACGTATAAATGTGAAATTCTCTCCAATCTCTACCAATTAGTTCAAATCTGGTTCAAATTTTAATTCTCCTTTTTTGCTACGTTTTGATTCCATCGTTTTACTTTTTTTTTTAGATAACACATCGTTTTACATTTTCCCCCTATTTTAACTAAAATATATCTGAATTTTCAATTTTTGCTTCAAATATATAAAAATGATGTACTCAACTAGCAGTTCGGCTAATGCGTGCCATGGACACTAAATAAAAGTGTTAATTGTGGAAATTATTTTAAAACTTTTTCCCTAAATTGGAATTAATGAACCCTTTTAAAAATTTTAAAATTAATAAACAAAATTCAGATATACCAAAATTAAAATTCTAATTATATACCTATGGGAACCCTTTTAGTGTAGTGTGGCTATTCACTTTTTTTTCCGTTTGAGCTTCATTCGATGTGGCTATAGTCCGTCCGGACCGAATACTTGTGATTGGAAATTGGTTAGTATCTTAGTATGGTTGTTATTCTGGTTTAATATAAATCCCCATTGATTTAGATCTTCGCTCAATTTATAGCCGTTCATATATATTATTATTTCTACGTACCCAATTTCTTTCAGTCTACATTGTTTAAAATAATGATTCCATCGTGTTCATTTTGATCTTGTTTGTGCTTGATTAGGACGACAACCCGAAGCGGTTAATCCCGAAGGAATTTCTTTCATAAACAGTTGTTCAGAAACCTGACAAAGAACTAAGACGGGCTACATAATAGGCCACTATATTACCCGCCGTACTAACAAACAAAATCTTAGAAAAGGCTAAACTTGATAATTATTGACGTTGTAATAAATAGAGCCTATATACGAAATATTTGTTGAAGGATTAGTAACCACAACTAAGGCATCGTTTTCAATGTTCAATCGATCGATATAAAGTGAACAAACAAGTTGACATCCAAAGAGAATGGACCGAGCTTCCGCCATCTCCGCATTATTCCAAGAGGTGAAATTTCAACGAATCGGGGCAGCTTGGACAAACCCATATGAGTCACGAAAAACAATACCAAGACTGATTTCCAAGGGGAAATGATTGCAGCATCACAATTTAGCCTAAGATGGCCTTGTTTAGGAGGAGTCCATGGAGGATGTAGTTGATGTCGTTTTGAAATTCCAAGTGTAGTAGCAACCTCTTGTTGGTGATTTTAGTGTCATCAAGTTACTGTTCCATATATGGGAATAGTGCCTTTTAGTGTGATCGGGGTTCATACGATGCTATGGAATCTCACTTAGCTATATCACAGGTTTGGGGGTGTGGAGTACACGCTTGTGAGTATACTTGAGATCTAGAGGGATATATAAAGGTTAAGTTATGCTGTTCCTTAAGGAACAATGAAAACTACAGATGTACTGTAGGGAACAACAACTGTGTCGTAAGGAACAACAGTTTAGCGGTCTTGCGAAATTTTCGCCACGTGCTTATTGGATGATAACCGCCTTGATAACTGATATTTAAATGTCTAGTAACTTCCCTTTATGGCTGGTTTGAAGTTAAACATGTGTCTCTTTGATGAGAGACGTTGGTGATAGAAGGAAGGGTTGGTAACCATTGGTAACCGCCATGTAACCACCATGTAACTTCTGTTAAAATGCTAGAAACGAATCCATATCATTTCCCACGTCCTATTTAAAGGCAAAGGGGAATAGAGTCGTGGTTGTTGAATAAGATCTCTCTTTCGATCAAATAAAAAACCGAAGCCACAATCTATTATTACATTGTTATATAGTTTAGTTCTTTCTAAAAGCCTTGGAGAGAACTAGAAGATTTGTCTTATCTCACTTCAGATTCGTGGATTCCCTAAGGCTTGTAAGGGGCGAAATTCTGATTTCGGAAAGTGTTCACACGATTCAAATCTATCCGAGTACAGGTATCATTGATTGTTCCCTTGCAGACTGCAAGCAGGATTCAAGACTGGACAAGGGAGTTCGTTGGCTGTTCCCATCAAGACGCTCAATCCTTACAATCGAAATCAGAATTTTATTAATCAATGACGTCTGTACGTGAGATGACCACGAAGTTCCAAAAGTTGGAGAAGTTCGAGGGGATGGATTTTCGCCGTTGGCAGAAGAAGATGCATTTCCTCTTGACCACGCTCAAGGTGGTGTATGTCCTGTCCACTCCAATGCCCGAGGTGTCCGATGATGAAGTGTTGGTTGAAGCCCTAAGGAAGAGAAGCAAATGGGAGAACGATGACTACATTTGTCGAGGCCACATCTTAAATGGTTTGTCTGATTCTCTCTTTGATGTGTACCAAAATGTTGAATCCGCTAAGGAACTTTGGAATTCATTAGAGTCCAAATACATGGTTGAGGACGCTTCAAGTGTGATGTTCCTCGTGAGTAACTTCAAATGTTACAAGATGGTCGATACAAGACCGATGATGGAACAATTCAATGAGATACTTCGTATCTTGGGGCAATTTGCTCAACACAAGTTGAAGATGGACGAGTCCATCTCTGATTCAAGCATAATTGTTACGTTACCTCCATCATGAAAAGACTTTAAACACATGTTGAAGCACAAGAAGGAAGATATTTCCCTTGTGGAACTTGGAAGCCATTTGCGTATTGAGGAGGGCCTTCGTACGCAAGAGAAAGGGACTCCAGGATCTTCCTCCATTAACATGGTAGAAGATGGTTCTCAAAAAGGGAACAAGAACAAAGGCAAGAATAGGCCACGTAACAACACAAGTAACGGTCCCAACAAGAGACGCTCCCCAAAAAGAGTTGGATGTTGGAATTGTGGTAAGCCGGGACATTTTAGAAGGGATTGTACAGCTCTAAAGGGGAAGAAGAACACCAGACTGCTCACGGTTCTAAGGCATATAGGTTCTATGTGATTGAACCAAACAAATCTATTTCGGTTCACTCCGTTATAGAGTCAAGAGATGCCATATTTGATGAAAACAGATTTTCATGACACCTATACCAAAAGACCTTATTCCCAGTTCAAGTAGAGACAATAACACGATTCACTGTTCTAGTGGGAACAACGACTGTGACGTCTCACTAGGGAACAATGAACCAGAGATTCGAAAGAGTAAAAGAGTAAGGAAGAAAACGTCCTTTGGTCCTGATTTCCATGTTTACTTAGTAGAGGGAACTAGGGACGAGATTGGATCCCAATATTTGTATTGTTACAATATTGAGGATGAACCAAGAACTTTTGATGAGGCAATGAAGTCTCAAGATGTATCCTTTTGGAAAGAGGCCATTAATGATGAGATGGATTCCATCATGGGGAACAATACATGGGTTCTGGATGATCTTCCACCTGGATGTAAACCATTGGGAAGTAAATGGATCTTCAAGAGGAAGATGAAAGTAGATGGTACTATTGACAAGTTTAAGGCCCGATTGGTTGTCCAAGGCTTTAGACAAAGGTATGGAATCGACTACTTTGATACCTATGCACCAGTTGCACGTATAACCACCATTAGGTTGTTGATTGCCTTGGCAGCGATACACAACCTGGTTATCCACCAAATGGATGTAAAACTGTGTTTCTTAATGGGGATCTTGAAGAGGAAGTTTATATGAAACAACGTCAAGGATTTATTATGCAAGGACAAGAGCATAAGGTGTGCAAATTGATCAAATCCTTGTACGGGCTAAAGCAAGCACCAAAGCAATGGCATCGAAAGTTTGATGAGGTTGTGTTGTCCCATGGATTCAAATTGAACCAAGCGGACAAGTGTGTATATAACAAATTTGATGATTCCATGAATGGAGTCATAATTTGTTTATATGTGGATGACATGTTGATCTTTGGAACTGATCAAGAACAAGTAGATCTTGTTAAGAATTTCTTGTCATCACAATTCTCCATGAAGGACATGGGGGAGGCCGATGTTATCTTAGGGATTAAGATAAAAACGGGTTGAAGGAGGATTGTCATTATCACAATATCATTACATTAAGAAAGTGTTGAATAAGTTTAATTGTAGTAATTATGCTCCTTTGAAAACTCTATATGATCTAAGTGTGAAATTGTTCCCTAACGATGGAACAGTAGTGTTGCAACTTGAGTATTCAAGGATAATTGGGTGCTTAATGTATGCTATGACATGCTATGACAAGTACAAGACTAGATATTGCTTTTGCAGTAGGGAAACTTAGCTGTTACACTAGTAATCCTAGTGCATATCATTGACAAGCAGTTCGTCGAGTACTTCAATACTTGAAGGGAACAGTAGATCTTGGTCTTACATATGTTGGATCACCCTCGGTATTAGAGGGGTATTCGGATGCAAGTTGGATCACGAGTGAAGATGATCATTGTTCTTCTAGTGGATGGGTGTTCCTTCTTGGTGGAGGAGCTATATCTTGGGCATCCAAGAAACAAACTTGCATTTCAAGTTCTATCATGGAATCGGAGTTTATTACTCTGGCTGCAGCTGGAAAAGAGGCTGAATGGTTGAGGAACTTGGTATATGATGTTACCTTGTGGGAAAAACCAATTTCACCCATATCGATCCATTGTAACAGCGCTGCAACTTTGGCTAAGGCATATAGTCATGTATACAATGGGAAATCATGTCACTTGGGCGTGAGGCATAGTGCGGTAAGAGAGCTCATTACGCATGGGGTGATTTCGGTGGATTTTGTTAGGTCACAACAAAATTTGGTTGATCACTTGACGAAGGGGTTGGCTAGGGACTTGGTCTCCAAGTCTGCTAAGGGGATGGGATTAAGACCCTTATAAGCTTTCTAGTGGTGGGATACCCAATTCCTACCTAAAGAAAATTAGGGACAAAATTCAATGTGGAAAGCCCACACCTAGAAACTGTGAGCACAAAGGAACAGTCCCCGAATGTGTGCTCTGTTCCTACAAGTTGGAGGTTGAAGGCATAGTCTTCTTAATAGTTCCTTTGAAAAAGTGCAATTGTAGGTGCACGACTAAAGGTTCTACCTATATGGGTGTGGGATTTGGTCGCTCCATGAAGTTTTGGTTGGCTTCACATACGCTCAAGAATGGATAAGGACTCAAGGCCCTAAATGGAGTCATGTTAGACTATAAAAGTGTAAAGTAACTTATGTGTGTGTTATCTTCATGCATCCAAAATGGTTGATTGGTTCAATCTTTAAGATACCATGATTCTGGGGTATTTGAAATTTGTAATTACACTAAGACATAAATTCAATCGTTTCGATATTTGTGTTTATGCATGAGTTTGGGATGAAAGCTTGCTTATTTTATGAATCAAGGATTGCACTAAAATGGGGAAGGATTGTTGGTGATTTTAGTGTCATCAAATGACTGTTCCCTATATGGGAACAATGCCTTTTAGTGTGATCGGGGTTCATACGACGCTATGGGATCTCACGTAGCTATATCAAAGGTTTAGGGGTGTGGAGTACACGCTTGTTTAAGTATACTTGAGATCTAGAGGTATATATAAAGGTTAAGTTACGATGTTCCTTAAGGAACAATGAAAACTACGGATGTACTGTAGGGAACAACAACTGTGTCGTAGGGAACAACAGTTTAGCGGTCTTCCGAAATTTTCGCCACGTGCTTATTGGATGATAACCGCCTTGATAACTGATGTTTAAACGTCTAGTAACTTCCCTTTATGACTGGTTTGAAGTTAAACACGTGTCTCTTTGATGAGAGACGTTGGTGATAGAAGAAAGGGTTGGTAACCGTTGGTAACCACCATGTAACTTCTGTTAAACGGCCAGAAATGAATCCCTATCATTTCCCACGTCCTATTTAAAGGCAAAGGGGAATAGAGTCGTGGTTGTTGAATAAGATCTCTCTTTCGATCAAATAAAAAACCGAAGCCACAATCTATTATTACATTGTTATATAGTTTAGTTCTTTCTAAAAGTCTTGGAGAGAACTAGAAGATTTGTCTTATCTCACTTCAGATTTCGTGGATCCCTAAGGCTTGTAAGGGGCGAAATTTTGATTTCGGAAAGTGTTCACACGATTCAAATCTATCCGAGTACATGTATCATTGATTGTTCCCTCGTAGACTGCAAGCAGGATTCAAGACTGGACAAGGGAGTTCGCTGGTTGTTCCCATCAAGACGCTCAGTCCTTACACCTCGTAATGCAACTGTTATTGGCTTACAAAATGAGAGAAGCTAATTAAAAGCTAGGGACCGTATGTGGCAAACGAATGCTAGTTTCATGCAGTCCATGTGACCCAGGAATAGAGAAGAAATCCAGTCAAGTCGTCGATGCCATGTCTATTAAGCACCAACAAAGCTAATTCTTTTGGGGAAGTCAAAGTTGTTGTCGAAAACAAAGGAAAAATACAAGATTATAGCCATAAATGGTTGGTAGAAGAACAATTAAAGAGGTGTTGTGGCCCTATGACAACAAGAGGTGTTCGAACACTTGGGGTTGATGTTGATTATCACACATTCGCTAACGGGGCGCTTGCCCTGAACTTTATCCAAGGTGTGCTCTAATCTAGAGATCTCTTCCAAGGATTAGTCAAAGTGGGAATCTGCCTGGGCACGCTCTCTCTAGATCTTTTCGTTCTCTCTCAAGACAGAGGCTAAAGCATGGGTGATCTCATCTTCCTCCTCCTTTCCAGCGGTAGTTGATGCCCCATTGCCATCGTTAGGCCCAGACACCAAAGGTATACGAGGGTCACCACGTACGAGATTGGACTCGGCGTGACTCGATTGACCATGCTCGTAGTGTGGACTGATAAAATTAGGGTTCCGTTCTCGGTTTTGATTTGACACAGGTTCCGATTGAGATACGTAACAACATTCGGCCTTGTTCGCGACATCCTAATCTGCGGTCGCGATTCTCTTGGTCGCGGTCGTGGTTACAACCCGTGACCGCGGTTACTCATCTTGGCTCGTGCGATGGCTCACGACCCTATAAACTTTGATTGCTCTTAGATTTAGCAACTCGCATTGCTAAGTCTCATATTCGGTCAAAGCCATGAGATTCGAACCGTGCAGCATTACAACCATCGATTTTGTCGCTTGACTCGGCCCCTTGACGGCTCGTCCGATGAATGGTCACACTTGCGAGAGGGACCGGGTCACGGTTCAGGTCGTCTTCGAACAAGGTGCCTTGCTCGGCATGCGGTAGGGCTTGATCCTCCGAGCGAATATCAAAGTTCGCGCGATCGCCCTAGGTGTTGTGATCGCGGTTCTATTGGTCGCGATTGTGGTCTTCTGGTTCGGGGTTCACGCTCGATTTTTCTTTGCGCGATTGCCCCATGGTTTTGAAAAACTACTTCTTGTTCTTCTGGGATCGATTCCAACACCATAATTGCGTGGATCGAATACTTGATCCCCACAGACGGCACCAATTGTTAGTACACAAAAATTCATCTTCAATGCACTGGTTGAATACTTATTTCTTCACCTTATGTTCCAAGATCCTCTTTAACCTAGAACCTACAAAATAATGGACACATGGGAGGGGATTCCCTAATCCACCTTTGATACCTAAGTCAACCACAAACCCCAAAACCCACTCACTCTCCACCGCACTACCTTAAGGTATATTCTAGGAAACAACGACTTCCTCCACAACCTGACCAGGAATCTTCTCCAACTATTGTTAGCACATCATCAGAAGGTAATTTATCTGAAACTGATTCTCATTAAAACAATGCAATTCTTCCTGATATTGAGTTACATATTGCTCTTAGAAAAGAAAACTGAAACTGCACAAAATACCCTCTATATCCTTTGGCAAATGATGTGTCATTGCATTGTTTCTCTCCATCTCACCAAAAATTCATAATAGACCTCAATCAAATCCCCATTCCTAAGAATGTTTCAAAAGCTTTTAAGAAAAGGGAATGGAGAGAGGATATGAAAGAAGAGATGCTTGCTTTAGAAAAAAAATAATACTTGGGAGATTGTTGAAAAACCATATGGCAAGAATATTGTTGGTTGTAGGTGGAATTTTTTTCTCTCAAATACAAGGATGATGGGTCATTAGAATGGTACAAGGCTCGCCTTGTGGCTAAGGATTTCACTCAGACCTATGGGATTGATTATCAAGAAACGCTTGCTCGAGTTGCTAAGATGAATACATTTAACATTCCGTGTTCTTTTGTCTTTGGCTGCTCACTTTACTTGGCCTCTATGGCAATTTGATGTGAAGAATGCCTTTCTTCATGGTAATTTGGAAGAAGAAAACATGCAAAATCCTCTAGGTTTCTCTTCTTTCTCATCGCTTTTTAGTGTGCAAGCTGAAAAAGGCTCTCTATGGCCTTAAATAATCACCAAGAGCATGGTTTGGGAGATTTACAACTGTTATGAAGAGTGCTGGGTATAAGCAAAGCCAAGGGGATCACACTTTGTTCCTCAAGCATTCAACTTCAAGGGGAGTGACTATTCTCTTAGTGTATGTCGATGACATTATTGTCACAAGCGACAACACAAATGAACAAGAGGAACTTAAGAAAAACTAGAAGCTGAATTTAAAGTAAAGTCACTTGATAAACTTAAATATTTCGTTGGAATAGAGGTTGCTCATTCATTTGCTGAAATGTTTATTTCACAACAGAAATACATAACTGATTTGCTTGCAGAAACAGGAAAGAGTGGATGTAAACCTGTCTCTACTCCTATTGATCCTAACCACAAGCTCGGAGACTCCAAAGATGACCCAATTGTGGATAAAGCCATGTATTAGTGATTGTGTGGACATTTGATCTATTTATCCCAAACAAGACTTAAGATTGCTTATCCGGTATTTATCATAAGCCAGTTCATGCATGATCCAAGACAACCTCACCTCAATGCAATCCATAGAATTCTTCAATACTTGAAAGGGAGTCCAGGAAAGGGGATACTATTTCAAAGAGGAAACAAACTGAAAATAGAAGCATTCACTGATGTTGATTAAGCTGGTTCTGTAGTTGACAAAAGATCAACATCAGGTTATTGCATGTTCCTTGGAGGAAACCTTGTGACTTGGAGGAGTAAGAAACAAAATGTTGTGGCCAAGTCTTCTGCTGAAGTGATAGCTTGCATGTAGGTAGTGACTAGGATGCATATTTATGTTTATTTTGCATGATTTTAGTTTAGTTTAGTCTAGTTCTTAGGTTTTTAGGTTTTCTAGGAAATTCGGGTTTTGCGCTTGTTTTGTTCGGTTTTGCAGATCTTTAGGTAAACAAGCGTGGACGGGATGGATCTTAGTGGACTATGGAGGAGTTTGAGGAAGCTCAAAGTGATACAAGTGAAGATTGGAAGAACCAAGACCCAAGAGCTTGAAGGATAAAAACGCCTAAACCCGGGCTATGCATTGAAGTTCTTGTTTCGACACCTCTATCTTGCAATGCTTGGTTTGGGAGCTATAGTGCTCGGATGAAGCTGAATTTTCTATCACTAGAAAGCTAACTCGAAGGAGGTGAAAACAGCCTCCGAAGTGTCGCCTGAAGTGTTGAACCGAGGTATGCCGCGGGCTTGGATACAATTGACGCGGCCGCGCCACCCTAGGAATGTCCTCGCCGTCTATTCCCGTGTTAGAGAGTTGGGTCACGAGTTTTGGGCTTCGAGATGGGCTTAAGTTAGGTCTTGACGGACTTGTCTTATGGTATTTCGGGATAATTTGATATTTGGATATCTTAGGAGTATTTAAACCTTGTTTTTAGTTTTCTCTCTTAATCATTATCATAACTTTTGGAGGCTAGGGTTTTCTCTCAAGGAAGAACCTTTGAACCTTTGTAAGTTTGATTTTAATTTAATTATTCATTGCTAATTCCTTTGTGTTTGACTAGTTATTGAAATCATAGATTGCATAATATTGTGAGGTTTGATTGATTCTCATCAACTTGAATAGGTTTTTATTCCCTGTGCTTAATTGAATCAGAATTATTCTAGGGTTTTGTTAGATTAGCTACCTAATAGAATTTCTAGGTTAATTTACAACTAATCTGATTAATGCCCGTTCAGGGTTGATTAGATAAAGTAGCTTCTATAATTATTTGGACCCGTTCGGGCTATTCAATAGTAGAAGGGAATAAATCCACAAATAACTTAGATGTCTGTTTGCTCTAAGTGTTTGTTTCTATTGATAACTTGATTCGTAAAGCTGTCGTTTAATTGAATCTAGACGTTGTTTTAGGTTGTTAAATGATTAGGGTTGTTTAGACTGTTAGTTCTTTCAACTATTTATGAAGTTTGGGTCATAATCCTTAGTAGGAGTATAATCCACGATAGATTATTCAAGGGAATTGAGAATTAAGAGAATCAATGATCAATAAGCATATCTATGATGGATTTAACTAGTTGAACATGCTTTTCTCATATTTGTTAAACTCAATCATATTTGCATTCTTAGATAGTTTTTTACTTTGCATATTAGATTAGAATTTCAATCATTAAAACCCCCTTTAGTTATGCTACTTGACACATAAGTAATAACATTAATACACGAGTCTCTGTGGGATCGACCCTTGCTTACCATTCTACTCAGATTGGTTAAGTTAGGATTCTTTGATAGGTAAACGACTGAAAAATACCTCATCAAATTTGGCGCCGTTGCCGGGGACTCGTCGCTAATTGTGTTCTTACTTTTGTGCTATTCTTGGTGTTGTGAACCTATCTTACGGTTCATAACACCCGTGCTACTAATTCATGGCTTTGTTTGAATGTAGACAGTTGCAGGATGAACACTTCCATGAATATTTTTCAAGATTTCAAAATCATGTGTTTCAACTTGGTGCTTGGGGATTACAGTATACTGATAGAGAGGTACACATGGGAGTTATCCATGGTATGAATTTTGAGACAAGGGGATTGGCAGATTACATGAGCAATGGGAGGCTTTTATATATGGGACCTGAGGAATGCTGGGATTTCTTATGTTTCATGAGTCATCAAAGCTTTTTGGTTGAGTCATCTTCCCAGCCACCCCAGCCGGTTGATACGTCTCTGGAGGATATAATCAAGGATATCTCCATATGGGCGGATACTAGAATCAAGGAGCATTGTGAGTCTTGTTCTTCATATTTTCATTCTACAATCTCATGCCCTTTTGAGTTGTGTGAAAGGAGAGGTGAAGTCACATTGGAGTCAAACGTTCATGAGTCAGACGCTCAGATTCAAGTTGAGGAGCAATCTACTTCACTTGATGTGAGTTATGATGATGAATTTGATGCCCAACATGAATTCACACCTATAAGGCAAGATGAGCAGATCATCACAAAGCCAAGGGAAGTTTGTGCTGGCATAGAGATTCTTACAGAGCCTAGGGAGCCTGAATCATCTTCACCCACGTGGAGTAAATTGCTTGAGGGTTTTACAGTTTTGGAAGAAGACTCTTTTGTCGACCAAGATGACTTCTTTGCTGATGAAGTAGATAGCCATGAGGGAGAAAATCAACATGATGCATCTATTAAGTCTCCCGTTGTCATGGTGCGCCCTATGTTAGCTCTTGACATCCCTTGCTTCAGTTTCCCCACCTTTTCACATCAGGAGCTTATGGAGTTACAAGATAAGGAGCTGAGTCTACAACACAAGGTGGAAGATGGAGAATATATGGAGTTCATCGTGGATAAAAGTGGTATTGCTGACAAGAGCTTCGATTCATACTGTAAGTATTTTCTAAAGCCACAACTTGTGCTGAATTCTTTTGAGCAAATGCCACCTCATGAAAATTGGGCACACATGTTTGATAAATTAAAACGGTCTTTGAAAGTTATATTTTTTTAATTGATTTATCAATGTGTTACTTATGTTTTTCTGAGTAGTGTGCACAAGGCTTTGACAGGTTATTAAGGGCATTGACAATGTCTAATCTTGTCAATTCATGTTCAAGGTCAAGCTAATGACGTTAAATAAGCGCTTCTTGGGAGGCAACCCAAGGTTTAGAGTAGAGTTATTTTCAGTTAATCTTTTACTTTTTAGGTAGTTTTTGTGTGTGTCTTAGATACCCCAGGTTCGAAAATCAATACCCTGAAGCATTTAGAGGAGCGCGGGCATAACATGAAGTGGCGCGCCCGCGCCATAGTGAACCAAGCCCGCGTAAAGTCGCCAGAGAGCTCGAGGATCTGGACGCGGGCAACAACGAGGGTGCCGCGCTCGCGGCATGATGCGGCGCGCTCGTGACACATAGATGGCGCGCCCGCGGCTCGGTTTTTGTCTCCGAGTTCCGTTCCGAAGTCTTACACCACCACCACCACAAGATTTTCCGCCCTATTACCCGCCAAACAACTAGGTTCTATGAGTTTTTCTCTTTCCTTTACCTTTTTACTATACTTTGGGGACAAAGTATGTTTTAAGCATGGGGGAAGCGAATTACTTGTTTGCATTGCATATAGTTGCATTAGTTTAGGTCATGTTTAAAATTTTTGCGTGCATTGATTAAAATTATGAAAAATGAAAAAAATCAGAAAAATTTGTAAAATACAAAAATATTGCATTTAGGTTCTTATTTCCCCATTGTTTGATTCCTCTTGTGTTTCTAAGTTAAGTATAAGTTCTAACCCATGATTTGCATGATTTACCAAAGTTGATATGATATGAGCATGATCATTGATTAAATGACTTGATTATAGGATGGAGCATGTATTTAGCTTGAGTATTTGATTAATTCTGAAGTTCTAGACAACAATTAGCCTTGTGAGATTTGATTTTTGGCCTTTTATGATATATTTGTTCTCTAAATCTTTTGAGTGTATCACCATGATTATCTAGCTCTAGAACTTGCGTTAATACTCTATTTTAAGACTGCTTATATGATTGAATACATGGCATTAAAATGATTGAGGCAATGTTTCTTATTAGCCTATTATTTGCATTCCTACCTTACAAGATCCATGTTCTTGACACCCCATTTCTTTTAAGCTTTAAGCCTATTTTTGATAGCTCCACAAAATTTTCCTAGTCTAATAAGCTTGACCCAGGATCCGGGATTTAGGACTTTAGGTTGTGTTTTTGTTTTGTGTGAGTTATGTATAAGTATGGGGGAGTTGGATGAAAAGGTGGAAAGAGAGGAAATAAACTCTTGTGTTCAAAGTGAAAAAAAAAATGAAGATGAAGTTTGTTGTAAAATAAGCAAAAGAAAAAGTGCTTAAATGTTAGTAGTCTTCATTAACAAAGTAAGAAAGAGTTGAAAAGAGGCAAAAGAAAGAAGAAAAAAAAAAGCAAAGTGCTTTAATGTAATTGTAATGAGTTGGTAGAAAGAAGTTTGGAAGAAGTAAGAAAAAGAAAGTGTTGAAGTTTAGGTTAGGATTAGTTCTTTATCCCGGATTTAGCACCACAGGCCAAATATTATCCCTTCCAACTTTCTCTTTACCTTGGCCCCATTACAAGCCGGAAAAAGACCTCATGATTTTTGTTATGTATTTGATCCCTAGCGATGGAGATTTAGAACTCTGATGCAAGCATATGGTAGTCTAGTTTTCATGGGTGATTTTTGAGTGAAACACGTCCTTTATACACTTGAGAGTTGAGTGCAAACACAATTTCCTTGGTGAGGTCTAGAATGAAAGAATGGTCTTTGCTCTATGCTTGTAATAATGCATGTTAGGAAGTCTTGGTCGGGATTTTGATTATATGTGAAATGCTTGTTTGACTTGAGATGGATGTAAGATTGCATTTCTATGGTGTGATTTGGATTTATGTCTTGCTTGAGGACAAGCAAGGGTTAAGCATGGGGGAATTTGATAGCTTGCATGTAGGTAGTAACTAGGATGCATATTTATGTTTATTTTGCATGATTTTAGTTTAGTTTAGTCTAGTTCTTAGGTTTTTAGGTTTTCTAGGAAATTCGGGTTTTGCGCTTGTTTTGTTCGGTTTTGCAGATCTTTAGGTAAACAAGCGTGGACGGGATGGATCTTAGTGGACTATGGAGGAGTTTGAGGAAGCTCAGAGTGATACAAGTGAAGATTGGAAGAACCAAGACCCAAGAGCTTGAAGGATAAAAACGCCTAAACCCGGGCTATGCATTGAAGTTCTTGTTTCGACACCTCTATCTTGCAATGCTTGGTTTGGGAGCTATAGTGCTCGGATGAAGCTGAATTTTCTATCACTAGAAAACTAACTTGAAGGAGGTGAAAACAGCCTCCGAAGTGTCGCCTGAAGTGCTGAACCGAGGTATGCCGCGGGCTTGGATACAATTGACGCGGCCGCGTCACCCTAGGAATGTCTGCGCCGTCTGTTCCCGTGTTAGAGAGTTGGGTCGCGAGTTTTGGGCTTCGAGATGGGCTTAAGTTAGGTCTTGACCGACTTGTCTTATGGTATTTCGGGATAATTTGATATTTTTATATCTTAGGAGTATTTAAACCTTGTTTTTAGTTTTCTCTCTTAATCATTATCATAACTTTTGGAGGCTAGGGTTTTCTCTCAAGGAAGAACCTTTGAACCTTTGTAAGTTTGATTTTAATTTAATTATGCATTGCTAATTCCTTTGTGTTTGACTAGTTATTGAAATCATAGATTGCATAATATTGTGAGGTTTGATTGATTCTCATCAACTTGAATAGGTTTTTATTCCCTGTGCTTAATTGAATCAGAATTATTCTAGGGTTTTGTTAGATTAGCTACCTAATAGAATTTCTAGGTTAATTTACAACTAATCTGATTAATGCTTGTTCAGGGTTGATTAGATAAAGTAGCATCTATAATTGTTTGGACCCGTTCGGGCTATTCAATTGTAGAAGGGAATAAATCCACAAATAACTTAGATGTCTGTTTTCTCTAAGTGTTTGTTTCTATTGATAACTTGATTCGTAAAGCCGTCGTTTAATTGAATCTAGACGTTGTTTTAGGTTGTTAAATGATTAGGGTTGTTTAGACTGTTAGTTCTTTCAACTATTTATGAAGTTTGGGTCATAATCCTTAGTAGGAGTATAATCCACGATAGATTATTCAACGGAATTGAGAATCAAGAGAATCAATGATCAATAAGCATATCTATGATGGATTTAACTTGTTGAACATGCTTTTCTCATATTTGTTAAACTCAATCATATTTGCATTCTTAGATAGTTTTTAACTTTGCATATTAGATTAGAATTTCAATCATTAAAAACCCCTTTAGTTATGCTACTTGGCACATAAGTAATAACATTAATACACGAGTCTCTGTGGGATCGACCCTTGCTTACCATTCTATTCAGATTGGTTAAGTTATGATTCTTTGATAGGTAAACGACTGAAAAATACCTCATCATGAAGCTGAGTTTAGTGCACTTGCACAAGCCTTATGTGAAATGTTGTGGCTGAGAATTATTTTGACGAATCTTAAGGTCATATAGGAGGACTAGCTCTATGGTTCTAAATTGTGATAACAAATCTACGATAAACATTGCTCATAATCCTGTCCAGCATGATAGGAGTAAACATGTTGAGATTGATCGACATTTCAAAAAAGAAAAATTAGGAGTTATGAGAATTGCTTTTGTCAAGTTAGAAGATCAACTTGCTGAGGGGAGTGTTAAATTGTACTCCCTCCATCTAGGCCTATTTGGCCTCTTAGACTTAAATATTTGTCTAATTCTATTTGGACTTTTAACTATTTTGTCCAACACTTGCCCAATTTACCCTTAACAAAATGAATTGGAAAATGTAGTGTGTATTACATGCAACAATTAGATGAATAAGGGTATTTTAGTAAGAATAATATTTGTGTTAATATGTGTGTATATTGCTCAAAAGGCAATTAGACTTACACGGAGTGAGTATAGTTTAAAATATGTTTTTGCATGTCTTGTGAGTTGTGGTGTATTAAATTCTAGCCTTCCCAGGCTACTATTAGAGTTAATTATTTTTGTCTAGAGGGCTAGGTATAATTGGAATTAGGTGTATTTACTTTCGCGGGGTACATACGCACATCGCATTTTCGTAAGCGCACAGAATAAACACGAAGTCTGGATTCGTGTGCGGCAAGGATGCGCGTAAGGGGTAAAAATGGAATCACACAATTGGGCGAAAGGCGAGCATATCCCGCGCAATAGGCCTTCGCGGCTCCGCAAAACGGGCCTTCGAGGCTCTGCGCAAGCCCGATGTGCGCCCCTTAGGGTTAAATAAACAACACAATCTTTCAGTCACCTCCTTGTCTTCTTCCTTGAGACGCGAAATGAATTCTCGCGCAAATATCCGCTTCGCAGCACCAAACCCCCCCAAATGAACACCCGCGGTGCACCATCGTCGTCCCCACATAGCCCGTCGCCACCTCCTGTGGAATCGGCGTTACCCTATAATCAAATAAATTTCAAATTTTTATAGTCTTTATAAATAAATAGAGAAAAAATTATTTGAAAAAAGATAAAGTAATATAAATAAAGGTTGAAATTTTAAAAATAAAGTTTGGCCAAAGTTAATGTGGTGGCTCAAAAAGATACAACTTTAAAGGGTTCACTAAAAGAGGGGTACTCCGCGAAAGTTATAGACTAGTATGTATTCCCGTACTTTGTACGAGTTTTGCTTAAAGAAAATATTAATAATATTTTTTTTTTCAAATACATGAATTATCTAGGAACAAATAATCATGATCTTAAGGCGCAAATTAATTTTTAATTTGTATATAACTAAGATAAAATTAAATGTTTTTTTGGAATCTAGAACTCTTTTTTTATTAGTAATCCCAATTTAATAATAAATCAAGTTATTTTATTAAAATTATCTTTTAAGTTTTTCTAGAATTCAGAACTTAAAACTAATATAGTGATTGTTTTATTTAACATATAAATATAAACAATTAAAAATAATCAATTAAGATGTGTTAGCTAAAAAACGATTGTATCTAAAAATAAAATAAATATTCTAGAGTTTGGATGATAGCATAAAAAAAATCCTAATGATTTTTCTATCTATTATACGGTTATACCCAAAAATAAAAGATTGTTTAATAATGAGATTTTCTATCATATATTCTAAAAGTATGGATAAGAATTTATCATATCCAAAAATAAAAGATTAGTTTTTAAAAAGAGATGGTCCAATCTAAAAGTGACATATGTCTTTATAATTTTTTTAACATCCGCTTTAGGTTATAGTTATGATATATTTTTAACAAAAATTTAATTTTTAAAAAAGATTTTACATCATAAATGGATAAAAAGAAATAAATAATGTAATTTTTATCATCTTGTAATTTTTTATTCTTTTATCATAATTTGATTTAAGAAAACTTTTATAGAAATAGATATATAGATAAAGATAATGTAATCAACTAATAATTAATTATATACTATAGTTTATTTTATGTTAGATAGAATATATATAAATTGTGAGAATGACATGTACGAAAAATCCTAGGTGACACATGGAAAAATCATACGTGGCAAATAGCTTATATTGTGATAGAAAAAAAACTTAAATAAATTATTATAAATAATATTCATCAATAATACTTTACTAAATATTTAATGTTTTTATAGTTTATTTTATTTTAGATATAATCTTTATAAGTTAAATAAATTATCATATCAAATATTTAACATTATTGCTAAAGATTTAACATTAGATAACATCTTAATTTTAGATAGAACCATTTAATTTTAAAATCTTTTACAAAAAATATAAAAATGTAAAAATAATCTAAATTCTTGTAATTTTTTTCTCAAATTCAATTCGTTAAAAAGATTTCAATAAAAAATAAAAATATACTTAATGAGAAACGATGAAAAAATATAAATACATAATGAATTTTTTAATGATAAGATAATCACTTATATTTACATAAATAATTCAAAAAGAAAATTAAGGAAAAGATAACATTTTTTTTATCAAAAGTCAATTTAGGTAAGTAATTATCTAGATTAAGAGTTCTATTTTTATCAAAAATTTATTTAAGATAAATTTTTTACATAAATAGATAAAACAATAAAGATAAAATAATTTTCTTTAATTTTAAATAAAATTCGATTTTTTCATATAATAGATAAAAATTTAATTGAAAAAACTAAATTAATTCATCTATTCTAATATATAATACTATAGTATCTAATATTCTATAATTTATTTTAATTTTAGATCAAATCTTTTAGATCTATCCTAATTCCTAATGCTTAGTTTTTTTGTTCAATAATACTTGATGTTTTACATAATTTATTATATTTTTTCCAATATTGCCCTCATTAGTTAAAAAGAATAATAAAAATAGAAAATAGGGAAAGATATTCACAAGATTTATGGGCATTTAAGTCAAATCACGTACCTTCTTAATTTTATAGACAAATTCTAAAATATCATGTATTTCTGAACGGAGGGAGTAGATGATATCTTTATTTTAGAATAGAATCTTTCTTAGGTTAATATATCCTATTTCTATATTATTTTAAAATAATTTCAACATATATAAATTTTCAAAATAAAAAAATCCTATGTGGCGAAATCCTAGGTGGCTTAATGTGAAAACGACACGTAGGAAAATCCTAGGTGGCGCAACGTGGTGACCTTTCTTCCTTGCGTCTTTTATATATACATATATTTCTTCGTTATGTAAATTTAGTATGGAAAACAACTTTATAGATGAATTGAATTTTGCAAAATAATACATATATAACTTTCTTTATATTTTATCTCTTAAATCAAGGACAATGTTCTCTTCTGTACCAATCCTTATATTTTGTTTTTTATATTTATAAACATTCATATTATTATCTTTATGAAAAAATTAAGTATTTTATACATATTAGTGTCTAAAAAATAAGAAATATTTTTTAAAAATATTCAATAAAAAATAAAATCAATATTTTAATAATTCCAATCTAAATTTGGACAAGATCTCCACAAATAATGGAAAATTATTTAAAAATATATTCAATTAAAAATACGGAGTATAATCAAAAAACAATTATTTGTCTATTGCATAATTTATTATGATATTATATAAATATATGTAGTATTTTAAATTAATATCCTAGAATTGTATAGTTTTTCAGTAAAATTATCCCGTGAATATCACGGGACTTCAACTTGTTTATATTGATTACAAAAGTTATACATTGCAATAAAATTTCTTATATTATATTTTATATTATATTTTCATTTATTAATATCCTATTTATAATATTTATAAAATAATAAATCGTAGTTGTACATGGTAGGGTACAACTAGTTTATTTAGTTTTAGATTTCGTTTTTAACAAAGAGATAAATAAAATGGAAAAAAGAAAGATATATATTATTTTATAATAGATAAAATATAAAAAAAACTAACGTAATAAATAAGATTTAATTTAATGTAAAAATAACTTATTTAATTTAAACAAAAATTATCAAAATTTATTTTAGACAACTAATTATGAATAAGTAATTTTTTTTATCTTTTTTATCAAATTTCGATTTTTGAACAATCTCTTACATCATAAATGGATAAAAAGACTTATATAATGTAAATTTTATCATCTTGTAGTTTTTATTTTTATTATTTTTATCATAATTTGTTTTAGTTTTACCCGTCGTACCATTTACGACTACGATTTAGTATTTTATAGAAATTATAAATAAGATATTAATAAATTAAAATATAATATAAACTTTAATATAAATAACTTATTTCTCATAGAATGTATATTTTTAATCAAATATTACATTCTTCATATTTTATTACTTTTCATGCAGTTAAATTTAGAGATAATCAAATATTTCAATATATCTATTAAATATTTTTATTAATTTTAAACATTGTAAATATTTATTATTACTTTTTTTTATAAAAGAAAATCACTACATATAAAAATAAATTTGTCAAAAGAATGCTAAAAGATTGATATTTATTTTAAAGTATTTTAAATATTTTATCTTCAATTTTAAATATTTGTATAAGGAAGCTTTCAAAAGATATTGTTATATTGAAAAGATATATATTTGATGTTAGAGATAAATTTAAATAGTTAAAAAAGAATGAAATATAAAAAAGATAATAATAAAAATAAAATTAATTTTTTAATTTGAGGTGGGGCCAGAATCGTTCTGGTGGCTCGAAAAGAGATAGCTTTAATATCTAGTTATAGATAGATACTAGTTGTATCCGTAGTGCAATGCACGACTACGACTCATCAATTTTTTGATATATTATAAATATGATATTAATAAAGTAAATATACAAAAATAAATAAAAAACCAAAAATAATGTAAATTCCTAGAAAATTAATCAAAATCAATTCATTAAAAATCTTTTGAATAAAAAGTTAAAAAGATAGACAATAGGAAAAGATAAAAAAAATATAGATTTTTTAAAGATAAAAAAATCTTCTATATCTACATAAAAATCCAAAAAGCAAATTAAGGAAAATATAATATAATTTTTTTTATAAGAAATTAATTTAGGCAAGTAATTATATAGATATTTGAAATTTATACTTTTTTTTTATCAAAATTTGATTTATGATAAATATTTTTTATAAATAGATAAAAAGGTAAAGATAAAATATTTTTTTTATTTTTAATTTAAATTAGAATTAATTTTTTCCACATGAATAAATATAAATGAATTTAATTGGAAAAAATAAATAATTTTTTTTTATGTATGGTGGGGCCAAAATTAATGTGGTGGCTAGAAAAGTTACAACTTTAATATATAGTTATAGATAGATATGGTGGTTTTTATTTTAAAGATATATATGTGATCATGTGTACATATTTTTTCCTTATCTTTTTAATACTAGCAATTAGGCCGCGCGTTGCGCGGCGATTATAAGGCGGAGACTTCATTAGTGTAGAGATATGTAAATGGCATTTTCGTAAATTTATTTAAAGGAGCATGAGTTTTTTTGGAAAAAGAATATGGAAATGGCATTTCCGTAAATTTATTTAAAGGGACATGGTTTTTTTGGTATTAATTTACTTGACTTCACGTCATCCAATGTCTTAAAACTTGTTTTATTACGTATACGAGCTTTCTTCACAACTAATAAACAAACTTATCTGAGCTTGCTTACGAGCGAAGTAACCTGGACATGTTTTTCGAGACATGTCTAAATTACCCGTTCACATCCGAATATCACATAAGTTGGGCACGCTTTTCCAAGAAATTTTTTTTACGAGCTCGCTTACAAGCTAAGTAACTTGGACACGCTTTTCGAGACATGTCAAAATTACCCGTTTAAATCAGAATCACCTAAGTCGGGCACGCTTTTCCAAGAAAATATATTTTTACGAGCTCGCTTACGAGCAAAGTAACTTGGACACGTTTTTTCGAGACATGTCAAAATTACCCGTTCAAATCCGAATATCACCTAAGTCGGGCACGCTTTTCCAAGAAAATATATTTTTTACGGTCTCCCCGAGAGCAAAGTAACCTTGACACGTTTTTCGAGACATGTCAAAATTACCCGTTCACATCCAAATATCACATAAGTCGGGCACGCTTTTCCAAGAAAATATATTTTTACGAGCTCGCTTACGAGCGAAGTAACCTGGACACGTTTTTCGAGACATGTCTAAATTACCCGTTCACATCCGAATATCACATAAGTTGGGCACGCTTTTCCAAGAAATTTTTTTACGAGCTCTCTTACAAGCGAAGTAACTTGGACACGCTTTTCGAGACATGTCAAAATTACCCGTTTAAATCAGAATCACCTAAGTCGGGCACCATTTTCCAAGAAAATATATTTTTTACGAGCTCGCTTACGAGCAAAGTAACTTGGAAATGTTTTTCGAGACATGTCAAAATTACCCGTTCAAATCCGAATATTACCTAAGTCGGGCACGCTTTTCCAAGAAAATATATTTTTTACGTTCTCCCCGAGAGCGAAGTAACCTTGACACGTTTTTCGAGACATGTCAAAATTACCCGTTCACATCCGAATATCACATAAGTCGGGCACGCTTTTCCAAGAAAATATATTTTTACGAGCTCGCTTACGAGCGAAGTAACCTGGACACGTTTTTCGAGACATGTCTAAATTACCCATTCACATTCGAATATCACATAAGTTGGGCACGCTTTTCCAAGAAATTTTTTTACGAGCTCGCTTACAAGCGAAGTAACTTGGACACGCTTTTCGAGACATGTCAAAATTACCCGTTTAAATCAGAATCACCTAAGTCGGGCACGCTTTTCCAAGAAAATATATTTTTTACGAGCTCGCTTACGAGCAAAGTAACTTGGACACGTTTTTCGAGACATGTCAAAATTACCCAGTCAAATCCGAATATCACCTAAGTCGGGCACGCTTTTCCAAGAAAATATATTTTTTACGACCTCGCTGACGAGCGAAGTAACCTGGACACGTTTTTCGAGGCATGTCAAAATTACCCGGTTACATCCGAATATCACTTAAGTCGGGCACGCTTTTCCAAGAAAACATATTTATTACAGTGTCTCCGAGATTACTTAATAGCTAAGCAAGAACGACACGAATTTCGAGTAACATTAAAATAACAAATCGGATTATTACACCCACACGATAGTGCAACACGCATTTTTAAGTAATTGGATGGACGGTCAAATGTTATTAAATCGAACGGCTAGAATAAATGTAAGTTGAACGGTTAGATAAGATCTATATTTGGATTTTATTTATCAACGGCCGGATAGTGCTGTGATATCCAAACTCTTATAGTAGTATGGATATGGATATCTTTATAAATATAATAAATATAATGTACTTTTTTATCTATTTTTGTCAAATCTACTAATATTATTTTATCATTATGTTTATTTGGAGATAAATTTTTACCAATATTATTCTATCTTTACATTTAGTTGGAGATAACTTTTTTGCATAATTAATTATTGAAAATTTTTATTTTAATAAAGGGGTGATGTGGCGCAACGTGATGTCAGAAATTGCTCCGACTTTAGTTATTAGTAATAGATAGATAGATGTAGATAAAAATAATGTACTTTTATTATTTTTAAACAAATTTCGAATTCCTAATTTTTTATAAATAAAATAATATGAATAAAATTTGATTTTGAAAATATAAATAAAAATTAATAAGAAAAGGTGAAATAATATTGACATATATCTAATATAATATTTTTTATGTGTACGAACTCATGTTTCCAAGTATAAAAATATTGAAAAAGCTTATCATAAATATTCCTTATGATAATTGAAGATAAATATGAAAAAAAATATAAAAAATATTAAAATAGTTCAAATAATACAAATAACATGTAAATTTTTTTAAATATGAGGTAGGATTTGGTGGCTTGAAATTTTTTGACTTTTATAATATACTAGTTGAATCCTCGTGATACTCACGGGAGAATTTTACTAAAGATTATGTAATTTATAAAAAATTTAAGATTGTGGCTCGTATTTTATCAACATATAAAAGATAAAAATAATTACGCATAAAATTAATTTAAAAATTATTAGATCAAGTTATTATCAAAATATAGATAAAAAAACTTATATACTTGGATCCCAAATTTTGTTACAACGTATAAAAGATATCCATAAGAAATATCAAAATATAGAATAAATTACACATAATTTATATTTTTTCTCAAAATAAAAATATATCAATGGAACAAAAATTATTATTTAAAATTATATCATTATATAGATATAAGTTTTATACTTGGAGCTCAAACCTTGTTAAAAATAAAAAAATATTTTAAGACCCTAAATCTTGTTAAGAGATAAAAATATTACATTAATATGGAAAATATCATCTCATAGGAATTTATGTACATAAAAATTATATAAATATGTTATCTATTGTAGCAAATTAATACATAATCCATAGATAGAAAATTATATACATAAAAAATTATATAAACATGTTATCTATTTAGTACATATAGCAAGAATACTATAAGTTGTTACAAAATTTATTAGAATATAATTTCACATTAATTTATTTAAAAATGTCACGTAGTGTAAATTTCACAACATACTTGGGTTCTACTTTATAATGTACTAGTTATACCCGTCGTGCCATGCACGACTACATGACTTTAATACTTAATTTATTTAATGAATATTATTTTAATTAAATAAAAAAATTATTCATTAGAAAAAAAATATATAAAATTTTATAATTGGTGTCATGTAAAGAGAGGCAAAAATTATTAAGGTGAGCACATTGTAATTTTGATGGCTTAATGATAATGTATTTATGCAATAATATAAATAAAAATTATCTGAATAAGAAACATTTAATTTTAAAAATCTCTTTAAAAAATATAAAAGGTACAATTAATCTAAATTCTTGTAATTTTTTTATCAAATTCAATTCTTTTAAAAAATTTGAATAAAAATTAAAAATATACTTAATAAGAAATTATGAAAAAATATAAATAAAGAATTAATTTTTTAATGATAAAAAATCATTTATATTTACATAAATAATTCAAAAAGAAATTAAGGAAAAGATAACGTAATTTTTTATTATCAAAAGTCAAGTTAGGCAAGTAATTATCTAGATTGAAAGTTCTATTTTTTATCCAAATTTTATTTAAGATAAAAAATTTTCATAAATAGATAAAAAAATAAAAATAAAATAATTTTACTTAATTTTAAATAAAATTCGAATTTAATTTTTTCATATAAATAGATAGAAATTTAATTGGAAAAACTAAATTAATATATCTATCATAACATATAATATCTAATGTTCTATAATTTATTTAATTCTTAGATAAAATCTTTTAGATCTATCCTAATTCCTAATATATAATAGATAACATCTTTATTTTAGATAGAATCTTTGCTTGATTAATTTATCTTATTTCTATATTATCCTAAAATAATATCAACATATATAAATTCCTAAAATAAAAAATCCTAAGTGGTAAAATCCTAGGTGACTTAACGTGGGAACGACACGTAGGAAAATCCTAGGTGGTGCAACGTGATAGCCTTATTTCTTACGTCTTTTATATATATACATAGATTAGGGTAGATATATATATTGATTATACCGAAAAGATATATGGATTATCGTATGAACTTGAAAATTTTAATTTATCTGTCTCACGTGAGCACGCATCAATAATTTAAGTTTGGATTTTAATTAAAAAAATTCTAATATAGAATGAGTGAGCCCTAATAAAAAAAATTAAAATCAACAACCAAAAATAATGCTTCATAAAATTGAACTTATTAATGTTGTCCTTCAATATAATATGCACGGATTAGAAAATCATTTAACCTTAGACAAAAAAAAAACAGTACATAAGGTTGTTTTTAAAATCTAAAATCATGAATGACATTACATAAATTTATAACAAGTACAATACAATACTTTATTTAATTGTCAGATATGCCCAGTAGTGTGCTAGAAAATTTATGATACATTAAATGAGTACTAGATAGCGAAACAAACCCTATACAATTAATTAATCGGAATGGCTAACGTCCTTAATATGATCAGGCTTATGAGATCTAATTGGGATTCCTTTTCTACTTCGTTTCCTAAAGCTGATATTCATCACCGTTTTGGACTCCTCATGCCTCCTGAACTGTAGATATTACGTGGAAAAAGTATAAGAATAATTTGTTGTCAAAAGCCAAGCATAAAATTCAAAAGAAGGAAAAAGATAATGAAAGGGTAAATGTAATTTGTTACCTTGCAACCCAAGGAACAGTAGAGGCAAGTAGCATAATTATCCGGCAGACGCCATGCGCATACAATGCAAGTTCCTTTAGAGGATCTTGATTCCTTTGAATTTTGATTACCACCTCCACTTTTCGCCGTTTTGGATTTCGCTCTAGAGTTCAGAAAGAAAATATACCCGTAATTAACTTTAAATTTTGCGATATCTTCACAATTTAGTTTTCCGATCACGTCCGAAACCCATACTCCAAAGTGACGGGAAGCCTTCACCGCCTACATTAAGCAAGCAATTAAGTTGTTGTTTGGAGACTAATTAAAACCCTAAAAAGAAATAAACAAACTCGATCTATACAAAACCTTAAACAATTCTAATTAAATTTCCATAAACAGAAAGCTGAATTGATAAGTAAATTGAACCTGAAGGAATTCATGGCCCGGGTGGTCGACTTTTTCGGCTTCACAAATAGCACAACCCATACAAGTCATGCAAAAGAAGTTGTAATTATTACAGACGCGATTGCTGATTTGACAAGAGTAGAAATTTGCTTTCAAGAGAGGAAAAAGCCATTTTGGAGTTTGTATAGACGCCATCAATGGATCGACGAATGAAGTTTCTTGAATTCTTGATGATATAATATGTTGAGGATGATGATGAACTTATTGATAATGAATGCCCTTGAATCCTTATATATAAAAAATTCATACGGCATAGGCAACAATACTTTATATAGATGGAAATATGTAAAAGCCCAACTATTCTATCAATTAATTATAGATATATTGATATTTGTAGGTTAATTATTATCTTTTTTAAAAAATTATTATTTCATTCTATCATACAGAGCATATTCTTAAACGTAAGATTTTTAAAAAAACGTAAGATTTAACGTTTTTTTAGAAAGAACCGTGAAACAAAATATAAACCATATAAAATTAATTAACAAAAACCTAAATAATTTGAACATGATAGATTCTTTCCAAATAAGGATCTAAAATTAAAACAACCCGTTAATTACTAGAAATTCCATGCTAATATAGGAATCCTAGAAAAACTCTCTTTCGAAAAATGTTACTGCCTACGGTTTCGCTTTCCTTAGACTGTGCAGCCTCGTTTGCACCTCTTCATGGCGTCGCCAGCCAATGCCACAACGTGGCCACGTTCTCGAACACTGATGATGTCAACCATGTCCTAGACCGTCTGTGGACGATCGGTGATAATTACTATCTCATGATCTCACAAGGGGTTCCTAACTTGAACACGTACATATGAGGATGAGGCTTATTAAGGTTCTAATGACATGAATCCGCATCCTGGGTACTTTAAGATGGAATACTTTAATGAGAAGTTCTTACGCCGCATTGCTAACCTAGATGGAAAGGTGTTATATATGGATTGACAAGACCATGATGGATGCAAATCGAGGTCAATTTGTTAGGTTTGGAGTTGAGATTGATCTTAAGAATGCACTGTGGAAAGATTGGTCAATTCAAGGTTTGGTCAAGACCATGATGGATACCGTTTTCAAGGCAAGGTTTGGTCAATTCAATATGAGGGCATCGGAGCGTTATCCTATGAATGTGGAAAGATTGGTCAGGAAAAAAAATTGTCTGTTGCTTGCACCACCCCAACCAGAGTTGTTGGAAGGGATGGAAGATCAAAATGCTACTGGTTGCTAGGATTAGGGGTGTCAATCGGGCGGGTCGAGTCGGGTTTGGGTCGGGCCAATTCAGTTTCGTGTAAGTTCGGATTTGGGTCAAATTCGGATATTTTGAAAATCGGGTCAAATTGAGTTGGATCATTTCGTGTCGGGTGCTCAATTAATCGGGTAAAGTCGGGTTTCGGGTCAATTTCGGTTAGGTCATTCGGTTTTCGGTCCAACTTGATTTCGGATAAGTCCGGTTTCGGGTTTAGGTAGTTTCGGATTTAGTCGAATTTCGGGTGAGTCGAGTTTCGGCTTTGTTCGGATTTTGGGTGAATTGGATTTCGATTTTGGCCGAATTTCCGGTTAATCTGATTTCGAGTAAGCCGGATTTTGATTCAGACCATATATTGAATGATGATTTGTTGTAGTTTAAATACTCTAGGGTCTGAATATTTAATGTAACATTTAAATTAAAACACAGTTATAATAAATATTCACTATAATTAATATTTTAAAACATAATGTAATTTTCGGATGGTTTCGGGTCGAGTAACTTCGGAATTTCGGATGACTTCGGGTCAGGTAGCATCGGATATTCGGATGACTTCGAATTCAGGTCAAATCAGTTCGGGTCAAACATGTCTTGAGTATAAAACTTTTTATCTTTTTCTCGGGTTGGGTGATGTCCGCTTTTTAGGTAGGTTTTTAGTGTCTAGATAGATTAGATTTAGTTGGTTTTCGTGCTTGAGTTTTATGCTTTCGAGTCTTTTTGCTTTAGTTTCCGTATTTCCTTGAGATTCGGAAGCTACGCACCTTTTGTGTCATTTTGTAGGAGTCTTGGAGCTTAGAAGAAGAGTTCAGAGCATTACAAGAGAAGATGGAGATGAAGCGCTCAAGTAAAGTCATTGAAGATCAAGTTTGAGCTTGGAAAGAGATAGAGAAATTCGTTACAAGAACATAGGAAAAAGAATCGAGTCAAACGGAGTTGTAACGAATCTTCTACGCAAGTTTTACTCAAGGTTGTTCGAACAAGCTCTCAGGACCGACCCCCAGGGGGGTCGTGAACGACCCTATTAGGGTCGTGCTAGACCCACCCAAAATTGTAAGCCTCAGGACCGACCCTAGGGGGGTCGAAAACGACCCTATGTGGGTCGATCGGGGCGCCGACTCTTCCTTATTTCGAGATCTTTATGGATATATTCTATCTTTTATTTTAGGAAGTAGTTTTATCTTGTTTCCTAGTGTAATTAGGGCTCCTTTTTCTCTATAAAAGGGGGCTAGACTTTCTAGTTGAAGGAGATCTTTTGCTAGTTTTTTTTGGAGGTTATTTGGAGATTAAGAGGAAGACTTGGAAGACAAGTTGGAGAAATTTTGTAAGACCTCTTTATTTTTATGATCATGTCTTCTTCTTCCTTTTCAATGAGTGAGTAGTCTTCTTAGATTCTAGGGTTGGGTGAAAACCCAACACAATCATGCATGTCTAAACTTGAATTCATGACTTGAATGCTTGAAAGATCATATCTATCTATCTTGTGCTTAATACCTTTGCAAAAGTTGAGGCAATATCTTGCAATTAACCTAAAAGCGAAAGTGTAAAGTTGGTTGCTTGATTAGATCTAATAGGATTATTTACGACAGTTGATATTCCTAGGTTGAAAGATAGATAGAAAGTTGTTTAATTTGCGACAGTTGATTGAATAACTTGAATTGTTTGCGACAATTGACTTTTCTATGATCTAGATTGCATGATAGTTGTGAATTCTCGTTGAAAGCATGTATGGTTGTTGTTGTGGTAGCCCTAGCCCTAGGATTTGCCTTTAACATTTGATTTAAAACTCGTAATTTTGCTTCGATCTCGACCCCTAAAGTCGTGCTCGAACCTTTGCTTGCTTGTTGGTGTGATTGTGTGTTTGTGTCTCTTCGTGTTTGCTTTGCTTTTCCGTAGTTTATCAACTAAATCTTTGGCCCTAATCTCATTCCCATGGACGAACCTGACTCCGCTATACTCAGCGGGGTCTTGAATATAAATTTATTTGTTCAAGAATCCCTTCAACAAATTGGCGCCGTTGTCGGGGAGTGAGCAATAGTGCCTAGTTTAGTTTATATTTGGGATTTGGGACTAGCCCTTACCCCTTTGTTTTTATTTAATTTGTTTTCTTTGTTTTTGTTCGCAGTATATGCCATCTCATTCTTCCCGGAGAACTCTTGAGATTGATTACTACAGCGAACCTGAAAGGTCCTTCCATAGACGTTTAAGAGAACAACGAGCAATGGGCGATACTGAGACTCTTGCTCAACAAATGGAGGAACTCCATGCTGAGATGCAGCGCATACGAATGGACCGAGATGTTCAGGCTGCAAATGCGTGGCGGGCTCAGGCGCAACTGGACGCTATCCCGACGAATGCCAAGCAATATATGCACCCATAACTGAGGGTGCCCGAATCGGCGATAGTGCTCCCGAAGATTAACCGCACTTTTGAGACTAAATCTCACTTCATATCCTTAATAAAGCGTGCTCAATTTGAGGGGAAACCCATTGAATGCCCAATGGAGCATATGAAGAACTTTACTGATTTATGTGACACTATTGCTGCTGACAGTGTCTCATTTGAATATGTTCTCTTAAAGGCATTTAAGTGGTCTCTTGTAGAAAAATCTTTGAGTTGGTTGGAGAGTTTCCCACCAAGGTCAATTACAACGTGGAAGGCTTTGCATGATTTATTCATGACCAAGTTCTTTCCACCGGCAAAAACAACGGAGCTTAGGAAGCGCATCACCTCCTACCATCAACTTCCAAACGAGACGCTTGTGGAGACATGGGAACGATTCCAAGAGCTTCTACGCCAATGCCCTACTCATGGGCAACCTCCTTATGTTCTCCAAGAGATCTTCTTTCAAGGCATTAATGCGGCTACCAAAGATCGCATTAACCTTCACACTGATTGTGGGTTCATCGACATGACTCCAGAAGAAGCATGGGCATTATTGAACAAGCTAACCAATTATGATGCCATGTACGGAACGCAACAAGCTAAGCCAACGGAGAGGAAGCTGTATGAGCCACAATCTGATGTGGTAGATCGGGATGTGAAGTTCCAATTCATGCAAGATGAGATCAACCGTCTGAAAAAGCAAGTAAGTTACTATCAATCTTCTCAATCTTGTCAAGAATGCGGGTCTTCCGCTCATACTACTTCCAATTGCACTAACTTGCAGCAAGTGCGAGCCGCTGAGGCTTATGAGGAGGCGAATTACATGAGAGGTTCCTATAGGAACCAAAACAATTATGCAGGGAGGAACAATGCTCAATCATCTTGGGGCAATTCCAATTATGACCAGTACAAGCAACCCCAACAAGAGCAACGTCCCCCTCCCTACCGTCCTCCGGGCTATCAAGAGCCACCCTCATGGGTTCAAGGGCTGCAAGAAGGAATCAATGGCGTCCGAACTGAGATCAACGGAGTTCATAACAAGATCAATGATGTCCAAGTCGATCTTACCACTCAAATGAAAGGTGTTCATGCGAGGTTTGGAGAATTTGACTCATGGAGAAAGAACATCGATTCCCAACTTGGACAACTGGCTACTCAAATCCAGAGACCTCATGGACAACTCCCGGGCCGTCCCGAGGAGAATCCTAGAAGCCGAGCAAGTGATGGTGAAATCCGAGCCATGCACCTAAGGAGTGGCAAGGAGTTACCCGAGCCAACCAAGCAAAAAGAGAAGGAACAAGCCTCAGGACCGACCCATTTAGGGTCGTGCAAGACCCCCTTAGGGTCGTGCAAGACCCCCTTAGGGTCGTGCACGACCCCCTCAAGGGTCGTTCCTGAGGAGGCTAATAATGAAGAAGAAGAGGCGATCGACCCTCCAAGGGTCGAGCTCGACCACCCTTCGCCAGGTAAGTCTTCTAACCCTTTTCTTTCCATTCCATCTTCATCTAAGGTACTTCCTTTCCCTTCTAAGAAACCCAAGGACTCGACGGAAGGTAAGTTTAAGCTCTTTGTTAAGTTGCTTCAAGGCTTTAATCTTTCTATTCCTTTCGCCGAGGCTTTGAATGAAATGCCTGCTTATACTAAATTCTTGAAGGAGATTTTATCTAGGAAGCGATCAATCACAGAGCTGCATAATGAGGTCCATTCCATAAAGCTCCCTGAAAAGCTAGGCGATCCCGGTAAGTTTGCTATTACTATTGGTATTGGAGCTTACCGTTTCAAAGCTTTGTGTGATCTAGGTGCTAGTGCAAGCTTGCTTCCACTTTCAATTTGGTCCAAGACCAACATGGGACCACTGGAGCCTATTAATATGAATCTTTACATGGCGGACGGATCTCATGTAAAGGCAACCGGAGTCGTTGAGGATGTTCCAGTTAAAGTTGGCAAATTTTTTGTCCCAAACGACTTCATTGTTCTAGACATGCAAGATGACCCTGTGGTGCCAATCATACTTGGAAGACCATTCTTAGCCACCTCAGGGGCAAGAATTGATGTTAGGAAGGGGCTCCTCACATTTGATATTGGGGAGGAGAAGGTCGAGTTCCGTTTCAATCCCGATGTGAATGAGCCCACGGTAGTTAAAAGCATCAACGAGGAGCATACCGACCCCCGATGGTGGGTCGGTACCAACCATTCTCTGAAGAATCACAACGCTTTGGGTGATAGGAACGATACCGAGGCATTCCTTAATTCAGTAGGGTCGATAACGACCCACATACCCTTGGTAACGACCCCTCCTCCGAACAACAAAGGTAAGTCTCCTTGCTTTGATCTATTTGATTCAGGTCAGGATCCTTTCTTTCATCCTTCTTTTACAAATCCTACTATTGAGCATACTGTGAAAGAGTCGAAGCCTCCTTGGTTTTTGGATTTTTCTAACCCTAATGTAGGACTTCCAAGCATACTTGTGGATGATAGAGGACAGAATGTCCTAGAGAGAAGCTTTGAAGCTTTTCCATCTAAGTATGGGGTTTCCCATGATCCCGACAATGCTGGATGGAAGCCGCCCTGATGAGCTAAGGTAAGTCGTCAAGCTAATGACGTTAAACAAGCGCTTACGGGAGGCAACCCGGTCTTTAGATTTGATTTTTATTATGTTTTTCTTTTTAATTTTTAGATTAGGTTCTTTTCTAACCTTCCTAGACTAGGATAGAATACTTTTGGTTGGAATAGAATTTTGTGGGATTTTTGCAGGGTCGTAAGCTTCAACCACTCCACCTTCACCATGATGAGCTCCACCTCCTTCTAAGCTTCCAAGAGTGCTTTGTGAGTTTCTTCTTCTTATCTCTTTACTTTTTCACATCATTTTTTCATGCATGGGGACATTGCATGATTTAAGTATGGGGTAGTGGAAGAAGAAAGCTCACATGTTATGTTTGCTTGAGTCTTTATATTAGTTGTTTGCTTGTTGGTTTGTTGGTTTGTTTTAAAATCAAAAAAAATCAAAAAAAAATAATAAAAATTCAAAATAAAATTGAAAAATGTCGAAAAATCCAAAAAAATATTTCTTTGTTTGTTTTAGGATATAAGAATGCTTCATCTTAGATGTCCTATAATGAGATCTAATTTTCATGCTTATCATATAATTCCTTTGGCATATTTGGATAGTATAGCCTAAGTCTTGAGAAATTGCTTTTGATTGTGAAAATTGACTTGTGATGAAATTGAGCATATGTGTCTTGAATAGAAGTAGTTGCAATCCAACAAAATTTTTACCTAGTGAGGAATTTTGGCCTTAAAGGGAGAACATCAAAAATCCCTTTTCTTTTTCTTGTGTGAATTGCTCTCTTTGTGCATAAATCTCTTGTCATTGATATGGTTATCTATTTCTTGAAGCCGCTATGAGATCGTTCATGCATGTTGATTATGATTAAGAACTTATATTTTATAAGCCACTTTTATCCTCTCTTTTACCTACCTTTACATTATCCTCTTTTTGAAGCCAAGTTGAGCCTTAAGCCTTTTATTTTTAGCTCCACAAAATTATTCCATAGCCAAGATAAGTTTGACCCTATCCGGGGATTAGGACTTAGTGTTGGTTTGTGATAGTTTTGTTGAGTGAGATTGCTTGGTTCAAGTGTGGGGTAATTATGGGTTGGGAAAAGTAATAAAAAAATCTTGCAGTTTATCATGTAAAAGGAGTTTGGTTCCCTGAATGCACTTGCAAAGAAAGAAAAAAAAAGATTGGTATCAACCTCCCATGAAAAAAAAATGAAAATCAAAAGGGAGAAAAATAAAGCAAAGTGTTGAAAGTGAAAGTGTGAATGAGCCAAATTTCCTTAATAATTAGAAGCAAGATTAAGTTGGGATATTCAAAGGGGTTGAAATAAGTGAGTTTGAGCATAATGTTTGAGTGAGTTTGGTATAATCTTTTATGAGAGTTTTGGCAATGTGAGAGTTTTTAGGAGTCTTTGATTCCCGGATATTATTAGCACCACATAGCCAAAATATTTCCACGCCTTATTGTCTTTACCAAGCCCCATTACAACCCGGCCGAATGGAGTCTTCTATGAAGATTTCATTGAGCCTAAGTTCTTATGATGATTGATGTGTTTTGACTTCTCTAGGTAGAGAGATTGGTGATATAAGTCTCAATGATAAAGTTGATGTTGCATAAAGATTGAGTTGAGAGTTGATATTAATAGCCTAAACACATGAGAGATGAGTGAAACACATTAAAATCCCTTGTGAGGTTGGATTGTGATTGCCTATGCTTGGGACTCGTACATATGTGATGACGTTAGAATTACTTGTCTACTTTTTCACTTATGTTTAAAATGTTTTGACAAGGGCTATGCTTGAAGATTGTGTTATTGGTCTTGATTTTGCATGATTATTGCTTGAGGACAAGCAAGTCTAAGTATGGGGTATTTTGATGTCCGCTTTTTAGGTAGGTTTTTAGTGTCTAGCTAGATTAGATTTAGTTGGTTTTCGTGCTTGAGTTTTATGCTTTTGAGTCTTTTTGCTTTAGTTTTCGTATTTCCTTGAGATTCGGAAGCTACGCACCTTTTGTGTCATTTTGTAGGAGTCTTGGAGCTTAGAAGAAGAGTTCAGAGAATTACAAGAGAAGATGGAGATGAAGCGCTCAAGTAAAGTCATTGAAGATCAAGTTTGAGTTGGAAAGAGATAGCGAAATTTGTTACAAGAACATAGGAAAAAGAATCGAGTCAAACGGAGTTATAACGAATCTTCTACGCATGTTTTACTCAAGGTTGTTCGAACAAGCTCTCAGGACCGACCCCCAGGGGGGTCGTGAACGACCCTATTAGGGTCGTGCTAGACCCACCCAAAATTGTAAGCCTCAAGACCGACCCCAGGGGGGTCGAGAACGACCCTATGTGGGTCGATCAGGGCGCCTACTCTCCCTTATTCCGAGATCTTTATGGATATATTCTATCTTTTATTTTAGGAAGTAGTTTTATCTTGTTTCCTAGTGTAATTAAGGCTCCTTTTTCTTTATAAAAGGGGGCTAGACTTTCTAGTTGAAGGAGATCTTTTGCTAGTTTTTTTTGGAGGTTATTTGGAGATTAAGAGGAAGACTTGGAAGACAAGTTGGAGAAATTTTGTAAGACCTCTTTATTTTTATGATCATGTCTTCTTCTTCCTTTTCAATGAGTGAGTAGTCTTCTTAGATTCTAGGGTTGGGTGAAAACCCAACACAATCATGCATGTCTAAACTTGAATTCATGACTTGAATGCTTGAAAGATCATATCTATCTATCTTATGCTTAATACCTTTGCGAAAGTTGAGGCAATATCTTGCAATTAACCTAAAAGCGAAAGTGTAAAGTTGGTTGCTTGATTAGATCTAATAGGATTATTTACGACAGTTGATATTCCTAGGTTGAAAGATAGATAGAAAGTTGTTTAATTTGCGACAGTTGATTGAATAACTTGAATTGTTTGCGACAATTGACTTTTCTATGATCTAGATTGCATGATAGTTGTGAATTCTCGTTGAAAGCATGTATGGTTGTTGTTGTGGTAGCCCTAGACCTAGAATTTGCCTTTAACATTTGATTTAAAACTCGTGATTTTGCTTCGATCGCGACCCCTAAAGTCGTGCTCGAACCTTTGCTTGCTTGTTGGTGTGATTGTGTGTTTGTGCCTCTTCGTGTTTACTTTGCTTTTCCGTAGTTTATCAACTAAATCTTTGGCCCTAATCTCATTCTCGTGGATGAACCTGACTCCGCTATACTCAGCGGGGTCTTGAATATAAATTTATTTGTTCAAGAATCCCTTCAACATCGGGTCGGGTTCGGAGTCGGGCAAGTCGGGCGGGTTTCTCGGGTCGGGTCAAATTTTGACAGCCCTAGCTAGGACTATGATGTCATCTAGTTTTTCTTGGTTTGCATATGCATTTAGGATTAGATTTCCCCTTTTCTAGCTTAGATTTTGGTCTTTTTGTGTTGATTTTTGTATTATTCGTAGTATGGAGGTCTACACAAGTTTATTTTGCTTTTATAGGTCTTTTGATGGTGTTTTGGAGTCAAATGGAGAGGAAGATATGAGGACAAGATTTTGGTGAAGCTTAAAGACCACAACTAATACTAAGGAATGAAGATTTGAGGATTCGAAGAGCTTTCAAGAGTTGTGGAAGAGTTATTACAAGTCAAAATGCAAGCTAAGGAGTGAAGGAAGAGGTTAAAAGGGCCATCGTGAGTCGTGGAGGCCATCACGAGCCAAGAAAAGGGCAAACAGAGCAAATATGTGCTCTCAGATGGGAGATCACGGGTCGTGACCTAGGTCACGGGTCGTGATCTGGTCGTTGCGTGCGAGAATTTTGGGCCTTTCTTGTTTCTTTTTGGGCCCGAGTTGGATTTATTTTTGGGATATCTTTTAGCATAAGTTTTAGGTCTTTTATAAGACTACTTGGAGCTTAAGTTATATGATTATCATGCATTATTATTTTTTTTCTAATTTTAAGTAGAGAGAGAAGACATATTCTAGTTTTTGAGTTTTACGCTATTTCAAGTTGGAATTTTTGCACTTTTGGATCTACCTTTGTTTCTTCAATTGAATCTCTAGTAAGTTTCTCTTTCAATTATTGTTATTATTCTTATTCCATGTTTGAATTTTATTGCTTTGATCATGAATTTAATTATGCTAGGCTAAACTCTATAGTTGTAGGGTTTGGTTGATCCCAACATTGTGAAGCGGATTAGATTCAATATCTTTTGCTTAAATTGAGTTGGAAAACTAATATGATTTGATTCTAGGGGCTTAATCTAATAAGTTTAAACTTGTTAGAGTCTTATTTAGGTTGCGCATCGAGAGGTGGTAGTCTAAGTAAGTAAACAAAATAGAGAGAGCGCATCGAGAGGTGGTTCTATCTATTTGGAAAAACTAGAATTGAACTTGAGATTAGTTTCTCATGTGGTTAATTGTCATAGAATTTCTAGGTGTTTGAGTCAAGTTTGATGCATCACGAGAGTGGGGCAAGTTTGGTTTATCATCTAGATTTCTAAGTACTTAAAGGGTTTCTATCGTTTTGTTTCGTCACGAGAGTGGGTTCTTAATTTGATAGAAGTACATTAAGTTAAACTTTGAGAAAAGTTAATTTATGACATTAGACAATAACCTTCATAACAAAATATCCAACTCAGTTTAGGTAGAAGTGAGATTCGAACTCCGTGGATCAAAGTTGTGGTGATTCCTTGCCTTGGAACTTTGCTTTCTCATATACTTTTCATTCTTATTATTTACTTGTTTTATTTGTTTTTCGTAGTTAGAAGTATACCAAAAATCATTATATTTGGCTTAGGAACTTGTTTCTAGAATTAGCTAAAACAGAAATAATCCCCGTGATTTGATCCTGATCTACTACTACAACAAATCTCATATTCTTGCGAGTGTGTGGTAAACCATCACATCAGACTATAACAATCTAGAAGACATATGTTGATCAGTTTGGGCGTTGGATGCATGTTAAGATACCCCTCTGCCGCGCTCTAAAGCTCGGAATCTAACAAACGAGAATGTCGCTCTACCGGCAACTGTCTCCAAGGAAGAAAAAAAACGAGATCCACCACAACCCAGTTGCCAAGCAATGGCTTACGTTTCATGGCTTTAATTTGTTGGACATGGATAACCAGGTTAGGTCGGTGGAAACACAAGCTCCGATTCACCAAGACCAACCGTGGACAGCGGAAAAGGGCAAGAGGGTAATTTCAGAAGTCAAGGCCACATCATCAAATGTGAGCCCTAGTGTCAAAGACGACAATTAAAATCAAGGCAGTATTCTCGTGGTCAATACCCAATATTTTGTTGCTCGGCCTATTTTTTTTTGATAAGGTAAGAATTCGGATTACCAAACAGGCTTGGTAATCCGAGAGGCCGTAATAAACGACAGTCGAGAACGGCTAAAAGAGTCAAAGACAAGCAGGAATAGCTATAAGAGGTACAAAACTCCGAAAAATAAGAACTAAGGCGATTTCGGGATCGGGGTGAGTAAAGCACTATAAAAATAGCGCCGCAGGCAACAAGTCGACCCCTCTTGGGCGTGCGAAACGGACTACTGACGTTCCCTCCACCGAGATGAAGGATCTTCAGAAGCCTCAAAGCACCAAGCGACCGGCCTAATACAACTCGGTCCAATGCCAAACTCTCTCTAACTCCTCGGAAGAATCGTACATTAAATAAGTTTCGAGCTAACCTGCAAGAAAGGAAGTCAAACTTACCTCACACGTTTTACTTGCAAAGTAAGTAGACACAAACCTTGCTCCGTAAGTAATAACCTTGCCTCGCAAGTAAGAGAGAAACTTGTCGAACAAGAAAATTCTAATTATTCCTTGTCTAGCAAGGACTAAGTATTTATTTATTTATTTTTCCTTCTTTCTCTATTTTTCTTTAATTCTGTAATCCTTACCTTATCATGGCAAAGAAGAAGTTCGGAAAAAAAAATTGGCTCAAAAAAATTCTTACAAAAAATCTCAAATAAGTTAAAGCAACTAAACAAACTTAAGTTCTTTGTCTATTTCATGTATTTTACCAAAATTATGTACCCAATTTTCTTTACTACAGCAGCCAAACATGCCTCAATCAGATTTGGGGGCTCAGAGGCCAACCACGCCAGAGAAGTCGAGGGCTTCATCCCACAAAAACAAGCATCAAGGACACAAAAAATCAAGCAACCTGCAAGAAGGGGTTTAGTTTTAAAAAATCGATTTTTCTATGTCCTTCAAAGCAAGGGCTTCTTCATTCATTTTCTTTGGATTAGGCTTGCATCCCAAATCTGTCCAATTTATTTATGGTATTTCAACAGAGCTATACGCTCTAATTTTCAATTGATCGAGCTTCTCGCTCAGATTTTTGGTGAGCTTCTCGCTCATGGGTGGAAGATTTGTTCTATCAACGACACCCATTCACGAACCACCGTCGAGACCGGGAAAACCGGCCATTGTTTTGAAGGAATGGAGAAACATCATCCAACTTTTCTTATTGTGGAGATGTGGAGATTTTCAAAAACAACTTAGGTAGATAGATCTGAAAGAAAAAAGGTGGCAATTACAGTAATAGGGGCAAGTATAGAGATTAAGATCAAAAAGTTTCAGAGATAAATGAAAGTAAGAGAGGTAGTTTGGATGAAGAAGGCTGCGGCGGCTGGTAGTGTTGATAGGTTTTTTGGGAGCAAAGAGAGCGTTTTCTCTAACTCAAGTTTTTCTTGTTGCTCGGTCTATGAAAAGGAATGAAAATGGGTCAATCCCTATGGATCAACGCTCCAATCGTAATCCTAGGGATGGGCACGGTTAACAAGTTTGGCTTAAGTGCAATTTCGGTTAGTAAATTTCAATAACCATAACTGTTTTTTAGCGGTTAACCGTGCAACTCAGTATGGTTTTCGATTAACTGACTTAATTTAATTTAATTTTTAAATAAAAAATCAAATTGTTAATACAAAAATTACCTTATTTTTCAATAAAATAAACTTAAAATTAAATTAAATACAAAGTACAAACAAACTCATATTATATGAGTCGATAATGGGTTGCTGCAATTTCATTTGCTGGAATGGTTTGCTCGAAGAGAAGAACAACGGAATAGTGTGTATCGAGAATGGTTTGCCCGAAGAAGAAGGGGCGGCAAGCTTGCACCTTGTTGGAACTCCTGAAGTTATAAGAGTGGAAGTCTGAACGAGATCTCATTTTTTAGTTTGGGTTTGGGAAAGAAGAAGAGCAGAGAAGGGGCGACGGGTTTGGGTTGGGAAAATTTTAGCCTTTTAGGTCAATTTTTAGTCCACCAAACTAGCAAAGCAGGTGAAAAGTTGACGCGTGAATTGCTTTGTTGAGTCTGAGTTACTTTTTGTGAGACTCTTGAGCATTGGAAAAAAATTAAAACTATAAACAAAATTTATAATAGGTAGTTTATTATTATTAAAATATATTTATTTTTAACTAAAACTAATTAGATATATAATTTCTTTCTAAAAACATATAATATATATTAAAAATATTATTGGTTCATCGGTTAACCTCTCATGAAAATATTGATAACCGTATCTGATACATTGAAACGTTAAAAAGTATCGGTTTGTTAATTGTAACTGCTTAAATTATTTTTTCGGCTTGGCTAATCGTAAAGTGATCGGTTTTTCCGTTTTTTGGTTCGGATTTTCGGTTACGGGATATTTTTGCCAGCCCTACGTAATCCTAGGAAAAAGGATAAAAAGAAATATAAAGATTTTTCCCTATCTTGAACTATAAAATCACACAAAAAATTAACTTCTATGCAAGTTACAATAACAAGTGTTTGTTTGATTGTTAAATAAAGTTGAAAAATTCCAAAACTTTAATGAAGTACATGCGTTTGCAGAGGCGGAACTTAATGGGGGCGGGAGTGGGCCATGGCCCCCCCAATCCAATTTTTTTTGGTATATATGTTCCTCGTGTTAATAGCTTCGATTTGATATATTATATGCCTCAATCTGACATTTGCAAAAAGTTATGAACGTTTTAAGATTAGATACATAAAAACCACTTCTAACAAGTCATTACTTAGAATGATTTTATCTTTTGCTAAACTTCCTACTCTCATAGTGTAATTGAAACCGAAAGCTTTGAATAAGTTATTGTTGGGATGTCTTGAATCACACAATTCATTATTAGTACGAGAGTTTCAGTTTGGATTTTAGTTTTTAGTTATGAGCATTTAATGTTTATAGATTCAATCCGTTTGTATTCTGAAACATAATTGTATAAGTTATCTTTATAAACTATTATTTTCTTAATGCAGTTTTATTCTAAAATATTTTAGTCTCTCCTCAATAAAAATATTTTTTTTTCGTACAAATTTATATTTTTATTTCTACATCTTTCTCAACACTATCTTACTTAATAATATTTTACTATTTTGAAAAAAATACGCGTGTTTTAAGTATTTATTTTAATTATGTATTAAAATTTTTAAGAGTTTCTTTAAATATTTTCAATATTTTGTACTCAAAATCCGTTCGAAAATACATGCCGTTTTAAGATTTGTCTCAAAAATTAAAAAACCATATGATATGACTTAAATACCATCAATCTTGTTAAGATCTTTTCACTTGTATTTTACTTATACGTAAATATTTTTAATTATTGAAGATAATATTGGAAATAAAGTGTGGTAAAATATGTCAAATATTTTTGAACAAAAGAATTAGGTTAAAACGACATGTATTTGAGGGAACATTTTTTTAAATTGATAACACATTATTGGCCCCGCAATCGAAAGTTTCTGGTTCCGCCCCTGTGCGTTTGGTTTAATATTAGGGGAGTGGGTAAGATTTCTTCCCACATAATTTTCTAGGAAATTGATTTTTACCCATACATGTTTTCTACATTCCTATGATTTTCAACTTCATGTAAATTATATTACTTCACTTAAATTAAATTCTTGGTATTTATACTTTCCACATTGAACCAAACAAGCACTTAAAACACAAAGTTAATGAAATACATGCGTTTGGTTGAATATTAGCAGAGTGGGTAAGATTTCTTCCCACATAATTTTCTAGGAAATTGATTTATCCATACATGTTTTCTACATTCCTATGATTTTCATCTTCATGTAAATTACTTAAGTTAAATTAAATTTTTGGTATTTGTACTTTCCACATTGAACCAAACAAGCACTAAAAGTACAAAGGTAAAAAAAGGCACAACTTATTTCTACCAAAAAAAAGGCACAACTTATTGTTGAAAGTGTGAACCCGAAGAAACCTTCTCAAGTCTCAAAACCCTAAGCCACATTCTATGCAAATAATAACAAATCCACAAAATACAATACCACTCACTTTGCCACAACCTCAAATCAACGATGAACAATCAACGCACTCCTATGATGCCACTGGTGGAGCGAAGGATGGTTCTCAATAGGTTAAGTACCATAATTTCAAAGAATCGGATGGGGCTCATGCTAATGGTTCTTCCTTGATTAGCCAATTGCATGCAGATGGAGTTCCTCTCGAAATCGATACTCAATTGACGCTTTGTCGAGTATCAATGCTAATGGTTCTTTCTCTGGTCTCTCTGTTCAACGTGAGTGCTCCTAGAATCAGCCTGAGATCCCTTGTTTACTATTGGTCATTTTAGTGTCATTAAGTGATTGTTCCCTATATGAGAACAATGCCTTTTAGTGTGATTGAGGTTCATACGACACTATGAGACATTGCTTATGTCGCGGGTTTGGGTGTGCGGAGTGCGCGCTCGTGTAAGCATAGTTGAGGTCTAGAGGGAAATAGTAATGAGAAGTTGCATTATCTGAAAGGGAACAATAATTCTATTCCATATTGGAGGGAACAATGATTCACCTAAGTGGGAAAAATAGTTCTCTAACGCATGCCTAAAATTTTGGCACGTTGTTAATTGTTGATAACGGTCATGTAACCGTTGTATAACTGCATTAATGTAACTTTTTTAATTGGTTAATAACTGATGGGTGGCGTGAGTTATTGATGATAACCTTTCGTGGCACTTGGTAACCGATGTTAACTTTTAGTAACCGCTGGTAACTGTTGTTAACCGTTCCCTGAAACAGCTTTCCTTTGCATATATAAAAGGCTATTCGGAGATTGGTGTCAGGTTGGTTCACGGGGTTTACATAATCAGAGGAGAACGTTTTCTCTCCATGATTGAACTTCAAATAGAGTCTAATATCCATTTTACATGAACTCTAAGGTTCGATCTCTTTCAGGAGCCTTGTTAGAGATCGATTGGTTTGTCTTATCTCACTTCAAATTTCGTGGATTCCCCAAGGCTATGTAGGAGGCGAAATATTGATTTTGGAAAGCGTTTCTACGTGATTCAAACCTATATCAAGTATTGCATATGATTGATCTACTGAAGAGTCGTCTTCAACTACATCCACGAAGAGGAGCTCCACGGCTTCAACATCGCACTGTTCCCTGAGTACCAACTGATACATGATCTTTGGTGGGAACTACGAAGCAGGAGTCTAAGACACCTACATTTACTCCATTGTATTGACTTCTAGTGTTTACGCCAAATGCCACAGAATCTGGAACATCAACTGTCAACTTCTTTTGTGTCTCAACTTGCAACAAGATAGAGAATGCTTTGCTCAATTTTGGTAAATGTTGAGAATGTACATTCCCACATCTGAAAGCGGAGATTAAACAAGACCACTATATAAGTTCATGGGCTACTCCTCCTATTGCCAATTGGTTTTAGGATGGAACCCCGTGTGCTTGTATGTTGGGCCCAACACGCATATGTACACGGACGGTCGTGTGCACCCCTCACGTTAACGTCCCACAGACTTCAATAGTAAATGATCCTTTGCTAATATTTGGCTTTTAGTAGCATCAAAATCTGCATTTAGGTTCACCAAAAAGTCCATTTATAAGTCTGTCTCGACCGTTCATCTCTTGGATCCTGGTCAAGACATCACAAGAACACTTTTGCACAGAACCGCAATGACAAGTAGGCAAAGCATTCATGATCGAATTGTAACTCTTCCCTACATTTCTTAAGTTTGGAAAAATATGTTGTTATGGTCAAATTTCCCTAGTGTGTCTTAATCGACTCTTGCTTAAGCCGATACACAAAAGGAGCATTAGTTTGACTATAACGCTCTAACAAATCCTTCCACAATTTGTATGCAGAGTCAGTATAATTAAATGAATGACCTAGAAATCTCAATTGTCATAGAGTTCACGATCCTACAAACAACCATCCTATCAGCCCTTTCCCAGCGTGCTATTTCTATTGGATTAGTTGTTGATTTCACCACAGTTCATATATAAACCCTAGTTTTGGTTTTGAACTTAGTGCCATCCGGATTGGTCGACTCCATGTCATGAAATTGGTCCTATCAAAGATTAATGTGGTTAATGACATATATGGATAGTCTTGAGTTTGATAGATTTAGAGGATCACCTTATGAGTTCCCCTGGGCTTGTTCCATATGTGCAATCAGAGCGACAACTTGGCACTATCTTCTCCACCAGTCATTTTCTCGAACGTCTCGATCTCCTCACTTTTGTGGAATGATGAAGGTAAACACCCTGGTTCTCTCTAACTCACTCTCAATCGATTGATTTGATTAACGTGCTCTGATACCAAGATCGAAGGGATGAGCAAAATTGTAATCTTAGGTGTTGAAGCTAGTTGAAAAAGCACGAGAAAATCTCAGATTGCAATTACAAAGAGTGGGTTTGATATGCTTGTTACCCGAGCTTACTCTAACGGTTAACTAGAGTACAATACCTCATAGTTAATATTTTACCATGGTTGTAACAGAATTGCTAAGACATCATTGTTGATAGGGTTTCTCGGCCAACAAATAAATTTGTAAGTCAAGACCCCGCTGAGTATAGCGAAGGCAGGATCGTTCCACAGGAAGCAAGGTTGTTCGTCTATCAATCTAACAAAAAGCAAACAAAAACAAATAAAAACACTCACGAGCAGCCTCGTTAACGACGTTGTCAGGGTCGTTAACGAACCACCGAACACAAAACACTTCAACTAACGACCTAATTAAATTCTAATTAAAATTCGGTACCGAGGCAAGTACTCAGCAACGAAAATTCACCAGAAATAATTCAAATAAAACAAAAATCTAGGACTAGGGACACCACAACATAGCCAAGCATATAAACTCGTAAGAAGATAAGATCATGCCTTTAAACAGATAGAGTCATCAACTTTCGTTGACTTAGCAAGTAAATTAACAAACTTTCGCATCCTAATTCACTTAATTGCTTGCTTTAAATCTAAAGCTTGAAACTTTCGTTTTCAAACAATATCAACCTTCAAGTTACTAACTTTCTCTTTCAATTAAGTTAAAAACTCAAATTACCTCCACTTTCGTTTCGGTATAAGCACAACAAACAATTCTCAATCAAAGATAAAAGGCATTCAAAACACAATCTTACTCATCAAACATGCTCAACTATGCCGGGCTTAACCCCGACCCTAGAAAAGGAAACTACTCACTAATCATAACTAAGAAACTAAAACAATCAATCAAAAGAAACATTGAAACAAAACTCAAACTCGAATTAATAAGAAATATATCGTCTTACAGAGATTCAGAAGAAACCGAAAAACATAAAAATACCGAACCACAATCACGACCAACGACCCCGGTGACTGTCGTCTACCGAGCCTCCTCGGTCCTCTTCCGATCCGACTTTCTCTCTCTCGGCCCTTCAAAAATCTCTTCCTAAAAATTCTCTCTAAAAAGCTTCTCCCTTTCTATGCTAGATAGAAGGATATTTATACTAAAAAGCTAAAAACTAAAAAGGCTAAAAGATATAAACTTTCCTAAAAAGATAAAAACAAACCCTAAAAGATCGAAATAAAATCTAAAAGATATTAATACCTAAAATACATATTCTAACAACCCCAAAAGATTCTAAAAAGATACTCAACCGACACGGAAATAAATTCTCGCTCAGGATCGGTGAATTATAAAATAAATACTCCAAATCTTCTTCTTCGTGGCCTCGTTAACGAGCCCTCACAGCCTCGTTAACGAGCATGGGCTTTGTTTTCTTCCACACTTCCTCTTGTGATCTCGAGCTTTGACTTCTTCAATCTTGCACTTCTCCGTCTTTCGCTGTAATGCTCCAAATTCAGCTCCATATAGCTCTTTTCCTCGCTAAAACCTACAAAATTCACAAAAATAGCGTAGATTCCACTCTTTTCACAGAAATATGCAAAACTACCTAAAAACACTCAAAACTAAACCTAAACTAAACAAAACCAAACCTAATAAGCAAAGAAAACCTACTAAAAACTATACTAAAAATGCGAACATCAAAATACCCCATACTTAGACTTGCTTGTCCTCAAGCAATAAACAAGACACTAACCAAAACCAAAACAAATCACGCTCATCAAGACATAGCCATCTTCTAAAAAGCAACATCTACATATAAGAAAATTATAGCAAAGCCTATTAACATCCTCACACATATATGCACTTAAATAGACATAAGATAATACAATCCAACCTCTCAAGGGATATAATGTGTTTCACTCAACTCTCAAGTGTTTAGGCTTATAAATTCAATCTCTCAACTCATCTTATATACAAAATCTCATAGAAATTGGAACTTATATCACCAATACTCTCCACCCAAGATTTGTCAAAACAAGCAAAGAATCATCAAGAGAACTTAGGGGGCTCAATGAAAAACTTCATAGAAGTTTCCATTCGACCGGGTTGTAATGGGGCTTGGTAAAGACAATAGGGCGTGGAAATATTTTGGTCATGTGGTGCTAATAATATTCGGGAATCAAAAGACTTCTAAAAACTCACATAATTTTAAAACTCTCATAAAAGATAACCAAACTCACTCTTCTTTATGCACACTCATTTTCACTCACCCTTTATCATCCTAGAAAGTCTCATAACAAAATAAAAGAATCTCTGATATTATCTTTAAACACAAATGCACTTCAACTCTTTACTTCCCTTATATCATTCTCCTTCTCTTCCCCTTTTTTTTTTCTTTTCTCTTATATTTTTTTTCGCCACCTCGTTAACGAGCCCAATCAGGGTCCGGTAACGAGCTACCGTACACTTCTTCTTCTTCTTCTTTTCACTTCCTTCATAAAAAACTTTATTGTGTGCATTTTTTCTATCAAGAGACCTTTCTTATTACATGTAATAACAAGAGACTTCCAATCTACCCTTCAATTCAAGCAAATATAAGCAATTCTTCTCTTTTCAACAAAACACAAAACTTACCTCTCCAATCTAAGTCCTAATTCCCGAATAGGGTCAAGCTTATCTCAGCTAGGGAATAATTTTTGTGGAGCTAAAAACAAAAGGTTTCAGGCTAGAATTGGTTATAAAAAAGAAGGAATAATGTAAAGGTAGATAGGGAATAATAGGGCTTATGAAAATAAGTTCTCCATCATATGATCCCCACAAGTAATGAACTAAAAATCTTATAAGGGTCTCAAGAAATAGATAACCATCACAATTCCAAGAGATAATATGCATAAAGAGAGTAAATCACACATGAAAAGAAGAGGGATTTATAAATGTTCTCCCTATAAGGCCAAAAATACTCACAAGCTAAATTTTGTTGGATTGCATCATCTATGCTATAAAGTATATGTGCTCAATTTCATCAAATGCTATTCTCTTCTAAAACCAATAATTTCAAGTTGAGAATCCGGCTATACTTTTAAAGACATGCTTGCAAGGAATTATATGATTAAGCTAGTGATTGCTATCATAGAACTTAAGAAGGGATATCTATCAATTCTAAAACTCTTTTTTTGAATTTTCCGAAATTTTTTCAATTTTTTTTTTTGATTTTTCTATATATTTTTTTCGACATAAAGGAATAGAAAACACATAAACACCAACACATAAACACCTAGGACATAAGTTTTCTACTTTCTCCCACCCCATACTTAAAATTACAGTGTCCCCACTGTAAGAAAAATAAGAAGAAGAAGGAAAAGAAATAGAAAAGAAAACAAAAAATTAAAAAGAAAAAGAAAGACATAACAACTTACAAAGTTGTAAAAGTGGAAACAAGGAAAATAAACTTCATCTTGAGCTGAATCAACTGTTCGGTGGAGGAAAGTAGTGCTCAAAGTTCCCCATGAAGTCGTACATCGTCCTCCAACGCTCAGCATCCTCTGCCTCTCTCTGACGCTGCCTCTCATCCTCCATCGACATGCGAGTGGAATAGACAATTTCCCATCTATCCATCCTCCGATGAATGTGATCCTGCTGGAGGTGAAGCTGCTGCATCCGTGCAGAAAGATCCTCGGCCCATGGTGGTGGTATACTTGATCCTACGTACTCGGGCTGAGGAGGTGGTGGGTAGTGAGGCTGGAAATGGTCTTGATACATCACCGGGTTGTAAGGCATGAGTCCATAAGCAGGGGGGTCGACAGGAGCTGGTGGTGGATCGACAGGGGCTCTCGGCACCTCGTTAACAAAGCTGGGTGCCTCGTTAACGGGGTTGGGATGAGGCTGGAAGTGGTCGTTAACGAGCCTAGTGGGCTCGTCAACGAAGATGTTGCCTCCTAAAACCTCCGCGTCGATGTCTTCTTCCTCGAAATTTAGCTCCTCAGTGTCGCCCTCGGTGTCGGCTTCTTCGGTGTCGTTGCCTACTACCTCGGTGTCCTCTTCTTCATCTTCTTCTTCATCCTCATCCACGTCGTCCCGCTCAAACCGGGTTTCACATGGACTAAGTGAAAGCTCGTCCTCCGGTTTAGGCTCCAATGGGTAGGCATGTCCCATCCACGCCTCGTACCAATTCGGTACATAGAGAAGCTTGTACTTGTCGAGGGTGGGTATAACTACGCGATCTTGAACCTTCACCTTGTATCCTCCCTCGGCTTGAATGAAGATACCGGAGCTATACCAATAGTTTTTGTTGAGGAGTTGGGCGTGAGCCGGTGTGTAGCGGGTGAGATCGACTCCAAGATTCTTAGCCAAAGGCTAACCAAATTGCCACACCACAAGTTCAAGGGGTCGGGCTCATCAAAGAGGATGGTGCGGAAGCAAGCAACTTCCGTCCTTGTAGGTCGGTTCAACTCTTTCTTCGGCCAAAATGTTGCGGCGAGAACTCTCAGAATAATCCGGAAGATGGGGTTGACGATGTTTGCCCCGGATAGCGCCGCGGTAGAGGATTGAACCTCCCCGGTGATGTAGCTCCAAGTGCGGGTCACTCGGTAGTCCTTCAAGCTATAGTCTCTAGACGGGTTTGGGAGCTCCAAGATTGCGTTGAACTCCGCCATTGTGAAGTCACGGTCCTCGTTACCGAGCCGGAACCGAATCCGTCCCGCCGAGGTCTTCATCGAGAAGTTGGTCTCCAAGGTGGCTAAGAACTCGGATGTGAGGGCCGGATAGTGTGGCAAGCTCTCTTGCTTCAAAAGGTGGGCGGCCCCAAGGATGATGAAAGCGTCCTTGACATCCGTGTAGATTCCCGTGGTGACAGCGCTAGACTTCAAGAACCATCGGGTGTAATGGTCCTTCTCCAGAAACTCTCGGTAGCGCCGTACTTGGCTCTGACTGCTCAAAATCACATCATCCACTCGAGGTGGAGATAAAGACCTATGGTTCCTCCTCTTCTTCTGAGCTCGGGTGGCGGGTCTGCTTGAACTAGCCATGGATCCTACAAAATAATTGAGATTTTTCCAAGATAAGATCCACTCAAAATAAATAGGTACGAGACCCCATACTTGGTCTCGAATAAATCTCGGAATTATTCGTCAACTACTCAATTGGGTCGTTTCCGATTCTGGACTCGGATTGATCGATGAAGCATTGCAGGGTCGTTAACGAGCCTGGGTGGGTCGTTAACGAGCCGCCGAGAGCAAAACCAGAATTTTCCGAATTTTAATCTATCTTAAATTCAACACAAATCAAGCATGCAATCTTCTATATTTTTCCACAAATCCCTTAATCGGGTATAAGCACCCCATACTTACTCAATTACCCATCCCGAACATGCTAAAATTACCCGAAATTTTGACATACAAAGTTCGAACTTTTGATTTAGAACGAGAAAAATTCATGCTTTCCTAACTAGAGTGTTGTTATAGATAATCCAACATGAATAATTCTTCCTAAAACGTGAACAACTAAGCACAATCAAGAACTTTTATGAACAAAAATCAAGCATGCAAATCGACCTTTCTAAGAACATGATTCAAGATACGAAATTTCGACCCTATAGAAAATCAATCATGCAATTTCAAGCAAGGGTTTAGACATCATACCGGAGAATCGAGAAATTGAAGAACAAGGGTCGGAATCGGGGTGGTTAACGAGCTTGCATCCTGTCGGTGATCGGTTTCCGAGCTCCGGTAACGACGGCCTCTCGGTGGTCGGTGGAGTGGGGGATTCCGACTCGGTGGGAGAGAAGGGAGAGGGATTGAGAGCTTTTTGGGTTTGGGAGAGTATGAAATTGAGAGGGTAGTGGTAGATTTGTGGAAGGGGGTAAAAGGGGTTTATATAGGAGGGGAAAGGGTAGAAGGGGGGCGGCGGCTAGGGTAAAGATAGAATAGATTAGGTTAGAATTCTTACCTGCCCCGTTTCTTGACGAGTCGGGTCTTCGAACCGGGTCGTTAACGACCCTGGGTGGGTCGTTAACGAGCCACTGTGGCCTCTTTGAGTGATTTTTCGATCCCTTTCTCCTGAAATCTTGTTAGCTCAAAAATTCTAATTTCTATCCTAACTAAACTAAAAATAAAAACAAAAGAAAGCTAAGAAATAATCTAAAAAGAAAAAAAGAAAAAAAAAGAAAAACTAGACCTATTCTAAAAGCGGGTTGCCTCCCGTAAGCGCTATTTTTTCACGTCGTTAGCCCGACGAGCTCCTTTGCTAGTCTGATGATATGAGAGCCATGGTGACTCTTATCTCTTCAGCCGGGTCAGTCTGCTCATGGAATTTCTTCAGCCGGTGTCCATTAACTTTGAAGATGACGCCTCGGTTATCGGTCAACTCTACTGCTCCGTGAGTATAAATGTGATGAACCACAAATGCCCACTCCATCTTGTCCTGAGTTTTCTTGGGAATAATCGGAGTCTAGAATTGAAGAGAAGTACCTTATCGCCGACTTGGTAAGTTTTGGGCACTAATTTCCGATCATGCCACCTTTTGGTGCGCTCCTTGTAGATTTTAGCATTTTCGTACGCCTTCAGCCTCAATTCTTCTAATGCTTGCAAGTCCATGAATCGTTTTGCTCCGGCCGCGTCGAGGTTCATGTTGAGCTCCTTGAGAGCCCATAATGCCTTATGCTCCATCTCGACCGGTAAATGACATGCCTTGTCATACACTAGATTATAGGGGGGTGCGAAGAGGCGTCTTGTATGCTGTCCTATATGCCCACAGAGCGTCCTCCAATTTGGAGGACCAATCCTTTCTAGAACGGGAAACTGTCTTCTCCAATATGCTCTTTATTTGCCTGTTTGAAACTTCAACCTGGCCACTCGTTTGGGGATGATAGGGCGTTGCCACCCGATGAGATACCCCATACTTAGCCAAAAGGGCTTCAAAACTCCGCTCAATGAAATGGGAACCACCATCACTGATAAGGACTCTTGGAACGCCGAACCTGGGGAAAATATTGGTCTTGATGAATTTAGCTATAGTCTTGGCATCGTTAGTCCTTGTAGCAACAACTTCCACCCACTTAGAAACATAATCAACCGCGACTAGGATTTACTTGTAGGGTCCTGAGGCAGTAAACGGTCCCATGAAGTCAATGCCCCACACATCAAATAGCTCAACTTCTAATATCCCAGTTAATGGATTTTCATGTCTCCAAGTTATGTTGCCTGAGCGTTGACATCCATCACATGTTGTCACATAAGCTTGCACATCTTTGAACATGGTTGGCCAATAGAGACCACTTTGAAGAATCTTCGCAGTAGTCTTGAATCCTTTTGCATGACCTCCGGTTGGAAGTGTGTGACATTGACGGATCACATTTTCAATCTCCTCTTCTGGAACACAACGCCTAAAGAGGTGATCGCTCCCTTGTTTAAACAAGTAAGGGTCATCCCAATAGTATTGTTTTACATCATGGGGAAATTTCTTCTTCTTTTGTGGGGTAAGGCCCTCGGGAATTATGCCTCCTACAAGATAGTTAGCAAAATCCGCAAACCAAGGGGCTTTTGACCCTCTAATAGCATGGATTGATATTGAGGAAGAAGAAATAGAAGAAGGAGAAGGGGTAAAAATGATTCGAGGAGGCTCAGTTTCAGAAATCTTACCTGGATGGGTCGTTAACGAGCCAGGAATTATTATTTTGACCTCGGTACCGACCTCCCGTGGCTCAGTAACGACCTGATTGACTGGTATGCCGACCCAATCTGAACATTTTCCCTTGTTATTTGTGTCTTCTAGCCTCGACACCTCGTTAACGACCCTGAAAGGGTTGGTGACGAGGGTCTTGTGGAGTTCCACCTCGTTCAACAGGAAGTGTTCGTCGGGTCTGGAATCATTTATCGGCACCTCATTGTTAGACTCGATGATATGCTTTACTGGCAATCTAGACAAGTGATCCGCCACTAGAGCATCCAACGAAGCAATCTAGGTTTGGCATCTTTTTTAGCCATTAAGTATCTAACAGCTTCATGGTCAGTATAAACAATCACTTTGGATCCAACAAGGTAGGACCGGAATTTCTCAAAGGCAAATACCACAGCAAGGAATTCCTTCTCCGTTGTGGTATACTTACTCTGTGCCTCATCCAGCGTCTTACTGGCGTAATAGATGGCGTGGAGTTTTTTGTCCTTCCGTTGCCCTAAGACTGCGCCAACTACATAGTCACTGGCGTCACACATAATCTCGAAGGGTAGTGTCCAATCTGGAGACTGCATAATGGGGGCAGACACGAGGGCAACTCTTAACCTGTAAAATGCTTCAAGACATTCTGGAGACAGCTCAAACACTACATCTTTCATTAGTTTGTTAGTCAAAGGTTTAGCTATCTTAGAAAAATCCTAAATGAATCGTCTGTAAAAGCCAGCATGCCCTAAAAAACTTCTAATGTCTCTTACAGAAGAAGGAGGAAGTAGTTTTTCAATAAGCTCAATTTTTGCTCTATCTACTTCTATCCCTCTTTTAGAGACAAGGTGTCCTAGTACTATCCCCTCTTGAACCATGAAATGACACTTTTCCCAATTTAGCACAAGATTGGTGTCTTCACATCTCTTAAGAACTCGTGCAAGGTTAGCAAGACAAGAATCAAATGAAGAACCATAAACAGAGAAGTCATCCATAAAAACCTCTACAATATCCTCTATTATATCGGAAAAAATGGCCATCATACATCTTGGAAAGGTAGCAGGGGCATTGCAAAGCCCAAATGGCATTCTTTTATAAGCAAAGGTTCCATAAGGACATTTAAAGGTTGTTTTCTCTTGATCATCAGGATGAATGGAAATCTGCCAAAAACCGCTATAGCCATCTAAATAACAGAAATAATCATGCTGGGCTAAGCGTTCGAACACCTGATCTATGAAAGGAAGCGGAAAATGATCTTTTCTAGTAGTACTATTAAGCTTCCTATAATCAATGCACATCCTCCAACTAGTGGTAGTTCTAGTCGGAATAAGCTCTCCTTTTTCATTTTCTATTACCGTCATCCCCCCCTTTCTTTGGGACTACATGGACCGGACTCACCCATTGGCTGTCCGAAATAGGAAATATGATCCCAGCATCAAGTAATTTAATAGTTTCCTTTTTAACTACATCCTTCATATTAGGATTTAACCTACGTTGATGCTCTATGGTGGGTTTATGATTGTCCTCCATGTAAATCCTATGCATGCAAAGAGAAGGGGATATGCCAGTTATATCATATAGGGAGTAGCCTATGGATTTTCTATGCATCTTAAGCACATTCAGGATTTTTCCTACTTCCTCATCTTTTAATTCAGCATTAATGATGACAGGTAGAGATGAATTAGGACCGAGGAATTCATACCTGAGGGAATCTGGCAGAGGTTTAAGTGTTGGGGACGGTTCAGCAGGAATTAGAATCGGCTCTTCTGGTTCCGTTTTCAACACTTCCTCAAAGCATTCAAAGGCTGAGATTTCGCTGTCTTCGGTTAGGGTCGTTAATGAACCTGGAGTGGTCATTAACGACCTTGCATCTTCTGCCAGGAGAATCGGTAACGATGTTGGAGGACTCGTTACTGAAACTGCAGTGGTTATTTCTGCCCATCTTTGCCCTGAAATTTCATCATTGTATGCTGATCTTCCTATAGGGTCTCCACATTCAATAATCTCCTTGTGGGTGTAGAGCATCTTGACTTCGGCTTTTTCGGACTCCTTGGATTGTTTGAATCTGAATCCCGTCACCTCATCCCCAATTTCGAAAGTTAGGAGTCCTCTCCTAACATCGATTATGGCTCCTGCTGTAGCAAGAAATGGTCTTCCCAAAATAACAAGCACCACTAGATCTTCGGGCATTGTCATAACGATGAAGTCGTTAGGAACAAAGAAATTGCCCACTTGAACTGGAAAATCTTCTATCAGCCATGTTGGTTTGATGCAAGATCCGTCTGCCATATAAAGCCGCATGTTGATGGGCTCCAGTGGTCCCATATTGGCTTTTGACCAGATTGAGAGCGGAACGAGACTAGCACTGGCACCAAGATCGCATAAAGCCTTGAACTTGTGATTGCCTATGCCGATTGTGATTGCAAACCTTCCTGGATCTCCTAGCTTTTCCGGTAAAGCTATCGATATGACTTCATCCTGCAGCTCTGTAATAGACCTTTTCCTGCTAAGAATATCTTTCAAAAACTTTGTGTAAGCCGGCATTTCGCTTAGGGCCTCAGCGAATGGGATGAAAATATTAATGCCCTGAAGAATCTTAACGAAACGCTTGAACTTACTCTCAGTAGAGTCCATAGATTTCTTAGTTGGAAATGGAAGAGATTTCACCATTCTCGGAACCAAGTTAGGCTCGAGAGGTGAGAGTACCGGGTCGACACTAGGGTCGATTGATGTCCTCGGCGGGTCGTTACCGACCCTGGTGGGGTCGTTAACTACCCTGGGATTGAGAGGGAGGCTCAGTTCAGAGAACTTACCTGTGGTAGGGTCGTTAGGGACCCTCGGAGCCTCGTTGTTCTGGTTTGTTGGCTCGGTATGTGCTCTCGCTGGCTCGTTAACGAGCTGGTTGGCGAGGTCTTGTTCCTCCTTCTCTTCAGCTTGAGTTCTCCTCGGTAGTGTCTTCCCACTCCTGAGGTGTACCGCTGCTATTTGGCCTCTAGGGTTCTCCTCTGGGCGGCCCGGGAGTTGCCCTTGTGGTCTTGGAATCCGTGCGGCTAGGTCCCCTAGTTGGGAATCAACACTCCTCTTCCAAATATCGAACTCTCCCCATCTTTTATCTTGTCGGTTCAGTTTGGCTTGAACGTCATCAACTTTGTTGTTCACTCCGTTGATGCTCTCCTTTATCTCTTGAACCCATGATGGCGTCTCTTGATGGCCTGGAGGTCGATATAGTGCAGGTCGTCTATCTGTTGGGGGCCCTGTATAGTTTTGACTTGTATTCTGATTGCCCCATGGTTGATAGTTGTTCGACCTGTCATTATAATTAGGCTGGTTCCTGTATGGTCCTCTCATGTAATTCATCTCAGCTATTGTCTCAGCGGCTCTAACCTGCTCAATGTTAGTGCAAGCAGAAGTACTATGTGCAGAAGAACCACATTCTTGACATGATTGAGAGGATTTCAGAAAACTTACCTGTTTCCTCAGACGGTTGACCTCATCTTGTAAGAATTGATTTTTAACATCAGGGTCAACTTCATCTCGGTTGGGTACATAGAGACGTTTTTGAGTTTGTGGGGTCTGTTGGGTTCCATACATAGCATTGTAATTCGCCAGCTTATCCAATAGTTCCCACGCCTCTATCGGATTTATCTCTATAAAACCGCACGCAGTATGCGTGTTGATGCGATTCTTGGTCTCTGCGTTGATACCTTGGAAAAAGATTTCTTGCAAAACATATAAAGGTTGCCCATGAGTAGGGCACTGTCTAAGCATCTCTTTGAATCTTTCTCATGTTTCAACGAATGTTTCATTAGGCAACTGGTGATAAGAGGTGATGCGTTTCCTTAACTCCGTTGTCTTAGCAGGAGGGAAAAACTTTGTAAGAAATTGATCATACAAAGCTTTCCAAGTCCTGATAGACTTAGAAGGTAGGCTCTCCAACCAGTTCAGGGCCTTTCCAGTAAGAGACCATCTAAAAGCTTTTAATAGAACATATTCTAACGAGACACCTTCAGCAGCTATGGTGTCACATAAATCAAGAAAATTTCTAATATGCTCCATAGGGCACTCAGCAGGTTTCCCCTCAAACTGAGCCCGTTTGATTAAGGATATAAATTGAGACTTGATCTCAAAAGGTTTCTCTATCGCTGGAAGCACAATAGGAGATTCTGGCACCCTCAGTTCCGGATGCATGTATTGTTTGGCATTCCTTGGATAGGCATCAAGAACTTCTTGTAGTCGAGCCTTGTCAGCTCGTTGACGCTCAGCTTCTGCGTCTGCGCCGTCCTTCTCGGCTTTCAGTGCCTCCATCTGGGTCCGGAGGATCTCTAACTCTCGAGCCATCTCTTCTGTTGTGGCCATGGCTCGGTTTTCTCGGAGTCGACGGTGCAGGGAACGTTCTGGTTCTGAGTAATAACCTGTGTTATCAAACCGAAGCCTTCTTCGTCCTACCGGCATACACTGAGAAAACAAACAAAGAAAACAAAATTAAAAATAAAAACGGGGTCGGGCTATTCCCGAACCCAAAGATAGACTAACAAACTCGTTGCTTCCCCGGCAACGACGCCAATTTGTTGATAGGGTTTCTCGGCCAACAAATAAATTTGTAAGTCAAGACCCCGCTGAGTATAGCGAAGGCAGGATCGTTCCACAGGAAGCAAGGTTGTTCGTCTATCAATCTAACAAAAAGCAAACAAAAACAAATAAAAACACTCACGAGCATCCTCGTTAACGACGTTGTCAGGGTCATTAACGAACCACCGAACACAAAACACTTCAACTAACGACCTAATTAAATTCTAATTAAAATTCGGTATCGAGGCAAGTACATCAACGAAAATTCACCAGAAATAATTCAAATAAAACAAAAATCTAGGACTAGGGACACCACAACATAGCCAAGCATATAAACTCGTAAGAAGATAAGATCATGCCTTTAAACAGATAGAGTCATCAACTTTCGTTGACTTAGCAAGTAAATTAACAAACTTTCGCATCCTAATTCACTTAATTGCTTGTTTTAGATCTAAAGCTTGAAACTTTCGTTTTCAAACAATATCAACCTTCAAGTTACTAACTTTCTCTTTCAATTAAGTTAAAAACTCAAATTACCTCCACTTTCGTTTCGGTATAAGCACAACAAACAATTCTCAATCAAAGATAAAAGGCATTCAAAACACAATCTTACTCATCAAACATGCTCAACTATGTCGGGCTTAACCCCGACCCTAGAAAAGGAAACTACTCACTAATCATAACTAAAAAACTAAAACAATTTATCAAAAGAAACATTGAAACAAAACTCAAACTCGAATTAATAAGAAATATATCGTCTTACAGAGATTCAGAAGAAACCGAAAAACATAAAAATACCGAACTACAATCACGACCAAGGACCCCGGTGACTGTCGTCTACCGAGCCTCCTCGGTCCTCTTCCGATCCGACTTTCTCTCTCTCGGCCATTCAAAAATCTCTTCCTAAAAATTCTCTCTAAAAAGCTTCTCCCTTTCTATGCTAGATAGAAGGGTATTTATACTAAAAAGCTAAAAACTAAAAAGGCTAAAAGATATAAACTTTCCTAAAAAGATAAAAACAAATCCTAAAAGATCGAAATAAAATCTAAAAGATATTAATACCTAAAATACATATTCTAACAACCCCAAAAGATTCTAAAAAGATACTCAACCGACACGGAAATAAATTCCCGACCAGGATCGGTGAATTATAAAATAAATACTCCAAATCTTCTTCTTCGTGGCCTCGTCAACGAGCCCTCACAGCCTCGTTAACGAGCCTGGGGTTTGTTTTCTTCCACACTTCCTCTTGTGATCTCGAGCTTTGACTTCTTCAATCTTGCACTCCTCCGTCTTTCGCTGTAATGCTCCAAATTCAGCTCCATATAGCTCTTTTCCTCGCTAAAATCTACAAAATTCACAAAATAGCGTAGATTTCACTCTTTTCACAGAAATATGCAAACTAACTAAAAACACTTAAAACTAAACCTAAACTAAACAAAACCAAACCTAATAAGCAAAGAAAACATACTAAAAACTATACTAAAAATGCGAACATCAATCATTGCTACGCCGCGTTTACAATAACAACAATAACCCAATGTGAACCTACCGAGAGGGTAGGATGTATCCCCCTTTCTTTGACCTAAGATAAAAAAAAAAAGCGTAAAAAAGGCTTTCATTGCTAGGCCTCGTTTACAATACGAAATTAAAATTTACATGATTTCTTTCATCTCAATAATCTATATATAATTAATTGTCATTAATCTAATCATCTAGTGGAATACAGCTTGTATGTAAGTTTTTATAATTAATGATAAGAGATAAATTGCAGGTCTTGCAAAAGTTTTTTTTTAACCAATACTCAGTTGGTCTAGTGGTAAAGTGGTGCTAGACTTTTTAAGTGTTGTGCAGGAGGTTCGAAGTTCGAATCTCACTGACGGCATGTATGGAAAAATTGATATTAGGAAGGTCTCCCCCAAAATGGGGTCACGAAGTACCCAGTCCGGACCGGGCGAGCCAAAAGGCAAGACCAAAAAAAAAAAAAAGTTTTTTTTTAAATGATAAGAGATAAATTGCAGGTCTGGCAATCTAGCTCTTATAATAATCTTAATAATCTAATGCCAGCAGTACTCGAGTCTCGAGGTCGAGCTCTTTATATTTTTTGTTTAAAAAAACCGCAGGCTGGTACAGGTCTATCTTACAAATAAAATTTCATTTGTAGGTCATTTTTTCTCATAAAGATATCATAGGAGGTAGACGACTGATGACCGGGTTCTAAGGTTACTTGGGTTTTAGCAAAAATAAAAACAGTAACTACAATCAGAAAAAGACAATAACTGACATTGACATTATTATATGTCTGTTAAAAATGCATAAACTTTTCCTCGATCCAATATTTGGATTCAAGCAAAGCCTTTATCTCTCCCTCCTGTAATCAAAGCTTGGGTTAAAATTAAATCTGGAGACGTTCATCTCAAATACTGTACGTACAGGTCTTCCATTGACGTCAAAAGCACAGATATATATGAGGCCGCGCTAGCTATGGCGTACATAGACATCCCGCTCTCGGCGTGGGCGAAAGGAAAAGTGTTCAACGCCCTGGCCGGGGTGAAAGTGATCTGGCAAATATGGAACCTCCGCATCCTCACCCTCGTCAGTCTGGGACTCCAGATGGGGCTTCTCATCCTGGCCCCTTTCCGCAAGCAGACTTCCAACACTCTTGCTCTCATCATCATCTGGAGTTCCTACCTGGTGGCCGCTTACGTGGCCTCCCTGGCCGTCGGCATCATCCCCAATATTTCTAAGAACTCAACGAACGACGACAGCGCACATCCCCGCGCCGATCTTCTAGCACTCTGGTCCACTTTCCTCCTCCTCCACGACGGCGGTCCTGACACACTCACTGCGCTCTCCCTGGAAGACAACGACCAGTGGGTGCGTACTGGAATCCATCTCGTCATCCAGGTGTCGTCTATAGCCCGCGCCTTCGCCCAGTCTTTCCCGAGCAACACCCTATGGTTGCCTACCATCCTCCTGTTCCTTGCCGGAGTCATCAAGTATATAGAACGCACCTTGTCTATGTACTCTGCACGGATTTCTGGATTGAGGTCCTCCTTAACCACGGCAGCCGATCCGGATCCGGGTCCCAATTATGCAAAGATGATGTCCTACTACGATTCCTTACTTAAATCTGCTGTTCCGGTCAGCTTAGTGAGCTCTGCAATGCCTGTGGAAACAACGGGAAGTGATGATGAGGAGGAGGAGGAGATTGAGATTATTACGGATGCAGCTCCAGTACAAACCAGGAGTCCAACCAGATTACAAGATTTCTCCCCGGTGGAGTCTGCAAAGGTTGTTGAAACAACGGGAAGTGATCATAATGATGATGATGATGATGATGATGTGAAAAGTTGGGTTCAGGATGAGGTCACAGCTGGACGTCTTGAAAGGAATGCCTTCTTAGATGTGAGGAATGCCTTCAATTTCTTCCAGGTGTACAAGGGGCTATATGTGGGTCTGCTTTGTAGCTTCGAAGATTGGAAAAGAAGCTGGCTCTTCTTCAACAATCCAAATTTAAGGCCGTCGGAAGCCTTCACCGTGATCGAGATTGAGCTGAATTTAGCATACGAAATGTTCTTTACTAAGATGGTATTGATCCACCAGCAGTCGAGGCTCCTGAAAAAGTATAGGTGTGTCTATTATAGCTGCATTCTCCTCTCTATTCTTTCGTGGATCTTGTTAATCGACAAGCTGCCATTCAACAACTTTGACGTTTTGATCACCTACACCCTTTTTGGAGGATCCATTATCATTGATGCCTCAGCTCTACTTATCACTGCCTGTTCCTATTGGAATATCGCTAAGCTCGGCAATGTCGACGACTCCTCTATAAGGGTGTTTTTCTACACTAGTCTGTTGTCAGCTGGCGAAAGGACTTGGGGCCCCTACTGGCAGAGCAAAGGGACACCCTGGGGGCCCTGGTTAAGGCGGCTCTTGTTTCGAAGATGGTCCGAATCAGTATTCCAGGTCAACTTGATAAGCTACTGCACAAACCCATGGTCAGATCGTGCTGACCGCCTCTTCAAAATTCTACCGTTCGCCAAGGATACGTTCGAAGGGTTCAAGTATGTGTCTAAGAGGTGGTTTGCTGATGATTTGAGAGATTTCATCTTCTCGGAGCTCCAGTGCAAATCCCGCCTGGCAGACGAACCCAGAGAAGCAGCCAAGATCTGCGACTCTAGGGGGTCTTGTATACTCGGCCTTCTAGCAGGACACGGCTTTGACCCGTTTCGGTTCTTCGAGTGGACAGAAGATGTAGACTATGATGAGTGTTTGCTGCTCTGGCACATTGCAACCGAACTACTATACCAAGACAAAGTCTACGAGACAGAGACTTTTTCTAGCGGCAACAACTCGCCAAACAGCGAGGAAAGCTACCGCGAGTACAGCAAGGCGTTGTCGGATTACATGATGTACCTCCTTAAACGGCAGCCCCGATTGGTTTTTGCGGTGCTAGGTACGTATTTGTTGTGAATATAATTTTCATATTTGTAAATATACCTTGAAAAAACATCATGTGAGAATGAAAACTAAGGGAAAAAAATTGTGTATTTGTTGGAATGATTGTGTATTTTCAGTACTAAACATGACCATGCATTTTCAATTAATATAAGACGGTGTATTTTCACTTAACATGAGTGTGCATGCTCTTATCTCATTGTGGATGACTTTTCTCACATCACATATAATGCACACTTGGTGAAAATGCATGCACAGTCACATACAACACTATACACAATCATGTTTGATGAACACGCACAATGACTGTATATAATGTTACATGTTAGATGAAACACACTGTCATATTAGATGAAAACGCACAGTCACATACAACATTATATACAGTCATTTTCAAAATTTACACCACCATGGTGAAAATGCCTACACAGTCATGTTTGATGAAAGTGCACAATCATATCAGATGAAATGCACAATTATATTAGATGAAAACGCACAGTCACATACAACACTATACACAATCATGTTTGATGAACACGCACAATCATATTAGATGAAATGCACAGTTATATTAGATGAAAACGCACAGTCACATGCAACACTATACACAGTCATTTTCGAAATTCACACCACCAAGGCAAGGAAAAACAAAAAAAAATGTGTGTGATGAGTGGCTAAAATTCATTCTCATTTCTCTCCTGGAGAACCATTCTCACATGAACCTCACTCATCATACATCTTATCCCATTAAGCATTTAGGGTTATGTAGGCTTAAACATAATAAGATGTTACAATTTAATACTTTTTTAAGGTAGAGGCATTCACATTAAACCATATCCAACTTACCTAAAAAGGATAAAATTAATAAGTCAAATCTCTTTATCCTATGTGTCATCGTATTAACTATGTCATGTACAAAATTTATTTTTCTATTTATCTTTTTTCCCTTAGTTTTTTTTAGTATTTACAATTCTTATATTATAATAATATTTATTATATTACATATAATAATTAATAATAATACAAATTCATATCTCTATATTGTCTATATTTGAAAGATATAGATAAATCATCCACTCTACTAAACGATTACGTATATATTTACAAAATCTTTATCATCTTATATACTTTAATTTTTTATTTATGGTAATTGTAATATTATCCGAAAATATGTAATGTAGATTACTCCTTTATTTACTATTTACTTTTATTTTTAAAAAATATCCTCTTGCAAGATTAAAAGTGAATTATAAAATTTTAGTTTATTAAATGAGATTCTTATAATATCAATTCTTGCATGATCAAAAGGGAATCCCAAGGGCATTTGGTTTAACAGTTAAGTCTTTAGAGTAGTACCCCGAGGTCACCGTTTCGAACACCACAGGCGGCAGTTTGCCCAATTCTCAGAACTGATTAGTAACCACTTCACATCTCTCGTGAATGTTCTAGGCGAGCCCAAGTAATACTTGTGACGACCCTAATCCTTACCCTATCAAAAAAAGAGGAATTAAAATTTCAATATGTCTAAAAATATTCTTATAATATCAATGGTGAAGTTTCTCTAAAATCATACAAATTTCGAAAATTTGGCATTTATCTAATTGAGAACATTTTAATTGGTTAAACACTTGAACCACAAATATATAACTAATCTATAAATCTTATCTTTCTATATATTTTTTCATAAATATTCAAAATATCACGTTTTACTATTTAATTTAATTTATAATATCAATAAATAATAATTATTTAAAATGATAAGGATACCAGGACTTTTACATTTTTCTGATTTTAAATATTTGTTCAAATTTTGTTACAATAAGTATTTATATGACTAATTATTTGTCACTTCACTTGTCATGAATGGTTGATTTATTTGAATTTTTTATTAATATTTTTAATTAAAACTCTCACAAGGTATGAAAATACATACTAGTTTTCATCTATCCTAAATCACTTTTAACTATTTTTCGGAAAAGAAAATATCCATAATCTCCTTTTACTCATGTTCAATTTTAACAACATATTCCCAAATTAAAGGTTTTATCCATAGAATTTGAATCTTGTGCAGAACAAATATTCGCACATCAAAACTGCATCGTAAGGCCTTAAAAGTGCATTTCTAAATGACACTATTATGGTGCATCGTAAAGCATAAAAATGCATCGGAATGCATTAAAAGTGCATTAAATCAAAAGTGCATTCCTAATTTGAATGCACTTTTAACACTTTACGATACACTTTCCATAAGGATGGTAGATAGAGTGCATCCAACGACTAATAATGACCCTCATAGTACACATAACTTTTATATCACACGCGATTCACAGTTTTTATCGATAATCTCCTTTTTTAAGTTGTCCATTTTGTTTATATGATAGTTGTTTATTATGCTGTTATTGTGTTTTTTGGCTTTGCTGTGATAAATAAAACTCTTAAAATCAATTTTTTTTTTATTTTATACATTTAAAAAATATGATACTCAATTTTTTTCCTTTTTATCTTTTATTTTAAACAAGATATCTAATTATTTATTTTACATAGTTTTCCTCCTCTCAATAAATTATAAACCTCAATTATATTTTTTTTATTTTAACCAGATATTTTCTTTTACACTTAGAAAAACGAGATTGATAATATCGTGTATTATAATCTAACAATTTCACATTGCGAATTTTACACTTTTTTATTTATTTTTATATAATCTAATAAAATAATGATGAATTATATATATCATATTTGCAATTAAACACTATTAGATTTATATTATAGCCTTAGAATTAGAGAGTTTGGTTCAAATGAAACAAACTTTTATTCTGAAACGAACTCTTATCTTAAAACGAATGCACTTTTCTTAGTTTATAGGGCACTTTTCCTACTTCTGATTGCACTTTTTCGCATTTGCATTTTTCGAACTTTGTAGAGCACTTTTCGTACTTTTTCGAATTGCACTTTTCCGTATAGTACTTTTGTATTTTCTAATGCACTTTTGAATGAAAAGTGTACTACTAACTTGAACAAATGCACTTTGGAGAGCAATTCCCGATTCTTTAAACTAAACTTTAGTTGGCTCTGGATTGTATTAGAATTAACAATATTCTGGGCCAGAATATTCTGGCCACATAAACCAAACAAAAAAAGAGCTGGAACTAAAACTAGTTATTTAGGGTATTTTTGCTGTAAGGAGTTTTATTTATTTGAACATAACCTCGATATTATTTTCACAAGCTAGCATTGTGCATATATATAATTCGTGAATGCTAACACGTAGATTAATCAATTAATTTTGTATCAGGTATTAGCGAGATTAGAATCCAGGATACTTGTGCAGAGTTAAGCAGGTTTTGTGGTGCAACACTACCCACCGAGGCCAAACGAAATGTGAGCAGGCACCAGTCTACCTGCAATAATATCATGGAGGTCAACATGACTGTAAAACCTAGAGAGATGAAGTGGATGAGTAAAAGCAAATCAGTGTTGTTTGATGCATGCTGCTTGGCCAAGGAACTAAAAAAATTGGAGTATGATTCGTGTGGTATGTGGGAGGTGGTAGCCAGGGTGTGGGTTGAGTTACTGTGCTATGCAGCCACCAATAGCAAGGTGGAAGCCCATGCTGGACAGCTTAAGCAAGGCGGGGAGCTTCTGTCCCTCATATGGTTGATGATGGTGCATTTTGGTCTTGGAAAGCAGTTCCATAATACACCTGCCCCCACAAGGCAGCACCAATATCGTTATTGGGAAATGTTAGCTTGTTTTGAAAAACAAAGAGAGAGGAAATACTCCGTAGAAAGGATCGATTACAAAAGAGTTGTTCCAAGTGGTCAACTGACATTTGCTAAGCGACCCGCCTTTTATTTTTATTATTTATAGTTCTTTCCCTTTTATTTGTACTATTTATATTTTATTTCCCTTATTTTTAGATAATTGCAAAATTATTTAGCAAGTTTTAAAAAATATTAAACAATATCCTTAGATTTAAAAGTATTAGCTTTAATCAATTGTATTCTATCTTAGTATCCTTAAATTAATATAGGTCATGTAATTTGGTATCAGAGCCAAGTTATACTCTGAAGACCATTTAAAGTTTTGGATATAGATAAGTCATTTGCTAAGATATAATTAATAGCTTCTAAGATTGTTATTAGGGTAAACAGATGATCTATACATTTAAAAAACCAACAAGAAAAGGAGCAAATTGATGATTTACTAACAAAAATGTTTCATAAGAGAAAGTAAAAGCCCTCATTCTTATCCTGCTTTTATGGTTAGAAATCATGTTGAAGAAATGAGAGGAAGGGTTAGAATGGTTAGCAATTATAAGAAATTAAATGATAATACTGTCTTTGATGGATATTACATGCCTAATAAAATAGTTCTATTTAATAGAATACAAGGAGTCACTTGGTTTTCAAAAATGGAATGTAAAAGTTGATATTGGCAAATTAAGATGGAAGAAGACAATATACATTAACAACTTTTAGTGCACCAAAGGTCATTATGAATGGGTAGTTATGTCATTTGTTCTAAAAATTCAACATAAATATTTCAAAGGAGAATGGACAAAATATTTAAAAATCTTAAACGTTGTTGTCTTACACTAATGATATTTTAATTTTTTCAAGACATTAGAACAACATATATATGCATAAATTTAGGACAATAACTCAAGAATGTGTTAATCATGGTATCATCTTAGGACAGAAAAAATGTATTTATGTTGTGTCAGAGATTGAATTTCTTGGGTTAAAGATTAAGGTTGGACAAATAGTATTACAAGACCATATCATAGAAAAGGTAGCAAAACTTCATGATAAAATACAAGATAAGAAGCAATTAGAAAGATTTTCAAGATGTCTTACATATGATTCTGATTTCACAAAGAATTTAACAAAACTAAAAAGCCCCTACAAGTCAAGCTAAAAAAAGAAGTTTGGAATTGGACTAATCAGGATACAAAAGTAGACAAAGAACTTAAAACATATTGCATGAATTTTCCAGTATTAACTCTACCCAATAAAAATGATAAACTTGTTCTTGAAACAGATGCTAGTAATTATCATTGTGGTGTTTTTTGAAATTAAAGAAGGATAACAAGCTTTGCAAGTACACAATGGAAGTTTCAACAAAGACGGGTGTAATTACATTGTAATGGAGAAGGAGATTCTTGCGATCTTAAAAGGAATTAATAAATTCATATTTTTTCTTGCTTGAAAACTCTTTATAGTGAGAACTGATTGTAAAGGAATATTGAGATTTATCCATAATTATCTATATGATTGAAAGCGCAAGAGAGGCTCATGCGTTAGCAATTAGCCCGTAACCAATTTACCTTTAATACTGAACATGTGCAGGGATCAAAGAACTCATTAGTAGATAGTTTAACACTACAACTTGTCGTTGAGAAAAATGGTGAATATAGTATCACCCCATGACCAATTTTAAGAATGTATCACGAGTATGGATTCGAGAATTTATCTCCAAGAGAAATGGAAGAATTAGTCCACAATTCCTTATCTCTGTTTCCATCAAATGCAAAGAGGCGAGAACTTGAGGAAAAAGAAAAGTAGCACAAGGGATGGGTGTCAACTCCTAGTTAGTATAAAATTTCAATGATGGAATAAGTAATTAAGAGCAGGTGTCGGTATGGGTATTAATTGGTGAACCGTTTGATGACTTTACGAGTATTAGAATTGGAAATAACCAATAAATATACTTCAGCTTCATTGGGAGCTCTAAGAAAAACTGAAGGGTTGTTGGATTATAAAGATTATACATAATGGTATTTTTACGTGATGAGTTGAGATAGATGTCTATAATATGATATATGGGAAGAATGGGGAACTCTAGTTCTCTTTCGTGATAGTTATAGAATAGAAGGAGTAAACCTTCTTGCTAATCCTTGTGAGGATATGAGAATATTAAAGGCATGAGATTATGGAATGTGCAACGACATATATGGAAAATGTCCATATGAATGGAGTGCAATCAGGAATCATTTCTGCAAGTTTCAAAATTATGTATTCAACTGAGTCAAACAATCTAGGAAAGAAGATAAGCTGATTTGTTTGGTGCATGGAGCAAACATGGAAACAAAAGGAGAAAAAACAAGAGCACCTCACTACTTGATTAGGTTTCTTTTAGACTAGCTTGCTACAAATCCAATAACAATAAGGCAACCAATCCTAAAAAATCCTACAGAAGCCAAAGCTATTAGACTTTTCTACATCTATGAATACATCAAGCAGTATCAAAAACCCGACATGTTAATATTCAAAGTAAGATTCACCAATGTTATAATTCATAAAGAGTTACAACCATATTTTTCAGAAGTGATAGAGTTAGCTGATTCAATCCAAGATTACTTATCACAACTAGAATATGGGAGATAGTTATTGTCCAAAAGTCGGGAATTTATTTGGGGACAAACTGATAGATTGGGTATTCAAAAAACTTGATGAAACAAATAGATCTTGATTTTGAAGAATAGGGGTGCTACAATTTAGAAGGATAATGTTAGAGATGAAGACATGTACAACATTAATTAGTATATGGATTGACTATCAAAACCAAATCATGATCCCAATCCACATGGAACCCAAGAAGAAATTTCCTTAGATTGATACCAACAAAACTCCTGTGTTGAAGATCCTCTTGGGCCAATCCTCTGCATTGCGTATACTCTTATAAACTTTTTCTACCAAAAAAATACTCTTATAAACTTGGGCCAATTACAACAAAGACTTATAGAGAACCCACCATAAATTATCCTATTTCATATACACTTAGAGCTTGTGTGGTATTCATATCAGGTATGTGTATAAATATGATTGATACTCATATTTGGCATTTGGTATTATGAGATATTAATATCAATTGATTTCATAGTGATATCAAGATTGCTATTTTAATACCTCTAAAAAAATTAGTATATCAAAGATATCATTCCATATCCATACTCATATCCAATATCATAATGTCACATTAATACTGATACCAATAACCTACCTCATTTCTTTGATAACATTACCAAACAAAGCATTGTAATCCCAACTCTTCCATAAGATCGAACACAGCTATCCTATAAAAACCCTAAATCTTGAAAAATATTACTCCCTTCGTCCCTTTTTGTTTGTCCAAAAGTGTAATATTTTGTCCTAAAATATTTGTCAAAATTATCCCAAACCCAACACAATCTTCCTCCTCTCTCTCATCTCTTATTTTCTATTGGCTACTAATTAATTTAATTTTCTCTTTCTCCCTATTTTTTATTCACCCAATATAATTTGACACTTTTTAATATAATTTTACACTTTCATAAAACGAGTGTTTTTTTTTTTACAATTTGACAAACAAAAAAGAACGGAGAGAGTAAAAGTTATATAACTAGGGTCCGTATGAGAGACGACGAAAGTATAAAATTACAAATTTCGGTGATCTAAACAATGCGCCGGGAGGTGGGGAGGCAGCCGCCGCACCTAGGTACTTTAAAAGTCAAAATTACAATCTGTCACTTCTCTTGAAATCTTTTTCATTCTCGTCTTCTTCGTGAGCGTAGTGCTACTTTGTCCCCTCTCCATCTAAATTAGCCATGACTTCTACACAATCGCCAACACCAATTCATGAAATCACTCAATTGGAAACCCTAATCGCTGAAACCAATCCATGGTACAAATCCGACGTTGACAGTGAGGACGAGCTGGAGAAAGATAACTCAGTGCCGAAGCCCTCTGGCTTTGACCGAATCATTAATGACTTCGCCAAGCTCGATGCTCTCCTCTTAAACATCGAAAATGGCTTCAATTCCACCTTCAATATTGTCAGTAGCACCACGACAGCCCCCGACACTATCAGCATCGACAACAACAACAACAACAATGCTGAGGAAATGGAGAAAACGATGTTGAGAAAGGATGTGAAACACATCCGGAGTAGCATACACTACATTAAAAATAATGTGAATGGACTCAAGAACTCCCCTTACAGCGACAAAGCCGAGGATCTCCTGCAACTTCTCATGGATTTTCCGGATCTACTATCGGTGGACCACTTTATGGAATACTCCGACAACTTGAACCATCTTCTCGAGATGGTCACCAAGCTCAAATACTGGGTCCCTCGTCGCCAGCACTCCTTTGGTCTCAAAGAAGATGGATATATGACAGAGAAGATGAGGCAGGAGATGAATGAGATAAAGAGGATCAAGTGTATTACGAAAATGAAGAAGGGGGGTTTCATTCCGAGAAAGGAGAAAGGCGTTGCCGTGGCTGAAATTGTCAAGACATTGGTCAACTACGATCCCAAAGAATGGGGGATGAGTGCCCTTCTTAAATCCTACGGAGAGCTAGAGGTAAGGGATAAGCTATGCTTGCTGTGCTTTTCGGTTTTCCCCTGTGATGTAGAGGAGCTTCAGAAAAAGAAGAGAGGCGAGAAATTTGTTTATGTTCGGAAGAATTTGGTTATCAAAAAGAAGGTTCTGATCTACTGGTGGGTTGGAGAGGGATTCATTGATCGAAATCCACAGGAAACCCCCAACTCCCACGTAGACGACCTAGATTGCAAAGATCTAAATGCTACCATGAGCACTGAGGGGTACACAATTGAAGAAATCGGAGAAAAGATTTTGCAAGTCTTGAGAGAAAAGGGATTCATAGAGCCAGTGATGAGGAAGGGTAGGATATCAGGAAGCTACCAAATGCACCCTTTTGTTCACTCTTTCATCACCGCCTTAGCAATGAGGGCTGGTTTCTTTGATTTCAGGAAAGTTGATGGCACCCTCAGCACAAGCTTCACCCTCTCCCAAAGGGCTTGTCTGCTGAAAACACGGGGAGATTCCTTGTCCTCCTGCAGGCGCTGGAAGCAAAATATTGATAACTGGACAGAGCTCAACAAGTTCACAACTGTCCGAACATTGTTTAATGTCAACGAGTCCACAATCGATATTAAACCTGAATGGTTCTCCAAGATGAAATACTTGTCCGTCCTGTATCTCGGGAGTTGGCATTCTCAGATTGTTGAGCACATTCAGGTTGCGGACCAAACGTTTATGGAGGGTTTAAAAAACATGAAGCAGCTCAAGCTTCTTAGCTTGCAGGGGGTTGCAACAACCATGAAGCTTCCGGACTCAGTTTGTAAGCTCGGTAACCTCATAATACTCGATCTAAGAGCATGTCAATACATGGAAGAACTTCCTGCTGGAATTGGGTCTTTGAAAAATCTTACCCATCTGGATATTAGTAATTGTCATCTCCTTACTAAGCTGCCCATTGGAATTAGCTTGTTGTCAAAGCTTGAGGTGCTCAAGGGGTTCGTGGTCTATAATCAGGCATGGTGGAAGAAGGCTAAGGGATGTGTGCCCCATGACTTTTTTCGGTCCAAGAACAAAGAATTTTGCACCCTTAGAGATTTGTTAAATCTAGTTAATTTGAGAGAGCTAAGCCTTGATGTAAACAGAGATGATTTTCCCAACCAATATGAAGTCAAAGTATTCAGGAAAATGACAGGACTTGGCAGCCTAAAGATTACATGGACATATGATTTCAAGAAAGCCAACCATGACCAAAGTCGTCCATTTGCCCACCAGTGTGGACGTTGTACGTACGACAAGGAAACAGAAGGGGATAACGCACAAAGAAGAGGTGCACAACCAGCACAGAATATTAATGGAAAGTCAGGCCAAAAGGAAATGAAGAACCTGGAGAAGTTGAAGCTGTGGTGTTTTCCATGTCAAATTGCACCGGATTGGCTCGTTCCAAATCAACTCAAGAAACTGAAGAAGCTGCACATCAACGGAGGAAACCTTAAAAGCTTGAATAAAGCAGGGGCTGGTGACGCTATCAAGTGGGAGGTTGAGATGTTGCGTTTCAAGTACTTGAGCGAGCTTGAGTTCAGTTGGGGAGAATTGAACGAGATGTTTCCAAAAATGAAATACTTGGAGAAGGATGGATGTAGGAAGATGGGTTTGTTTCCCTGCGATCATGAGGGTGTCTGGAGAAGAAAGGAATAAAATTAGTGCCAGGAACTTAGGGATATAAAGAATATGCCTGTAATGCTGTGTAAGCCTGTAAGGTGTATAATGGCTTGCAGTGACAGTTTGTGCTTGGTTTAATCTCAATTTACTTGTGCGATAGTTAATTGGAACTTTTTTAAGGAATGGAATGTCATTTGTAATTGATTTCAGTTTTCGCCCAGTTGCTTTTTTTTTTCTTGAGCTGACAGTATCTGGAAATGACATTAATTTTTGAAAGCTCCAATGAAGAATTAAGAGGAAGTTAGCCATTGGAAAAGATAATTTTGTTTGGAACATCCATTGCAGTCTAAAATATGCGTAGAACTACAATGTTTTACGTTCCTCTGAATCTCTGATGTTGTTTTCGTTGGGTTCGCCCAAAGTACATCTTGTTTTTCGTTAGTCTCAGAGCCGACCTCAGTTTCGTTGCCGGTTTCGTTGGAGGCACTTGAAGGCAACCTCGGTTTTGTCCAGTGTTAGGCTAAACCGCTAAAGGCTGGTTTTGTTTTTTGGTAGCGGAAACTAACTTGTGGCGCGGAAAGTTGGTGGCGGCCGATCGTAAACATCGCCTGCAATGGCTTACAAAGCGGTGAATTTGGTGTTTTGTGACCTAGGATCTTTTCTTGTTTGAGACATAATTCCTCCTCAAAATGTGTTTCTTGTGAGTATCCTGTATCCCCTTTTCTATAATGTGGTATAAGAATATAAGATAAAAATCTTTATTTATAAAAATAATAATTAGGACTCGCTGTCGAGTCGTGGCTCTTACCCACTCAATAATGTATGCAATTAGAAATTTATGGGTATTGCATCAACAAATAGCTAGCTTAGTTGAGCCAACTTAATTATATTGAGCAATAATATAGATTTGAAAGATCTGAATAAATTTATAAAAAAGGACCGAGTCTGAAAGACATTAATTTAACATGTAGTGGCCGGAGTACATGATCATAGGGTGGTGTTAGTTTCTTACTGATCATTTTCAAGTTTTATTCCACGCTATATAATCCAGAGTGCTGCTAGCTTCGATCTTGACGTTCGTTTTTTAAGATTAAAATGTAGAAAGCGGAATTTTCTCCGGATCTAAATTAACATAAATGTAAGGATTGGAAACACAGATAAATAAAAATAAATATAAGCTGGGTCAACTAAGCTAGCTATTGGTTATGCAATACCCATAAATTTCTGTATTTCATACACTATTGAGTGGGTAGGAGCCACGATTCGATCGACAACTACGATTTTGACAAATAAATTTAATAGTAAAGGGACGTAAAAGCCCCCAATAGTGGGATTGCTATAAGAACAATTTTTTTTTTCATTTTCATTTTTCTTGATATATTTCTTGAATGTTTTTGGTCGAAAGTATATATTTCTTCAAATTAATGTCTGATAGCCTTACAAAAACAAATCCCAGCCCCACCTAGCATCTCTTATGATCGATCAATCGATCACTCGATTCCAAACTAAAGAGAGAGAACTATGAAACTGCCAGCCCCACCTAGCGTCCTAAGGGTGTTCCTATCCAAGCTAAAAGTGTTGTGGCGACAATGGGACGTCCACACCATGGTTCTATCCAGCTTCGCCTTCCAACTAATCCTTTTCTTGCTAGGGCCATTGCGGAGACAAAGCTCAAACCGCGTTATTATTGTGTGCGTCTGGCTCGCTTACCTACTCGCCGACTGGGTTGCAGCCCAGGCGATTGGCCTCATCGGAAAGGTCTCCACCACCACCAACACCACGTTGACCGTGGACGACGAGCTCTATGCCTTGTGGGCGCAGTTCCTGCTCCTCCACCTGGGTGGGCCCGACACCGTAACAGCGTTGGCAATCGAAGACAGCGAGCTGTGGCTCCGGACGAGCCTACACCTGGCCGTCCAGGTGTATGGCAGCTTGGGCGTCCTTGTGAGGTCCTTTGTCCAGAGCCAGAGTAGCCTGTGGATCCCAACCCTGTTCATGTTCGTGGCAGGGATCGTCAAGTATCTGGAGCGAGTCTCGTCCCTGTTCCATGGACGCTTGCTCAAATTCTCCAATCAGGACACGGATGCTTGGGAATTGAGGTGGAAGCTAGATAAGTATGAGCCCGCTGAAGGTGTTGATGACAATGACGAAGAGTATAATTACAGGAGTCGGCTGACAAATGTTGAGTTGACAAAACACGCCTTTTACTTCTTTCACCGCTTCAAAAGGCTGTATAGCGCCAGCCAAGACTTTATGCTGGACCTGGAGTTAACTAGCTACTTCTATTTTTGCAATCGGACGCCCGAGGATGCGTTCAGAGTGATGGAAATTCAGTTCAACTTCGCGTACGATGTCTTCTACACCAAGACGGGTGTCATCTGCAACACATTCTCATGGAAGGTACTTCGCCTTGCGGTCACGTTATTAGAGGCGGGGAGCCTAGTGATATGGCTGTTTCTCACCGATAAGCAGGGCTTCCGAGAATACAACATCAGGATAACCTACACTCTGCTCGTCGGTGCCATTGCGGTTGACGTGTTTGCATTCCTCAGGATCCAAATATGGTCAGACTGGACCATAGTTCAAGATAAAGATCCCTCGCGAATCAAAACCTGGCTCTACGATAGGTTGCACTCTGCTCGGAAGCGCGTTTGGGCGGAGGAGGACAGCGCACCACCCATCGGGGCGCGCCTCAGGAGGGCATTGTTTCGGCGGTGGTCCGACTCCGTCTCCCAGTTGAGCCTGATTGACATGTCGTTGGACCACAAGTCCAGAAAGATGAAGTTGATCCTGCTCTTGCGGTTGGACCAGACCGCCAGATACTTGACCCATAGATGGTTTTCGAACCATGTGAGGGACTTCATCTTTGAAGACCTAATTCATCATCCGCGGGCAAGTAGTGTCCGCCAGAATATATGCCAAGTCAAAGGCGGTGGGGCCTGCATGTGGCTATTGAACAAGTATGGAAGAGAGACGATCGCTATTCCAAATCTTTGCAAGCTTTTCAAAATCTATGAGGATTACGACATGATTGTGATACGTTGGCATATCATCACGGAACTCTGCTACAATCTCGACCGGGTCCCCGTCTCTAATCATGATCATGATAATGATAATGACGCAGACCACAACTTGGATGAAGAAGCTGCTCAACCCAAGGCTACTAATGTGGAGGAACATAAATATCGTGAGATCTGCAAGGTACTTTCACAATACATAATGTATCTTCTTTGCAACCAGGAGGAGATGATGCCTACTGTTGAAGGTACGTACACATAACTAATGCAATGTAATATTTCACAACACATCATCAGCATCATCATCATCATCATTGACCCAGTGAGAATCCATTAAAGCAGAATTTTGGGGTCAAGATAGGGGTACCCTTGCCCAAGGAAAAGGGGATACGCGCAGATAGACCCAAGAAAAACTGGAATTCTATTTTTTTTTTAAAGAAGTAAACTAGTATATATATTAAAAAGTGGTAATTACAAACCGGAAACCCGACAAAGTTCAGGTTAGAGACAGCTCACAGCCCAGAGGCTTCACAAAAAGATATAAAACCATCAAACAAGTTCGAGGAGGATACTAAGAGATCCACAAGTACTTTAGCCATTGCTTGCCAACTGCAGATTTGGCGTTGAGTTTTCCCTTCAACCGGATTTTAATCATGTTGATGGCATGCATCACACATTGGTCTGAATTAGGGACAACGCCCTCAAAGCATCTATGATTGCGTGCCTCCCATACAGTGTAAACCGAGGTAGTTAGAGCAGCAAACCGGATTTTGAAGACCAAGGAGTGTTTCCTGGCACTAGAACTGAACCAGCTGAGCCATTCAGAAAGTGCACGGGCTTGGTATGAGACCCCAGTCCAAGCCATGACACGATTAAGCACCTTTGAGGAAAAGGAGCATTCGAACCACTTGTGTCAGACAGTTTCAGGGGCTGAGAGACAAATTGGACAAGCATCAAATTCAATGTATCCCCTCCTTGCAAGGTTCAAATGGGTTGGAGCACGTTCCTTGGCCTCAAGCCATGTGACAAACGCACAACGAGGAATTATATGTGGTCGCCACTGATACGCGATAATTATGCTAGAAAATATATTAGAATAATTAGTTATATTAGGTCTTATTTAGAATATTATGTTTCCTTTTATTTAGCGATTCGATTTAATCCTTTAAGTATCTTTTAATTTCAGCAATTAGGGTTTATCTAGATATCAGGGTTATTATAAATATCCTCTTAGGTTGTTACTATAGAATTAATCAGAGAAATTAGCCTTTTGCCCTAGTTTCTTTGGCTCCTTTGTTTACGCTTCTGCTTTCCGAGCCATCGTCCACATCGGGCGCGTCTCGACCCCCTTGACCAACAAGGGTCCCGATACGTGGTTCACACCGAGCCCGTATCAACTGGTGCTTTCATTGAGAGTGAGTCCACATCGGATCAATCTCGCCTCCTTCTACCACCACCATGTTCGGAGTTCCAAGCCATATCCTCCGGGACCTTCCCCCATATCTTCCCCCACATATAGAGTTGAAGATCCGTAATCGATATATGGAATATGAGATTCGTTGTCGTCAGATAGATTTGGAAGCTGAAGATCGTCGTCGTCGGATACATCAGATTTTTTCTAGAATGGAACTCATTCTCAAAGCCGCGACCACGACGCTGCAAAACGCTACCGCGGCAACAGATCTTGCGCCCGCGGCGGGACCGAGTTCGCGCCCGCCGTCAAGGTTCCGGCACCCGCGACATCAGATCTCGCACCCGTGGCATCAGATCCTGCGCCTGCCGCATCCAAGCCCGCGTCCGCGGCCCCCGTTCCGCACCCGCCAGCGACTCCCGCGTCCGCGGCCGACGTTCCGCGCCCGCCGGCGAAACCCGCGCCCGCGTTTTCGTCCATGACCATCGCCTTCCCATCCCTCGCGCCTACTGCAGAAATTTTGGGTTCGAGAACTTCTTTTTCGGAGTCTGATTCACCACAGGGAGACCAGAATCGATTCGGTATCTTGTCCAGGACCTATGTCGCAGAGTTCGATCTGAATCCATGTCTACTTCGTTTCCATGGGATTTCACAACACTTTGAGTTTAGACTGCGGAATCAAGCGCTGACGCATGTGCCGTGGGACCCTGGAGGATTAAATTTTAAGATCCGTTTCATACGTCTCCTCCTGATTTCCGACTTGAGGACAAGTCGATTTTCAACGGGGGAGAATTGATACGCGATAATTATGCTAGAAAATATATTAGAATAATTAGTTATATTAGGTCTTATTTAGAATATTATGTTTCCTTTTATTTAGCGATTCGATTTTATCCGTTAAGTAACGTTATCTTTTAATTTCAGCAATTAGGGTTTATCTAGATATCAGGGTCATTATAAATATCCTCTTAGGTTGTTACTATAGAATTAATCAGAGAAATTAGCCTTTTGCCCTAGTTTCTTTGGCTCCTTTGTTTACGCTTCTGCTTTCCGAGCCGTCGTCCACATCGGGCGCGTCTCGACCCCCTTGACCAACAAGGGTCCCGATACGTGGTTCACACCGAGCCCGTATCAGCCACATAAACCCACCCCAAGCGATATGTTGTCCCCGGTTTCTCCATTTGTGCACGTAAAGGCCATGTACTGTAGTTTTCGGGTCATCTTGGGACTAGAAAAACTGAAATTCAGTTATGTGACAATAATAACTGAATTTAGTTAGAATGCATCAATATTGATATAGGGACTAAATCCATCTCAAAAACAGAGTATAAAAGCCAATGAGCATAAAGATGCGCCCGCAATATTTCACCGGTTCACAGCACAATTTAATTTTATTTCAACTTTTAGTAGGATCTAGTTGCATACTTGTATGAAATTATGTTCTTCATCTAGAAATATTTATTTAGTTGATTATATATAAAAAATCTATATATAATTTCAATGCTTTTCGCATCAGATACTGACGAAAGCCTCTATACCGCGTACAAAAGGCTGACTAAAGCTCTAGAGGACCAAGCATATGAGTCGATAGAGATGGGATCGGCTAAAGGGTACGTCAATGACAAGATTGATCAAGATGTTTTTTTTTTTAAGAAATGAAGTACAAGAGTTTGGTTCATAGAGTTAGGGATCACATAAAAATATTTCTTTTTTTTTAGTTAATTTATTAGTGGCAACTCCGGGCTGGTAGGTTCATCATTGATTAAGCTTGGGGGCCGGGTAAAATATTTCCTCAACAATTCTAAATGTTGTTTAAAAAATTAATTTAAATTAATGAAAAAATAGGTTGTTAAATTTAAGAATATCTAAAAACATTAATTTTTGTGTGGTTTTCCAGATGAACTACAATCGATTGTAGGACTTAGTAATGTCTTATACATATATAATGATTAATGAATTGTGAATTTGTGATACATCATTTCATTTCAATAAACTTTTCTTTCTACATTTTTCAACAGGAAGAACGCACGGTGTGAGATGGCTTACAGACTCATACGTGAAAACTTTACAGCAGAGGATGCTGAATCTAAAGATGTACATGGCTTCCCGATGGAGGAAATAATGGGTGAATTGAGAGAATTGCAGGAGAAGCAGCTTGGGAAGTGGGAGTTCATGGCTAAGGTTTGGGGGGAGCTTCTATATTATGCTGCCATCCGCTGCAAACCAAGTCTCCATGCTGCGAAGCTCAAGGAAGGTGGGGAACTTGTCTCTTTTGTATGGTTGTTACTGCGTCAGCTAAGGTATAAATTAAACGCAAATGAATATGACATGGACAAGGATAATACAGAACCTGAGAGAGACCTATTGTATTACGACAAGGACGAGTGAAAGCTAGTACCAGCATCTAGATGGCAACTCCATGTGATGCTAGCCAACTAGCTAGCTCTTGGGTCTAATCAACAAATGCCTGAATTTCACACATATTTATAATTGTATTTTATATCGATCATGACCATTCAATAAGAAACATTTTTTAATGTAATGTGTAGCCGCGCAGTGCTATAAGGTCTTCTTGCTGTACTCACGCGGAATGTATAGACCATTTATTTAGCGGAAGGTCCCGCGTTCGATCCCCCACGTATAAAATTTTCTTGGCTTAGTAGCAACCACGGATCGGACAAAAAATAAAAAGGTTAATATTTTCTTGGCTTAATATTTTCTTGGTTGGACAAATATTAATAATTAATAAAATTTTATTTTATTTTAAAATAAAAAGGTTGTTAGAGTTGGAGTAAATTTTTTTAGAGAGAATTATTTTTTATTGAAAATTATAGAGAATTTGTTTGTCTTAGCAAATTTCGGGCGACAAATCGTACGTAGTTCGTAGTACTGAAAGTTTTCAAAGATTTTTCATTAATGGCGGCTGGTGTGGGTTATGAGTAATAAACGCCCCAAAATACTTGGTCTTCGGCCATCGCTATGCACTCCTCCAGAGATGGAGACTTTTCCCAAAAATGGATTTATATTATTATACTTTAGGGTAAGAGAATAACTTTGTAAAAAATAGAGGGATAAAAGAATAAATTTTTTTAGGTACCAAAAAGATATCAAAAATTAAAGGGTATCAAAAAAAAATTCCAAAGATTTTTTTCAATAATGGCGGCTGGTACGAGTAAACTTTAAACGCCCCAAAATACATGGTCTCCGGCCATCGCTATCCACAGTCCACTCCTCTGAAAATGACGAGACTTTTCAGTATAAATTAATCTTGAGCTCGACATAGCTATTTTTTAATTTCTATCGAGTTGGAAAGAAGTAAATGGAGCGAAGGTTTCTCCTACTTGTTCTCTGGGTGCTTAATTACCCCTTTGCCGTCTCTGCTAATTCTGAAGGTATGTACGCTGATCATGTTTGGATCATTGAGTTGGTTTTTTGTGCAAATTAGCATGTATAGCTAGTAACTGCACCAAGTGAGTTGGTTTTTTATTGTCAATTGATTTTAAGACGTGAAATTCTCTTGGCGTTGTAAGTTGACCTTGGCAGTTGGGCAAGATCACGTGACTTCGTTCTCTTACAAAATAAGTTATCATATAGGTGATGCACTTGTAAGGCTGAAGGATGGTTTCATTGATCCTAATGGTGTTTTGACAAGTTGGAATGGTTCTCTTGTCAATCCTTGCACATGGTTCCATATTACATGCAACAGCGATGACAGTGTTACACGAGTGTAAGTGCACATATTTTCTTCATTGAGCATGATGATAATGCAAGTAGTTATATATATATTTGTTGATGTACATTTAAAATGAAACATTGATCAGCGATCTTGGAAATGCAAATCTTTCTGGTGAGCTGGTTCCCGAGCTTGGTTTACTTCCAAACTTGCAGTACCTGTAAGTAATCTTACTTTCTTCTTAATTTGTTATGTCTCCATTAATTTGAATTATGAATGCATTCGGCGGTTGATTCATTGATGATGCCTTTGTATTCCTGGTGGCTGCAGTGAGCTTTACAGCAATAACATAAGTGGGAAAATACCACGGGAGCTGGGAAATCTGACACACTTGGTGAGCTTGGATCTCTACCACAACAAATTATGTGGTCCAATTCCAGATACACTGGGCAAACTCTCCAAACTGCGTTTCTTGTAACCCACTCCATCTCTCTTTTATTTTTCTATCACAAGCGCATGAATTCCACGTTATCTAACACTTGTGTTGTGTTCATAGGCGTCTTAACAACAATACACTCACAGGAGAGATACCTATTTCTCTGACAAATGTTTATTCTCTACAAGTTCTGTAAGTATTCTACATTTTTGGATAACTAATTCCATCATTCTAGATAATGAATGTGATGTAATTTTTTGGGTGTGCCGATTGCAGGGATCTATCAAACAATAATCTGTCAGGGCTTATTCCCACTAATGGATCTTTTTCACTTTTTAACCCCCTCAGGTCTCATTCTTTGATTTCATCATGTCTTCCCGCGAGAATTTTACAATCATCATCAATATGATCTAATATTGGGTTTCTTGTTGCAGTTTTGAGAATAATCCCAATTTAAAAAATTATGTTAAATGAAATTTAGATAAAAAAAATTAAATTTTTTAAATATGTATATAATTACTTGCCTAACTTAAATTTATTACTAATAACTAAAGTCGAAGTAATTTCTACCACCACATTGCGCCAAATTACACCTTTATTAAAATAATAGTTCTTTATAATTAATTAAGCAAAAAAGTTATCTCCAAATAAACATACAGATAAAATAATATTTGTAAAAATCTATCTCCAAATAAACATAAAGACAAAATAATATTAGTATATTTTATCAATATAGATAAAAAAGGACATTATATTTATCATATTTGTAAAAGATAAATTACAAAAATATAAGAAAAATATGTACATGTGGTCATATATATGTCTTTGAAATAAAAATATCGATATAAATGATAATATCTTTGAAATATCCATTTATATATCTATAACTATATATTAAATCCAAACCTTTTCGAGCCACCAGAACAATTCTGACCCCACATTATATTTAAAAAGAAATTTTATATTCTTATTATTATTATTTTTTCTTTTAAATTTTCTAAAAATCTATCTAATTTTTATAAAAACCAAAATTCTAATATATTTAATAAAAAAATTTAAGAAAGGAAAAATAAAACATAAGATTTTTTAATATGTAATGATAGATTGCTATCATAATAAGGTAGGAAGATATTTTTAATATTAATTTTTTCTATCAAAAACTAACATTACACACTATATTTTATATTTGGAAAAAATTAATTCGAATTTTAATTAAAAATTAAAAAAATTATTTTATCTTTATCATTTATCTATTTATGTAAAAGATTAAAAAATTATCTTAAATAAAATTTACAAAAAAAATTTTAATTTTAATATTTATATAACTACTTGCCTAAATTAAATTTTTATATAAAAAATTATATTATCTTTTCCTTAATTTATTTTTTGGATTATTTATGTTAATATAAAAGGTTTTTTATCTTTAAAAAAAATTCTATATTCATTCATATTTTTTATCTTTTCTTGTTAATTATATTTTTTACTTCTTATTGAAAATTAAAGAATTTAATTTGATTAATTTTTTTTATAGAATTTACATTATTTTTAGCTATTTAATTGTTTTTATAAAACATTTATAAATTTTACTTATTCTAATTAAAATAATTTTTATTTATACTTTTTCATAAATAAATTATCATTAATGTATCAAACTTATATTGAACTCACTCTAACAACTTTAGTTGTACCTCACATTATACTGGCTCAACTTAATGATTTTTTTTAACAAATACGTTATTTTTATTTTTTATATTAAATTAAAATACTATTCATTAAATAAATTAAGTATTGAATCCATATAGTCATGCACGACACAGCGAGTATAACAAGTTAAACCTGGTTATGATTTCAAAAACAAAATAATTTTTACACTTATTATAGGCAATAAATTACTTACATTAAATTTTATATTATATTTTTATTTATTAATATATTTTTATAATATATCTAAAAAATGTAAAGTCATAGTTGTGCAAGGCACGACGGGTACAACTAGTATCTTCTAATCAATTAAAACAAGGGAGTATAAGAGGGAGTATGATTAGGGATTAGAAAAATCGGACCGATTTTTTTAGGTTTCATGGATTTCACGGATTTTATCAATGTACATGGTCTAAGACTAGTAAATAAATAGAGGGAGTAGTTGGCTAATAAGGAAACTCAAATTAAATCTACTATATATATAAAAGCAATAAGGTTTGGAGTCTTCTCATTGCGCCACCTAGGATTACGCCACATGGCGATCCTACATTAAGCCACCTCATATTTTTACACGTGTTATTTTCTTATAATTTAGACGTTATTATAAATATTCCATGTCATAGTCTATGTGTCAAAAAATAAATTAATTCCTATATAATCTTTTATATTGAATTTGAATTAAAAACAACTATGTTTTTTTTGGAAAATTTGTTACACATTTCGGAAAATTTACACGTAATAATATTTTCAGAATATTTTCACTATCCTAACAACTCTACAATATAATCTACCAAAAAAAAACTCCCATGAATATATAACGAAATCTTATCTTATACTACAAAATTAATATTATATGATTATTGATTCATATGATATGACAATATGTACGTATATACATAACGATTATGATTTATAATTATAATTTTCCGATTATAATTTCTAATCATAACTTTATTGCAATCTGCGTACAAATCAAGTCAAATCTTTTATCTCATTAAGTATTAAAATAATTTAGTCAAATCGAGTCAAATAAAAATAATTTATTCAGTTGGCACGATTTATTTCATTAAGTACTGAAAATTTAAAAGCAAGTCAAATCTGCATACAATCTGGCGTATTTTCATTATGATTAACTTTTGAAAAATTCCTCATAAAAATGTTTAAAAACAAACTTAAAATATTAAAATTCCTTATAAAAATTTTTAAAAACAAACTTAAAATATGAAAAATTCTGTTTATGTTTTAGAATGATATTTTTTGCGAGTTTATTTATAAATATATGTTGATTTTATTTTACAATAAAAATTAATGATAATTTCTTTAGAAATATTGTTGATTTTTTAAAATAAAAATTCAAACAATATAGTATTCAATATTTATTAATATTTTGTATTTTAGAAATATTAAGATATTTTATAGTCTACAAGTTTATGTAAATGAAAAATAATAAAAAATATAGATAATATAATATTTAACCATATGTAATATTTAGTTTATTTAACCACTACAATAATTTTGACACCACCATAAATTAAATTAATTATATTCTACCTATTTTTCATAAATAATTCCTATTTTTCTTTCATAATAAATTATATCTTATTTATTAAAGTAATTTTCAAATTTTATCTATTCCATATTCTAAAATTATATCGTTTTTTATTTATTTTATTCATATTTTATCTTTTTTATTAAAAAAAATACAACCTATTTCTTAAATATTGTTAAGTAAAATGAGAATTGTAAATTATTATATCTAAATAATCTATCTTTATTCTCAACCATAAACTTAATAATTTAAATTTGATTTGTTTTATTTGATTTCAAAACAAAATAAATTTTTGAACTTGATACAGACAACAATTACTCATATTAACTTTTATATTCTATTTTTTTATATAAATATTATGTTTATAATATCTTTTCAAAAAATATTGTGTCGTAGTCGTGCATTAGTTAGCCTATTTTTCGACGAAAGAGTTTGACTAGTACTAATAGAGTTTTTCAAAGAAACTTTCCAACAATGGCGGCTGGGAGTGGGGACTGCGACTCGAGACAGTGGGGACGAGTAAACGCCCCCAAAATTCTTCGTCTTCGGCCCTGTCACCCACGCCATCGCTACCCACTTTCTATGGAGTACGTTTGCCAAAACGAAACGACGAAAGAGGGAGGAGTTTAATTTTCAATCCAAATCCAGACCCAACTCCCGAATTCTGCATTTTTTTTCAGGGTCCAAGAGTAAATCGTTTGCGCTGATCTGGGCTGGTTCAATTTTGACATCTGGATCTTCTTCACTGATGAGCTGAGACTGAATGCAAAATCAACCTGAGCTGGGGGCATAGCTGGTTTTTCTTGTCTGAGCTGGAAAGAAGTAAATGGAGCGAAGGTTTCTCCTACTTGCTCTCTGGGTATTTAATTACTATGTTGCCGTTTCTGGTAATGTTGAAGGTGCGTTGATGAATTTTGGACTATGATTGGCGTTTGTGGAAATTGGCCTAAATTACTAGTGATTTTTTGTACAGTTTACTCTTTTTATAGTAGGCTAGTATGTTATAGAAATTTTTAATTTGTAGCACTTGTCAGGGTTCATGTTTCCACCTTTTCTATTGCCTTCTTTCTTCCAAGCATGTCATCTGGGAAATAAAGCTCTGTTTGGTTGTGAATTTAAAACTTTTCCTCTGATCCTCATAAATTGCTATGATCCTGTGACTTTTCTTACAATAGCTTGTTGTTTGTCAAATAGGTGATGCACTGAGTGCGTTGAAGAATGCTTTAACTGATACTACAGGTGTTTTGACAAGTTGGGATGCTTCTCTTGTCAATCCTTGCACATGGTTCCATATTACGTGCAACAATGATAATAGCGTTACACGAGTGTAAGTCATATGTTCCCCTTATGGAGCATGATGCTAATGCTTCCAAATGTGTCCTATAAGTTAGCGGTTCTCTTGATGTTAACAATGCTAATGCTTACAAAAAGAAACATTATTTGATCAGAGATCTTGGAAATGCAAATCTTACTGGTCAGCTTGTTCCACAGCTTGGGCAACTTCCAAACTTGCAGTATCTGTAAGTCATTTTTGTTTCTTTGTTCTGCCACTTGCATTTCCAATTGAATCTGTTTTGCTCTACTGACCATGTTTGTACAAAGACTTGGCTCATAAATAACTTATCCTCATCACGTATTTTGAAGGATTTCTTTTAAGTTTGATTTTTGCTGATGCATTTCCCAAATGATTCATTGATTATGACTTTCTATTTCTGGTGGCAGTGAGCTTTACAGCAATAACATAAATGGGACAATACCACCTGAGCTGGGGAATTTGACAAACTTGGTGAGCTTGGATCTTTACCAGAACAAACTTAGCGGCCCGATGCCCGATACATTGGGAAAGCTCTCAAAAATGCGTTTCTTGTAACCACACACTCTCTTCTTTTTATTTGTTTTCTTCATTCTCATGCTCAGTTTTAGGTAAAATTGCTTCGAATAACCTCAATTTGAGGGCAACCTGATATCAATCCACGTATGTGGCATATGTACCATAATAGTATGCATCTTATGGTTATGTGGTTAGTTAAGTATGTGATATTATTATTGGTCATGTGCAGAACAACTTTGTGAGCTTGTCTCTCCTCTTGTCACTCATCGTCCTTTTATGTATATAAATATATGTTGAAACCCGTAAAAATGCATGAAATCTAACACTTCTTTTGTATGATTTATACATGGTTTGGTTATAGGCGTCTTAACAACAATACACTCTCCGGAGCCATACCTTGGTCTCTTACAAATGTTAATTCTCTACAAGTTCTGTGAGTACATTAGCCTTATTCTTTGCTTTGGTTGACTAATTCATGCTAGGCAAATGTTTCTCACTAATCAGTTACAAATGATGTAATTTCTTCGTGTGTCGAGTGCAGGGATCTGTCAAAAAATAATCTATCAGGGGAAATTCCTGTCAATGGCTCCTTTTCACTTTTTACCCCCATCAGGTCATTGACGATGCTCCTCCATCCTTGGAATTTACTAATCAAGTTATATTATAATCTAATATGGGTTTCCTGTTGCAGTTTTCAGGATAATCCCCACTTAAAAAATTCTTCAATTGTTCCACACACTCCCACCACAAACCCGCCATCATCTCCCGGGGGAGGTTTGTAGTTTTTGTAATTTACCCTCTTCTTAAACTAGTTTTGTACAAAGTGATCTCAAAAGAAAGTGGTTTTGTGTAATTTACCCTTATATACTAATTCCTCATATGTGTCTTTGGTTGTGGCAGTCTCAAATAGTGCTACTGGAGCAATTGCAGGTGGCGTCGCTGCTGGAGCTGCATTGTTGTTTGCCATACCTGCAATAGCTCTCGCTTGGTGCCGAAAAATGAAACGCCGAGATCCTTTCTTTGATGTACCAGGTTGGTAATAGAAACAAATAGATAGAGTTCAACTTAAATTTCTGCATTCTTATTTGAGCTTTCTAGACATAGGTCAAAAATTTACCTGAAACTGAAAAAATATAAACCCTATGCACTAAGATTATAAAACTATGCACTAAGCGCATATGTTAAAAAAAGATCGGTCTTATTTAACTCTTGGTGTACTTGCCAGCCGAAGAAGATCCTGAAGTTCACCTGGGACAGCTAAAAAGATTCTCCCTTAGGGAACTGCTGGTTGCAACTGACAACTTTGCCAACAAACATGTGCTGGGAAAAGGTGGGTTTGGAAAGGTTTACAAGGGGCGTTTGGCTGATGGTTCTCTAGTGGCAGTCAAGAGACTCAAAGAGGAGTGTAATCAAGGTGGAGAGCTCCAGTTCCAGACTGAAGTTGAAATGATAAGCATGGCTGTTCATTGCAATCTTCTTCGGTTGAAAGGCTTTTGTATGACTCCTACTGAACGGTTACTTGTTTACCCTTACATGAGCAATGGCAGCGTCGCTTCTTGCTTGAGAGGTACTCCTCATTTCCAATCTTAATCCGTACTCACATATATTTCTAAGCTATGCCCTTTCTGCCATTTGTTTTGAACCCTATTGTTAAAAAGAGGGTATAGGTTAGAAAAACCGTTCATTCTTCAGCTTAAAGTATTATTTTTCCATTGTTATTGGCAGAACGTAATGAGTCACAACCTCCATTAGATTGGCCAAAAAGGAAGCGGATTGCATTAGGTTCTGCTAGGGGGCTCACTTATTTGCATGAACACTGTGACCCGAAAATCATTCATCGTGATGTCAAAGCAGCAAATATATTGCTGGACGAACATTTTGAAGCGATTGTGGGAGATTTTGGGCTTGCCAAACTCATGGACTACAAAGACACACATGTTACTACAGCTGTTCGTGGTACGATTGGGCACATAGCACCTGAATACCTCTCCACAGGGAAATCTTCAGAAAAGACTGATGTTTTCGGATATGGTGTCATGCTTCTTGAACTCATAACTGGTCAACGGGCCTTTGACCTTGCTCGCCTTGCCAATAACGATGATGTCATGTTGCTAGACTGGGTAAGCCTTGAATCTAATACCCAAAATCACCCTTTAGTTGTGAAACTTTATAATGTTGGGGGCATTTCTGTATAAAATTGCAGGTGAAGGGACTTCTCAAGGACAAGAAGTTTGATATGTTGGTTGATACCGACTTGCAAGGGAATTATGCTCAAGAAGAAGTTGAAGGGCTAATCCAGATTGCTCTTCTTTGCACACAGAGCTCGGGGATGGAAAGGCCTAAGATGTCCGAGGTTGTTAGGATGCTTGAAGGTGAAGGTTTGACTGAGAGGTGGGAATTGTTGCAAAAGGAGGATGTGTTCAGACATGAATTTGACCACACTCACCACTTAAATGGATACTTGGTCGACTCTACGTCCAACCTTCATCCCGACGAACTGTCTGGTCCGAGATAAGGTGTTTTCAGAGATGGGTTTAAGCCTGCTTAGAGTTATAAATCATGGTCACTTGTTCATAGAAATTTTTCTTCATTTTCTTTACTATTCGGAGGTAGTTTCTATAACTAATATACGGATGTAGGTTCTATGTCTACCCATTAAAGGAACATGAATTGTCACTATACTTGTGTGATATCAATCATGCTAGATTTGTTTTAAGATTAAAATCTGATTTGCCTTTGCATGACAGGCTATATACCATCCATAGCTAGCTATGTTTGGCAGTTTGCATGACAGGTTATTTTATAATTTTTGCTTCTTGAATTGCTTGTTTTCAGCTTCACCTACACTTTCAACTCTACATACACTTTTAGTTTACATGATTAATTAAGATGGAGATAATCGCAATGCCCCTATAAAATTTTGATGGTTATCCCAAAATTTACATTCTTTAAATTTTTCAGTTGAGATTTATTCAATCAGTGTTAATTTTTATTTTCGCAATGCCCCTACCCTTTTTTGAGATTTTGCATTGCCCCATAGGCCAGAACTAAGTTACCCCAAAAATCCACCTCTGTTGTAAAAATTTCTCTTTTCTTCTCCCTTCACAGTATCCCAACTTTGCATTACAAATTGATGGCTGGAATATAATCACAACACTAATTCAATCAAACTAAAGAGATCGGCTTCTGCATCTTGGCACCTTGAATTATGCTATATTTATAACAAAGATGAGCAGAAACCTGAATAATCAAGTCAAAACATAGACAAAAATCTAAACAATGGGGCTGAGATGAATCAACATGAAAACAAGGGTTCCAATTCCAAAGCACCTACAAGAACAAACACCACCAAAAGCCATAGGGTACAATTCTGATTACCAGCCTCTGTACTTCAGTAAACATATTTGGGATAACTCAGATCCACAACCTTGCCATGGAGCGTTTTTCCGGGTTCGTTTCACCGTTACAAACAACCATTCCGACCCGATTACAAAATATTTCTTAGGCCTAACGATTAAACGCAAAACGAAGGCGAAAAAAATACAAATCATATAAACTATACACAAAGGAGAGGGAATAACATCAATCTTTCGAGTACTCTTCACAACCACTACCATTAACACCATATTCAAACAAATCAAATCTTCCCAAAAAAAAAGACAGTGATAATACCTCAGAGAGATGCATAGAAGACCCGAAAAGGTTTTTTTTCTCGGTTTGTTTGATCACACAGGAATAACATCAATCTTTGAGGAATCTTCACATCTCAAGACAATGCCCTCAAGATTGGCAGGCAGTATGCACTTGGACCACTGGCATCCAGTTGGGAACGGCTCGGGTGGAGGAACAATCATTAGCACATTGTCATTTCGCTGAACCACACCCATGACACTAACTGTGCTGCCTTCTTTGATGTAACTACATAATTGTAAAGTGTGAACCATAAAAGATTGAGAAGGCTTGAAACTGTGATTATGGCATAAAACATGCAATAATGTTTGTGTTCATGTACTAGGGAAAGGCACATATCCAAATTACTCCGGTCCCAACAAATATAGAATGAATTGTGAATAATTCACACGACAGTTTCAATAATTACAATCATTCTGGATCTTTGTAGATTCAAGGCATGGGCAAAGTCAACGCAACAGAATGGGAAAAAAATTAAAATTTGTTAAAACCCTTCAATTATATAAAATGACTATGTCAAACCTATTTACACCCCTCACTCAATCATTCTTGAACTGAATTTTGAAAAAGGAATAATGCCAAATTGACAAGAACCTGAGCCTCCCATTGCAGACCATGCTAAATACAGATATAGCTAGAAATGAAAATGGTGTCTTGAAGATAGCTCTCTTTAAAGCGTCTCTTTTGAAAGAAAGAATTCTTCATTAAATGATTGGGAAGTGGACAAAAACTCCAACTGGCTCAGTGACTTGACAAAATGAAGAAGTTACAAGACACTGAAAATAGAAAGACTCTTAGATGTGTACAGAAGCACCACAATCTGGACATGCTACAACTTCCTAGAACTATCAAGATGATTCAATTCAGCACACTTCAAAGATGGTTCAATTCAACACACTTCAATTTGGTATCAGAGCCAGGTTCAAATTGATAAATACCACTCAAATGAGAATCTCAATCTGAGGAACCACTCTTAGGCAAGAATCTGGCACAAGAGGAAGTTGCAGGAAAACCTTCCTACAACTCTTTTCATTCAATAATATAAATCTGATGCTTACAAAGGGACTCAACTAAACCTTAAATACTGAGTTTAGGATAGTGGACGCTAACACTAACCCATTACTGATATTTGACTAGAAATTAGGAAACTACTGTTGACTAAAATAACGACCCTGACTCCTCCTAAACTAATAGGAAACAAATACTTAAATTAATTTAACTAAATAACATGACTGAATTACTATTTCTTGGGATCCTATCAAATAGCAGCTTCCATAGAACAAAATAGCAGCACAAAAATAAGAGAGCACCTAAAAGTGAATCTCTAATATTTATATATCCAAGCAGGATACTTACCCTTCCTTCAAGCGCATTAAACGATCATCGCTAGAGAGATTTCTCCGTGTTAGCCACCTTAGAAATTCTGGGGACATGTCCTTGTTTGACGGGTTGATATCAATAACAACAGATTCATCTACATAGGGGGTCACTCTAGCACCATAACCAGTCTTCACCAATGCCCTCAGTCCAGATTGGAAGTCGGAAATGTAGAAGTCAACAGCATGCCTCTGTTTATTATTCAAATAAGGGTAAAAAGTAATAGTTACAAACAAGACCAACTAAATATTGAAGCCAGAGCTTTCAGATCAGACAAAAAAAAATCATTATAAATGTAGTAATCAACAGAGAATGCAGAAAAAAGATGAAAACAAAAGTATCAACATCGAAGGCCATCACAAATATAAGCCTCGATCATAATGACCAAAGAAAAGATAGACATGACATGATTAAAAATTGCTTTTGAAGCATGTGCAGCAAATCACTTGCCATTTGACATAACCCTCATCAAAATAGAGAATTAATTCCTTCTCACCTCAAGGGATCTGAGGCCCCAGGTAAAAGGACGATGCTTTGGGTTAGCAGGTTTTGAACCCCATCCACGATACTCATATAAGCTTGTAGATGTGTACACACATCTAGGAGTCTTTTGGAAAGATGACTCTAGAGGAACATTCCCACAGGTAACCACCTGCGACAGAACAGCAAAAAATGATGAAGTCAAGATATGAACTGAACAATAGTACAGAAGCACAGGGGATTTCAAAACCCGAAAGAGTATGCCTCTCTTATCAAGATTTTCCATGATACCTCATTCATATACTCTTAGCAAAGGTTATTTAAGAAGTGAAGCATCATTATTTCTTTTTTTCCCTTTCCTTAGATCATTGTCCTTGAAGAATTTATTTCATTCTGCTCTTCCCCGGAATTTTTAATTTAAACCCATACATCCGAGATCCTTTAAAATGATGCATCTATGGACTACTTCTAGAGTAGTAACATCACAGCAATAATGTGAACAAATTCAAGAAGTAATAACGACAGCATAACTAGGCTCACAACAGTAAGAATCGTCAGATATATCATGCACACTCGGTACACTCTATTTAGATGCTCAACCAATCATGTTGATGCAAAATTGATTAGTTGATGGGAAAAAAAAAAGATGAATAGTCATGAGTTTAACAGCAAAATGGAATATATAAACGGTGTATAGTTTATAATATCCAAATAGGCTAAAGGTAGAGCCATAATCATTGATCACAAGAAAAAAACATACCCCAGAAACTTTAACGAATTGACCATCTCTTGCAGTTCTAAGCTCAGCATCTGGATATTGAGCAATGAAACCAGTGATACCACTCCTTCCCCAATAACGGTTCCACACAAAGATTGCAGCAACCACACTAAAAAGAACAATCACCACAATGAGAAGGATGGGATTGTGAACAGCTCCAAGAATAAACCCACCAGCAATAAATCCCATCACGAAAAGTAAGCCCATCAACCAGATGATCAGTTTAGGGAAGCTCCTCTGGAAGGAATGGTCATCCTCTGGGCTAAGTTTCGTTACAGCTTGATTGTTAATAATAGATGCACTGTGAAGCTTGGCTGAGCCACTTGCATCAAGGGGCCCAGATGCCTTTCTAGGAGCACCAGCAGAATTCAGTGGGCCAGAAGAAATAGGCCCGGATGTTATCAATCCCGTCGTTGGAAGAACAGGAGCAGCAAGAGGACCGGAATTCTGGCGAGAAGTAACTCCACCAGACTGGGGACCAGATGACTTCTTCACTGGTTCACCGTGCTTATTCAGAGGGCCAGAATTAGACTTCTTCATGGAAGTTGAACCAGACATAGTAGCAGGAGGTCGGTTAACAGAGTTTGACATGATTTGCCCTGAGTGAGATCCAGCACCACCAAAGGATCCAGTTCTCATAGGAGCACTAGTAATAGGGCCTGACTTTCTCCTTGAGCTGTCTACAGGAATGTCAAACATTTTCCCCAGCTCACCAGACCTTTTTATATCACCACCTGTGTAAGGCACAGCAGTTGAACTCATGGTGGGTTGCCTTTCCTTTGGTTGTTCAGGCCGTCCTGAGACATAAAGGCCATTGCTCAACTGATGCGACTGAAAACGTGAACCCATTAGGCTGATGTAGACAGTGTACACAATGCACTCAAGCGGTCGTTAGTGTGGCTACAAATTTCTGTTTATACAAAGAAAAAGGTCAAGAGTTTAAATTAGGGCACTCATCTATATGTGCGGAGGTTTGCCATGGATAGATCATTACAATATCATAAATTGCACAGGACTAGGTCTCATCATAGTAGACAAGGAATGCAACATACAATATATGCAAGCACAACAACAACAACAACAACAACGCAGTGTGGACCTGCCTCGGGCAGGGTCTTGGAGGCAAGCACATAAACCACAAACCATCTTCATATATACGACTTGTTAATAGTTCGGTCGGCCTAATAGACTTATTAGTAAATGAAAGCTAAGGAAAATATCTGCATCTCTGTCCAACTCAGTAATCCCAGAACAGCTATAGTAAATTTATTGGCACGGTACTAGCCTTTCCTCACATACTGTAAAAACTAACTCCTCCTCGACATTAAGTATCATAGGCTCCATCCAGAAGATGCTAAATCGGCATCTTAATTCATAATGTTGGTGGTACAAGCTAAACCCTACCATATCAGCTGCAGAATCAAATCGACATCAAAATTAGACATTAGAAGATCATAATACCAACCTCAAATTCAACAAAACCACAAAGACCTGACCACCATCACACTACATCTCCATGAACCCATGTTACTCAAAAAAAAACTGCTTACCTATGATCCAACACACTCAAGGCCCAAAATACAGTATACAGGTATCGAGAACTCAAGATCCAATTACTTTAAAACTATGCAGATACAGAATCAAGTGACGCAAAACAATACCCTTATTAAAAGACATTAGTGGTAACAAACTGGTGGGTTTGTGACAGATAAGGAAAACCGTGCTAATCCATCCTACGAGTTAGGTACAAGCTCATGAGTTGATAGAAACTACACAAATAGCCTGAATAAAGCCCTCCCACCCAAAATGAATACAAAGAAAAATAACAAAATCTAACTACCCAAAATTTCAGACAAGGTGAAGTATGAATCCTAAAGTGAAGCATCCCCACCAAGCAATGTAAAACACCAGCTTAGCACAAAACAGGACCCAGATCAGTAGATCTGAGCCTAAATCTAGGGTAAAAGCAGAATAGTTCACAGAAAGAAGGAAATCCCAGATCAGGAAAAATCTCAACCACCCACATTCCCTACTTAACAACTATGACAGATAGATTAGAAAACCGTAGCATAATAACAGATCAAAGAAAGAAATTGGGCGTACCAGGTAAAAAGACAAGCTAATAGTGTAGGAGAGACAAAACACTGGCTTTCAAATCTGGAGATGCCGTGACCTAGGGGATCCAAGAGGACAATAGATTTCTGCAACCATTTTTTCCTCACGCTCAATAGAGAGATTAGCCGAAAGTGGAGTGGGTGAAGAAACTAAGAACAGACTTGAAGAAGAAAGGAGGAGAGAGAGGGAGAGGGAGTACACCAGAAAGAGAGAAGGAAGAGAGAAGACAGCCAAAAAATTTACTGGCAAGAAAGGTGTGGGGTTGAGTATGTGTGTTGGGAGAGAGAGAACTGAAAGCTTACCCTTCACCTTCCTCCCCCTCCTCCTCCTATGGGGTTTTTCTTTCTTTCTTTTTCCTTTATTTTATAAAAAAAAACGTTTACGTGATCTGCCCAAATTGACCCTCCGCCCACGAGGCAAGTAGGCAACCTCATTATATTCATCCGGTTCGGGTCCTCGGACCGGATGAGGCGGTGGGTGAGCGGGTCGTTTATAATTTCATAAACCGGACGAGTCGGATAAATTTGTCGTGTGTCCGAAACCCGGTTATCCGTATGAATCATGGATCGGCTATCCAAATAGACGGATATTTGATCCGGAATAATCGGCACCCCGCACGTGCTTCGTAAGTTCGTAGTCGGTAACATATATTTGTGGAAAATTATGTATTTTGATGTGGCAAAAACTTATAACAAAAATGATAAAAAATAATATAAATTTCTGGGTATTATCTCCCCTAATATATTACAAGGCAAAAATCATCTATGTTAAAAGAATTATATCCCGTGGCATAATCTCAATAAATTAATTTTAAATAAAATTTTAATTCAGTATTATGTGTGTTAAATAGACCTGTCAATCGGGTTGGGTCGGGCGGGTTCGGGTTCGGTTATTTCGGGTTCGGGTTGAATCGGGTTCAGTTTCGTTATGGGTCATGGGTCAATCGGGTCGGGTTGTAACGGGTTTTCGGTCGGTTCGGGTTGACCAGCAGGTCAAAAAATCCTTTTTGTTTATGATTATAAAAATCAATTTATAATTAAATAATATTATTTAATTATAATATATTATTTTCATTCATTTTAATAATAAATTATATTATAAATTTTAAAATAAATTTTAAAAAATCTATAAATATACTAAATCGGTCAACCCAACGGGTTTTCGGTTTCAACCCAACGGGTTTCGGGTTCTGTCGGGTTCGGTTGATTTCGGGTTTCGGGTTCAAATTTGCGGGTCTTGACCCTAAAATTATCGGACGGTTCGGGTCGGGTTAGCGGGTTCGGTCAACTTTTGACAGCTCTAGTGTTAAACACTCTACCTTATTTATCTTTAATTTATAGTATTATATTCTATTCATTTGTTTCCACCAAAAATAATATTATATTCATTTTTTTTCAATATTACCTTCTCAACTAGAGCTGTCAAAAGATGACCGAACCCGCCAACCCAACCCGAAGCGCCTGGTAATTTTAGGTCAAGACTCAAAAATTTGAACCCGAAACCCGAAATCAACCAAACCCGATAAAACCCGAAATCCGTTGGGTTGACTGATTTAGTATATTTATAGAATTTTTAATATTTATTTTGAAATTTATAATATATTTTATTATTAAAATAAATCAAAATAATATATTATAATTAAATAATAAATGGATTTTAATAATCATAAAAAAATATATTTTAGACCCGTTGGTCAACCCAACCTGGCCAAAAACCCGCTATAATTTGACCCGATTGACCTATGACCCATAACGAAACCGAACCCGATTTAACCCGAACCCGCTCGACCCGACCCGATTGACAAGTCTATTCTCAACCAATCCTTATATTAGTGTTTTCTATATTTATAAACGTTATCTTATTCATAGTAGAATAAAAGATAAAAATCCTAATGATAGTGCATACCCTAATATTATACTTACTAATTTACTATACATCATAGCCTAATAATTATTATTATTTTATAAAAATTGTGTATATTATACATATTATATCACAACAAAAAAAGTTATTGAAAAACACTCAATTCAAGTTAAATTAACATTTCAATAATTTAAATCTAAATTTGGGGCAAGATCTCAACAAATAATGAAAATATGGTCAAATATATTCAATTGAAATATGGAGAACGCTCTAACTTTTTATATAGATTTTGGTTTAAATGAAACAAGCTATTATCCTAAAATGTGAAAGAAAAGCATTTTTCCTAGTTCATAATGCACTTTTCTTACAAAAGTGTATTGCAAAATACAAAAAGTACGAAAAGTGCAATACAAAGTAAGAAAAGTGCAAATCCGAAATGTGCACTCCGAAATACGAAAAGTGCACTACAAACTAGGAAAAGTGCATTTGTTTTAATATAGGAGTTCGTTTTAGGATAAAAGGTTGTTTCATTTGAATCAACCTCTTTTTGTATAACTTACATAATTATAATTACAATAAAAGAGTAGGGTTCTAATGAGGAGAAGGCTTATAGTGAAAAAGGGGGAATATTTTAGGCCGTTAGATGGAGGAAATGAAAGGTGGGGATTAAAAGTTAATTTTTAATGAAAAGTGAGGAAATTAGAGCGTGGTGGCATTAGTAGATCTATTCCGCCCAAAATGAAAATGCGATTATGTAAATAATTGAAAGTTTTGTACCGCTCATATAAGTAACAAAAAAAATACCCTTTGCTTTCATCGTTCTCACAAATTCTCCCCCCCTGGCTTCTCAAACTCAATCTTCTTCAACCTGGATACCGATCAAAATTGAAGCAATTTCAATGCATCGTTGATCAAATAGTGTAACACAAATCCAAAGATGTCTATTGATATTCAAATTTTCGCTCAAAACCCAAACAACCAACAAGAAGATATAAATCGAAATCCTAGAATTCTATTAGAATGAGTTTGTGTTTCTAAATAGGAGACTGAATTTATGATTTCAATTTGTAATTCTATGCATGATTTGCACTAGTTAGTTTAAGATTTTAAGGTATGTATGAGGTTTCCATGGGGTGCGTGGGTATGTATGAGGTTCAAGGGCAGACTTGGACTTCTTGTTGATTGTTCTTTGCTTGATAATATTACTAGTATATTCTCTGCTGACATTATTTCAATTAAAATTAGAGTGTTGTGTTCGAATAAATAATGGAGATTGTTACGAACATGCATAGTTGCTTGTGAGTAAAAAAAAGTGCATTATGAAGTAGCAAAAGTGCATTTTATTTAGATAAAAAAAAGTGCATCCATGATTTTTTTTTTGATTAGGTAAGAATTAGGAGACACTCCCTTCAGGGAGGGCGTCCTAGAGCATCTTGACGGATGAGAACATTAAGTTCTGGGTGGATTTTAATAGCATCAAAGGAAATATTGTGGCCCAAATTTGTAATTTTATCGGTCACAACATTACAACCCATGTTAACGTGAATAATCTGAACCGACTGAAATCCTTGAAGAGAAACAAGGATGTCATCCATGATCATTTCAATTTTCCAAGGACAATTCGGGTAACCTTGGGCGGCTTTGATAACTTGTTAATTATCTCCCTCAAGTTCAATACTGTGGAATTTCTTCAGTTTTGCGTCTCTTATACTCTCTCGTAGTGTTAAGGCTTTCGATTTGATGGCGGATGTCTTCCCATAATGTTTTAGACTCATCCCAATAACATCCCCTTTGTGGTCCCTAAAGATTATGCCACCCGTAGCATGTCCATTCGATAGTCGTGACCCGTCAAAGTTGATTCAATAGTGTTTCTGCTTGGTTTTTTCCATATCAGTTTTTGCTATTGTTGTTTCCTTGTTTTATGACTCCTTCGTGTAATCGATTCTTCATCATCCTTCCAATTTTTGGCCTTTTTCCAATTTTCTATCTGTGTCCGTATGTACTGGGGTAAATCTGGTATGAAGTCGATCGTTTCTTGTTGAAATACCAGTTTATTCCGTTGGTGCTATATACACCACCAGATAATTGCTAGGTTGGCAAACTCTTTATGTCCTATGAGTTGATGTAGTTCCCCCATGATTACTTTTATTGTTTGCATTAATTTGTCGTATTGTTTGTTGTAACACAGGGTTTATACTCCCAATTATCTTAATAGTGTACGGGCATTCTAAAAATAGATGTTTCGTGGGAACAATTACACATTATGCATCCTTCAGGTGTCATTACATGTTTTTCACGTAGTCTAGCTTTGGTATGCAATCCATTAGATATTGTTTTCCACAAGAAGTTCCTTACTTTTGAAAATGTTTATAGTTTCCATATCCATTCAGTGTAATCTGCATTCTTTGGCGTGGATTTTGTTATTAGTTATATTGTTGAAGATTTCGAAAACCATCCATTTTTACTTGGTGCCTAGTAAAGACGGTCTCTAATTTTGTTATCGGGAATTGGAATAGCCGAAATTTGTGCTACAATGTCATTTGGTATTAATTGTGTTAGTTGATTAATTTTCCAAGTTCGGTCAGCTGAGATCATCTCATTTACTTTTGTTTCTTCATTAATAGTTTCAGGATCTAGTGCATATTTTTTAAGTGGTTCATCCATAACCCAGTTGTCATTCTAGAAGTTGATCGTTGCCAAATCACACCTTTCATAAACTCTTGTCGCAAACTAATTAATCTCTTCCATTTCCACGATGTATTTGTCTTAATCTTATATGTAAAAAAATTATCATTTTTAAAGTATTTTTCCGTAACAACCTTTACCTAGATATTATTGGGTTCTCCAAGTAGTTTGCATAATAGTTTCATTTGGAGGGCTTTGTTCACATGCTCCGTTTTCCTTATGCTTAGTCCTCTATTTGAATTTGGTCTACATATTCTATCCCAACTGATTAGGGGTTTATACTGCTGATCTTTATTCCAAAAGAAACATCTATTGATTTTATCCATTTCTTCATGTACATTCTTAGGTAGCATAAAGTTTTGCATGATGTAGTTTGGTTTGGTTGCAAGGTTTGATCTAATAAGAATTGTTCCCCCTTCTTGTGAAAGGGAGTTTGCTTTCCATTTTGTTAGTTGATTTTCTACCTTTCCTATTGTTTCCTTAAAGGTTTCCCTATTCACCCTTCCATTAATAATGGGAGATCCTAAATACTTTTCCAGGTCTGTCATCGAATTGATCTCAAGTACTTGTTGTATTTGTAGTTTTTGTTGGTTGTTCAGAAGTTTATTTGTTTGTAGTGCTGATTTGTGGTAATTTACTTTTTGTCCAAACAGTCCACAATAATCTTCTATTATCTTTTTAACTTTTGTACATGCATAGTTAGTTGCTTTATTGAATATGATAATATCATCTGCAAATGCGAGAAAGGAAATTTTTGTTCCACCTCTTGAGATGGGAAATCCTATTGACTTTTTGTCAATTTCAGATTCTCTTTAAAGTTTCCTAGCATGTATTTCCATTGTGATCACAAAAAGGAATGGAGAGAGAGGATCTCTTTGTCTTAATCCTCGTTCCGGAAAAAACAGGTCCGTAGGTCCATTGTTTACTAACACCAAAAAGGATACTGTAGTTACATATTGTTCAATCCAATCAATAAACTTCTTATCAAAACCAAATCTTTCTAATACTTTGAATAGAAAATTCCAATCTATCCTGTCATATGCCTTTTCCATGTCTAGTTTAATGGCAACCCAACCATCTTTTGCTTTGCTTCCTCTAAAAGAGTGAAAAATTTCATGGGCATTGAATACATTATCCTGAATTGCTCGCTGGTTCACAAATGCTCCATGCAGAGGGTGGATAATATTAGTCATTATGTTCCTTAGTCGTTTTGTGATTATTTTTTATATTATTTTATATATTGTGGAGCATAAACTTATGGGCCTGTAGTGGTTTGTCAAACTAGGACTTTCAATTTTTGGTATGAGTGAGATAAATGTGTGGTTAATTTGTTTTAGTATCTTTCCTAAATGAAAAAACTTTTGACAACTTTATATTACTGAAGGGTCCAAAATATCTCAATATTTCTTATAGAATTCTACTGTCATGCCATCTGTCCCAAGAGACTTGTCAGATCCTATATTCATTACTGCTTGTTTTATTTCTTCATTTGTTACTGCTTGTATTAGTTTCTCATTCTCCTCCTATGAGATTCTTTCGGTTATTAGCTCTAAGTATTCGTTTATGTGGATTGCTTCGTATGTTCTTTTGCATATCTTCTTTTAAAGTCATTTTGAATTTCTTATCTTATATTTTCCAAACCAACTATCTGTGTTGCATCATTAGTTCTTATTTCTTTAATCACCTTCCTATTTCTTTGACCACTTGCAATTCTATGGAAGTAACCGGTATTTGCATCTGATAGTTGTACATGTTTCATTTTCGCTCTTTGTTTCCAATATGTTTTATGGAAATTAAGAATACATTCTTTTTCTTTGATCATACAGATTTGCTTTTGGATGGTGCTAGGTTGTGGGGATACTAAGTTTTGTTCTTGGATTTCTATTAGTTTTTGTTCGATCTCTTTAAGTTGTTCAAAGGTATTTCCTAAGGTCCTTCTATTCCATTGCTTAGCATTCATTTTAAAGAGTTGTGTTTTCTTTACTAGTTGGTACATATTAGATACCATCGTGTTTAGTCTCCTTGCTTACTTAACAACATTTCTAAAGTCTCTCCGCATCATCCACATTTTCTCTAGTTTGAATGGTAGAGCTTTAGTCTTTTTCTCATTATTTATATCTATCGAAAGTTTACAATGATCTGATGTTGTAAAGGCATGGTTCATTGTTTTAATTTGTGGAAATCATTGAATGATACAAGTGATCTATCAAGTTTCTCATATATATATTGTCAACTTCTGTCCTGTTTTTCCGCCAAGTGAAATGATTTCCTACCGTTGGAATGTCTACTAAGTCACATGCATTTTTAAAGTTAATTAATCTTTGAAATCTACTTTGATCCGGATAACTTCCTCCTTTTTTTTCACTCGGATCTTGAATTTCATTTAAATCACCTACTAAAATAATGGGTAGGTTTAGGTTTGTTAGAACTTACGTAAGTTTGTCCCAAAAGATTTCCTAAAGCCCGGCCTTAGGTGGAGCATAGGCAAAACATATAACAATGGTATATTTTGTAATTAGGTGTGTATATTTTAGTACAATGAATCGTGGTTCCTGTATCCATGTTGTGATCTGTTCGTTTATAAGTTGGTGTTCTTTCCAAAGAACTCCTATTCCTCCCGCCCTCTCGATGGCGGGTGACCAAAAGTGCATCCATGAATTGTTGTTATGTGTCTTTGGTTTCTAAAGTGCATTCTGTAAGTAGTAAAAGTGCATTCTACATTAGTAAAAGTGCATTCCAAAAGCCCCACATGGAATGGCCTAGTGGTAAGAGGCATGGGGGTGTTGGGGGGTCTCAGGTTCGATCTTTGCCTCTACCCCTTCACTTTGGTGAAAAACCAAGTCTCACCATTCTCCCTACCACTAGGTCGAGCCGATCATTGCAAGCCGGTTTACTTAGTCCATGCGCTTTGCCGGCTAGTTCACGGACCCGGAGTTTACCACCAAAGGTGGGTTCCTCGTTACTAAAAAAAGTGCATTCCAAAAATATAAAAAATTAAACTCTGTAGTGCATTTTGAAGTAGTAAAAAGTGCATTGTAAAGTAGCGAACATGCATTGTAAAATCAACAAAAGTCCATTGCTAAATGGCATACAGTTGCATTCTTAATACATAGAAACAATGCTTTCTAGAGTAGTAAAAATGCAATATTGATCGATAAAAGTCAATTCATTTTGAACTCAAAAGTGCATTCTAAAGTATTAACAATGTATTATAAAGTAACAAATGGGCATGCCATTTAGATAGAAAAAGTGGATCCTAGAGTAGTAAATTTGAACTCTAAAGTGCATCCAGAAGTAGTAAAAGTGCATTATAGAGTAGAAAAAGTGCAGCTCAAATGACAATAGTGCAATCATGCGAAAGATTTTCAAGAATATTTTTTTGTGTCCTTTGTTGCGCGTCCTTAGATTTTAAAAGTGCATTATGAAGTAGCAAAAGTGCATTTTATTTAGATAAAAAAAAGTGCATCCATGATTTTTTTTTTGATTAGGTAAGAATTAGGAGACACTCCCTTCAGGGAGGGCGTCCTAGAGCATCTTGACGGATGAGAACATTAAGTTCTGGGTGGATTTTAATAGCATCAAAGGAAATATTGTGGCCCAAATTTGTAATTTTATCGGTCACAACATTACAACCCATGTTAACGTGAATAATCTGAACCGACTGAAATCCTTGAAGAGAAACAAGGATGTCATCCATGATCATTTCAATTTTCCAAGGACAATTCGGGTAACCTTGGGCGGCTTTGATAACTTGTTAATTATCTCCCTCAAGTTCAATACTGTGGAATTTCTTCAGTTTTGCGTCTCTTATACTCTCTCGTAGTGTTAAGGCTTTCGATTTGATGGCGGATGTCTTCCCATAATGTTTTAGACTCATCCCAATAACATCCCCTTTGTGGTCCCTAAAGATTATGCCACCCGTAGCATGTCCATTCGATAGTCGTGACCCGTCAAAGTTGATTCAATAGTGTTTCTGCTTGGTTTTTTCCATATCAGTTTTTGCTATTGTTGTTTCCTTGTTTTATGACTCCTTCGTGTAATCGATTCTTCATCATCCTTCCAATTTTTGGCCTTTTTCCAATTTTCTATCTGTGTCCGTATGTACTGGGGTAAATCTGGTATGAAGTCGATCGTTTCTTGTTGAAATACCAGTTTATTCCGTTGGTGCTATATACACCACCAGATAATTGCTAGGTTGGCAAACTCTTTATGTCCTATGAGTTGATGTAGTTCCCCCATGATTACTTTTATTGTTTGCATTAATTTGTCGTATTGTTTGTTGTAACACAGGGTTTATACTCCCAATTATCTTAATAGTGTACGGGCATTCTAAAAATAGATGTTTCGTGGGAACAATTACACATTATGCATCCTTCAGGTGTCATTACATGTTTTTCACGTAGTCTAGCTTTGGTATGCAATCCATTAGATATTGTTTTCCACAAGAAGTTCCTTACTTTTGAAAATGTTTATAGTTTCCATATCCATTCAGTGTAATCTGCATTCTTTGGCGTGGATTTTGTTATTAGTTATATTGTTGAAGATTTCGAAAACCATCCATTTTTACTTGGTGCCTAGTAAAGACGGTCTCTAATTTTGTTATCGGGAATTGGAATAGCCGAAATTTGTGCTACAATGTCATTTGGTATTAATTGTGTTAGTTGATTAATTTTCCAAGTTCGGTCAGCTGAGATCATCTCATTTACTTTTGTTTCTTCATTAATAGTTTCAGGATCTAGTGCATATTTTTTAAGTGGTTCATCCATAACCCAGTTGTCATTCTAGAAGTTGATCGTTGCCAAATCACACCTTTCATAAACTCTTGTCGCAAACTAATTAATCTCTTCCATTTCCACGATGTATTTGTCTTAATCTTATATGTAAAAAAATTATCATTTTTAAAGTATTTTTCCGTAACAACCTTTACCTAGATATTATTGGGTTCTCCAAGTAGTTTGCATAATAGTTTCATTTGGAGGGCTTTGTTCACATGCTCCGTTTTCCTTATGCTTAGTCCTCTATTTGAATTTGGTCTACATATTCTATCCCAACTGATTAGGGGTTTATACTGCTGATCTTTATTCCAAAAGAAACATCTATTGATTTTATCCATTTCTTCATGTACATTCTTAGGTAGCATAAAGTTTTGCATGATGTAGTTTGGTTTGGTTGCAAGGTTTGATCTAATAAGAATTGTTCCCCCTTCTTGTGAAAGGGAGTTTGCTTTCCATTTTGTTAGTTGATTTTCTACCTTTCCTATTGTTTCCTTAAAGGTTTCCCTATTCACCCTTCCATTAATAATGGGAGATCCTAAATACTTTTCCAGGTCTGTCATCGAATTGATCTCAAGTACTTGTTGTATTTGTAGTTTTTGTTGGTTGTTCAGAAGTTTATTTGTTTGTAGTGCTGATTTGTGGTAATTTACTTTTTGTCCAAACAGTCCACAATAATCTTCTATTATCTTTTTAACTTTTGTACATGCATAGTTAGTTGCTTTATTGAATATGATAATATCATCTGCAAATGCGAGAAAGGAAATTTTTGTTCCACCTCTTGAGATGGGAAATCCTATTGACTTTTTGTCAATTTCAGATTCTCTTTAAAGTTTCCTAGCATGTATTTCCATTGTGATCACAAAAAGGAATGGAGAGAGAGGATCTCTTTGTCTTAATCCTCGTTCCGGAAAAAACAGGTCCGTAGGTCCATTGTTTACTAACACCAAAAAGGATACTGTAGTTACATATTGTTCAATCCAATCAATAAACTTCTTATCAAAACCAAATCTTTCTAATACTTTGAATAGAAAATTCCAATCTATCCTGTCATATGCCTTTTCCATGTCTAGTTTAATGGCAACCCAACCATCTTTTGCTTTGCTTCCTCTAAAAGAGTGAAAAATTTCATGGGCATTGAATACATTATCCTGAATTGCTCGCTGGTTCACAAATGCTCCATGCAGAGGGTGGATAATATTAGTCATTATGTTCCTTAGTCGTTTTGTGATTATTTTTTATATTATTTTATATATTGTGGAGCATAAACTTATGGGCCTGTAGTGGTTTGTCAAACTAGGACTTTCAATTTTTGGTATGAGTGAGATAAATGTGTGGTTAATTTGTTTTAGTATCTTTCCTAAATGAAAAAACTTTTGACAACTTTATATTACTGAAGGGTCCAAAATATCTCAATATTTCTTATAGAATTCTACTGTCATGCCATCTGTCCCAAGAGACTTGTCAGATCCTATATTCATTACTGCTTGTTTTATTTCTTCATTTGTTACTGCTTGTATTAGTTTTGCATTCTCCTCCTATGAGATTCTTTCGGTTATTAGCTCTAAGTATTCGTTTATGTGGATTGGTTCGTATGTTCTTTTGCATATCTTCTTTTAAAGTCATTTTGAATTTCTTATCTTATATTTTCCAAACCAACTATCTGTGTTGCATCATTAGTTCTTATTTCTTTAATCACCTTCCTATTTCTTTGACCACTTGCAATTCTATGGAAGTAACCGGTATTTGCATCTGATAGTTGTACATGTTTCATTTTCGCTCTTTGTTTCCAATATGTTTTATGGAAATTAAGAATACATTCTTTTTCTTTGATCATACAGATTTGCTTTTGGATGGTGCTAGGTTGTGGGGATACTAAGTTTTGTTCTTGGATTTCTATTAGTTTTTGTTCGATCTCTTTAAGTTGTTCAAAGGTATTTCCTAAGGTCCTTCTATTCCATTGCTTAGCATTCATTTTAAAGAGTTGTGTTTTCTTTACTAGTTGGTACATATTAGATACCATCGTGTTTAGTCTCCTTGCTTACTTAACAACATTTCTAAAGTCTCTCCGCATCATCCACATTTTCTCTAGTTTGAATGGTAGAGCTTTAGTCTTTTTCTCATTATTTATATCTATCGAAAGTTTACAATGATCTGATGTTGTAAAGGCATGGTTCATTGTTTTAATTTGTGGAAATCATTGAATGATACAAGTGATCTATCAAGTTTCTCATATATATATTGTCAACTTCTGTCCTGTTTTTCCGCCAAGTGAAATGATTTCCTACCGTTGGAATGTCTACTAAGTCACATGCATTTTTAAAGTTAATTAATCTTTGAAATCTACTTTGATCCGGATAACTTCCTCCTTTTTTTTCACTCGGATCTTGAATTTCATTTAAATCACCTACTAAAATAATGGGTAGGTTTAGGTTTGTTAGAACTTACGTAAGTTTGTCCCAAAAGATTTCCTAAAGCCCGGCCTTAGGTGGAGCATAGGCAAAACATATAACAATGGTATATTTTGTAATTAGGTGTGTATATTTTAGTACAATGAATCGTGGTTCCTGTATCCATGTTGTGATCTGTTCGTTTATAAGTTGGTGTTCTTTCCAAAGAACTCCTATTCCTCCCGCCCTCTCGATGGCGGGTGACCAAAAGTGCATCCATGAATTGTTGTTATGTGTCTTTGGTTTCTAAAGTGCATTCTGTAAGTAGTAAAAGTGCATTCTACATTAGTAAAAGTGCATTCCAAAAGCCCCACATGGAATGGCCTAGTGGTAAGAGGCATGGGGGTGTTGGGGGGTCTCAGGTTCGATCTTTGCCTCTACCCCTTCACTTTGGTGAAAAACCAAGTCTCACCATTCTCCCTACCACTAGGTCGAGCCGATCATTGCAAGCCGGTTTACTTAGTCCATGCGCTTTGCCGGCTAGTTCACGGACCCGGAGTTTACCACCAAAGGTGGGTTCCTCGTTACTAAAAAAAGTGCATTCCAAAAATATAAAAAATTAAACTCTGTAGTGCATTTTGAAGTAGTAAAAAGTGCATTGTAAAGTAGCGAACATGCATTGTAAAATCAACAAAAGTCCATTGCTAAATGGCATACAGTTGCATTCTTAATACATAGAAACAATGCTTTCTAGAGTAGTAAAAATGCAATATTGATCGATAAAAGTCAATTCATTTTGAACTCAAAAGTGCATTCTAAAGTATTAACAATGTATTATAAAGTAACAAATGGGCATGCCATTTAGATAGAAAAAGTGGATCCTAGAGTAGTAAATTTGAACTCTAAAGTGCATCCAGAAGTAGTAAAAGTGCATTATAGAGTAGAAAAAGTGCAGCTCAAATGACAATAGTGCAATCATGCGAAAGATTTTCAAGAATATTTTTTTGTGTCCTTTGTTGCGCGTCCTTAGATTTTAAAAGTGCATTATGAAGTAGCAAAAGTGCATTTTATTTAGATAAAAAAAAGTGCATCCATGATTTTTTTTTTGATTAGGTAAGAATTAGGAGACACTCCCTTCAGGGAGGGCGTCCTAGAGCATCTTGACGGATGAGAACATTAAGTTCTGGGTGGATTTTAATAGCATCAAAGGAAATATTGTGGCCCAAATTTGTAATTTTATCGGTCACAACATTACAACCCATGTTAACGTGAATAATCTGAACCGACTGAAATCCTTGAAGAGAAACAAGGATGTCATCCATGATCATTTCAATTTTCCAAGGACAATTCGGGTAACCTTGGGCGGCTTTGATAACTTGTTAATTATCTCCCTCAAGTTCAATACTGTGGAATTTCTTCAGTTTTGCGTCTCTTATACTCTCTCGTAGTGTTAAGGCTTTCGATTTGATGGCGGATGTCTTCCCATAATGTTTTAGACTCATCCCAATAACATCCCCTTTGTGGTCCCTAAAGATTATGCCACCCGTAGCATGTCCATTCGATAGTCGTGACCCGTCAAAGTTGATTCAATAGTGTTTCTGCTTGGTTTTTTCCATATCAGTTTTTGCTATTGTTGTTTCCTTGTTTTATGACTCCTTCGTGTAATCGATTCTTCATCATCCTTCCAATTTTTGGCCTTTTTCCAATTTTCTATCTGTGTCCGTATGTACTGGGGTAAATCTGGTATGAAGTCGATCGTTTCTTGTTGAAATACCAGTTTATTCCGTTGGTGCTATATACACCACCAGATAATTGCTAGGTTGGCAAACTCTTTATGTCCTATGAGTTGATGTAGTTCCCCCATGATTACTTTTATTGTTTGCATTAATTTGTCGTATTGTTTGTTGTAACACAGGGTTTATACTCCCAATTATCTTAATAGTGTACGGGCATTCTAAAAATAGATGTTTCGTGGGAACAATTACACATTATGCATCCTTCAGGTGTCATTACATGTTTTTCACGTAGTCTAGCTTTGGTATGCAATCCATTAGATATTGTTTTCCACAAGAAGTTCCTTACTTTTGAAAATGTTTATAGTTTCCATATCCATTCAGTGTAATCTGCATTCTTTGGCGTGGATTTTGTTATTAGTTATATTGTTGAAGATTTCGAAAACCATCCATTTTTACTTGGTGCCTAGTAAAGACGATCTCTAATTTTGTTATCGGGAATTGGAATAGCCGAAATTTGTGCTACAATGTCATTTGGTATTAATTGTGTTAGTTGATTAATTTTCCAAGTTCGGTCAGCTGAGATCATCTCATTTACTTTTGTTTCTTCATTAATAGTTTCAGGATCTAGTGCATATTTTTTAAGTGGTTCATCCATAACCCAGTTGTCATTCTAGAAGTTGATCGTTGCCAAATCACACCTTTCATAAACTCTTGTCGCAAACTAATTAATCTCTTCCATTTCCACGATGTATTTGTCTTAATCTTATATGTAAAAAAATTATCATTTTTAAAGTATTTTTCCGTAACAACCTTTACCTAGATATTATTGGGTTCTCCAAGTAGTTTGCATAATAGTTTCATTTGGAGGGCTTTGTTCACATGCTCCGTTTTCCTTATGCTTAGTCCTCTATTTGAATTTGGTCTACATATTCTATCCCAACTGATTAGGGGTTTATACTGCTGATCTTTATTCCAAAAGAAACATCTATTGATTTTATCCATTTCTTCATGTACATTCTTAGGTAGCATAAAGTTTTGCATGATGTAGTTTGGTTTGGTTGCAAGGTTTGATCTAATAAGAATTGTTCCCCCTTCTTGTGAAAGGGAGTTTGCTTTCCATTTTGTTAGTTGATTTTCTACCTTTCCTATTGTTTCCTTAAAGGTTTGCCTATTCACCCTTCCATTAATAATGGGAGATCCTAAATACTTTTCCAGGTCTGTCATCGAATTGATCTCAAGTACTTGTTGTATTTGTAGTTTTTGTTGGTTGTTCAGAAGTTTATTTGTTTGTAGTGCTGATTTGTGGTAATTTACTTTTTGTCCAAACAGTCCACAATAATCTTCTATTATCTTTTTAACTTTTGTACATGCATAGTTAGTTGCTTTATTGAATATGATAATATCATCTGCAAATGCGAGAAAGGAAATTTTTGTTCCACCTCTTGAGATGGGAAATCCTATTGACTTTTTGTCAATTTCAGATTCTCTTTAAAGTTTCCTAGCATGTATTTCCATTGTGATCACAAAAAGGAATGGAGAGAGAGGATCTCTTTGTCTTAATCCTCGTTCCGGAAAAAACAGGTCCGTAGGTCCATTGTTTACTAACACCAAAAAGGATACTGTAGTTACATATTGTTCAATCCAATCAATAAACTTCTTATCAAAACCAAATCTTTCTAATACTTTGAATAGAAAATTCCAATCTATCCTGTCATATGCCTTTTCCATGTCTAGTTTAATGGCAACCCAACCATCTTTTGCTTTGCTTCCTCTAAAAGAGTGAAAAATTTCATGGGCATTGAATACATTATCCTGAATTGCTCGCTGGTTCACAAATGCTCCATGCAGAGGGTGGATAATATTAGTCATTATGTTCCTTAGTCGTTTTGTGATTATTTTTTATATTATTTTATATATTGTGGAGCATAAACTTATGGGCCTGTAGTGGTTTGTCAAACTAGGACTTTCAATTTTTGGTATGAGTGAGATAAATGTGTGGTTAATTTGTTTTAGTATCTTTCCTAAATGAAAAAACTTTTGACAACTTTATATTACTGAAGGGTCCAAAATATCTCAATATTTCTTATAGAATTCTACTGTCATGCCATCTGTCCCAAGAGACTTGTCAGATCCTATATTCATTACTGCTTGTTTTATTTCTTCATTTGTTACTGCTTGTATTAGTTTCTCATTCTCCTCCTATGAGATTCTTTCGGTTATTAGCTCTAAGTATTCGTTTATGTGGATTGCTTCGTATGTTCTTTTGCATATCTTCTTTTAAAGTCATTTTGAATTTCTTATCTTATATTTTCCAAACCAACTATCTGTGTTGCATCATTAGTTCTTATTTCTTTAATCACCTTCCTATTTCTTTGACCACTTGCAATTCTATGGAAGTAACCGGTATTTGCATCTGATAGTTGTACATGTTTCATTTTCGCTCTTTGTTTCCAATATGTTTTATGGAAATTAAGAATACATTCTTTTTCTTTGATCATACAGATTTGCTTTTGGATGGTGCTAGGTTGTGGGGATACTAAGTTTTGTTCTTGGATTTCTATTAGTTTTTGTTCGATCTCTTTAAGTTGTTCAAAGGTATTTCCTAAGGTCCTTCTATTCCATTGCTTAGCATTCATTTTAAAGAGTTGTGTTTTCTTTACTAGTTGGTACATATTAGATACCATCGTGTTTAGTCTCCTTGCTTACTTAACAACATTTCTAAAGTCTCTCCGCATCATCCACATTTTCTCTAGTTTGAATGGTAGAGCTTTAGTCTTTTTCTCATTATTTATATCTATCGAAAGTTTACAATGATCTGATGTTGTAAAGGCATGGTTCATTGTTTTAATTTGTGGAAATCATTGAATGATACAAGTGATCTATCAAGTTTCTCATATATATTGTCAACTTCTGTCCTGTTTTTCCGCCAAGTGAAATGATTTCCTACCGTTGGAATGTCTACTAAGTCACATGCATTTTTAAAGTTAATTAATCTTTGAAATCTACTTTGATCCGGATAACTTCCTCCTTTTTTTTCACTCGGATCTTGAATTTCATTTAAATCACCTACTAAAATAATGGGTAGGTTTAGGTTTGTTAGAACTTACGTAAGTTTGTCCCAAAAGATTTCCTAAAGCCCAGCCTTAGGTGGAGCATAGGCAAAACATATAACAATGGTATATTTTGTAATTAGGTGTGTATATTTTAGTACAATGAATCGTGGTTCCTGTATCCATGTTGTGATCTGTTCGTTTATAAGTTGGTGTTCTTTCCAAAGAACTCCTATTCCTCCCGCCCTCTCGATGGCGGGTGACCAAAAGTGCATCCATGAATTGTTGTTATGTGTCTTTGGTTTCTAAAGTGCATTCTGTAAGTAGTAAAAGTGCATTCTACATTAGTAAAAGTGCATTCCAAAAGCCCCACATGGAATGGCCTAGTGGTAAGAGGCATGGGGGTGTTGGGGGGTCTCAGGTTCGATCTTTGCCTCTACCCCTTCACTTTGGTGAAAAACCAAGTCTCACCATTCTCCCTACCACTAGGTCGAGCCGATCATTGCAAGCCGGTTTACTTAGTCCATGCGCTTTGCCGGCTAGTTCACGGACCCGGAGTTTACCACCAAAGGTGGGTTCCTCGTTACTAAAAAAAGTGCATTCCAAAAATATAAAAAATTAAACTCTGTAGTGCATTTTGAAGTAGTAAAAAGTGCATTGTAAAGTAGCGAACATGCATTGTAAAATCAACAAAAGTCCATTGCTAAATGGCATACAGTTGCATTCTTAATACATAGAAACAATGCTTTCTAGAGTAGTAAAAATGCAATATTGATCGATAAAAGTCAATTCATTTTGAACTCAAAAGTGCATTCTAAAGTATTAACAATGTATTATAAAGTAACAAATGGGCATGCCATTTAGATAGAAAAAGTGGATCCTAGAGTAGTAAATTTGAACTCTAAAGTGCATCCAGAAGTAGTAAAAGTGCATTATAGAGTAGAAAAAGTGCAGCTCAAATGACAATAGTGCAATCATGCGAAAGATTTTCAAGAATATTTTTTTGTGTCCTTTGTTGCGCGTCCTTAGATTTTAAAGTGCATGTTTAAAGGCATAATTTATGAAAATCTAATTAGCTCAAATGGAAGATCAATGTGCTTACGCACAAAGATGTGAGTTCGAATCCCATATAAGTTAATTTGATCACGAGCTTCTTTAAAATAGCGATTGATTAGTTATTTGTCGCACAATGTTAAAATATAACTTCTTTTAGTACCTAGCTAATTCGGTTGAGAATAAATGCATTAAGAAATTAATTTGTGTAAGATATCATATTAACCTATATAGGAATCGAACCTACATCTTTATGCATAAGCACACCGCTCTCCCATTTGAGCTAATAGGCTACTTGTACAACATTTATAAAGGTAAATTATGAGAAAAAGTGACCGATAACTATGACATAGCTTTCATATTCAAGTTAAAAGCAGAATTAGTGATAGCTCGCATATAGGAGTAGTTTAGGTGCATATTTTATATATGTTTTAGCTAGTTTTAGGTTGGTTTTTACGTAGTTTTTAGGTTTTTGTGTTGTTGGGTATTATGCGCTGGTTTGCTCAGTTTTGCAGGTTTTTAAGTTCAGGAGCAACAGCAGGGCGAGATTTGGATTGACCATGGCGGTGGTGGACAAACTAAAGGAAGCTAGGAGGTGGTACAAATGAAGATTGAAGAAGGAGAAAAGCCAAGGCAAGAAGAGACGAGCTCGGTGTGCTAACCCGAGCAATCAAGCCGCGCAATCCAAACTGAAGCACAATTGCGCGGGGAGGCATAAAGCGCGGCCGCACAATAGGGGAAACCGAGCAATTTGGGATTTCTACGCGGGCGTCATTTGGGCCAAAGTTTTGGGCTTTGATTTTGGTTTTTGGGATTATATTATGTCCGAGTAGTATGTTTAAGATAAAGTTATTGAGGGTTATTTTGAGAGACATATATATACCTTATGTTAGTTTATTTTCTCATAACTTTTGATCAACCTTTGGAGGCTAGGGTTTTTCTCTCTAGAGGCAGACTTTAAACCTTTGTAAGTTTGTTTTTAATTTAATTATGCATTGCTAAATTTATTGTGTTTGGCTAGTTATTGAAGTCATGATTTGCATATTGATGTGAGGTTTGATTGATTCTCAACAAACTTGAATAGAAATTATTCCATGTGCTTAATTGAATCTAAACTAGGGTTTTGTTAGATTAGCTACCTAATTGAATTTCTAGTTATAACTGAATCTAATTAATTACCAGTCGGAGTTAATTTGATCAAGAGTATACTTTAATCAATTTAGTACCGGTTGGACTAGTTGGTTGAAGAAGGGAATAAATTCACAAGTCACTTAGATGTCTGGTTGCTCTAAGTGTTTGTTTCTATTGATAACTTGAATCGTCATGTTGTTATTTAATTGAATCTAGAAGGTCTTCTAGGTTATTATTTAATTAGGGTTGTTAGACTGGTTGTTCTATCAACTAAATATGAAGTTCGGGTTTTAATCCTTAGTAGGGTCATTATCCACAATAGGGTATTCAAGTGAGAAAAGAATCAAGAAAATCGATGATCAATAAAGCAAAGTCATGATTTAACTAGTTGAACACGTTTGTCTCTCATATATTCAAATCATCCTTGCATTCATATTTATTTCTATTTTTGCATAGTAGTTTAGATAAATTAATCAACAAACCCTCTTTGGTTACTTGACATACAAGTAATAACACAAATACAAGAGTCTCTGTGAGATTGACCCTTACTTGTCGCTCTACTGAGTTGGTTAAGCTAAGGTTTCTTTGATAGGTATTAACGACCACCGAAAATACCTCATCAATTAGTAGGATTAGTAAGCAAAGCAAAATCAATAGTTGAAGAAGAGCTTGATGTCCCCACTACAGCATAAAAGAAAACAAAAGAGAAGGCAATTTGTTTGTGGGGGAAAATAAAAGAGAAAACGTGGCAAGTAACTACCGTAGTAAGCATATATGTTTGGATTTCTACTTTGTCAAAGAGAAGGTCGATACAAGAGAACTCATTGTCCGTTATATTCCTATGATTGATCAACATGCTGATACTCTTACCGAGTTTGTAAGTGGTCATTGGTTCTCTATGTTGTAAGTGCAAGCTTCTGGATTTTCAAAGGCCATCTGTTTGTGGGGAGTAATAGATAAAAACTTAGAACTAGGAGTTGTCAAATAATTCTATGTTGTGAGATTTTTTGTTATCTTTTATATTATTATATTCTAGATTTAGATAACTAGAAATATTTCTATTAGTATGTGTGTAAACTTTCTGATGTTAATGTGAAGAAATACAATTAACAGTCAAATTATCTGATTGCTTCTCTATGCAATAATCTTATCACATAACATCGACAAAGTTCTATTTTTCGAATTCCAAGTAATTAAATGAATATAAAGCAAAGAAGAGAAGAACAAATTTCGAGTAAATTGCCCTTTGTAGGGTTTCTTTTTACTAATTTTGTGGATGAGTAAATACAATTATAAGACAATCTATTTATAAGCCCCAAAATCCGATAAAGATAAAATTTTATCTTTAATCCTAATACACTTACGACTACCCAAAATTCTATGTATTTTAAGTGAGCCCACTAGCGCCCCGATGATGCGTCTCTCGTTTGGGATGCCTCGGATCGAACGGTGGCTTGAGTATTAGGTCTCCAATTACGCGGCGGAAGGCTTTAAATGGATTGGAATTCGAAACGAACAATGGAGAAAACCGAGAGCTTTGATTGATAGTATCGTAACGGCGCAAGCACGAGAGTAAAATAAGGAGCAAACCTCTACTTTATTAAACCCTAATGTGCGCTAAGCTAAAACATAGGCCTAATATCCCTTATATAGAGAGGCGGCTGAATAAAAACTAGAGAAACCCTAAAAAGGAGGCGGCGCGCCTAGGGCTAGCGTGCAAGCTAGAGGCCCAACGGTGCGATCCATATGTGTTCGGCGCAAGGCCCATTAATAAGCTTCTAAATGCATAAAACTAACAATAGAAATGTTCTATAATGGAAAGTATGCAAAAAACTACTAAAAATGGATAGGTCGTCCGTGACCGTGCCGGGAGTGTCATGACAAGGCTGTCGCGACGCTGGCAAGGCTGGGACTCGGCGCTGGCGAGGTCATGGCACGACGTTGGGCGCTTGCGCGGACGTTGGTGCAGGCGCTGGCACGAGGGTCTCGTGAACCTCAAATGGCGATCCATGGCACGGTGCAAGGCTCGGGTCCGACGGTGGCAAGGGGTTGGAGGTTGTCCCCGTTGGCCCGAGTTGAGGTTCCTCGACGCCGAGGACGCACAAGGCTGTGTGCGTCGGCGCGGCGAGGGGCGCGCCGTGGCCTGCGGAGAGGCGCGCCACGAGAGATCGTGTTGCGTCTTGGATTGCTCGAGTCCTGGCACGAGTGATGGGGCCATCCGAGCAAAGTGTGAATGCGTCGTCCTCTTGGCTAGCATCCATGACGGGGGTCGCATCACCCTCCCCCACTTGGGTGGGAAACGTCCCCGTTTCCTCATAAGCGGGTGCAACGTAGGGGGAGAGCTCGACGACATTAAATGTGTAGTGCACCGAATGCTTGCCTTCGAGGTCGAGCTTGTAGGCGTTGTCCCCGATTCGCTCCAAGACTCGAAAGGGTCCATCCCCACGCTGGTGAATCTTCGTCTTCCTTGAATCCGGAAACCTGTCCTTCCGAAGATGGATGCTAGCATTTCCGACCCTTGTTGTGTTGCGCCTCGTACTGAGTGGCTTGGCGCTCCAATTGAGCTCTAGTCCGCTCGTGTAATTTGCGGATGGCGTCGGCGCGGTTCGAGGCGTCGATGTGCTCGCCGTTCTTCAAAGGCCGAGGGGTAAGATCCATGGGAGAGTGGGGGTTGAGGCCGTAGACAATCTCGAACGGCGTCATCTTGGTGGCCGAGTGTTTAGACCTGTTGTAAGCAAACTCAACAAATGGTATTAGATCCTCCCACCGGCGTGGGTTATTTTTGAGCATCGTCCGAAGAAGAGTGCCCAGGGTTCGATTGGTCACCTCAGTTTGACCATCGGTTTGGGGATGATACGAAGTAGAAAATAGTAATTGTGTGTCTAGCTTTCCCCAAAGCGTTCTCCAGAAATGGCTATAAAATTTCGTGTCTCGATCACTAACAATAGTGCGAGGCACGCCATGTAATTTCACGACATGCTCAAAGAACAAGTTTGCGATTTCAGTCGCATTGTTGTTCCCTTTGCATGGCACGAAGTGAGCCATTTTGGAGAAACGGTCCACAATTACGAAGATCGAATCTTTACCGCGCCTAGACATCGGAAGACCTGTGATAAAATCCATAGAGAGATCTTCCCACGGAGTATCCAGAATAGGCAACGGAGTGTAAAGGCCATGAGGTTGGAACCTCGATTTAGCAGTTTGGCACGGCACACAACCCCGACAATACTTCTGAACGTCCGAAGCCATGTGTGGCCAAAAGAAGTGTTCACAAAGTGCTGCTAGGCTTTTGGCTATGCCAAAGTGGCCTCGACCATCATGAGCTTCTTTGAGCAATAGATGCCTCACAGACGAGGCCGGAATGCAAAGCTTCCCGACTCGGTAGAGATATCCATTGTCCAAAAAGAATGTCTCATGGATTCGACTTTGCTCAAGGTTCTCCATGATCGGTTTAAAATATGGATCATGCAAATACAACTCCTTAATCAAGGAGAACCCTAGCAAATTGGCATGAAGTTGGGTTAATAAGACATACCTGCGTGACAGAGCGTCTGCCACGACATTTTCTTTCCCTTTCTTGTGGGCGATGATATACGGAAAAGTTTCCATGAACTCCACCCACCGAGCATGGCGCCTGTTTAGAGTCGTTTGACTCCGAAGATAAGCAAGGGTCGCATGATCCGTGTGAATAACGAACTCACTCGGCCATAGATAGTGCTGTCATGTCTTTAGAACCCGAATTAGCGCGTACAACTCCTTGTCATACATCGGGTAATTCAGAGTTGCCCCTGTTAATTTCTCACTAAAATATGCAATGGGGCGTCTCTCCTGAAGGAGTACGCCGCCTACGCCATAGTCGGAGGCGTCGCACTTGATCTCAAAGCGCTTAGTGATGTCTGGCAATTGCAAGACCGGAGCGCAACATAAAGCAACTTTTAAGGCCTGAAAGGCGGCCTCGTGGATCGGCATCCACTTGATTGTGGTTGCCTTTTTGGTAAGGTTGTGGAGTGGCCCGACGATGGAACTAAAGTCCTTGACGAATCGCCTATAGAACCCTGCGAGCCCTAAGAAGGAGCGAACCATCGTCGGGGTCGTAGGGGTGGGCCACTCTCGGATGGCGCGGATCTTGTCGTCATCCACTTTCAGCCCATCCTTGGACACGACGAACCCAAGAAAATTCGTCGTGTCCGTGCAAAACGAACACTTGTCCAAGTTTACAAACAAAGAATGTTCGCGAAGGCATTCTAACACCAACCTAAGGTGCCTCGCGTGAGAGTCTAAGTCCTTAGAAAAAACCAAAATGTCGTCAAAATAGACAACAACAAAACGTCCTAGAAATTTTCGAAAAATAAACTTCATTAACCGCATAAAAGTACTAGGGGCGTTTGTCAATCCGCCCACCGATTAGTAGAAAAACCGAATTGACTAGAGTTAGAAACATACCTTGAATTGGACCAACCAGACTTGGTTCACATCTCTTGTTTGTGGATTTGCATGGCGGTGTGAACCAAATTGTTGATGTCCTTAATTGGAAGAATCTCCAATCTATCTTGAATAGACTGCCTCAAGCCCGAGATGAACCGTGTCTTCATTACGGAGGGCGACACACTCATCCCCGCCTTGAAGAACATGTCTTCTAGCTTGGCAAAATACTTCTCCGGCGTCATTGTTCCTTGCTTGATGCGCATGATTTCAATGTGCATCTTATCCTTGTAATCGGCCGGAATGTATCTCTTCTTCTAGATGTAGACGAGTTGATGCCACTCGCGGATGAGGGGTTTGCCTTTTCGAATCCTTTCAGACTCGAATCGGTTCCACCAAGTCCTAGCGGCACCAACGAAGTGAAGCGTCACAACCTCCACCTTCTTGTCGTCTTCGTAACCTAAATGTCGGAGCGTGTGCTCCATGCCATGTAACCACTCAAGAAACGCATCAGGATCATAAGAACCGGAAAAGGATTCGAATTTTACCTTCACATCTCGGTGTTGTTGGCGTGGATCCCTTGCATCGCGGTGATCTCAATCGCGCCGAGGGCTTGTACGCCGAGGCGAGTAAGCGCGCCTGTCGCGCCGATGCCGAGGCTGTCCTCGATGCGGATCGTCATCCCTGTCATCCGGATCGTCTCCATCGTAAGGCCTCCGAGGACGCCGCACGTCGCGATCCCTGTCGCGCCGTCCATGCGCGTCGTGCTTGCGTCCTGAGCCATAGACTCGATCGTACTCGGTGCGATGCTTGGCAAGGCATGGCGGCGGGATCCAATCCGAAGGCCGGTTGTCAAGTTCTTCCGGATCCTGCACATTGGGATGCTCAAAAGATGACTCGTTAGAATAATCCGAAAACTCATCATAGTCATTTTCAAACTCCAAAAACGGACTCCGAGCACTTTGATGCCCGAGGTCGTCCTCGACTCTATATGCGTCGGCATCGTAATACTTGGCCCCGTGCTTCCGCTTTGGGGTTTCGTACACATATACTGGCGACTTATGCTTTTTCTTCTTCTTACGATCTCCACTTGTATGACGTCGTCTATACTCCTCGGAGTTGTACTCCTCATCGGAATATACGTCGTACACTTGTGTGTCCCGATAATCTCGCGCCATTTGATAGCAATCTGCGGTCCGGGTACCACCATCGTGCCGATCATGTTGGCGACATTCTTTGATCGACTACATGCGTTGCATGGTGCCGAATTGTGACGAAGGTTGGGCGTGCTTCTTTCCCTTTGCGTTGGCACGAGCAACGTCGTCGCGGACACGCCGAGGATCTCCGAAGCGAGGCCATGCGTCGGCGGCACGGTGTGTTTGGATTGCGTTTGGCTCGCGGCCAAGAGGCGCTCGAGCTCTTCAATTCTCGCCACGGCTTCGGGGTTCCAAGCATCTCGATTCTGGTTAGGGTTTTGGCCCTCGGTGGGGTTGTTGTTCCCTCCGTCTCCCGAGTCCGAAATTGTACCTATAGTGACACCAGTCATCGAAGCAGTAAGAAGTTCACAAGCAACTAAACAATGAGTTACAGTTCGCTTAAGTCAAGCCGACCCTTGTGTTCAAACCACACGTTGAAGGATTGGCAAGGCTAAAGGTCACTCAAACTCGATCAATGATATGAATCGGAAAATTACGATGCAAGCAAGACAAAGGCAAGTTCGAAACCAAAATCACAAGAGCGATCAAGTATTGGAATGAAAGTTGCGAGAATGAAGAACAAAAGTGAAGGATCTTGCCTTATTTTGGCTTGTGATCTTCACGAATATATATATATATATATATATATATATATATATATATATATATATTTTATGATGCAATCGACTACGTTACCTTATTTTGGCTATTATAGTCGAGGAAGATTTTTTTTTATAACAAGGCAAGTCGGACTAGGTTTTCTCCTCTAGAACCGATTCAAGCAAAGAAATAATCAACACGCAAGCAATCAAAAGATGCACAAGAGAAATTGGCAAAACAAGTCCTAAGTTCATGCAACTAGCAAGACAAAGCAACAACTTCACCAAAATCAATAGATCGAATTAGTTAGGTCACGGTTGATAAAGTTTTTTTTTTTGTTAACAATTACGAAAAAAAAGAAAAAAAAATTGGGACCCTAGATGGCGGATATGCGAAGTGGAGGATGAATTCTAGGGTTTCAAGTGGCGGGATTGCGTGTGAGAATGAACGAAAAGGGTTGAACGAGACTTACTCAAACCTTGGCTCTGATACCAGTTGATGCGTCCCTTGTTTGGGATGCCTCGGATCGAACGATGGCTTGAGTATTAGGTCTCCAATTACGCGGAGGAAGGCTTTGAATGGATTGGAATTCGGAATGAACAATGGAGAAAACCGAGAGCTTTGATTGATAGTATCGTAACGGCGCAAGCACGAGAGTAAAATAAGGAGCAAACCTCTACTTTATTAAACCCTAATGTGCGCTGAGCTAAAACATAGGCCTAATCTCCCTTATATAGAGAGGCGGTTGAATAAAAACTAGAGAAACCCTACAAAGGAGGCGGCGCGCCTAGGGCTAGCGTGCAAGCTAGAGGCCCAACGGTGCGATCCATATGTGTTTGGCGCAAGGCCCATTAATAAGCTTCTAAATGCATAAAACTAACAATAGAAATGTTCTATAATGGAAAGTATGCAAAAAACTACTAAAAATGGATAGGTCGTCCGTGACCGTGCCGGGAGTGTCATGACAAGGCTGTCGCGACGCTGGAAAGGCTGGGACTCGGTGTTGGCGAGGTCATAGCACGACGCCGAGCGCTTGCGCGGGCGCTGGTGCGGGCGCTGGCACGAGGGTCTCGTGAACCTCAAATGGCGATCCATGGCACGGTGCAAGGCTCGGGTCCGACCGTGGCAAGGGGTTGGAGGTTGTCACCGTTGGCCCGAGTTGAGGTTCCTCAACGCCGAGGACGCACAAGGTTGTGTGCGTCGGCGCGGCGAGGGGCGCGCATTGGCCTGCGAAGAGGCGCGCCACGAGAGATCGTGTTGCGTCTTGGATTGCTCGAGTCCTGGCACGAGTGATGGGGCCATCCGAGCGAAGTGTGAATGCGTCGTCCTCTTGGCTAGCATCCATGACGGGGGTCGCATCACCCGAGCCTCCGACCTAGGGTGTCACGACCCAATCGTGACTTTACAATTAGATGATAGAAGAAGTAGACATAAGAGAGAATATTTGAGGAAGGAGAAGACAGAGGAGAGGGAGGGGAGAAGATAGAATAGGTCATTCATTTAAAGATACCCGTACAGAATACAATTCCAAGCTTATAAAGTCATTTGACAATATTACAAAAGAGACACCTTATTTTCCTAATTACACAATACCACCTATATATCTTATACATGACATTACCTTCCTCTTATAAAGCTTTGTCATCAAAGCTTATAAAATGTAAAAGGATCACTTCATATTAGTTATCAAATTGAAACTATTAACATGTACACAAATGTTGAACGTTTCCTACAAATCTGCAAGTCCATGTGGTTTTTTTTTGGTTTTTTTATCTCAGCTGATGAAAGTATGGGTAGTATCAATGTATAAATTTTGACAAAGAGGGTTCGATCATATACTTGACCCTCAATAGAATTATAATGATAATTGATCGATAACATACCGAAGTGAATTATGAGATCATTAAGTTTGCTATAAAATTGTCAATCTGATTCTTGCCATGGAAGCTTATATTCTTCATTTGAATTTGTCGACCCACCGCTTTGACTGCTAATTTCTTTCACCTTATTGCTCGGTGCCACTTCAAGACTCAATTTTGCCTCAAGTTTCTCGCTTGTCCTTTTATCAAACACTTGGTTTGCGCCTCCTCCAAAGGACAATCGTGCTCGCTTGTTTTTTTTCCGATGGTTTTGTTGACATTCCATCAAACACAAGGTGCATATAAGTTTCAATCATACCTTGTTTTTCCATATCTTTTGCCTTGCCGCTCGAATTTGCTCCAAAAATCTCGCAACTTGATTGATTTTGACCTCAAATTTTAGTATGATGGCACCTAATACGTTGCTCCTTAGTATGTGATTTTTTTTGTTGCAAATGGTTGAAATATTTCGTCAAATTTTGCCTTTGTTGATTGCCGACATTCTTTGATGTTGTTTAAGAGGGTTGAGACAATTTCTTTTGTTAAAGCCGCCATGTCAGAAAAAAGTACTGTCTGATACCAATTTGTCACAATCCAATCGTAACTTTACAATTTGAGGATAGAAGAAATGAGAATGAGAGAGAAAAAGAAGTGAGAAAAGATTAGAGGAAGGAGAAGACAAAGGAGAGGGAGAGAAGAAGATATAGTTTGGAAGAAGATAGAAATTGTTCATTCATTCAAAAATATTGTATGATGGCGCCTAATACGTTGCTCCTTAGTATGTGATTTTTTTGTTGCAAATGGTTGAAATATTTCGTCAAATTTGGCCTCTGTTGATTGCCGACATTCTTTCATGTTGTTTAAGAGGGTTGAGACAATTTCTTTTGTTAAAGCCACCATGGCAGAAAAAAGTACCGCATGATACCAATTTGTCACAACCCAATCGTAACTTTACAATTTGAGGATAGAAGAAATGAGAATGAGAGAGAAAAAGAAGAGAGAAAAGATTAGAGGAAGGAGAAGACAAAGGAGAGGGAGAGAAGAAGATATAGTTTGGAAGAAGATAGAAATTGTTCATTCATTAAAAAATATTGTACAAAATACAATTCCAACCATATAAAGTCATTTGACAATATTACACATGAGATGGCCTATTTTCTTAATTACACAATACCACCTATTATGCCCCTTTTGAGTTCCAAGCCCCTTTAAATGAAAAAAAACTAAATAAAAAAAAAACTATTGTTCTTTTGAAAAAAAAAACTAAATTATGTGCTTGGAGAAGCACATAAACTCAAGCCCCTTTAAATGAAAAAAAAAACTAAATAAAAATAGTAGCATTGGCGCTCAACTATGGCTTAAAGAAAAATTATGACCCTTTTTTTAATTACAAAACAAAATAAAACAAGTAGCAACCTAATTTTACCCCTAAAAACAATTGTTCTTTTGAGATTTTTTCTCACATGAATCACTTTTCCTTTCAAGCTGATCTGGCGAGTCCTTTTCGTCAATTAGAAGTTGAGTTGGATTGGATCGGGTCATGTCTGGTCGAGGTCGTGGTCGAGCTTGCTTTGTGAAGATCCCTCATCTAGGTGGGGGCAATTTCAAGGATGCTCATTATGCACTCCTAGATGGAGATGACCCATTTTTTCTACGTACCGGCGGTGCTGCGTTCTGTAGTGCTTGACTTACCCCTCTTGTCCTATTTGTTAGCTTCCGATTGTTGACATTCTTTGCTTGTTAGGAGTTTTTCTTGTTTGTGCTCTCTTGTCAGTTTGTCTGACTATTGATTGTTTCGGCCTCTCAATCTACCAATCATGTCTGGTACATCAAATTTCTTTCTTCAATTATCCAAAACAGTTACAAAAATAATTAAAGGCAAAACGATTTCATATGATTTAACTTGTTACATCGTCATGATTCAACAACATATATACCTTGTCGTAGAAGCATAGAAGGCTCACCTTCACGCTTCGTATACACTGCATTAACCCAAAGCTAGCTCGAAGAACCTCAACTTTGCCTGTTTGCTAGCTCTTTCGACCGATTTCCCAATACTCAAATTTGAATTGATCCATCAGTCACTCGAGTACATGCATTCAGGGTCGGGTGTAAGAATAATAAAAAAAAACTCTACTGATAATCAACATGATGGGGGCATGAAACGGCGGATTTCGTCTATCGTCTTCTTCACTCTTGAAATGTTAATGTATTAGTAGAGACACATTCTCGATTGGAGGAGAGTTGTTCATTTATTTTTAAATATACATGGAAAATGTTTTTTTCATTAAAAGTTTAAAACGGATGTAATCTTCTTAAAGTTTAATCAATTTTTATTATTTTTCTTGTTACTCTTATATAGAGTTATCGAAACTCAACCCGATCCGGCAACCTGTTAGATTTCCGGGGACCGAAAAATCGGATGACGTGTCGGGAAATTTTAACCACCTAGCATATAAAGTTTCGGGATCCACCCTTTTTACCAAAAAGTTTAAGCCATTAGGTTGGATTTCCTCCTCATTTATATGCTAGTGGTTTTGCATATGGATTCTCGATGTGGGATGTGCTTATTTTTATCATCCAACACGCCCCCTCAAGCGGTAACTAGTCTGGACCAGTTAGCGCTTGAACATTTTTTTTCTTTCCAACAAATCTAGCTTCTCAATTTATTTATAGCTAGCCCGTCTTTTTGTTTTTTGACGGATTTAGCATCTCATTCTTTTTTAGCTATATATCTGTTTTTTTACTAAGAAAACAGACCCGGATCGAACCTGCTCTGATACCATGTTAAATTTCGAGGACCGAAAGAAACGGGTGACATTTCGGGAAATTTTAACCACTTAGCATATGAAGTTGGGATCCACCCTTTTTACCCAAAAGCTTAAGCCATTGGGTAGAGCTTCACACCCCCCTTATTAAGTTAATTGATTTTTGTACCCACCCACCAATGTGGGATAGGTAGTTTTTCCTAACACGCCCCCCTCAAGTGGTAACTAGCCTGGTCTAGTTAACACTTGAACTTTTTTTTTGTTTTTGAAGGGTCTGCGTCTAAATGCTAGCCCGTTTTTCTATTTTTACCAGGAAATCGAACCCCCGGATCCGAAAATTGTAGAGTTGAAACCTGACCCGAAAGTTAATGGCTCATAGAAAGACTCGAACCTGATTTGGTTGAAATCCAAAACCCGTTGGTTGATCCGAATTATTGATTTTGAAAAATTATAATATTTATTTAAATATTATAATTATAATATATTTTGTTATTGAAATATAAAAAATATTTTTATTATTAAATTAAATTATTTAATCAAAATAACATTTTAATAATCATAAAAATTTGGTACACTTGACATGTTTGATTGACCTGAACCCGCATGATAACTTGTCATAAACCGACCATATTTAACATGTAACCCGGTTGATCTAAGAGCCCGTAGTAAAGTTGAACCTGAAATGAACGAACCCAATCCGAATCAAATTGCCCCATTTGACAAGTGTAATTTTATATAATCAAAATTGATGTAAATAGTTTTACTATTTTTTTTATCCTATGCCCTAAGCCCCTACTAAGGACATAAGTTAAGAACACTACTAGATATCCAAAGTAAAACCTTAAAAGAAAATTGATGAACTCTATAAAAAAAAAGTTAAAATAACATTAAATGATAAAACAAAATTTCTAGCTCTTATGTTAAGCATACTATTCAAGGGCACTAAAACCCTATAAGAAAATCCTTAAACCCTTTAAAAAATAATTATTTTCTAAATAAATATAAATTAGCAGAATATTGTCATGTTTAACTTATACCTTGGGAAATAGGGTAGAAAAATTGATGATAAAATTCAACAAATAATTTTCATCCTAAGGTTCTTAACCACCCTCCTCTACCTCCACCGCCCCTTGGTCGTGCCCTCCACTTTTGGCCACCCATTGTGCTCGTCAACCACCGTCGTTGACCACCCATTGTCCTCGCCATCTCCACCGGCGGCCACCTTGGCGTTGCTAACCACCACCCTGAGTTTTGACCATTGAATGAAGGAAGGGAGAAATCTGAGATGAAAGGAGACAGAGAGATATGAGGAAGAGAGAGAGGCGAACACAAAAAAGAAGGACGAAGCGAAATGAAGATGAAGAAGAAGGACTAAGCAGAACAAAGATGAAGTGTCTCGCACTTAAACGTGAGCCCGTTCACAGCATGGTGTAGGCTACTTCGTGTTGCGAGTCGCCTCATGTTGCTGCCCAAATTCACTTGTGGCTTTCGACACAACCCATTTCCTCGAGTACCCATTTATGAATCTCGATCTTTATGATGTGAAATGCATTGTAATGCGAGCCATCTTGTGTATGCTGGACAAAATTTTTATCTGCATAAATATTTTCCGTTTAAAAGCTTTTTTTTGTCATAATCCGTTTAAAAGCTTAATGGTTAAATTTTTATGAGATGAACCAAATCATTCACTCGTAGAGGTCAAGCACTATATGTTAATTATTATACAATCATGACCAAATAATACAATGAAATATTTTTTTAAAAAGAATCAAAGAATAAGAAAGGTAGGGATAGTTAGAGCCGGGTCTTTCCCAAAAATAAATATATCATATAGTATTATATAAGAATTTACAATTAAAAAAATTAATTTACAAAAAAAATTATTTCTATTTTAGGGTTGAGTTTATATATTTAGATTCTTACCTTAAGATAAATTAAAAACCGTAAATATATTTTGAAGTTGCAAATGAGGCAGATTAGGGCTTTCCACCAAATTAACACTGATTGTGGTGTTCGGTTGATATTAATTGGTGGGTTTTAGCCTTTTAGGACTCTGGTTTTTTACCTTATCTTAGAAGTTATCAATATCACAAAGTTCGTCGACTTTCACAAAACAAAATACTATTAAAAATTGGAGGTCACTGAAAGAAACATGTTGGTGAAATAAGAGAGAGTATCAATATATACCATCACACACACACAATAATGATGAGCACCAAATCAAAATCATTACCGGATGTTACGAATGCTAAGCCTAAGCAGTCAAGTATGTACCTACTGACCTACTAGTACTACAGGTTGGTGATGAATTGACAATGTTAATTCTGTCTTTCTAATATAGGCTTATTATGAACACACATTAATAAGTTAATTTGGAAAAAAAATTAAGCTATTCTCTAAATTGAACTTAATGAATCTTAAAAATTATCAATTTTCGACCAAAAAAAATAAAAATTCTTAGTTTAACACTTATTTTCACACTTTCTAAACTTGGTACAATATTGTTAATTTGCGACCATGGACATACTAGAAAAATCCGTGCTAATTTTACCTTCTATATAATGAGTGCATATATATATTTTAAGGAAATTGCTAATGTGTGCCCATCGACAAACATTAAAGATATTCATTTTGGTAAATTTAATTTTTATTTTTTAATTTTATTTTTTTTAAAGAATTCATTAATTTTAATTTAGAGAATAATTTTAAAATAATTTTCAAATTTAGCATAACCCGACCAATATATTAAATTGGACCGTGAATATATTATTTATGGAAACTTCATCTAAAAGTCTTGTGAAAGCATCTCCTATAAAGATAGATCATGCATGAGTACTTGGACCAGACCACACAGGATTCAAATGTGATTCATGTGTATTTTTATCGTCAAATGTTATTTACTCATATTTTCATAATTTGAATTGACACAAGGAAGTTAATTAATTTTTGTTTTATTTTTTTGTCTTAGTTTAGTTTAATTGATCAGAAGTATTCTACGTACGTCTGAATCATGTACTATGGCACATTTTAGAAGTAGCCTCTTCCATTCATAAGCGATTTTATATTGCCAAAAGAAATTGAACTTATTCTAAACATGGGACTTATAACCCCCAACAACTAAGGTCCCGTTTGGTTGTAATTTATGAAAATGTAAGCGGAATGGAAATGAATATAGTTCATTTTAATTTAGTGTTATGATACATTGATAAAAAAAAATCAACTTGTTTTGCACAACCTCTTATCCATTGTAAAAAAGGACTTGCTCCACCTCAATCATTCCTCCACCAAAGGGGTGTGTAACAAAATGGTGGAATCATTCCCTTTTATCTCACTTTTACAATGAATAAGTTGTTGGATGAATTTTTATATAAATGTTTTATGACTAAAAATGGTCTAGATTCATTTTGTTTCCGTTTACGTTTTCATATGTCACAACAAACCAAATTGGGCTTAAATCAATTTGTAATTAATAAGGACTAAAGCATATATTGTGAGATTATTATCAAGTTATATGTATATATTTATCTTTCAAAAAAAGAGTTAAAAAATATACCTATATGTGTATATATAAACTAATTGTTGGGGGTCTACCAAAAAAAAAACTAATTGTTGGGGGGATAATTGAAGTTTTATACTACGTATTATTCACACTACAAGTTTTCAAAAGCTACCTCATTTGACTGGTAGAAAACAGTGGAAAAATAAAACCATTCAAACTTCAAACTTCAAAGTACAGTCCACAGTCGACAGTCGACAATATGGCGGGCGCGAGCAAATTAACACGTCATGGATTTTTCCACTGTTCAAGTATTCCTCCAGCAGACCAGCACGTCTTCTTCTTCAAGTTGTAGAAATTAGAGTTGGGCCACCTATTGTTAATGGGCCACAAATGTAGTGATTCAAGTCGAGCCTTATGTTCCATTTTGTAACTTGTGATCACACTTCATCTTGGATCGATATGCTTTAGTAAGAGCTTGGAAATTAGCAGTTAGGCTGTTCCCAAGGTAAAGGAAGTAAACAGTTGCAAGTAAAACGGAAAGTAAAAGACACAGTTCGTTTATAGAGGAACCCCACAACAATCAACTAGTTGTGTGGGTAAATCTCTACCTCCGCTTGGAGGATTTTGAATGATCTACTTGTTTTATTGATTGTTCCCTAGTTATAACAAGCAAGACTTACACTTCTCTGTTCCTAGCAGTTCTTCCTAACTCTAGCAGCACTAGCAAGTCTTCTCAACCTAGTTTCTAAGCGAACAACTTAACTAAACACAAGCTAAATCGAACCTTACACCTTGAGCTCACTGTCACAGTTCCCTTACTCTTGGGAACTTGGATTCGTCGTCGCCGAGATTGAACACTCGTCGCCGGGGACTTCTCTTCACTTTTCTCAATGTCTCTCTTGTTTCTTTGTATGAGGATATGTGTTATGGGAGAAGTGCTTATTCCAAGCACTATTCATTTGCCTTTATACACATTTGAAGTTGGGCTGAAATCTTCGTTTTCATGTTGTCCAAAATGCCCTTTGTCTTGCATGCCAAGTTTGCAATCTTCATATGTGACTTGATTTGAACTTAATTAGTCAACTTCAAATGTCAATCGGACCGTTGCATCACTCGTCCCTGTCTATTCCTCAGACTATGCCTTCGTTTTGTCCAAGACAGAATCTCGTGATTTGCGCTACACTGTCTGTCGTCACATGTGAGTTCCCATTTGCAGGGAACAACTCTCTTTTGAGTTCCCTTGATAGGAACTTGCTTTCATGTGATCTTGAGTTCCTTTTGTGTTCCCTTCTAGAGAGTTTTTGATAAACCTGGAGTTCCCTTGAAATACTTGAATGTAAACGTTAGTTTTCACATGGCGTTTGTCATTATCAAAACTGGAGACAACATCGTTGTTCGGATGTTTGAAACCAAAGTTCCCAACACCGTCCCAACACTTCACTCTACAAGTTATACCATTCGCATAATTTTCTTATGACACTTATAATTGGTTATGTAATAAATGAATAAATTGTTTCAAATCATGTAATCTTCTTTACAATGTGTAAAGTTGTCCCTCTTTTGTTAATAAATTCTTATCAATTAATTTTACATATATGTTTATATTGTTTCGATTTAGTTAAATATTGTTTAACTAATTTTAACAATATACAAGAGAAATATATAATTTTTTAACTTAATATTGTTTAGTATCTCCTTTGCTGATGACCTACTGATTTTCTGCAAGCCTACAAGGAGTACACTTCAAATCCTAAAAAAGACCTTACTTGATTTTGGGGAGGAGTTTGGGCTTAAAGCTAATGCCTCTAAGAGTAAGGTGTTTTTTGGAGGGGTTAGCACGAGGGATAGAGATGATTTGGCTAACTTGCTAGGTGTTGAACTGGGAATGTTTCCTGTCAAGTATCTATGTATGCCCTTACACACAAGGAGATTGAAAGTAGAGGAGTATCAACCCTTATTAAATAAAATAACTAGTGTTTTGCAAAGGAAATCAGTTAGAGGACTTTCTTATGTAAGAAGAGTGCAATTTTGGAAGGGATCTTGTCCTTTTGGGTTTAAGCAACCCCTCTTCCTAAGAGATTCTTATGAGCAATATGCAGGAACTTCTTATGATCGAGCAGGAAAAGATGAAAGTAGAAGATCCCTATTAGCTTGGAAGAAAGTTTGTAAGCCTTTTAAAGAGGGAGGGATGAATTTCAAAGAGATTCTTTCCTGGAGTAAAACAGTATTGTTTAAGCTTGCCCATGATGTCTACACTAACAAAGAAAATTTGTGGACTCTATGGGTTAAAAGAAATTTGATAAGAAGTCAGGATTTCTGGAATGTGGGGGATAAAGAATGATGATTCATGGGTATGGAAAGCTGTCTTAAAAACCAGGAACCAAATTGCTTAAATTGTGAGAGGTTCTGATGGTAACAACATCCTCACAAAGTCCAATGGAAAGCTGGACTATAGAGTGCTATATGATCTGTTAAGAGATCACTACCCCCTCAAAGATTGGGGACTGTTGATCTGGCATGGCATTCATTCTAGGAAATGGAGCTTTCATAGTTGGTTAGTAACTCTTCAAAGGCTCCCTACAGCTTCGAAACTGGTCAGGTTTGGTAATATTCAGTCAAGCAATTGTATTCTTTGTAATAGAGAAGAAGAAACAGAAGCGCACCTCTGATTTTGTTGTGATTTTGTTAAAGCAGTTGCAGATAAAGTCTGGACCTGGATTGGCATCTTAGTAAGACATGGGTCAGAGGAAGATTGCAAGTTGAGAATTATAACTAAGCTCAAACTTACAAGTAGAAGAGGGCTGTCAATGAGAAGGAATCTAGGCCTTTGAGTTTAAAAGGTAGTCTTATCTTGTTTTTCTCAGCTTGGTGGGTTGGGTTTAGGTTGGCTTTTTTGGCTGTTTGAGCGTTCTTCCCTTATTTCTCTTTTGCTGAGTGCCTTTTTGCTGTGTAACGAAGAGCATGATGACGCATGGAAAACATGGCCTTCGTCCATGCATCATGACCCCGAGTTCCATCTATGTGTATTACATGAGGATGAGGAAGCGATGGGTCCTTGCAGGGCTTTGGAACACTCTCTCCTTTTTTGTTTCTTTGGGGTTGGCGGCTATTTTTCGGGTAGTGCTATTGTAAAGCTTTTCCACATTACTTGGTTGTTGAATAGTTCTTACTGATGTAAAACTATGAGGATACATAAAAGGATGTGACTCTTCTCCTAGGCTTAGTGCTCATATAAAGGGAGTAGTGTTTACATTGGTATGTTCTTTGACATGGGCCTTGTCGGGGTGTTGGATTGCTTAGGTTTTTGGGATGTGTGTATTTTCTTCATATATCCGTGGTATGATATATGGTTTGTATTCTCGATCTCCCCCTCTAATTCTAATACATGTTTACCACTTGCAAAAAAAAAGTATTACAATGTATACTAACAACTTACAATTATAAGTGAAAAAGTATCTCATTAATTGTAATTTGATTTTTTTTATTATTTGATAATAAGTTTGAAATTCTAATGTAAATTATATATACCTAATGTGATTTATTTTGCTAAAGAAAGTATTACTATAGAATTGTCATAATAAAACAATCTATTGATTCCGTCTAAGGGAGGAGATCAACTGTATAGTATGTCTGAATATGACTATGAGTCAATACTGTCAATTAGACGCGATTAAGAAGAATGTCCACGAAGTGGGATAAAAAAAAAACTTGACTAAAGCGGAGTTTAAATGAATCTTTATTTTATTAAAAAAAATGAATCTGTATTTTAATGTATTGTTTTTTTAATGAAATATTTTAATGTATTGTTGGTTGTTTAAAACTAATTCTATTTCGGTGAATAAGTTATTAATATCTTTATTTTGACCAAAATAAATAAATAAATCAATATGATAAAACGGCCGACCAATTAACGGTAGAAATGTAGAATATATTAGCTTCATTGCGCTGTCGTGGACCCACCAAAAAAAACGAAGAAGAAGAAACACAGCACCTTAATTTCAGTGGTCGTTAAGAGTTCGTTATTGATTGCAAGACAGCCAAGGGCGTCTTAGTCATTTCACACCCGAAATCGAGCATAGCAGAACGACCTTTCAAAATTAGCGCGAGAAAAACTGCACAAAATGACGAAAGTACCCCGCGGATGTTGTAACAATCGCCAACTCCTCCATCGACACACAACAATTGCACAATTTCACAGGGAAGAGGAGGACGAGGGAGAGAGACGATCGTCCTCTTCTCCACCACCGCCATTTTTTCTGTTTCCATCTTCTTCCTTTCCTACTGTAAATAAATTTCTATGTTACCTTGCTGTTTTGTGAATGGGATCGCTTAGAAAATTTCGAAAGGCCGTTGGCGCTCTCAAGGATTCCACCACCGTTAGCCTTGCCAAAGTCAATAGCGAATTCAGCGTTAGTCCGCCTTTCTTCGCATCTCAGAAAATTTCTGATTCGAAATGTTCAATTATGATTTTGTTAAAAATTATTTTGCAGGAATTAGATGTGGCCATTGTTAAGGCCACCAATCATGTCGATGCTCCTCCCGGAGAACGCCATGTTCGAAGTAATCCCCAATCCATTTCCCACAAAATCAGATTTTGCGAAATTCAATTTGAGAGTAGAATTGATCGAATTCATGTTTTGATTTTCATCAGAAATATTGGCTGCAACGTCAGTTTTGCAGCCACGGGCCGATGTGGCCTATTGCATTCACGCGCTCACAAGGAGATTAAACAAGACACGAAATTGGATCGTAATAATTATATAATTTGCATTCGAATCTCATTTTTTCATTCTTTTTGGCACCATTAAGTCATCTCCTTTGCATTATGTTTCCACAGGTTGCCGTGAAGGTGCTAATAGTTATTCATAGAGCATTACGAGAAGGCGATCCCACGTTTAGGGAGGAGCTCATGAACTACTCATACAAAGTACGAATCTTGAACATGGCCAACTTTAAGGATGACTCTTCGGCTTTGGGTAATTTCAATTCCCATCTCTGATTTCATCATCTTCAAACTCTTGACTTACAAATTTGATCATTGTGTTTAATTTCTTGTATAGCTTGGGATTGTTCTGCGTGGACTCGCGCATATGCAATATTCCTTGAAGAAAGACTAGAGTGTTTCCGGGTTTTGAGATATGATATCGAGACAGAACAGCATATGTACAGATCCTTCCCAAATGAAACAAAGGTTGAGAGTTCTTAGGTTTTCAGCTTTGAAATAGTTGTATTTTGTTATGTTTATCTACATAATAGTTTCAAAATATGTTATTTCATAGGAGTCACCTTAATTATCAAAACGGACAGCTAAAAGAATTGGTTCTTGACAAAATTAGGAACATAGTAGGACACGATTCTTGGATCCGAACGAGTTATTGGAGCATCTGCCTGCATTGCAACATCTTTTGTACCGCCTTGGGGGCTGTCAGGTAAATTCTGACGAAATTACAAAATCTCAATTTTTAGTGTTTATTTGTCGCATTGTATTAATGATAATGTCACAATTGCAGCCAGAAGGAGCAGCTTGCACCAGTTATCTGATACAGTATGCTTTAGCTTTGGTATGTAACATTTTCAATTATGCAATAATTTTTCTAATACTGTACAAATGGAGTATATTTTCACACTAATCTTTGGTAATGTTGTAGGTTTTGAAAGATAGCTTTAAAGTTTATTGTGCCATCAATGATGGTATAATCAATCTTGTTGATGCAGTATGACATCTCACCCACAAGGATTTTGTTTCATTTTACATTCTTAGAAACTATATATGTTAGCTAATCAGGCTTTCTTTGATTACATGGTTCTAGTACTTTGAGATGACCAAATATGATGCAGTAAAAGCACTCCAAATTTATAAAAGAGCTGGTCAACAGGTATATGTAGTCGGTTGTCTTGTTAAAACATTATCTTTAAAGGTTATATGTACAAGACAGGGATTCCTTAATCTTCTCTTTTACTAAAATGCAGGCTGAAATGCTTTCAGAATTCTACGACTTTTGCAGACGATTGGATCTTGCTCGGAATTTCCAGTTTCCAATATTGAGACAGGTTTTTCACTTAAGAATTAATGATGAGATTGTGTGGGAAAGAATTTGTGGGCAAGTGTTAGTTTTTTTTTAACCAATTTTGATCTTTCAATTGGCAGCCACCAGCTTCATTTCGTGCAACCATGGAAGAGTATGTAAGAGAAGCACCACAAGTAGCTCCAACTTCACTAAGAAGATTGGTATGGAAGCTGATTTATCGTATATTGTAGTGTAAAATTGAGAGTAATTTTCCAGTGTCATACTATAAAATGATCATGTCAAATGTTTAGAGCTCAAGTCCCAAGTTGAGAAACTAGCTATTTCACTATGACCCAAATCACAATATTGTTCTAACACACAAATTTGTAGTGAAACAACATATATACTAATTGTTAGCTACAGTAAAAATCAGGCCTTTAAATAATGATGGGTTTGAAAACAGGAGTATCATGATGAGGATGAATCATCTTATAAAGAAGAATCCCAAGAAGAGGTGCAAGAAAAAGTTGAAGTTGAAGAAGAGAAAGAGCCAGAAGAGAAGAGCGAAGAGCCAGAGTCCGAGGCTTTAGTCGAGTCGGATCCTCCTCCCCTTGAATCTACAGAAGTTGATCTATTGGTAGGATTATTCATATCTCAAGAGTAGAGAATTTGAATTTATAGCATTAGATGTGAATTTTTCTTGTTTTTATTATAGTTTGTTACGGTTTGCGATTTTGATGTAGGGTCTAAATGAGATCAATCCGAATGCTTTAGAACTAGAGAAGAGCAATGCACTGGCACTTGCAATTGTCCAACCTGGTAATAATCAACTTCTCACTTTACACCCTGAATAACAAAAGATGGCTTGAAACAGAAATTTAAGCTCATAGTTGCTACATCATAATTGGGAAGAGCAAACTCATCTCCTTCCATGTTTTCTAATCATGCAAAACCATAATTTCTTTGATGTGTTCACTTATAACAAATCCGTAGGTTTTTTTTGGTTGATCAACTTCTAAGCAAAAGTAAGAGGTGATTATGGTTGTGTAATGATGGATTTTTTTTTTTTATAATCAAAGAAGCACTAGTTAACTTCCTTGCCATGTACGAGCTGTGTTTGAATTTTTAAATAGAGATTTATGCATTATTTTTATACACGTATTAAGTACTTGTAAAGTGAATTTTTTCACATAAATGTTTAACTTTCTGTGGTAAGGTCAATAGTATTTTTCTATTCAAATAGAAGAGAGAAAAAAAGTGATAAGCAGAGTTCACAACAAAATAGTCGGATGTCCTTCCTAAACCTGAGCCGCATTCTTTCTGCTTAAAGAATCTGTTTGGAATAGTTTTTCTTTTTATCCATGTGAGTTGAAACGGAGACCTCATAGTACTGTACTGTAGTAGTTCTTCTAATTCTTTACATTACACAGGAAGTGAGCCGCAATCTTCAAGTTTTGCATTGAGTGATCTTGGTGGCACCACAGGATGGGAGCTAGCTCTTGTTACCACGCCAAGCAACAATGTTAGCCTTACGACAGAAAGCAAACTAGTATGTTTCTTCCGATCCTCTAAAATTTCAATCCAATCAAACTAGCTAGTATGTCTCTTTACATATATATTAAGTAGCAAGTTAGAAAAATTCATGTATAGGAAAGTGGACATATGTTTTCACTGTTCATTTATAACGTACTTGATCTTTGTAATTTTTGGGTTAGGCTGGTGGGTTCGACAAGCTACTACTCGATAGCTTATACGAGGATGAAGCTGCAAGGAGGCACATAGAACTGCAAAATGCAGGATACGGGTACGGAAACGGTATGTCGACAATGCAAAATCCATTCGAGCAAGAAGAAGATCCCTTTGCAATGTCTCATGGCATTGCACCCCCAACAAATGTACAAATGGCTATGCTTGCCCAACAACAAGAAATGCTCCAACAATACCAAACGTTTCAACAACCGCAAAACTTTCAACAACAATCTTTGTTCCAAACGCAACCTCAAAGCACAATGATGGTGCCTTACCAACCTCAACAACAGTCGTATAACCCCTTCGGAGATCCATTCCCAGGCCTTTCAACTAATTCGGTGCCACAAGGCGGAAACGGTGGTCTACTATAGAGATGTGCTTATGTTTTATATATGTACATGGTAAATTATTTGTAATCTAACAGATTGAATATACAGTATTAATGGTGTTTGATTATTGCGGTTCATAATGATATATGGTATTAATATACCTCAAGGCTGAAGCGCACATCGGGCTAGAATTTGTCAATATGCATGCGTTCTTAATTATATATTGTCAATTGAGCTATATATACCCTAGCCTTGGTGCAAAAGATTTATGGCTATGCAGACTAATAACACAAGTTCGAGCTCATTTGAATATTAGAACTTGTGGTTCATAATGAGTGGTGCTTCATTCAAAAATCAGAAAAAGAAAAATGGACTGATATCGCTATCACATCATTGGACAAACTTTTATTTAGGTAGATGTGGAAGCTTTGCCTTTTTTTGGGTGATTATAACATGTGAAATGAAATGCAATGAAACGACATTGACTAATTAATTCTCTGGTTTCTTATACACATCATATTATCAGGACTATTAATTACTTGCTACCCTTAACTCCAAGAATCTCGCAATTTTCACATTCCTCTGCGGAAGGGAAAAAGGACAAAGAGCTCCCTAGTTCCAGAATCAAGTATCGCCATTAAAGCATCAGATTGAGCTTCTCCCCGAGCCTCTTTATTTGCTTCCGCGGAGCGCACATGGACAACATCGGAAAAGACTACAACAAGCTCTACATGAACATGCTTCTCCAGAACGAGGAGCTCGACAGGTTTCCCGATCTTTCGAACAAATTCGCCTCTGCTTCTTGCAGTTTCGATGCTTAATTGCGAAATTGAGGCGGAATTTCAGTATTATTAATCGTGTTTTGTGTAATTTTGATTGCGGATCGAGAAGCAGCAGCTGGGGATTGGATGAGGCGCTATCCGGATACTACGATTCGAGCTCTCCCGACGGCAGCGGCGGCGCGTGGTCTTCGTCGGCGACGTCCAAGAACATCGTCTCCGAGAGGAATCGCCGGAAGAAGCTCAACGAGAGGCTCTTCGCTCTCCGAGCGATCGTTCCTAATATTAGCAAGGTCAATTCTCCTTTCAATTGAAATTTTGATTTGATTGATTGAATTAATCCGTCCTCGTCCATGATTAAATCACTCACTAATACTTAAATTAAGGTTGTTGCATTATTGCTTTCACCCAAATTCGAGATCTGGTGTAGAGATACGTTTAAAATTGGAGGTTTATTCACTAATAGTATGATGTATACTTAATTAATTATTCCTTAATCACTGTTTTATGCTTTTAATTATTTATTTGTGACCGACTTTTACATCAGATGCTCAAAATCTGGCTCTGGTAACTGCAATTTTCGTGCTACTACAAATTTATTTGATTGGTTGTATGGGGTTGTAGATGGACAAGGCATCAATAATCAAAGATGCCATAACTTACATACAAGAGCTACAAAAGGAAGAGAAGAGGATTCAGGCTGAGATTTCACAATTGGAATATAATAATAATAATAATAATACAGATTCGATGTTCGGCAACGGTGACAGGCGCCACCACAACGAGGCGTTCTTCTTGCCCTCAAATGCTCTGTTGAGGCCCAAAAAGAAGAAAACGGCGTCGTCTGACCACTGGCGACACCATTCCGGCGGGTCCTACAGAGATTCCCCGATCGAAGACATTGAGGTAACACTGTAACAAGATGTGCTGGGCCTGGGCCTGGGCCTGGGCCTGGGCCTGGGCCTTGCTAAATAAATCTTAAACTATCTTTATAGCCCCCCAAAAAACAACATTATCACATTGGAAACCATCAAATAGAATATTATGCACTGGTTTTCAATTATTGATTGCATCTAGAAGCATCTGACTATGTTCACATATACTATTCTTTAATTTCAGAAAATCAACATAATCATGTTTAAACTATTCAAACGAAATCCCAAACTGATTTGGGGAATATATCTAATTTGTTTTTCTTTCTTTACAATTAAGCTTGTGCTGTTGGCTTATATATTTGTAGTTTATGTTTTTACTTATAATTTGATTTAATAGTTGAGGGTTTCTTTCATGGGGGATAAGACGGTGGTTGTGAACCTCACATGTGTCAAGAGAAGAGACACATTGGTGAAAGTGTGTGAGGTGTTTGAATCATTAGAGCTCAAAATCATTACAGCTAATATGGTTGCGTTTTCTGAGAGGATTTTGAAAACACTCTTGCTTGAGGTTAGTCTCTCTCTCTCTCTCTCTCTCTCTCTCTCTCTCTCTCTCTCTCATGGTACATGTAATTTGTTGCCATTTTATAGTGGAATTTGACTATTTGAGTATGAGTATGACATTGATTCAACCTTGATAATTTCATAACACACGAGCGTACTACTTTCTTTGGTCATACACATATATACACATCCAGTATAAAAATTATTTAAATCTAAGCAAATATATTACTCTGAACAAGTCTATCCCATATTAGTAATGAATTGCTTAGAATATATACTTTCTTTGTGTCTTGACTTTTTACCTTTTGACCTACTTATACAAAACTGGTTATGTCATGTGCCGGCCCCGTCATGCCAAACACGTGTCAGTGGTTATTATGGACTTGAGGACTTCACTAATTCAACGCATTCGTAAAATTACACTAGAAACGGATCAAAGTTTAGATTTTTAAAAAATTTAGATTTTAAAAAATCATAATATATAATTAAACCTACTAAATAATTTAATTTATTATGTACAAAAACAAAAACATATTAAAAATCGTAAAAATATAAATTATTTGATCAATTAATCAGTTTATACAAATTTAAAATATATGGTTTTTTTTCCAAGATACTCCAAGTGTTATTTTCACTTTGATTACTTAATTTATTACTATTTTTAAATTTATTTTTAAATATTTGTTATATTTATATTAATGTGGTTAATAGTTATGCATATGAAAATATGAATAACGTAATGATATTGTAGCTTTCATATGTTTTCTATTTGATCTATAACTAGTTTTACCCGTCGTACCATGTACGACTACGATTCGGTATTTTATAGACATTATAAATAGTATATAATAAATAAAAATATAATATAAACTTTATATTAATAATTTATTGCTAATATAATGTATACTTTTTAATCAAATATTATATTCTTCATATTTTATTACTTTTTATGTACGTAAATTTATATTATAAAATATTTCAATATATCTATTAAATATTTTATCATCTATTTTTATTAATTTTAAATATCATAAATATTTATCATTTTATTTTTTATAAAATAAAATCACTATATATCTATAAATAAATTCGTCACAACTCACATGATATACGTTAAAAGATTTATATTTATTTTAAATTATTTTAAATATTTTATCTTTAATTTTAAATACTTATATAAGGATGCTTTTAAAAGATATTATTATATTAAATAGATATTTGTTTGATGTTAGAGATTGTAAATTTTTAAACAAAGTAAATATTATTATACTAAATAGATATTTATTTTTATTAATTTGTTTGATGTAAGGGAATTTGGAATCTTTAAACAAAGTAAATATGTAATTGTAAATTTTTATAAAATTTCTTTTAAAAAGGGTTTTTTACTTTTTGTATTTTAAAATTGATGGAAATCAATAAAAAACAAGGAGCAATTATTTGATTCCAAGGATAATTTTACTACTTGAGTAATTGTTAAAATTAAGATGATTTTGGCCTCTCATGACATGTCTAATAGATTTTTCAAATTCTTAAAAATTCATAATTTTGGAAATCTAAGTCATTTTTTTAGCACAACAGCTTCTCATTTCATTTCCTATAATGGGAAGGAATGTAAAAAAAATTGCGACCTCTTCCCTATATTTAGGGAAGCGACCTCATTCTCTATAATTTTATTTTGTATTTTTTAAACTAAAAACAAGTACAAAGATAACCATTATTTTATCGGTTTAAGTACTTTGTATGATTGAAAATATTGGACCTCATAAATCGATACTTAGAACAGGTGAAATATGTATTTTGATTTTGCCTATATCTTTGTACATTTAATTAGAAAATAATTAACTAGTCTTTGAAAATATTGTAGGATAGATTGCTTGTGATTTATATATGAAAATTAGTTCTAGAAATGTATTTTTTTTATTTGATTAAAATTAGATAACCTTCATATTTTTTATTAGTCAAATAAAAAATAATTTATTATTTATTGATGAAATCTACTATATATATATAAAAGCAATAAGGATTGGAGCCTCCACGTTGCGCCACCTCATTATTTGCCACATGTCGTTTCGAGAATGTGCCATGTAAGATTTTCCACATGTCTACACCATATTAATCCATATATTTATTTTTAAATTACAATTTTGGTTTGATAATATCATAAATAGAACAACTATTAAGATACCACTACCATATATAATTAGAGAATGAATCAGAAAAATATATGATTTTCCTTTTAATCTGATGATACACTTGAAAAATAAAAGAAAATATAATACCAAATGGAGAAAATATTATCAAACAGAAAATATAGAATATTCAATATAATCAACTTTTGACATATGTCATCTCATTATTAATCCACGTAGAATTTTACCACATGACATTTAATCATTTCTCCATAAAAATTATATATTAATTATTCTTTCCACTTCATATTCCAAATGGCAAATTTGTTCCACGAAATTAATTTTTTTTTTTATTTCCCAAATTTAGATAATATCTTAATTTTGGTATGAGATAATATCTTAACTAAAAAATTTTAACTAATGGTTGGATTTTTTTTATAAGCCAATAAAATATATATGCTCAATCTTTTTAAAATTTTAGTTATTTCTTTAGTTATATTTTAACTATTTACAATAAATAAATTATATTTATTTTTCTTATTAAATTAATTATTATTTTTCAAAATCTCATCTCTTCCATATTTTCAAAATATATCATTTTGGCTTTATTTTTTTTCATATTTGGTTTCTTTAAAGAAACCTATTATTTGTTTAATTTAAAAAAAATTCTTTTAAATTAAACCTATTTATGAAATATTTTCAAGGAAAATGAGTAATGTAGATTATTTTATCTTAATAATCTATGTTTCTTCTCAATTTTAAACTTAATAATCTAGATTTAATTTGTTTTATTTGATTTTAAAAAAAAATAATTTTTTACATATACGGGCAATAAATTACTTACATTAAATTTTATATTATTTTTTTATTTATTAATATTTTTTTTTTATAGTATATCTGAAAAATATCGAGTTATAGTCGTGCAGAGCACGACGGGGACAACTAGTTGAACCCTAATTTTGGAAGTTCAATGAAGTATAGAAAAGCTTAGAGGAAGAATATGCGTGCAATAATTGGGACAAATCCCATGTTGGATTCTGCACTAATTTAAACTAGAGATTAATTTCAGCCACTCTTTTGGTTTTTGAGGGGTTGCTAAAGTGGAGGTATGTATAACAACTACTTTATTTTTCGACCAAAAAAAGAGCTTTATTTTTTAAAAATTTATGTTTTTTTTAATAAAAAACCGGTTCTATTATACCCTTCAAATTATATTATCTTCATCGTGAAGGATTGTGGGGTTACAAAATCTTATAAATTCTCAAATGGAGCCCCATATATTATATTTAATTTGTCGGTCCAACTAAGTTGTGCCATTTTTTTTTGCAATTTGTAATGAATAAAACCCAGCTGTATCAAGTTCTGTACTAATAGCATAAACATCATGTTCATGACTTCATGAACGTAGATTGATTCACAATAAACTTACATATTTACATATAGTACGTTCATGTTATTATGCTGATGAACGTAGATTGATTCACAATAAACTTATATATAGTACGTGTATGTTATATTTTGGATATGTATTAATGTAGGTTAATAGCGAGGAGAAGGAAAATGTGAAGGTGAAAATTGAAGCAGCATTTGCAACTCTAAGTGGTTCTCAGATTCCTATGAGCATTTGATTTTTGGGTTGTTTGATTGTTTCCCTTTAATCTCCACCAAAACAATAAATGATCAGTCATCTTTTGTCTTTGCAATGTCCTCTATTTTTTAGATGACTTATCATCTTGCTTATTTCTTTTCGTTACTCTTTTTTGTCATATCTTTTTTTAGTGTATAAAAATTCGCCTTTAATGTACTGATTGAATACTCTTCCCGATTTTCCTCTTCACCTTCCGCTTTAAGCTTTTTTCCAACATATAACCTGCAAAACAATGGACACAGGGGAGGGATCCCCCTAATCCACCTCCAAGGCCTAAGTCAAAAGAGCAGTTTTCGATTGAACGTCGAGGTAAAAGCACATTACAAACTAGCCGATCGAGTGAATATCAGCCTGTTCAATATGCTGAGCATATATCAACATGTGTCCACCATTCATGGCGATTCCATGTATTTATAATGGAGGAGAGAGAGAGAGAGAGAGAGAGAGAGAGAGAGAGAGAGAGAGAGAGAGAGAGAGAGAGAGAGAGAGAGAGAGAGAGAGAGAGAGAGAGAGAGAGAGAGAGAGAGAGAATACCAAAAATTCTATCTCTAAGGTCGGCCGAGATGCCTTGAAACCCAAACAAGCGATTTCTTGCCCCCCAATCCATTAGGAAATTATAGCTTTTAATTAAGATAGACTCCTCCATCATAATGATAATAAAAGCCGTAATTTAATAAAGAAGGTTTAAGAAATACTTACAGAAAATACTTGTTAATATTTACCCACTCACAAATGCCCCACTTGAATGTTAGTTGCGTTAGAACACAACTTATATAAGACTCAAGTACTCCAAGACATATTCGAAGTGGTCATGCGGATTAGTCGATAGGCTTCCTTAGCGCATTCGTATAATCGTATATTCGTACATCAATGAGAGAATGTCATGGGATCCATGCTCTCCCTTAAACATATAAAATTGCCGGATTTCAAGATACACTCATTGAAACAAGTAAAAAAGAGCGGAGGGAGGACAGAACGTTGAAAAAAGGTTCATGGCCAGGATTTTGTTTTGAAAATAAAAAACACAAAAAACAAGCTTGTTCCATTAGCAATTCTCAAAACTGACATCTATGTGAGGGGCTTCCAAAAGAACCCATTGTCGGCGTTCCACGATCCCGTCTACGTGGCCCGCGGTCGCGGTTGACAGACTCGCGGTCACGGGATAATCCGCGGCCGTGGTTTGCTCTACGGGAAGAACTTCTTAAAAAATGGGTGACATCCCAAGTCCGAGGGATGACATTTCCATCAAGACTCTTCAACGAGTAGGCTCCCCGACCGTACTCTGCAGTCACTTAACACGGTCCCTCCCAATTCGGGCCGAGCTTTGCTATCTATGCGCTTCCCATGAATTGTTGAAGTATAAGGTCATCGAATCGAAAAGTACGGTATTTCACGCGTTGGGCTACCACTGTTCGGCTGGCCATCAGTAGGAAGCGATCTGTATAGTTTTAGCATCTCGACGATCCTTGGCGAAGTCAATCAAGGTGGTAGGATAGAGTACCATTATTCCTGAGAACGAGCTCAGATTGCCAAACTGCGACCTCCGGCGTGCATCCCACATATGTCTTCATGGATCTCGTACAATAGAGGCTCAATCTTGCTTGGGGGTACGCATCTCAAGTTTGGCCCGAATTAAGACTGGCTATATACAATCTTTTCCGGCGATAGTCAAAATCTATGAGCCTTTAAGAAAACTTTCTGAGCCTTGGCGGTATCCGAGGGCAGGACGTTCTCATCAAAGTAACGTATCAAGGGTGTTTGCCATCTGAGATCCTGCACAGTTTTGCTTCCTACGACCGCAACCTTTATTGAGGCAATTTCCGCGATCGCAACAACGAGCATATTGTTGCTTCCGTTTTGTTTGAGGCGTCGATTGTTGGACATCCAGAGACATCGACATGAATCGAAGTCTTGACTGAGCTTCCCAAACAAGCAACCAATGTTACTAAGGCATCTACAAACTTGTTTTGATTGCGTGATTGTTGTCTAAGCTCACATTGCCCGAACTCTTCTAGCATAGCTTTCGCTTTCCCCATATATCTGAGCATCTTTTCCCCCTTGGCTTCATAATACCCCAATACTTGGTTCACTATCAGATGCGGGTCGGATAAAACGAGTAGTCTGGCGATTCCAAGACTAGTTGTTGTTTCTAATCCAAGTATTAACGCTACGTACTCAACCTCATTTTTGGTTGTGTCGAAGCCAAGGTATGGCGAGCTGAAGTACCTCTCCAACGGGTGAAGTAAGCACAAATCCAACTCTAGACCATTGATTGTTACTCGCGTCATCGATTTCAAGGATCCACTCCAGATTTATTATGTTTTGGGGCAGACCGCTATCGCGGTTTCGCAAGCCGCGACCGCGACACCATTCAACTGAGATGTGCCTTCTCTTTGGAGGCCATCCGCGACCGCAACCTCGTCAGCCGCAACCGCGATCATGTTGACTGTGATTATAATTTGCTCAACTGGTTTCACCTCGCGATTCTAGAGGTCAACTACGATTGTTGTTTCGCTTGCCGCGCGCGGGGATCCGTTCGGTACGCGGGAGAACTCGGCAATGAAATTCGCCAACACTTGTCCCTTTATGGCGGTTCAAGAGACGTACTCGATGTCGTATTGCCCCAACTTCACAACCCATATTTTTACCCATCCAATGAGATCCGAGCTTGCGAGGAGCGCTCAAATAGGATAGGCCATAATGACTTGGATTTGGTGCTCTTGAAGTAGTGGTTGAGCCTGCGAGATGCTGTGATCAAAGCTAGCAAAAACTGCTCCATAGGCGAGTATCTTGCTTCGGCGTCGAGCAACGTCTTGTTGGTGTAGTAGATCGGTTTTTGATTCCCGCTTTGCTCCTTAATCAAGACGACACTGACTGCTTGAGAGGACACGACTAAGTATATCTTCAAGGTGTCCCCTTTATCAGGAACGGACGAGATTAGAGGGGATTGCAAATATGCTTTCCACACTTGGCGCTTGCAACTGGTCATGCCCCTGCGAGCCTTGATCGATTTTGGTTCTACGCATCGTTGAATCCCATAGATCGTCAAGTCAATCGGGATCATACCGCACAATATTACGACCCTTGATACCATCACTTGACTCGGGCCCCCGCTGACTCGTGTGATGTACGGCCACGCTTGTGGGGATGCCGAGTCACGACTTTGGCCGTCTTCAAGCAAGGCGCCTTTCTCGGCGCGTGCTAGGGTTCGATCCTCTGAACGAATATCATAGTTTCACGTGATCACTCCGTGGGCCGCGATCGTATGTGGTTCTGGTCGATCACTGAGAACACTGTGCGCAATTTTTGCTTTGTTCGGTTGCTTCGGGCCACGAAAGGCCGCTTCTTGCTCTTCAGGGATCCAACACCATAACTGCATGGATCGATTTCTCGTTCCCTTCTGTAGAATTCTCTAGTTGGTCGATCTTTAGAAGCGGAAACAAGTCCTTCGGACATGTTTTGTTGAGATCGGTAAAGTCCACGCAGACTCTCCAATCTCCAGTCTTTTTCTTGACTACAACAGTATTCGCCAACCATGTAAGGTATCACTCCTCTCGAATGGTGTTGGCCTCTTGCAGTTTCACTTCTCTAGATTTGATTTCGTCCAAAACCGAATTATTTCAATTTCAAGTTCGCTTGCAGCGCTGCGCATGGATTATTCACAATTTAACACTAAATCTCCTTCCCGTTCATGTTCGAGGAATTCGACGATCATCACTACATCTCCTACCCGTTCATGTCTTCGGCCTCCGAATCCCACCAGATTATTATTTGCAGCATCATTCGCAAGTGGCACCGCCGATTCAAGTAGCAGGTGATGACTTGCCTTCACCATTTGTTTCTTTAGGGTGGGTTTAACTCAATGGAAACTTGAGAAACTAAAAACTGAGCTCCATACCAAACGAGCTCTATCTTTTGGGATTTTACCCTGTTTTGGATTAGGAGAGTGAAAAATACGTACTTGTGGTTATTTGTTTATTTTAAGTGTTATGTGATGAGGATTTCTACAAATATAATGGGAAAAACAAGAGATGCAAATTTTGGGTTTTATAGGACTCTATTTTTATTTTAAAGACTTATTTTATGAGAAAAGTGAGTGGAATAGAAGCAACTTACTCTAAGAGGTCACTTTTGATCATAATCAAGGATGACTTGTTTTATGCGTGTTGTGCTTGAATTTGGGTATGCGCTAATAATGAATTCAAGTCGAGCTCAAGTGTATAAATGGAAGAGAAACAAAATATAAGCCGGTAAAATGGGTCACCAAAACTTTGTAACATTGGTAGTTTTTTTTATTCAAAAATAGGTGTACAATGGTGCTCGGGGCACGACTTTACCTATGAAATCAATAATTTTGGAATTATTGACTAGTTTAGTTAGTCAATATTCTTATATATAAAAATTTATATTTATTTAATTATGAAATTATATTTTAGGGAATAAATTATTAAATGTGAATAAAAAAATAAAATAGAGCTATAATTCAAGAATTGTTTAGTTAGTCAATATTCTTAAATATGAAAATTTTATACTTATTTAATAATAAAATTTTATTTTATTGAGGAAAACATTAAATGTAAATGAAAAAACACTAAAATAAAACTATAGGGAATTCAACCTTGGTGGATTACATATAAGGTTGAGTAATAAACCATTTTGACTAATTAATTTTCATGTTTTAATACAAATTATGTTAAATTTACCCATATTTAAACCTAAAATTTACATACATATTATTAATAAGTTCGAACGGAGGAGGGGCACGGGCACACTCATGCCCACCCCTAGAAACGTCACTGATTAGTGCTATCTAATTCCAAGTCGATGACTTCCCTAGAGGTCACTCATCTTAGTACTACTCTCACTCTCTCATGTTTAACTTTAGAGCTCTTTGCCCTCATAAAACTTTGAAAAAAAAAGAGCTTTTTGTTGACATAAGTACACTTTAATACTTTATAAAAAGATTTACGCTCTAGAGAAACCATCTATTGAGGAGGAATGGGGGAATAAACTGTAGTCGTTAGATCTAATATAATAGAGGGCCGAGATTTATTAAAAATGGGTGCAAAATTCCTATTATAGGGTGAATACACATGATTATATCTAATTCCTAAAATATCTCCCCCATAACACACCTTATTTCCATATCTTTTATTCATTCCAATTTTGAAATACACCCTATTCAATCCGTCAGATCTCTCTTTCTCGATTCCTTTGATAGTCTCCCATGGCTTCCAAGACCGATGTACCACTCAGATTCGTCGTTGTCATTGCCGATGGAAGTTATGCCCCTTCATCTCGAACGCCGGAGATGATGGATCCGTCGTTGGTTTTCACGGGCAATTCCCGTTGTCGATCTCCATCAACATCAACCCCGGAGATGGTATGCTGATGTTTATGTTTCTAGATTTCGATTTATAATTCGCATAGGATTTTTTGATTTTTTTTGTTTAGATTTAATGGTTACATGTTTGTTGGTTTTTTTGCTCATAATGTTAGTTGGATTGAGAATAATCAAACAATGTATTATGAAAATTCGAGCTAGTTGAACTGAACAATAATAAATGTATACTCTAAAAATTTGAACAAGCGATGGTAAACCTTGAATATTTTGATTGATTGTTTTGAACAAGTTCAAATGATTTTTATAAAAGTTGTCATGTAATTGATAAAACTTGAATGCGACTCAATATTGAGTTGAAAAAGTAATCAGTTAAACGTGAAATAATATAATGATTATTTTGAATAACTGTGATAGTTTGGGTTGAATTGATCAATGATAAATTTTCATAATACATTGTTTGAGAATAATCAAACAATGTATTATGAAAATTCGAGCTAGTTGAACTGAACAATAATAAATGTATACTCTAAAAATTTGAACAAGCGATGGTAAACCTTGAATATTTTGATTGATTATTTTGAACAAGTTCAAATGGTTTTTATAAAAGTTGTCATGTAATTGATAAAACATGAATGCGACTCAATATTGAGTTGAAAAAGTAATCAGTTAAACGTGAAATAATATAATGATTATTTTGAATAACTGTGATAGTTTGGGTTGAATTGATCAATGATAAATTTTTATACTAATAATTTGAAAAAGAGCATGGTAAACCTTGAATATTTTTACTGATGGTTTTGAACATGTTGAATTGACTTTTATATATGTGTGCTTTGTTATTGAAATATTTGTGTTTGATTATTCATATATGCGTGTTATGTTATTCATATATGTTTAACTTATTATTCATATATGTGTGGTTTGTTATTCATTTATGAGTGACTTATTATTCTTATATGCATTCCTTTTTATTCATATTTGTGTGTCTTGGTATTTAGATAAGAGTGTATTGGTATTCATATTTGCTTGATTTGTTATTCATGTATGCTTGACTTGTTATCATATATAAGTGGTTTAGAGTTTATAACATGTTTAGGGTAGGTTTTTTTTGTTATTCATATGTGCATGACTTGTTATTCATTTATTCGTGTCTTGTTATTCATTTATGTGTAGGTTGTTTTCAAACCAAGTTGAAGATAAAAAAGTCTAAGGTCATGGAAGAAGATAGCGAACAATTCAAGACGATGATAAAAAATTGAAAGTAAAGAAAATTGTTTAGGTCGTGTTATTCATAGAATTGATAGTATTTGATAATGTTCACGATATTATGTAGTGATATTCATAATATTCATATTCTTTTCATAATTATTCATTCACGAGATTAGAATGAGAGTATACACTTACTCATTTTTTCATGTTAGAATGCAAGTACAAAATTACTCATTTTTGTCATATTTTATGTATCACAATTACATACTCAATGTTCATTATAATGATATTCATATCACAAATACAATTATAACAAGATAAATCATACCAATTACATGATTCATTACACTAGGACACCTAGGAACTCAATGTTTTATACTAATTAATGCCATTTACGATTATGCAATCAGAATCATTTATATATTCTAGGATAGCTTCATTGATATCTTTATTCCCACATGTTTCGACTTCAGATTTGAAATGTCTGATCTATGCTCGAAAACATAGTCACTCTACTTGCTTGTTCCAACTATTTGATAAAATAGAAATAAATGTTCAAAACCGTATACTTGAATATTCAAATTACGATGAGCACTTTTTCTAAAACATCCATATTTACAAATTGCTAGATATGTAGAAACTCATTGGATTGTGTTTTATTCAAAACATCGATATTCATATTACAATGAGAATGCATGATTCAAAAAACAAGCCACGCATATATAAAATTATTCCCTATCTTCTTCCATGTCTTCGAACTTCTTTATCTTGAACCTATTTTGAAAACAGACCACGAATATATGAATAATGAGACACACATATATGAATAATAATTACGCGAATATATGAATAATAATTCACTCATATAAGAATGATAAGTCGCGTACATATGAAAATCACATCACAAACATATGAATAACAAGCTAGGTTATATTTATAACAAGCCATGCAATATTGAATGACTATTTTATTCGTATATGAATATCAAGTTCATCCATATAAGAATAATAAGCCACGATAATATGAATAAAAAGTAATATTAATATGAATAAAAAGTCATGCGTAAATGAAAAACAACTTAACATATAAGAATAACAATTCATACGATTATGAATAATTGTCCAGACCTATAAGAATATAGAGACAATTGTATATGAATGATAAGTCACACATATTTGAATAGTAAGTCACGTAAATATGAATAACAAACCACTCCTACATGTATATCAAGAAACTCATATATGAAGAATTCGATAGTCGATATGACTAATAAGAAACAAACATGAATAAAAAGTCATGCAGATATGAAAAGAAGCCAAGTAAATGTGAATAACTCTCCATACAGTTTTGAGTAACTATTTACTCACATATGAATATCAAAGAACTCATATATGAATAATAAGCCACGCAAAGATGAATAATTTACACTCATATATGAACAACATGTCACGCAAATATGAACATTAAGCCAAGTATATGTGAACAACCCAAATATATATGAATAACTCACCATAATAGTTTTGAATAATAAACCACTCATATATGAAAAACAAATCACACATATATGAATATCAATACACGGATAAATGAATATCTAGTCATGCATATATGAATAACAATCTTACATATATGAATAATCATGAATTCAATGCTGAATATTATGTTAATCAATTGATATTCAGTAGTTTTAATTTTCCGAAAAAATACCTATTCACTTGTTTCTCATTCATTATTTGAATCATTAAGCATTGAGTGTTAGAACATTGGATACACAAAAAAATAACAAGAACAATTGTGGCTGTAATCGTCAAAATGAATGATAAACAAAGCAAAGAACACACAATTTTCAAAACAATCACGAATTTACGCACCTCTTTCCGTTGTAGTACCGGTTATTCAATTCGAAGTCGAAGAACAATTCAATGTCAAAAACGAAGATGTTCAAATCTACGAATCAATGGTGATATGCTAGTAGTTTTTTTTGGACGATGGAGACTTTTTTCAACTGAGATTATATGCAATAATATTCAGTTTTATTGATATGGTAAGTTCGAATAAGATATGGAAGTTTTCCCCATGGGATCCTAAAATCTCGCTATTTTCCTTTTTCTGTTATTTTCGTAAATTCTCCCTATTTTTACCCATAAATTGCACTATATACACCCTCATTCACAGCCATTGATTTCCCTATATCTAACGTCTAGAATTTGTTCCCCCATTTCTCCTTAAAATTCGTTTCTCCTAAGCGTTCCTCTTATAAAAAATATCAAATTTTGGGTGTTATGAATTTAAAATAAATACGTCTATAGCGTGGTGGTTTCTCACAAATGCGACTATATAATAGGTGGTTATTTGTGAAAATTTCTCAAATTTAGTTTCATTAATTAGTGAAATAAAATTTTGTGTAGCTATTTGCAAACATTTATGAATAGGAGGTGGTTTTGTGCAAATTGTTATACAAGGGGTGGTTTCTTGAAAGCAAGTGGTTACAAAGGGTGGTTTTGTGCAAACATATGTAAATAAGGGGCTTTTTTATGTCTTTTGCCTTATTAACAATGTTATTTCAGAATTTACTATATTTTTAGTAGTATATATTTATTCATATGGAGTTGAAATCAAATATACAGTTGTATTAGTGTATAAAATTCAAATTCAAGAAATTCAACGGATAGTAAATATTTTATCTTAATTCATTAAAATAAGGGTATTTTGGTCTTCTCATCCCTTTTTAATCAAGTACTAAAAAGGGATGGCAATGGAGCGAGAAATACTCTCCCCGTACTCATCCCCATTTAGATATACGCTCCTTATATCCGCCCCATTATCCACCGGGGAATAAAATTTGTCCTCGTCACCATCCCCGTCGGGGATTCCCCGTCCCCATCAGGAATTCCACATCCCCGCTTGATTTTCCCATTTATAATCTCCGTCGTCCCCGTTTAGTTTTCGCCATTTGTAATCTCAATCGGGGACTCCCCATCCCCGTTGATTTTCACTTTGTATAATCCCCACGAGTTACTCGTTTTATTTTCCATTTATTTTTATGTATACTTTCCTCTAAAATTCTATTGATATACCATCTACAAAATTCACCAATTAAACTTATATTATTAACATGGATTAAAAAAAACTTATATAATTAACAAACCTTTAACAAGAACTTCAAAAAACAAACAAGACAATAATTTTGTAAATTCAATGATTAGACGATTCATACGTATCATGTACATAATATAAGGATAGTTGAATTACCAACGATTTCCCAATTGATGATTCCCCAACGGTTTCTCCGGCGGGAATTCCCCCAATGGGTCCCCCGGCGGGGATTTCCCATGGGGTTCCCAAATGGATCCCCCTATTGGGATTCCCCGTGGGGTTCCCCAATGGGGTCGGGGTCGGGCCGTGTGGTGGGACGGGTACACCTATCCCCGTCCCTGTGCCCATACCCTAGCGGGTAATTACTCCCTCCTCTATACTTGCCCCCATCCCTACTAAAAATCCTCATCTCCATACCTATAACGGGGAATCCCCATGGATAATAAGGAATCTCCGCCCCATTGCCATCCCTATACACTAGGTATTTTGGTCATTATATTGTTTTTATCCTTCTTCCATTTTTTTCGATATTGCGTTCTTTTCTGTGTTCGATCAAGCTTAAAGTCGATTCCATTTCCCTAGCTCTAATCGACTAGTGTTTCTGGTTCTTCCATTAATTATTATTTATTATCAATAATCTCTCTCAAAATGAACAAATTTGGTAATTGTATGTGTAATTACAATTTTTCGTTACTATGAGAATAGAGAAGTATGATGGTGTCCACGTGGCAAGCGGAGCACGTGACTTATTTATTTCAGTTTCTAGTCTCTAGCTTAGTAGCTTAGTAGTGAGTGGTGTACAACTATAGTTTTCATAAAAAACCTCTAGTTAAATACTCTGTATTCAGTCAGGTTTTTGTTAATCCAAGTTGATCAATTGAGAGCGTTTTCTCTCACGTCTTCTTTGTTCTTGAGTGATGGATTCACCTTGAGTTCATGTCCTGTGAGATCATAAGTGTGTTTGTTCTGTCTTGATTCAATCAAATCCAGCAATTTCATTTGATTGAGAGATTTCAAATGGTATCAGAGCCACTGAGCGTTGTTCCTCATTTCTGCGAAGTTGTTCGCGTTTTTTTTCTCTCAGAAGTCTAGAATTGGCAAATCTTACTCGTCTTTTCTGAAATTTTCTTTGTCGAAATTACGATCGTGAGTCGATTGTAAGAGGAAGATCGTCTTGTTCATACATTCAACAAATGGCGCCAAGAAACGAAGACGAAGCGAGTTCTGGTACTGGAGGTTCGTTTGGTGGAGGAAATAACTACACAGATCCTTTGTTCCTGTCCAATTTGGACAATCCAGGTAATCAAATCGTATCTGTACCTTTTGATGGGACAAATTTCATTACCTGGAGTAGGAGTGTGATCATGGCTTTAAGATCTAAGCAAAAGCTAGGTTTTGTTGATGGTTCTTGTGAGAAGCCAGTTGAAGGAGAAAATCTGGCTAGGTGGATACGATGTGATTTTATGATTCGGTGTTGGTTGATCAACTCCATGACTAAAGAGATATCCGTGAATTTCACATATGCTCGATCGGCGAAGGAGGTTTGGGATGATATGCTCGAGAGGTATTTTGAATCAAGTACTCCTCTAGTATATCAGTTGCAAAGGGAGATTTGCAACATGAAACAGGAGAATCAGAGTGTAGCTGCGTATTACAACAAAATGAAAAGAATATGGGATGAACTACAGGTTATAGATGGGTCACCTACTTGTAGTTGTGGAAGGTGCACTTGTCAAGTGTTCAAGAAGATAGTTGAGCGAGATGAGAAGGCAAAGTTAATGCAGTTTCTGATGGGGTTAACAGATGCTTATGAGCAGATCAGGACGTACATTTTGTCTCAAGATCCTTTACCATCTGCTGGAAGAGCTTACAACATGGTGACTAGTGTGGAGAAACACAAAGAAATAACAGGAAGTATGAGTTTTGGAGGAACTAATCACGAGATTATGGCTGTAGGAAAAACTGGAACTTACAAACCAGATAATGGTGGTAAAAAGGAATATAAGAAGGAGGAAAGAACTTGTTTTCATTGCAATGAAAAAGGTCATATCAAGCAGAATTGTTTCAAGATAGTCGGCTATCCTGAGTGGTACAAGGGACCGAAAGGAAAGAGTTCTGAGACAGGGTCAGCTTATGGGAATGCAGGTGGTTCTCATAACAGAAATGGCAAAGTTACAGCTAATGTGTAGACCAGAAATCAACAGGACACACTTCTGGATCAGGATGATACAGTTCAGGTCTCAAATGTGCTAGTTAATGCTATTTTCCAAGAGGTTTGCAAGATGATGAAAGGTAAGCAGGTCATGAATTCAGATGAGCAGCATGGTTCAGTCAACTTTGCAGGTAACTTGCATTTATTGAATTCTGTTTCTACATGCAATGTTAAACAGTCATGGATAATTGACTCAGGGGCAACTGATCACATCACTTTTTATAAAGCACTGTTTACTGAATTACATGAATTGAGGAAACCTGTTGTAATAGGATTGCCTGATGGTACAACCAAACTTGTTACACACTCTGGAAAAGTGTTGTTAACAAAAGATTTGCTACTATTGGATGTGCTGTTTGTTCCAGATTTTAAGCATCACTTATTGTCTGTGCCAAAGTTATTAGATATTGAAAGAATTGGTGTGTTTTTTCACACAAAGGCTTGTGTGATTCAGGACCTTATCAGTAAGCAAATTCTGGGAACAACAGATAGATATGGAGATCTGTATAGGCTGCCTATTGAGGATATGAAGACCAGATTACAAGCTGTGGTTGAAGATGAAAATAAAAGGCCTCTTAGGGTGTGTAATAAACTAGATGAGCTTATGTTGCTACATTCTAGACTAGGACATGCTTCTATGTCAAAATTGAAGCAATTTGTTGATTGTAAGACTCAGGATTTGAATGCTTTGGAATGTGATGTATGTGTATTGTCAAAACATCACAAATTACCTTTTGAAAGGAGTGATTCTCTTGCTTCAAAGCTTTTTGAGTTGGTTCATGTCGATTTATGGGGGCCCTACAAAACTGATTCAATTTGTGGAGCTAGATATTTTGTTACTATTCTGGATGATCACAGTAGATGTACTTGGACTCATTTGATTAGGAGTAAAGATCAGGTTTATGGGGTGTTAACTGTTTTTTTTTGCTTATGTGGAGAATCAGTTTGGAAGTTCTATTAAGATTCTAAGGACAGATAATGGAACAGAGTTTATTCAGCAGAAACTACAAGTGTTGTTATTGAACAAAGGGATTGTTCATCAGAAGTCAGCTCCTTATGTTCCTGAACAAAATGCTCGGGTTGAGAGGAAGCATAGACATCTTGTTGAGATTGCAAGAGCTTTGAAGATACAGGCCGGTTTACCTGCTAATTTTTGGGGAGAATGTGTGTTGGCTTCTACACACATAATTAACAAATTGCCTTCTTCTGTATTAGGAGGGAAGATTCCTTTTGAAGTCCTCCATGGAAAGAAATCTGATATAACTGGTTTAAGGACAGTTGGGTGTTTATGTTTTGCTTGGATACCAAAATCACAAAGAGATAAGTTTCAGGAGACAGCTCGAGAGTGTGTATTTCTTGGATATCCACCAAGTCAAAAGGCCTATAAGGTTTATGACTTAAAATCCAAGAAAATTCTTATAAGTAGGCATGTGGTTTTTAAGGAAAAGGTATTTCCTTTCAAGCAGCAATCCATGCTTCAGAAATTTGATACTACAATAGCATTACCCTTGGTTCCTCTTGGAGGAGATGATGAGTTTGTTTCTTCTCCTTATTGTTTGCCTCAAAATACTGATTATTCTGAGCCTACACAACCTGTTGCAAATGGGTCTTGTGATGGTGGTTCTGGTTCTGATCAGAGAGTAGAGGTTGATGATTCTGATACACATGGTCATGACAATACAATTGCTTTACCAGTTCAGCCTTCCAGGCCTACTCGAGTAATAAAAAGACCAGCTAAATTTCAGGAATTTGTATGTCAGAATATGCCAAACAGAGATGTTACAGAAAGTATTTCTCATATTTTTCATGTGCTTAAGATGGAGAATTTAGCACATCTGTCTCAGGAATATGTATATTCTTTGTGTAATGCATTAACAGTTTTTGAGCCGGCTCATTATGGACAGGCCAAGCATAATCCAGATTGGGTTGATGCAATGAATAAGGAGATTGAAGCCTTGGAAAGGAATCTTAAATGGGATTTAGTATCTTTGCCACAAGGAAAGAAAGCTATAGGATCAAAGTGGGTTTATAAGGTCAAATTGAGACAAGATGGCTCTGTTGAAAGGTTAAAGGCAAGATTGGTAGCCAAAGGGTATAATCAGGTGAAAGACAAAGATTACAAGCATACTTTCTCTCCTGTTGCTAAATTTACAACAGTAAGAGTTATCTTGGCACTTGCTTCTTCTAAAAATTGGTTGCTTCTTCAGCTTGACATAAACAATGCTTTTTTGCATGGTTTTTTGGATGAAGAAGTATACATGACACCACCTGAAGGATATTCTAAAGCTCTTCCTGGTCAGGTTTGTCATTTAAAAAGGTCTCTATATGGTTTGAAACAAGCAAGTCGACAATGGAATATTGAGCTTACAAAATTGCTTTTGAAGTTGGGTTTTGTTCAGTCTTGACAGGATTACTCTTTATTCATTAAGAAAAAGGGTTCCCTCATGACTATTGCATTAGTCTATGTTGATGATATGTTGATTACAGGGGATGATTCTTCTGGAATTGTTGCAGTCAAGAAAGCTCTTGATGAGGCCTTTACTATAAAAGATCTGGGGTTTGCTCGATTTTTCTTGGGCATGGAAAATTTCAAGTAGTTCTGATGGGTTGCTTTTGAATCAGCGCAAATATGTGTTAGATATTTTGAGTGATACTGGTATGGTGAATTGTAAAACAGAAGATTTTCCAATGCAAAGAGGTTTGAAGTTGACTCCAGATGAAGGGAAGGAGATTGCATCTGCTGAAACATACAGGAGGTTGATTGGTCGACTTTTGTATCTAACTCTGAGCAGACCTGATATTGCGTATGCTGTTCAACAGCTTAGTCAGTTTTTGTCATGCCCCAGGGAACCACACATGAATGCTGCAATGTACTTGTTGAGGTATTTGAAAGGTATAGTTGATTTCTCATTGTTCTATCCTGCACACAATGAATTAAAGATGACAGCCTACACAGATGCAGACTGGGGTTCTTGTGCATATACTTGTCGTTCTTTAACAGGTTACTGTGTTTTCATTGGAGATTCCTTAGTCTCTTGGAAAACTAAGAAACAAAAAACTGTTTCTAAGTCTTCCGCAGAAAGTGAATACCGAGCTATGTCACACACTACAAGTAAGATAGTTTGGTTACAAGGACTTCTTGCTGATTTGTTTGTGAATGTTCCACTACCTATTCCTCTCTACTGTGATAACAAAGCAACTCAACATCTTGCTGCCAATCCAGTTTTCCATGAACGGACGAAGCATCTTCGTATTGATTGCCATTTTGTCCGAGACATGGTTCAAGAAGGGTTGTTGGTCACAGGTCATGTTAAGTCATCCCTTCAACTTGCAGATTTGTTTACAAAAGCATTGGATGCACATAATCATCATTTCCTTTCCAGCAAGCTTGGACTTGTGTCATCCATGCGTCCAGCTTGAGGGGGGATATGAGAATAGAGAAGTATGATGGTGTCCACGTGGCAAGCGGAGCACGTGACTTATTTATTTCAGTTTCTAGTCTCTAGCTTAGTAGCTTAGTAGTGAGTGGTGTACAACTATAGTTTTCATAACAAACCTCTAGTTAAATACTCTGTATTCAGTCAGGTTTCTGTTAATCCAAGTTGATCAATTGAGAGCGTTTTCTCTCACGTCTTCTTTGTTCTTGAGTGATGGATTCACCTTGAGTTCATGTCCTGTGAGATCATAAGTGTGTTTGTTCTGTCTTGATTCAATCAAATCCAGCAATTTCATTTGATTGAGAGATTTCAAAGTTACTTTTAAAGATAATTTCACTATATGCAAAGTTATAGTGTGTGATTCGGTTTAGTTTCAAGTTGTGGCATTGTGTTGGTGAAATTGATTAGTTCACTACTGATTCGGTTGATAAAATACATTGGAATGCACTTTTAAAATACAATTTTACTAATTTGAAATCATACATGAAAGGCACTTTTACAACTTGAAATTGATTATTTGAAGTTGTGGCATGTACTTTTACTTATTTTGTAAATACATTTGGACTAATTTGGAATGCATTCTCTCTAGCAAATTTGGAACGTATTTTTACTAATTACATAGACATTTCGTTTAACATGCACTTTTTCTAATTTTATAATACACTCTTGGGCTTGTTTGTGTTTATGCTCATGGTATAGGGAATGGGTTAGGAATATAATGGCTCAAACCCATACCAATATTTGTTTTAACTAAGGGACGGGAATGAGTGATTCTCATACCACTAAAATACACTAGAGTTCATACCCTTCTCAAACTTAAGGTATGGGTGATTCCTATCCTAACCCGATACCTCATTCTAACCCGATTCCGAGTATAGAAACAAACGAGCCCTTACTAATATGGAATGCACTTTGTATAAATTGGGAATGCACTTTTTACTAATCACATAGATACTTTATTTATCTTGCACTTTTACTACTTTTATAATGCATGCATTCTAACTAATTTACAGTACACTTTTACCATATGGGATTAGAACCCACGTCTATATTTTTTTTTTGGTTGAAACCCACGTCTATATTTGTAAGTGTTGGGCCCAGAATCCGCCAGCCCACTTTTTGGTTAAGCCCACTAGATCGAGGCAAAACCTCAAAGCCCATTTAGCCCAGAAATCCGAACGTGGGAGGGACAACTGCTTCATAGTGGACACCCGAACGTGGGAGGCGTGGATCACAATCGCGGTTGCAAGGTGACGGAGGTTAATCTTAGCTGCAGTATAAAGAAAGGAAAAACTGGATGTAAATGGGGATATGAGAACACGCAGTTGTAACCCTAAGCAATCTAAATACACTAAAAATTCAAGTGCGTATATTTGTCTCTGATCAAATTTGTGTTTATCGGTTAATCGAGCTCCACATTCTCGATTCCTCGTTTGTGATTGTCGTTGGTCGAAATCTGACCAAAACAATTTGGCGCCCACCGTAGGGTCCTAGCCGGTTTCACTCGCTTTTTTTTATCGGAGTTAGACGCGTTACGCTTGAGAATGACAAACCCGCCACCGCCACCACTCCCTGACGACGGAGGGGTCGGAGGAAACCAAGGTGTTAACACGGAGGAAGACGCCTGAGGAGGTGGAAACGAAGAAGTCCTGGATATCCGCAACGTCTTAGATGAACTCGCAACCAAGATAGCGGCCCTCCAGCAAGACATGACCAGCCAGAAAGACCGCAGTCAGACCCACATGGATCACATCACTCAACTCACCGCGGAAAACGCCAGCCTCCGCGAGCAGCAGCAAGCGGCACAGAGCGGACCCCGCCCAGCCGGCACCGCCAGAGAGGTCGCTACTCGTCTCAACTTGGGAGAAGCCTTCAACTCCTTTTCCCAGGACATAGGTCCACCCTCTACGGTGAACATGGCCACCCCGGCGACCACCCTTCCAAGAGTACCCGCCGTCGCGCCGCCCGGAGACAAGGCCGCGGGCACAAGAGTCTTCAACCCAAAATACGGTGAAAGAACGGAAAGCCAAGTACCCCACGCAGAACCTTTCCTGGAAGTGCTTTTTGACAAATACATGCAGGATCGACTCAAAGGACTAGAGGATAAAATCGCACAAATACCCGGGGTGCCTCCTCCCATCGAGAAGGAGGCCCCAGATGGCTATGATGAATCTCCCTTCACGGCTCCAATCGCCAACGCAGATATTCCGAAGAGGTTCACCGTCCCTACGGTCCTCACCTATGACGGGACAGGAGATCTCGACGAGCACATCACCATCTTTAAACAAAAGATGATGACCAGTTCCATCCCGCGAGAATCCAGAGAGGCGATCATGTGCAAGGGATTCGGAACCGCCCTGTCCGATGCGGCCCTCACTTGGTTCATCAACCTCCCAAGGGGAGCATATGGTCCTTTGCGGGTTTGGTAGATGCCTTCAGGGTGCAATTCTCCAACAATAGGAAGCTAATGAAGCAGTCCAACGACTTATACCGAGTGGCCCAATGATCCGGGGAGTCCCTACGGGCTTTCTTGAATCGGTTCAACCGGGAGAAGGTGGCAATCCCACTCTGCAATGTGCCGACCTCCATAGAAGCTTTTCGGAGAGGCCTGCTCCCAAACAACGAGCTCTACCGAGAACTCACGAAGTACCCGTGCCATAGCTTCAAAGACGTCTAGGTGAAAGCGAAAAGTTTCTTCTGACCAGCAAAAAGAGCGTCGGGGACAGCCGTATCAGAAGAACCAACCGGAAGCACCAGGGGTGCACGCTGCCGGTATCAGGCAGTCGAACGGAAAGAAAGACGTTGTCCAGCGGCTGAAAGTCCACGAGTACAACCTCGGCCTGGGGAACGCTGAAATAGTGAAAGGCTTGGAGAAATTCGAAGACCAGATCAAGTGGCCCAAGAAGGCGGAGAAGCCCAATCCTAAAAGAGACAAGACAAAGTGATGTGATTTCCATGAAGACTACGAGCACGAGACGGACGAGTGCTTCACCGTCAGGAAAGAACTAGCTTACCTTCATTCAAGAGGCCTGCTATCCGAAATCTCTGCGAACTCAAGCATGCCTACCAGTCAGAATCTGTCCGAACCTATGGACATCCCATCTTCCCTTGAATACGCCAAAGTCGTTAACGTGATCAGCGGCGGTTCGGATATCTACGATGTCACCTATTTGGCAGCAAAACGCCATGCACGGGGACACCCAAGAGGACTGTTGATAGCGAGTATCCGCAATCCCAACGGGCACCCAAGGAGCATTATTACTTTCAACGATTCAGACTCGGCTGGTTTGGTAGGCCCCCACCACGGCGGATTGGTCATATCATTGTCAGTGGGAAATGTGCCGATGAGAAGGATCCTCATCAATACTGGGAGTTCCACCAACATGATAACGCTCGACGCTCTCAAGGAGATGGGGCTGAAGGAAGAAAATATCCTCAGGAAGTCAGTGGCACTGGTCGGCTTCAGCGGAGAAATTGCTCATACCCTTGGGGAAATAACCCTTCCCACCTATGCTAAGGGGATCAACCTACAAGTTAGATTTCCCGTGCTCCACTGCCTGTCCTGCTACAACATTATTATGGGGCGACCCTGGATCCATGACATGAAGGCAATACTCTCATCCTACCACCAGACCATTAAATTCCCTACTCCGTGGGGGATCACAGAAATCAAAGGCGACCAGTGGCTGTCCCGAGAGTGCTACAAGTCCGCTCTCAAGGCGACCGTCGTCCACACCGCATAGCAATTATAGGGAGCCAAGGGGCCCGCGCTAGTCCGGGACCCCGAGGCCGAGAAGATCGAGGAAGTTGCCCTTGACAGCCAAAAGCCTCAGCAAACAGAAAGAGTTGGAAAGGACCTTGCTCCCAAAAGGAAGGCCGAGTTGATCAGTTTCCTCAGGGAACACAGTGGTAGCTTCGCATGGACACACAAGGATATGGTGGGGATCGATCCCACTGTGATCACACACCGATTGAATGTAGATCCTCGCCATCCACCAGTAAAACAGAAGAGGAGAAAGTTCGCTCCCGAAAGAAATCTGATCGTTGATGAAGAGGTGCATAACCTACTTCGGACGAGAAAAATCAAAGAAGTAAAATACCCAGAGTGGCTAGCAAATGTTGTGGTTGTGAGAAAGAAGAACGGAAAGTGGAGAGTTTGCATCGACTTCACGGATCTCAATAAAGCTTGCCCGAAGGACTCTTCCTCTCCCACACATAGATGCCATGGTGGAAGCCACTGCCGGCCACGAGATGCTCACGTTCATGGATGCCTTTAGTGGCTACAACCAGATTCAAATTCATCCGGAGGACCAGGAGAAGACGTCATTCATCACCAGCCAAGGGACATACTGCTATCGAGTCATGCCATTTGGGCTCAAAAACACCGGAGCCACCTACCAAAGGCTGGTCAACCGTATGTTTTAGGAGATAGGCAGAACCATGGAGGTGTACATTGACGACATGCTCGTCAAATCAAAACATGCCACCCACCATATCCAGCATCTAGAGGAAGCTTTCCGCATCTTGGAAGTTACCATATGAAGCTCAACTCGACGAAATGTGCGTTCGGCGTAACCTCAAGTCGTTTCCTTGGATTCATGGTTACCCAACGCGGGATCGAGGCTAGCCCCTACCAGATTCGAGCTGTAGCAAGTCTGTGGTCGCCTAGATGTGTGAAAGATGTACAGAAGTTGACGGGAAGAGTGGCGGCGCTGAATCGCTTCATTTCCAAATCATCCGACAGTCTACGATGTGCTGCGGAAAAACAAGAAATTCGAGAGGGCTCCAACCCATGAGACAACTTTCCAGCAGCTCAAGTAGTATTCGTTCAACGTGGTGCTATTGTCGGAGCCCGAAGGAGGCGAGAATCTCTTCCTATACATGGCGGTAACTAAGGCCGCCATTAGCGGCGTACTGGCGCGCGAAGACGAGGGTGACCAAATGTCAGTATACTACATCAGTCGTACTTTGCTTGCAGTTGAGACACGTTACTCACCTTTGGAGAAGCTGGTTCTCGCGCTGGTCATGGCTTCCACAAAGCTGAGGCCATATTTTGAGTCTCATACAATCACTGTCCGCATGAACTATCCATTGAAGGCCATACTGAGGAAGCTAGAGATCACCGGGCGAATGGCCAAGTGGGCAATACATTTGAGCGGATTCGATATCACATACTGTTGGGACGTTGTTGGGACCTCTGGTTCTAAACAACGGATCAACGATGTAATTCTCTTAAGTTTTGATAATGACAAACACCATAGGGAACTAATGTGGTTTGTTCAAGTATTTCTAAGGAACTTAGGTACAGCCAAGAACTCCCATGAATGACCAAAAGCCACAGAAGCCTACAATGCAGAGTTTTCCATCAAGGGAACTCTAAAGAGGGAAGTTCCCATGAAATGGGAACTCCCAGAAATGATCAAGATAACACAAGCCCACAACGATGAAGAGTTTCCATCAAGGGAACTCTGAACAAGACAGTTCCCAGGACATGGGAACTCACATGTGTCGCGGGATTCTGTCTCAAACAGCCCGAAGGAACGGTCTGAGGATCAGACTGTCACGCTTCATCCAACAGTCCGATTGATCCAAGAAGTTGACCTAGTTCAAACCAAAGTCACATGTGAAGAAAGTACAAATTGGGCATCAAGCAAAGGGCATTTTGGACACAAACGAAAGATGCGACTGCCCAAGCTCACCTGGACTATAAAGCCAAATGAATAGTACTCGGATTGAGTACTTCTCCTAGAACTCTAAAACACCCACACCAGAGAAAAGAAAGAAAAGGAAGAGAAGTCCCCGCCGGCGAGTGTGTGATCTCGACGACGGTGAAGCCGAAGTTCCCAAGGACAAGGGAACTGAGAAGTCGGTGTAAGGTTTGACTTATTTGTATTTTGCTGTTGTGAGCTTAGGAACTCAGTTGAGAGGATTTGCTAGTGTTGCTAGAGTTAGGAAGAGCTTGTAGGAACAGAGAAGTGTTAATTCGGCTGTGTAACTAAGGAACAAAGCAATTAATATAAGTAAGTCATTCAAAATCCTCCAAGCGGAGGTAGAGGTTTACCCATACAACTAGTTGGTTGTAGTGGGGTTCCTCTATAAAGGAACTGCGTTCTAGACTGTCTTTAATACTTGCGAATTGTTTACTTTCGCTGCCTTGGGAACAGCTTAACTGCCAGTTCCCAAGCTCTTTGCTAACGTTTACAATCCAACAATTGGTATCAGAGCTTGTGCTCTAGATTTGTGTTAGCATCGCAGGTATCAAATGGCTCAGGAACTTACTCAGGTGGGGAACAACACTAGTAAGCCGCCAAGGTTATTACAGGAAGATTTGAAAGCTGGCAACGCTACATGAAGGATTGGATGCGTGGCCAAGACTACCAAGCCTGGTGTGTTATCGAGAGAGGCAACTTCGAAATCGATCCAGCTATAGTCAACGACCTCTCAAAGTGGGGACCCAACGAATACAAGTGTATGGAGGCAAACTACAAAGCCAAACAATACCTGAAGAGGTCCATGTGCATACAAGACTGTGACAGGGTAGCAAACCTTGACACAGCTAAGGAAATGTGGGAAGCCATCCAAAAAATGCACGTTGGGATCTCAGATCTCCGAGAAGATCTTCAGATGAATGCAAAAAGCGAGTTCTACAACTTCCAAATGGAGATGGGAGAGTCTGTCGATAGCTACCAGTCCCGATTTGAAGGACTTTGCACCAAAATGGAAGGCTTGGGGATCACTAAAGAAGAAATCACCCATAAGATGAAGGTCCAACAGCTCTTCAACAGATTAACTGGAGAATGGGCAAACGAGAGAACAATGTTCAAGGAAAATCTGGAAAATAGAACACTCATGCTCCATCAAGTGTTTGGAAAGTTGGTGGGACACGAGAAAAGAAAGATCGATGATAAGGAACAGACTCGAGCTCATCGAGGGATCGCACTCAAGATCGATAAGATGCTCAAATCAACCCAAGAACAACACAAAGACTCCGAAGAAGAAGAGGATGAGGAGCTAGTTCTCGTAACAAAGGCTCTTCGAAACTTCTACAAAGGGAAGTCCCAAAGGAACAGTCGGAACTGGGGAAAAGGACAGAGTTCCCAAAGAAAACCCGCAGAGAAGGATCTCTCGGATGTCACATGCTATAAGTGCAACAAGAAAGGACACTTCGCGAAGGAATGCCCACAGGGAACTGATGGCCGGAAGCAAGGAAAAAAGGCCTACATCGCTACCTGGAGCAACGATGAAGACGAAGATCCCGAGTCATGGGCACTCCCAGACATGTGTGGCATGACCATAGGAGAAACCACTGGGGAACAACCCAGTGAGGTAACCACTGAAACTGTTCTTGATTCTCTAAATAACTATGAAAAACCTGAGCTGTTGAAAATCCTTTCAAGTCTTGTCAAAGATAACATAAAACTTCAAAACAAGTTGGAAAAACAGGAACACATAAATGCTCAATTAGTTGGTCTTGAGCCCTGTCCCAACTGCATATCCCTTCTCGAAAAACTCAAGTCCCATGTGTCTCACATCGTAGATCTAGAAAGAGAAATCAAAACTCTAGAGAAGATGACTACGTTTTAAATGAGAATATTTTCCCTTGCAAGGGACCGGGCAAGAGTCATCTTGCCTGGGTCTCAAAACACTAACTTTACCTTGTAGGTGGCAGTGAGAGGGAACAATGCATGGTTCGTAGACAGTGGATGCTCGAACCATATGACCGGAAACAAGGATATCCTCATCTCACTCCACACTCATGCCGAAGGAGGCCATGTCTCATTTGGCAATAAAAACAAGGGATCGAAGTAATTGGAAAGGGAGAAGTGTTGCTAAATAGATCAATCAAAATCAGCAATGTCAACCTGGTGAAAGATCTGGGATACAATCTCTTAAGTGTTGCCCAGATATGTGATCAAGGGAACAATGTTGTCACCTTCGACTCAGACGAATGCCTAGTTATCAACAAAAAGACCAACAAAGTGATTCTGAGAGGAAGAAGGCACAACAACGTTTATGTAGTAGATACAGAATTTGAACCACCAATGAAGCTGTGTCTTGCAAGTTCCCAAGATGACACGGAACTCTGGCATAGACGACTGGGACATGCAGGTGTAAATCAAATCCTGAAGCTCTATCTACATGATCTGGTCATTGGTCTTCCACGGATCAATTTTGAAGGAGTCAAAATGTGTGAAGCATGTGTTCGAGGGAAACAGACCAGGAACTCCTTCAAACCGAAAAAGGTGGTGAGCACAACCAGGCCTTTAGAGCTAATTCACATGGATCTCTTTGGTCCCATGAGAACGGCTAGCTACGGTGGAAAAAGGTACATGTACGTTTTAATTGATGATTTTTCAAGATTCACCTGGGTTGTTTTCTTGAAGGCAAAATCACAAGCATTTGAAGAATTCGAGCCCTTCATCAAAAGAACAAAAGTAAGCCTGGGACTAAAACTGAAAGCAATCAGATCTGATCATGGAACTGAGTTTCAAAACTCAGAGTTCCTAAACTTCTGTGAGAAAAATGGGATCTCTCACAATTTCTCAGCTCCTCGCACTCCTCAGCAAAATGGAGTGGTCGAGAGAAAGAACAGAACCCTAGAGGACATGGCGAGGACCATGATGATTGAAAGCGGAGTTCCTGAGTATTTTTGGGCTGAAGCCATCTCTACAGCTACATACATCTTGAACCGAGCCATGACAAGGCCCTTGATCAAGAAGACATCCTACGAGCTCATCAAGGGGAGAAAACCAAATATCTCCCATCTAAGGACCTTCGGATGCACATGCTTTGTCCATAGCAATGGCAAAGACAATCTTGGAAAATTCGATCCCAGAAGCGACGAAGGGATCTTCCTGGGATACTCATCTCAAAGCAAAGCTTACAGGGTTTTCAACAAAAGAACCAAGAAGATAGAAGAAAGCATCCATGTCATCTTCAACGAGAAATCCGTAAAGATGGGAACAGAGACCCAAGGGAAGGGAACTTTGTTCAAGTTGGTAAGACAAGAAGACGATGATGATGAGCCAAGGAAGAGGGATGAAGACTATCCAAGTGCAAGCAACATCCCACAAACAAGGAACAACGACGGAGATCCAACTCTCACTGATCAAATCTCCCTCGAAGTTCCCTCCTCAGAAGAATTACAAGACACCTCCAACTCTCTTGTTCCCCAAGACAATACCCTGCCAGAATCAAGTATTCAGGGGGAACAAAGAGGGAACTTGCCAGAAATCTCTGAAGAAACCTCAAATGAAGAAGATGAAGATGAGTGTTCCCATGACAAAGAAACAACTACTGAAGATGATACAAGTGCAAGGGAACCCACTCATACAAGAAACTTTTAACAAAGGAAGGACCACCCCATTGAGAACATCATCTCCCCTTATGATAAAGGTGTACAAACTCGCTCCTCTCTCAATAATTTGTGTGCCTTTAACGCGTTTGTTTCAATGGTGGAACCCAAAAATATCAAAGAAGCTTTGAAGGACCCAGATTGGATCCAAGCCATGCAAGAGGAGCTCCACCAGTTCGAGAGGAACAAAGTTTGGAAGCTAGTTCCTAGGTCCAAGAACAAGAACATCATAGGAACTCGATGGGTCTTTAGGAACAAGCTCGATGATATTGGGGTTGTAGCAAGGAACAAGGCCAGGCTAGTGGCACAAGGCTACAAGCAAGAGGAAGGAATTGACTACGATGAGACCTTCGCACCAGTTGCCAGGATCGAGGCCATCAGACTCTTAATTGCCTATGCCTCTCACAAGGGATTCAAGCTTTATCAAATGGATGTGAAAACAGCCTTCCTCAATGGACATCTCAAGGAAGAAGTATATGTGGCTCAACCCCCAGGATTCGAAGATGAGAAGCAACCCAACCATGTCTACTTCCTGGAGAGGGCACTCTACGGACTCAAACAAGCTCCCCGAGCTTGGTACGACAGGTTTGCTCAATTCCTCTTGTCCCATGGATACCTTCGAGGTTCCATAGACAAGACTTTGTTTTTAAAGAAGGAGTCTAAAGACATTTTGATCGTGCAAGTCTATGTTGATGACATTGTTTTTGGAGCAACTAACGAAACTATTGTAGAGAACTTTAAGGACCTCATGAGCAGTGAGTTTGAGATGAGTCTCATTGGGGAACTCACGTTCTTCCTGGGACTTCAAATATCCCAAACCAAGGAGGGAACAAAGATTCATCAACAGAAATACATCAAGGAAATGCTGGTGAAGTATGGGATGGAACACTCCAAGCCCATTGACACTCCCATCTCACCAAATTCAAGGCTCAATGCGGATGAAACAGGTATTAGTGTGGACCAACGGAACTATCGAGGTATGATCGGGTCCCTTCCCTACTTAACAACTAGTAGACCTGATATCATGTTCTCCGTATGTCTTTGTGCTCGTTTTCAAGCTAACCCTATGGAATCACACCTGAAAGAGGTGAAGAGAATTTTCAGGTATCTCAAAGGGAACGATAACTTGTGCCTCTGGTATCCAAGGAACAGTTCCCTTGAGCTCATTGCATACACCAATGCGGACTTTGCAGGGCATCTGGTTGATAGAAAGAGCACATCTGGAATGGCCCAGTTCCTAGGGTCATGCTTAGTCTCATGGGGATCTAAAAAGCAAAACTCAGTGGCACTCTCCACAGCTGAAGCAGAATATGTGGCTGCCGCATCTTGTTGTTCCCAAGTTCTATGGCTTAAGTCACAACTCCAGGATTACGGTATGTCTTTTGGCCCAGTTCCCATACTTTGTGATAACACTAGTGCCATAAACATTTCCAAAAATCCTATGCATCATTCTAGAACTAAGCATATAGATATAAGGCATCACTTTCTACGCGACAATGTTGAAAGTGGGAACATCTCGATGGAACACTGTAGAACTGAAGAGCAAATTGCGGACATTCTCACCAAAGCTTTAGACAGACGTCCCGACCAGCGTTTTCGAATGCTTCTAGGGATGATAACTCTAAACTAAACAAGTCCCTGTTTGTTTCTCCCTCAATGCCTGACTAGTTTATACAAGATTGCATGATAGGGAACTTGGACTTATTGCTTTCACTATGCCATGATTACTAGTCTAAAGATAAATGTGTGCAAAGGAACTCTATTTCTTTTGGCCCAAAATGATCAACCAGAGTTCCCTTTATCCCTCTTTACAAGCCACTATGACGGTTGATCATATAACCTACCCTAAGCTAGGGACCAGACAAACGCTTCTCATGAGCCTAAATACTTCCTTTATCGAGTCGCAAATTGTCTGGTTCCCTTTGAGTTCCCTAGCCCCACAAAAGGATGAGTGTGAAGTTCCCTTAACCACTTCACTCTCCCTGACCTTGATAAGATCATGGGAACTGATGCATCTACAAAGGGAACGCTGACTCATCCACAAAGAAAAACCGTCACTTGGGAAACGGACTCTTGTGTCAGAAGCTCTGAAGCGTTAAAGGCCAAGTATTCAAATTTTGAAAAGGACTTCCCGAGAGATCGTGACGCGTGTCCAGAGGCGTTCATTGGGCAACGGTTATCGAGGTTTTCCACTTCCCTTTCTACCCTTCCTCTCTTCTCTCCTTAAAACCCTCATTTGCCATTTTTGGGATCTTATTCCATCTTCCATCTCTTCCATTCTTCTTCTCCACATCCCTTTCACTCCCTTTTTCAAGAAACCTCCAAAACCTTCAACAACCTTACAAAAATGGCCCCTCAACACACATTTGCCCAGATCAAAGCATGGGTACATGCCAACCCTCGCATCCTCTTCATCTCTCAATTGAAAAAGATTGAGATAGAACAAGACCCAACTATGAAGGATGTTCTTATCCAAGGGCTCTACAACCAAGTAAGCCCTTTCTTGCCCCCTCCTCCTCCTCCGGCCGACGACACTGTCGCCTGGACTTCTTCCTTCTCTGAATCCCTTCCTCCTCCCTCAAACACCAACACCTCCTCCGGAATTGTCATTGTTGACAGTTTCGGAGATGCACGACCATCCATCAATGAAAAACCCAAAAAACCCAAACATCGCCATTCATCCAAACGACGCCACTCCTCAAAAGACCCCTCAAAACCCAAAAAATCCAAACAATCCAAAGATCCCTCCAAATCCAAAAAACGAAAACAATCTGAGGTCTCTGAATTTTCGGAGCCCAGAAAGAAAGCCTTCTTCAAGTTTGAGGACTACTTGAACTGCTCCAAGGAGAGTTCCTGTGCGCCCAAACCTCCTTTCCCTTTCCCTTCTGACGATGGGACCTCTCAATCCCAAAGTCTACTCCCTTCTTCCTCCTCTCTCTCTCCTCTTCTAACCAAGGGACCTCCCAAACCTCCTCCCACGAAACAGCAGACTCCTCCACCACCACCTCCGTCTATTCCCACTCCAAAAGGAACTCCACCTTCTTCACTTCCTTCCGTTCCCATAACAACGGAAACTCCAACTCCACCTCCACCTCACAAAACTCCTACTCCTCCTTCCACACCAAAACACACCTCCACCTCTCCCATTCCTACCTCGGGGATCTCTACTCCCCAGGTTACCAAAACCGTTCCTCCTCCTTCTACCCAACTCTCTACTCCCATTTCTTCTTCTCTCCCTTCTTCCACCACATCCCCCACCACCACCAAACTCCCCTCTCCCTCATTATCCAAAAGTGTCGTCACCCTTACCTCGGACGACGATGATCTCCTTCTCTCCGTGGTCATCGGCAAAATGACCAAGGACCCTCCTCCTATCATAATGGGAACTGTGGAGGAAGAGGCCCAGCTCAAGGAAATCGAAGAAGAGCTCAACCGGGACCCCTCTGAACACACAACTGATCACGGGACCAAGTCCCCAGAGAAGGTGGCTCCGGAAGAGCCCACGAAGAGAAGGGACCCAGCACCGGTTGGTGGTGCTGGGGCAACAACAAGTCATCCCCAGGATGACGCAGAGGGCTCAAGCTCGAGCTCCTTCGAGGAAGAAAGGACCTCCCACGATGAGGTCGAAGACGAAGAAGAAGCTCCAGCTGCTAAGGAGCGAGCACCGATCTCAACCCCTGGACACCAAATGGTGGTGTCCACGGGTTCCCAACATCCAAGGGAACGTGTGCTTCAGATTGAAGCGGCTGCACCCCCTCAGCAGAAAGGACCTCGAACGGTCTCTAGATGGAACACGTCAAAGAGCACTACAAGGAAAGGGAAGGGGACCTCTTCCACAAAGCATCCTGTGGATGAACGCCGAAAGCTCCTCCCTCCGTTCATCATCTGTGAAGACGTGCTGATTGACAACGACTTAGGGGAACTGTGGGACCTGATCAAGGCCCAGGGCTGGGAAAATCTGTGCAAAGAAACTATGAGCGTTGATCCCTCGCAAGTGCGTCAATTCTACAATAACTTCACTATCACCAACGACTGCACTCAGGGAACTCTCTCCCACGAAGGCGACAAGTTCATTTTTACAACGTTAACAATCCGCCTTCAGCTCCAGGTCCCCGGTCAAGGGCTCAATGAGTTGCCCAACAAGCTCTGGGGGGACTTCAACAACGCTGAAGTGTACAACACCATCTTTGAGGGTCGGGTTCCCTCCAAAGTTCCCTCGACGCACCATCTGTCCTTGGTCGCCAAGCTCGCTCACCAATTCATCATCAATGCGGTGATCCCGCACCAAGAGAAGCGTCTGGTTGTCAATATCCCTGATGCGATCATCCTCTACGACTTCCTCCTCAAAAAGCCCATCAACCTTCCCCGAATCATCCTTGGGCACATGGAGAAGTGCATGGCTTCCAAGTCCCATTCCCTTCCCTACTCTGGGCTGATAAAGAAGCTCCTACAAAAAGAGGGTCTCTACGACGCCTCTAAGGACGAAATAGAGCTTGGAAGGGAACTGGACATTTCAGTTGTCCAGAAGATGAGGCACTCTGAGCCTGTAGAGGAAGCGGCTCAACTGGAGTCTGGTGAACAAGAGGGGAACTCTCAAGTGTTGCTTCGTATTGCCAACACCCTCGACCAGATTGCCAGGGACCAAGCAGCGTTGGCCAGAGGACAAGAAAAGCTTACACAAGTCCTGACGCGCCTCTGTGACGCCCTGTTCCCTGAAGCCCCATGATCTCTCCCTTCTTTTTCCCTTAATCCAAAAATGACAACAAATTGTACTCAAGTTCCCTTGTAAATATTTTCTTAAGTAATGAATTGGTCCTTAATTTGATTGCGTGTTCCCTTCTTCCCTATTATTGCTTTGCTTGTTTTCGATGATGTCAAAAGGGGGAAAGACGAAAAATGCGAGATGAGTTACAAGTTTAAGTTATCACAGACCACACATAAGCTAAGGGGGAACAACTGCATAAAAAGCTAAGTAAGAACTAAGTGTCTCATCAGAAGTGGCTCCTTAAATCTAATTGTTTCACTAGAAGTGACTTCCCAAAATCTTACTTAGGAACTCATCAACATATCATTCATTGAAATACTTGCATATTTTGTGATGGGTTTGTCATCATCAAAAAGGGGGAAATTGTTGGGACGTTGTTGGGACCTCTGGTTCTAAACAACGGATCAACGATGTAATTCTCTTAAGTTTTGATAATGACAAACACCATAGGGAACTAATTTGGTTTGTTCAAGTATTTCTAAGGAACGCAGGTACAGCCAAGAACTCCCATGAATGACCAAAAGCCACAAAAGCCTACAATGCAGAGTTTTCCATCAAGGGAACTCTAAAGAGGGAAGTTCCCATGAAATGGGAACTCCCAGAAATGATCAAGAGAACACAAGCCCACAACGATGGAGAGTTTCCATCAAGGGAACTCTGAACAAGACAGTTCCCAGGACATGGGAACTCACATGTGAGGACAACGACCGTTCAGCGCAGATCGCGGGATTCTGTCTCAGACAGCCCATAGGAACAGTCTGAGGATCAGACTGTCACGCTTCATCCAACAGTCCGATTGATCCAAGAAGTTGACCTAGTTCCAACCAAAGTCACATGTGAAGAAAGTACAACTTGGGCATCAAGCAAAGGGCATTTTGGACACAAACGAAAGATGCGACTACCCAAGCTCACCTGGACTATAAAGCCAAATGAATAGTACTCGGATTGAGTACTTCTCCTAGAACTCTAAAACACCCACACCAGAGAAAAGAAAGAAAAGGAAGAGAAGTCCCCGCCGGCGAGTGTGTGATCTCGACGACGGTGAAGCCGAAGTTCCCAAGGACAAGGGAAGTGAGAAGTCGGTGTAAGGTTTGACTTATTTGTATTTTGTTGTTGTGAGCTTAGGAACTCAGTTGAGAGGATTTGCTAGTGTTACTAGAGTTAGGAAGAGCTCGTAGGAACAGAGAAGTGTGAATCCGGCTGTGTAAATAAGGAACAAAGCAATTAATATAAGTAAGTCATTCAAAATCCTCCAAGCGGAGTTAGAGGTTTACCCATACAACTAGTTGGTTGTAGTGGGGTTCCTCTATAAAGGAACTGCGTTCTAGACTGTCTTTAATACTTGCGAATTGTTTACTTCCGCTGCCTTGGGAACAGCTTAACTGCCAGTTCCCAAGCTCTTTGCTAACGTTTACGATCCAACACATACGAGCCAAAAACAGCAATCCGAGCCCAGGCTCTGGGAGATTTCGTGGCCAATTTCAGCCCAACACTAGAGGACGAAGCCAGCCAGCAAGAGACTTTCGTAACAGAAGTTGAGAATTCTGGAGTTTGGACCCTGCACACTAACGGAGCTTCTAACAGTCGAGGAGTAGGGATAGGGGTAGTGCTGAAATCACCCAGGGGGGACAGGATAGCACATGCAGCACGGTGCACTTTCGAGGCCACCAACAACGAGTCGGAGTATTAGGCGTTGATACATGGGCTAACGGTTTCCCGAGACCTGGCCATCAAGGAAATAGAAGTGAGGTTCGACTTGCTACTGATCGTGAATCAAATCCTGGGGACCTTTTGTAAGGCCCGAGGCCCTAGAAGCGCTATCCCATGCCAACCCGAGGACTTCCCAAGAGGTTACCCATCCTGGTACTACTCTCGCCCTTGCACGCTTAACTTATGAGTTCTTTGTCCTCACTCGAACCTAGAAAAGGAAGAGCTCTTGTTGTCATGGGGAGCACCTCAATTCCTTATAAATCATCTGGGTGTTACACCTTTGTCGCCAGGGACGCCGAAATGGTGGCATACGTAGAAAAGGTCAAGGGAATCATGCGCGAGTTTGAGACCTTCACCATCCAGCAGGTCCCCAGAGAGGAGAATGCACAAGCCGACGCCCTATCCAACCTAGCATCCGCCCTAAATCCCGAGGAGTTCACGTCAGTTCCCCTGGTGCATGTACTATCCCCAGCAATCACGCGAGAAGCTGATTCATCGGAGCAGGGAACCCAGAACAGATCGTCGCTAGCCAAAGGAAAAGAAGTATATTCCCCTTGGAGACGCCCGACAGCGAGAATCCTGAAATATTGGAGATACTCGACAACGAGATTCCAGGAAGGCTGGAGAGGCTCGACAACGAGAATCCTGAAATGATGGAGATGCCTGACGGCGAAAATCCAGTAGCTGACGCGCCAAGCGCTTCCCCAGAAGAAGAGTGATGGACACAACCATACCTACGATGGCTCGATCGCGGACAACTACAAGCAGAGAAATTCGAGGCGAGAGCACTCCGGATGAGAGCCACCCGTTACAGCGTGAAAGACGGGATCCTGTTCAAACAATCCATGGTGGGAACCTTGCTTCGCTGGAAGTGCCCATGATACTCAAAGAGCTTCACGAAGGCGAATGCAGGAATCATTCTGGGGCAGTCTCTCTAACAAAGCCCTCAACTTAGGATACTACTGGCCAACCATGCGTCAAGACGCAGCAGAATATTCTCAAAAGTGCGAAGCCTGCCAGAAATACGCCCCAACCTCTCACCAGCCACCAGAGCCGCTGCATCTGACATTAACCTCGTGGCCATTCATGAGGTGGGAGATGGATATCGTGGGAAAACTACCGCCATCTTCTGGACAACGAGTATTATTCATAGCAGTCACCGACTATTTTTCCAAATGGATCGAAGCGGAAGCATATAAGGAAATCATGGAGTCCCAAGTAGTGGCGTTTATCAAAAAGAATATCATTTGCCGCTTTGGGATACCCTCGGATATTGTTTGTGATAATGGGTGACAATTCATTGGCAAGAAAACCAGAGACTATTGCCGACAATGGAACATAGATTTGGTGACTTCCACTCCCCGCTATCCGCAGGCCAATGGACATAGAAAGTCTAGCAATAAAGTCATCATCAATAATATGAAGAAACGGTTGGTCAAGGCTAAGGGACGCTGGGCCGACGAATTGCCCTACATCTTATGGGCCGACAAGACCACCCCAAAGCTACCACCGAACAGTCGCCGTTCTCCTTGGTGTACGGGTGTGAGGAGGTAATCCCTGCTGAGATCACCATGCCAACCGCACGATATGGGTTGCAGACACCAGACCAAAACTCCAGTGAGTTAGCAGCCGATCTTGATACCCTAGAAGAATTAAGATAGAGAGCGCGATTGCGTTTGGCCAGGCACCAACAACAGGTGGCCCGCAATTACAACAAGAACGTGCAAGTCAGGGCCTTTGTTATCGGCGAATGTGTCCTTCGGAAGGTGTTCCAGAACACTGCCGAAATAAATGCGGGGAAACTTACTCCCGCCTGGGAAGGAGCTTACCGACTAGAATCTAGAGATGGAAAATCCGTGCCGCGTAGTTGGAACGCTATGCACCTACGGAGATACCATTTCTAAAAGACACATGAGTCGCCAGGAACGGCCCGAATAAACAATAGTAAGACCCGATCCCCGGTATGAATTCTTTCAAAATTTAGCTCAAATAAGCATCTCAGTTCGAAACGTTCGTGTTGCAATTTCTTTAGAAAAAATACACTCCGAAGGAGTTATTTTGTACAGACATCGCCAGAAAAGAAAAACTTCGATACGCCGGACAACAAAAAGAATAATACAAAACGATACGAATGTTCAAAAGTCACAAGTCAAAATATACTAAAAACATCTCTTTATTACTTCGAAAGGATCGTTTACAAACAATTACATGGCACATGAAGCTATCTCCTCGACGCCCGCTATCCGGCAGTATCGCCAGTTCTAAAGTACAAACAGAAGGTCGCTTCCCGAAAGCCCACCATTCGGCATCGCGGATCCACTCCCTTGTCCCCGGCTATACCAGCAAGCACTAGATTCTCGACGAACGGCTTCAGGGCACTGCAAGAAATCGACAGACATCGTCCTTTGCGCACCTCTAAGGTATGTAATCTTTTTGACTGGTAGGGGCTTGGGGGGTAACCCTTGAGTCACCCATAACGCCGGTTGAGGTTTCCCTCACCCTCCGAGCCATAGCTATGCACCTTTTCCTCACGATCAGCCTTCTGCGGGGGTTGCTCGGACACCAGTCGGCATTTGGCAGAGATACACCTACAAAAACGCCAGCAAAAGCAAAATACAAAAGCAAAAAGAGAAGCAATAACCAAGCACGGAATAAGAAAAAGCATAAAGCAAACATAACCCCCGCCCCTTGACGCGGGGCAAAAGATGGAACATTGTATCTATGGCATCGCCACCATCCAAAAGACTCACGGTCTCCCGGTAAATGACACGCCCATGAGGTATTACTTGTCCTCAAATATTATCCCAAGAAAAACCAAAAGACTTGAAATTTTTTACAAACGGTCAGAGCCGCCAGAATCCTTAACATTCAAGGAGAGATTATGCAAGGCCTCCCAAAGCAGCGTTCTCCTCCGTCTGCTCGCCGTCCAGCGCCCCCGTAGCATCTTCCGGATTCGCCTGCTCTGCTGGAGTCGATGGGGAGCCCATCAAGGCAGCAACGCGAGCCGAGGGCACGCCGCCAGGGAAAGAGCTCAGGAATTGTTCGTTGAACTTATCCGCATCTCCTACGGTGAGCTTCCCAACCTCAAATTCACTGATAGTCTCCATCCGTGCCAGCATGTTGAAGAAAGCTCCGGTGTCCTCCGCGTTCGCCTTCCCCATTGGAGCACGTCAGCAGTCTTCGCCTCGAGCTCCTTAACCTTCGTCTCCAGGGCAGCGATCACCCGCTCCAGCTCCACAACCCGCGCCTTCGCAGCTTCCTCCTGGGCAGCCAGAGCTTTGGCTCGAGCATCAGATTGCTCTTGAGCTTTGGCTATGTCCTCCCAATACTTGGCGATCTCTTGCTTCCGCCACTCCTGTTCGGCCAACTCTTTGTCCATCTCGTCAATGAACAGGCCGACTTCTTGAAAAAGCTGCACTCAACGGTTGAATGTCAGTGAAAAAGCCTGTAGAGGTAGAACAAATAAAACCTAACCATCCATGACAAAAGGCTCATTACCTTCCAAGCTCCGAATCCTACCTCGGTTGCCATCGTGTGAGCAGTAGTGGAAGCGTGGCGCTTCTTAAAGCTGGGATTGCGGTACCGTTGGAGAGACTGCCAATCGAAAGACTCGTCATCCCGGAGTTCGAGAGAATCATCATCACTTAGGGTCGGGCGCTTGCGAGAAGATCTGGGAGCATCAAATAGCTCCTTCTTGACCATCGGGGCTGTAGGAGGTTTCGAATCACTGGAACGAGTCTTCATGAGGATCAAGTCTGAAGTAGAGAAGGCAAAGCCTGACTTACGCGCCCGAGTTTCTGGAATCGATAAGACTGAGCCAGTTAGAAAACCATAAGGGTCATCAAATAAGGGCAACGATAGAAGGTGCGCTTACCAACGGAGGGACCAGATGCATTGGTCAAAGTCAGAGCCGTAGACATATTGATGATAGGGAGATGGATTCTCTCGCTAGTTCCTTCTGAGCCCGACGGAGTTGCGCTGTCTTCGCCTTCCGAGCATTCGTCCGAAGGCTCGGCAAGGAACGCCCCGAATGTTCTCTGCGCGGAAGTAAGTTTGAAGAGCTTCGACAACACCCTTTCCGAGTGACTTGGCGGCTCGACATTGTCCGGGATGCCTGCAAAACGAAAAGAAAGGGGATAAATAGGCGTTAAATCGCTCCGCAGATCAACACAATAGAGGAACAGAAATTCTTACTAGCAGGGTTCCATTTGTCATTCAGAAACAGGCGACTCTCAGGGGTCAAGGATGCAATCTCAACAAAGAAAAAGCGGTTGGCCCAGTTCTTCCCATTGACCTCAGTGTTCAGGACGAGGGGCCGGCGAGCAATCCGAGATTGTAAGATGAAACGTCCCTTCCTGACTATGGTGATACGGTAGGCCTGGAGAAGGTCTGGGACCGTAAAAAATTTACGTCGGCGACCTCGGCCATCCGACTTACCTAGAAGAGGATCTTCCAGGTAGAGGGAAGTAACTGCGCGGGAGAGAGCTTGAACCTAGCCATGAATTCTTGAACCAGTGGAGGGAAAGGAAAAAGGCAGGATATGGTAAAGGGGAACTCAAAAAAGCAGACCCAGCCAAGGCGAACCCAGTCCAAGTGCTCGCCATCGGGACATAACGCTACCACTCCCCCAGGAAAACCCCCCTCTAAGACGAGTTGGTTCATCTCGTCTAGATTCATCGTGTTTGCGACCCTGTCGCATTACTGAAGAATTCCAGAGGGCACAAACCCATGTCGGGAGACTGCCCTTTCCCTTGCCATTGAAGAAAGAAGAAGAAACTAGAAGAACGAAGAAGAAATTGGAAGAAAGTAGGAAGAAGAAGAGAGGATAATTTTTTTCGTACCTCGGGAGAGATCAACTCAGGAGCAATGAATGATGATTTACCCTAGACAAGCGTTGTAAATATAGCGGTTGCCCGTCTCTTCATCTGCAACCTGGGAACGCGTTATGTGATCCTGACTCTACACGTGGAAGATCCGCAATAGCAAGGATCTCGGACGCCAACAGTCAAAAAAGATCTCTTGAATTCGAAAATCCACCCGATCTTTTGGGGCTATTGTTGGGCCCAGAATCCGCCAGCCCACTTTTTGGTTAAGCCCACTAGCTCGAGTGATATACACAATTATATTGTGTATTTAGGAGGAGTTTTAGCATGAGTTTATGGTGTTTTTAGGTATTTTATATGCTGTCTACAGCTAGGAAGAAGAAGACCCGAAGATGCATATTATTGGAGTTTTAGAGCTAGATTGAAGAGAAGACGGAGATTTGCGTTTTGCTGTAGGCGGCACCCGCCGCCCCTGCCAACGCGAGATTCCTTATGGTGCCACGTGTTTTATTTCTATTAGCTCTTCTTATGTCAGCTTTAATCCGAGATATATGTATTTTTGGATAGACTTTTGAGACCTAGTTTGATATATTAGGTTTTAGAGAGTTGCATCTCTCATTCAAACATTATTATCATATTTTCCTTTTAGAGTTTTTAGCTTTTCATGGAGAACTAAGCCCTTTTGCTTAGTCAGACAGTTTGAAGCTTCGTTTTGACTTTTAGTTATGAGATTTCTACTCTTTATCTATTGCATGGAATTATTTTACTCTCTTGTTTGAATTGTTAATGTGATTGAATTCAACAATTTCTAGGGTTGTTGTTATTGAATCTCAATTGCTAGATCTAGAGAAATTACTGGTTGAGTTTCTCTATTTCATAGTAGCAAACTGCATTGTACTAGTATCTTGTTGTGCTAGTCTATTGCAGAAGAGAGTTAAATTGCATTCTAGTATAAAAGCTGGTTGTTTTATGCTAGATTTGTATCCTGATTATATTCCTATTCTTAATGCTGCTTTTGAATTGAATCTTGATAGTTTCAGGGTTATTCAATTAGTTAGGATTGATAGTATCTGGTTGTGCTATTAATTATATTTGAAAAGGAATTGGAATTCCATATGCATGCGATATTGAGTGAATCTATGATCAACTTGTCATACGAATGTGGATCTCTGGTTGACTAAGTGTTTCCTTAAATTGATTAAAAACCCAAACTTTATTTGCTTAGCTAGTTTTTGCATTCTCAATAGTTAATTTAATTCAAAAAAACCCTTTTACTTTAATTGACATAAAATTTACATAGAAAGATAAATCTCCTCCCTGTGGATTCGACCTTTACTTCCCTAAGACTACAGTCTTTAGGATTGTTAGGACTCTTTTGCATAACCGTGATTTGCACGACCATTCACGCCTATCATCGAGGCAAAACCTCGAAGCCCATTTAGCCCTGAAATCCCCAGAGGATGGAGATTGCCAGGTTCGCTGAGGAACAACTGCTTCATAGTGGACACCCGAACGTGGGAGGCGTGGATCACGATCGCGGTTGCAAGGTGACGGAGGTTAATCTTAGCTGCAGTATAAAGAAAGAAAAAACTGGATGTAAATGGGGATATGAGAACACGCAGTTGTAACCCTAAGCAATCTAAATACACTAAAAATTCAAGTGCGTATATTTGTCTCTGATCAAATTCGTGTTTATCGGTTAATCGAGCTCCACATTCTCGATTCCTCGTTTGTGATTGTCGTTGGTCAAAATCTGACCAAAACAGTAATTACATTACTCTTCCATTTGAGTTAATGAGATTTTCCCCATCAACTAGTTTTCTTTTGAACTTATTTCCTTTCAATTCATGTTTTGTTTTAGGCTTTGAAGTTGATGATGTCTTTGACCTTTTTACTGATTTTATGGTGTAAGGCCTAGATCGCTTCTCAAGAGATACTCAAGAGAAGCAACACCCTTCTATGTAGTTCAAGAGTTTATTTTAACTTTTTGTTGTTTGTCTAAGAGATTCATTCATTGCATGACCTTTTATCACTTCTCTTTGCTGGATAGCGTAATCAACAAGAATTAAGTGGTATAATCTTTTGGTCCAAATTTGAATATTTGATTGAAATGAATGCGTTAGAAAGGCTTTGTCAAGAAGAAACTGGAAGAGGAGGGGTGTTCTAAAATCCATAATTTAAAATGTTTAAATGCTCTAGAAATGAAAATGTTTAAATGAATCAAAAATCCAAAAGTAAAACTTAAAGAAAAGATTTGATAGGAAGAGTATGACTCACATGAATTCTTCAACTGCAAGTGGTGATCTGCCTTGAAACGACCGTCAGAAACCTTTTCTCAAGTGATTTTTCGGCAGGAGACAGAGGAAACTCCATTGTCTAAATTAAGCATGTGGGTCATCGAATTGTACCTGAACTCGGAGGTTCTATTGGTACGGAGGTTCTATTTAATCGACGAGAGGACGACTCAATTATTAGCGTAGTGGGACTCCATCCTAAAATGAATTTAGAAAAGGAGAGTAACGGATTGATGTCAGCTTTTTAGGTAGTTTTTAGTGTCTAGATAGATTAGATTTAGTTGGTTTTCGTGCTTGAGTTTTATGCTTTTGAGTCTTTTTTCTTTAGTTTTCGTATTTCCTTGAGATTCGGAAACTACGCATCTTTTGTGTCTTTTCATAGGAGTTTTGGAGCTTGAAAGAAGAGTTTGGAGCATTACAAGAGAAGATGGAGATGAAGCGCTCAAGTAAAGTCATTGAAGATCAAGTTTGAGCTTGGAAAGAGATAGAGAAATTCGTTACAAGAACATAGGAAAAAGAATCGAGTCAAACGGAGTTGTAATGAATCTTCTATGCAAGTTTTACTCAAGGTTGTTCGAACAAGCTCTCAGGACCGACCCCAGGGGGGTCGTGAACGACCCTATTAGGGTCGTGCTAGACCCACCCAAAATTGTAAGCCTCAAGACCGACCCCAAGGGGGTCGAGAACGACCCTATGTAGGTCGATCGGGGCGCCGACTCTCCCTTATTCCGAGATCTTTATGAATATATTCTATCTTTTATTTTAGGAAGTAGTTTTATCTTGTTTCCTAGTGTAATTAGGGCTCCTTTTTCTCTGTAAAAGGGGGCTAGACCTTCTAGTTGAGAGATCTTTTGCTAGCTTTGTTTGGAGGTTAATTGGAGATTAAGAGGAAGACTTGGAGGAAGTTGGAGAAATTTGTAAGACCTCTTTATTTTTATGATCATATCTTCTTCTTTCTTTTTCATGTGTGAGTAGTCTTCTTAGATTCTAGGGTTGGTTGAAAACCCAACACAATTATGCATGTCTAAACTTGAATTCATGACTTGAATGCTTGAAAGATCATATCTATCTATGTTGTTCTTAATACCTTTGCGAAAGTTGAGGCAATATCTTGCAATTAACCTAAAAGCGAAAGTGTAAAGTTGATTGCTTGATTAGATCTAAATAGGATTATTTGCGAAAGTTGATATTCCTAGGTTTAAGGATAGATAGAAAGTTGTTTAATTTGCGATAGTTGATTGAATAACTTGAATTGTTTGCGACAGTTGACTTTTCTATGATCTAGATTGCATGATAGTTGTGAATTCTTGTTGAAAGCATGTATGGTTGTTGTTGTGGTAGCCCTAGCCCTAGGATTTGTCATTAACATTTGATTTAAAACTCGTGATTTTGCTTCGATCTCGACCCCTAAAGTCGTGCTCGAACCTTTGCTTGCTTGTTGGTGTGATTGTGTGTTTGTGCCTCTTCGTGTTTGCTTTGCTTTTCCGTAGTTTATCAACTAAATCTTTGGCCCTAATCTCATTCCCGTGGACGAACCTGACTCCGCTATACTCAGTGGGGTCTTGAATATAAATTTATTTGTTCAAGAATCCCTTCAACACGGATCGAGAGAGGCCGTTAGACGAATAGCTCTGATACCATATTAGCCCAGTGGGATTCCATCATAAAACCAATTGGCACTAGGAGGAGTAGCCCAAGAGGTATATATACTAGGTAAGTTTATGTCCCAATTTCAAATGTGGGTGCTTTGGCGACAATTTTAGAAAAGAAGTTGAGGACTTGAATGAAGGACCGAACGAGATGGAACATGAGCATTTGGGTATATTTTTTTGTGAGGGTGCAAATTTCTATTTATTTACAAAATTATCATTGTCTTCTTATTTCAGCCATTTTTTTCAATAAAACCCTACTTTTAATCTATATCCTCCCCTTCTTCAATTTTGTGGTTCTACTTTTAGGCCCCGTTTGGTTTGTCGTGACATATGGAAACGTAAACGGAAATGGAAACGAAATGAATCTAGACCATTTTTAGTGGCATAATACATTTGTATAAAAAAATCATCCAACAATTTGTCCATTGTAAAAGTGGGATAGAAGGGAGTGACTCCACCATTTTGTTACCCACTCCCTTGATGGAGGAATGATTGAGGTGGGGTAAGCCCCTTGGTGGAGGAATGATTGAGGTGAGCAAGCCCCCGTGATTTCTTTTTGTCAATGTATCATGACACTAAAATAAACTACATTCATTTCCATTCCGTTTACGTTTCCATGAATTGCAACCAAACAAGACCTTAATATCTACCCTCACCAAAAACTCTATTTTTATTTTTTTTTTGGCTGAAACTCACTCTAGTTTTATGTTGTCAACTCAAAGCTATATATAATGCTATAATTATTCTTATAAAAATCAAAATCAAACTAGTTATCCCGTCATGCCATGCACGACTATGACTCGATATTTTTTAAATATACTATAAAAAACATATTCATAATAAAAATATAATATAAAATTTAATGTAAGTAATTTGTTTCCCGTAATATGTATAAAAATTATTTTGTTTTTTAAAATCAAATAAAACAAATTAAATTTAGATTATTAAGTTTAAAATTGAAGTCATATTCATCAAAAAATAATTCAGTCCAACTCCAACAGATTCTCCATTTTGGAGATCACTGCATTTAATACTTTTATTTTTACCATATAAAATATTCTCCCATACATATTTAATAATTAATTAAATATTATTTTACTTATTAACATAAAAAATTCTAAAATATAAATCTGATAAATTATTTATTATTTTACTTCTAGAATTTTAGGGCATTTTCAACAAATCTTCTATATTTTTTTTCCAAAATGAAGAACTAAAACTTATATTCTCTAATTTTATAACTCCAACTTCAACAAATTCTAAAAAACTTATATTCTCTAAGGGTATAGGTTAAGAATCTAATTATAGCAAGAAATCATGGATTTTGTATTTAAAGTTCTTTTAATTTTTTTGTAAAGGGTTTATGATTTTCAAAAAAGGATTTTAGCTTTTTAATTTGGGTTTTTATTCTACCTTAAGGGCATAGGATAGAAAAACCCTTTAAATTTTTTTACATATATTATAATTATTATTTCATATATTAAAATATTGTAAAATAAAACTAATTTAACCAATATGAAGAAGGTATAATTTATTATATACATTTAATGCATTCCCCAAATGTCTTTAGAAAATTTCCTAAATTTGGGGAGATGTTTTTATCATATAACTAATGAAGATGTTTTTATATAAGGTAACAATGATTGGATTATAATAATAACCAAATTGGCAAGGAGATTGCTAGTAATATATGGTTACAAAGATAACTATTCAATTAAGATATCTTATTTAAAAAACGATTCTATCTAAAAATAAAATAAATATTCTAGAATTTGTATGATAGCATAAAAAAAATATTCTAATGATCTTCCTATCTAACATATCCAAAAATAAAAGATTGTTTAATAATGGGATTTTCTATTCTATATTATCATATCCAAAATTAAAAAATTAATTTTTAAAAAAAAATGGTGTGGTCCAATCTAAAAGTGACATGTGTTGTTTAATAATTTTTTTAACCTCCTCTTTAGGTTATAGTTATGATTGGTTAGAGATTTGTATGATAAAATTCTATAAATATATGAGAATAAGAATTTAGAATATAAATATATTTTTTTAAATTTTTATATCATTACTTAATGATTTAAATAGTTAAATGAAATATAGTGGAGCATAGTAGGTTGCACCGTGGGATGTAGAAGATCCGGACTGGACTCCTATAAGATGAGACATCAAGGGGTGCAGTTGCAAGGTGACACGTCACCATCATTATGTCAACATCTTTGTCCCACATTGACCTTAACCACGACAATCAAGCAGCTTCCAGTCTTATAAATAGGGAAGAAGGGGAACGAATTTAAGGATTAAAAAAACCTCTCCGGATCGGGATTTTTTCATGTACCTAGATTTGATGTGTTTGATATCCGAGTTAGATCGCGTTATGTATGGTATAAAGTCCAAAAAACTTTATTTGCAAAGAGAATTACAAAAATAATCAGCTTACAAAAACAATCAGCTGAAGATCGGGGAGGAAAAATAATCTATATACGAACACTGTTTGATTATACAAAACCCCAGATTTTACAAATGTACAAGCTCAAGTTTTTAGGCACTTTTCTTACATTTTCACGCGATAGTTTATTAGAATGTATGTACTAATTAAAATTTAATAATAACTTAAATCTCAAGAAACATATACTAAAATTTAGCCACAAAAAAGCTAGAGACTCTACAAAAAGATAGTTATCGCAAGAAGTTGTCTGACTGTTATTTCGATAAGCCTCCCTCTTCTTCCAAACCACAATCAGCAAAACAATACTCCTCCTCCTTTGAACTTGTATGATTTGTCACAAGCTTCATTCGGGTATTGCTGTAGTATTAATCATAAGAACAACACATATATTTAGTATAACGTCCATGATCAGTATCCTCTTAGTTTCTTAGTGCCTTCATGTTCTCTATCACCATTTACTTGTGATGAGGTAGCAACGTGGTAAAATGGAGTATACGTGCTTGACAATCTCAATGCCTTTGAGTTCATATCCGCAACAAGATGATGGAGTACCTTATTAGAATTGGAGTTATACGGTGCAATCCTTTATTAGCTCGCGGAATCATGCTCCTATTATGACAAATGTTGTGCCTAGATTTGTACAGTTTTCAACAGATGATCATGATCAGCAGCAACAACTTACTCCATGTTCGATCGGGTTGGGATCTTCAAGTTCTAGATCAAATCAGTTCACTAGTCCTCAAGTGCAGGATTCAAATTTGGAACGAACTAATCAAACTAATGAGGAGGTGATGATAGATGTTGCACCTACATAGTTTCCAATAGATGATCCTAGTCTATGGTCAGGAGCAGATCAATTTATTTTTCATGATCAAAATTAACAATTGCAACCAACTCAAATTGATGAGGAGGGTATGAAACAAGTTGCGCCTACACCAATACATGGTCATCAATAATTTCCTCCTTCGATGAGGTCGGGATCGGGATCGGGATGTTTGAGTGATGAGGACATCGAAAAATTGATCCAATCTCTTTACAACAAATGATTGTTATCACCTCACTATTTAGAAAGGCTAGCATTCTATTTTTTCAAGTTAAATAGTGTATTATATATGTATATATGATTTTAAGTGTTACAACTTACAATTTTGAAAGTTGTTTTTATAAGTTGTGACCATTGTTGTCTTATTTTATTCTTGACTTTAATATTATACTAGATAAATAGACCAAGATAGTCCGAATTAGCCCGCCCATAATTCCTAGCAGATATTGGGAAAGAAAATTTATCAAAATTTACAAAATTGCAAATCATTTAGCCGACCCAAACCCTTTAGCCGCTCTATCTACCCTAATACATTATAAAGCAGAACCCCAGTCTGTTGTAAAATTTACGCCACGTGGCATTTTTGAATAAATTAATGTGAAATTATATTTTAATAAATCTTGTAACAACTTATAGTATTCTTGCTATATATACTAAATAGTAATATGTTTATATAATTTTTTATGTATATAATTTTCTATCTATGGATTATGTATTAGTTTACCACAATAGATAACATATTTATATAATTTTTATATATATAAATTCCTATGAGATAATATTTTCCTTATTAATGTAATATCTTTATCTCTTAACAAGATTTAAGGTCTTAATATATTTTTTTATCTTTTAACAAGGCGTGAATTCCAAGTATAAAATTTATATCTATATAATGATATAATTTTAAATAATAAATTTTTTTATGTTGATATATTTTTATTTTGAGAAAAATATATAATTTTATGTTGATGACTAATATTATATGTAAATGTCAAAAAAAATAAAAAATTCGAATTTTAATTTAAATTAATAAAATTATATTTTCTTTATTTTTTGGCGATTTTGCAGTAATACACCAACTAAAAATGTTTTTTGCAAAAATGACCATGTTATATTGAAATAGCATTTGAATACCCACGTGAGCATCTTTGCTATAAAAGGAACATTAATAAATCTTTTTTTAAATAAAGAAAAAAATCTATTTTTGATTTATTCGCCCAGTCGCCCTCTCTGCTCCAAGTAAGCTTGTGAGTCAAATGATCGGTGAACTCCGGCTTTCCCTGCATCACCTCGGCGAAAACCGCCGATAGGACCTCCGATAGGAGAGCGAGGACGTTGGCGTCGAACAGGACGGTGGAGGCGAGGCCGGATCCAACGACAATGCCATTGATGAGCGCGAGGCCTTCCTTCGGCTGGAGCTCGAAGAATCCGGAGGCGATGCCGGCGGATTTGAAGGCCTGAGCGGGGGAGAGGACTTCACCGGAGGAGGTGACGGCTACGGAGTTAGGGCGGCCGGTGAGGAGGACGACGATGTAGGAGAGCGGGACGAGATTGCCAGAGGCGGTGATGGTGCCGCGAAGGGGGAGGCAGGGGGTGATGTTGGCGTTGAGGAAGGCGGTGAGGATGTCGAAGCGGATGCCGGAGTAGCCTTGGCGGAGAGTGTTGATGCGGACGAGCATGGCGGCCCGGGTGGCGGAGTGCGGTAGGGTTTGGTCGCCATTGGAGCCGAAGATTGCAGCGTTCAAAAACATGAAAAGCGTTTGGAGGAGATTCGAAACTCACCATGGGAATTGAAGTTGACATTGAAGGAGGGGAAGAAGTCGAAGGCTGCGTAATTCAAAAAAGGCGATTTTCGTATTAAACAAAAGTAAACATAAATATTTAATTTACCTTTTTCTTTAATTCCTAAAAAATTGCATATGGGGGATGAGTGAGCATTTTTGCAATAAAAATGGGTACCCACTTAATTAATTTTTGGTAAAACTGTAATTTTGAAAAAAGGTATACCTTTTTTGCAATTTTGACTTTTTTTTGGTATATTTACTACTAATTTGTCTATTTTTTTATGCATTTATATTAAAGTTTTTTCTTAAATCAAAGTTTGATGAGCTCAACATTTTGTTGATGCGCTTGGGAAATCTGCCGTTGTGGTTGCTGATGATTTAGCCACATCTATTACTGTTGTGGTTAATCTTTTTCTTGCTGGTAAATGTCCTGCTGCCTTGGGTGAGTTTGTTGCTAGTGCCCCGCTTACGCCCTTACTCAAGCCTGGGGGTGGGGTTCGGCCCATTGCTGTTGGAACGGTATGGAGGAGACTTGTCTCTAAGGTTGCGGCTGTCACGGCTGGTAAGGAGGTCGGTAAATATTTGGAGGATTTTCAATTTGGTGTTGGTGTCCCTAATGGCAGTGGGGCTATCCTACATGCTGTCAACAGGTTGATTGAGGCCAAAGGAGATTCAAACAACATGTCTATGCTCTTGGTTGATTTTAGTAATGCCTTTAACCTTTTGGACCGAAGTACGATGCTTAGAGAGGTCCGAAGTCGATGTCCTTCTCTTTCTCCTTGGGTTGAATTCTGTTATGCGCGTCCAGCGAGATTGTACTATGATGAATCTGTTTTGCTATCTTCTCAAGGAGTCCAACAAGGTGACCCTCTAGGGCTTTTGCTGTTTGCACTTACTTTACATCCTCTTGTCCATCTGATCAATGATAAGTGCAATTTGGATTTCATGGCTTGGTACCTTGATGATGGTACCATTATTGGGGACACTGCTTTGGTGTCGGACGCCTTGCATTTGATCACCACTGAAGGACCGGCTTTAGGGTTGCATCTGAATGTAGAGAAATCTGAAATCTTTTGGCCGAACCCAGATCTGAGGAGCTACGATCCTGCGCTTTTCCCTCCTAGTATATCTCATCCGCTTGATGGAGTCAAGCTTCTTGGGGGGCCTGTTAGTTTGGATACTGACTTTTGCAGTCGCTTGATCGAAGACAAGGTTTCCAAAACTATTAAGTTGATGGAGGCTATTGTTGGGCTTAATGACCCCCATTCGGGGCTTCTTCTTCTCCGTAGTTGCGTGGGTGTAGGTCGTTTGTATTTTTCTCTTCGGACTTGTCCCCCACAAATGCTCGGGTCTGCTCCTTTCACCTTCGACAATGCCTTACGGAAGGTTCTTGAGGAGATCATTGTGGCTAGGGGTGCTGGCTTTGGTGATTGGCAATGGCGATGTGCCACCCTGCCCTTTCGGCTTGGGGGTTTCGGTATGTACACCGCTCATGATGCTTCCATTTATGCATTTGTTGCCTCGCGTCTACAGTCTCTTGACCTCCAAAACAGATTGCTTCGCCACTGTAATGTCTTGGATACAAGGCCTGCCTGTGATTTAGCCTTGAACAGCTATCGAGATTTGTGCAATTTCGACCCTCTTGTTCTCTGTCGTGATGTACCAACCCCCCCTTTTATGAAAAAATTGGCTACAGTGTACTTTGATACGATAGAGAAGAATTTGGTGAGTCAGTACAAACCGAGTGCTAGGGAAAAGGCTATCCTCTTTAGCAACAGGTCAGCCCACTCTTTAGACTTCTTGAGAACCCTCCCCATCGAAGGGTTAGGGCAGACAATGCATCCTAAACAATTTTGGTGTGTTTTGTGCTATCGCCTTGCTATTCCTATGTATCCTCCTGATTTTACTTGCCCTTGTTGCTCATCTAAAGTCATGGATTGTTTTGGCGATCATGCGGTCCACTGTGGAAATGATATTGGTCTTAAGTTTCGTCATAACCTAGTCAGGGACGTGTTAGGGGACATATGTACTCAGGCTGGTGTCTTTGTGCAAAAGGAGGTTCCTCTTGGTTTTTTGTCCGAGGAAGGTAGAGATCTTCGACCTGCGGATCTTCTGGTTGACTCTTGGGACAGAGGGAGGAACGTCTGCTTAGATGTCACGTGTGTCTCTCCCTTCACGGGGGCTGGAGTTAATGCTTTTGTCCATGGTGCTGCTGTTTCTAACGCTGTTGTTCAAAAGAAGAGGAAGTATGATTTAAAGTGCACGGAGAACGGATATAGTTTTATTGCTTTTGCCTTCCCTACTTTTGGAGAGTTAGGTAGTGATGCCCTTGAGTTTTTGTCTAGGGTCACGCGGGCTGCTCATAGTATTACAGTTAACGCTAATATTCGTTCCTTTATTTTTCAGCGTTTGAGCTTTGCTTTGAATAAGGGTGTCGGAGCCCAGTTAGTTGCTAGGCTCCCATTCAACTTTGTGTAATTAGTTATTTGTATTTGAAACAAATATTAATAAAAGTTTGATAAAACAAAATTAGAAAAATTTACAAATCTTGATGAATACTTACTTAAGTTGAATTTTGATAAAAATTTACATTACATTTTTCTTAATTTCCTTTTTATTTTATTTATGTAAATATAGAATTTTTTCATCTAGCCCCACTTACATTTAATTTTTTTTATCTCTATGTTTTCTTTCAAATTTAATATGGATGATAGGTTGATTAACACATTGAATTTTGTAAATTTTCATATAGTAATTTCCTTTATATTTTATTTATTCATTATGTAAATTTAGTATGGAAAACAACTTTATAGATGGTTCCTCTATATTTTATCTCTTAAATCAAGGACAATGTTCTCTTCTATACTAATCTTTATATTGTATTTTTCATATTTACAAACATTTATATTATTATAGAGTAAAAGATAAGAACCCTAATATATAGTTTTAATAAATTAAATTTAAAAAATATTTTAAAAAATTATATAATTCTTTGTAGATAACCTATCCTAGTTATTATTCTTTATAAAAAACAAGTATTTTATACATATTAGTGTCTAAAAAAAGAAAATATTATTTAAAGATATTGAATAAAAAGTAAAATTAATATTTTAATAATTTCAATCTAAATTTGGACAAGATCTCCACAAATAATGGAATAAATATTTAAAATAAATTCAATTAAAATATGGAGTACAATCTAAAAAAAATAATTTGTCTATTGCATAATTTATTATGATATTAGATAAATATATTTAGTATTTTAAATTAATATCATAGAATTGTATAGTTTTTAAGTAAAATTATCCCGTGAATATCACGGGACTTCAACTAGTTTTGTTTTGAAAAACTAATTAAAGTCGAGAATAAAATAAAACAACAATGGTCACAATTTATAAAAACAACTAGATAAAGATTTCTAAACATTTACAAATTTTGAAAAAGATTTCTATATAATAAGGTAAAATAATTGAAATAATTTTAAACTATTACGTTTTTTTTTCACTTTGGGAAAATTGCAACAAAATTAAAAGTATTCAATGCCCGCACTGAGATTCGATCCACAACTAGATACATTTTCACTTTAAGTTGCTTAAATCCTTACAAAACCCACTACTCTAAATATCTCGCATAGGTGTTGAAAAGTCTCAATCCGCCAAGAATTGTAACTTGTCTAGGTAGTCGTTTAGACTTGCCTATATAGACACTAGGTGCCTCCTCACCACCCAGAATCTATGTATTCGTCTTTAGTAAATTATAATATATTAATAGTGATTCAATTTTATAAAACTAGTTTTTACATAAACAGATAAAGAAGAATCTAATAGGAAAGGCGTTAAATAATATCTATGAAAATTTATTTTTAAATATAAAGTGATGTCATAATCAACATCGTAACTTGAAAACGATCGATTTTTATAATATATATTGATGAATTTGATGTAAATACTCCTAACTTTATTATTTTATAACATATTAGTTAATTGATAAATTAATATTTATTAATTTAAAGAGATTTTTATAATATGTTGAACTTAAATTTTGATTACATAAAAAATTATATTTTAGAAAAATTTATGCATCAACAAATGGAGCCTCTCAACCATAAACGATGTGGAAGAAGTAAAAATGGTGATGAAGATGGTCCCAGTTTGGGCCACAACCATCATTTTGTGGACCGTCTACGGACTTGCTGCACTTACTTATTGGAAAGTAATTTTTGGAAAAAAGTATGCTTTTTTATCTCGAATTACGTGAATGATAGTTGTATTATTGTGTTGGAAAATGTAAAAAGCATACTTTCTTCCCAAAATTGCTTTTCATTAAATAAATTATAGCAAGCCTGTATGAACACCCTCTCCGTTGGCCAAGCCCCCACCATGGACCGCCGCATTGGGCCCCACTTCCAAATCCCAGCCGCTTCCTTAACCGCCTTCGTCAACCTCTCCATCCTCCTCGTCGTGCCCTTCTATGACCGCCTCTAACGCATCGAAGTCAACCTTCTACTCTCCATCCTTCTCGGGATGGTCGTGGCCACCTAAACCGAGATCAAATGCCTACGAACCATAGAGTCAAGCCCAAGAGATGACGTCGTACAACTCACGGCCTTTTACATAGTGCCTCAAATGCCTAATCGTTGAGGCCGGTGAGGCGTTTACATACATCGGGCAGCGCGATTTGTTCCTTAGGGAGTGATCTAACTCTAAGGGAATGAAGACAATGAGCATGAGGCTCTTCGTCAGCACGCTTTCAGACCAGCACAACCAAATTGTATTAATATTGTACAAGCTAGGTTCTGCATTGGACCGTCTTTATGTTGCTATGTGCGATTCTAAGGAGATGAACATATCACATTGTATAAATAGAAGTCCATTTTGCAGAACAACATCATTGTCAAGTAAATTGTACAGTTTGTCCTCAATAGAAGTCCATTTTTCAACAGAATGTTTTGTTGAAAACGGAATGAAAACCGCAGTCATAGTTAGCCAAAGCGCAATCGTGGTTTCAGTTGATGACACAAACTGCGAGCACAGTTCAATATGTCGAGAAAGAACAGAGAAAAAGTTTGTTAATTAAAGGACTTCAACTTAAATTCAAGTTGCCTACGTAGAGAAACCTCTCCCGTAGAGAAACCCGACTCATTTTGCTCCCTACTATTTTCATAAATAAGTGCAAGTTGTTTTGATTTTGGACTGTGGTGAGATCGATCTAATCACTAAAAGTTCATAAGAGTTTTTTCTAGATTGTGTGCGTGCGTGGCAATCTACTCCATTTTTTTCAAAATCTTATAATATAGTTAACAACTACTGGCAAAGGTTGGTCCTTTATGCGGGGTTATAATAATCACAATGAACAAAGTTTGTTCTTAATAGGGGTGGTGTGTGCAATTTCTAGACTATAGGGTGTCAGTACATCCAAATTGCTCTCATTTGATCTTACCACAACAAGGTTTTTTGCAACCAACTCACCATCAACTTCACCATATCAATCTCTTTATCTGATTAATAATAGAAGTTCTCTCACCTTTGTCGACATGATGGGTCAAGATGGTTTCGTATTGGTCCTGCGAGATTTTTGGACTAGATAGTACTGTTGGGGTTCAATTGTGAATCCCACATAGGAAGTTGGGTTTGAAAACAAGCTAGTTTATAAGGTCATGGGCCACTCCTCCTATCACCAATTGGTTTTGGGATGGAATCCTATGGGCTTGTCTGCTAGGCTTGACAATTGGGTCCGTCTCCTCCGTAACAAGTGGTATCAGAGCCGATGGTTCGGCTTAGGGACCGAGAGGGTCCGCCGTTCGGGTTTGTGATGGATTCACAAGTGAAGGGGGAGATTGTTGGGGTTCAATTGTGAATCCCACATGAGAAGTTGGGAGTGAAACAAGCTAGTATATAAGGTCATGGGTCACTCCTCCTATCACCAATTGGTTTTGGGATGGAACCCTATGGCCTTGTGTACTAGGCTTGGCAATTGGGCCCGTCTCCCCCGTAACAAGTACACATTTATGTTAAATATGCCTAGATATGATTCTACTCAGAGTTGTATTTTTGTGTGCCTCATGAATAATAGGGATCTTGTGTTCCAGTATGAAAAAATACAGATAAGAGAGTCAATTGATGTTATAAAAATTTAGTCATCATAATGTCAATAATTGACCTTACCTATATACAAATAGCATATTTTTAGGAAAAGTCTATGCATTTATATATAAGCATTGCAAAGTAGAGTATTTTGTAGGGTCGAAGAAAGATTATGAGATTTTTATTAGGAAGAGAAGTAAATAATTGAGTCAATTGATGTTAAAGTAAATTTTAAGAGTTCAAAGTAAATAAAAAGTTAGGATCTTATGATTATACTCAAGATCTCATAAGATACTAACGATTGTGTGCGATTTTAACCCAATTTTAATGATTTTAGCACATTTTGATTTTAAAGCAAATCGTAAAATCTCACAATTTTAAGACAGTGAGAGGAGCACAACAAGTCAACAGAAAGCAACAACCTCCAAACTTGGGGAAGTATTTGCCCAGGAGATACATTGAGAGTGGTAAGGAAATCGGTAACTAATGGGGAGAAGGGGAAGAGATGGCCGATGCGAAAGGGATACTCGTACAAGCATACCCAATCGTCGTCGTAGAAGTCAGCCTAGATCCCAGGAGGAGGAGAGAATATTGCCGCGGACGAAGGAAAGCCAGCGGAGAAAGCAAAGATATGAGGATCTTTCGAGGTACTATCTCTCTGATGGTAGGGGGTGAGGATTTTGGAAGAGGTTAGAGAAGGAGGAACGATGGGTTCACGATAGTAAAGGGAAAGTTTCTGGGAAGAACTAGAAGTCGCCATAACTGGGAAGAGGAAGAAGATGGAAAAGCAAAGGGAGACGTGCCTGGACACCGGAAAGCGCGGTTGAAGTCTGAACGGATCATCATAACCGCTATAAATAGAGATTGATGGGACATGTCTTTACTCGCTACAACTTCCAAGGTGAAAAAATCAAAAACCCTAAAAAAGTGGATGGAGGGAATTTTCCCGGGTTTTTGAGGGGGTATTGTTGGGCCTCATTAAAATATGGCCTAAGAGGACGTCGCCTGCCCGAGACGGATAGCCCAAACTGATCACTAGGGAGGAAAGTCAAAGGAACAATCAAGGTGTGGCGGAAATCTCGGGCTCCACGATCATCTACCTCAAACGGCTACCTCATTCACGCCGGTGGCGAAATTTTCAGGATACACCAGGCGATTCACCAACGGTTCAATAGAGAAGACTATAAAATGAAGACGAGGCATGAGTATCGACATCATCTCTAACAACACTCGAAATCACTCCAAAAGCTCGATTCATCTTTACTTACCAATTCTCTCCAAGTATTTTGTTATAATCACAGGGGAACTATTCGTAATCTCAGCTGCAATATAAATACAATCTCTTTCTGGCTCTTACTTTTTTGTTCTTTTCCTTTGCTTACTTCTTACTTGTGGTCGATAATGCGTTGTATTCATTACTTGGTTAGGATTCCCTCATCTTAGCAGGTAACATGTTTGTGTGATTATCCTGCCCAAAACAACAATCAGCAAAACAATACTCCTCCTCCTTTGAACTTGTATGATTTGTCACAAGCTTCATTCGGGTATTGCTGCAGTATTAATCATAAGAACAGCACATATATTTAGTATAACGTCCATGATCAGTATCCTCGTAGTTTCTTAGTGCATTCATGTTCTCTACCACCATTTACTTGTGATGAGATAGCAACGTGGTAAAATGGGGTATACGTGCTTGACAATCTCAGTGCCTTGAGTTCATATCCGCAACAAGATGATGGAGTACCTTATTAGAATTGGAGTTATACGGTGCAATCCTTTATTAGCTCGCGGAATCATGCTCCTATTATGACAAATGTTGTGCCTAGATTTGTACAGTTTTCAACAGATGATCATGATCAGCAGCAACAACTTACTACATGTTCGATCGGGTTGGGATCTTCAAGTTCTAGATCAAATCAGTTCACTAGTCCTCAAGTGCAGGATTCAAATTTGGAACGAACTAATCAAACTAATGAGGAGGTGATGATAGATGTTGCACCTACATAGTTTCCAATAGATGATCCTAGTCTATGGTCAGGAGCAGATCAATTTATTTTTCATGATCAAAATTAACAATTGCAACCAACTCAAATTGATGAGGAGGGTATGAAACAAGTTGCGCCTACACCAATACATGGTCATCAGTAACTTCCTCCTTCGATGAGGTCGGGATCGGGATCGGGATGTTTGAGTGATGAGGACATCAAAAAATTGATCCAATCTCTTTGCAACAACTGATTGTTATCACCTCACTACTTAGAAAGGCTAGCATACTATTTTTTCAAGTTAAATAGTGTATTATATATGTATATATGATTTTAAATGTTACAACATACAACTTTGAAAGTTGTTTTTATAAATTGTGACGATTGTTGTCTTATTTTATTCTTGACTTTAATATCATACTAGATAAATAGACCAGGATAGTCCTAATTGACCCGCCCATAGTTAATGGCAGATATTAGGAAAGAAAAATATCAAAATTTACAAAATTTCAAATCATTTAGCCGACCCAAACCCTTTAGCCGCTCTATTTTGTTTTCAAACACTAATTAAAGTCGAGAATAAAATCAAACAATAATGGTCACAATTTATAAAAACAACTAGATAAATATTTCTAAACATTTACAAATTTTGAAAAAGATTTCTATATAATAAGGTAAAATGATTGAAATAACTTTAAACTAGTACGTTTTTTTGTCACTTTGGGAGGGGTGGGGCCCACAACTCAAAATTGCAACAAAATTAAAAGTATTCAATGCCCGCACTAAGATTTGATCTACAACTAGATACATTTTCACTTTAAGTTGCATATATCCTTACAAAACCCACTACTCTAAATATCTCGCATAGGTGTTGAAAAGTCTTAATCCGCCAAGAATTTTAACTTGTCTAAATGTTCGTTTAGACCCATTTATACAAACGCTAGGTGGCTCCTCACTACCCAGAGTATGTCTATTCGTCTTTAGTTAATTATAATATATTAATAGTGATTCAATTTTATAAAAGTAGTTTTTACATAAACGGATAAAGAAGAATCTAATAGGAGAGGAGTAACTAATATCTATGAAAAATTATTTTTTAATATAAAGTGATGTCATAATCAACGTCGTGACTTGAAAACGATCGATTTTTATAATATATATTGATATAAATAGTCCTAATTTTATTATTTTATAGCATATTAATTAATTGATATATTAGTATTTATTAATTTAAAGAGATGTTTATAATATGTTGAACTTAAATTTTGATTACATAAAAAATTGCATTTTAGAAAAATTTATGTATCAATAAATGGAGCCTCTCAAGTCTCAACCATAACCGACGTGGAAGAAGTAAAAATGGTGATGAAGATGGTCCCAATTTGGGCCACAACCATCATTTTTTGGACCGTCTACGTCCAAATGAACACCCTCTTTGTTGGTCAAGCCGCCACAATGGACCGCCGCATTGGGCCCCACTTCCAAATCCCGGTCGCTTCCTTAACCGCCTTCGTCACCCTCCCCATCCTCCTCGTCGTGCCCTTCTATATATGACCGCCTCTAATGCATCGAAGTCAACCTTCTACTCTCCATCCTTCTCGGGATGGCGGGGCCACCTAAACCGAGATCAAACGCCTAAGAACCATAGAGTCAAGCCCAAGAGACGACGTCGTCCAACTCACGTCATTTTACATAGTGCCTCAAATGCCTAATCGTTGGGGCCGGTGAGGCGTTTACATACATCGGGCAGCTCGATTTCTTCCTTAGGGAGTGCTCTAACTCTAAGGGAATGAAGACAATGAGCACGGGGCTCTTCATGAGCACGCTTTCAGACCAGCACAACCAAATTGTATTAATATTGTACAAGCTAGGTTCTGCATTGGACCGTCTTGACTGTTTGTCCTCAATATTTCGTACAGGTATTCTATCCTTTGCTAAATAAATAAATAATGATACAACAAGCCTTTGCTAAATTCTAATCAGGATCTCATGTTTTGAACACATCTTGATGATCAGCCACAATCCTTGAGCATTATAATTTAGAACGTTTCTCGGAGACTAGGAGACTTGTTAGTTGTTTTCATGCTTTGTTCTTTGAAGCCAAAACCGTAGTTAAAAGCATGCCTGCTTGACTTTTCAATATCGTAGCTAAATTCGAATTAGGATGTCATGTTTTGAACACATCTTGATGGTTCTACGGTTAGCGTCGTTTTTTCAACAAAATGTTCCGCAACCGAGGTTTTTTCAACAGAATGTTCTGTTGAAAACGGAATGAAAACCGCGGTCGTAGTTAGCCAAAGCGCAACCGTGGTTTCAGTTGATGACACAAACCGCGATCACGTTTCAATATGCCGAGAAAGGGCAGAGAAAAAGTCTGTTTATTAAAGGACTTCAACTTAAATTCAAGTTGCCTACGTAGAGAAACCTCTCCCGTAGAGAAACCCGACTCATTTTGCTCCCTACTATTTTCATAAATAAGTGCAAGTTGTTTTGATTTTGGGCTGTGGTGAGATCGATCTAATCACTAAAAGTTCATAAGAGTTTTTTCTAGATCGTGTGGGTGCGTGGCAATCTACTCCATTTTTTCAAAATCTTATAATATAGTTAACAACTACTGGCAAAGGTTGGTCCTTTATGCGGGGTTATAATGATCACAATGAACAAAGTTTGTTCTTAATAGGGGTGGTGTGTGCAATTTGTAGACTATAGGGTGTCAGTACATCCAAATTGCTCTCATTTGATCTTACCACAACAAGGTTTCTTGCAACCAAATCACCATCAACTTCACCATATCAATCTCTTTATCTGATTGATAATAGAAGTTCTCTCACCTTTGTCGACATGATGGGTCAAGATGGTTTTGTATGGGTCCTGCGAGAGTCCTGCGAGATTATTGGACTAGATAGTACACATTTATGTTGAATATGCCTGGATATGATTCTAGTCAGAGCCGTATTTTTGTGTGCCTCATGAATAATAGGGATCTGGTGTTCCAGTATGAAAAAATATAGATAAGAGAGTCAATTGATGTTATAAAAAATTTACATAATGTCAATAATTGACCTTACATATATACAAATAGCATATTTTTAGGAAAAGTCTATGCGTTTATATATAAGCATTGCAAAGTAGGGTATTTTGTAGGGTCGAAGAAAGATTATGAGATCTTTATTAAGAAGAGAAGTAAATAATTCAGTCAATTGATGTTAATGTAAATTTTAAGAGTTCAAAGTAAATAAAAAGTTAGGATCTTAGGATTATACTCAAGATCTCATAAGATACTAACAATTGTGTTCGATTTTAACCCAATTTTAATGATTTTAGCACATTTTGATTTTAAAGCAAATCGTAAAATCTCACAATTTTAAGATTCAGATCTCAAATTCAATAACAATAGGTCGAGTCAAATTTTGATGGCCCTACTAATAGCATCTAGCCTAAGCCTAGCCGAGCCTTATCAGTTTCTATCGTTGTATTTATTTTATAATATTTTGCTTTTTTTAGTATTATGGGCTTTCGGACTTTCAAACATAAGCCCACACCCAAAACCCCATAATACTAAATAAAGCAACATATTATAAATAAATTAATAAATACAACGATATATATAAACCAATAAGGCTCGACTAGGTCTAGGCTGGATGCTATATCACCTACTCACATAGGCACATGTATTTCCATGTCAATTGTATATAAAATCTAATAAGTGTTCTTTCTTGGTCTTCTAAGTTTTGAACCATGGCGGCATGGCCCTTTACTGAATTTTTACATATTTAAATACTCCGTATTTCCATGTCAATTGTATATAAAATCTAATAAGTTTTGTGTGAGTTTGATGTAAGTATGGGGGAGTTGGAAGAAAAGGGAGAAATGAGGAAATACAACTCTTATGTGGAAAGTGAAAAAAAAATGAAGATGAAAAGTTTGTGCAAAGCAAAAGAGAAAATTTGAGCTTAATTGTTAGTAGTATTCATAAAAGCAAAGAAAGAGTTAAAGAAGAGGAAAAGAAAGAAAGAAAAAAAAGAAACAGTTTATAGAAGTGTGTTATGGAGTTGGTAAAAGAAATTTTGGGAGAAGTAAGAAAGAAAGTGTTGAAGTTTGGGTTTAGGATTAGTTCTTTATCCCGGATTTAGCACCACAAGCCAAATATAATCCCTTCCAAATTTCTCTTTAACTTGGCCTCATTACAAGCCTTAAAAAGACCTCATGATTTTTGTTATGTGTTTGATCCCCAACGGTGGAGATTTAGAACTCTGATGCAAGCATATGGTAGTCTAGTTTTCATGGTTGATTTTGAGTGAAACACATACCCTTAAACACTTGAGAGTTTGAGTGCAAACACAACTACCTTGGTGAGGTCTATAATGAACGAATGGTCTTTTCTTTTTTGCTTGTTATAATGCATGTTATGAAGTCTTGGTCGGATTTTTGATTATATGTGAAATGCTTGTTTGACTTGAGATGGATGTATGATTGCATTTCTATGGTGTGATTTGGATTTATGTCTTGCTTGAGGACAGGCAAGGGTTAAGCATGGGGGAATTTGATAGCTTGCATTTAGGTAGTGTTTAGGATGCATATTTATGTTTATATTGCATGGTTTTAGTTTAGTTTAGCTTAGTTCTTAGGTTTTTAGATTTTCTAAGAAATTCGGGTTTTGCGCTTGTTTTGTTCGGTTTTGCAGATCTTTAGGTAAACAAGCGTGGATGGGATGGATCTTAGAGGACTATGGAGGTTTTTGAGGAAGCTTAGAGTGATACAAGTGAAGATTGGAAGAACCACGACCCAAGAGCTTGAAGGATAAAAACGCTTAAACCCGGGCTATGCATTGAAGGTCTTGTTTTGACATCTCTATCTTGCAATGCATGGTTTGGGAGCTATAGTGCTCAGATGAAGCTGAATTTGCTATAACTGGAAAGCTAACTCGAAGAGCTACAATTCATATTTTTACTCCGAGTCGAAATTCCAACTCTAAGGGGGTGAAAACAGCCTCTGAAGTGTCGCCTGAAATGCTAATCCGAGAAGTGCCGCGGGCATAACATGAACCTGTGCGGCCGCGGCATGTTAGATGAGACCGCGCCGTCTGCTTTCAAACGGAGATGTTGGGCCGCGAGTTTTGGGCTTCAAGATGGGCTTTAGATAGATCTTTACCGACTTGTTTAATGTAATTTCGGGATATTTTTATCTTTGGATATCTTAGGGTATTTAAACCTTGTTTTTAGTTTTCTCTCTCTAATTATTGTCATAACTTTTGATCAAATTTTGGAAGCTAGGATTTTCTCTTTGGAGGCAGACTTTGAAACTCTTGTAAGTTTGTTTTCAATTTAATTATGCATTGCTAAATTTCCCTTTTGTTTGACTAGTTATTGAAGTCAAGATTTGTATAGTTGTGAGGTTTAATTGATTCTCAACAAACTTGAATAGAAATTATTCCCTGTGCTTAATTGAATCTAAACTAGGGTTTTGTTAGATTGATCACCTAATTGAATTTCTAGTTATAACTGAATCTGATTAATTACCGGTTGGGGTTAATTTGATCAAGAGTATACTTTAATCAATTTAGTACTGGTTGGATTAGTTGGTTAAAGAAGGGAATAAATTCACAAGTCACTTAGATATCTGGTTGTTCTAAGTGTTTGTTTCTATTGATAACTTAAAACGTTATGATGTTGTTTAATTGAATCTAGAAGGTCTTCTAGGTTGTTAAATAATTAGGGTTGTTAGACTGGTAGTTCTATTAACTAAATCTGAAGTTTGGGTCTTAATCCTTAGTAGGGTCATTATCCACAATAGATTATTCAAGTGAGAAGAGAATCAAGAGAATCAATGATCGACAAAGCAATATCATGATGGATTTAACTAGTTGAACATGCTTCTCTCATATATTTACAATCAACTTTGCATTCATATTTTACTTTTACTTTTGCATATTAGTTTAGAATTTCATTGATAAAACCCCCCTATTTGGTTACTTGGCATTTAAGTAATAACACATTTACGCGAGTCTCTGTGGGATCGACCCTTACTTACCGCTCTACTGAGTTGGTTAAGCTAAGGTTTTTTGATAGGTATAACGACCACAGAAAATACCTCATCAAATTTGGCGTCGTTGCCGGGGACTCGTCGTTATTTGTGTTTTTATTTTTGTGCTATTCTTGGTGTTGTGAACCTATCTTACGGTTCATAACACCTGTGCTACTAATCTATGGCTTTGTTCGATTGTAGACAGCTGCAAGATGAACACTTCTATGACTATTTTTCAAGATTTCAAAACCATGTGTTTGAACTTGGTGCTTGGGGATTACAATATAGTGATATAGAGGTGAAAATGGGAGTTATCCATGGTATGAATCTTGAGACAAGGGGATTGGCTGACTACATGAGTAATGAGAGGCTTTTATTTATGGGACCTGAGGAATGCTGGGATTTCTTATGTTTCATGAGCCATCAAAGCTTTCTGGTTGAGTCATCTTCCCAACACCCCAGCCGGTTGATAAGTCTCTTGAGGATATAATCAGGGATATCTCAAAAGGGGCGGATACTATAATGAAGGAGCATTGTGAGTCTTGTTCTTCATATTTCATTTCACAATCTCATGCCCTTTTGAGTTGTGTGAAAGAAGTGGTGGAATCACGTTGGAGTCAAACGATCATGAGTCAGACACTCAAATTCAAGTTGAGGAGCAATCTACTACACTTGATGTGAGTTATGAAGATGAATTTGATGCCCCACATGAGTTCACACCTATAAGGCAAGTTGAGCAGATCATCACAGAGCCAAGAGAAGTTTGTGCAGGCATGGAGATTCACAAGTCACTTAGATGTCTGGTTGCTCTAAGTGTTTGTTTCTATTGATAACTTGAAACGTTATGTTGTTGTTTAATTGAATCTAGAAGGTCTTCTAGGTTGTTAAATAATTAGGGTTGTTAGACTGGTAGTTCTATTAACTAAATTTGAAGTTTGGGTCTTAATCCTTAGTAGGGTCATTATCCACAATAGATTATTCAAGTGAGAAGAGAATCAAGAGAATCAATGATCGACAAAGCAATATCATGATGTATTTAACTAGTTGTACATGCTTCTCTCATATATTTAAATCAACTTTGCATTCATATTTTACTTTTACTCCTGCATATTAGTTTAGAATTTCATTCATAAAACCCCCCTATTTGGTTACTTAGCATTTAAGTAATAACACATTTACGCGAGTCTCTGTGGGATCGACCCTTACTTGCCACTCTACTGAATTGGTTAAGCTAAGGTTTCTTTTATAGGTATAACGACCACTGAAAATACCTCATCACCTACCTTATCTTAGTAAGTATAATTCCTATGAGGGACTAGTTAGTACACTTTTGTTTAGTATTTTAGGCCTTTTAGGGCTTTAATGAAGATTAAGAACAAGACCGAAGAGTTGGATTTTTAGTTGAAGAAGATTTGAAGCAAGTAACGTAATCCGAGATGAAGATTCTATCTATCTTTTAATATTTAGTTTTCTTTCTTTGCTTTCGTGTTTTTGAGTTGGCTATTTAAGCCTAGTTTTCAGACTTTGTTGAACTTCTTAGACTTTTCTACTATCTATTCTACTTTGGAATTTGTATTCTCTCTTTCCATGGAGAGCTAACCTAAACTCCTTTAATTCTATTCAAGCTGAACCTTTCAGATTCAAGTTTATTTTGAAATTCTTCTTTTCAAGTTTATTCCTTCCAGGTTATTTCAAATCTCTTGGGTTTAATCTTTATTGATCATGTTGATTTCTGCTTAAGTGATCACCCTATTGAAGTTGATACACATCTAGGTTTTCTCGTAGTTAAACCTGATATATCTTTGTCGCAACTCATTGTTTTAGGACCTGTTGGACTAAAACAATCGAAAAAGATAATTGAATGCATGTTTAATTGTTTGACTCGTTGGAACTCAATTACCTGCATATTCTTGTTCTTATTGTTAATATCCTTGTAATTCATGATCGTTTCATTTTTTTGGGTATTAAGTTTGCATGTCTCATTGCTACATTTTTTTGGGTATTGTTTGATCAAATTCTCTAGAGTTAGAAATACAATTCTAAATCCCCTTTTTGTTACTACCTTGAGTTGATAATAATAATTACTTAGAATACAAGTGTCTCTTGGGTTCGACCCCAACTTATCGACTATGGTAGGGAAAGCACTGAAGAAGAGAGATCCGAGGAACAAAGAAGTGATAGCAGTGGTGGCTGAGGGTGACAAGGAAGACATCGATTTGGAGGTCAAGGCCGCCCGCGACGCCTTCGATCATGGCTATGGCCTGGAATGTCTGATTATGTATGTATGCTCTTTCTTAATAATTGTTGTATAGTACGCACATATAAATATATATTTGCGACTACGATCATGGCACTTCCGACAATTATGGCCACGGTGGTACGTTTGGAATGTTTGATCATGGCACTTTCCGACTACGATATCATTGTTGTATAGTACGATCATGGCCACAGTGATACATTAAAGATGTCACATGAGTTCCAAGCTTACACGCTACAAGAGTCATTGAGAGTGGTGGGGGTCATTATCTCTTGGAACTTTCCGACAATTATGTTCATTAACAAGGTTGTCCCAACCTTGGCAGTTGGTTGCACCATGGTGATCAAACCCATTGAGCAAACGTCTCTCTTTGCCCTGTTCTACGCTCATCTTGCTTATCAGGTATCGATATATAAAAATAATTATGATTTTTTATACCTTATATTTTTAGGGTTATACTATAAAATTAAAGTTGCTAGAATTATTAAATTTTAATTTTGTTAATTTTTTCACTCATGAAGTTTAATTAAGTAAGTCTGTCGGTCAATTGCGTTTCAAGTTTATTTATCTTGAGCATTTTTACATTTTTTTATAAGGTAAGGGATTAGGCCGGGTCATCACAAGTACTACTTAGGCTCATCTAGAGTATCCATTAGGGATTAGACCTGGTTATTAACCAATTTTTGTTGAGAATCTCCTTCCCACATTGGAAGTTGAGAGTTAAATTAGCCCACATATATATCTTTGAGTTACTCCTCCTATTGTCAATTGGTTTTAGGATGGAACCCCATTGGGCTTGTGTGTTGGGTTTACGTATGCACACGACCCCCCGTTTATGGCCCACGGACTTTCACAATTTTAACAATGATCTTGGAGTACTACCCTAAATGCCCAATTACCGAACCAAAGGCTTGAGCATTTTTACATGTTTCACCTTTGTCTCCGATTTCATTTTATTTACCTTCAAATTAATTAGGTATTAATTAAACTAAGATCGATTGATAATGTGATTGGGTGTAGGACAATCAAAGAGGGGATCCAGAGAGCGAACGCGACCAAGTACGGGCTAGCAGTGGGAATCGTGACCAAGAGCGCCTCGACATTACACGGTGGCTCGATCGGTGAAGGCGGGGATCGGATGGTGTGGATAAAATATTACTTTTTAGAGGCTATAAGATGAGTGGATTGCATTGACCAAGTCCGTTGTTACTCCCATCTACAATTCTTCTTAATTGGCTCTAATTATATTCATCAAGCGTTAGTCCATATTTTTTTTGTGTGTGTATGTGTGTGTTCTGTTAAGCGTTTGTATGGATAGGTGTTTGGAGGGCGAAATTTAGGGAAATCGAAGACCTCACGACAAAAACAATGTCATGAAACCTGGAAGAATTAAGCAGTTAGCTAGCGTCATCAAATTGTGACATCCCTTCTCAGCAAATCTCCACCCGGCCGTTTACAATTTTATCATCTTCCTGCTCTTGTTATGATTTTCTGGCCTTGAATTATGCTTGCTTGTACGTAGAGACGTAGCGGACTCGTTATATATATATATATATATATATATATATATATATATATATATATATATAAATAAAAAAATAATGGCAAAATGGAGTCAAAATCTTATAAAAATAAATAAATAAATTTGTTTGTCGAGAAAATACCTCAATACTACATATTTTGTTTGGGATGTGTAAGATGTGCATTGTCAGCATGGATTGATTCGAACCTTGCAGGATAGGCACGCGGAGCACCCTTAGTCCCTTACCACTCAGATATATATGTGCCCCGGGGCTAATATTTATTTATTTCAATTTGTTTGGATGATCCGAATCACGATCGTTCTGAAAGTTTCATACATAGTTCTGATAGCTCACTAGTTGTTAACTAGCTAATGTAGTGTTTCTATTGATAATTAGTCAATTACATTATTCATACATATGGCTTATTTGTTGTTTTGGTCTTTGACTAGGAGGAAGCCTGACAGAGTGACAAGGCACATAACTCCAAACTTCGTTATATTTTTATACCATAGAATGCCATCCTATATATAACTTCTAACTTATACATCATAATACATAGAAAATGATATAATTATAATAAATTCAAAGTTAGACTTTTATGATTGACTTGGATGCTTCAGATTATTACTACATATTATAATAAGCCATTATTCGTTGAGCTCCAAAAGTCTTCATAAGCCGACGAAGTAATTAACTAAATGAACCAGAACATCAACTTGATTCCTATAATCGACAATTTATAACAAACGATTATATATCTCTCTTGGCTACATCCAACTTACATACAAAATGGACCCCTCACCTTCCTTGTCGTGGCCACAATTCACGTCCTGTCAACAACATATTTTTACAGCTTGTTTTCTATTGTAGAAATTAGTAGGTCCATAATTAAAATTTATTTTAATATTTTTATGATATTGTTTTATAATTTTAATGTTTAATATAATTCAAAATATTACGATCATAATTTGACCATCTTGATATATTTAAAAGTTGCGATTTGAATCATTTTTTTATTGAATGGATTGATAAAAAAAAAATCGAATACATTGATTGAAAAAACGTAACCAAAGATAAGAATTTTTTAAAAATGATAAGATTACTAATTAATCTTTTGAATAGATTGAATAAAAACCTAAAATTTAAGATAAAATTTCGGTAAAAATGATAAGATTGCATATATATTAATAACTTTTCTTGAATCGGTATCCAACTAATAATTTATCATTAAATTACTCCTTTCTGAAATTAAAAATTTAAAATATAAAGAATGAAAAGTGATCTATTCGTTAAAATATTAAAAGAAGAGAGATAAAGTTTTATTTTTTTTTTCTGAAAAATATAGAAAATAACCGGTGCTATATATAAAAAGGACCCTAATTGATTTTCCCATTCAAACAAACTCAAAGCCTCTTTCAATATCTATCGAGAGGAAGAGAAGAAGGAAAGTCAGAGCCAAGAGAGAATTAATGGCGGAGAGTAGCGGGTTTAAACTACCAGAGATCAAGTTCACTCAGCTCTTCATCAATGGCGAGTTTGTTGACTCCGTTTCAGGTATATCCTTTCATCATATATTCTCGATCATATCCCATCTATTTTCACTTTATTTTCCTTTTAATGATCGAGTGATCCATCTACCAAAAGGGTCGATTACTCGATTGTCAATAATATGTAGAATAACGAATTTTTCATTCTACTTTCATCAAATTTCTAATTGCGGTCAAAGTAAATATCTTTCTGCCTTTTCTTGTTCAAAGGTTTTCCGAGTTTGATCGAACTATTTATGTTTTGTCGTCGTTCTCAAAAAAACAAAGAAATATCCGATTTTTCGTTGGAGATGTACACTTGTATCAGTCGATTACTATACATGATTAACAAGTATTATAGTTATGTTAGCTATATACATGAACTCACGATCTTAATTAATTAACACTTTTTCCTTTGTTTTTCTGCTTGACATAAGAATTGAAAAAGAAGACTTAATTAGCATCCCAACCGCTGTTCAATAGTAAACTCACGGTTCACATCTCTAATATATTTAGCAATCTATTATATAGTATTTTTTATTTGATATGGAAAGGGAAAGGGATAGGGATAGGGGGTGGCAACAACTCCCCTAATTAGCTAAGTCAAAATGCTTACAAGGCGTAACCACTAACCACCTTGAACTTTCTTCCGCCAAAACGTATTTTCTCCAATTATGTCACTTGTAAGTTGTAATATATAAAAACTAATTAATAAGCCTTGTTCTTTCTTGGTCTTCTAAATTTTGAACTGTGGCCCTTTAGTGAATTTTTACATATTTGAGATACTAAACAAAATACATGTTTACCTAACATAAAAAAATAACATTGCATATATACATCATTTAGTGCTAACCGATCAGTAAATTAAATTAAAAATAAGGGGTGAATTGAACGATAATTGGTATTTGGTAGGCAAAACGTTCGAGACGAGAGATCCGAGGAACGGAGAAGTGATAGCAGAGGTGGCGGAAGGCGACAAGGAAAATATCGATTTGGCGGCCAAGGCTGCCCGCAAAGCCTTCGATCATGGCCCTTGGCCTCGCATGTCTGGTTATGTACGTATGATCTATCTTAATTGTTAATTATATAGGGTATGAATTATATGCATATTAGTTACTCATCGAATAATTATTATGTGACTTTGTAGCAAAGGGGGAGAATACTGATGAAATTCACAGACTTAATAGAAGAGAACTTGGAAGAGTTAGCCGCCATTGATTCCATGGACGCAGGGAAGCTCTTCCAAATCGGGAAGATCATTGACATCCCTGGAGCTGCTCACACTCTCCGCTACTACGCAGGTACTTACACAAGATATAATCATGGACCTATTACAATCATGTTATTACTGTGTTATAAATATGTATGTTACGTTGTATATATAATTTAGGGGCGGCTGATAAAATCCACGGTGATACATTAAAAATGTCACGTGAGTACCAAGGTTACACACTAATAGAGCCACTGGGGGTGGTGGGGGCCATTACCCCATGGAACTTTCCGACAACTATGTTCATTATCAAGGTTGCCCCGGCCTTGGCTGTTGGTTGCACCATAGTGGTCAAGCCCGCCGAGCAAACGCCTCTATCTGCCTTGTTCTATGCTCATCTTGCTAAGCAGGTATCTTTTTTTTTTATCCTATGTCCTTGAGGTATAAAATATATAAAATTTTACTAGAATTATTAACTTTGAATTTTGTTAACTTTTTCTTAGGAATTATATTTTCTTAGGAATTATGTGACATAAAAATTTGTTACAATGTTAATTTATATATACGTGAGAAATGGATCAAATGACGTATATGTTGCATCATTAGTACCGATCCAATTACTTAGAATTAGCAGGGAATTGTGGAAAAATAGATTTTAAAAATTGAATAGTTTTTATACGCAATACTTATATTTTAAGAAAACGTACGTAAGTACGCCTCTGTTAATATTTTTTAATGTCCAAATAATTTCTTCTTTGTTTGTGAAACCAAATTAATTAACAGGCAGGAGTACCAGATGGAGTGTTGAACGTTGTGACTGGGTTTGGACCTACAGCCGGTGCCGCCCTCACGTCTCACATGGACGTTGACAAGGTATGTGTTACCATCATCATATTTAATTATCATCACTGATTCACTATTATATTACGTGCTACTTTCCTTGTCAATGCCATAAATATATATATATATATATGTTAATTTTATTTGCTCAATTTAAATTTTATTAATTAAGTTTAAAATTTTGTATAATTTTCTTTTCTAATTTTGACAGGTTAGTTTTACGGGATCTCCAGAAGTAGGACGGCTAGTAATGAAAGCGGCTGCAACCAGCAACTTGAAACAAGTGTCGTTAGAATTAGGTGGCAAATCTCCTCTTATCATCTTCGATGATGCTGACGTGGATAAAGCCGCTGAACTGGCTCTTATAGGCATCCTCTTTAACAAGGTATGTACATCCAACAAAGTAAATTAATTAACTTAATAAATCTTTCAAACATATATGCAAGCTAGGTTCTCGATCGATCTTTCATTAGTAATATTGCATGATCTTTGTCAAGCTCAAATGCCAGATTAGGCTGTATAGGCCCACACTTTTCATGCTTTAGTTTGATACTTATTAACATACGCTATCTGATTTCCCTTGCCATACATATGTTTGATTGCTTGTTTCATAACACCTACCTACAATACGTACCAAAGATCCCTATAACTTAATCAACGCTATCTAATTTCCCTTATCATACATATGCTTGATTAATGGTATTATATAGGGATCAGACCAAAAAAAAAATGGTATTATATAGGGAGAAGTGTGTGTAGCGAGTTCTCGTGTATTCGTGCAAGAAGGAATCTACGACGCTGTTGTAGAGAAGTTAGTTGCGATGGCAGAGCACTGGCCCGTCGGAGATCCTTTCGATCCCAAAGTTCAGCAAGGCCCTCAGGTACATACATTCATATACACACATTGGTATGTACACATGTCAATTTGTTATCTATAATTTGATCGCGCGTTTTAACATGAATGGTTCAGGTTGACAAGGCGCAATTCGAGAGGATTTTGACGTACATAGAGCACGGGAAGAGAGAAGGAGCGACATTGTTGACTGGGGGCAAGCCCTTGGGTGACAAGGGCTACTACATTCAACCCACCATCTTTGCAGATGTTAAGGTAATTGATTAAGCTGAAATTATTCTGATGATATATGTGATCAATTCATAATCCTTATTAGTTTCCTGTCCAAAGTTTATTGATTTTTTTTTTGGGTTTGTTTGATTTGAACTTAATTTACAGGACGATATGATGATTGCACGAGATGAAATATTTGGACCCGTTCTTTCACTCATGAAGTTCAAGTAAGACTTAATTTGCTAAACTAGTAATTAGGATCTCGTAACATCTAGAGTTAATTTTTCTTAAAACAAGTTTCACATTCGTTTCCAATTTGGTTTTATTGAAGTTCAAATTAATAAAGTATTAACAAAAGATCGATCGCTAATATAATGTGATTGGGGGTGTAGGACCATCGAAGAAGGGATCCAGAGGGCGAACGCGACCAAGTACGGGCTAGCAGCGGGAATCGTGACCAAGAACATAGACATTGCCAACACGGTGGCTCGGTCGGTGAAGGCGGGGACAGTGTGGATAAACTGCTACTTTGCCTTCGACGATGACGTCACTTTTGGAGGCTATAAGATGAGTGGATTTGGCAAGGACAATGGTATGGACGCACTCTACAAATACACTCAAACCAAGTCCGTTGTTACTCCCATATATAATTCTCCTTGGCTCTAATTATCTCACCTTACTAATTTATCATATACATTCGGTTTTTTGCATTTGAATTGCTTCTTGGTTTTTCTTTTTCTTTTTTTTTTTTTGTGTGTTTTGTTCAAGTGTTGTGGAACGTTCAGAATATTGGATCTATGAATAATGTTGAGTTGTGTTGCTTCTTTATTGGGTTTTATGGGCAGTGCAATCAACAAACGAAATAATGATAATGTTAGTCGAAATCGATCATTCATTATTATTTAACAAAATTCAAATTGCATTGATCTTCAAGTCTTCACTAGTACAAAAAGTTAATTAATACCGATTTTTTTATGAAACGGACAGTTTATTTGTGGATGGTAAGAAATAGGAAAACATTCGATGATCAGTAGACAAGGAATGCTCTCACTAGTTAAAAAAGTTTGTACTCTAACCAGTAAAAAAAATCGACCAAAACTCAAAACACAGAACTTCTTTATTTTTTTTTATGGTGGAAAAACAGAACTTCTTTATTAGCTAGAAAGATGAAGCTTTCATCAATCATCATCCAAACTTGCCAAATTAAATAACCAAATTGAGCCTGATATCATCCAGTACTTAAATCATATAATCACATCCAGATAAGATGCCAAAATGCACTCCTAATTTCATAAACAAATAAGCATATATATATATATATATATATATATAAATCAATGGCTCAATAATCCGATTTGCGACCCTCACAAGCAAGCGCCTGATCGAAATTCTTGAGCGGATACTTGGTTCTGCCCATTCCAACATCGAACACCAAGTCTTCTCCGCTCAACCGAATCCCGGTGATCGACCACCACTTGAAGAACGCTCGAACCTTAATCCCTTCAATCTCAACGATCCGGTTCTTGGCGATCTTTCCAGTGACGGTCCTAGAGTAAGCGGCGAGGTAATTGTCCGAGGGGAGACTGATTTTGCAAAGTTGTCCGAGGTTGACGGCGAATTCGCCCGAGGTGCGGTTAATCGAGTAGTTTCGGATGTCGGCGGGGAGAAGGCCGATCGGAAAGCCGTACGACGTGAGCGCCTCGTGGGCGGTGATCATCCCATGTGTATGATCCTTCGCCGCCGACGAGGTCACTGCGAGTAGGAGGAGGAAGAGAAAGAAGGAAGCTTTTGCCATTTTAGGAAGGATTGTTCGTTGATTCACGAAAATAAAAACAAGTTATACGACGTCGTTTATATATGGAATTATGGATATTTGCATTTTCCCTGATAGACATGGCACCTTAAAAACAAATAGGCGGAAATTTCACTTGCCTTGTAAAAAAGGTTGGAAATTTCTTAAATTGTCAACTGTTTTTTAGGTTTTTCCGTTATTATGGTTAGAGACTTGAAGGTCACCCTTTGTCAGAATCTTTCTGAATAGAGCAATGAGCTAGCTTTTCAGAAATCTCCAACGATGCATGTTTCTGGAGATGGGCCTGATATTTTGAAGTTCTGGTGTTGGGCTATTATTACTTCTCTTAGGCTTCCGTGATGGGCCTCAATATTTTGGGCTCAGCAGTTGGATTTGGATGTTTTTTTTTGTCCCCTAGTGATGAGAGTGGGTAACGTATAGCGTAGGATATCCGACCATTGAAATTCAACGGGCTACAAGCTAGCATCTATCAGCCCACATTCCTTGTACTAAAGCTGAGAATAGCACACCTAGTGATGATAGATTGATATGGCAAAATCTAACGTACGATTTTGAAATTTTCAAATCAAATTATGAGAGAGATCCAATCTAAATATAAATTTAATTTAAACTATCTACCGTAAAACCTTAATAAATTAATAGGGTTGAGACCATTATTTTATTATTTCATAAAGATATTAATTAACCGATAAATTAATATTTATTAATTTAAAGAGTTTTTTTCTAATAAGAGCTTTCAAGATGAACTTTAAGTCTTTAATAGAAGATTATACCGTTGGATTTTAGAAGGCTATGAGTTGGACAATCTGATCCTTGATCAATGTTTTGGTTGCTATAAATTTTTTAGTTTCAACTTGGATGGCTAATATTGAGCAAGAAGCAATAGCAAATTGTTTTAGACATTGCAAAATTCGATCATAGGATGAAGTCTGAAAGAAGTATGGTTGATATCGTAAAATTTATTTTTAACACAATGCTAAAAAGGTTAACCCAATAAGAAAAGTTAGATATGAGCACCAAATAGACTTAAGAAAAAAACAAACAACACTACAATCATATTTCATTAGATTATCTTAGTAATGTATATGTAAATTTATATAAATATTGTTTTATGATATTAATGGGACCTTATATTTATAGAATTTGATTCAAATGAAACAAACTCTTATCCTGAAACGAATGCACTTTTATCTCTCTTCTTTTAATATTTTAATGAATAGATCACTTCTCATTCTTTATATTTTAAAATTTTAATTTCATACAGGAGTAATTTAATAAAAAATTATTAGTTGGATACCGATTCTAGAAAATTTATTAATATATATATATAATTAGATTACAAATATGCAATCTTATCATTTTTACCAAACTTTTATCTTAATTTTTAGGTTTTTATTCAATCTATTCAAAAGAATTTTTCATACCCAAAAATAAAAAATTATTTAATAATAAAATTTTCTATCATATATTCTAAAAATATGGATAAGAATTTATCATATCCAAAAATTAAAAATTAGTTTTTTTTAAAAAAAAAGGTGGTGTAGTCCAATCTAAAAGTAGCATGTGTCTTTTAACAATTTTTTTAACTTTCGCTTTATTGGTTATAGTTATGATGATTCCTTACGTCATATAATACATTTATATAAATAGTATAGTTGTGGGGACTATAATCACATTGCAACAATTAAAAAATATCTAATTAAATTTCAACCAATTAAATTGATTTTAAAAAAATAGGAATTGTGGAATGACATATATCAAATATATTATTTTAATATCCCGTTTAGTTGGTTGGTCGAATGGAGTGAGTTTCAAGTCCGAATACAGCAACTCTAATTAAATTCGATCGATCTCACTCAAATTCCACTATAAATACCCATGCATGAATGCACATTAACCCCAATCCAATCCAAACCAAATTAAGTAAAAAAAATTAACAATTCAAAACATGGCTTCCGGCTCAACCCTAACAACATTAGTACTCATCTTATCATGCCTTAGCCTTTTCGTCCCTCTACCACTAGTCACCTCTCAACCTTCCCCGTCCCCATCCCCATCTTTATCCGTCTCACCATCATCTCCACCACCACCGCCTTCTCCCGAACTTCAACCACCAACTCCACCGCCCATTTCTGAAGCACCAACTCCAGCACCCTCACCTTCTTCAGATGCACCAATAGTACCGCCTCCAGATGTGGGTATATGCGTGGGTAGACTAGGAACACCCCTTCTAACTCGAGCTTGTTGCCAAGTCTTGAGTCCACTCCCCGCCGATGTCTCATCAGGCCCACTCTGTGCTCTTATCAGAAGCAGATTGGAAATCCCGCTTACTAATGTTAACAAACTCGTCACGCTCAAGGTTCGCATTCTGTACAAGAAATGCCGCGTCTCTACTCCCACTGGCTTCACCTGCCCACTTGCTTGATCAGCTTGTCGCGCGTTAATTTAAGGTTGGATCATTTTAGTTTCACATCACGGAGATTAGTAACATTTTGAGTATAATTGTCATTAATTTCTTCGATCAATTTGAGTTACGTTTTGAAAAAGTTCGCATCGTAACCTGCTTATTTTTATCAACCATTGTTACCTTTTAATTGCCCATCAATCTTCTTTCTCAGATTAAATTATCCATCATATATAATACGGAGTAGTATATAATTTAGTAACTAATTGACTCTCCTTTCCATTTTCACAGGTAATAAAGATAATTGGGTGATCCGAGATGATGCATCCATGTCCATGTACTTTATTGAACCATTAGTCAAAGATATACTGTTGTATTGCGTGGGAGAAGCTTAGCTTGCTACTAAGCGTACGCGCGAGAATGTCCATCAATAAGGATGGAATCAACTATATATGTAACACCAATAAAATAGTGCATTGGCTTTGAATTTCTATATCTATAAGTCAGGTCCTACCTATGAATTGAATAAAATTCTAGTTGAATATTGAATCAATCGAGCTATCGATCCACTTCAATTTTATTACAACTTGTTTTAGTGAAAAACACAATATCTACTTGAGTATTAAAAACCAGTTACCAGTTCCTACGTATGCAGAATTTCTTAGTTATTATTTCTAAATGAAAAGTGTTGGTGTATAAAAATTCGTCTTCAATTTGTATTAAATATATCAATTAAGAACTCCTCTTCTTCTGCTCCGTCTTCAATCTCTTGACCTAGAAACCTGCAAAATAATGGACACAGGGGGCGGGGACCCCCTAATCCACCTCCGATGCCTAAGTCAGAAGAGCAATTGTCGTTTGAGCGTCGAGGTACAACAAGAGAGCGATGAAACCCTCTACAGTCGAGCTAAGCGAATATTAGCCTGCCTAGGTTTTCTGAATATGCTGATATGCACATGTGTCTCTCCCTACACGCCTGGGGCGTGTATTTATAATGGAAGAGGGAGAGAAGGGGGGCCGAAAGTTATATCTATCAGGCCGAAAATATTATCCTTTTAGGGCTGGCCAACTGCCTTAAAGCCCAAGTAAGAAATATTTCACCCTTTCTCCAACTTTAATTCTATCTTTAATAAAAGATACAATCTTCCATTAAGTTGCATAACCGTCATAAAATTTTATATGGAAAATAACGAAAATAACTGCACAGTAATTTTAATAAATACCTTTATAGCATGGTAACTATGTTTGTTTTACCCGCTCACAAATGCCCCACCTACACCGCCCTTACACGACTCACCGTGTTAGGCGACGTAGGGTACAGAGGGTTTCTAATCGAAGTGGCCATGCAGATTGGTCAATTGGTCCCCTAGCGCTTTCGTATATTCGTATATTCGTATATTCGTACATCCATGAGCGATTATCATGGGGCGAGTGCTATCTTTTCGAGTCGTATCTTCTGCCGAGGTTTAAGATGGAATCTCTAGAACGAACAAAATCAGATTAGGGAGAATAGAACGTTTATGTTGAAAAAAGTGCTTGGCCAAGACTTCTAATTTTAAGAAAACAAAAAGAAAATATATAAAGTCGTTCATCCTAGCGATCCCAGCCTAAGCTCAACATCCACGCAAGAAGCGACTACCGGCGAACCGACGCTCGCGGTTTATGAGTCGCGGCCGCTGTCGACTTATTTCGCGGTAGTCTTCGACGATCTAGCGTCTACGGTTTTCCTTTTTAAGGGAAAACCTCTTCAAACGAGCGAGATTTACAAGTCCGGGGGACATCTCCCCCATCGAGACTATTCTCACTCATACGCTCTCCATCCCTGTGTTGTAGTCACTTAATATTATCCCGTACAACTCGGGCCGAATTACACCATATGCGTGTGTTTTTTTTTATGTATAGGCCTCCACGCATTACGCTACGGCCGCCCGTTGGTAGGATGTATTTCGTGTAGTGACAATGTCCTGATAATCCTCGGTGATGACGAGATGGTCGGAAAGAGCGCGACAATTATTTTATTGGTTTTCTCGAGGCACTTTTAACACAAAGGGCCACCAATATCTTTGCTAATGAGATCGAAGAGTATAAATGCAATCCTCAGCGTACATCTCATGTAGGGGTTTATCGATCTTGTTTCAATTGTAGGCTCAACCCTGCTTGAGGGTACACTTCTCAAGTTTGGCCCGGAAAAAGAACGACAATTTAGTGTCTTCTTCGGCGATTGCCAAAACCTATGAGCCCTTAAGAGAACTTCCCGTGCCCCGGTGATATCCCGCTGCCTCAACACGCATCGAGGTCTTAAGTGATTTTTGCACGGGTGGCTAACGTTGCCAATACTTCAACGTACTTGTTTTTGATCGCTTGATCATTATCCAATCTTGAATAACTCGGACTCTTCTATCATATTCGACCATCGTTGACTTTTCGGTTTTACAATGCCCCAGCACTTATTTTCGAGTCCTTGAATTCGACACATGTCGTACGATTTCAAGGATTGATCTTCAATTTGAAGTTCTCGGAGGTGAACTACGGTCGCCATAAAACGAGGCAATGAACACTTCTGAAGGCTGGCCGCGACCGCGGTCTTCATCGTTCGCAAGGTTCTACGATTGCGGTAATTTTCCCTCGTACTTGGCTTGTATACTTCTTCGATCCTTTTATCAGCACTTTACCGGCTCGGGACCACGGTGGTTATCGGCGAATTCGATAATACTAACGAGCCGTCGATTGGTCCATTCGATCGCCAATTCATCGATGAGGCTCTTTCCTTGGATCTTTACAAAGAACGCTTTAGCCTAGCAATTTCTTCAAGGCTTGATAGCAACAAGGCTTGATCCGATTATGCTTGTCTTGAATCCGCTGGTTCTCTCTTAAAGCGGAAGCTAGAGTGCGTATTAAGCACAGTCTCGTCTTTATTCTTGATGGTGGCCGATGCCCCACTATCTTGATTGCTCTTGGGTTCAACGACGCGCATCGCTGATTCCCTATGATGATTGATTTCATCAAATTGTGTAGCGCTATGAACATTGATTCCGTCGCTTGATCCGAACCTTGCTTGGCTTGCATGAAGAGCAACCATGCTTTGATGGTGAGGTCGGGTCATAGATTTGATCATCTTTAAGCAAGTTTTTCTCCTTGGAACTTTTCTAGGGTTTGATCATCCGAGCGGATATCGGACTTTCGCTTGATCACCCTGCGAGTCTTGATTCTTTTCCGAGCGAAGATTGGATTTTGCCCCCATTGCTTTTAGGGTTTTCGGGTTTCGAAAAAACCACACGGCGATTGCTATCGCATGGGTCGCGGTCGCGGAGGAACGGACCGCGGTCGCGGTTTCTGAGGCGGCTGTCGCGGCCGATGGTGCCGCGATCACGCTGGCACTAGAGCTCGCTCGTGATTTAGGGTTGGCGAGTTCGTTGTTTCCTCGGGGCTAAGAAAGGTTGTTTCTTGTTTGTCAGAGATCGATTCCAGCCTTACGATTGCATGGATTGATCGCTTTTTGACATCTTCTTGAGAACTTCTCTTGTAGCTTGACTTGGAATCCATTGATTGGTTGATCTTGGAAAGCAAGGAGAACTCTTTGGTTGTGCTCTACTACGATTGGTAAAGTCCGCTCAGACTCTCCAAATCTCTTGAATAGCGTTGATCTATCTTCATCCCTTAGCGATTAAGGCTTCTAATTGCTAGATAGGATCGCTTTGCTTGCTTTTACGATCGGCTTTACGTTTTAAGAGGACGTTCAGCCTATGGCAAGTAAGATCCAATTCGATTTCAAGCAAATTGTACGGGTCCTATGCGGAGAGGTCACGATTACCCCGCATTAGGTTTACGTTTGTCGAAATCCTGTCGGGTTTGGCTTGCGAATAGAGAGAATGCTCCGAAATACGCAGGCCGCGGTCGCGGTTTCTGAACCACGGGCACGGCTTGACAGGCCGCGATCGCGGCCCAGCTGGCCGCGGTTCGGTTCGGCGATCGCGATCCCTCGGATCGACCCGCCTTGCCCTTGAACCATTTGATTATTCTTGTTTTTGGCAACATGCATTGCCGCTTCCCAAGCTTGATCAATTTCAATTGATTCAGGCCTTGAAGTGCCACGACTGACGATTCTATCGCTCGACTCGATCCCCGAACGGTCTGTGCGATGAACAATCGTATCATCGAGAGGGGCCGGATCACGGTTCAAGTCGTTTACGGGCACAAAGGTCTCACCTTCCGAGCGAATATCGGAATCAGATTGATCAATTTCCATTAGGGTTTACTTTCCGATCAATTTACGAAAAATCTTGGGTTCGATCGCCGATCCACGATCGCGGTTCACTATGTCGTGGTCGCGGTTCTTTCTGCTGGCGTATTTTGCGCGATTCGCTTTGCAACGGTGTCCCAGGGTTTCCAAAAAACGACTTCTTAATCTTCAAGGATCGACTCCAACACCACAATTGCGTAGATCGAGTACTCTTTTCACAATATCGCTTTTCACTACTTTGATTGTGGCTATGCGTTGGTTCACAATCAAGTTTTCAACTTTGGGCTTCAGGGCACGCACCCGGAGCCTAATCTGTCAATTGGTAGTCGACTAGGATCCGACAAGGTTGCCCCCTACCCCCAGTGTCGTCGAATTCGCAGCACGCACTGCAATCGACACTGGTTGTGGTGATCCGATCATGCTTTTACTTAGGGTTCAAACAAATCCCAAAGCGGATCTCCTTTGTTGATTTTTGGGGACGCCCTTAGGCTAGAAAAAACCTAAAAACACAAATATCCGGAGTCACATATTTCCGGAGGAGCACTCCGGTCGAAAATGCGGAGTTCACAAATTTCTAGAGGCGCACTTCGGTGGGCCGCGGTCGCGGCCCCATAAGGCCGCGATCGCGGTTCTGTGGCCGCGGTCGCAGTACGCTGTTCCGCGGCCGCGGTTCGTCTGCTGTGAGGCGTCGCGATTGCCCTAGGCTTCGAAAATTCGTTTCTTTTTCTTCTAGGAACGATTACTCATGGATTTAATCCTCATTCCCACAGACGGCGCCAATTGTTGGTGTATAAAAATTCGTCTTCAATTTGTATTAAATACACCAATTAAGAACTCCTCATCTTCCGCTCCGTCTTCAATCTCTTGACCTAGAAACCTGCAAAACAATGGACACAAGGGGCGGGGACCCCCTAATCCACCTCCGATGCCTAAGTCAGAAGAGCAATTGTCGTTTGAGCGTCGAGGTACAACAAGAGAGCGATGAAACCCTAAACAGTCGAGCTAAGCGAATATTAGTCTGCCTAGGTTTTCTGAATATGCTGATATGCACATGTGTCTCTCCCTACACGCCTGGGGCGTGTATTTATAATGGAAGAGGGAGAGAAGGGTGGCCGAAAGTTATATCTATCAGGCCGAAAATATTATCCTTCTAGGATTGGCCAACTGCCTTAAAGCCTAAGTAAGGAATATTCCACCCTTTCTCCAACTTTAATTCTATCTTTAATAAAAGATAGAATCTTCCATTAAGTTGCATAACCGTCATATAATTTTATATGAAAAATAACGAAAATAACTGCGCAGTAATTTTAATAAATACCTTTATAGCGAAAATAACTATGGTAACTATGTTTGTTTTACCCGCTCACAAAAAGCAATTCGTTCACATTTGATATAATATTTAGAAAAAATTTACTCCATATTCACCTACCTTTGTCTCTAAAACTAACCACATTACATAATTTAATATCTCGATTGTTCTTTCTCCATCTAAAATATTCACAAGATATCAAATAAGTTATAATTCATTATGCACGCAAACCAGGACTAATATCACAATACCACTGCATATGCACCTTCTCACAAAATATTAGGTTATGGATTATGGGTAAATGTATACACGGTTCATGCTTTACTTTCCAAGCAGTGTTAATTCATGTGTTTGGCTTGAACATAAAAAAAAATCGGAAATTTTATGTTCGACAAATTATTCATGAAGTGTACGAATGTTTAACGTAATTCGTGTGCTAACATGAGGTCAATACAAGATCATGCTAAAAAAGCACACTATAAGATACACATAATATGCTCTCTTTTTGAAGACCAATGCTTCAAGGCAACTGTTCCAATTAGAACCCTTATATTGGTGGTTGGCCTTCGAACATACTTCCTCCGTTTTATTCTACTTGTCCATGAAGACCTAATACACATATATTAAGGCATGATATGATCTTACCAAATTACCCGTATTAATTACCCTTATTAATTATACATTCCTTCTGACCAAAAAAAATTAATTATACATTCCTCTTTTTTTAGGGACTTTTCCCAAGTGTATTAATTACATACAAAGGGTACAAATGGAAAATCTTGTATAAATATAGCTTCAAGGACAAATAGAATTGAAAAAAAATTTAAGGCTTCATGGACAAGTAGAATAGAACGGAGAGAGTATATCAGTGGCTCAGATAATTATGCTATTGGGGGTATGTATGACCATTCAAGACAAAACAAAAGAACAAAACATGGTGAAACTGAAGGTGCTCATTATGACTCTGATGGTCTATAAGATCAAGCAATGGCTCAAACTTTCCCGTTCGTTAATGAGGCTTATGGGAGGGAAGAAACTGATGGAAAGGGACAAGATGAAATTTGTTTCATTCCGAGATAAAGTTGCTGGAAATGAAGGCCCTGAAGGATTTACACAACACAAAATAATCCTTTTTGGGATGACATAACAATAGAAGAAGATGTGATAGATATATGATTCCATGCTAGAAGAAAATGCCCCACAATCCTCCCAATGGCTGGTGATCAAAGAGGAGAATCAGAATATCATGGCGTGATGCAATAATAATTAAGGTCTTTGATCACGATATAGGCTACATACAATTGCCAAGGAAACATTTTCGGAAGCGGAAACCTAGATCGAGGAGAAGTCCTTAAGATTGATGTGGGGAATGATTCAAATTGAAGAATGTTGATGATCTTCATCATGTTATGATGAATGGGCCATTGATTTTGGGGAATATATCTATGTAACAATACAAAGATGGAGGCCAAACTTTGTGGCTGCAGATGATCAGGAAAAGATAAGATACTTGGCAACATGGATAAGAGTACCTCAACTTTCTATTGATTATTTGGACAAATCAATCCTAACACAAATTAGTGAGCTCATGGGAAAGGCCCTAAAAGTAGAGAGATCACAACAGTCAAAAGGAGAAAAGGGGAACTATACAAGTTTGTGTATTGAATTAGATTTGTGTATTGAAATGTTCGCAAGCTTGTCTCACAAAAAATAAAATAAATGAGAGGCTCACGAGCTAAGGGAAATCTCGGTGAGTATTTAAATTTTCGCAAGAGTTGCGTATTTGAGCTCAAACTAAGCTCGCATTCAAGTTCAATCTCGCCTATTTTTAACCGAACTAAGCTGAGCAATTTAAAACTCGGCTCGACTCGGTTCAGCTATTGTCCTACTTAGGTCTCGTGTCCTCGTTTTATTTATTTTCCATATTGAATGAATGGCCATTAGTTAAAAAAAGGATTATACAATAGGAAACGGAAAGAGAAGAAATTATGAAGAATACCTTCTTAATTTCAATACCATATGTAGACTTGTCCTTAGCTCAATCTTCACTAAGAAATCAATCAAACCGGTCCATATCCTTGGCGGAGGAATACTGGATACGAAAGAACAAGAGTGTGAAGTGGGACAGATAATATTTAATAATAGAGTAAAACTAACTTCATTTTTTAAGGGTTAGAAAAATAATTGAAAAAGTATTGTCGTAGCCAGGATTCGAACCTGGATCGCGTCTGTTGAGGCAATTCCCTTTGAAGGAGTGCTACTAGGAACAGACAATTCCCTTTGAAGTTATGCTACTACGACATCACTGATAAGTTTTACAACTATTTTATTATGGATTAAAGAAGATAAACGGATTGCCGTAATAAGTTGAAGCACACCCTTAAAAAATGTATTGCTCGCGTCCGTTAGACATCTCTTCAAAAATACTCCCTCCGTTTCATAATAGTTGTTCATATACACTTTTTTCCTTGTTTCACAATAATTGTTCATATAATTTTTTTTCCACTTATACCCCTAATAATTACACCATATTAATTATATACACTTTTCCCAATGCAACTTTTAGAGTATAAAGTAGCTTTTAATAGGGGTAAATTTGGAAGAATTTTTCCCCATTAATATATGTGCAAATTTGTCTAAGAACAACTATTGTGAAACGGAGGGAGTAGGCTACTACAGCATAATCTCTAATTATTTATTTCTCAATTCAATTTATGGTAATAGTTTTTTATTGAGTATGTATGAAAACCGACTAGAACAGACAAAAATAAACAAAACACGGTAAGTAAGTACAAATGGCAAAAAAAGACACTAGAATGAAAGAAAAAGTGGGAGAAGTGAAGGGCTAAAGATTAACATCTTTAGTATTCGGGTCAAAGCGGACAAATATTATGATGTTGAAGTACTACTGACGTTACCTCCACTAGGATGAAGGATCTTTAAAAGCCTCAAAAACATCTATGCGACCGCGCCAATCACAACGAATCACACCCAATCTTAAAACCAAATCTCATAATTATACACATCATGCTTGGGTCAAACCACCAAAGTCAATCGAGCCACAAACAAGCTCAAACCAAAAAAGCTCGTGCACACCTGCCAAAACAACCAGCAAGGCAAATGGGCTAGGCCCAACAAACAACAAAAACCCAAAAAAGGGCCAAAGCCCAAGATCTAATAAAAGAAAACAAAAGCCGAACAAGGCCGCGTAGAGGTCTTCAATCTAACATAAATCACAAACAAAAGATAGGAGGAGATTAGGCCATGTGGGCCATCTTCTTCAAACTAAATCTCAGCACAGGATGAAAGCTTCAATACCAACACACAAACACAGGGAGCAAAACCAGATAGGCAAAAAACCACGTGTACCAACTTTATAACACACAAACAAGACTGGAAATGGGAATAGGCATTCACAAGGACTCGCAACTGTCGGTGACTAAAGACACCACCAACACCATACGGTGCGGTGCGATCAACCGTTGAGGTAGCTCGGGACAAAACTTCGGCCTACCAGTAACAAAAACCAGTGACAGATCACCAAAGATGTGTTGGGAAATTCAACCTACTTGCAACAATAACGAACTCACATATTCACAGGAGAAGTAAGAAAATAAACAAGAAGAGAAACACAAGAGAATTTGTTGACCTAGTTCATCAAAATGACTATGTTTGGGTACTACCAAGCCAGGGATTTTCAACTAGATATAATACTTTCAATGATTACAAGATCTGATTCACTGATTTACATTGATCTGATTAGTCTAATCTAATCTCTCTAGCACTCTGAATTTGTCCCACTCTGCTTTTCATGTTTTATTCAGTACACCAATTACAATAATCTAGTTGGGTTTAAATAGAGAACACAAGGCCTAAAGATAGATACAAGATATTCCAAGATATTACAAGGATAGAAATTCCAATCCCCAAGATATATTTTTTCCTAATATCTAATATCTTCTACCCATTAATGATAGAAAATCCCTTCTACCAAAAATAGCCCGAAGCCTTGACTTGCAGGACATCAAACAGCTCAGAAAATCCGACGCGAAGAATGGCGCGGGCACGCCCCCTGGGTGACGCGGTCGCGTCTCGACCCCCCAGCCTGCGCCGCACCCAATGTTGAAATTATGCGGTCGCACAAGGGGTGGCGCGGCCGCGGAAGCCTAGCCCAGCTCCAACGGCCCTCTGGCCCGCACCCGCAGTTTGCCGTTTTTGCTCCGTCTTCGCTGCTTCTTTTCACCTTTGTCTCCTATTCTGTCTAATCCCGAAGCAGGCTCCATAAATCCCAACAAGACAATCCCACAAAAGGACACCTCTAAAAAACTCATAGCAAGAAAGAGGACGACCGAGCCTTAAACAGAGATAGACGTCGAAAGAACCGGCAAGGTCCTAACCCCCAGAAACTCATAAAAAAGCTAAACGGTCCATATTTGTGACAACCCACGAAGCAAGAGCTAAAGAACAATCCAAGTTCAAACTTAGGCAAGAACACTCTTACTACGGACTTAAAATCAAAACCGATCCAAAGATATTCAAAAATGGTTCTAGAAAAACTCACATAGGAACAAAATCCACTACTCAACAGTCAACCCACTTTCTCATCTAATGGTTGAGAGATAAATATAATCAACCTCGGCCTTCTCGGCTTAAAGAAGTTGATTATTAGAAAAAACATTGGTTTCTCACCTAAAGATTCAAGGAAGAAGAGCCTTTCGCGCTCTCAACTTCCTCCATTGTCTCATCGGAGACATCTAATAAAATTTATGGTAACAGTTGGATAGACTTTCCAAACATATACGGAATATTATTATTATGTGTCACAATTAATATACAATGCGATTTGGGTAAAGAAATATTAATATAACGCAAAACATAATTTCAAAATTATTAGCACGGTCACTGACGAATGTATTTTCATCAAAGCATTCGCTCTTTCCAATCGTCGAAGGGCCACACTCGCATGAATATGTGGCTTGATTACATTCAACTTTCATATTCCGACAGTCCAAAGTTGTGCGTTTTTAACCTTTGATACGGTTTCTAACACTTCGAATGGAAGTACATCTCCTATTACCACTACCATCTTCGTCTCTAAATCCACTTTATACGAAGTCACTCCTGTCACACATTTATCGATCAAATATTAGTACAAATTAAGACTTATAGTAAGTAATTTGTAGCTTAAATTAATGAACTTAGTACATAACTATAGACATGTAAAAGCTAAAGATTTATTATACCTTCCATCTTAGAGACATGCTTCTCAACCTTCCTTGCACACCCATGGCAATGCATAGACACCTTCAGAACAACTGTCTGAAAATTGATGAAAACATCAATCAATCAAATACGGTATAAATTAACGACCTTTCATTTCATACCAAATCGATCTAGCTAATTATGCAAACCATTAATTCAATCCATTCTCCAATATTTAATTAAGTATTCCCAAATACACCTATTTGGTGTAACAAAAAATGTGTTGGGATAGTGTTGGGAACTTACGTTCTCAACATCGAAACAACGAAGTATTCTCCAGTTTTGATAATGACAAATATCATGTCATATGGGAACTAACGTTTTATGATCAAGTATTTCAATGGGACTTTAGAATGAACAAGACATTTCTCAAAGGAACTCCAGAGCGCATAACGATGCACCATGCCATATGGGAACTGACGTTTTATGATCAAGTATTTCAAGGGGACTTTATAATGAACAAGACATTTCTCAATTGAACTCCAGAGCACATAACGATGCTTGAATGAAAGAAAGCATGCGGTTCCTATTAAAGGAACTCGGGAGAAAGAGATTCCTCTCACATGGGAACTCACATGTGAAGACAGACCGTGCAACACAAATCGCGGAATTCTGTCTCAAACAAAGCAGAGGCATAGTCTTAGCGGAATGATCCAATGGTCCGATTAACATCCAAAGTTTACCAATTTCAAATGAAGTCACAAATGAAGAAAGGACAAACTGGACTTGCAAGACAAGTTCATTTTGGACATCAATGAAAATGAAGAATTCAACCCAAGCCCGACAGGTTATAGAAGCCAAAGAATAGTGCACTAAAGTGACACTTCTCCGAGAACTCACAAAAGCCTCAAGCAAAACCAGGAAAGAAGATTAAAGCAATCAAGAGAAATCCCCGACGACGAGTGTCCGACCTCGCGATGGCGAATCCAAGGTTCCCAGGAGCAAGGGAAATGTGATAGTTAAGTCTAGGTGTAAGGTTCGGTTTATTTGTCTTAGTTGAGTTGTTTTCTTAGGAACTAGGTTGAGAAGACTCACTAGTGTTGATAGAGTTTGGTGACTGCTAAGAACAGAAAAGTGTGAGTCTTGCCTTTTGTAACTAAGGAACAGTCAATATAATAAGTAGATCATTCAAAATCCTCCAAACGAAGGTAGAGGTTTACCCACACAACTAGTTGGTTGTAGTGAGGCTCCTCTATAAAAGAACTATGCTCTTATCTACTTTTAGTACTTGCGATTATACTACTTCCGCTGCATTGGAAACAATCCAAAATCTGTTCCCAAGCTCTTTACTAACGCATTACGATCCAACAAAATGTCTATACATTAATTAATTCATATATAGTAGGATACATTCATAACTTTGAAATCACACTATCAGATTAAAGTACTAAGGCAACAGGCGAAAATCGCTTCATTAGGCTAAAAACCCTCTTCAATAGTCCTAGTGCAGTGGTTTTTGACCGCATTATTTGTTGGCGTAGCATTAGGTGACTAATTAAGTGGTTTATTAGGTCTAATGCAACGGATTTTATAAAATGTGAAAACCGCTTCATTGGGTATGAAAAACCGATGCCTTGATAGGTCTAGTGGAGCGGTTAGTTTACATGTTAATGCAATGGTTTATATATCTAACTAGGTGAACAAACCCGTGCATACACACGAGACATATAATTTACATATGCTTATTTTTACATATTTTTTAATGTTTTATATATACAATGTATTTTTGACGATTACATTACAAATTACATTCAGGATATCAAATTTAAAATACATCATTAATGATAATTAATTTAGGGAAATTATTTCATCGTATTTAATGTGTAATAGACTCATAGTATAGATTTATGTACTTCAAAAAACTTGACTCACAAATAAACAATCGTTCTAATTATTTTGAGTGTTTTCATTACTTTATTATGCAATCAAAACTCCATATATTACGGAGTATCATACAGTGACAACAAAATGTCTAAACCAGTGAGATATAATATATATTTATTTTATCATTTATCATACTAATCATGTAAAATAATATACACAAACTGATTTGAATAAAAATAATAATCTTTTGAATTATATGCATATATTCAAATAGCGCAAATTTAAAACTAAAATTGTGAAATTTTATTATTTCTACCAAACAAAAAGCAAATGAGGAAAAATAAGAATTTCCCGGTTATTTGATACACTTATTTTTTATTTGGCGGCTTAGGAAAATCATTCATTTAAAACAGTATCATCTTTCTTACTTCAAGAATAGACTTGAATGGTGTGATATATGATGAGAACATTTTTTTATCAATTTATTTAATTATTGTTTTTTTATTTCATAACTTACACCAATATTAAAACATATAGATACAGTAGAGAATAACAAAAAGATGCATAAAATAAAACAAATATGTAAATAAATAGAATGCAACTATAAATTGAACCAAATATGTAATATATATAGTACTCTTCTTCATCTTTTAAAGTTTCCTCACTAAAAACAACATTACCTCTTTAATACATGTTGTTTGGGTGTTGAATCTATATTTTTAAAATATTATGCCTACGTATATTGGAAAAAAATATTTTGTGTGAACCACCTATTTCTAGGACGTGAGAGTTTGGTAGGTTTTGTGGACGGAATTGAAATTATATCTTTCAATTTATAGTGTAATTTTTTTGCAAGTGAATTTAAGTTGTATCATTAACACAATTAATTGTATAATTTAAATAGGTTTACGGTTACAGTTTTTATATAATTATGGAGCATTGGTATTGGAGCAATTTAAATAGGTTTACTGTTACATTTTTGTATCATTAACACAATTAATTGTACGGAGTATAATTTTACCTTTAAATGAAAATTTCAATGCTCCTCAAACTTCTAGAGTGGAGTTAATTTTCAATAAAACGGGTCAATATAACAATTATGGGCCATAGTTAATATAGGAATATGTATAACTAAAATCGAAGGGTTGAGGTTAGTAAATCATACCAATAATAATTAAGTTGATGAAAAGATGAAAAATAGAGTGATGATAATAAGTCTCGAATATTGTCCAATTGGTAATATAATAAAGCCTAAGACCATTAAGTCATAATATTTTTTATATAATTTCAAATTTTTACCATAAAAATCACACAAGATAAAAAATTTGGCTAATTGTGACTTATTGTAAATGTCTCCTAATTAATTTGATTTTAACCCAATAAAATTAAATATTTTTTTAAATTTTATTTTAGAATAGGAGGCGTTAATAAAAGTTTGAGTGGGAAGACTTTCATTGTTTATAAATCATAATGGATGTATATTGAGATTTTTTTTTTGCTTTGTAATGTTAGTTGTCACCAAATGTTAATAGATGTTTCTTTCAAAAGAAATGTTATAGATACTTAGTATATTCATGAAAAAAATCATTATTAGAAATTCTAAAATTTAAAAAGAGTTTTTTAATAGTTAGAGAAAAAATAAAATTTATTTATTATTTATATTTTAAAAGGGTTATTAATAATCAATTTATATAATTCAATTAATCGATAAATATTATTTATACAACTTATGTGACAATATTATCTATATGTCACAAGTGTTTTTTATTTCCAATTATTTTTAAAAAATAACTCATACCGCTTATGTACAAATTAATGTTCTATTAATATAACTAAATTGGATAAAATCATTTTTTTACTGGTTAAATAAAAAAAGAATTACTTATTAAAAATTAGTTAAAAGTTAAGATCAATAATATAATTAAACTAATAACATAAATAAACATATTAGTTTTATATGTTAAAATGTTAGTAATAATGAGTAGATTTTGACATGATATTATGCTTGTAAGAAAAACCAAAAGGTAAGTAGCCTGAGATTTGAACCTTAGACCTCCAAACCCTCCAAACACATGACATAAGTTCAACCATTGAGCTAAATAGTTTATTTTGATGTAAAACACAATTGACTTAATATGAGTAAGATGTATGATATGTGCAATAAATGCACTCCGTACACAACTTTTTATTGTTATATATAGATGAGGCAGTCTTTAATTTAGTAGTGTCACCAAAATTTCCTTAAAACACCTATCAAGCTAGCTAATGGACTTAATTTGTTGAAATCACGGGTTCAAATTTTCCTCCATTATCAGACTTTGCCTATGTTCACTTATCCATAACAGAGGCCTTTAATTAAGAAATCACATGTATCAAACTTAATACTGTACTAATTAATTACCTTGGGTCTCAAGTGTAGAGCCAAAGTCTGCTTCAAAACCTGGCTTTCCCCATTAATAGAAGCAACGAGCGGCTTCCTCTCAAGTTGAAGCTCTTCTTCATCCTCTACAGCCTCAACAGAGTTAATACAGAAACAAGAGTTTGAAGGGTCATTTGAAAGGCAACAAAGAGAATCCAACACTTTTCCAAACCTCATCCCCCTCATCGATCTATGCCTTAATTAAAGTGTTTGAAATGGTAAACCAAGTGATCAATAGAGGATGAAGGGGTGTCACTCTATACTCTCTTTAATTAACCAACCTATGAATAACAAATTAATTCAAGTATGCTAGCTTCCAAATTAATTGTGGGCCAAATGAATTTATGAAAAGGGTGTTTGGTGAGTGGTGATATCATAGAGAGGTCAAATGCATGGGGAGACTCCAAATGACTTTTTCTCATTGCCCCCATGCATGAACCAGTCCTCCAAGCAAAGAATAATTGATTGAGCTTAATTTATTGCTATATTATGCATGTCTAAACGTCCCATTCAAAATGATAACCTATAATAAGAGTTCCATTTCCCCCCTTCTATTTCTTTAGCGAGAGATTGCTTTCAATGATAAATACCGGATCCGTAAACTAAGTCGGTAAAGCGCACGAATTAGGTAAAACGACTTGCGCCGATCAGCTTGAGCCAATAGAAGAAGGGAGGGTGAGACTTGTTTTTTCACCCAAGTGAAGAGACGGGGACAAGAATCAAACCTAGGACCTCCCAATATCTCCCATGCCTCCTATAACTAGTCCATCCCATGTGGGGCTTTTTTCCCCTCAATTTTTCTTTTGAAATGGTAATAATTAGGAGGCACTCTTTGACGAAGGAATACCTAGAGCATCCTTGTAGATGAGAACTAAAAGTTCTGGATGACTCCGATAATGTGTGAATTAGGGAGCGATTGGTCCAATTTGACAATTTTATCGGTTATTGCGTTACAAACCCTACTCATGTGGGAAGTACAAACACCTTGGAACCATTGGAGCGAGATCAAAATGTTCGAGATAATTAATTGTTTCTTTGATTGCATTTATAATTTTTAGATTGTCGCCCTCTATTTCAATTTTTTGTATTTCTAGTTGTTTTGCTTTTGGATCTCATTTCGTAAGCAATAGTCTCAACTTGCAATATCGAAATGTTGCCATATTTATTCACTTTCATCTCAATTATGTTAATATTTATAGTCAAAATTAATCTTGTAAAATTCTCGTTGTGAATTTTTCCAATTCATTAGATTTTTCCCCTTCAATTAGTTTGGTCGCTCTTTGCCCTTATTTTTTTTCTTACTTTTATACGTTGAACTTTTCCACTAGAATATCGGTAAATTGATATTCCGCATCTTTCTCTTACGCCAATTATTAATTTTCATTTGTCACAATTAGAATGGGCACGAAATTGGTTAACTAAAGTTTCGGTTTATTGAAATTTTCGGTTACTAAATTACGATCGGTTCGGCTAATATGTGCTATGGGCACACAATAAAAGTGTTAATTTGGGAAATTATTACAAAATTATTTCCTAAATTAGAATTAATGAACCCTTTTAAAAAAATCAAAATTAACAAACAATATTCAGATTTACCAAGATTAGAATTCTAAATGTGTGCCCAAAAATCCAATTACGATAACCTTAATCATATTGTGGGTTTTTGATTAGCCGCGAAATTCGTACGGTTAACCAGTTTTCGTATAGAATAATTTTCATTAGAACTCATATTTTTATTGTAAAAAAACCTTATTTTTAATAAAATAAACTTGAAGTGCAAATCAAATGCAATCACATTTTACATCTATTTCATAAAATGCATTATTTTCATAATAATAGGCATATAATGTTTATAAATCCATAATAAGAAGAAATATATAATTATCTCAAAGCACCCAAATATTGAAATACATAGTTGACGACTCGAAGCTTTCGACAAGTGAATTCAGTTCATCCAATTATGAAATTGCGTCTTTTACCCATTAGGATAGATTAGATGTATTGTTCCCTTTCGAAGAATATGTATATTATCGTATCGGTTAATCGGTTAATTAACTGACCATAAAAAATTCGAATATCGTAACCGTAAATGAACCAACAAATCGCAAAATGTATAGGTTGGTTAGTTGTAACCGACTTTTCGATTTTTCTTGGTATGGTTAACCAAAAAAGTGATTAGTTAATCGGTTATGGTTTTTTTCCAGCCCTAGTAACAACATATGGGTTCTTAGTTATAGATTTGGATAAGAAAAAGTCTAGGGACAAAGCATCCCATCCCAAAGGCAGCAAAGATTAGGTACAAGTGTTTTCAAACAAAGCAACAGAATAATGATAGAGAAAGAAAGAGAGAAGCTCATGTAGTCATGTGGTATCGTGTGATCGAGATCTACATAATTACATATATTTACGCCTAGCCTAGCTCTCTAGGTAAGCGGCTAGCTACCACGCACTCTCATGTGACTTATTTTACATTCAAGGAAAATTACCTCTACAATATTATACATACATGGAATCTTTGATAGATTACCAATATCAATTGGATATTCAGAATTGTAATATCATTAAACTATATATGACATGATTAAGAATTCCATGTAGTATACGTATTATATATAGTTGAACGAAGGGAGTTTAATCAGCCACTATCTAGCAACATACCAAAGATAAATAAAGTAGAGAAAGGTCACAATCATGCATGAATAAATGAGGAATTCCGGGTCCGGCCATGGCATGAGAACATGGGTTAGGTGGATATAGTACTTGTTTTGTAGCTCTTATGTATTGATCGATGATGGACAGTGGCGTCTTTGTTTTTGAATTAATTGTGGCATGATTGTGATCTATACATTAATAATGCCCTTTGATGGACAAAAACAAAGTTATAAGTCATAAGCAATAGTATTATTAATAATGTAAATGATTGCTATGTAAGTATCGTGTCCTTTTCCATAAATTGTGTTCGGTGGATTTTCTTTTAATCGTAATTAATTATCAATGTCTAGCTTCTTCTGCATAACCTGTCAAACGAAAAAAGAGAAAGCAGTCCGAATCCTCTATGGCTAAATATGCTACAAAGGTTGTTACCTCCACTTATATAAAGCCACATGTCTCTCTACTTAAATAAGTTAAATAGCAAATACAATATAATTAAATTAGATAAATAGCTTTTTTCTTTCCTTTTTATTTTCTTACTGTGACGCTCCACAAACTCGGACTTCAAATTTCCATACTTAGAATATTTTGATGGTGTCAAAATCGGGCATGGGATGCTCATGGTGCCGCGGCATGGTTGTCGCGCCCTTGGCGTCGGGGCGCGCCCTTGCGTGGGTGTCGTGGGTCTCGGGTCAAGGCAGGTGACGAGCTAGCAGCTCGGTGGCACCTTAGGTGGCAAGCTCGCAGCTGCGTGGCACGGCGTGTGCTCGGAGCTAGCGTGCACGTGCTGGCGTGCGTCGAGGGCGTGCCAAGCGTCGGCGCGCCTGTGCCGGCGTGTGGCCAGGGCGCACCCAATGGCATCTTGACAGCGCGACGGGGCACAGGCCAGCTGGCCTGGTGCCTTGACTTTTGGGGCGTTTGAAGCTTCCTTTGCAAGCTTTGTTTAGGAGCTTCTCCTTAGTACTAAGTCTAGCTTTAAGCCATTATTAGGCTTTAGTTCATTTTCTGGTTTTCCTTTGTAAGACAATCTCTTTGTAAAGCTTTGCTTGTTCTTATATAAACCAACCAACTCAAGTGCCATTGCACTTGGGGAAAAATCATTCTGTGTTCATCATTTCCGAGCCAATCTTGAGCGAGGCTGCTTGTTCAATTTGTTTAATCGAGTTTTCGAATTGTTCAAGGCCGGGCGTGTCTTAGACGTGCTAAGATCGTTACAAGTGGTATCAGAGCATAACTTTGAGGATCCAATATCGACTTCAATGTCGGGGCTCACTGAGGAAACTGATGAACAGAGGAGGGGATGAGAAACTGAGCGCAAGAAGGCTACTAGGGGGAACAAGACACAAGAACCCTTCATGGCGCTAGAGTCTCGTGTGACAGCCTTGGAGGTCAAATCCAGGGATGCTTTGGAACTCATGGAGTCCTTTGGAAGCCAGATTGAGAAGAACTCAAATGATCTTGGCACTCTCGAAAGTCATGTGTTCGAGAGGCTAGGGTCCCTTCGGAAATCCGTCGATACGGTGGTGCTTGAGGCCATGGATCAGAAGGCCACACTTGAATCGACAATGGGAGACTTGAAGGCTCATGTCCAGCATCTTGAGGCCGCCCTCGAGCGCTGGACAACCAGTCACCAGCCCGGTCCCGTGCCCGTTGCTGCGGTGCACACTATAGCCGTCACGCCAAGGATCGAGACTCCGAAGCCAACGGTATACAAGGGAGCCCGGGATGCCAAAGAGGTAGAGAACTTCTGTTGGAATATGGAGCGGTATTTTCGTGGCGTCATGATGACCAACGAGAGAGAGATGGTGAATCTCGGATCTCTCTACCTTACCGACCATGCCTTGACATGGTGGAGGCAAAAGCATAGTGAAGTGGAAGCCGGGACACTCACCGTAGACACTTGGGAGCAGTTCAAAGTGGATCTTAAGAAGCACTTCTATCCCGAGAACCATACCGACGATGCTCGTAAGAAGATTCGAGATCTTCGTCAAACGGGATCCATCCGTGAGTATATTGAGAAGTTTCTGTCTCTTAAATTGCAAGTTCCGCATATGCATAAAGACGACTTGAAATTCTTATTCATGGACGGGCTACAAAACTGGGCACATATGGAGCTTACTCGAAGGAATGTTAAAACTCTCGAAGATGCTGTCAAAGAAGCCGATGCGCTAACCGAGTTCAAAAGGGCCGAGTCCTCCTCAAAACAGGACAAGCCAGCCGCTCGGGGAGGCGAAGGCAAGAGAAAACCATATAAGCCAGATGTTAGAATGCCGGAGGGTCAAGATAGAGAACGCCAACAGTATGACGCTAAGAAAAAGCAAGTCGGACCCGTCAAGGGATGCTTCATTTGCAAGGGACCACATCGAATGGTTGATTGCCCGAGGTATGGTACTCTTACTGCTATGCAAGGTCCTGCGTCTTCATCCTCGGCGGGTGAAGACCCAGGCCAACTTGGCTCGTTACAAATTTTGAATGCTGTCCAGTAGGAGTTGTCACAAGCGAGTCCAAGTGCTAAATTTTGAATGCCGTGGAGGCACTGGTTGACATCGGTGCTAGCCACAATTTTATTCGTGCAGATTTAGCATTGAAGCTGGGCTTGCCTCTTGTGAGAGGCGGAGGTCTTATCAAAATTGTGAATTGTCAAGCCAAGCCAGTTTCGCAGATTGCTAGGGATGTTGCTGTCCAACTCGGAAAATGGTCCGGGAAGTTGGACTTTTCAGTTGCACCGATGGACGACTTCAACATTGTGTTGGGTCTCGAGGGAATGAGACACCATAGCTTGGTTCATGAATGGGGCAAGTCCGTGTATGGTGCCCGCAAAGTTGAAGGCTGTCGGGTCACATGTTTTGTCTGCTATGCAACTGATCAAGATAGTAAAGAGGGGTGATCCGACATACTTGGCCACGATGAGTCCAACAGAAAGTTGTGGCCAAGGTGATGTGCCATCTGAGATTGGGGCTGTTTTGCTTGAGAATGCAGATGTAATGCCGCCTAAGATGCCTCCTTACTTGCCACCCCGACGGGAGATCGATCACAAGATCGAGCTTGAACCAGGCGCCGCTCCACCAGCAAAGGCACCTTATCGAATGGCGCCACCTGAGCTAGAAGAGCTACGCCGGCAGCTTGACGAGTTGTTGAGTGCCGGGCAGGTGCGACCCTCTAAGGCGCCTTATGGCGCGCCGGTGTTGTTTCAGAAAAAGCAAGACGGGACGTTGAGGCTTTGCATAGACTATCGGGCGCTCAACAAGGTCACCGTTAAGAACAAGTATCCAATCCCTTTGATCGAAGACCTATTTGATTGATTGGGCAAGGCTCGTTGGTTCTCCAAGATGGATCTAAGGTCTGGTTACCATCAAGTCCGGATCTCCGAGGGAGACGAGCCAAAGACAACCTGTGTGACTAGGTATGGGGCGTTTGAATGGCTTGTGATGCCATTTGGATTGACGAATGCTCTAGCGACATTTTGTACCTTGATGAACCGGATTTTCCATCCTTACTTGGACAAGTTCATTGTGGTATACTTGGATGATATTGTGGTCTACAGCGACACCTTAGTCGAGCATGTTGAGCATTTGAGAATTGCTTTGAAAGTGCTAAGGGACAACCAACTCTTTGTCAAGAGAGAGAACTGTAGCTTTGGCCAGCATGATGTACACTTCTTGGGCCATATCATCGGTAATGGCAGGCTTAGTATGGATTCAAAGAAGATCGAAGCCATTGTTGATTGGAAAGCGCCGAGCAACGTTCCCGAACTCAGGTCTTTCTTGGGTCTGGTCAACTATTACCGTAAGTTCATTAAGAGTTATTCCGCTAAAGCCGCAGCCTTGACAGATTTGCTAAAAAAAAGAGAACACTTGGGCATGGACTGAGTCATGCCAGGCTGCTTTTGATTCTTTGAAGAGAGCTGTGACCGAGGAACCAATTTTGGTGTTGCTAGACTTCACCAAAGTATTTGAGATTCACACTAATGCTTCGGACTTTGCCATTGGCGGGGTCTTGATGCAGGACCAACATCCTATTGCCTTTGAGAGCCGGAAGTTGAACTCCGCGGAGCGGCGTTATACGGTTCAAGAGAAGGAAATGACTGCGGTGGTTCATTGTTCCGTGTGTGGAGACATTACTTATTGGGAGCCCGCTTCACCGTCCACACCGACAACGTAGCCACTAGCTATATTCTAAGCCATAAAAAGCTAAGTCCAAAGCAGGCTAGATGGCAAGATTTCTTAGCGGAGTTTGACTTCGAGGTGGTGTACAAAACGGGGCGTTCTGATGTTCGCATTTTTGGTATAGTTTTTAGTAGGTTTTTCTTTGTTTATTAGGTTTAGTTTTGATGACTTTATGTTTAGTTTGGTGTGTTTTTGGATAGTTTTGCATATTTCTATGGAAAGTATGGAAGCTACTCTATTTTGTGTATTTTGTAGGTTTTAGCAAGGAAAAGGTGCTATATGGAGCAGAATTTGGAGTGCTACAGTGAAAGACGGAGGAATACGAATTTGAAGAAGTCAGAGTTCAAGATTTACGAGATGAAGTGTGGAAGAAACCAAGCCCAGGCTCGTTAACGAGGCTGTGAGGGCTCGTTAACGAGGCCACGTGACGGAAATTTTGAGGGTTGACTTTGTGACTCACCGATCCTGTGCGGGAAATTATTTCCGTGTCGGTAGAGTATCTTTTTGTGATTTTTAGGGTTATTATATTAGGTATTTTAGGTCTTGTTATCTTCTAGATTTTATTTCTATCTTTTAGGGGTTTATTTCTATCTTTTTAGGAAAGTTTATATCTTCTAGCCTTTTTAGTTTTTAGCTTTTTAGTATAAATACCCTTCTATCTAGCATAGAAAGGGAGAGACATTTTAGAGATTTTAGAGAGGAGGAAGAACCGAATAGGTGAGAGAGGATCGGAGTCGAGTTCGGAGGTCGGTGAACGAAAGTTACCGAGTTCGTTGATCGAGATTTTGGTTCGGTGTTTTGTTCTTTTTCGGTTTCTTCTGAATTTCTGTAAGACAGATTTTTCTATTTAATTTGAGTAGTAATTTGTTTTCAATATTTTCTTTTATTGAATTTATTTGTTTAGTAGTTATGATTAGTGAGTAGTCTTCTTTTCTAGGATCGGGGTTAAGCCCGGCATAGTTGAGCATGTTTGATAAGTGAGATTGTGTGTTGAATGCCTTTTATCTATTATCGAGATTGTTTGTTGTGCTTATACCAAGGTAATTTGAGTTCTTAACTTGATTGAAAGAGAAAGTTAGTAACTTAAAGGTTGATACTGTTTGAATACGAAAATTTCAAGCTTTAGATCCAAAGCAAACAATTAAGTGAATTAGGATGCGAAAGTAGGTTAATTTACTTGATAGTCAACGAAAGTTGATGACTCTATCTATTTAAAGGCATGATCTTATCTTCTTACGAGTTTATATGCTTGGCTATGTTGTGGTGTCCCTAGTCCTAGATCTTTGTTTTTATTTGAATTATCTTAAGTGAATTTCATAGCTGAGTTACTTGGCTCGGTACTGAATTTATTTAGGTCGTTAGATTGAGTCTTTTGTTTACGGTGGTTCGTTAACGTCCGACAACGACGTTAACGAGGCTGCTTGCGAGTGTTTTTGCTCGATTTTGTTTGCTTTTTAGTAGTTGATCGATAAACGAACAACCTTGCTTCTTGTGGAACGATCTTGACTCTGCTATACTCAGCGGGGTCTTGACTTATAAATTTATTTGTTGTCAAGAAACCCTCTCAACAAATTGGCGTCATTGCCGGGGAAGCAACGTGTTTGTTAGTTTATTTGTGGGTTCGGGAATAGCCCGACCCCGTTTTTGTTTTTATTTTTTATTTTCTTTGTCTGTTTTCTCAGCGCATGCCGGTAGGACGACGAAGGCTTGAGTTTGACAACACTGGTTATTACTCAGAACCTGAACGTTCCCTGCACCGTAGACGCCGAGAGAACCGAGCCATGGCCACACAAGAAGAGATGACTCGTCAAATGGAAGAACTCCGAAATCAGATGGAGGCGCTGAAGACTGAGAAGAAGCTGAGCGTCAACAAGCTGCTAATGCTCGTCTACAGGAGGAGCTTAATGCCTATCCGAGGAATGCCAAACAGTACATGCATCCGGAACTGAGGGTGCCAAAGTCTCCAATTGTGCTTCCCGAGATAGAGAATCCCTTTGAAATCAAGTCTCAATTCATATCCTTGATTAAACGGGCTCAGTTTGAAGGGAAACCTACTGAGTGCCCTAGGGAGCATATTAGAAATTTTCTTGATTTATGTGACACCATAGCTGCTGAAGGTGTCTCACTTGAATATGTTCTGTTAAAAGCTTTTAGGTGGTCCCTTACTGGAAAGGCCCTGAGCTGGTTGGAGAGCCTACCTTCTAAGTCTATCAGGACTTGGAAAGCTTTGCACGATCAATTTCTTACAAAGTTCTTCCCTCCTGCTAAGACGACGGAGATGAGGAAACGCATCACCTCCTATCACCGGATGCCTAATGAAACATGGGAAAGATTTAAAGAGATGCTTAGACAATGCCCCACTCATGGGCAACCTTTATATGTTTTGCAAGAAATCTTTTTCCAGGGTATCAACGCAGAGACCAAGAACCGCATCAACACGCATACTGCGTGCGGTTTTATAGAGATGAATCCGACGGAGGCATGGGAACTGTTGGATAAGCTGTCCAATTATGATGCCATGTATGGAACCCAGCAGACTCCACAGCCCCAGACGTCTCTACATACCTAACCGAAACGAAGTTGCACCGGATGTTAAAAATCAATTCTTACAAGATGAGGTCAACCGTCTGAAGAAGCAGGTAAGTTTTCTGAAATCCTCTCAATCATGTCAAGACTGTGGCTCTTCTGCACATAGTACTTCTGCTTGCACTAACATAGAGCAGGTTAGAGCCGCTGAGACAATTGCTGAGATGAATTATATGAGAGGACCATACAGGAACCAACCTAGTTATCATGACAGGTCAAACAACTATCAGGCATGGGGCAATCAGAATACAAGTCAAAACTATAGAGTGCCTCCACCAGATAGACGACCTGCACCCTATCGACCTTCAGGCCATCAAGAGCCGCCATCATGGGTTCAAGGATTACAGGAAAGCATTAACGGAGTAACCAACAAGGTTAATGAAGTTCAAGACAACCTGAACCAACAAAATAGAAGATGGGGAGAGTTCTGTTGGTTTTTCGTAGTTGTCTACTCATAGGGTTTGCATCAATCGTTTTAATATGTTTGCTTTATTTTGTTGAAGGAAGTCGATCCTTGTAGATCCATAAGGATAATCAAGGCATGACGAGTAGATTCAATGAAGGATAGTCTCGTGGGTGTAGGCCACAAAGGCAATCACCATCGACCCTTATTCATGTTAAGTAATTCGACTTGGATATAAGACTACGAGTCATGGGATGAGATCCCGCTTTCCTTCAACGTATATTGCCCCTATTCCATGCCAAGGGTTGTGCAATACCGTTGTGGGATAAAACGAAATTAAATGAACCAATGGAAGTGTTGGAAAGACACAACCATTGAAGACAAGCGTACCTTGTTCGAGTCTAACGATTCCTCTTCGATCTTCACTTCGATGAAGTCGTCTTCCATGGATGATTGGGGTTCGTCCTTGACTTGAACGTACTGCCCACTCCATGTAACTTGAGGTTCCTTTTTCGAAGAAGAACTTCGATCCATGCCTCCACACGTCCACTTGAGTACACTCTTGTGTTTTCACTCAAATCCGACAAGAAACCCTAGATTCTTGTTCGATTCTCTCTACCGATTTCTTTGGGATCAAGTCTGGTTTTTTCTCATGTGTTTCATGTCCAAAATGTCCATCATTTTCCCTTTAAATAGGCGTGAGAAACTGTCCAAAAACTGCCATGGGTGGCGGTTACAAATCGGTTGCATACGTGTGTGGTTGAGAGTGAATTTAGGGAGTTGGTTACAACTTCCTTCCCTTCTCCTTGTCACCATCAAAGGGGCGTCCAAATACATCCCCCCTTGGACTCCAAATCCCTTTTAATTTCAGTAAATAAAAGGCCCAACAAGAAGTCCAAAAATCCAATCCATTGGTCCATGTACACGGCCCAAATGGCAAGGCCAACAGCCCATGCCATGCGCGTGCATGTGCGGCCCACCAGCCCACAAGGCGCGCCCCTTGGGCCAGCCCACCAGCCCCACCACCTAGCTAGCATAGCTAGGTGCCAAGCTAGGTCACCTAGGAGTGTCACTACCCCTTAGCTCCATGAGCTAGCTTATAGTGAGTTGAGCTGGCGTGAGCTAGTGTGAGCTAGGTTGAGCTGAATTTCTAGCTAGTTGAGCTAACTTGAGCTAGTGTGAGCTACATTGAGCTTCCATGAGCTACTTCCAAGCTACATGAGCTTCTTATAAAGCATGTACAATGAGTCTTGAGCTTGTCGAAGCTCCTAGAGTTCACTCTAAGCTAGTATGAAGCTTACAAACTTCTTTCTAGCATATTTAACTATGTGTCAAGCTAAACTCAAGCTTTGGTTCTTGCTCAAAGCATCTACCAAGCTTAGAGAAACTTCCTAATTCATCTTAGAACATGCACAAAGTTATAAGACTCAATGTATAAGCTCAAAACCATACCTTAGCCTCACAATTCATGCTCGACCCCTCGGACACGTGCCATAGGCGCGTCAAGAGCTCCACCGCAGCCTCGCAACCGAGTCCCTAGCTCCACCGTGCCATCGCACCACCAAGGCGCGCCCTTGCAACCTCGAGATGAACCTCAAGTTCACTCCTAGGCGCGCCACACACAATGCCGAGCCTCGAACCTCAGCATCGAGGTCCAAGCCGAGCCCCGTGCTTGCACCGAGCGACGCCACATCCTAGGCGCGCCTTTGCCATGCAACGGTGCACACGAGGTTCCTAGTCTCGGTGATGGTGTGCGATCAACCTATTGGATCTTATGATAACAATTAAACCATGGAAAGTCATATATGTCAATATACCAATCGACATTCCCAATATGACTCTAAACCTCAACATGCTCCAATAGGGAGTCGATAACTTGACACAAATCACCAACAAGTTCGATATATGGAAGAAGAGTGTTGATTCCTAACTAGGGAACCTCGCTGCCCAAATTCCGAGACCACAAGGGCAACTCTCGGGCCGCCCCGAGGAGAACCCAAGGGGACAAATAGCAGCGGTGCACCTTAGGAGTGGGAAGACACTACCGGAGCGAGTTCAAGTTGAGGACAAGGAGGAACATGACGTCACCAAACGGCTCGTTAACGACCCAGCGAGGGCAAATAACGAGCCCATATACAAGGATGACGAGGCTCCGAGGGTTCCCGACGACCCTATCACAGGTAAGTTTTCTAAACCGAGCCTTCCTCTCAACCCCAGGGTAGTTAACGACCTCACCAGGGTCGGTAACGACCTACCGAGGCCAACAAACGACCCTAGTGTCGATCTGGTACTATCACCTCTCGAGCCTAACTTGGTTCCGAGAATGGTGAAATCTCTTCCATTTCCAACTAAGAAATCTATGGACTATACTGAGAGTAAGTTCAAGCGTTTCGTAAAAATTCTTCGGGGCATTAATATTTCCATCCCATTCGCTGAGGCCCTAAGCAAAATGTCGGCTTACACAAAGTTTTTAAAAGATATTCTTAGCAGGAAAAGATCCATTACAGAGCTGCAGGATGAAGTCAGATCAATAGCTCTACCGGAAAAGCTAGGAGACCCAGGGAGATTTGCAATAACGATCGGCATAGGCAACCACAAGTTCAAGGCTTTATGTGATCTAGGCGCCAGTGCTAGTTTAGTCCCTCTCTCAATCTGGTCTAAAGCTAATATGGGACCATTAGAGCCGGTAGATATGAATCTGTACATGGCAGATGGATCGTGTGTCAAGGCCACATGAGTGGTGGACGATTATCCTGTTCAAGTCGGGAAATTCTTTATACCGAATGATTTTATCGTCCTCGATATGCCTGAAGATCCTCATGTCCCCATAATTCTCGGCCGACCATTTTTAGCCACAGCAGGTGCAAGAGTTGATGTGCGGAAAGGACTCCTCACTTTTGATATTGGAGAGGAACGGGTGGAATTCAACTTGGATCAGAATGCCAACGACCCAATTGGGGTCGAACAAATCGAGTTGACTCAACCAGAACTCGACACAACTGTCCCTACCAAGCCTCATTGGCTAATCACTGAGTCCCACATGCAAGAGTACAATCAAGAAGAGTCCAAACCACCTTGGTTTTCGGATTTTACTACTCATCATGTAGGAATACCGGGCATACTGATAGAAGAAAAGGGTCCTAATTTAGCAACTCAAGCACATAGAAGCTGCAAAGCTAAGTATGGGGTACCTCAAGACCCCAACATGACTACACAAGAGCCACCTTGAGTCAAAGGAGCACGTCGGGCTAACGACGTTAAAAATAGCGCTTACGAGAGGCAACCCGCTTTTAGTATAGAATTAGATTTTCTTTCTTTCTTTTTCCTTTCTTTTTAGATTATTTCTTAGCTTTCTTTTGAGTTCTTTTTTTTAGTAATTTTTAGGATAGAAATTAGGATAAATTTTTAGCTAACAAGATCCAGGAGAAGGGATCGAAAATAACTCCAAGAGGCTACGGTGGCTCGTTAACGACCCACCCAAGGTCGTTCACGACCCAATTCGAACGACCCGACTCGGCAAACGGGCAGGTAAGTTTTTTTAACCTAATCTATCTTTTTATCTACCCATGCCATCGCGCCCCCCCCCCCCCCCCCTCCTATTCCTATCCCTTCCCTCTCCCATAAAACCCTCTTACCCCTTCCAAAAATCCACCCTCAAATCTTCTCAAAAACTCAACCAAAGATCTTGAAGACCCCCTCCCACCGACCGGAATCCCGCACTAACCACCACCGAGAAACCGTCGTTACCGAAGCCCAGAAACCCTTCCCTCCACCGTCGAAGATCCAAGCTTTCGATAACCCTCACCGAGCTCGTTACTCACCCGACTTCCGACCCCTTGTTCTTCAAATTTCTCGGTTCTCCGGTATGTTTTCTAAACCCTAACTCGAAATTGCATGATTTATGGCTTTTAGGGTAGAAATTTCATATCTAGAATTGAGTTCATATAGAGGGCCAATGTTCATAATTGGAATTTTGCCCATAAAAGTTTGATTTTACTTCGTGATTCTATATCTATAGAAGGATATTCATGTTAGATGCGCCATTGTGAAAAGATGATTGTGAAAAGCATGAATTTTTCTTGTTATACTATCAAGTTTTAAACTTAGCATGTCAAAATTTCGGGTAAATTTAGCATGTTCGGGATGGGTAATCGAGCAAGTATGGGGTGCGTATATCCGATTGTGTGACTAGTGAAGACATATAGAGGATTGCATGCTTGATTTTTGCTTGAATTTTAAGGTAGATTAAACTTGGAATTCTATGATTTGGCTCTCGGCAGCTCGTTAACGACCCACCCAGGCTCGTTAACGACCTTGCACAGCTTCAAAAATCAATACCAGTCCAGAATCATAAACGACCCAATTGGGTAGTTAACGAATAATTTCGAGGCTGTTTCGAGACCAAGTATGGGGTCTCTTACCTATCTATTTTGAGTGGATCTTATCTTGGAAAATTCTTGATCGTTTTGTAGGATCTCATGGCAAGTTCAAGCAGACTCGCTACCCGAGCTCAGAAGATGAGAAGGAACCAGAGGTCCCCATCTCCACCTCGTGTGGATGATGTGATTTTGAGCACTCAAGGCCAAGTGTGTCGCTATCGTGCCATACTAGAGAAGGACCACTACACCCGTTGGTTCTCGAAGTCTAGTGCTGTAAACACGGGGATCTACACGGACGTCAAGGAGGCCTTTGTTATTCTTGGTGCCGCTCATCTCCTGAAGCATGAGAATTTACCACACTATCCGGCCCTCACATCCAAGTTTTTGGCCACCTTAGAGACTAGCTTCTCGTCGAAGACTTCGGCGGGACGAATCCGGTTTTGGCTCGACAATGTGAGCCGTGAGTTCACCATGGCAGAGTTCAATGAAATTTTAGAGCTTTCGAACCCATCTAGAGACTACAGCTTGAAAGATTACAAAGTGACTCGTACTTGGAGCTACATCACCGGGGAGGTCCAATCCTCCACATCGGCATTATCTGGGGCAAACATCATCAACCCCATCTTTAGGATCATTCTCCGAGTCCTAGCCGCTACGTTTTGGCCGAAGAGAGAGTTGAACCGGCCAGCGAGGACGGAAGTTGCTTGTCTCCGCACCACCCTTTTCGAGGAGCCCGGCCCCTTGAATTTGGGGTACGAATGGCTCTACTACATTGAGAAATCAACCAAGTCCAAGGAGTTTTGGTGTGGCAACTTGGTTAGCCTTTTGGCTAAGAACCTTGGAGTTGACCTCACTCGCTACATACCGGCCCACGTCCAACTCCTCAACAAGAACTATTGGTATAGATCCAGTGTCTTCATTCAAGCCGAGGGAGGATTCAAAGTGAAAGTAAAAGATCGCATCGTTACACCGACCCTCGACAAGTTGGAGCTTCTCTACGTACCAAATTGGTACGAGGCATGGACGGGGCATGCTTATCCATTGGAACCCAAGCCGGAGGATGAGCTCTCACTTAGGCCGTGTGAGTCCCGGTTTGAGCAAGAGGAAGATGTAATGGACGAAGATGAAGATGAAGATGAGGATACCGAGGTTGTAGGGGATGACACTGAAGAAGCCGACACCGAGGGAGAAACTGAGGAGCTAAACCTCGAAGATGAAGACCTCGACACAAAAGTATTGGGGAGCAACGTCCTCGTTGACGAGCCCACCAGGCTCGTTAACGACCATTTCCAGCCTCCTTCCTACACTGCTAACGAGGCACCCAGCTTCGTTAACGAGGCGTCGAGAGCTTCTGTCGACCCACCGCCAGCTCCTACCGACCCTCATTCCTATGGACTCATGTCATACAACCCGGTGATGTATCAAGATCATTTCCAGCCTCACTATCCACCACCTCCTCAACCCGAGTACACAGGATCGAGTATGCCACCACCATGGACCGAGGATCTTTCTGCACGGATGCAGCAGCTTCACCTCCAGCAGGATCATATTCATAGGAGGATGGATTGATGGGAATCCGTCTATTCTACTCGCATATCGATGGAGGATGAGAGGCATCGTCAGAGAGAGGCGGATGATGCTGAGCGTTGGAGGACGATGTACGACTTCATGGGGAACTTTGAGCACTACTTTCCTCCACCAAACCGTTGATTCAGCCTGAAGATGAAGTTTTTCCTTGTTTCCCACTTTTGACACTGTAATTTTAAGTATGGGGTGGGAGAAAATAGAAAACTTGTTGTCTTAAGTGTTTATGTGTTTTGAATAGTTTTTGTTTTAAAATAAAAAAAATCGGAAAATTAAAAAAATCTAAAAAAGAGTTTTAGAATTGATAAATATCCCTTTCTTAGGTTCTATGATAGTAGTTGCTAGCTTAATCATATAATTCCTTGTAAGCATGTCTTTAATAGTATAGTCGGATTCTTAACTTGAAATTGTTTGTTTTTAGAAGAAGATAGCATTTGATGAAATTGAGCACGTATACTTTATAGCATAAGTGATGCAATCCAACAAAATTATTACCTAGTGAGGAATTTTTGGCCTTATAGGGAGAACATTAATAAATCCCTCTTCTTTTCTTGTGTGATTTACTCTCTATATGCATATTATCTCTTGGAATTGTGATGGTTATCTATTTCTTGAGACCCATATGGGATTTATAGTTCATTACTTGTGAAAATCATATGATGGAGAACTTATTTTTATAAGCCCTATTATTCCCTATCCACCTTTACATGATCCTTCTTTTGACAACCAATTTTAGCCTGAAGCCTTTATTTTTAGCTCCACAAAATTTTCCCTAGCCGAGTTAAGCTTGACCCTATCCGGGGATTAGGACTTAGATTGGAGAGGTATTTTTTTGTTGAGTGTTAAAAAGAAAGGAGTGTTTTATAATGTTTGCTTTGATTGAGGGATTATTGGGAAAGGTAGATTGGAAGTCTCTTGTTCTAATATTATGTAAAAGAAAGATCTTTTGATAAGCAAAGGATGCACAAAAATGAAGTTGTTGAGAAAAGAGAAGGAATACATACGGAATTTCGTTAACGACCCTGAAGTGGGTTCGTTAACGAGGCAGAAAAAAAAAGGAAAAAGAAGTAAAGTTTGAAGTGAATGTGTGTTTATAGATAATATCAGAGATTCTTTTATTTCTATTGAGACTTTCTAGGATGATAATGGGTGAGTGAAAATAAGTGTGCATAATCAGAGAGTGAGTTTGGTATGTTGTTTTTATGAGAGTTTTTGGAGATGTGTGAGTTTTTAGGAGTCTTTGATTCCCGGATATTATTAGCACCACATGACCAAAATATTTCCACACCTTTTCGTCTTTACCAATTCCCATTACAACCCGGTCGAATGGAAGCTTCTATGAAGTTTTTCATTGAGCCCCCTAAGTTCTCTTGATAATTTTTGCTTGTTTTGACAAATCTTGGGTGGAGAGTATTAGTGATATTAGTTCCAATTTCTATGAGTTTTTGTATATAAGATGAGTTGAGAGATTGAATTTATGAGCCTAAACACTTGAGAGTTGAGTGAAACACATTATATCCCTCGTGAGGTTGGATTGTATTTTCTTATGTCTATTTAGTGCATATATGTATGATGACATTAATAATCTTTTGCTATATTTTTCTCATGTATAGAAGTTGCTTTTTAGATGATGGCTATATCTTGATAAGTATGTTTGTTTGGTTTTGGTTAATGTTTAGTGATTGCTTGAGGACAAACAAGTTTAAGTATGGGGTATTTTGATGTTCGCATTTTTGGTATAGTTTTTAGTAGGTTTTTCTTTGTTTATTAGGTTTAGTTTTGATGACTTTAGGTTTAGTTTGGTGTGTTTTTGGATAGTTTTGCATATTTCTATGGAAAGTATGGAAGCTACTCTATTTTGTGTATTTTGTAGGTTTTAGCAAGGAAAAGGTGCTATATGGAGCTGAATTTGGAGTGCTACAGTGAAAGACGGAGGAATACGAGTTTGAAGAAGTCAGAGTTCAAGATTAACGAGATGAAGTGTGGAAGAAACCAAGCCCAGGCTCGTTAACGAGGCTGTGAGGGCTCGTTAACGAGGCCACGTGACGGAAATTTTGAGGGTTGACTTTGTGACTCACCGATCCTGTGCGGGAAATTATTTCCGTGTCGGTAGAGTATCTTTTTGTGATTTTTAGGGTTATTATATTAGGTATTTTAGGTCTTGTTATCTTCTAGATTTTATTTCTATCTTTTAGGGGTTTATTTCTATCTTTTTAGGAAAGTTTATATCTTCTAGCCTTTTTAGTTTTTAGCTTTTTAGTATAAATACCCTTCTATCTAGCATAGAAAGGGAGAGACATTTTAGAGATTTTAGAGAGGAGGAAGAACCGAAGAGGCGAGAGAGGATCGGAGTCGAGTTCGGAGGTCGGTGAACGAAAGTTACCAAGTTCGTTGATCGAGATTTTGGTTCGGTGTTTTGTTCTTTTTCGGTTTCTTCTGAATTTCTGTAAGACAAATTTTTCTATTTAATTTGAGTAGTAATTTGTTTTCAATATTTTCTTTTATTGAATTTATTTGTTTAGTAGTTATGATTAGTAAGTAGTCTTCTTTTCTAGGATCGAGGTTAAGCCCGACATAGTTGAGCATGTTTGATAAGTGAGATTGTGTGTTGAATGCCTTTTATCTATTATCGAGATTGTTTGTTGTGCTTATACCAAGATGAAAGTTGAGGTAATTTGAGTTCTTAACTTGATTGAAAGAGAAAGTTAGTAACTTAAAGATTGATTTTGTTTGAATACGAAAGTTTCAAGCTTTAGATCCAAAGCAAACAATTAAGTGAATTAGGATGCGAAAGTAGGTTAATTTACTTGATAGTCAACGAAAGTTGATGACTCTATCTATTTAAAGGCTTTATCTTATCTTCTTACGAGTTTATATGCTTGGCTATGTTGTGGTGTACCTAGTCCTAGATCTTTGTTTTTATTTGAGTTATCTTAAGTGAATTTCGTAGTTGAGTTACTTAGCTCGGTACTGAATTTATTTAGGTCGTTAGATTGAGTCTTTTGTTTACGGTGGTTTGTTAACAACCTTGACAACGTCGTTAACGAGGCTGCTTGCGAGTGTTTTTGCTTGATTTTGTTTGCTTTTTAGTAGTTGATAAACGAACAACCTTGCTTCCTGTGGAACGATCCTGACTCTGCTATACTCAACGGGGTCTTGACTTATAAATTTATTTGTTGTCAAGAAACCCTCTCAACACGTTCCAATGTGGTTGTCGACGCTCTTAGCCAGAGGACTGAGCTTGCGGCCATCGCAACAACTCACTCAGATTTGCTTGTGAATATCCGAGAGGGGCTTGATTTAGATCCTGTGACGAGTAGTTTGAAAAAGCTCGTCGAAAGGGGTGGGACTAGAGAGTTCTGGCTCCGGGATGGCTTACTTTACACCAGAGGTCATCGAGTGGTTGTGCCAAGAACCAGCGGCCTTCGCAAGGCCTTGATTCGGGAATGCCACGACACTCCTTGGGCTGGACACCCGGGGCAACGGCGCACTCGTGCTTTGATTGAGGCTAAGTACTTCTGGCCAAGAATGAGAGATGATATTGATCAATATGTGTTGACTTGCTTGGTGTGCCAACAAGACAAGATCGAGCACCGGTTGCCAGCCGGGCTGCTTGAGTCGTTGCCTATTCCTTTGCAACCGTGGGTCTGCATTTCAATGGACTTTATAACCGGTTTGCCGAAATCTGATGGCATGGGTTCTGTGATGGTGGTTTTCGATCGCTTCTCAAAATATGCGATCTTCATCCCCACCCCTTCTGAATGCCAAGCGACAGAGGTCGCCAATTTGTTTTTCAAGCATGTGGTCAAGTATTGGGGCTTGCCTAGGAGTATCGTGAGCGATAGGGACTCTCGGTTCACTAGCAAATTGTGGACTGAGTTGTTTAAACTCTTGGGCACGGATCTGCACTTTTCAACGGCCTTTCATCCCCAAACCGACGGCCAGACCGAGCGCATCAACTCTTTGTTAGAGGGATACCTTCGACATTATGTGAGCGCCAATCACAAAGAATGGGCTAAGTTGCTTGATGTGGCCCAGTTCTCTTACAATCTACAACAATCGGAGTCTACGGGCAAGACACCGATTGAGCTTGCTACCGGGAGGCAACCTTTGACTCCTCACTCTTTGCCAATTAGGGAGGATTCATCTAGCCCCGTTGTTGAGGCGCTAGACGGTTCTTGGAAACAGCAAGTTGAGCTTGCTCGATCTCATCTTTTGAAGGCGCAGAAGCGCATGAAAAAGTGGGCCGACACAAGGCGTCGACCGATCGAGTATCGGGTCAGAGATCTAGTGATGATTAAGTTGTTGCCGCAACAACTCAAGTCCCTTAGACAAGTCAATAAGGGATTTCTGAGGCGCTATGAGGTTCCCTTTGAAATCTTAGCCAAAGTGGGCAAGGCTGCCTACAAGCTTGCTTTACTAGCCACAATGAAAATCTTTCTCGTGGTTCATGTGAGCATGCTTAAACCCTACCATGCCGATCCGGAGGATCCGAGTCATGGGAGTCCGAAAGAGCTCCTCCCTTGGTCTTTCAATCTTATGATCGAGCCATCAACGAGATCTTGGCGGACAGGGTCGTTAAGAAAAAGGGTGTCCCTCGGGTTACCGAGTATTTGATACATTGGTCTAATCTCCCAGCGGGAGAGGCAACGTGGAAGCGAGAGAAAGATCTCTGGCAGTTTGCCCGAGAGATCGATGAGTATAATGCCAAGGCGCCAGAGCGCGCCGGACCTAGTCGGGTCTAAAACCGCAATGGCGACGGGGCGTCGCCAGATTTGGTGGGGCAGTATGTGACGCTCCACCAACTCGGACTTCAAATTTCCATACTTAGAATATTTTGATGGTGCCAAAATCGGGCATGGGATGCTCATGGTGCCGCGGCATGGTTGTCGCGCCCTTGGCACCGGGGCGCGCCCTTGCGTGGGTGTCGTGGGTCTCGGGTCAAGGCAGGTGACGAGCTAGCAGCTCGGTGGCACCTTAGGTGGCAAGCTCGCAGCTGTGTGGCACGGCGTGTGCTCGGAGCTAGCGTGCACGTGTTGGCGTGCGCCGAGGGCGTGCCAAGCGTCGGCGCGCCTGCGCCGACTTGTGGCCAGGGCGCGCCCAATGGCATCTTGACAGCGAGACGGGGCACAGGCCAGCTGGCCTGGTGCCTTGACTTTTGGGGCGTTTGAAGCTTCCTTTGCAAGCTTTGTTTAGGAGCTTCTCCTTAGTACTAAGTATAGCTTTAAGCCATTGTTAGGCTTTAGTTCATTTTCTGGTTTTCCTTTGTCAAACAATCTCTTTGTAAAGCTTTGCTTGTTCTTATATAAACCAACCAACTCAAGTGCCATTGCACTTGGGGAAAAATCCTTGTGTGTTCATCATTTCCGAGCCAATCTTGGGCGAGGCTGCTTGTTCAATTTGTGTAATCGAGTTTTTGAATTGTTCAAGGCCGGACGTGTCTTAGACGTGCTAAGATCGTTACACACCGACCCACCTTTAGATATCTATCCATCTTCTTCTTTGATCCCCATCTTCTTCATCTCCTCTTTTTTTTCTTTTGAAAGTGAAGATCTAACCGTACGTAATGGAGAACCTCCAAATAATTGAATAACTTAAAAAATTAATTGAAGTATCGAAAATTGAAATTAAAATAGAGAACCTCTTGTTTGATCCATTGGAAGTAATGAAACAGGTCCATTTTTAAAGAAAGAAAGATAAATTTACCGAAATAATTGAATAACTTGAAAATTTTACAACTGTTGGATATTGAAAACCTCTTGATTACTCCATTGGAAAAATAATATAGATCACTTTTTAGAGAAGAGAAAGGAAAGAAATAAACATTGTAACAATTATCCTTCCTATTTAATTCTAATTTAATTGTTTATCAATGATATGGAGAAAAAGATTGAGAATATCAAAAGATATGCGAGTTGGTAGAAGATTGGAATGCAGAGAAGGGAAAACAGGAATTAAAATTAAGTACTCTCTTTGCTTAATTTAACTTAAAATTTTAATTACAATTTATTTAATTAAGGGACACGTGGTATTAAATGAGTGGAGGAGTTGAGCCACTTTTTTATGTCATGATAATTGAGTTAGTTTACAAAGATTCGTCTTTAATGCATTGATTAAATGCTTCTCTTGATTTTCATGTTCACTTTTCATTCTAAACTTCTCTTCAACCTAGAACATGCAAAACAATAGACACAGGGGTCAGGCGGAGTCTCCCTAATCCACCTCCGATGCCTAAGTCAAAAGGGCAGTTTGTCGATTGAATGTTAAGGTAAAGGTAAGACTTGCTTGCGAGCTCAGCGAATATGAGTCTGCTTACAGCCCATGGCGATCACATGTATTTATAATAGAGGAAAAGGAGAGAGAATGCCGAAAATGCTATCTCTAGGTCCGACCGAGATGCCTTGACACCCAAGCAAGCGTTATATTGCCCACCAATTCGTTAGAAAATTCTATCTATTAAATATGATAAACTCCTCCATCATAATAATAATAAAAGCGGTAATTTAATAAGGAAAATAATAAAAAGGGTTCAGAAAATACTTACAGAAAATACTTTAATAATTATTTACTCACAAATCCCCCACTTGAATGTTAGTTATGTTAGAACGCAACTAAGACTCAAGTACTCTAGGACCTATTCGAAGTAGCCATGCAGATTAGTCGACGGGTTCCCCTTAACGCATTCATATATTCGTACATCCATGACCTAATATCATGGGATCCATGCTCTCCCTTAAGCATATCAACTGCCGAGAATTAAGATACACTCATTGGAACAAACAAAACAGAGAAGGGAGAACCAAACGTTGGAAAAAAGGTTCTTGGCTAGGATTTTGTTTTGAAAACAAACAAAAAACAAAAAATGAGCTTGTTCCATTAGCCATACTCAAAACCGACATCTATGTGAGGGGCTTCCAAAAGAGCTCACTGTTGGTGATCCGCGACCGCGGTTTGCTAGATCTATGGGAGGAACTTCTTCAAATGGGCGACATTCCAAATCCGAGGGACGACCTTCCCATCAAGACTCTTCAGCGAGTAAGCTCCTCGACCATATGTTGCGGTCACTTGATATTGACCCTCCGAATTCGGGCCGAGCTTGCCATCCACGAGATCGTGCGCTTTCCATGACCCGTCGAAATACAAGGTCACCGACTCGAAAAATACGGTATCTCACTCCGAGTACAAGGTCACAGCGACTAAGCTCCTGCTATTTATGTCCTCTCTAATACTTCCCAAAACTTAGTTCCAGAATCCATCTCGCGGTCTATCACAAAATAATAAACTTCCCTAAAATTCAAGTTATAACTAAAGCTTAATTCCAAAATCTATCTCGGTCTATCACAAAATACTAAACTTAAGATAGTAAAAGTAAAACGACTGAAATACTAACGTACATTGGTCAAAACTAGCAACCAATAGAACTCCGATAAAAAAGGAGTACATATATAGGTCAGCAAAATTGCAACACAAAGACTAACCACACACCGTACGGTTGCGTCTTTGTTTTTGAATTACTTTATGACATGATTGTCATGTCATGTATACGCACCCCCGTACGTATTGATGGACAAAAACAAAGTCACGACTCACATCTCATGCCCCTTTCTCTAAATTGTGTTCGGTGGAGATAGATACATATATACAAGTTAGAAGTTCATGCATATGCCACATTCCCACGTAAAGTGTATGAGTAGATTTCTTGACCAAAAAAAAGTGTATGAGTAGATTTTGGAGAGCAAAGATTGACCATTTTATTCGGCAGTAAAATCTACTACACTAAACACCACTCACACTCCTTAGAAATCCAAGCTATGATCTATCTGACCCTACGAGCTTCAACCCGAACTAGCATTCAAAATGTCCAAAAACCCTGAGCAAATAGCAACTTCATAAAAACGTGGCTAAAGTACTAAAACAAACCAACTGCAAGAAAAAAAAACCGCACAACTCAGCTGATGCGCTCAATGCTCATAGTCCAACAGCTTAGTCAACTCACTCTCCAGGCATTTCTCAGACTCCCTAAGCTTTGCCTCCAACGGCGGAGTATAAGGCGGCTCAGCAGCAATGGCAGCTGCTTTCGGCGGCTTCAGCTTCATCTGATCCATGGACAATGACTTGAGCCTCAAGCCAAGTCTCTTCAGCAACAGATTCCAGCTCCTCTTATTCTTAACAAACTTCTGAAGCTCCAGCTTCATATTCACACACTCCCTCTCGAGCTCAGAGATTCTCTCCTTCATGTCGTCCACCACAACAATTGGTTCCTGGGCCGTGGGCCCGAACTGTGCCGAGGAACAGTCTATGATGTGCCGCTCGTGGGTGGTCGGGTTGACCCTGTCCAGGTTTTTCGAGTTGTTATCGAGGTTGTCTGAGACATAAAAGCAGCCGGCGATGGAGGTGCGTAGGCGGAGCTGTTCGAAGAAGAGGACTTGGACTATGACTCGGAGTGGCAGCCTCTGGTTTTGGGCTGCATGCGTGCTGGCTTCTAAGGAAAGCTTCTGACAGTTCATTAACCTGCAGACTTGTTCCTTCTCTGAGTCTGTTAGCCATGGATGTGCCTAAATTTTAGGGGATTTGATTAGCACTTTCATAGAAATGATTAGCAAAAACTCTACTTTTGTCAATTTGACATTTACAACAGAAGCTGTTTTATGTGTGACTTTTATTTTCCCCTGAAATTTCATGTTCAACGAGTGGTTTAGTATTATGTAATTTGCCCTATCTTGAAATAATGAATTTGATAATGATTAATTAGACATTCAAATACAAAGGGAAGTTGATTATCACTTTCATAGACATGATGATTAGCAAATATGCAGTGAAAAATCCTCAAGTGAAATTTCAACTATTAACAAAAGTAAAACTCTGCTTCAAATTCCATTAGGTGCACTTAAAAGAAGGAAAAAGCTCCTTGGTCAGCCTAACATTTTTAACAAGGTTTTTTTATGAGTGTTTTGTCTAGAAAAATCCTAGCTAAAATGAGAGAGAAAGAAGTAAAAGATTTGAAACTTTACCTTAAGGTATATGTCGATTGCTCGGTAAATCCCATCATCCAATGCCCTAGCATACTCAGGAATAGCCGAAGCAAGAGCTTGGAACTTAGACAGCTTCAAGTTAACATCCGGTGCCACCTCAGCAAGAAAACTATCGATAAGATTAGCCACCATAGTCATTGGAGTCAGTGAGCGCGAGCCACCCATTGCCAGGTGTCCCTCATATCCCAAAACTGATGAAGCATAGTCATTTGTATCCTTCTCCAGCGACAAGAAATGATCAAGAATTCCCTGAACCCGGTCAATATCATAGAGAGTCTCAGCTGAGTAGCCAGTATTCGGGATAAGAAGATCTTCTAAAGAAGCTTCATCTAATTGTGCAGCAACTCGTTTTTCCAAGTTCTCTTGACATGATGGAGTACAATGCAGGATAATCGATGTCTTGAGGAGCCTGAGTAAGAACTTGGTTGGTGCAACGCCTTTCTGGTCAGGCAACAATTCTACAACTTCCTCAAGAAGATTCCTCTGGTCCACATTTACACTAGAAGGAGAAGAAACAATTGATAAACAACCAGAGTGGTTCTGATTTCCAGATTGCCTGCCCAACATAGGAAGATATTTCTTGGCATAGTAAATCACTGAACCTGCAATAATCTCATTTTTCACCCCTTTTGATTCAATTTCTCTGATAAGTCTCTTATAAAGGGGTAATTTAAGCAAAGATGCATCATGGTACCACCAATCATTGCTAGTTATCTGTGTCCCGTATGTGGTTTGGATCCCGTTCCATAAAACTGTGCTAGATGAAGAAGATGACACAGGCCAGCTAACTAAGCTAGTGTCTCCACACACTTTGGTTGCCATTGAATTGATGCATCTGCTGACAATATGAAGCTCTTCTGCCCATGAAAGAACCTCTTCACATGATTCAAGAGATTTAAGGGAATCTTCCCAACAACCGAAAACTTCGTCAAGGATGCTTTCGGTTTGCATAATGAGATTCCCTTCTCCGTAGTCTTCAGTCATTTGGAGAAATTCAGCAGCACACCGTAGGCTGACTACATTGAGTGGGTTCAGTTCTATTTTAACACCATAGCAAAACTTTGCAACGAGTAAGAATGTTTTCGCTCCCCCTGGGATCTCATGAAGATTTAGAACACTGTGTTTACCATCCTTCTTTGATTGGGTTTCATCCAAAAGTTTCTCCATCATTGCACTTCTGGATACCAGTGGAAACTGGAAAGAGGACAAAATATAAAATACAGGAATATGAGAAGCGCTTTATTCAGTATTCTTGTTATTATAGTTGTGTTAACAAAGAAGCTTACAAAACTAGTACATAACCTCAAACAGTGCCTTACATATTTCTACTTGAAGGATCAGAGGTTTAATAATATGAAGCTGGAAGAACAATTATTACAGGTGTAGTATCATAATCTTGTTATAAAGACAGGGTTATGAGCTGGGTCACTTAAAGAACTGCCTAATAAGGATCAGATTTTTGTGATGTTGAAGAGTTAAGGGGAAAAAAACTATTGGATATCTGAAATCCTATGTGGCAAGCATGTAGCTAGTAGCAAATAAGAATATGAAAATTAACCTTGTGAAGGCGAAAAGAAACTTCTCCAACTTCAACAATGACATCACTTGGTAGACCAGTTGAGCTGAGCCTGAAAGAAATCATGTTGTAAATCATAAGATAAATCCGAACATCTTGTACAGATAATGTATCTGGCAAAATCAGTGAAGGGGCACATAGATAGAGCAATTGAATAGGCTTCATATTAGCTGTGAATATATTTAATAATCAATCTGTCAAGCCAAGACATAATCAAGGGCAAGCTATGGAGTCCTCAAAGCTCCTCCATCATGTTAATGCTATTTGAAAGGGGTGCTTTCTGAACATTTAACATGTTCTCTTCAGAATTGCACATATTAATTAAAGAGTGAATAGCGATATGGATGAGCAACATATGAAACTTGATTTTAGTAAAGGGAATTTTAACTTTTATAAACTCTTTGAAGTTGCTAGAAAAGACGTTAATTTGATCAACATCTATTCAAACAAAGAACATTCTTCCCCAATTGAAGTCCATATAACATTAATAAATTAGATCACCATGACATAGCCAGCTGAACTTACAAATCATTAAGACAGAATCAGAAAAACCATAGTCAATTTAGCACTTCAAAAAGATAAAGACACTAGAAACATACTTGAAAACATCAACCAGGGTATGGTGAAAACAATTAATACCACATCCCAACTCTTATCCTATCCTGTTTCTGTATCACTTTCATGAGAAGCATCCAAAGAAGAAAGAGAAAAGAGAGATTTTAGTACTACATAGCTTGGTCAATTCAACATACATCCATTAGGATTGAACCTGACAATTGGCGTCAATTAAGTGTTGATAGTGACTTTCTTTGTTTTCAAAACTTTAGAAAATTGTTACTGAACCCCATAGCACATTCACAGAAAGCATAAAGGTGAATTTCTATAACTGTTGGCTAAAAGCAATTTTAAATGACCAAATATATAAAAATTCAAAGATAAAATCAGGCCCTTAGTTAGATTCCATCAAAACAAGTATTCAATTAAAAGGATGCATCGAATAGTCTTTTCAAACATAAATACTCGACGTAGGTCACGTTCTATTGACTTAACATATTTTAACAGCAGTTCTTTGCAGCATCATTTAATAAGGGTATTGTACATAAAGGGAAAATGGACGGTTGAGACCTCGAAAAATTGTGGTCGAAAAACTGTTTTTTTTCCTTTCTTTCCGATTCTCTAAACACAGTGTAAATTGTAACACAAAACATAAACATCAGTGAGAATCTTTGGCTTCAAACCTCAAAACCGGTGCGGGAAAACAAAATCCATTTCAACCTGTTGGATTTATGGCTTATCGAGCAAAAGTTTCAAGAATGGGGGAAAATAGGGCGAGAAAAAACTCAGATTGCTTAAATACGCATAAAATTCAAAGGATCGTCCTCAGTCCATAACACATTTCCGTCCAATAAAAGCGAAAACTGACACGAACGAGTAGGATCAAATTTTGAAATCGGACGAAGCAACAGAAGAACCGATCAAAATGAAACGATCACGGTGAAAGAGTAGAAAGAAAGAGAGAAACCATGTGCGTCCATCGAGGAGGAAGACGTCCGATTTGGATCCGAGCTTGACGCACACCACCATTTCGCGGAATTCAATCCAAAGGCTTGGGCTTTCTTCTCCGGTTACGAGCGCAAAATGGAAACCCCTAACGTTTCTTCTTGGTCTGTTTCTTACTTTCTCAGTGTTACGTCGCCTGTGTGTAATGAATAAAAAAGATTAATAAAGGAAGAATGTAAACAAGAAACAGATAGAGAGAGAAAGACGAGGAGTCCCGCGTCTACAGCCGCGCAAATCCAGCGTAGTCGTAGTACTAGTCTAACCATTTTTACCTGCAAAGCTGTAACCGTGAGTGAAGCAGTATTTCGAGAAGGTGACATGCACACTTTTGGACCAAAATCGGCCCATACGAACACTTTCAAAGCCCAAAATACCCCTATCCAGGCCCAATATACTCTCCACAATCTTATTCGTGTCAAGATTTTTGTTAAAATGGCTTATAGTGTGTTATATATATATATGTAAATTTTCGAAAAACGATTAGGGCATAGGTTAAGATACTTAAAATAGAAATAGATTTGTAATTTGTATTTATTTAAAATTTATAAAAAAAAATTAACAGGTTCATTAGTTTTCAAATAGGATTTTAGTTTCTAAAAAGAGTAATATTAACATATGCCCTTAGGGCATATACTTGAAAACCGTTCTAAAAATATACATATTTTTAAATTCAGATACTACATTTTAAGTCAAGTTAGTTTATTTTTTAATTGAAAAGATACTCTCACATTTCTCCACAAGAAGCCGAAGTGGAGTAAATGAGAAATACAGTACAGTATGTTTCATGTGAGGAATTAAGCCACTCGTCCTGAAGCGCTGGTCCGAAGGGATGAAATTGAACCCCTCATGCTTTAAAACCACCCCGGTGTGGGTGAACCTCCCAGAGCTAGACCTCTGATTCTGGTCTGAAGAGTTCTTTGATAAGATTGGTACTGCAATCGGAGACCCCGTCACGCTAGACAAGGTTACTCTTAACAAAGAGAGGTTGTCCCACACCCGAATGCTAGTGGAGATTTCCGCCAAGGAAAGCCTAAGGACTATGAGTGGAAATTACCTTCAAAGAGGAAGATGGTGAAGTGGTGAATCAGGCAGTGAACTATGAGTGGATCCCTACTAAATGTGAAAAATGCAAAGTATTTTGGTCATGAATCAAAATTCTGTGGCATACCAAAAAAGGTTTGTGGGAAGAGCACCCCAGGGCAACAAGCAGATGTGGGTTAGAAGAATCGATCAGGTCGTTCAGCCACCACAACCAACAGAAAATGGCCCCTCTAAGGCACGGCATAAGGCCAACACCAAAGACCCACCCAAGATTCAAACAGATTCCAGAACTGAATGTCAACGAGTAAAGAATCATGTCAAGGGGAAGGGTGTATTGAGAATTGACAAGGTCGCGCCGATCCCAACTAACTCACGATTTGTTGGCCTTGAAGTACAAAGCGGTGACACTAGCTCGGGTGTGGATGGTAGCAATGCCCCCTCCCCCGCAAAGATAAAGTCACCCTATGCAGTTGGAATGTGCGGAGCTTAAATGACCCCGACAAGCATTTTTTGTGAATAAAATTGCTAAAGATAGAAACATCGACTTTTTTGCTATTTTGGATACCAGGGTGCGCGAATGCAACATTGCGAATATTTCCAACATAGTCTTACAAGGTTGGAATATGATAACTAACTGCATTGACAACAACAATGGTCGGATATGGATTATTTGGAAAAACACCATTAATGTGGAATTCATACTTTTTGAGTCTCCACGGGTATTACATTGCTTGCTTTCCTCGCTTCACCACCGTTTCTGTGCCACTTTCGTTTACGCTTCCAATGATGCCACTAAGAGAGATGATGTGTGGAAATTTTTTTAGACTGCTGCATTAAACACAACTGTTGCGTGGGTCCTAATGGGGGACTTTAATGCTACTAAAGACCCATCTAAAAAATTTAATGCAAATGGCTAGTCAAGCAACCCTACTAATGAACTCCGAGATTGCATCTCCAACTCCTGCCTCCTCAACATCCCAGCTACTAGCACCTCTACACTTGGTCCAATAAATGTGAGGACGACTCCAGGGTCATGTGTAAGCTGGATCGTATCCTAATCAACGGGGAATGGGTTAACCGCTTCACGAATTCTAAAGGACATGCACTTTGCTGAGCCTGAAGCTCAGATCACTCCCCTTCCCTACTGACCATTGATAGTAATGTGCCCCGCAAACATCTTCACTTCCATTTCAACAACGCTTGAACAGCCCTACCCTCATTCCAAGATGTGGTTGATCGTGCTTGGAGTGGTCAATGCAGGGGCTCAAAAATGTTCTAAGTGGTGCAAAAACTGAAAAGTCTTAAGAAAGAGCTCCGACGACTCAAAGGTGGCACCCTCTCCCAAGCCAATGAAAAGATCAATGACTTAACTACCAGGTTGTGGATGATCCAAAGTGAAATCCAAATCAGAACAAGGGACCTCCAGCTAGAAAAATGTGAGAAACTGATTAAAACTGAGCTCAAGCAAGAAATGCACAAGAGGAGATAATGGCCGAGCAACAAGCAAAACTCGCTTGGATCAGGTTCAGCGACCACAACAACTCCCTTTTCTACAACTCAATAAAAATTAGGAGAATGCAAAATTCCATGAACTGCATCACTAAGCACGATGGTGAATCCATTGATAATTTGTCATCTGTCCGTGAACATATCGTCGATTACTTCAAAAACTGTTTTGGTGAGGATAGGCAAACGCCACCGTTTGATCCGAGCATCCTCCTCAATGGGCCGATTGTTGATGAAGAATCTAGGGATGAGATGATTAGGCCGTTTAGCAGAGAAGAAGTGAAAAAAGCGGCGTTCTCGATCAATGACTCGAAGTCCCCGGGCCCTGATGGATACGGTGCAATGTTTTTCAAGAAAGCTTGGGGCCGAATTGGAGGGGACATCATAGATGTAGTCCTCAAATTCTTCCAGAATGGCAGAATCCTTAAAGAAATCAACAATAGCTCTATCGTCTTGATTTCTAAAACCCAAAACCCAACCACAATCCATGACTATCGACCCATCTCATGTTGTAACCTTCTGTACAAAGTCATAGCCAAACTCCTTGTCCTCAGACTACAGCCGATCCTATCTGGAATTATTAGTGAGGCCCAAGGAGCTTTCATTAAGGAGAGATCCATCAATCACAATATCGCGATTTGCCAAGAGCTCCTCCGAGGATACTCTAGGAAGCACGTAAGCCCTAGATGTGCTATTAAGATATACCTTTTCACCAAAAAAAAGATAGACCTAAAAAAGGCATACGACACTGTCAGCTAGTCCTTTCTGACCCAAACCCTCACGGGACTCGGATTCCACAATACCTTTGTAAACTGGATTCGAGAAGGCACAACCACCACTTTCTCTATCGTGAATATTTGGGGCGAATACCATGGGCACTTCAGAGGAAGTCGGGGGCTCCGGCAAAGGGACCCCCTTGCTCCTTACCTCTTCACCATCGTCATGGAAGTCCTGTCCCGCATGCTCAAGATTAAGGCAAATTCAAGCTCCTTCAAATTTCACCCTAAGTGTGTTCAACCGAGGATCACACACCTGACATTCGCATACGACTTGTTCCTCTTCTCAAGAGGGGATGAGTCTTCTGTTGAGGGGATAAAAACAACAATTGATGAATTCTTCCAGGTGTCAGGGCTCCAAATCAACCATCACAAATCTAATATCTTCCTTGTCGGAATGGAGGATTACATGAAGACACACCTTGTTGATATGACTGGAATGGGGCTCGGGGAACTCCCTATCAAGTACTTAGGTGTCCCACTGTTTAGTAGAAGAGCAAGAGTCATCGACTATGATCCGATAATTGACAAGATGTCCAACAATGTGCAATCGTGGTCAGCCCGGTTCTTATCTTACGCAGGTCGCCTTGAGTTGGTCAGAGCAGTGTTGCAGGGTATAATCAACTTCTGGGCCAAATCTTTCATCTTCTCCAAAGCTATTTTGAAACAAGTGACGAGTGTTCTACGGAGCTATCTTTGGTCAGGACAACAAAGCTCGAGGAAGATTCCAATTGCATGGAAAAAAGTATGTAGGCCGAAGGCCGAAGGAGGCCTCGGGTTGAAGGAGATTCTCTCATGGAACAAAGCTGCCATTGGCCAGCTCTTGTTCGACGCTCAACAAGCTCCCAACTCAAGTTGGAAGACGTGAGCGAGTTGCTACCCACTCAGAAGCTGCAACATCTGGGATGCACAACCTTCGAATGATGACAGTCACACATGGACCTCGCTCTTGAATGTTAGAAACGAGATGTTGAATCACTCGAGCGTTGCTGAATTGCAACAACTCTGGGCGAAGGAAAATGGGAAATATAATGCGGCTGCTGTGTATGACATCCTAAGACCAGCTCACCCTCAAGTTAGATGGGAGACCATTGTTTGGAACAAGATCAGTACACCTCGAGCTTCCTTCATTCTCTGGAAGACCTTCCATAATGGACTGATCACAAAAGATAAACTCAGAAGCTGGGGGAAAATTCAGTCCGACACATGCACTTTGTGTGGGTCGGGTAGCGAGACTGTCAACCATATTTGGTTTGGTTACAAATTCACCATGGATGTACAAGCTGTTGTCATGAAATGGGCACACATTAACGGAGGAAAGGACAACCTTGATCAATGGACTAATTGGCTCCAAGGAATCAACCGGAAGAGAGTAATCATGTACCAAACATGGAGTGATTGCCTTGTGGCAATTGTGTACTACACTTGGAAGGCGCGGAACGACCAGATCTTCCAACAACTCAGTACAAATCATGAAGCATGTGCCGGCCAGATCATTGCACATGTGAAAGATTGATTGAAAGCTAATTGGAGAAAACCGAATTGTGAAGCACGCAAGTGGTTTGTGAAACTAGGAGTCATTGAAAGCAATGTAATTCCTAGGAATGCCTAGGCAACTTTTTGTAAACACCTTATCAATGAATAATGAATTATCTTTCATTCAAAAAAAGAAGAAGAAAATCTTATCCCTTAATTAAAACGGATGTACTCCAAAATAGGAAAAGTGCATTCGTTTCAAGATAAGAGTTTGTTTCACTTGAACCAAACTCTAAAAAAGATATATTGTATGATTATTGATTACAAGGTGCAACTCACTGACCCTAATTCAAATAAAAAAAACCAATGGATCAAAATCTAACTAGACCTGGGTCCGGTTCATCCTGAACCGGTGAACCGCCGGTTCATAAACCAGCGGAAACCGGATCATGAACCGGTCGGTCCGGTTCCCCCCGGTTTTGGTTCCGGTTTGGCCCCCCCGGAAACCGTCAAACCGGCGGTTCCAAACCGCCGGTTCCGGTTCCGCCGGTTCGAACCGCCGGTTTCCGGGTTAACGACTATATTTTTTGAAAGAAAGCCGAAAACGCGACCACGGCCTGAGACCCGCGGTCGCGGTTTTTTCAACAAAACTCAAAACCGCGATCGCTTTCTTGGCTAGGATTATTTTTTTTAAATGCTCGGTTTCGGTTCGGAACCGGGAGAAACCGGCGGAAATCGGAACCGGGGAACCGACCATGGTCTGGTTCCGGTTCCGGTTCCATGTATAAGGGGAATCGGAACCGCCGGTTTGCAAACCGGACCCAGGTCTAAATCTAACAATATGCACCATAAATTGATCCACTATCCTTTCAATTATTAGGTTTATAATGCATTTGTATTACTTGTGCGTCTTGCGTCACGACTTTATATGGTAAGTGGTACAAACTCCCGATACGTCAATCATTTTTTTCGGTCCTGTCTCGAAATCTAACATGGTATCAGAGTTGGTTCGGTCCGAGTTCGGTTTTCCTATTATAAAAAAACAAACGAGTATATAGTTAAAAGAGAATGAGATGCTAATAATCCATCAGAACAAAAAAAAATGGGCCAACATTTATACGCTAGACCCGTCATAAGAAAATATTCAAGTGCTAACTAGGTCTGGCAGTTACCACTTGAGAGGTGTGTTGGAGAAATTGTGTCTTTCCCACATTGGAATTACATAAGATAAACCACTAGCATATAAGGGAGGGTGAATCCTTACCCATTGGCTTAAGCTTTTGGATTCGAAGGTGAATTTCGCCCGACTTTATATACTAAGTAGTAAAAACTCCCGATATGTCACTCGTTTCTTTCGATCCCGTACCGAAATCTAACATCAATTAACTATAAAAAAATAATTGAAGTTTGATTCAAAAATCATTGAATTTCTAAGAGAGCTAGAAAAACTAACATGTCAATCTACCATGTAGCTTCTCCCCTTCCCTCAATTTTGTCAAGTGAGATTTTGAATTTATAAAAAATCAAAATTGCTTGATGCATAACTTAATAAGCTACAAATAAATTGCCCATATTCCCATAGCACCTCATTCCTAGTACTCCGTATTATATATTTGTAGTAGTCAGACTTTAAAAGAGAAGTGAGAATAGAATTTGTGACAATCCATCTAGAAAGGTATACCTTATCGTTCCAATTCAAAGGAAAGCTTTGAACAAGTTTGGAATGGCTTGACTTGTAATGCCAAGCTTGGAATGCAATAGAACTTTGAACCACCATCCCAGATACAGTATCATTTTCATAACCATAATTCAATGGAATAAAAAATCATATCTTATTTCAATTTTTTTTTAATCATAGAGATTATGTAATGTCGTTATTATATAATTTGTTTTTTAGATTTTAATAGGATTTAAAACCCTAGGATAATTTTTACCATTGTTAGACCTGCCAATTAAAATGAATCCATCAAAATTGAATATGTACATAGCTTAAAGCACGAATGCTACATGTACAAGTGTTTTTATTTAGGCAAAATACATCTAGAGACCCTTAAATTTGTATGTTTTTGTCAACTAATACCCCGTATTTTAAAATGTTTAAATAGACACCTAAACCTATTGATTTTTGTTCTATTAAATATTGAGTGTCGAGATCCCTTCTCATAAATATCACTCGCTGATGTGGTTGCCACGTAATAGTTTTGTTTTTTTATTTTAAGAGGTTTAGTTAGTAGCCAATGAGAGCTTATCAGTTTGATAAATAAAAAAAAAAGAGTTTTTTTTTGTCAAAAACCACCTTCTAAAATATGTTTTTTTTAAAAAAAAACACTTTTTAAATTTTTTTAAGTAAAAACACATTTTATAATACAAACACCCAAATTCAACCACTTAAGTAATTTTGGCAAAATTTTACCCTAATTGGACCAAAATACCCTTTTGAATTTATTTTATTTTCTTTTTAATATATTATTAAAAAAATAATTAAAAAATTTAATTATTTTAAAAAAAAATAAGTCAGTGTGCTTTTTTTACAACATCACCTTACGTTTTTTTTTAAAAATAATTTAATTATTTTGCACAAATGAATAATTAAAAAAGAAAATAAAATAAAAGGTGTTTAAAAGGGCATTTTGGTCCAATTAGTATATAAATTCGCCGAAAAATCAATTAAGGTGGTTCAATTGGAGTGGTTGTATTATAAAAAGTGTTTTTACTTAAAAAAAATTAAAAGGTGGTTTCTTAAAAAATTCATATTTTAAAAGGTGGTTTTTGGCAAAAAAAACCCTAAAAAAAGACAAAATAAAAATTGGGCAAAAAGATTCTTTGTCTACTCTGAGTGAAAACAAACAAAAGATTTGTCGAATGGTAATTTAGGGGGTTTTGCAAATATGGGTATTTGAGAATATGGGTATCTGAGGTGGTAATCTCTATCTTGCTAGACACGCACCACTACCCGGTTAAAGGCTCTGTTACGCGGTCGCGTACTCATGCTTCTGCCCGTGTACTGCACTAGACTCAATACTTGATCTGGGCCACTAGTAAGCGATCAAGTATTGTTGCTCCTACTCGTGTATTGGCTTTTCAAGACCAATCCACATCTTCTTCCACTTCATTCCTTAATCTTCGACGATAGACTCTCCACTTTAATACCTCCACACTTAAGACTTGATAAATTGACATGATTAGAGCCGAAGTTCAAGAATAAACTTCCTCCTAAAAATTAGGTCGCCATGGACATTGTGAAAGATATGGTCAAAGGTGGTTGTAACTGACCCGGAGATCTCGGGATCTCATTGGTACTACGGGATAGTCAGATGGAGATGATGGCTTTGTGACGATGACTGCCTTTGTGACGATGATGGTCTTGAAATCATACTTGGAATTTTTTGGGTCCAACACAACCTATCAAGAAGATTGGGAGAAGACTTGTGTATAGTACTCTATATTACTTTTTGAGTTAAATTGGAAGGGATCCACAATGAAGATTGGGATAGGAGAGGAAGTGAGACATTGCAAATGAAGTTGTCCCAAACCATGTATATATAGCCACGAATTAGATTTTTTGACCCAAAACCATGTTTAGATAAAACCACTCATAAAAAATCATAGGTAGATAAAACCACTCATAAAAAAATCACGGGTATCGAAACAATCAACAAAAACAATGGGTCCATAGAAATACCATCAAAACAACAAGGATGTTTAAGCATAACCCGACCCAAAAAACACAAATAATATATGTTAATGCGCCTTGAATTTGTTATTGACCGACACCCACCAAGGGTTTGGGGTCGGAGCCCTCGATTAACAAAGGATTCCGCCCCCTAGTTTAAACCAATCTACAATTTTCATTAATAACCCACAAATTCGCATCCATGATATCAACAAATAGATCAATAGAAATATATTGGCTATAAAAACCCTAACTTCATGCAATTCCCATTTTTCACAAATGTAACCCTAAAAATCCTAAGAATATAATAACAAACCTCAGAACTCATGGTTGTGGGTTGAGGGGTCAGCTACATACGACACCAAGCAAGGCCTTCGACGATGGTGAACAAGGGGAGAAACGACAACTAGCAAGGGAAGGGCTCGCTAGTGATAGCTTCTTCATCGAATGTGATATGGGATAAATTTTTTCCTGCATGTTGGAACAAAATCACGAAGGGGAGGAAAATATGTGTTCAACGTGCAATGTGACACAGGTTAAGAGATCCCGACTCTAAACTGTGCGGCTCTTAGCTAAGTCGGCCTGTCTTAGAAGCTACCTCAAGCCTTGTCCCGATGTTATGATGCTAAAGCTAAAGAAAGATGGCTAAGTGTTTGTGCCACAAAGAGTTTTGTATTATACAAAGGATGTTTACAATAGAGAGCTTTACAAGTGAGTTAAGATGCCTAAACTTTATGTGTGGTAAAGTGCCTTGCCAAATGAGGGTGAGGCCTAATTTATCGGCATGGTCTCCCATTTACAAGAGAAGATTCTAGATTACCCATAGCATAAAGAATTCTAGACCCGTCCCAACAAGGAGGAGCGCCCATGGGAAGTCCTCCAAGAAGACTTGCGCAGTTGCGCCCACACTAGAAGCTTCTAGCGCTCGCTGGTGGGGCGCGCCTGCACAATGCCTGCGTCCAGAAGGGGCGCGCCAGTTCTAGAACCTTCCAGAAGGGGCGCGCCTTTTCCATAACTCTCTAGAAGGGGTGTGCCTTGACATGTGTCCTTTCTTATTAGCCCTCCCTTTCCATGGACTCCCGAATCCTCTGAATGTGTCTCGCTCCCTCCGGAATCCTCTAGAAGGGGCGCGCCCTTGCTCCCCATGCCTCCATGCTCTAGATCTCTCCCGATGCTTCCAAAAATGTCCCCGATGCATCTAGAATCCTCTGGAAGGTCCTTGGCTCAGTCTTGGCCCATGGATCCGGGTTCTTTTGGGACACGGAACCGCGCTCTGTGTCACAATGCACGTGCTTTAGATAATGGGGATAATTTAATTGGGGTTTTGGGTAACAACAAAATATAATTACCAAATATCGTTACTTTTTTAAAAAATAAACACCTAATTTCAACATCAACACCGAAAAACTTAAGGCTCCGTTCGCCAATGTCTAAAAAATTTCAGCTACCCCCAAATCAACTACATCAACTAGATAATGTACCTCCCCAACCTTATATTTTTTGCAAAATATCAACTACTATCAACTCCATAAATTCAAATCAATTACATCAACTATCTATTGTCGAACGAAACCTAAGTACCGTTAGCATTATAAGCTGAACCGATAAGTACAAGATGCGGAACGGACCCTTAAAAATCAAATAAATTGAATGTAAACAAAATCTGGGAAAATGAATTTCTTAAGAGACGTTTAAAAGAAGAATCTAGAGTCCGGAGACGACCGTCGAAACTAAAGAAAGACAGTAGCCGCCCTGACCGGGCCACCGCACACACACGAGTCCATGACACATCATGGACGTCGTCACAAATCACAATAATCATAAATCCCATTAATCCCTCTCTCTAGATTTCTCCGTTTCATCTTTTTCTCTCTCTTCATGGCCAAAATCATTTCACGTTCTTTTGTTGTTACCCAAAACCCCAATTAAATTACCTTCAAACCCCATTTTTCCTTGCTCCGTTGCTCTGTAAAATCCCTGCAAAATTTCCTCTCTCTCTCTCCAATTCTTTCGCCTTTTCAATTGGGCACTGTCGGCATCAGCTTCTGTGTGCAGAGGAAGAAAGTGCCTTTTCCCTCTCTTTCATCACTAGAAACCCCCCTTCTCTCTTTCTCTATCTATCTGGCAGAGCAAAACTGCTGCCATATTCAACAATAAAGGTCAGTACTCTCTCTGTGTGTTTCATGTTTTTTAGGGTTTTGTTTTTTCTGTTCTCTTTGCTGGCTATCATACGTCTTATGGCCTGGCTTGATGAACTGTTGATTTGCTAGATCTGTTTTACTTTTTGCTGGATCAGGCTAGTGTTTTGATTATAATAATAGTTTAAACTTTTCCGCTTGCTTATTTGTGCACGATTGATGCTCTTAGGATCGCTTTGTTGATTTCCCCCCTTCTGTGCGAGTAGAATTAACTTCCTCATGTTCAAGAGTTTGAGTATTTAGCTGGGAAATTAGCTTATCTGCAGTTTTTTTAGCTATGTTTATGAGCTGTATTCATTTGGTTGCAGCGTTTGCTTAGAACATGGCATCTCGATTGAAGGAAGATGAGAAAAATGAGAGGATAATTCGCGGTCTTCTCAAACTGCCTGCTAATCGCAGATGTATCAACTGTAACAGCCTGGTGAGATGGATGCTTCTTTGGTCTTTAGTTACTTAGTCCTGGGTGGATCCTCTGGCATTTTGTTGCATTATTGATTCATTCTTGTGCTTGTGATGCCTAGTTTTTTCCAACGATGTCATCCTATTGGTGATTTAGCTTATTGTATAGTATCAACTAGGCTTGTCAAAATTGCTTCATAATTAACCATTTCATTCCATATACATTTGGCGCTGACATTACTCTGTTTTGAGGAGCGAATCTGTGAAAGTAATTGTGAAGAAGTGTCTAATAGTTTATTCACATTTTCAGTAAAAGAATCCTTGATGGAGGTGAAATTTTGGGTTTTTTAGGCGGATTCATAGTTATTACATGTCTCATTATTTTTTTTAGGAAGTGTTTAAACTGAGCTGCTGTCATTTAAGCTTAAGCCCTGGTTTCACTTTTAGGTGCATTTTGGGAATCCCTGATGACCATTGGGGATTATTAGTAAGAATCATGAAGGGTTGAATCATAGTTGGCCTATGGTCCTGGATCTTAGAATATTTTTGATCAGTGTTGTTTGTTATGGGTGTAGCAAGATAGTGCTTTCTTACTACTAAAATTTTCCTTCACCAAGTGATAACTTTGTGTAGTAGCTATATCTACATTTGATCCATATTTCTATCTCTCCAATATGTCAAAATGTGCCTTGTTAATAGTTGTTATGATGCATTTGTTCATTGATATAAACAACCATCATATAGAATGTAGCTACATATTGTCTACTATTACAACATCGATGTATGTGCATGTGGCCTCTCTGCTTTGTTCTTTGGACTTTACCGAACTATGTATTTTGATGTTTTGAAATGCTTTCCTATATTTATTGCAATGTTTTCTGCTGTAATATGTAAATAGCTAAAGGAAACTGTTGTTAAGGGACTACTACTTTGTTTCATCATCATCATCATCATTGGCCCAGTGAGGCTCCGCTACAGCGGAATCTGAGGGGTCAAGATGGGGGTACCCCTGCCCAAGGGAAAGGGTGTACGCCCGATAGACCCAAGAAAAACTGAAATTCAGCTATGTGACAATAATAACTGAATTTAGTTAGAATGCACCAAAATTGATATAGGGACTAAATCCATCTCAAAGGCAGTGTATAAAAACCAATGAGCATGAGGATGCGCCCCAAACTACTTTGTTTATTTATCATAAAAAAACTTTCGATGTGCTGATTTGCCAAGGAAGGAAAAGGGGATTTCCCTTGTTTTCTAGTGTATAGATACAAGTTGAGAAGATCAATGGCTATTTTCTTCCAAGTGTTATTGGAAACCTTTTTAGTTCTCAATTGACTATAGAACTGTGTTCAGTTTGTAGAAGTTTTAATAAAGTTTTGCTATTTTAGTACTAATATTTCTTTTATCAAACAGGGACCTCAATATGTATGCATTACATTTTGGACGTTTGTTTGCACGACCTGCAGTGGGATTCAGTAAGTATTGCTCACGTATGTGGAATGTTCCTTTTCCTTAGTAAAAATATCTGACATTTGTGATTCAACTATCTTTTTCAGCCGTGAATTCACTCACAGGGTTAAGTCTGTGTCAATGGCTAAGTTCACTCCACAAGAAGTTAGTTCTCTCCAGTCTGGAGGAAATGAGGTAAGCCTGCACATGTGATGTTGATGTGTGCTTCATATGTATGAAGGAAAACTTTAGTGTCTGATTTTAAGATCTGCAGCGTGCAAAGGAGATCTACTTCACAGAGTTGGACTCTCATCGTCTACCAGATAGCAGGTAATTTATCACAAATACAGTGATTTTCTTTATGATTAGATTATTGGACTTTTGGTCTTACTTTTTTTTTTTTCTTTCCCTCTATCAGTAATGTGGATAAGCTGCGAGACTTTATAAAACATGTCTATGTGGATAAAAGATACACTGGTGAAAGGGGAAATGACAGATCCCCAAGTGTCAAAGTGGTTAGATTCATTTATTGCATTCCTGTTTTCCTTACAAATGTGTGCCCGGATTTTATATGTGCATAGCTCCTCTTTATAGAAATATTTTGTTGTTTTGGAGTGGGTTTTAACCAAAAATTGCCCGTCTTATCAAGGTTGACAAGGTGGAAAATAATGAGCATAGAAGAACAAATTCCTATGGGAGTGGGTCTCGAAGCCCTCCATTTGAAGACACTTATGATCGTCGCTACAGTGACCGGCCAAGTCCTGGATATGATGGATGGAGGAGTCCTGGATATGAGCAAGATAATCAACGAAACAGTGACTATGGAAGAAGTCCTGTCCGTTCTGTGCAAGGGGTTGTTAATGATTGGAGACGGGAAGATAGGTTTGGAAATGGAAGGAGTCCCGAGGGAGATTCTAAGGCTGGAGGCAGGTCACCTGACAGTCAAAAGGATTATAATGTTTCCAGTCCTCCTGTGATTCGTCCAGTTAGAGAAATATTGGGCGAGAATGTCACCCCTCTCCGTGTAATTGAGCCACCAAAAGTCAGCAGTGGCAAAGCTACTGAGGTTAATCCTCTTCGTGTTATTGAGCCACCAAAAGTCAGCAGTGGCAAAGTTACTGAGGTCAATCCTCATACTCAGGTGAGGCTGATCACTATATTTAGGACAGAACATGATTAGTCAGCTATGAATTTTCTGGAAAGGCATAAGGACAGTAGGATAAGAGACTCTTAGGTCTTTTATTGAGACCATGCACGGATGTTTTCCATCTTTTAAAAATTATTTGTAGCTTTCAGGTGTCATCTTCTATCTTTAATGAATTATGTATGGTTTAGGTGGGATACCTAGATCTAGTTCACATTAGGTTGCCACAATGATTTTGGTGGCTTTAGGTTTTCTTTTTAGCCTTTGGCCATGTGGGATTTCTTCATTTAGTATGCTTGTGGACATCTGGTTGCTCATGATTTCATTCATATGCTCACCAATATTAACTATAAAGGGGGTAGTTATATCCAGAATAAATGTTTGGAAAGTATGGTTCTATTTAGGTGTCTGAAATTTGAATCCTGAATGATAAGCTTATTTTCAACTTAGTTGTAACTTTTTCATCTTGCCCATCTTCTGCCGATGTATGTCAATCTGAAAATAATAGTAAAGTCTGATAATTGATCTACACCTATTTTCCCTTATACTTGCTACTCCAAGCTCGCCTATCTAGCCTATCTCCATTATATACATGTCACTATGAATTTTATCTCGTCCTTAAGATCTTTAGATATACTGTTTCAGAGAACTGCTTCATCTAGCAGTTTGGCATCTATTAGTGGAAATCCGACAGAAGTTAAGAGGGCGGATTCATTAATTGATTTTGATGCTGATCCTGCACCTCCAGCACCAGCTGTGACACAACCACAACAGTCCACTTCTTCTGTATCAAACACATCAAGTAGTGATTACTGGGCATGTTTTGATAATGTTCCTGAAACCCAAGTTTCTCAACCACCACCAAATCTGAACACATTGGATTCTGCGTTGAATCAGCTTTCAGTTCCCTCTCTAGCGCCTTCAAACAGTGTAACAACATCAGCAACTTTGGCTGATTCCCTCTTTGGTCCTGGACCACAAGTTTCATTGACACCTTCAACTGGGATGCCAAGCAACACAGTATTGCCTAACAACACTGGAACACAACCGGGCAATTTTTCTTCTTCTGTAGCTGTTCCACCAACAAATGGCGTTGTAGGGCAATGGTCAAATATGCAACCTCAACAGCAGTCTATGTACCCTGATTCTGGTAGTCAGCTCACTGCTTCACAATTTTCTTCCTCTTTCACTGGTTCTTCTAGCAGTCAGGTGAGTACTTGTAAAATACTCAATTCCGTAATGTTTCTGTAGTTCTCAAGTCAATTTCATTATTGGCAATTTTAATTATAGGGACTCTTAAGCCACCCTGCTGCACAAATTTCACAAGCTGGCCCGGCACCTACCCAGGCATCGTCCGGAGTTCCATTGCAACCGGTAGAGGCTAAAACAAGTGGAAGAAGAGAACTGCCAGCGGTATTAGATTCTTAAACTAATTAAACTGCAGCATCCTTTTGGCACTTTTACACTTTTTGGCTCCTAAATGGTGATTTTCTTTTGGTGTTCAGGATATCTTTACAGCGATGTATGCACCCCAACCTGTACATGCTCACGGGTGGCACACTGGTTTTGCCCCACACATGGGTATGCAGTATCCTATGCAATACAATCCTGCAATGGTATGTTATGTAATAAAGCTGAAGTGCAAATTGACCGTACTACCACTATCTTTTGTTGACCATATGAATGACTTGTGCATTATTCTTACAGCATATGCCAACCTATTCACAACCAACCTATTCACAGCCAACCAAATCAGCAAACCCGTTTGATATCAACAGTGAATCTTCTTACACACAGACACCTGCAGTATGTACTTGATTTTTGGCGTTATAACTATATTGTATCATTAGCTCTAGCATCTCAACTGAAAACGATCTTAATGTTTAGGAATCTTATGAATATGACTAAGAAACCAGGATGAAGCATACTGTTCTTCATAGCTCTGACATAATGGAGAAACTGATATATGTACAAAGCCTGTGTAATGGCTAGAAATTAGAAGATGGTTACTTCCTCTAATTTCAGGATTTATTGGACTCTTGCAATTTTGCATCCCAATGGTGCCTATAACTGGGGCGCATCCTCATGCTCATTGGCTTTTATACACTGCCTTTGAGATGGATTTAGTCCCTATATCAATTTTGGCGCATCCTAACTAAATTCAGTTATTATTGTCACATAGCTGAATTTCAGTTTTTCTTGGGTCTATCGGGTGTACCCCCTTCCCTTGGGCAGGTGTACCCCATCTTGACCCCCCAGATTCTGCTGTAGCGGAAACTCACTAGTATCGGATTCACTAATAAATGTACCTAATAGTTAATCCGATGTTGGGTTATCACTTAAGTCTTTAGTAATGTGATCTGGTGTTTCTAATGCAGTTTCCATCCATGATGCCCTTGCAAGCTGCTCTACCAAACATGGCAAATTCCACTGGCTTGGCGCGTACATCAAGCCTCGGTACAGCTACACCATCATGGACACCGCCTCAGGCATCTGCCTATCCATCAGCAATCCCTCAATTGACACCATCTTTCACAACCACTACTGTCACGCCAGGTGATTATTATGCTTTCTTCCTACCATCTTTTTGTGTAAGTTATATTGTCACTGCAAATTTAAGCAACTGACTAATTACTCGGTTTAAATATCAGGCACATACATGAACCAACAGGCATTCAGTAACTTGTCCTCAAGGTAAATGATTCACAATCTCATGCTTGTGAAACTCATTGTATATCAATGGTACTTCTTCCATTCTTGCATCCAAGAAGATTTAATTCTATGGGTAGCCATTGTTTCTTGAAAATAGTTCAGTCAAAGTTCATATAAACTTTTAAGGTATCAAAATTGACAAGGTAATATTTGATGAACTATTAGACGAAAACATAAATATGGTTTGATTATGAAATAAATCACAAGTACGGTAGTTTTCTGAATTTTTTTTGATAGTTCTGGTGGTATAGGGAAAACCCTTGAGTTTCTTGAATTTTCACATTGGGTCCATAGACTAGAGAGGGATACGGATATATAACCTAAACCTCTTACAGTTTATTTGTTGTTTTACTTACGAGTGCTGTAGTGCTGGATATGCATTAATGATTATGTTTGTTGACTGATGTTTTTCTTCTACTGAATTTAAATTTCAGACCTCAAGGATTTGCAGGCTACAGTAACGATGTAGCCAGTTATAATCCCATGAATCCGACACTTGATTTTTCTGGAAACTTATCAGCACCCAATGCTCCAAGTTCAAACCCATTTGGATAGGTGCATAAAACTTCCTCTTTAACAACGTCCCTGTCCTTCTGGGATAAGCACCAGCTTGTTGCACCCACATTGGACTCCTTTTGGTGGCATTTTCTCAGTCTTGGTTTAGACACAGATACATTGGTGGGCAAAAGCAAAGAAGAGGCTAGAGGTCATGTGTAATGTATGTCAGGTAAAAAAGTTTTCAACTGTGTACTATAGTTTGCTGGCTACACGAGTAATTATTGAGGTCAAAGGAGTGTAGGATGATGAGCAATTTGTCAAGCGGAGGAGGTTTGGTGTTATTATAACTGTAATAGTTTAAAAAGTTGTGTAACTTGCGTGGACTTTAGTGCGCTGCATTTAAATCTTTGTTTTTTTTGATATCTTTGCAACGTTCATGTGAAAGAGTAGGTCATCTGAATAAAACCGATATTTGTATTTTTGATATTTGTATTGTGGTGGTGTAATTTTCAATTTGGAGCTACTTGTATTCCAGTTATGAGTTTGGAAGACATAAATGCCATTGACAATGAAGTGCTCCATAGAGCCATCAACTTTCTTCTTAATCTTATAACCCACTTACAACTAATAATATTAGTATTTAGTAGTTCTATAAGGACGTATGTGGAGGACGTACATGGCACTATTGTCATTGCTCATAAATGCATCATATTCAACTTGCATTGCGATTTGCCATTTAGGAATTTTAGAGGCCTGTCGGAAGCAATGGGTCCAAAATATAAGTTTGAGGCAGCAGTGAGGGGATGTTTTTGTGGAATTGAAGGTTTTGGGTTCGAGGCAGCAATTACAACTGAATGTATATAATCCTAACACTAATTGTTGGTATTTTAGGGTATGCATGCAATCAAAATATAATGTTTACTTTGTTTAAGTAGAAGGAAAGTCGACCCTTGTAGATCCAAAGGATAATCAAGGCAATTAGGAGTAGACCTATTGAAGAGTAGTCTCGTAGGTGTAGGCCCGAAGACAATGACCATCGACCCCTTATTCATATTAAGTTACTTGACTTGGATAAAGCTACGAGTCACGAGATTAGATCTCGCTTTTCTTCAACGTATATTGCCCCTATTCCATGCCAAGGGTTGTGCAATACCGTTGTGAGATAAAACGTAACAAACGAACCAATAGAAGTGTTGGCAAGACACATCCATTGAGAACAAACGTACCTTATTCGAGTCCCATGATTCTTCTTTAATCTTAACTTGAACAAAGTCTTCTTCCGTAGACGTTTGGGGTTCGTCCTTCACTCGAACATACTGCCCATCCAACGCCTCTTGAGGTTCTTTCTTCATGCTTGAAGATCCATCCATGATGTCTTACTTGTACTTGAAACACTCGTGTGTTTGCACTCAAAACACCGACAAGATATCCTAGATTCTTGTGTGTTTTTCCTCACCGATTTCTTAGGGACAAGGTTCTGATTTTTCTCATGTCTTTCATGCCTCAAATGGCCGACATTTCACCCTTATATAGGCGTGAGAAAACCTGCCCAAAACTGCCTTGTAGGCGGTTACCAAATCGGTTGTACAAGTGTGTGGGCGAGAGTGATTTTAGGAGGAAGTTGTTGCAACTTCTCTTCCTCTTTCTTAGTCACCAAGGGCGTCCACATTCAGCCCCCTTTGGACTCCAAAAGCCTTTTAAATCCAGTCTATAATGGCCCAAGAAGGAAGCCCAAAAACCAATCCAAAAAGCCCAAGCACACGGCCCAACACGCATGGCACAAGGCCCATGCCACACGCACATTCTAGCGGCCCAACAACCCATACCCATGGGTCGGCCCACCTAGCCCACCACCTAGCTAGGTCACCTAGGTAGTGTCACTACCCCTTACTTGATGAGCTAGCATCTAGCTAGCTGAGCTGGCTTGAGCTGCGTTTGAACTAGTTGGGCTGAATTTCTAGCTCGTTGAGCTAACTTAATCTAGTGTGAGCTAGATTGAGCTTCCATGAGCTAATCCCTAGCTACATGAGCTTCTTATAAAGCTTATACAATGAGTCTAGAGCTTGTTCAAGCTCCTAGAGCTTACTCTAAACTAGTATGAAGCTTCTAAACTTCTTTCTAGCACACATAGCCATGTGCCAAGCTAAACTTAAGCTTTGATTTTTGCTTAAAGCATTCTCCAAGCTAAAGTTAAGCTTCCTAAATTCATTAGAATATGCACAAAGCCATAAGACTCAATTACAAAACTCAAATACTTACCTTAGCGTCACAACTAGTGCTCGACGCCATGGGCCAATGCTCTGGGCGTGCCGCATGCTCCATCGCAGCCTTGTAGGTGCGTCGCTAGCCACACCGCAGCCTCGTCGTGCCATTGCATCACCCTAGGCGCGCCTCTAACAGCCGTGACTTGAACCTCAAGTTCAAACACCAGGCGCGCCACACCAACCGAGCCTTGAATCATCAAGACCAAGTCCTCGCCATGCCACGCCCTTGCACGGTGCCGTTACACCACGCCAACGCTGAGCGACGTCAAAGCCAAGGCGCGCCCTTGCCTAAGGCCATAACACACGAGGTTACATACCTCGGTGTTGGTGTGCAATTCACTTTTGGATCTATGACAACTCTCTTTATACACATCATGGAAAATCATATAAGTCAATTCTTTAATCGACATTACCAATATGACTTGTTAAACCTCAACATGCTCTTATAGGGATTTGATGACTTGACACAAATCACAAACACTAACTACGCATAACATTGTAACTGACTATGCATGGCATTTTTTTTTATTGATTGTGCATTATCTTGTTAAATTTTGTAACTGAAAGTGCATAATTTTGTAAGTGATTGTGCCGTCTGTGCATAACCATAAAATTGACTGTGCACAATATTGTAACTTAGTGTGCGTGACTTGTTTTATTGAGTGTACATTATATTACAAGTGAATGTGCATAATCCTACAAGTGAATGTGCATAATCCTATTACCATCCATGCATAACATTGTAACTAAGTGTACAAGATCATCATGAACACTCGTGTACAAGATCATGCATAGTTGGTAACAAAATTATGCAAAGTCATTTGCAAGATTTTGCACCCTGAAATTTAAAAAAAAATTAAGATGGGACGTTGATTTCTCCAAATCAGACGACCATTGTGCATTCTCATTTCTCTCCACTTATATCATTATCACATGATCCATTCTCATTTCTCTCCACTTATATCATGATCACATGATCCATCCTCATTTAAATAGCATAAAATTAAAGAGAATGTATAATGAGAGAACATTATTTATGGAGAGAAAGGAGAACGAATCTAGAGAGTTGATTACTTGTAATACGACGGATATGGTGTCATGCCTCTAATTTATCTAGAAACACGATCATGTACCTCCCAAACTGCAATGATTCTCACTTCCCTTCTAAGTTTGTTTTTCTCTCTGTTCCCATTTTGTTCGGCGATTTTCATCTCGTTTCTCTCCATTCTCTTGAATCTAGTGATTTTTCTTTCTAAATCAACACAAAATCAAACAAAACTAAAGGGGAGATGGTGAATGAAGAACTAAGTGAAGTAATCCAACACCAATACAAAATTTTCTATACATAGCAGAAATATTATGTTGCTTGTGAAAAATGTAATAATTTAGGTGGGAAGAAGATGATAAATTGAGGAAAGAGAGAAGGTAGACCTACTTAACGGAAAGTAGTACCTAGATAAATTTTAGGTGGTATTGTAAGAAATTAATTTCGGTTTTTACGGGTGGCTCTTTGCACAAACATATAATTAATGGGTGGTTTATATACTTGTTTTAATTTAAATAGTTATACCCGTCGTACCATGTACGACTACGATTCGATATTTTATAAACATTATGAATAAGATATTAATAAATAAGTAAAAATATAATATAAACTTTAATATAAGTAATTTTTTGCTCATTGAATGTCTAATTTTTTAATCAAATATTATATTCTTCATATTTTATTACTTTTTATGTACGTAAATTTAGAGATTATCAAACATTTCAATATATCTATTAAATATTTTATTATTTATTTTTATTAATTTTAAAAATTATAAATATTTATCTATAAAAACAAAACACTATATATCTATAAATAAATTCATCAAAAGATATATGCGAAAAGATTTATATTTATTTTATCTTTAATTTTAAATACTTGTATAAAAAAGTTTTCAAAAGATATTGTTATACTAAATAGATATTTGTTTGATGTTAGAAATAGATTTAAATAGTTAAAGAAGAATTTAAAAGGAAAAAGTTAAAATATTAAAAATAAAAATTAATTTTTTAAATATGGGATGGGGTCAGAATCGTTCTGATGGGTCGAAAAGGAACATCTTTAATATATAGATATAGATATTAGTAGAAATAATTAAAAAAAAATGAAGAATTAATTAATTTTTATTTATTAACCTGCCGTTACTGCGTTATATTATAAAACCCTTCCAACTGGGTTTAAGAAAGGGTGGAAACACCGTCCCTTTTCAATCATCCCAATTGCTCCGGCGACTAGCAACATCGTCGACGCCGATGGAGAATCCAATTTATGCTGATCGGAACCCTAACCCTATTGCCGGTAATCAAATATGTAGCCCCGCTGAATCTGCTGATGATCAAGACCGGAAGCTACAACATCTCTTCTCTGTCGTTCAGAACTTGGCCGCTTCCCGTGACTCCTCCTTTGGTGGTCAGCACAATCCTCTATGTGTCAATCCTCCTACCTCTTTAAAATCAGGAAGACGACCGTTGCAGACTGATTTCTTCCGCGAAGTTTCTCTCTTCAATGCGCACTTCGGCTCGGAACCTGAAAGGTCTCGGTGGGCGCAGTTTCTACCAGATTATCTCAGACCTGGTATGTTTTTTCTGTTAGTATCTCCAATCTTTTCTGTAGAACGGCTTTAGATTTCCTACCTTTTGTTCTGAGATTTGAGGCCTTTCAGGTAATTTGGAGAACTATCTTAAGCAAACGAAAAAGCCTAAACTTTTTGGCAATAATTTTTGGTGGACATCGCAAGAGAGCACTGAACAAGGTAATTTCATCTAAATTTGAACGTATATTAACTCAATGCTCCCTGCATTAATAAAAAGCGGGTAAGAAACAGCTCCAGTTGACATGTATTGATTTCATATTTGACATTTCTTTGGGAAACCCTAAATCTGTTAAATTTGTGTTCTTTCAATATAGGTTTACAAATTATGTGGTGTGTATGCTGTGGCATGATTTTTTGGATTTAGGATTCCCAAGAAATACTCTGAATCAATATATGGGCCGTATGGCAGCTGCGAAGTGTTTCTGCACTCTTTTTCTTGTGCAGATGGTATAGTTGAAATACTTAAACTCACCTTAAATTTGCAATATCATAGTTTAATTCAATAAAAGTTGAATTTTTCTCTTAATTTAGTAGAAGTTGTTTCAAGTTCTGTTTGTTATTGTAACTGTATGAAGCTGTGTTTTTCTCTTGGCCTTCTTACATCCAGATTACAGCAGTAGATTGACAACAGTGAATCAGAGAAAGACTTCCCCATTGCCGGTTGGACAAAAGGATTTACAGGTTTGAGTTTTGAATCATTATGTTTAAGTGTGGCTGTATTATTGCTATGTAATAACACACCAATACATATCTATGATATGATTATAAATTTATAATAAGAAATAAGAAATATATAGCTTAGTAATGGCTTCTTCTGAAATTGTTGGTCCTTATACCCTTGCTAGGAAAGGTGGTCCATGACAAGTTGTGATTTTGGGGGAGAATTTAGGTTTCCAAATCATGTTTGAAAGGCTAAGGAACTGGAAGAGATTTTATTATTAACCTGTCACCCCCTCATGCTCCATAATGTGTGTTACTACCTTCATCCTACCTTACCGGGATATTTCAGTACTTATTCATTTCTTAGTTTTTGTCTCATTGTCGGGTTAAGAAATCCTCTTTTCTTTATTTAGATTGGCTGCAGGCTTTGTTTTGGAGGTCTATTGCTGTGTCATTGACTTCAGCTTTCACTTTGTTTTACCCTTCCTAACAATTTGCTACTCTTATCCAGTTTTCTATAGTCATTTTGATCAACTATAGTATTCAAAATTGTTTATACCTAAGAAAAAAGAGTTAAAGAGTTAAGGTTTGCAAAATTAAAATCAAAACCTGAACTACAGCATTGTAATTATAACCCAAAGCTACTGTGGACACTAAATAGAGATGTAGCAAGGTATATGTATGGATATAATATAGGATTTGGTAATGAGTGTCCTGATTTTGAGGAATTTCTTGATGATATTGGCAGCAATAACCAAGTGTTGACCCAATAAACCTTTAGCACATTCTTTATTCTTTATATTGAGCTTGAATTGTAAGGTTGGACTTTTTTTTTTTTTTAATCAGTGCAAGGTGTACAATGGAGTTGAGACAACTACAAGTTTGACCCTCTTTTTCCATTTTACTTCTTGGTAATACTATTTTTATTTGCTATTGCAGAGTTCAAAAGCTTGCTCCCGGAGGATTGATCATATTCGGTACTCTAGAGATCAACTTTTACAACTTAGAGGGGTAAGTATATAATGTTTTTTTAATGCGTGTATACATAAAGAATATCCAATGTTTAGATAGATGTCACAGATCCTCTTCAAATATGTTATTGTGTAGTTGGATATCTTTTTCTTTCATATCTCAGTCTCACGGGAACTGGTTTTCGTGGCAATTTATATTATTGTAGTTTTTTTCTGGCTTCACTTTCAACATTTTATCTCCATCTTGGAAGTCCTTCTCTTGTTTGGCTTTACTTTCAGCATTATGATTCATGGCAATGTGTAGCATTATTTAGACAATAGCATTAAATCATGGCAATGTGTAGCATTATTGTTGTTTTCTTGTTTCATCTAGTAACAGAAGTTATTCTATAGCTTAAAATGCATTCCTTAAAAAAGTTGGTTCATCTAAAAGTAATTCCTTGTAAAATAATAAGATATCAAATAGCTTAATTTGTTTGGTGAACAAATTCTTTGACAAGTAGAGAATTAGGTGTGCTAAAAAAATTCATGAAAAGAAGCTTTTTGCAGAAACATGGTATATTTACAAGGCTATAACAGTAGGAAATAAAGTTTGTCTCAAATGTGACAAATAGGAATATAATCATCCGTTATTTGAGGGGTTGTTCTTGATTAACATAATGGTTAAGAAGCGTAACATGAAATGCGGATAATTTCTTCTTCTGGTGTACTTTCTTATGATTTCCTACATTCTGCTTGCGTAATAATGTGTATATACATTAAGAAAAGTCCCTTAGTGAGGAAAGTAAAGCTTAAGGTCAACTTGCATACATGGTATATTTACTTTCCTTTTTAAATTTTTTTTTAGAAATGTTATAATAGCTTATATTCAGTTATTGGAATTATGTTTGCAATTTCTAAATAGGAATGAAAGTTAAATAAAGAGGATCTTCAAACAGAATATTATTAATTTCTTATGGTCATCCCAAATTTAATTTTCTTGGCCTGTTGTTTCTTCTTTTCATTTATAGACTAGACCTTACGTATTAAATGTGAGATCTGAAATGTTTCATGATTGAGGGTTTTGTGTGAGTAATATTGTGGTTAGCAGGCATAAGATAAAGACTAGATATGAAATCATATGAGAGAATGTGGTTATTGCACTTAAACTGAAGAAATGATACACAGTTGCCAGTTGCTCAAGTGACAAGTGGTTTGAGTGCCATTTTGACTGGAGGGGTGAGGAAGGCATAAAAGAGCATGATACTAGACATGATCACATATAAGATATGAGTAATTCTGCTGTATTTTTTACCTCGTAGTTGGTATTTTATTGATTTATTCACTACTAGCTGTTCACCTATGTGCCACAAATAAAAGACTTAATTTGTTTTAGATTAAAGGGCTGTCCTATTGAGAAAGGATAACGATGAGGGCTCTAGCAAGTTCCTGTAGAATAATAAAGTAGTTAAAATGGGACAGTAGCTTCCGCAACTTTGGTATTTTGTAACATAGAGCACATGCTTTGGTGTAAATGTAATTTTAGCATGCCTCAGCATATTTTTGAGCCTTATCATTGACTATACTGTTTCGAAGGAAAAAACTGTTTCTAAGGCTATCATGAAAATCAAGCAAGGAATTGAAGTGGAATTTTCTGGAGTCAAAAGGATGATTGAGCATGGAGCAACTGTTGTAAGTTTATTGTTCTTGTTAATTACTTTTCACTTGTTATCTTGATATACAAATTTAACAGTCTTGGGAAGAGTGGTGTTGTATCTCTTCCGTAATCCATCTTAATATTTTTTTGTTTGGAATGGGTCAAAATTGCTGTCTCCTAAAATTATTTTATTTTCTGCTTAACTGTTATGTAGACATTTGGTGGGTTATCTTATATGTTTTGGTCGTTGCTGAGGGCTTGTTTCACTTTCCACCCAAAACTCCTTTCTACCCAAAAACTACTTTTAATACTCTTGATATCCGTGCATATCTCTCTACTTTTTACATTTTTCAAGACACAAAAAATAATTTTTCACCCAAAAACTACTTGCTACCCACAAGTGAAACAAGCCTCTTTAGCAGCTCTATATGATTTTTTTAGTTGCAACATTTTAATAGCCTTTTTGGGCTCATAAATATAGAATTCTGAGAACTACTTTGTTTATCTGTTACAGGTTGACAACAATGGTACAAAGAAAGGGAGTGGACTCACTTCAAAGGAAAAGAGAGAAGAGAAGAAGGTATGGCAGTTATTGCCCCGTCTTCATATGCACAATCATTTTTCATTTTATTTCGTTTCTTTTTAGTATGGTGGCACTTCTGTTCTGTGACCACCTTCTTTGTTGGTCTCTTCTATTCTTATTAGATTATTTACTATTAATAATTTGCTAGCTTATTTGTATGCTATGGCATGTTAAAAATCTATAATGCATCCTCGCTCAATCATCTGCTACTCTTATTTCTTGATGGAGAAAAAAATGTTTATTGTGTTTTCATTCTTTCCCTCCCAAGTAATCAGACATATTTGTATATTTTAATCTATAAAGATAAAACAAAATTAATTGACCTATGGACTAACTCTTTCAGTGGTAAATTGTATGGAATTGTGCTGTCAAAAAGTAAGAATATTTATGCTTGTCTGTTGCAGGTGGCAAACTTTAATGCGAATGCAAAGAAAGAGCTTAAAACGGGGGAGAAAGCAGAACTAGAAAAGGTATTGCCTTGTATTGACAATTTATTTTGAGTTATTATTTATGGTGTCTTTATAGTTTATATATCCTCTAGGATGCCATATTTTTGATTATTTTCAGCTAAGAAGTGTGAAATATGTTAATGAAAGAAACAAAAAAGCACAAAATTTGGTGCAGGATACAGCTTGGTGGGTCTTTTCTCCTCACCAAATTACTGGTTCCAAATTTCAATTGTTCTTTTTGTACAACAAAAATTTGGAGAAGTACTACTCACAACTTGCTTGGCCTTGTACCTGCTTTAAAGCTGAAATTTTGTTCTATGGTGGAATTTTTTAAAAAATGGACTATATTTTTTATTATTGCAAAAGGAATTTGATATCACACTGTAAATTACATATTTTGCACTCAATCTGTCTATTAGGAAATAAAGTAGTTTATGCCTTATTCTGGATTTCAACTGCAATAACATATAATTTAGTTCCGACAAAAAAAAAAAAAGAAAAAAAACATATATTTTAGAATTCACATGGGGGAAAAGAGATTTTAATGAATCTAATTTGTTACTGTTGGCTAATTTTAATTCCCAAGTCTTTCTTCACTATATTTATAATCTTCATGCGTTGCCTCACATATGGCAGGGGGTCCCCAAGAAGAGAAAACGAGGAATGTCTGATGAAAAGAAAGCAAAGAAAAAGGTCTTGTGGATATTTTTTTTCACATTTTGTTAAACAGCTTGTCTGTACTTTTCTTTTTTCTACTGTTTTGTCTACAGGGGATATGTTGTCTGCTAAGTGATTCAGCAATTTAATTGTGCAGATGAAAGAGAGAAAGAAGAGAGCAGAAAAGAATAGGAAACTTGGAGTGAAGAGACTGACATTTCTACCCATTGTGAAACCAAAACCTGTCTCACATTGCCGTCACTATATATATGGAAGATGCTATGAGGTTGTTCATTACTCTTTTTTTGAAAAGTTGTTCAATACTTTTTCTTTTATATCTATTTTAAGATGGGAAAACACAACTGGTGCTGAATAGTCTCAAATATATACTCACACGGACTTGCTACTTCACAGATTTAGGCGTAGTTAATATTATATTAGCTGTGACATTAATTTGTAAACCTTTCCTATGCTTGTGTGTAAACTAATTTTATTTAGTTTGATAAATGTTGACAATTGTGTTAACTTTCCTGGGAACTCTTTGCCTCCCGTTTTAGTGAATGATCGTTTTTTACTGATAATCAAAGCTCCAGTTAAAGAGAAAAGAAAAAATTAATCTTTTCACATAAGATTTCTGGTGTTGTGTGGCCACCTAAAGTCCTTAACTGTTAAAGGTAATTGAAACCTGTTTTTTCGTCATTCCTTTTTCCGTAGGAAACATATGATGGTCAAACAATCCTTTATTTCTGAGCATTGGTTTTCAGTCATCTTCAGCATATTCTTCTCATTACATGGCTAAACAGTTGTTGGTCTTTGTGCTAATTGGATCACATCATGTTAGAAGCTATTTCATTTTATATATGATAGGAGGAATAATGATCCTAAACTTTGCATCTTCCTTCAACTTATGGTAATTGTTATCGGTGTATAGACTGCAGGCAATCCAGACCTGAAATATAGTTTTGTAAATTGTTTAAGCATTATTTATTTGAGACCCTAATCATGCATCAAAGAACCTTGTTTCCTCCAAAGAGTCTTCTATAAGGTCTTCTCTTTTTCTGCATCTCTTTTATGAATGTTAGTTCCCGACCAAGTAGACCTAGGATTTGATACAATTAAATCTATTATCATAATACAATACTTTGAACTGGCTGTTAATATTTACTAATTTTGGTTTTCAGGGGGAGGCGTGCAAGTTTTCTCATGACATTGTACCCTTGACAAAATCCAAGGTATAGTTTGTGTGCTCAATTCTTGTACTCATATATTTGGTCTTGCTTTAGATAGTACTAGTTAATTCCTATGCATAATATTTTGAAAATTATTCCGTCCAGCAGCAGTGAAACAGTTAAGGAGAAATATTCATCAAAATTTCACCTATTGTCTTAAATTGTGTTCACCATCTTTGTGAACCTTAATTTGTAACATGCATTACCTTCTGAGTTACCTTAGTTATATTTCTTATTTCTTCTTCTTTTAATCGATTCTGCATTCTAATGGCTCACACCCCTCTGATCCTAATCACACAGCCATGTTCACATTTTGCTCGACAAGCATGCATGAAAGGAGATGACTGTCCATTTGATCATGAACTATCCAAGTATCCATGCAACAACTACGTGTCTATTGGGTCTTGCAACAGAGGTGAAAGCTGTTTCTTTTCACATGAGGTACCCGACTTATATTCTTTCTAATTCATTCTATATTTTGTAGGCATTGACTATCCTCCTTTTTTTGCCCCTTCCACTATAATGCCTAATGGTTTGTACCCATGTCAGATAACCCCAAATCAAGATTCTGGCTCCGCAATAGGCATCATCAAACCTGAAACAAAGTCATTGAATCCATCTCCTAAATTATCCACCCAGCAAATAAAAAAATCTTTCACCTCACAAAGTATTCCTCTGAAAGGTCTCAACTTCCCAGTTGGCGCTTCTGCAAAGCATAAGCAAACTAATTTATACGAGAAATCTCATTTTGCATTTGAAGCCGGTGCTCCGACTTCAACTACAAAAAATTCTTCAGCTCAGCCCTATACAGTGGAGAGCATAAAAGACAATATTTTCACCTCGAAGGTAAATCAGCCTGTAAAGACCCCAAAGGGGTTAACCTTTCTCAACACTGGAAACTTGCAAAAGAATGATTCTGCAAGAGATGAGCAAACGCCCCAGAAAACTAGCAATGGTGTTGAAGCCGGTGTTTTGCCAAACGAAGTTATGGTAAACAATGTTGCTAAATTTGGGGAAAAGAAACAACTGAATTTCCCAATATTTGGTAAGAATAGTTTGGTTGCATCCGCTGGAGATAAAAAGGATTCTGGGGATTCAAATCAGCCTGTAAAGACCCCAAAGGGGTTAACCTTTCTTAACACTGGAAACTTGCAAAAGAATGATTCTGCCAGAGATGAGCAAACTCCCCTGAAAACTAGCAACAGTGTTGAAGCCGGTGTTTTGCCAAACGAAGTTACGGTAAACAATGTTGCTAAATTTGGGGAAAAGAAACAACTGAACTTGCCAACATTTGGTAATAACAGTTTGGTTGCATCTGCTGGGGATAAAAAGGATTCTGGTGATTCAAATCAGAAGCCAAACATTGTTCCTTTGTTCAAGTTTCCTGCTTCAACGAGTTCCTCTAGCCCATTTTTGACCAGGTTAGAGAATTCACAAGTGAAGAACCCAAGTACTTCTGGACAGAGGTCTCTTCTGGCAACTTTGGGTTTTGCATCGAAATATGGTTCTGGAGGTACGAGGAATTCCTTGACGGAAGAGGTAAATAAGAGTAGAGGAACTGATCATAGTGGCGGAACCCAGCAGACGGAATCTCTGATTAAGGCGATTCCCTATGTAGGGTCCAGTAGTAGCAGTGAGACCTCTGTCCAGAGGTCTCTTCTGTCAACTTTGGGTTTTGCATCGAAATATGATAATGGAGGTACGAGGAGTTCCGTGATTGGCTCATCGGGTTTGACGAAAGAGGTGAATAAGAGTAGAGGAACTGATCATAGTGGCGGAACCCAGCAGACGGAATCTCCGACTAAGGTGATTCCCTCTGTAGGGGCCAGTAGTAGCAGTGGGACAGTTGAGAAGAAACCAGCCAATCCCTTGGAGGAGATGTTGGGATTGCTATATGGTGGAGGCGGCAATTCAAAGTAAATGGTAACAGTAAGACCAGCATTTTGGAGGATTTCGATCTTCTAAACAATACATGTTTTTGTAACTTTTGATGATGCATCATATGAACAATTAATACATGTTTTTGTAACTTTTGATGATGCATCATATGAACAATTAATACATCGTTTGTGTCTATAAGCTATATCTATATTGGTTTGATGTTTCTGTATATGAACAACTTATATGTTAATCACGTTCATGCATACCAACCAATTCAATGAAATTATCAAATTGGAGAGTAAAAGCTGCGTAGAACAAAGTGTAGTGTCTCGTAGCCAAATGCTAGTAATGTTTCCTTTTTTTTTTAGAAGGAGAGGCGGGGCAAACAATACATGATATCCAAGCGGAAAACTAAAAGCAAGATCCGGAATGGAATTCGCCTCACGGTACACGTGACAGAATCGGGTAAACCAATTCCTACTAATAAAGCCTTGGCATTGTTTAACCGTCTCACGGTACACGTGACGGAATCGGATAGACCAATTCCTACTAATAAAACATTGGTAATATTGTTTAACAAGACTAAAAAGAGGGTAACTCTTGTTCATGTTTTTATTCAAAAGTTGGACTACCAATTGGGATTCCGACTCAAGAATCACATGTCGGAAACCATAATCCCAAGCCATACGCAACCCGTTGAACACTCCCCAAAGCTCCGCCATGGATACCGAGCACGATCCAATTTTGTGAGTAAAGCCCTTGATCCACTTGCCTTCAAAGTCCTGGATAAGACCACCCGCTGTAGCCATCTCATTCTTGACCGCACCGTCAGTATTAATTTTAATCCATCCTTCTTTTTTTTTTTGGTAGAAGTTAATCCATCCTTCTTCGGGTTTGCTCCAACTAATCTCCTGCACGCATCTTATAGGAATTGGACTAGCAAGAGAACACTTACCTGCGGCCAACTCAGCCTCAAAAGTCTTCTCTTTTATGAATTCAGTTTTGTCCTGGACCACCATTTCCTCTCCAAACACAGCAGCATATCTCCACCGCCAAATCCACCATATAGCTGTTGCAAATAACGCATTTTCCATCTTCCAGCTTGCCCTTGCTTGTCCATAATAATGTTCATTCTAATCCAGCAAGGAAAGCTTTCCTGAAAATGTGATCGAGAGGAAATAAAATCAGTAGCATTCAATTTAACCCAAATAGTACTAACTTGTGTACAATCTCTCTAAAGAGATGCACATAATCCTCTTCACTGGCATTTTGCGTTGTTGCTGATGTGTCGCCACCGGCGTTCCGCATTAGACATCACTCCTCCATTGCTAGCCAACCAAACAAAGCACTTCACTCCCTCCGGCACCATGAGCTTCCAAACATATTTATAGAAGCCGCTGTTGACATCTTTCCAACTGAAGTTACCATGGAGTAGAATTGTAGCCAGACGCCATGGTGTAATTACTAATTACCGCCCTGTTCGAACCTCCAGCAGCAAAGTTCGTCATCTGATGTAGCACTTTCATCAATAACCACTTAACCAGCACAGCTGCAAGTTTCAGCAACGCAGCAGAGGGCAACAAATGCGACAGCTCGTTCCATTTCCATCCTGTTTCAGCGTCCCAGTATTCATTAATAGTAATGTTTCCTTTTATCTTCCCGGTTTATATACTCGTGTAAGTCGCGGATTGGCCTCGTATTTATTCCAAAGCGTGAAGATTGTAGTAGAGGACAAACATTACCAGTATCTTTTCAGTTACTCCTAGTGGAGATTCCTCCATCTTATCAAGTGAATAACTAAAAGATACAATGAAATATTTCCTCGTTAAAAATAAGGAAATCAAATCAACTGCTACATAGGAGTATTATACTTATCAAGAGAATAACTGAAAGACACAATGACACATCAAGTTAAAATAAGGAATTTCAACCAAAAAAAAAAGTTAAAATAAGGAAATCAAATCAACTACTGTACTACAAAAATAATATACGTTACAAAATAATTGGTGGAAGTCAGAGAGATTTGAATCATTATTTCCCCTAGGGTCTTAGAAATTCAAAAACTCCATGGGAGCAATACCGTCCAAAAAACTCCATGAAGAAGACTAGACTTAGAAGACTTGGGAGACACAATCTCCCGGAGGAGCTCTTGGCCGAGATCCTCTCGAGACTCCCCGTCAAATCCCTCCTCCGATTCCGCTGCGTTTCCAAGTCATGGCGGGCGTTGATCAACGATCCCGCCTTCGCCCGCTCACACCTTCTCCGCTTCCCCAACAACCGCCACCAGACTCATTTACTGATTAGTGAAGAAGGGCAATCAAGACTTGCTGTCAGGAGCACCACATCCCTTAAAATCACAATTGCATCCCGCATCCTCCTAGCCGACATGCCAGCTGGCGATTGGCGAGTCATTTCCTCCGCCGACGGGCTGTTCCTGCTAAGGTCGTCGTACCCTACACGAACGACTATGCTGTGGAATCCCGCAACTAGACAAACCCTAATCGTTCCTCCGTGCCCTAAAGTCGATGGAGAGAAAAGTGTCGTCCTTGGCTTAGGGTTTGGTCCTTTGGTTAATGATGATTATAAACACGTCAAGTTGTTGTACACCAAACAAACCCAAGTCCTCCATTCCATTGCGGTTTACTCTCTTGCCACGAACTCATGGAAGATTATTACCCGGTTCGAGCAAGTCTATCAATGGTGGCCATTTCAGCCTCGTGAGCCTCCAATCTTGTTTTTAAAGGGTGCTTTGTTTTTCCTTGCAACAAAAACAAATACACCTGATCAAGCACAATTGGTTTCATTCGATTTGAGAAGTGAGGCCTTTAGTTTTTCCACCGAGTTGCCTATGGAGGATCATCAAAGTGATGATGATCCTCCGCTTCTTTACGGACCCTTTTCGGCGGATGATACCGAGTGTTCTTCACTTGCTGTTGTTTATCTTTGGCCGACTAAAGGATCCGGATCGGTGTGGACGTTGGAGGGCTTAGGAGGAGGAGATGATGGCATCGAGCCTCGGACTTGGTCTAAACGCTACACCTTTGCTTCAATGATCCCCGAATTCGATAGTATGGCAGGTACGTGCAACTTGTTTTATCTTAGGAAGAATGGCGAGATGTTGCTGCAGTGGAAACGTATGATAACGTCTTACGATCTTAAGTCTCACAAGGAAAAGATTGTACTGAGGAAGACTTTTGGCAGTAAAGCGTGGCCATACATGGAGAGTCTAGTGATGCTTAAATAAGTAGTTTAGGAATATTTCTATCTTTTGTTTCATCATTTTATCCTCTTCGGTGACAGAGTGTTAGTGGCGCCGACCTGGAAGGAATGCCTTAATCTTTTATACTCTTCGTCTTAGTTTCTCTATTATAGTTTTTAGTTTTTAGGGGTTTTCCTGTTCTCGCGTTTTACTTCTCCACTTTTCTTCCTTTTGGTTTTCCGCCGTTTTTCACTTTTTGCTATGGGCCTGCCTTAGATACCCTCCTGATTTTCGAGTCGGAGTAAGGGTGCGTACATCTCCACCCCCAGATCTCGTATCGTACCGGGTTCCACCTGGGTTGATGCTATGTTATTCTCAAAGTTACGCTGGTTTGTTTTTGTAACTTTTGTTTCATCAAATGAATGTTGAGGCTAGGTGATGAAATTAACTGTTGTTAAGCTATGTGGCTCGTTAAATTTTTTAACCTTAGGTCACTTTTTACTCTAGTTAGCTAGGGGTAGTTAACAATCAGTATGAGCTAGGTAGTGCCTTCACGTAAAATGTGTGGTTCTGCACTTCTGAATCAATTAACAGAAAATACAGAGAGATAGAGAAAATTTCTCAAAGCCTTTTGCTCGCTCTTCTTCCCAATCTGAGATAGAGCACACTCCTAAACTTGTTTTCTTCACTAGGCAGCTAATTGAAGAATTGACATGTTAATCTCAAACTTATGATGATTTGTTTTCTTGATCAACTTTGATTTTGATGCTTTTATGTTGGGTCTTTGTTGGGTTTGGATTTTTTTTTTTTATCCCTTGGGGGTTTGATCGTGTTACTGGCCGGGTGCTAGCTAGTCGCGGATTTGACCTCATTTCTACTCCAAAGCGTGGAGATTGTAAGCATTACCAATATCTTCAGTTACTCCTAGCAGAGATTGGATCTTATCAAGTGAATAGCTAAAAGATACAACGAGTTTAATAAATAAGGAAATCAAACCAACTAAATATTATACTACTTATCAAGGGAATAACTGAAAGATACATTGACACATTTTCAAGGAAATCAAATCAACTACATATATATTATACTTAGCACGTACAACTTCTTGTCCAATTCTATATGGTTGTTAATGAGAGAGAGTTGAATCCTGCATCCAAATTGAGATGAACAAGACCCGACTTAGACTTGGGAGGCACAATCTTCCAGAGGAGCTCTTGGCCGAGATCCTCTCTCGGCTCCCCGTCAAATCCCTCCTCCGATTCCGCTCCGTTTCCAAATTATGGCGGTCCTTGATCGCTGATCCCGACTTCCCCCGCTCACACCTCCTCCGCTTCCACAACAACCTCCATGAGACTCATCTACTGATCGCTGGATGGCGACAAGGATTCGATGTCAGGAGCACCCAATCCCTCAAACTTGCAATTGCATCCCGCAATCTCCTAGCCGGCGTGCCAGCTGGTAATTGGAATGTAATTTCCTCCGTCGACGGGTTGTTCCTGCTAAGGTCGTTCTATCCTACACGAACCACTATGTTGTGGAATCCCGCCACTAGAGAAACCCTAATCCCTCCTCCGTGCCCTGACATCTCCAAAGATAAAGAGATAAGTGTCCAAAGTGTCGACCTTGGCTTAGGGTTTGATCCTTTGGTTAAGGATTATAAATATGTCAAGCTCGTGTACACCAAATTACCAACCCAAATCCTCCATTCCGTTGCAGTTTACTCTCTTGCCACCAACTCATGGAAGGTGACGGCCCGGTTCGAGCAACCCTTGCTGGAACGCTCTTCTTCAACCTTGTGTTTAAGGGGTGTTCTGTTTTTCCTTGCAACAAGTACCTTGCCTGGAGAACCGGTTCAATTGGTTTCATTCGATTTGAGAAGCGAGACCTTTACTTATTCCACCAAGTTGCCTATAGAGGAGGATCGTGAACGTGGTGATCTTCCGGTTCGTTACGGACCTTTATCGGACTCTCCAATGGCGGAGGAGGATGATACCGAGTGTTCACTCGCTGTGGTTTATCTTTGGCCGGCTAAAGGATCCGGAGCTGTGTGGACGTTGGAGGGTTTAGGAGCCGATGATGATCACATCAAGTCTCGGAGGACTTGGTCTAAACGCTACACCTTTGCTTCGATGATCCCCGAATTCGATGGTATGGCAGGTACGTGCAACTTGTTTTATCTCAGGAAGAATGGCGAGATGTTGCTGGAGTGGAAAAGTATGATAACGTCTTACAATCTTAAGTCTCACAAGGAAAAAGTTTTACTGAGGAAGAGTTTAGGCAGCAGTACTAAGGCGTGGCCGTACATGGAGAGTCTAGTGATGCTCAATAAGTAGATTAGGAATATTTCTTCTATCTTTTGTTTCTTCATTTGAATCTGGAGGCTAGCCAGCTAATTAATTGAGGAATTGATATGTTATTTTCAAACTTATGATGATTTGTTTTCTGGGTTATGAGTTATGATGCTTAAATAAGTAGAGATTATATGAATATTTATATCTTTTGTTTCATCATTTGGACGTGGAGGCTAGGCAGCTAATTGAGGAATTGATATATTATTTTCAAAGTTATGATGATTAGTTTTCTGGGTTATATATTACTGTTACATTAACTTTGATTTTGATGCTTTTATGTTGGGTCTTTGTTGATTTTGGATTTTTTCACGTGTGATATACTGGTATGTACTTGTGTGAAGAAGTTGAAGCAGGATTGAGATTGAGTTTGAGAATTGAGATCGAGGCATTTTGCCCTAAAATCAGATTTTTTTTGACGATGTTGTTTTAAAATTTACATTTTTTTTTTTTTTTTTTTTTTTTTTTTTTTTTTTGGGTGGGCTGGGCCCTCGCCCAGTTCGACACTTTGTGCCTACGTCTGGACCGGAGTGTGGTTGGACCCCGTAAGGGGTGTTGCTCCTCCCAAGCCTCTCTGCTGCATCCACACCACCAGAGAGTCTCGAACTCGAGACCTCTGGACAAATGCTTAAGCGACCTAGCGCCAATTACCACTAGACCAAGAGGTACTTGGTAAATTTACATTTTTTTAACGAAACATATCGTTTAGACTTTAGAGTCTTCTTACTCTTCTTTCCCTAATTGTTTACGAGTTTTGCCACATGGACCTGGCCCAACTCGATCTCCATGATTGACCATTGTTGCAATTTCAGAAAATGCAATTTGCCCAATCACTCGCCTTCTCCAGCTCGCCTCCTCCACTCCATCATCCACTCTATGACTCGCCCTTGCCTAGTTGCCCATTTTACCGCCCCCACTACACAATCGTACCGCTACTACCCTTGGGCATATATCCAATTGCTTATTTGTAATTGAGCATGAAAATCACATATAACTATTGTTGGACCCAGATTTTAGGTAAAGAAGCGTTAACCCATAGACAGGAAATCTCCAACGCATCTAGAGCTACGGAAGATATTCGGCATTGGTTAAGTCGGTTGGAGGAGAGAGGGTCCGAGATATGTTTGTTACAAGATAGATTCTTCTCCAGATTGTATTCATTATAAGATACAGTTAAGCAAAAATTTGTTAGTTAGAAATAAGATCATATCTTTAATTAAGATAGAATATGCCCTAAGGAGCTATATAAATCGATGTAATCCTTAGAAGCAAAGCACGACACATACACGTAATTTCTTGTGATTTCTACATCAATAAGAAAAACACGTTTTCATTCATATTCTTCTTAGTTTAATCGATCAAGGCCCGATCTAGATCAAAGTTTTGCTCTTGGTAAATTTTGGCTCTAACAATTTGGCGCCCACCGTGGGGCCGTGATCGGTACAACCATCAGAAAAATCGCCATTCAACTTCTTTTGGGATCGAGCAACACGATGTCTGGAAACGAGGAAGAAAACCCTAAAACTCCAGTCACCGGAGACGACCAAAACCTTGAGAACCAAGGCGTTCGCTCTCAGGAAGAGGAGATGACGGACCTCAGACAACGCATGGAGTTTCTCCAAAAGGTGCTGAGCGACCAAAAAAGCTTTTACGACGCTCATGTAGAGCGCCTCACACCTGAAAACGGCCAACTCAAACAACAATACGAGGTCTTGGCTACGGGACGCCGCTCCCTCCGCGTCACCCGACGCACTGACAGAATAGTAAGGAGGCTAGATTTCAACGCTGGAGAAGGAACTTTCGGAAAGGGTGCATACCCGAACCCCCGAGACAAGACACCCGCACGACGCGATGCGGCTCCGGAGCCCATTGGCCAAATCCGTCGCGGAGAAGTCTCACACGACGATAACCCTCCAGTTAATCTCCAGTCAGCGGCTAACCAACGTCGAGCGCCATCTCAGGAAATCTGGATCGAAGATGATGACATCGAGGGAGAGGATCGAGAATGGCGCAGGCCAGTCGATTTGGATGCGGTCATCCGAAGAAAAGTGACTGAACAAGTAAGCGTCATCGTTGACCAACTCCGGAGGGGCAGCCAGGGATTCCAGCCTTTAGAGCCTGAGGCCCCCGACGGGTTTGATGAATCTCCGTTTTCTCGTCGAATCGCCCGAGTAGAGATTCCAAAAAAGTTCTCAGTGCCTAGCATGCCCACGTACAACGAGACTACATACCCTAACGAGCACGTGGCCGTGTACAAACAGAAGATGATGACGAGTGTGGTCCCATCCCACTCTAAAGAAGCGGTGATGTGCAAGGGATTCGGCACGACCTTAACGGGTCCAGCCCTAATCTGGTTCATCAACCTTCCACGTGGGAGCATTAGGTCCTTCTCAGATCTCTCGGACACTCTCCGGTCTCAATTCGCGAGCAACCGCAAATTTGAGAAGCAATCCAGCAACCTCTACCAGATCCGCCAACGACACTAAGAAACTACCAGAGAATTCTTGGATCGCTTCAATCGCGAGAAGATATCCATCCCATCTTGCGACGTGACGACCGCAGTGGAAGCATTCAGGCAAGGGGTCACCCCCGATGGCGGCCTGTACAAGGAACTAACTAAACACCCTTGTGCTATGTTCGAGGAAGTGCAAGCTAGGGCTCTGGCGCACGTCCGACTAGAGGAAGATAGGTCCCTAAGGAAGAGGTCTTCAGAGACGAAAAAAACTGAGAGAAGGGGTCCCGTTGACAGCCGGCGAAGTTCAGCAGACCAAAGGAGGGACCGTCGTGCCCATCCTTACTCACGGCCTACCTCAGGGCAGGTCAACATGACCAGAACACGATCGACGAACGACAAAGAACGAGAACCCATGCCACCCTCACTCGACTCTTTCAAACTCAACATATCCACGGAGAAGCTGCTCCGGAACATGGCGAAACAAGGAGAACTCGTGAGGTGGCCGAGAAAAGATAAAACCCCTCGTTCGGGGAGGGACACGTCCAAGTGGTGCGATTACCACGAGTATCACGGACATTGGACTCAGGATTTCCTGATGCTCCGAAAAGAATTGGCCCACCTAGTCGCGGAGGGAAGAATAAGAGACATAGCTCCATATGCTCGAGTACCCAAAGACTTGCTAGAGAATTCTCAATCCGAGCACCAAGAGAGGCGAAATCCTCCAACGCCTGATAGGGTAGTCAACATGATATCCGGAGGATCAAGCATCTGTGGATTATCGTACTCAGCAGCAAAGCACCACGCAAGGGAAAGCAGTTGTAGTCGACCTCAATCATCAAGACACCGGGCTAGAGAATCTCCAGGACAAGCCATCGTGTTTGACGACACCGATGCAGAGAACACCTTCGAGTCGCACCACGATGGTCTTGTAATATCCCTACACATTGGGAACGTGCTGATGAAAAAGGAATTGATCGATACAGTGAATTGGGAAGTACCTTTCAAGGAGAAATGAGAGAAACGAAGAGTAGAAGGTAGAAAGAGATTTTGGGAAGTTTGATTTCATATTCGATGATTCTCTGGAAAGAGCTAGAGTAGCTTCTTATATAAGCAGGTGGACAACTGTCTCACAGTAACTCCAACGACCGGAACAAATCAACTATTTTCATTATTTGTTTTAAAGGCATTAGACCGGCTTTAAACCGGGTTTACAAACTGTATATCATAAAGGCATTATATAAGCCATATAGAAGACTGTAATTCTGTAATAATACTCCCTTATTGGCAAGAGACTTATCCTCAAGGCTCAAATTCTGGATATTTTACCACAAAGTCAGAGTAGAACTCCCAAGTAGCCTGATCAGCGGAGGTACCATCCAAACCTCAAATTGAGAAGATTTGGACAATAATAAAAGTAAAAACCTCAAAGCACCAAATGGTTTCTCCCCTTAACAAAAACCCATATATGTAGATAGATGGATATATTACTTATAGACTTGTCAACCAGGTTGGTTTGGTCAAATTCGAATTTCGCCATTTCGGCTTCGGGTTAATCGGCTTATAGGTCAAATTGGGCCAGATTATGACAGTTTATCTTGCGGGTTGTAGTTGAGTAATTGGTCAATAACGTCATTTTTTAATATTATACATTATTTTAAATAATTAAATAATATACAAATACGGAAAAAATATATTAAATTTAATATTTTATTTAATTCTATTAACTTTAACATTTTAATAAAAAATCATATATACTGGTATTCGGGTTAGTTGGGCTCGGATCGTATATTCTCATATCAGAATCGTGTTCGAATTAGAATTAGGTTTTGGGTCAGCTTTATCAAGTTCAGGTATTTTTTGACTGCTGTAATTACTTGTGAAGTATATAAGGAATGAATGGAAGGAAAAGAGATTGATGGAGAATTTGAGAGGACTAGAAAAGAGGTACGTAGCAAAAGAGACGACGAAGAGCGATTTTGGTTGTGGGAAGGCGAAGCGACAAACAAGTAAGCAAAGGGAGCAGAGAAGGAGAGTATTGTGTGTTGTATTTGTTTGGTTGTGATGATTAAAAACTGCACTCATGTGAATAACTGTCTCAGTACGTACGTACTATAGCTATTAGCTAGCTCCTCCTTCACAACAATATATTCCTACGCGACATATATGTACTGATTTGATCGAGCTGAGTTTATAAATCCATCTTTTTCATGTGAATATCCCACACATTCTCTCAAACCCCACCACGTAACTACAACACTTATCCAGATCGATGTTTTCTTGTCATCAATCGTTATGTTCGTACTTGGTATTAATGGTAGCATCCTGGCCTAGCTATATTCCGCTTTATATGATCAGGAGAATAAAAATGTGTAACTAGGGCGCTACACTACACATCATATGAACCCGTGACGAGTTTTCTTTCTGACAGGGTGGGTATGCCAAATAATTTCGGGGTCTTGTCTCAAACCTACAACTTGGGTTTATCAGTGTCATGGATGTCTCAAATATATGTACTGAACTTTTTTTAAATCAAAAGTTTAATATCAATCATATATAATTTTATTTAATCAATAAGTTTAAATTGATATTGGAGCTGAGTTTAATTTTCCTTCTACTTAAACTAATAAACTCACGGGCGACGATTTGCCATTTCCTCTTTAGAATTGGTTAGTAACTAGTTCTCATTCCTAGCGGATGCTCTAGGCGAGCCTAAATAGTATTGCGGCGACTATAATCTCTACCTTATAAAAAAATACTTACAAACCGGGCTTGGGTATGGCTCTTTAACTGATTTATACAGTGCCCAATTTGTGGTGCGTTTGAGCTAAATTCCATTATTTTTATTTTTATCATACAACTGAATATACTTTTCTTGTCTCGATCTTGCCATCTCTGTGTCTTTCAGAAACATCCTCTCAAGTGATGTTCGCATTTCTAGTATAGTTTTTAGTATGTTTTCTTTGTTTATTAGGTTTAGTTTTGTTAAGTTTAGGTTTAGTTTTGAGTGTTTTTAGATAGTTTTGCATATTTCTATGAAAAGAGTGGAAGCTACGCTATTTTGTGTATTTTGTAGGTTTTAGCAAGGAAAAGAGCTATATGAAGCTGAATTTGGAGCGTTACAGTGAAAGACAGAGGAATACAAGATTGAAGAAGTCAGAGTTCAAGATTTACGAGAGGAAGTGTGGAAGAAAACAAAGCCCAGAATCGTTAACGAGGCTGTGAGGGCTCGTTAACGAGGCCACGAAAGAGAAGATTTGAAGGTTGACTTTATGATTCACCGATCTTGAGCGAGAATTTATTTTTGTGTCGGTTGAGTATCTTTTTAGAATCTTTTAGGGTTATTATAGTATGTATTTTAGGTCTTATTATCTTCTTAGGTTTTGTTTCTATCTTTTAGAGTTTTATTTCTATCTTTTTAGGAAAGTTTATATCTTTTAGCCTTTTTAGTTTTTAGCTTTTTTTAGTATAAATACCCTTCTATCTAGCATAGAATAGGGGGGAGACAATTATGGGAGTGGAATTAGAGAAGAAGAAGAGGAAGAATCGAGGAGGCAAGTCGAGTTCGAAGGTCGGTGGACGAAAGTTACCGAGTTCGTTGATCGAGGTTTTGTTTCGGTGTTTTGTTCTTTTTCGATTTTCTCCTTAACTTCTGTAAGACAGATTTTTCTATTTTAATTTAGTAGTGATTTGTTTTCAATGTTTGCTTATAGTGAGTTTATTTGTTTAGTAATTATGATTAGTGAGTAGTCTTCTTTTCTAGGATCGGAGTTAAGCCCGACATAGTTGAGCATGTTTGATAAGTAAGATTGTGTGTTGAATGTCTTTCATCTTTTATTGAGATTGTTTGTTGTGCTTATACCAAAACGAAAGTTGAGGTAATTTGAGTTTTTAACTTGATTGAAAGAGAAAGTTAGTAACTTGAAGGTTGATATTGTTTGAATACGAAAGTTTCAAGTTTTAGATCCAAAACAAACAATTAAGTGAATTAGGATGCGAAAGTTGGTTAATTTACTTGATAGTCAACGAAAGTTGATGACTCTATCTGTTTAAAGGCATGATCTTATCTTTTTACGAGTTTATATGCTTGGCTATGTTGTGGTGTCCCTAGTCCTAGATCTTTGTTTTATCTGAGTTATTTTTAAGTGAATTTTCGTTGTTGAGTTACTTGCCTCGGTACCGAATTTATTTAGGTCGTTATTTGAATATTTTTGTTTACGGTGGTTCGTTAACGACCCTGACAACGTCGTTAACGAGGCTACTTGTGAGTGTTTTGTTGTTTTTGTTTGCTTTTTAGTAGTTGATAAACGAACAACCTTGCTTCCTGTGGAACGATCCTGACTTCTCTGTACTCAGCGGGGTTTTGACTATAAATTTATTTGTTGTCAAATTAAAACCCTCTCAACAAATTGGCGTCGTTGCCGGGGAAGCAACAAGTTTGTTAGTTTATCTTTGGGTTCGGGAATAGCCCGACCCCGTTTTTGTTTTTAATTTTTGTTTTCTTTGTTTGTTTTTCTCAGTGTATGCCGGTAGAACGACGAAGGCTTCAGTTTGATAACACTGGTTATTACTCAGAACCCGAACGTTCTCTGCACCATAGACTCCGAGAAAACCGAGCCATGGCCACGACAGAAGAGATGGCTCAACAGTTGGAGATCCTCCGAACTCAGATGGAGGCACTTAAAGCCGAGAAGGACGGCGCAGACGCCGAAGCTGAGCGTCAACGAGCTGACAAGGCTCGTTTACAAGAAGAGCTTGATGCCTATCCGAGGAATGCCAAACAATACATGCATCCGGAACTGAGGGTGCCAGAATCTCCTATTGTGCTTCCAGCGATAGAGAAACCTTTTGAGATCAAAACTCAAGTTATATCCTTAATCAAACGGGCTCAGTTTGAAGGGAAACCTGTTGAGTGCCCTATGGAGCATATTAGAAACTTTCTTGATTTATGTGACACCATAGCTGCTGAAGGTGTCTCACTAGAATATGTTCTGTTAAAAGCTTTTAGATGGTCTCTTATTGGAAAGGCCCTGAGCTGGTTGGAGAGCCTACCTTCTAAGTCTATCAGGAATTGGAAAACTTTGTACGATCAATTTCTTACAAAGTTCTTCCCTCCTGCTAAGACTACGGAGTTAAGGAAACAAATGACCTCCTATCACCAGCTGCCTAATGAAACATTCGTTGAAACTTGGAAAAGATTTAAGGAGATGCTGAGGGAATGCCCTACTCATGGGCAACCTTTATATGTTTTACAAGAGATCTTTTTCCAGGGAATTAATGCAGAGATCAAGAACCGCATCAACACGCATACTGCGTGCGGTTTTATAGAGATGGAACCTACTATTGCGTGGGAATTGCTGGATAAGCCGGCTAATTACGATGCTATGTACGGAACCCAACAAGCTCCACAAACTCAAAACGTCTCTACGTACCTAACCGAGAAGAAGTTGACCCAGATGTTAAAAATCAATTCTTACAAGATGAGGTCGACCGACTGAAGAAATAGGTAAGTTTTCTGAAATCCTCTCAAACATGTCAAGAATGTGGTTCTTCTGCACATAGTACTTCTGCTTGCACTAACATCGAGCAGGTTATAGCCGCTGAGACAATATCTGAGTTGAATTATATGAGAGGACCATACAGGAACCAGCCTAGTTACCATGACAGGTCGAACGACTATCAATCATGGGGCAATCAAAATACAAGTCAAAACTATGCAGTGCCCCCACCAGATAGACGACCTGCACCATATCGACCTCCAGGCCATCAGGAGACGCCATCATGGGTTCAGGAAATAAAGGAAAGCATTAACGGAGTGAACAACAAAGTTGATGAAATTCAAGCCAAGCTGAACCGACAAGATAAAAGATGGGGAGAGTTCGATATTTGGAAGAGGAGTGTTGATTCCTAACTAGGGGACCTAGCTGCACGGATTCCAAGACCACAAGGACAACTCCCGGTCCGTCCCGAGGAGAACCCTAGAGGCCAAATAGCAGCGGTACACCTCAGAAGCGGGAAGACATTACCAGAGAGAGTTCAAGCTGAAGACAAGGAGGAACAAGACCTCACAATACGGCTCGTTAACGAGCCAGCGAGGGCAAATAACGAGCCCACAAACGAGGATGACGAGGCTCCGATGGTTCCTGACGACCCTACCACAGGTACGTTCTCTAAACCGAGCCTTCCTCTCAACCCCAGGGTAGTTAACGACCTCACCAGGGTCGGTAACGACCCGCCGAGGACAATAAACAACCCTAGTGTCGACCCGGTACTCTCACCTCTCGAGCCTAACTTGGTTCCGAGAATGGTTAAATCTCTTCCATTTTCAACTAAGAAATCTATGGACTCTACTAAGAGTAAGTTCACTCGTTTCGTTAAGATTCTTCAGGGCATTAATATTTCCATCCCATTCGCTGAGGCCCTAAGCGAAATGCCGGCTTACACAAAGTTTTTGAAAGATATTCTTAGCAGGAAAAGATCCATTACAGAGCTACAAGATGAAGTCAGATCAATAGCTCTACCGGAAAAGCTAGGAGATCCAGGAAGGTTTGCAATAATGATTGGCATAGGCAACCACAAGTTCAAGGCTTTATGCGATCTGGGAGCCAGTGTTAGTTTAGTTCCTCTCTCAATCTGGTCTAAAGCTAATATGGGACCACTAGAGCCGGTAGCCATGAATTTGTACATGGCAGATGGGTCATGTGTCAAGGCCACAGGAGTGGTGGACGACTATCCTATTCAAGTCGGGAAATTCTTTATACCGAACGATTTTATCGTCCTTGATATGCCTGAAGACCCCCATGTCCCCATAATTCTCGGTCGACCATTTTTAGCCACAGCAGGTGCAAGAGTTGATGTGCGGAAAGGACTCCTCACTTTTGATATCGGAGAAGAACGGGTAGAATTCAACTTGGATCAAAAAGCCAACGACCCAGTTGGAGTCGCACAAATCGAGTTGACTCAACCAGAACTCGACACAACCGTCACTACCGAGTCTCATTGGCCAATCACCGAGTCCCACGTGCAAAAGTACAACCAAGGTAAGTACTCTAATTATGAATCGGCTAAAAAGGATCAGGATTGTTCCTTATCTTCTATTCCTACACCACGCCCTATTATATGCACTACAGAAAAGTCCAAACCACCTTGGTTTTCGGACTTCACTAACCATCATGTAGGAATATCGGGTGTACTGATAGAAGAAAAGGGTCCTAATTTAGCAACTCAAGCACACAGAGGCTACAAGGCTAAGTATGGGGTACCTCAAGACCCCAACATGGCTACACATGAGCCACCGTGAGCCAAAGGAGTTCGTCGGGCTAACGACGTTAAAAATAGCGATTACGGGAGGCAACCAGCTTTTAGAATAGATTTAGTTTCTCTTTTTCCTTTTCTTTTTTTTAGATTATTTTTCTTAGCTTTCTTTTGTTTTCTTTTTAAGTTTTAGTTAGGATAGAAATTAGAATTTTTGAGCTAACAAGACGCAGGAGAAGGGATCGAAAATCACTCCAAGAGGCTACGACAGCTCGTTAACGACCCACCCAGGGTCGTTAACGACCCGGTTCGACGACCCGACTCGTCAAAAACGGGCATGTAAGATTTTTTTAACCTAATCTATCTTTTACTAACCTAGCCGCCACCCTCTTACCCCTTCCTATCCCTTCCCTCTCCTATAAAAACCCTTTTACCCCTTCCAAAAATCTACCACCACACTCTCCCAATTCCATACTTCTCAAAAACCCAACCAAAGAGCTCGAAATCCCTCTCCCACCGTTCGGAATCCTTCACTCCACCGACCACCGAGAGGTCGTCGTTACCGAAGCCCGGAAACCCGATTTTCTCACCGACGAGATCCGAGCTCGTTAACCACCCGATTCCGACCTCTTGTTCTTCAATTTCTCGATTCTCCGGTATGATTTCTAAACCCTAACTCGAAATTGCATGATTCATGGTTTTTTAGGGTAGAAATTTCTTGTCTTAGATCTTGTTCATAGAGAGGTCGATTGGCATGCTTGGTTTTCGCTCCTAAAAAAATTCTTGGTTGTGCTTAGTTGTTCTTGTTTTAGGAAAGATTATTCATGTTAGATTATCTATTGCAACACTCTAATTAGAAAAGCATAAATTTTTCTTGTTCTAGTCTTAAGTTCAAACTTTGCATGTCAAAATTTTGGGTAATTCTAGCATGTTCGGGATGGGTAATTGAGCAAGTATGGGGTGCTTATATCCGATTGTGGGATTTGTGGAGAAATATAGAAGATTGCATTCTTGATTTATGCTTTAATTTAAGGTAGATTAAAATCGGAAATTCTGCGATTTGGGTCTCGGTGGCTCGTTAACGACCCACCCAGGTTCGTTAACGACCCACCCAGGTTCGTTAACGACCCTGCAATGCTTCAAAGATCAATACCCAGTCCAGAATCGTAAACGACCCAATTGGGTAGTTAACAGATAATTCCGAGGTTAATTCAAAGACCAAGTATGGGGTCTCTTGCCTATCTATTTTGAGTGGATCTTATCTTGGAAAAGTTTTGATTATTTTGTAGGATCCCATGGCAAGTTCAAGCAGGCCCGCTACCCGAGCTCAGAAGAAGAGGAGAAACTATAGGTCCCCATCCCCACCTCGCGTGGATGACGTGATTTTGAGCACTCAGGGCCAAGTACGTCGTTACCGTGATATTCTGGAGAAGGACCACTACACCCGCTGGTTCTCAAAGTCTAGTGCTGTCAACACGGGGATCTACACGGACATCAAGGAGGCCTTTGTTATCCTTGGTGCCGCTCATCTCTTGAAGCAGGAGAATTTACCACACTATCCGGCCCTCACATCCGAGTTTTTGGCCACCTTGGAGACTAGCTTCTCGTCGAAAACCTCGGCGGGACGAATCCGGTTTCGGCTCGGTAATGAGAGTCGTGAGTTCACCATGGCAAAGTGCAACGCAATCTTAGAGCTCCCGAACCCGTCTAGAGACTACAACTTGAAGGACTACAGAGTGACTCGCACTTGGAGCTACATCACCGGGGAGGTTCAATCCTCCACCGCGGCATTATCCGGGGCAAACATCATCAACCCCATCTTTAGGATTATTCTCAGAGTCCTATCCGCGACGTTTTGGCCGAAGAGAGAGTTGAACAGGCCAACAAGGACGGAAGTTGCTTGTTTCCGCACCATCCTTTTCAAGGAGCCCGACCCCTTTAATTTGGGGTACGAATGGCTTTACTACATCGGGAAATCAACCAAGTCCAAGGAGGTTTGGTGTGGCAACTTGGTTAGCCTCTTGGCTAAAAACCTTGGAGTCGATCTCATTCACTACATACCGACTCACGCCCAACTCGTCAACAAGAATTATTGGTATAGCTCCGGTGTCTTCATTCAAGCCGAGGGAGGATTCAAGGTGAAAGTACAAGATCACATCGTTACACCGACCCTCGACAAGTTTGAGCTTCTCTACGTACCGAATTGGTACGAGGCGTGCACGGGACATGCTTACCCATTGGAACCTAAGCCGGAGGATGAGCTTTCGCTTAGGCCATGTGAATCCCGGTTTGAGCGAGAAGTAGAAGCCATGGATGAAGATGAAGATGAAGATGAAGAAGAGGATACCGAGGTAGTAGGAAACGACACTGAAGAGGCCGATACCGAGGGCGGAACTGAGGAGCTAAATTTCGAGGAAGAAGACATCGACACGGAAGTCTTAGGAAGCAATGTCCTCGTTGACGAGCCCACCAGGCTCGTTAACGACCATTTCCAGCCCCCTCCCAACACTGTTAACGAGGCACCCAGCTTCGTTAACGAGGTGCCGAGAGCTTCTGTCGACCCACCACCAGCCCCTGTCGACCCTCATTCCTATGGACTCATACCTTACAACCCGGTGATGTATCAAGATCATTTCCAGCCTCACTACCCACCACCTCCTCAGCCCGAGTACATAGGATCGAGTATACCACCACCAGGGGCCGAGGATCTTTCTGCACAGATGCAACAGCTTCACCTCCAGCAGGATCATATTCATAGGAGGATGGATAGATGGGAATCTGTCTATTCTGCTCGCATGTCGATGGAGGATGAGAGGCATCGTCGGAGAGAGGCGAATGACGCTGAGCGTTGGAGGACGATGTACGACTTCATGGGGAACTTTGAGCACTACTTTCCTCCACCAAACCGTTGATTCAGCCTGAAGATGAAGTTTTTCCTTGTTTCCCACTTTTGAAACTTTGTAGTTTTTATGTTTTTCTTTTTCTTATTTTTATCTTTATTTGTTTTCTTTTCTATCTCTTTTCCTTCTTCTTATTTTCTTACAGTGGGGACGCTGTAATTTTAAGTATGGGGTGGGAGAAAATAGAAAACTTTTGTCCTAGGTGTTTATGTGTTTTATGTAGTTTTTATTTCTTTATTTTGCAAATCGAAAAAAAAACCGAAAAAAAAATCGAATTTTTTTTAAAAATCTAAAAAAGTGTTTTAGAATTGATAGATATCCCTTTCTTAGGTTCTATGATAGTAGTCGCTAACTTAATCATATAATTCCTTGCAAGCATGTCTTTGATAGTATAGCCGGATTCTCAACTTGAAATTATTTGTTTTAGAAGAAGATAGCATTTGATGAAATTGGGCACATATACTTTATAGCATAAGTGATGCAATCCAACAAAAATTACCATGTGAGTTATTTTGGCCTTATAGGGAGAACATCATGAATCCCTCTTCTTTTCTTGTGTGATTTACTCTTTATATGCATATTATCTCTTGGAATTGTGATGGTTATCTATTTCTTGAGACCCGTATGAGATATTTAGTTCATTATTTGTGAAAATCATATGATGGAGAACTTATTTTTATGATCCCTATTATTCCTTATCCACCTTTACATGATCCTTCTTTTGATAACCAATTCTAGCCTGAAGCCTTTATTTATAGCTCCACAAAATTACTCCCTATCCGAGATAAGCTTGACCCTATCCGGGAATTAGGACTTAGATTGGAGAGGTATGTTTTGTTGTGTGTTAAAAAGAGAGGAGTTTCTTTTAATTTTTTGCTTTATTTGAAGGATATTTAAGAAGGGTAGATTGGAAGTCTCTTGTTTTTACTTGTAATAAGAAAGATCTCTTGATAAGCAAAAGATGCACAAAATAAAGTATTTGATGGAGGTGAGAAAGAAAGGAAAGAGTGTACACGGAAGCTCGTTAACGACCCTGAAGTGGGTTCGTTAACGAGGCAGCGAAAAAAAAAGAAAAAAAGAAAAAAAGAAGAAATAATAATAATAAAAGGAAGTGAAGAGTTGAAGTGCATTTGTATTTATAGATAATATCAGAGATTCTTTTATTTGTTATGAGACTTTCTAGGATGATATAGGGTGAGTGAGAATAAGTGCATGAGAGAGTGAGTTTGGTATATCTTGTCTTATGAGAGTTTTGGATATGTGTGAGTTTTTAGGAGTCTTTGATTCCCGGATATTATTAGAACCACATGACCAAAATTTTCCACACCTTATTGTCTTTACCAAGCCCCATTACAACCCGGCCGAATGGAAGCTTCTATGAAGTTTTTCATTGAGCCTAAGTTCTCTTGATGATTTTTGTTTGTTTTGACAAATCTTGGGTGGAGAGTATTGGTGATATAAGTTCCAATTTATATGAGTTTTTGTATATAAAATGAGTTGAGAGATTGAATTTATAAGCCTAAACACTTGAGAGTTGAGAGAAACACAATATCCCTTGTAAGGTTGGATTGTATTGTCTTATGTCTATTTAAGTGATATATGTGTGAGGACGTTAATAGTCTTTTGCTATATTTTTCTCATGTGTAGATGTTGTTTTTTGGAAGATGGCTATGTCTTGATGAGTATGTTTGTTTTGGTTTTGGTTAATGTTTGTTGATTGCTTTAGGACAAGCAAGTTTAAGTATGGGGTATTTTGAATGTTCGCATTTCTAGTATAGTTTTTAGTAGGTTTTCTTTGTTTATTAGGTTTAGTTTTGTTAAGTTTAGGTTTAATTTTGAGTGTTTTTAGATAGTTTTGCATATTTCTATGAAAAGAGCGGAAGCTACGCTATTTTTGTGTATTTTGTAGGTTTTAGCAAGGAAAAGAGCTATATGAAGCTGAATTTGGAGCGTTACAGTGAAAGATGGAGGAATACAAGATTGAAGAAGTCAGAGTTCAAGATTTACGAGAGGAAGTGTGGAAGAAAACAAAGCCCAGAATCGTTAACGAGGCTGTGAGGGCTCGTTAACGAGGCCACGAAAGAGAAGATTTGAAGGTTGACTTTATGATTCACCAATCTTGAGCGAGAATTTATTTTCGTGTCGGTTGAGTATCTTTTTAGAATCTTTTAGGGTTATTATAGTATGTATTTTAGGTCTTATTATCTTCTTAGATTTTGTTTCTATCTTTTAGAGTTTTATTTCTATCTTTTTAGGAAAGTTTATATCTTTTAGCCTTTTTAGTTTTTAGCTTTTTTTAGTATAAATACCCTTCTATCTAGCATAGAATAGGGGGGGAGACAATTCTAGGAGTCGAATTAGAGAAGAAGAAGAGGAAGAATCGAGGAGGCGAGTCGAGTTCGAAGGTCGGTGGACGAAAGTTACCGAGTTCGTTGATCGAGGTTTTTGTTCGGTGTTTTGTTCTTTTTCGATTTTCTTCTTAACTTCTGTAAGACATATTTTTCTATTTTAATTTAGTAGTGATTTGTTTTCAATGTTTGCTTATAGTGAGTTTATTTGTTTAGTAATTATGATTAGTGAGTAGTCTTCTTTTCTAGGATCGGGGTTAAGCCCGACATAGTTGAGCATGTTTGATAAGTAAGATTGTGTGTTGAATGCCTTTCATCTTTTATTGAGATTGTTTGTTGTGCTTATACCGAAACGAAAGTTGAGGTAATTTGAGTTTTTAACTTGATTGAAAGAGAAAGTTAGTAACTTGAAGGTTGATATTGTTTGAATACGAAATTTATATAATTAATAATAACACTAAATTTATATAATTTACAAATTAGTCCCTAACTCCACACCTTCTTCCTCCTCCCTTCTCTATTGCACTCTCTATGCTAAAATTGTCAATCACAATTTTCCTTCCCATCGTTAGTAGCCAACGCTTTACCCCACCCTCGTCCATGATTGTCTGCCTTCGTCCTCTCTTCCTCTAGCCATCGTTATCCCCCCAGGTTAAAAGATTGCCTCCTATTATCCAGTGAGATAATTCGTATGAACTCTAAAGAACCTAAATCAGTCGCAATTCAATTGCATCTCGAATTTGTGCAAATTCAACCCAATAAATACACAAAATCTACAAATTATATCATATTTCACTAATATATACACTAATTTCACATAAATGGAGAAGAAATTGTTCACTTTCATTTTTTAATTTTACACAAGAGAAAACCCTAAAGTGTGAATTTAGAACTTCATTTATACCTTGAATTTGATTCATTTTAGGTTAATTATTATCTTGATCTTGTTTAATGTCACTTGCTTGTAGATGAATTTTGGTGTTCATAGTCTTCCAAAACCCTTGTGATCTGCCTTTAGTTTGAATGTAAAAATTGTTTCGTCTAAGAGGAAGAGAGCGGAAAAAGAATCTTAGAATTTGTGTGAAAGACTTCTTAACAAATTTGCTAAATTTGGTGTGTTTTTATTATTTTTATGCGATTGTGCATACATGTCTTTTATTATATTTGATTTTTTAACCTATGCTCTTGGGACATAAGTTAACCTATTTGAAATGGTAATATTTTATAAGTTTTAATTTATTTAGGATTAATTACTTTTTTAAAAGGTTCATTAGTTTTCTAATAGAGTTTTAGTTCCCATTTATAATATACTTAACCAATGCTCTAAGGACATATGTTAGAAAAATAAAATTTTCTAGCCAAGAGACTCGAACTCCGTTTAGATATGTGACTAGTTTTAACCCTTTCTTCTCTAATAGCTAGAGTGCAACTTATACACTTGAAACGAAAGTGCACTCTTCCTGAAACAAACTCTTATCTTGAAACATGAAACGATTGCACTTTTCCTAGTTTGTAGTGCACTTTTCATACGAACGTGCATTACAAAATACGAAAAATGCAATCTGAAAAAGTGCACTACAAAGTACGAAAAGTGCAAATCTGAAAAAGTGCAATCCGAAATAGAATAAGTGCACTACGAACTAGGAAAAACTAGTACATTTATTTCAGGATAAGAGTTCGTTCATTTGAACCAAACTCTATTCTTTATTTATATTTAAATCATTTAATCTTTTTTTTAAATATACATTACATGAAAAAAGAGTTCTAGACTTCTAGTACTACATGGCCAAATTTCCCACATCAGAAATATATATTTCTTCAAAAAAGAAACATGTGTGTTTTCATGAATAAATGGACCGATATATTTTTCAAGTTTTTTTTCTATCATAAAAAACAATGTATTATTATATATATAAATACTAATAATATATTTACATTATTTTATTACTTATTTACTGAATAAAATAAAAATAAAAATTATAATTATTTAATGTATTTTATTTACTGAAAAGTTAAAATATAATATAAAATAATTAATTGAATAAGAAAGATAAAGATTATTTATTTATCAAAAAAGGATAAAATATAATGAAATCATTTTATTTGATTTAGAAGTTGTTCGCATATCTGTTTGGCAGAGTTTGGTTCAAATGAAACAAACTCTTATCTCGAAAAATGAAACGAATGCACTTTTTCTAGTTCTAGTGCACTTTTCCTACTTCGGGTGAACTTTTTTGCATTTGCACTTTTCGTACTTTGTAGTGCACTTTTCATATTTTTTGTAGTACACTTTTCGGATTGCACTTTTTGTATTTTGTAATGCACTTGTTCCTATTTATAGTGCACTTTTCAATTTTCAGGATAAGTGTTTATTTCATTTGAAACAAACTCATGTTTGGCATTAGGAATATCTTGTTATTGTTTACAATGGAACTGTGAACTTTGTAACACCCCTATTTTGCAACACTTGGTATTACCGTCAGTGACCTCGGATTTTACCGTCCAAAGTCACCCAAGGCTTTAAATAATTTATTGAGAATATAATTAAAGAAGAATATTTGACGAAATGCGGAATTTTATTCATTGATAACAAATTCCGTTCATTACATTGAGAGTTGTTTTACAAATGATGTAGCAGCGGAAAATGAAGCCCATATTAAAAGGGTTGAAAAGACGTATTTAAAAATACAAGTATGTTTCTCCAAGACAAATCATATGATTATGATTTGCTTGGTTGAAAAAGAAGAGTTGGTGAAATATCTTCTCAATGCTTTGCTCTTTGAAAATTCCTTCCTTCCTTCAACGTCGTCTTGCCTTGACGTTCTATCCTTGCATCTTCTCAAGCCTTTAGACTTTGTCTTCCAAACTTTAATGTGAATTTCCTAGAGTCTGGCATTTGTCTCGAAGGGAGAGAAATACCAGGCAAAAATGCGGAAATAGTGGAATTAGTCTAAGGACTAAGCAAGCGAGAACGGAACTTCTCAAGGGTGTTTTGGTAATTTAGAACATTCAAGAAAGATATTATCGGGATGTGTTTTAAGGTACAGTTTTTATGTGGGGCTTATCAGGACGGAGAAGAGTGTATCTCGAGAGGAGATAACTCGTTAATCAAGAGAAGAACTACAAGATTGTAGACTTCTTAGAGCATAAAGTATGTTGGGAACGTTATTAATTTATACAATTTTTGAAAATCTCCCGCACCCTTGTTGGACCTCAACCAACCTTATCTTATTCGGTGCTTCAGATAGGGGAGGTGGCCCGAAGGCGCTTAATTACCCACTCACCTTAGACAAGCCCGAAGGCGGTGGTCCGACGTTCCTTCGGGGCGGCGCGCGGCTAGGGAGGGCGGCCCATGGTGGCCCGGTGGTCCGGCGACTTGGTGGTGCAAATTCTAGGGTTTTGGGGATTTTTGTGGTAATTTGTAAAAAAAAATTCAGCAATGGAATTAAGGTCTCTTGACTGATTTTTTGGGTTAAAAGTGATGAATTAAGCAAGAGAGGAAGTAGAGAAGGATGGTGTGAGTCTTCCATTGAAGTCTCAGCCCTTTTTATAGCCAAATTGGACCCCTCCGTGGATCCACACCTCCATGGATTGGCCTCTCATGTAAGAGGAGATCCATGGGGATTGGTCAAGTTTGTGTTTGTTTGAGTACAACCAAAAGATGATGAAGGTTGATGAGTAGAACAAGCAACAAAAGGCAAATGATGGGAATGGAAGCCCTCCATTGATTGAATGTTCAATCAGACGTTCAATGTCTGATGTTCAATTTGGGAAAGAAGAAGAAAGGATTGTTTAAAATTAAAAGCATTCCATAATGGGTAGATAAATTACAATACCCTAGCGGTGAGTAGATAAATTACAATAGCCTAGCGGTTTGAGGAGTGTTTGATTGTATGAAAGGAGCAAGAGGTCTTGAGTTTGAGTCCCAACTTCTTGACTCCTTTTTATTTGTTTTACCTTGTATTAATTTTACCCTTATTACACTCCAATATTACTAAATTTCAAAAATTATAAAAGCTTAAATTTATATGAGATTTTTATTTGTCACTTTAATAATCCTTTATAATATGTTTATAATTTTATTAAAAATATTAACACTCTCTATTTAAGAGAAAGAGGATTATTTAAGTAAAAACACGGCTTGCTTAATATATCTAATTAAAATTTTAATTTCCATTGTAGTAAAATTTTATAATACTTTTACAATATAATATGAGATTATAATTATTATTAAATTCTCTATTTTAGAGAAAAAAAAATTATTGGGATAAATACCCGTTTTTATTATGTTTAGAATTTAGCGGATATTACAAACTTTGAGTAGACGCCAAAAAAACACAGGAACTAGAGAATGTTGTACAATTAAACTAGTTGAATTCCCATGATACTTATGAGATCATTTTACTAAAAATTATAAAATATTATGAAATTAATATAAAATATTAAACACATATATATAATATCGTAATAAAATTATATAATTTATAAAAAAAATCTTTATAATACTTGAAGCCCGAGTCTTGTTAAAAGATAAAAAATATTATACATAAAATTAATATAAAAAAATATTAGATCAATTTATTATCAATATATAGATAAAAAAAATTATATATTAGATCCCAAATCTTGTTACAAGATAAAAAAGATATGTATCAAAAATATCAAACTATAGACCAAGTTATTATCTTATAAAAATTGGATATGTAGAAAGAATGATATACGTAATAACATTTATTATTAACAAATGTAATATTATTTTATTCAAAAATGCCACGTGACGCAATTTTTTCAACAAACATGGTTTCTGCTTTATAATGTATTAGGTAGATTATGTAATCTATTAAAAATAAAATATGATTTAACTGTTATAAAAACGCCAAGGATGAAGGCTGAAAAATCACTTGAAAAATTGTCGGAAGCGAGTTAGATTTGAAGTATTGCAAATCTATCGAATGTAACCAAATACAACAATTTAAACAGATGAAAAACACAATATTTTTGAATGAACAACACTTCATTAAGTAGAGAACAAATACATTATAAAAGAAGACTTCAATTTAGATAAACAACTATTCGTTTTTTATGAACAACAATTGCAATTCCATGAACAATTCAAGTAACCAATGTCTAAAATGATATAGAATACATTTCCCATGCCCCATGATCAATTAGGAGTTTGCAAAAGAACAAGAAGTAACCCCTGATTTTGAATAAATAAAAACCTTAAGGTATGAACAAAATAATTATAGTGCATTTTACAGATATGAACAAAATCCTAATTTTAAATGAGCAACTCTATATAATAAAAATTCTTCACTCTTAAAAGAACAATATCAAACTGATTTTATTTGCATGAACAATACAGATGAAGAAATAGTTATTTTTTCATGAACAATAAACCCAATTATAAGAACAATTCAATTAAGAAACGAGATGATTTAACCCATTACCGTACCATACACAAAGTACCTTTGACTACAAAACGAAACTCTCAATCCAGAAAGGAAACGAGAAAAGGATTACGAACAAATACCTTTGATCGACTAGAAAATGAACTCGAATCAAATAGATGGAGAACAATATTGGACAGTTGCTTGAACAAACACTATCGAGTTTCGATTGCACTCTATCATCCTAGTTTCACCCAAATAATTTGAATGTCAAACAATCTCTATCACTTTGTTGTTGATATTAAGAATATTTTAGGGTTCGTTGTTTAGTGCGAACAACTACTTTTGATTTTTTTTTTTGGTAGAAGGTGAGGCGGTACTCTCCGACCCCTCGAGGGGGCGTTTTATTAATAATAATAAAAAAGGCTAAGTAGTCATCAAACAGGGGATAGCCCGACCCCTTACATCATTAAATAACAGTAAATTAATCCCCTCTGGCGGGGCAAACAATACATAAAAGCCTAAAGGAAAACAAAAAGCAAAAGAAGCAAGACGATCCGCAACTTTATTCGCTTCCCTGTAGACATGCCGAATCTGGACGTTCCAGTTTCTACCAATCAAGCCTTGGCATTGAGACACCAGGCTAAAGAGCGGGTGACTTTTACGGACACCTACACTAACAAGATTAATAATATATTGAGACTCGGACTCAACTACGACTTGCCTGCATCCTTTCTCCCAAGCTGACTTGAGACCATCAATTATTCCCCACAGTTCTGCAGTAGGGACGGAGCAATGCCCAAGGTTGTGAACGAATCCTCCAATCCATTTCCCTTCATGGTCTCTTAAAACTCCTGCTGCTGAAGCACGCTCGGCTTTTACCGCTCCATCCGTGTTAATCTTAACCCAATTTGGTTCCGGACAGCTCCAAATGATAGCATGCACATTTTTACACTTAGGAGAAGTATAGCTAGCAGAGTTACTAACCGCAGTCTGTATTTCACGAGCCTTGCTTCTAATGATCTCTGTTTTGTTCCCCGCTTCGTTCCTTCCATTGAAAATACATTCATTCCTCCACTTCCATATCCACCAGATGGCCGTAATGAAGAGATCGCACCAGCCTAGTGAATCCAGAGTAGTGTTCACCGCCATGTTGGTTCGGAACCACGACGCAAAAGCATCCTGAAAGAAATTTGGGTAGAAGTTAGTAACATTGAAAGACAACCAAATATTACTAACCTTTTCACAGTCTCTAAATAGGTGCTCCCAAGATTCATCCTCCTTGTTACAGCAAGTACACAAGGCACTCGAATTGAGGTGCCGGCGACGCCTTTCAGCATTGGTAAGGACACCTCCCTTGCACGCAATCCAGGCGAAATGGCGCACACGTTCTGGGGCCTTACTCATCCAAATTCTTTTGTAAATGGGCTGATCAACCTCCTGAAGAGCAATATCCCCTTTCAACATACTATATCCTGATTTAACATTGTAATTTCCATCCTCAGAATGCAGCCAGCTGATGTCGTCCTCAGTACCCTTCTCCCCGTCAATCAAATTAACAGCATCAATTTGGAGAAGGTAGTTGTGCGGTAGCATATCTCCTAAACGAACCCAGTCCCAAACTGAATTAACAACCCAGTACGAGTAAACTGTTGCCTCCAGGTTGTCAGCAGTAAGGCTACAGTTTGCGACGTCTTTAAGTGGGTGATCACACAACCATAAATCTTCCCAAAATCGTACTGATCTGCCATCCAAAACGCTCCAACGCACTCCTTTAATAACCACTTCAGAGATGCCCTTTCTTAAACTTTTCCAAACATGGGAGGCACCCGAAGACTTTCCCAAGGCAGAATTAGTGTATTTCTCCTTCAAAACAGAACTCCGTAAGCCTCCTTCATCCATAACAAATCTCCATCCCATCTTTGCCATCAAAGCCAAGTTAAGTTCTTGCATGGTTTTTATACCAAGGCCACCTTGTTCCTTCGACTTTGTTACCTCATTCCAAGCAACTTTGTGCATTTTGCGCCTTCCTCGGTCGCTGCCCCAGATGAATGACCGATTTATTTTGTCAATATCCTTGCACAATTTCGACGGAAGCAAACATGATGACATGGCATACACATGCAATGAGGATAAAACAGATTTTGTGAGAGTGACTCTCCCAGCAAAACTCAGCGTTTTGCATTTTCAACCGGCCAGTTTGCTATTAAATTTGTCCAAGAGACTCGAAAACGTATCCTTGTTGACTTGTTTATGAAGTATAGGCATTCCAAGGTAGTTTCCGAGGTTTTTAGTTATTACAAAACCACTCTCTGCCTTGATATCTCGAATAACACTATCCCGAACATTAGGTGAAAAGAAAACCTTTGATTTCGATTCGCTGACACGTTGACCCGATGCCTTGCAAAAGACATCAATGCAATTCTTAACAACCCTGTATTGCTCAACGGAAGCCTCGACAAACAATAAGATATAGTCGGTGAAGAACAAGTGGGAGAGCAAGGGTCCACTCCTTGTCAACTTAATAGGTTTCCACTCCTTCTTACCCACTGCTTCCATAATCAGATGGCTCAGACGCTCAATACACAACAAGAAGATGTAGGGGGAAATCGGATCCCCTTGTCTAACCCCCCCTAGTGGTCTCAAATCTTTCCGTAACCTCGCCGTTCCAAAGGACCTGCATTCTGGTTGACGTCACACAAGTAAGAACCCATCGGATCCAAGCATGAGGGAACCCTGCAGCATACAACGTTTCCTCAATGAAATCCCAACTTAGCCGGTCATAAGCCTTTTCAAGGTCAAGCTTGAGAATCATTCACCCCTTGTTGCCCTTTTTCCTTCTCATCGAATGGACAACTTCTTGTGCAACCACAATATTATCTGTAATCATTCGGCCCGGGAGAAAATTACCTTGCGTAGGCCCAATGATTTTCATCAAAGTAGGTTGAACCCGATTCACGATCACCTTCGTAATAATCTTATACAAGACGTTATACACAACACGAAATTGAATGCATACAAGACGTTACAATACTTTTGATTATTTTAAATCTAAACGATCCTATCTTCTTCTCTATTTAGTGTAACAATCCTATTTACTTAGCCTACATCACGTTGGAAATAAGATTTTACCTTTTTTGAAAATCGAAAACAAAAAATCAAATGATCGAATGAGAGATATGGTAAATTTATGTTTAGGTACATAATGGACGATGGTATAAGAACACGCGGCACGTGTGGAGAGAGAATATAGCAGAGGACAAATAGAACCGGCTAAGACATCCATCCAATTCGATCCAATGACACACTCATACCCACAACATCAAAACCCCGTGAAGATCCTTTGGATCCACTCTATTTTAATTATAAGACAATACAGTATAAATGTTCATACTATTTGCAGGAAAATAAAAAACTTATTTAAATCAAGTGAAATTCCAACGTTTTGCCTCTTATGGTTTTGACAATTGTAAACGGTGTCCTAAGTTTTAAAGTTTCCGAATGAAACCCCGATAGGCTTGATTAATTTCGTAAACCTAACTAAGATCCGATGATCACTTCGTCGGTTTTGAAGAAAAGCTTGAAAATTTTCGTACTTTGTTGCTAAGCATAATCATTGGAGAGAAAATTGTTTGGCACATTAGGTCATTAAAAGCATGTTCAATAGTTAACCAAGATTTTTGGTCATCAAATTGGAAAAATAATATTTTTTTCTATATTTTATGTTTAACTAATAAATAACAATAAAATTAGATCAACTTTACACATGTCAAAATGATATACAATAATCTAAATAAAATTTTGAGCATCATAATGTTCAAATTGGTGACCAAACTCCTCTCTCTTATTATTTTATACATATAAATAATAAATATAAATACCCTCTTGAAAGTGCTCTAACTGGCTAGACATTTTATACTTCTTAAACTAGCTAGGCTCGTCTTTCTATCATATGTCTGTATAACTGTTGTTCAATATATGTTGTTTACAGATTTTGAGAACCCTTTTTTATCGGGTTGTTTGCATATATTATGGATGAACCTAATGATAAATTTATATCGAATTTTTTATTTTTTATTTTCAAAATTACAAGTACATATGTTTAATTTTTATTTGGTGAATGAATTATCCTTTCATTTAAACATTATAGAATATAATTTTCCTATGCTAAAATCATCATCTCTAAGTCTTCACAATTTTATTTCCTTCTCTCCGTGCCTCCTCGTCTTCGTGTCTTTTGATCACGAGCGCCTGACTAGCACATTATATAGATTATTGTGGTCCAAACTTCTGGGAGTAGCTAGCTGTGATACTAAGTTTTTTGTCCCAAATAATTTTGACTCTTTCAAATCCGTTCGTGCTAATAGGGAAATAAAGTTTTCCTATTTGAAGTTAGGAGAATTGAACCTAACTAGTTTGAGTTGTACATGTAGTTAGAGTTTTAAGAAAATGCATACACAATTTGGTAATGTACAACTAGATAATTATAATATATAATGATTTTAAATTCTACTTGATATTTAAAACAAGATATTTGAATATTTGAAAAATAATCATTTTTTAAATAAATAAATAAGATTAGTATTATTTGAAAAATTAATTATTTTTTGTTTCAAAAAGAAAAACTATTAAAAGCCGTTAAAAATTAGTAGAACAAAAGCATTAAAAACTAATTTTCTTAAAAATTAGTTGTGTAGTTTTTTTTTGGGTAGAAAGTTGTGTAGTTTTTTTGTATGTCAAACAAATAGAGTTTATATGCGTTGACGACGAAGTAAGTTAATTTTTGAATATAACGGAATATATATCATCGCTCTCACCAGACGTTAACATATGTATAGAAAGTTGTACGAGCCTGGGATGAACGAACATGAATTACAAGAGAAGTATGGATAAAATATTGAATAAAAAAGTAGATGCTAAAGGCACGTATTTGTTGTGTACCCGCACATGTAGGATGTATATATAAATAACATAATACCCGTTCAATCGAACCCCGCATTCCAGTTCTAACAGTCCACCGAAAAAGGAAAGAAATGTACCTACATATCACATGATACATTTTTCTTGACAGGTCTGGAATTTTTTAATGATGAACTTCATTTATTTATCTACAAATAATATGGCATGCACACTGCGCCCATAATTTCAGGTTTGAATCTTCCGTAATATAGAGTGTTCCTTTCATCTCAAAACCTTTTTTTCAAATAACATGAATTGAGTATTCTGTATTAGGTTTCATTAATTTGACCAAAAACTCGTTTCATTATTAGAAAGCATACGTGTATATATATTCAGATAACTGGTTTTCTTCCATAGAGTTTGTATAAAAAACCTAACTAAGGGATAAAACAATAATTACAAAACATTAAAACATTATGACAAAAAAAGGGAATATTATCAAGTTAAAATTTGGGAAAAGGGTTGTCATTATTATTATTAATTATTTTTGGTAGAAAGGGTTGTCATTATTTAATTATGGGTAGAATAGGCCGAAAAGGGAATCCATTGGTTTGTGAAGAGTACAAGAGAATAGGCCTTAGTGTTATAGCTGTACATCCATGATCAGCTGCTCTCAGTACACTTACAAAATAGGGAATTAAACAAAAAAATAGTTGGATATATTTATTTTTGTTAGGTGAAATGAAAACTGAGGGGCAGTACGTACTCATGTGAGAAACAAATGCACAAGATTACCATTTAAACACTGCAGGGAGACTTGACATAGTGTGCATATATATAGGAATAAGATGAGAGGAAGCTCAAAGCTAGAGATTTCTTCTATCTATCTAGATAGAGAAGAACAAAAAAAGAATGGTGTCAAGGGAGCAAAAGAGAGCAGCTGTGCATGAGAAGCTTCAAACCCTTCGCTCCATCACTCACTCTCATGCCGTAAAGCTAGAGATTTCTTAATCAGGTTCTTGTTTAATCATATATATAATTGGAATGATGTATTATGGTTCATTGAAATGGACAGCAGGGTAGCAAGAGCACAATCATAGCTGAAACATCGAAATACATAGAAGCTCTGAAAGACAAGGTAGAAAGGCTCAACCAGGAAATTACAGCCGCCTCCACTTCCCAAACTACTTCACTCAACCACTACAAGGTAGCTCTCTCTACAAAGGCTCAACCTTTTTCTTTCGTTATTTTTTTAATACTTATATATATGTATAAACTGGGCGGGCGCAGGTGAAAGTGGAGAGGATGGAGAAAGGATTTGTAGTGAAAGTGAATGCAGAAAGGAGTTCACCGGAACTACTGGTGTGCGTGTTGGAAGCCTTGGAGGAGCTCAATCTGGAGGTCTTTGAAGCTAGGGTTTCCTGTACCGACTCTTTCAGATTCCAGGCAATTGGTCGTCAAGTAAGAAACTTTTTTTCACTTTTTTTCCTTTTAAAAAATATTTTATTTAAATTTATCACCCTGTCATAACGGATCCATGATTGTCCGGAAGGGGTGCGCGCGACTGCCCCAGCACACCCTGCCTAGGATCCGCTAATGCACTCGATCTATATGCATCCCGTGGTCGTGGATGTAGCATTGCTTTTGTCTCTACGTTTTTGTAGCGTAATTTTCATAAATTGACCCCTATTTTATGGGGGTTTCCATAAAGTACCAGAATTTTTGTAGATTTCCAAGAGAACAATGCTACTTATTCCTTTCCAACTTCATCATCTTTTAACAACTTTGAGTGAGTATTATTCTTTGAGTGAGTATAATTCTTTCCATAAAATTCATACTAAATCGATATGATTAACAAATGAAAAAAATTAATATTTTGTTGTTTTTATTTTCTTCACTTACAATTGCTACCTAACTGTAGAATACGTGTTACATTCACAATATGTAATTTTATCGCTTAATTAAGTTAATGATCAGCATATATATATATTTGGAATACTAATATATTCATATACACCGCTGTGGTATTATTGTAATTGTTGCAGAGTGAAGACGAAGAGGAAAGTGAAATCATGGATGCTCAAGTTGTGAAGCAAACTCTGTTGCAGGCTCTCAACATTTGTACCCAAAATGTTCATAATTAGTGAAATGCGTACAAATAAGCTAGCTAGCTTCATGTATAAATAAATATTCATCCTAGCCTGAAATTAAAAAAGAGATCGAGCAAAGACGGATGAAAAATCTAGCAGCTGGCTAGCTAGCTATATATTAATTAATTAATTTGAGATTTTGTGATAATCTAAGATAGATCACTTTTCATTCCCCACCGCCCACCGGTTCAGTTTGCAGTAATTAATTAGTTGTATCAATTAAAGGTCCGTGAGATTGCGCAGTGTTACGTATAATAACAGGCCAAGCCTAGCTATGTTGTCAGTTTGTTTTTCAGATGTTTATTAAAATTTAAATAAGTTCAATTTCAAAATGATAAGCTCATTCACCTTATGTTTGTACCTGCACGCCCTTAATTCCTACATGCATTTTTTTAAATTTAATACAGTATCAGACTTGTGAATGTCCTCAATCCAGATACTTTCATCACATGTGAACTATTTCCTATGTAAAAATTAATGCAAAAATCTACTCAAGGGGCGGCTTGATTTGGCATTGTCACCTGGCATAACCTTATCAATTATTTTTACATGTTGATCGTTTGATAGTGTTGGATTAGTATTAGGGAATAATAATTTCTCCATTCAAGCAATTGAAGTTTTGATAATGACAAATATATATTTGGAACTAAGTTTCTAATCAAGTGATTGCAGGAAAGATACAGGTTTACAGGAAAAGTAAGGGAAACATTCCTTGTGAGTTACATGGGTACATGGTAAATAAATGAAGAACAAAAGAGACAATTCACCGTTTTCTTGAGCGGCAAACACAAAAAGGATAGATGCGTTCCAAGATGGAAAGAGTGCAAAAGGATACGCTGATCATTTGCAACAGTGTCGTGTGCCCTAAGAGATAAAGGACAAAAGCGTCAAATGCAAAGAAGTCACTACTACAAACAAAATGTGATTGAGCTAGGTCAAGTATGCTCTCGAAATGGAATGAACAATAATCTCTAAAAGAAGCAAGTGATCCAGAGAGAAAGAGAGAGCTCGGAGAAACTCAAGTGAAGACAACGAACCAGATCCAAAGGAGAAAGTACCAGATCCAATTGATGGGAACTACATGAAGCTCGCCATCAGATTGGAGGTTGGTTCCTGTGCAAAAGGGACATGCATCTGGAACAAGTCACGTTCAAATGCTAGTATTAATTGTGATTAGTTGATCTAGGAACATGATAGCTTAAGTCTATAGTATTGGAAGTTAGTCTTTGTATGTTGTAACTAGAGATCTACCAAATTAATATAGTACTTGTTCAAAATACTCAAAGGGAGGTAAATGTTTACTCTTCAGCTAGTTGACTGTCGAGGTTCCTCTATAAGGAAACGTACGTGTCCATCTACTTAATAGCTTGCATATAGGAGTAGTTTAGATGCATGTTTTATATATGTTTTAGTTATTTTTAGGTTAGTTTTTATGTAGTTTTTAGGTTTTTCTGTTGTCGGGTATTATGCGCTGGTTTGCTCGGTTTTGCAGGTTTATAGGTTAAGGAGCAACAACGGGGCGAGATCTTGATTGACCATGGCGGTGGTGGACGAGTAAAAGAAGCTAGGAGGTGTTGCAATGAAGATTGAAGAAGTAGATATGAAGAACTAAAGTCCAACGGGATGAAGCAACAAGCGAGACACGCCAGCATTGGTGGCGCGGGCCCAACATGGTGCGGCCGCGGCACCCTGGGAATGCCCGCGCCACTCTGTTCCGTTGCGAGAAGGTTGGGCCGATCAAATGGGCTTCGAGTTGGGCTTTTGTTATGTGTTTTCCGACTAGTTGATGTAATTTCGGGGTAATTTGATATTTGGATATTTTAGGGTATTTAAACCTTATTTTTAGTTTTCTCTCAAGAATCATTATCATAACTTTGGATCACACTTTTAGAGGCTAGGGTTTTTCTCTCAAGGAAGACTTTGAAACCTTTGTAAGTTTGATTTAATTTCGATTATGCATTGCTAATTTCCCTTGTGTTTGACTAATTATTGAAATCATGATTTGTGTATAGTTGTGAGATTTAATTGATTCTCAACAAACTTGAATAGAAATTATTCCCTGTGCTTAATTGAATCTAAACTAGGGTTTTGATAGATTGATCACCTAATTGAATTTCTAGTTAAAACTGAATCTGATTAATTACCGGTTGGAGTTAATTTGATCGAGAGTAGACTTTAATTAATTTAGTACCGGTCGGACAAGTTGATTAAAGTAGGGAATAAATTCACAAGTCACTTAGATGTCTGGTTGCTCTAGGTGCTTGTTTCTATTGATAACTTGAATCTTCATGTTGTTATTTAATTGAATTTAGAAGGTCTTCTAGGTTGTTAGATAATTAGGGTTGTTAGACTGGTAGTTCTATCAACTAAATATGAAGTTTGGGTTTTGTCCTTAGTAGGATCATTATCCACAATAGATTGTTCAAGTGAGAAGAGAATCAAGAGAATCGATGATCAATAAAGCAATATCATGATGGATCTAATTAGTTGAACACGCTTTTCTCATATTTGTTAAACTCAATCATATTTGCATTCATAGTTAGTTTTCAATTTTGCATATTAGATTAGACTTTCAATCAATAAACCCCCTTTAGTTATATTACTTGGCACATAAGTAATAAAATTAATACACGAGTCTCTGTGGGATCGACCCTTACTTACCTCTCTACTGAGTTGGTTAAGTTAGGTTTCTTTGATAGGTATTACTACTGCGTTGTTGTTTTAATTTCTGTTTTGTTTATTTCCGCTGCATAACGAAATTGTACGTCTCTGGAACAATTTTCGGTTTTGTCTTACTAACACAAATATCCGATCCTACAATTGGTATTAGAGCCTAGTGTTCTAGATTGACTGTTAGTTGTAGGATGTCTACATATCTAAACGCTATTGGACACGAGAACAACAAATCACCCATAATTGATCGAAGGATGCTTCGAACAATGGCTGGGACTGATGAAGGACTAGATGTGCAATCACGATTACCAGGCTTGAATTGTACTCGAGAAGGGGAACTTCACCATCAACGAAGCCATCAAGGACGACTTGTCAAAATGGGTCCAAACGAGTGGAAGTGTATGGAGGCAAACTACAAAGCAAAGATGTACCTCAACAACGCCATGAGCGAAATGGATGCAGCCAAGGTTGAAAACCTGGAAACTGGAAAGGAAATGTGGGCTGCAATCGAGTAGATGCACATGGAAAACTCATATCTCAAAGAGGACCACCAATTGGAAGTTCGTCGTGAGTTCTACAGCTTCATGATGGAACCTTGAGAAAGTGTGTCATCTTACCAATCTCGTTTCGGGAGCCCACTAACCAAACTCTCTGGTTTGGGGATCACAAAGGATGAAATCACCGAAAGAATCAAAGTCGATCAAGAAGCTGATCGATGGACTCTCAAGGGAATGGAACCATGATCGAACAACATTTAGTGAGAACCCAACTAACAAGAACCTTCTACTTCATGATATCTCGGGAAATTGAAGTCATATGAAGCCAGGAGGAACTCGGACAAGGCTCTATACAAACCTAGAAAGGGAATCACACTCAAGCTGGAGAAGGTACTCAAGTTTGCCCAAGAACAATGCGAAGAGTCCGAAGAAGAAGAAGGGGATGACATAGTGCTCATCACAAAGGCACTTTGAAACCTCTACAAAAAGGGAAAGTTCCAAAGGAAAAATGGAGGAAATATCTTCTCAAAGGACTACAACAAATCAGGAGATAAGGATGCAAAGAACATCAGATGTTTCAAGTGTTTAAAGAAGGGTCACTTTGCAAGAGCACACCCTCTGGGAAACAAAGAGAAGAAGGCTGGAAACAAAGCCTACTCTGAAGATGAAGATCTTGAGGCATGGACCACACCAAACATGTGTGCAATGGCTATCAAGGGAGAAACACAAAAACCACAAGAGAATGTAAGTGCTCAAACCTTAACTAATTGCTTTGACATGTATCGTAAGCCTGATTTGATTCGTATTCTTACCAAGCTTTGTTAAAGATAGCATGAGACTCTAAAAAGAAATGAACAAAATTGAGGAACATTGTCTTAACTTGGAAAGTGATCTTGTGAAAAAGGAAGTTAAACTGAAAAGTGTTGAATATGTTGATTGTTCCATATGTGATGAACTTAAGAAGGAACTTGACTCCTTAAAGATCACCAAAAATGATCTCATTACTAAGCTTAAAACTGTTACCTTAGACAAGGAAAATCTCTTGAAGAAGTTGGAGAAAAGTGAGGGAAAAAGGATTGTCACGGTTCCTAAAATGACATTTGTTCCTTCTAGGCATGGTATTAGATATTCTGAAAATTACTCTGGGAATGATAAACAAAACCTTACCCTAAGAGAGTTGAGTGAGAGTAGAAGTTTGAAACTACAAATTGAGAAAATAAAAAATTCTCACCTAGAGAAGAAAATTAGAGTTCTAGAGAGTGGAACCAAAGAAAAAATGGACTACTACACTAGGAACAACTCTGACAAAATCTATGTCAAAATAGCCAAGGAAAATGGGAACAATAAATATTCATGTTAAATATTTTTCTGATAATTTAGTTAATTTATTTTTATCACATTATAAGCTGCATGTCACGTTGGATTTTATCATGTGTCACATAAGATTTTTCATACATATTATTCCCACGTTCAGCCACCTAGAATTTTGTCACATTGAATTTTGTATTTTTAGCAATTTACATATGTTGAAAAGATTATATGTATAATATAATAAAATATGGGAGCATTAAATATTAGAGTTTGATTCAAATGAAACAAACTCTTATCCTAAAACGAAAACTCTTATCCTAAACCGAATGCACTTTTTGTAGTTAGTAGTGCACTTTTCATACTTCAGAGTGCACTTTTTCGCATTTGTACTTTTCGTACTTTTTAGTGCACTTTTCAAATTTTTTTAGTGCACTTTTTCATAATGCACTTTTTGTATTTTTCAATGCACTTTTATATGAAAAGTGCATTACTAACTATGAAAAGTGCATTCGTTTTAGGATAAGAGTTCGTTTTAGGATAAGAGTTTGTTTCATTTGAACCAAACTCTTAAATATTAATACTAAATTTTTTATGATAATTTATTTAAGTTAAAAAAATTCTATCTAAAGTAAAATAAACTATAGAAATATTAAATATTAATGCTAAATATTTGTTATAATAATTTATTTTATGTTATATTTTTTTTTATCAAATTTTAAACTACATGCATATAGATTTTTTTCATGTATATAAATTTGTAATATACAAATTATTATAAAGATTCTATCAAAAACTAAAAGAAATAAAAAAGAAATATAATTCTATCCTAATATATTATTATATATATTTCATGAACACATGTAGATTTCTCCTTAACGCATAAATTCTAAGTGATTATTAGGATTATGTATATTGCATGAACGCATGCACATTTCTCCTCAACACATCAATTCTATGAGATTATTAATTAGGATAGATTCTAATATTAGTATAGATTAAATTTTATGTAATATATTATTATGATGTACCACCTAAATTTAATATCTAATTCTATCCCAATATATTAATATTTTCTATCCTAACAACACGACACACATGTTCATTTTTATATAGATTTTAAAACTATAAATATACGCAAACATAAATATATTTTATCAATATTTATATTATATATATGCGATTATAATAGATACATAACTACATTTGTTTGACACTACAAATTATTATATATATTTATTTATATAAAAGCTATATATTTCTTATAATTAAAAATATGTAATTTCTATTTATGTAAATCTTACTACACCATTTTGAAGATTTAGCGACAATATTTTAGCGACCACAAAATATGGTCATTAATTAGCGACAATATAGACGCCAATGGCCTCTAATGTGGAAGACAAAACGGGAAAAAAATAAAAGCAAATTAGCGACCACGTGGTCGCTAAAGAAGGCGTCCACGTGGTCGCTAACGAGGGCGTCCACGTGGTCGCCGGGCCTTTATAGTCGCAATAAGTTTGCGGGAAAATGTCCCGCCAACATATAGCGACCATATGGTCTTTGCTACATTCAGAACCCATATCTGCGACCATATGGTCGCTATGTTCAGCGATCATATGGTCTCCACAAGGCCAGCGACCAAATGGTCGCAACATATAGCGACCAGTTGGTCGCTGACATGGATCAGATGTTTTGGCGCGCCATCAATTTTGGCGGGTAATTTTCCGCGTTTTTTGCGACCACTTGATCGCTAAACACAGTAATTGGTAAAATTGCCGCCATTTCAGCATATATACCCAGGTTATAAAAACTTCACTCTCATTCCGCTTCAACACAACCTCATACATATATAGCTCTCTTCCAAAATATTCATAAAAGAAAGAAACAATCAACCACAACTCTGAATTGATTCTTGGAAGAAATTCCGTCAATTTTTACTGACAACCTCACTAAAGGTATTTAAATCTTATTTCTAATATTTCATTCCGTCATTATATTGTTTTAGACAAATATTGTCGGTAGAAAGTTTTCGTTTATATATTTATAAGAGATTGTGTTACATAATTTAACCATAAATATCATATAGCAATTGGTTATGTTATATATGTGTGTACTGATATACTGTATGTGTCGACCATATGGTCGCCGCATTTAGGATAATATGCACTTGAATTAATTTAATTATACTTATATATTGAAGTGAAGGAAGGAAAAAATGCGTGAGCGGATGTATGCGCGTAATATAGATGATTTTTTGAACAACGAGTTTTTAGCTGGTGTAGAGCTTTTCGAATTCTGCAAATCTATGTCGTCCTATAACCCATCAGAATTAAGGTGTCTGTGTCGGAGGTGCAAGAATAAGAAACTTAAATCTGTAGATGATGTGCATTATCGCCTTGTTAAGGAAGGCTTTGTTCTTAACTATTACCATTGGGTTTCGCACGGGGAGACATATGAAAGGTTTTCTGCATTGTTGGCTGAGTCCAGACAACATGAAGGTTGTAGCAGTACTGATCCAGCACCACCAGTAAATGGTGGGAATGATAATCGAATGGAACATATGGTATATGATTGTTTTAATGCCCGCAGTGATTACACTGTTGAGGATCCCGTGCAGAATGAGGATATAAGGCATGAGCAAGGGGAGAAATATTATAATGAAGTGCCCAATCCCGATGCACAACATATGTATGACATGTTGTCGGCCGCAAATAAGCCTTTGTGGCCTGGATGTGATATGACCTAGTTGAAGGCTGCGATTGAGCTACTTAGCCTAAAGTCTAGGCTAAGGAAGACGAAGCGCAGATATGATATGATCTCGGATTTTTACGGACACATTTCTCACCCGGAGACGACATTGTCAACCATGTTTTATGACACAAAAAACTGGTTGAGGATCTCGGTCTTCCGTATGATGCCATTGATTGTTGTCCAAACTCTTGCGTGATATATTGGGGTGCAGATTCAGAATACGGGGCATGCAAGATATGTGACTATCCTAGATGGAAGCAAGACTAGTCAAAGCTCATTCCCTATTCTCGTATGTTTTACTTGCCAATAACTCCACAGTTGCAGAGGTTGTACGCATCTGTGGTGACTGTCGAACACATGAGATGGCATGTAGAGCACATACAAGATGGGGTGATGAAACATTTCTCAGATGTAGAGGCATGGAGGCACTTCAATGTTGTGTGGCCAAATTTTGCATCAGAAACACGAAATGTGAGACTAGGCTTGTGCACGGACGGTTTCAATCCGTTCGGGGCGTCTGGGTGCCAGTACTCATGTTGGCTTGTGATTCTGACACCCTACAACCTTCCGCCGTCAATGTGTATTCGAGAAGAGGTTATGTTTTTTACGGTTATTGTACTTGGATCGAAGAGTTCGAAGCAAAAGTTGGATGTTTACTTGCAGCTATTGATAGCCGAGCTGACGGATCTGTGGCTTAAAGGGGTGTACACATACGATTCTTGGAGGAAGCAGAATTTTGTGTTGCGTGCAACTGTAATATGGACTATTAGTGACTTCCCGGCATATTCGATGTTGTTAGGTATGTTGTTAATTTTACATATGCTAATGAATTTGAAACTATTATGTATAATAATAATGCATATATATGATTTGTGAAATTTAATGTGTGATACAAAATATATGTTTGTGTAGGCTGGAGCACTTCTGGGAAACACGCGTGTCCTTATTGCATGGAGGACACCGATGCATTTTATCTAACACATGGACACAAAATGTGTTGGTTCGATTGTCACGGGAGGTTTATAGAACATGATCATCGCTTCCGAAACAATAAGAGTATAAGACTGATTTCAAGAAAGGTTGACGGGAGCGTCGTGGTCCCCCGATACTTCATTTCGGATACAAGATATTAGACTAGATAAACAATATGGGGTTGATGAAAATAATTGAAGTGGGAGTTGAGGAGTACAATGCCGCGATTGTTGAGAGGGTTTCTCGGCCAACAAATAAATTTGTAAGTCAAGACCCCGCTGAGTACAGTGGAGTCAGGATCGTTCCACTGGAAGCAAGGTTGTTTGTCTATCAATCTAACAAAAATCAAACAAAAACAAACAAAACACTCACGAGATGCCTCGTTAACGATGTTGTCAGGATCGTTACCGAACCACCGAACACAAAAATATTAACTAACGACCTAATTAAATTCCAATTAAAATTCGGTACCGAGGCAAGTATCAGCAACGAAGATTCACCAGAAATAATTCAAATAAAGCAAAAATCTAGGACAAGGGACACCACAACATAGTCAAGCATAAAAATTCGTAAGAAGATAAGATCATGCCTTTAAACAGGTAGAGTTATCAACTTTCGTTGACTTAACAAGTAAATTAATCTACTTTCGCATCCTAATTTACTCAATTGCTTGTTTTGAATCTAAAGCTTGAAACTTTCGTTTTCAAACAATATCAACCTTCAAGTTACTAACTTTCTCTTTCAATCAAGTTAAAAACCTAAATTGCCTCAACTTTCGTTTTGGTATTAAGCACAACAAACAATCTCAATAAAAGATAAAAGGCATTCAACACTCAATCTTACTCATCAAACATGCTCGACTATGCCGGGCTTAACCCCGACCCTAGAAAAATAAACTACTCACTAATCACGACTAAGAAACGACAAACTTCAATAAAAAGAAACATTGAAACAAAACTCAAACTTAAATTAATAAGAAAAATATACTTTCTTACAGAGATTCAGAAGAAACCAAAAAAACATAAAAATACCGAACCACAATCACGACCAACGAACACTTCGGCAACCGTCGTCTACCGAGCCTCGTGATCCTCTTCCGATCCGATCTCTCTCTCCTTCGGTCGTCCTTAAAATCTCCTCCTAAAAATAAACTCTCTAAAAACTTCTCCAAATCAAGCTCTCCTTTCTATGCTAGATAGAAGGGTATTTATACTAAAAAGCTAAAAAACTAAAAAGGCTAAAAGATATAAACTTTCCTAAAAAGATAGAAACAATCTCTAAAAGATAGAAATAAAATCTAAAAAGATATTAAGACCTAAAATACATATTCTAACAACCCCAAAAGATTCTAAAAAGATACTCAACCGATACGGAAATAAATTCCCGCTCAGAATCGGTGAATAATAAAAATAATACTCGAAATCTTTCTCTTCGTGGCCTCGTTAACGACCCTTCACAGCCTCGTTAACGAGCCTGGGGTTTGTTTTCTTCCACACTTCCTCTTGTACTCTCGAGCTTCGACTTCTTCAATCTTGCACTCCTCCGTCTCTCGCTGCAATGCTCCAAAATCAACTCCATTCAGCTCCTTTCCTCGCTAAAACCAGCAAAATTCACAAAATAGCGTAGATTCCACTCTTTTCACAGAAATATGCAAAACTAACTAAAAATACTCAAAACTAAACCTAAACTAAACAAAACTAAACCTAATAAGCAAAGAAAACCTATCAAAAACTATACTAAAAATGCGAACATCAGCGATCAGTATAGGTTCGGGTTGGAAGAAGAAAAGCATTTTTTGGTACCTACCTTACTAGCCTAGTCTGTTGGTAAGACATAATTTAGATGTCATGCACATTGAAAAAATGCCTTCGATAATGTTTTCTTCACCATTCTCGATGTTCCGGGGAAGTCGAAAGACAAGTGGTCGGCCAGAAAGGATATAAAGGAATTGTGAAAGCGTCCGGAGTTGGAACCTGATGAGGAGGACAACAGGACCCAAAGGCTTGCTATGCACTAGATCGTCATGAAAAACAAGTGCTTCTAGATTGGTTGAGATCGGTAAAATTCCCGGATGTCTACGTGTCCAACTTGAGCCGCTGCATTGACTTGCACAAGATTAGACTCTTTGGGATGAAGAGCCATGATTGTCATGTGTTCATGCAAAGGTTGATGCCTGTTGCTTTTCGTCCATTTCTTGATGACAAAGTGTTCATAGGGTTTCTTGACAACAAATAAATTTATATCAAGACCCCGCTGTGTATAGCAGACTTAGGTTCGTCCACAAGGAGAAAGTCAGTGCTAAATTTTGTTACTTATCACGCAATCAATCAACAAAAAGTAAGAGTTTTATCAAAGGAAAGAGATTTCTAAGGTTAAGGCATCATCACAAGAACAATTATGCATGCCAAACGCTAATGAAACATAAAGATCATGCTTTTATAACGTAAAGGTGTCAACTTTCGTCAACCTAAGCAAGTAAATCAACTAACTCTCGTTCAATCAATAAACTTACTATCTAATCTCTTCTACTTCAACTAGGATTGATCCACTTTCGCTTCAAAACCCTAAATTGACTATTTTGATTCAAGTTTTATGCTTTCACTTCAACTATGAATGAGAAATTCCTATCAACTTTCGTTTCAAGGATTAAGAACAAGAGAATAGATTCATACAATAAAAACAATCAAGACACGATCATAAAGAAGCATGCATAATTATTGTTGGGTTCAACCCCAACCTTAGAAGGAGAAGACTACTCACTAGTGATTATAATTAAGAACAACTGAATTAAATAAAAGAGAAAGCTTACAACTTTGAATCCAAACAAACTTGTTCTTCAAGTTTCCTTACTCGTCCCCTCCTTACGCCTCTCTCTTCTCCCCTTACTTGCCCTCCAAGACAATTGATTGTGTAGAGAAAAACAAAGGGTAGACAAGAGTACTAATCTATCTTAAATCTATCTATAAAGAAATAATATCTTCTAATAAGATATATCCCTTCTATCTATCTAATAACATAAAAGAAAATAGGATAAAAGCCTTTAATTCACGCCGACTCGGTCTTCGCTGCGACACGAGGTACCTTGGTACCGAGCTGAGAGCCTCGGTACCGAGCTGTGACAACACTACAAACAACTTGGAGTAAAACTTGCGTAGCGGATTCGTTACAACTCCGTTTGACTCGATTCTTTTTCCTATGTTCTTGTAACGAATTTCTCTATCTCTTTCCAAGAATAAACTTGATCTTCAATGAACTTATAAACTTCATTCCTTGAGCTTTTCCTTAAGTGCTTCTCTTCGGTTTTGCTCTTTTCCTCAAAAGTGCTCAAAATAGCTTCTAAAAACCTATAAAACACCACCAAAGCTTATGTATACTCCATATCTTAAGGAAATAAAAAAAAAACCCTACACAAACGACTCAAAAGAAAACATAAAACTAAAGAAAAAGACTCAAACACACTAAAAACAAACCTTCAAAATATGACTAAAATGGCGAACATCATAAAGTCTGGGAGCCCATTTCTCAGCTAAGTGCGTTCTTCAGGGATTTGACGTGTTACGAGCTAAAGCCTGAGGTGCTTATTCTATTTCACAATGAAATAACAATAATTTTGTGCAAGTTGGAGCGCATCTTTCCCCTCGTATTTTTTGAATCAATGGAGCACTTGCCTATTCATCTGCCACGGGAAACTTCACTTTGTGGCCCTGTCAATTATAGACGGATGTATCCAGAAGAAAGGTAAGTACATCTATATGCAGTTGTACGATTTTGGATTTATATAATTAACTTGTATAAGTAATAATGGTCTTCAATGTATATCATGTAGGCTCCTAAAAAGGCTGAAGGTCTCAGTTGGAAATAAAGCCCACGTGAGGGGTCAATTTGTAGTGCCTATCTCGTTAAGGAGACGTCCACATTCTGCTCGTATTATTTTAGCTCACATGTCGCGAGTAATCATATGAATATCGCCCGCAACGTGAGTTGCACACTTCCAGTTGGGGTTGATCCGGGCGATTTGTCTATTTTCATAACAATTGGTCGAACCTTGGGTAGCAGATCAACTGGTCGTGTCCTCACAGATGATGAATTCCATGTGATCCAAACTTACATTCTCAGGAAATGCGTCGAAGTGGAACCCTATATTGAGTACGTTTCTATAATCTCAACTAATGAATATTATATATATATATGTTGATTTGAATAAAGTAGGGGTTCAATATATATAAGTAAGTATTTCATTCAATTACTCTGTCATAGGTACTATTTGACAAACTTCGTGTGGCCTTCAAATCCAACAATAACCGATGTTGAAGAGCAAAACATTTTGGAAAGACACTTTCGCCTCTGGTTCTACTCCCATGTAAGGGTTTCTTAAATTAATTTGAATTTAATTTCAAATTGTTATCTTGTTGATTCCCAAATTGTATATATATGTTGATTTAAAATTGCAGGCTGACAGTCCGGCAGTTACAGATCCTAACATTGCAACACTTGCTCGTGGACCCTCTAAAAAGTGAGCACATATCCTGGTTATTTTGTGAATGGTTACCGATTCAACACGAGGGCACACGCATCAACCAGCGCTACTGATAGTAGTGGAGTTTGTGTTCTAGGACAAAGCTTCGGCATCGACGAGGAGGACTTCTATGGTTTGCTAGAGGAAATCATTGATCTGAATTACATATCTCCAACCGTAAAGCGCCCTATTGTCTTTAATTGTCCGTGGTTTGACACTAGAAGTCGTGGAGGAACACGCATTCACCCTCACCTAAAGCTTGTCAATGTTCATCGACATAAAATTTTGAGAACAAAAGATCGTTACATATTAGCACATCAAGCCACTCAAGTTTATTTCCTCGATTACCCAAAGATGAGGCGTGCAGATGTTGAATGGAGAGCTGTTTGTAAAGTGAAGTCACGTGTGTGGCCTGACGAAGGTACGTGCGTATACCCTCATGAGAGTGGTTCCAGGGGCGTTGCTGTTGAAGAGGCATTTCAACATGATTCTTCCCTTCCACGAGTTATCGATGACACACAAGATAATTATCCACTTGGTCCACTAAATGACCTAGACGGAGAGGATCATGTCGTTGAGGAACAAGCTGATACGTCTAGTGAAACGTCCGAGGGGGAGTTTGAGATTGAGACGGATACAGATGAGGAAGATATGTAATCAAGATACTATTATTGTACGGCTTAAAACATATACACCCCCCTGTACTTGGGTCAATTTGTCATTTAGACACCCCACCTTTGTTTTGGACCTATTGAATACCTAAACTTAAAAATTGGGTTCAATTAAACACCCGAGCGCTGATAGTAGCATTAAGTGTGTTACACGCGTGCTGACATGTAAAAAATTAATTCCACGTAATGTTGCTACCTAATGCCATATAAGAAAAATTTTAAAGTTTAATTAAATTGAATAAATAAAAGAAAAAAAAAGAGTAAAGGGCCAGGGTGGCGTAGATCTTCATCCTCCCATTGCTAGATTCGACGCACTTTTGAAGCACCCTTATGCCGCCGTCCAAGTTTGCCTCGAGGATGGAGTCTTAGGAGACGATGTTGTAGGTTTTGATGGCCTTGGATCCGTCGGAGTCGTTCCGGAAAGCGAGCAGGGCCTAGGCCCCGACCATGCTGGTGCTAGTGGGATTGATGGCCCAGGAGACCCATCCAGCGGAGGGGGCGAGGAAGGCGATGGAGAGAGTGGAGTTGGCTTGAGAGTAGGTCCAGTGGAGGTAGGAATCGAGGGTGGGGAGATCGGCGCAACTGTCGTACACGACGTTGTTCGACACGGACGTACACAAGGTTGGAGAACAAGCTAGGGAGCGGCAAATTTGGAGTTCGGGATGCGAATTTGTTATGTGCTTGCTATGAATTTCGGGTTAGGATTGCTGTGATTTTTTAATCAATGGAGTTTGGGCTTTAGAGTTGCTTCAAAATTTTATGGATTTTTAGGGCTTTAGGGTTGCTTCAAATGTTTGGGATATTAGGGATGTTGTTGAGTATTGCTCTTCATTATGAGAATTCGGGGCTTCCTATTGTTTGGAATTACTTTTTTGATCGATGAAGAAGAAGGTAGAGATATGGTGAGGAAGAAGGCAGAGAACGAAAATGGCGAGAGAGGAAAAGTTATACAAGAAGAAGAATGAGATAAAAAAAAAAGTATTTCTTTTTTTTTAATATAATTTCCATGTCAGCCTTTAATTCATGGGCTTAGGGTATTTTACTCGCCTCTTAGGAGGTTATATACACGCGCACAACCACCTCAGTGCTCGGGTGTTAAATTGAACCCAATTGTTAAATTTAGGTATTCAGTAGGTCCAAAGCAAAGGTGGGGTGTCTAAATGACAAATTAGCATAAGTACATGGGGTTGTATATGTTTTAAGCCATTATTGTATTTTCATTGACTTTTTTTATAACATTGTTATCATTTACTATTCTGATTTACTGTTTTTTTACCACTATGCTCATAATACTATTACCTAATACTATTCGGATTCACTATTTTCTATTACTATGATGATAATACTATTAGGATAATACTTTTCGGACACTATTACCATTTACTAGCTAAATTGATGACAAGAGGCATGCATGCACATCACAAGTCTTCCATCCTCATCTCCATTTCGAACTATAAAAGGAGACTTCATCTCCTCATTTCCAACATCACAAGTCTTCCATTTTCAATTCATCCGATCAATGGCTCATCAAACGAGAGCGTGTTCCAAGCGCACAATAACCTTTTCTCTAGAACTGATCCATTTCTTAATCGTGCATGTGCGTGGGGATAAGGAGATCAACAAAATGGAATGGAGCACTAGACCATATCACCCATTAAGAGTTGCGATCGAGGGTTGGAGGTCATCTGGCAGGGGAGCACCGCTGGGATTGTGCCCTTTTTCTTGAACGGGGAAGACATCACAAACCGCATAGAGGCCAGCGAAACTACTGCGCAGCTTCGCGTGGTCGAAGGAGCTGAGATTAGGGTTGTTAGTTCTTAAAAATAAATGATATTTCTCATCTAATTTGTAATTCAGTAAGTTGTTTGTTGATGTTTTTTCTTTACAAGAAGCAAGTGTTATTCGTACGTAAGTTGTAATGAAGTTGTTTGTAACTTGCCCGTGTGGAAGCAATGAACTTGTTCTCTTTGTCCCATTTGAGTCCTCGAACTAAATATTGGTGGTAGAAAGTGTTTGTTTACATATAATGTGAGTCCAAAATAGCGACCATATGGTCATTATATCTAATCGATCAACCATATTGGCGACCACTTGGTCGTAAATGGATGACATATCGTGCACTTTTAGTGCACGATCATGCTTTTTGCTCTCAGAGAAAGGCTAGGGTCGTGTATTCTTTTATTGATTTTAGCGACCATATGGTCGCTAACGTTAAAAATTTTAGCTCGGAAATGCACTTTTTAACGTGCAATTCAATTTTGTTTAGGATTAGCGACCATATGTCCCTAAAACGAAATTTATGGCACGAGTTCTGAAATAATTGGGGGGAAATCTGAAATTCCGACATTTGATCCAAATTTCAGGGTCACTAAACCTGCATTAGCGACCATATGGTCGCCAATGTGCTAGCATGGCCCACTTCCCCTTCTTATCCCACATTAGCGACCATATGGTCGCTAATGTCGAATAAGAAGGGAATAGAGGACTTTCCTCTTCATTCTCGCAAACCTCGCCATCTCTCCTCCTCGTGAAACTCTCTCTCAAACTCGCGTTGCCCCTCCTCCTCCGCCTCCCGCCTCTCGCGCCGCCCCTCCTCCTACACCTCCCACCTCTCGCGTCGCCACTCCTCCTCCGCCTCTTGGCTCTAGCGCTGCTCCTCCTCCTCCATCCTCCTCCTCCTCCGTATGTGGCCTGCGCCGCTCCTCCTCCTCCTCCTTCGTCACCCTCTGCCTCGTGGAGCCGCCTCCCTTGCGCCAAGGCCGTCACATCGCCTACTTCCTTCGCTGGTAAATTAGGAGCGACAACCACCGCCTTCATAGCGGCGCCCACCGCCAAGCATCCCGCCAACAACCTCGTCGCCAAGCATCCCGCCTCCTTTTTCGCCTCCTTTTCCGGGTAGTTTTTCCTCTTTAGATTCATTGAGTATTTCCGTTAAATTTAGGATTTGAGATTTGGATTAAATTTGTAGTTTAGGATTTGGATTGGATAGAGTTTAATGAATTTGGAAAAAATTTGATTGAATTTGGATAGAGTTTGAATGAATTAGGATAGAGTTTGAATGAAATTTATTGTTGTTGTTGAATAACTTGATTATTGATTTGGAAAAAAAATTGATTGAGAAATTGCCTAAATGTGGATTTGATTGTTGTTGATTGAGAAATTGATGTTGCTTGGGTTGTTGTTGTTGTTGATTTGATTGTTGTTGTTGTTGTTAAGATTGAGAAATGTTGGGAAAAATGATTGATAAATTTGGTTTGAATTCGACTAAATTGTTGTTGTTGATGATGTGCTTGTTGTTGTTGCTTGTTGCTTGTTGTTGTTGTTGTTATGATTGAGAAATTTAGAAAAAATGATTGAGAAATTTGTATTGAATTGGAGAAATTTGAATTGAAGTGAAAGTTGTTTGTTTGTTGTTAATTGTTGTTGTTGATTGGTTGATCTTAAAATGATTGTTGTTTTTTAGTTGTGTTATTATGGCCGGATCACGTCGACATGCACGAGCTCCTCGTCCGGATGATCCGAGCTCGTCCGAGATACCGAATGAGGAGAACTCGTCCGAGGCGACACACACGGACACACCATGCTTGTCCGAGGATGACGGGGCCTGTCATCCTAGTACAGAGGAGTTGTGCACCGAAGCGGAGGAGTCCCGGGCCACTACGCTCGCGTCCTCGTCGGGATCGATTCGAGGGCTCGATCCAAATCGCATTTGGGATCTTTACATTGCCGACGGGTGGTACGTACAATTTCTTCTAAGAGATTGCTTGTATTAAATTCTTTTCTTACCTTTAAATATGTTATAACACATTTTTTGAAATCTCGCAGCTTGCAGCCGTCGAACATGGTGACGCGGTGGTCGATATAGATCATACAAGGCCAACCCGACGATAAGGCGTCGGAGTTCGATTTTGCCTCCGCCGCATCAAAGAATCGATGGTAAATTTTATTTAATTTGCATTTCGTTTTACAAATTACGCATTAATTAATTACTATTTTAAATAATTGTTTTGTCGGATTTAGTTAGACGCACTTCCGATGGGATTCCTCCCAGCCGGGTATGGACGTCGAGTCCGTCCGGTTGTTGTGGGAGAAGAGAGCCAAGAAGAGATACGACGAATTGATCGGGAAGCACCATCAGGCCGGAATGAAGCTGAATTTCATCGAGTCCGCCACTTGGGAGAACTAGAAGACGACGCATTGGTCCACAGAGGCGTTCAAAGCCAAGTGTGCAATCCAGAAGCAAATCCGGAATGTCAATCCGGCGAACCACAGTAGCAGTTCGAAGTCCCACCTCGACACCATGCGTCGAATGGTACGTATTTTATCTTAATTTGATTAATCTTAATTTAAGTTAATTATTCTTAATAGTTTGTAACACGCTTAATGAATTTCGTAGGAAGAACAACGGCCTCGCCGCATCACGCCTCTCGAGCTTCTCATCGAGACGCACACGCGGGGCGCCGATCGGCGTTTTATAGACTAGCGGTCGGCCTTCATCGTTGTAAGTTTTAATTATTTTATGTCTTATTTAATCTCGTATATTATTATTTTTATTTATATTATTTATGTATTTTGTTAGGCTCGGATCTAGGAGATCCTCACCCACCGGTCTTTGGAATCGAGCACCCCACCATCATTTTAGGACGAGTGTGATGCCTTTCTGGCGGCCACTGGGGGGTGGGCCTGTAAGGAGTCGTCTTCGGCCTTGGCAACACCACCTCCCAGTTTTATGGCGAGCAATTGACGGCGTTGCGTCGTTCAGCTCCTCAGGTGGCAGCATTGATGCAAGAAAATCTCGGTCTTAGGCAAACCGTGGAGGACCTACAGAGTAGGATGCACGAGGTCGAGGCATGGATGCGCCAGATGCGACGACACGACCCGCACGAGGGTGGGTCCCGACGGCTCTGTCGAAGCCGGCTAGATTAGTGTAGTTGTGTTATATTATTAAATATTGTAAATTATTTAAATTTATGTAAATTAATGAATTTATGTAAATTAATTAATTATTGAATATTAAATATGAATTTTTTATATTAAATTGTAATTATTTTTTTTTAAAAACTAATAAATTGGCGACCAAGTGGTCGCTAATTTCAAACATGATTGTGCACTCCTAGGCGCACGATCGTGCGCTTTGAAACCAGAGAAAGGCTAGGATAGTGCGTTTGTTTTTTGTGCTTTTAGCGACCAGCTGGTCGCGAATGGTCACCATGTTTTGGCCCTTATTAGCAACCATATGGACGCTAATTACGACGACCATTTGGTAGATGTGGCCGCAAAATGGTCGCAACAATGTGGCGACCATGGGCGACCATGGTCACTAATTCAAAATTCAACGACCATATGGTCGCCAAGTGGTTAGCGACCGACCTTTTAGCGACCATATTTAGCGACCACGATATGGTCGCTAAATGCATTTAGTGACCACATTTTGCATTTAGCGACCATAAATTAAATTCGCTTTTTTGTAGTGTCTCAAGCACGACACAAAAGTTACATTAGCTATATCTATTTAAACACTCTTATATTAATGGAAAAATGAGATTGAATCGAGAGTTAAACTTATGTAATTTTAACCTCAATTTCGGCCCCTAAAATTCTCTTGTGTGAATTCAATTTCGTGTTCTAAATAGTCAATTTGTGTGAGTTATTAGACACCATTTTATGAGTGTTATATCCAGTTTATTTCTCTCCAAAACTAAGTATAAGAGTGTTAATTCATGGATTCAAACGCAAAGAAAAGTATTTGTGAAAATCGGGACCTAAACAAGACCGAATTGTTCTCATCGAGTAATTGAGGAGATAATTTTGCATATGCTATTATGGTTGTTACTTATATTTCTTCAACAAAGACACGCCCATCTAACAACTAAACGTAAATAACATCTTATTCATAGAGGTATGAAAAAAGAGGTTTATATGTCAATACTTGAGGGAATCCCAAATCTATATAACAAAGTATATTTTATCAAGTAATCTCTTTATGGTTTATGCAGGCTTCAAGACAGGTTCCATAAGTTGACCATTGTTGTGTTATTTCTAAGGTTTATGTGATCTAAAATGAAAACGTACACATTGTTCATTAACATAATCAACAATGATATTATTGTTGGCGTTGTTTATGTGAGTGATCTATTGATCACTAGATCTCATGATTCAACTACAAATCATCTTAAGTAGTCTCGATCAAACATTTAACATCAAAGATCTTGGCATTCTTCATTACTTTAATTTCTTGGTCTTGAGGTTGTTTATATCTCAAAAGGAATAGTTCTATCTTAAAACAAAGTTTACCATGGATTTCCTTACATATGCAAAAGTATACTTTTTTCATTTAGTCTGCACCCCTTTGCCAATTGGTTTCAATCTAAACAATGAAGATAATTGTTGGATCATTGTTAGTTCCTTAACACTGGAATAATGGTTTCTCCATTCGAGTAATTGAAGTTTCGATAGTGACAATTGATCGGAACTAATTCCTTATACAAGTGAATACAGGAAAGATACAAGTATACATGAAAAGCAAGGGAAACATTCCCCGTGAAGCCATCTGTGTACATAGCAAATAGATTGAGGACAAAAGAGACTTTTCACTATTGTCTTGAGCGGCAAGCAGAGTTCCAAGAAGGAAAGCTTCCATAAAGGGTACGCTGGTCTTTTGAACAATATCGTGCTCTCCAAGAGTAAAAGGACAAAAGTGTCAAAAGGAAAGAAGCAACCACTATAAATAGAAAGCAAGGAAGCTAGGTCAAGTACGCTATCAGAAACAGATACACAGGAGTCACTAAAAGGTAGCAAGTGATTGAGAGAGCTCAGAGCAATACAGTGAAGACGATGAACCAGATCTAGAAAAGGAAGATACAGATTCAAGTGATGGGAACTGTGTGAAGCTCTCCGTCGCTTGGAAGTTGGTTCTGGGGCAAAAGGGACCTGCATCAGGAATGAGTCAGGTTCAAGTATCATGTTGATTGTGTCTAGACCTAGATTCACGATGACTTAGTCATTAGTATTGTTTGTTAGTGTGTTTACGAACAATAGAGAAGTTTGTCTTTGTATTGTGCATCTCGAGATCTATCAATCTAATATAGTACTTGTTCAAAATCCTCCAAGGCAGGCAGAGGTTTACTTTCCAGCTAGTTGGCTGTAGAGGTTCCTCTATAAGGGGACGTGTTCTTACTCTTGAGTTATAGTTTTATATTCTGTGTTGATTTATTCCACTGCATAAGGGAACTGTCACTAGAACAATTCCCGATTTGTTTTACTAACCCAGATCTTCGATCCTACAATTGGTATCAGAGCGAGGTGCTTTAGGTTTTCTGTGAGTTTGTAGGATGTTTACGAAACTAAGTGCTATCGAACACGAAAACAACAAACCACCTAGGTTGATTGAAGGACGTTTTGAGAGATGGAAGGGACTGATGAAGGACTAGATGTGCAGTCACGATTACCAGGCATGGACAATAATCAAGAAGGGGAACTTTACCAACAACCCAGCTATCAAGGATTACTTAACCAAATTGGGACCAAAAGAGTGGAAATGTATGGAGGCAAATTAAAAGGCGAAGATGTACCTCAACTACTCCATGAGTGAAATGGATTCAACTCAGATTGGGAACCTAGAGACTACAAAGGAAATGTGGGCTGCAATCAAGCAGATGCACATGGGAAGCTCAGATCTCAAGGAGGATCACCAAATGGACGCTCATCATAAGTTATACAAGTTTATGATGGAACCAGGAGAGAGTGTATCGTCTTATCAGTCTCGCTTTGAAGGATTTCTAACCAAACTTTCTGGTTTGGGAATCACGAAGGAGGAGATCACAAAACGAATCAAAGTCAAGAAGGTGATCGATGGACTCTCTGGAGAATGGACCCACGATAGAACAACATTCAATGAGAACCCAGCCAACAGGAACCTCTTGCTTGATGAGATCTTTGGGAAACTTAAGTCCTATGAAGCAAGAAGGAACTCGAACAAAGCCTTGGATAAACCTGGAAAGGGAATCGTACTCAAGTTGGAGAAAGTACTCAAGTCTGTTCAGAAACAATGCAAAGAGTCTGATGAAGAAGAAGAGGATGACATAGTGCTCATCATAAAATCATTTCATAATCTCTACAAAAAAAGGAAAAGTTCTAAAGGAACTATGGAGGAAACAACTACTCAAAAGACTACAACAAGTCAGGAGAGAAGGATACCAAGGACATTACCTGCTTCAAGTGTTTCAAGAAAGGTCACTATGCTAAAGCTTGTCCTCTGGGAAATGAAGAAAAGAAGTCTGGGACCAACAATTACATAGAAACATGGGATGACACTGAAGATGAAGATCTTGAGGCATGGGCTACACCAAATATGTGTGATATGGCTGTCAAAGGAGATTCACAGGAACCACATGAGGATGTAAGTGCTCAAACTCTAACTAATTGCTTCGATATGTATGCTAAGCCTTATCTGATTCGTATACTTACTAAACTTGTTAAAGAAAACATCAAACTTCAAAAAGAAATGAATAAGATCGAGGAACATTGTCTTAACTTGGAAAGTAATCTTACGAAAAAGGAACTTGAATTGAAAAATACTGAATTTGTTGATTGTTCCATGTGTGATGAATTGAAAAAGGAACTTGACTCCTTGATGACTGACAAAAAGGATCTTGTCTCTGAGCTTGCTATTGTTACTCTAGACAAAGAAAATCTCCTTATGAAGTTAGAGAAAAGTGAGGGAAAGCGAACTGTCGAGAAACCTAAAATGAGTTTTGTTCCCTCTAGACATGGTATTGGATATTCTAAGATTGACTCTGGAAACGATAAAAAGACTCTTACTTTGAGATAGTTAAGTGAGAGTAGAGCCTTAGAATTACAAACTGAGAAAATAAAAAACTCCCATATGGAAGAGAGAATTAGAGTCCTAGAGAGTGGAACCAAAGGGGAAAAGGACTACTACATTGGGAACAACTCTCATAAGATGTATGTCAAAATAGCTAAAGGAAATAGTTTCAGGGTTCCAAACAAAGAAACCGTTGAGAGAAATAGTATCCAAAGGCCACAGTCTAAGTTTTATCAAGGAGAATACTACAAAACCTATTGGACATGTGGGAGTAATGGTCACTATAAGGAACAATGTCAAAAAGGAAAAGTCAGTTCCCCAGTAAATCACATGAACTGGAACAACAACAGAATGTCATATAAAAATTATGTTCACTCTAAGGCTTACAGGAACTATCACTCTGTTAATGTTAATATTGCAGATTATGTTGACTATTATCCCTATAAGGAACCAGAGAAGGAGCATCTTTTCTGGGTAACCAAACATTGATTGTCTTACAGGTGAAAGCGAGGGAGAACTGTATGTGGTTTATAGACAGTGCATGCTCCAACAACATCACAGGAAACAAAAGCAATCTAACCTCTCTTAACACCCAGGTTGAAGGAGGAAACGTTTCCTTCGACAACAAGAACAAAAGAGCAATTCAGGGATCAAGAGAACTCAAGCTCAGCAAATCAATCAAAATTAACAACGTGAATCTTGTGATAGATCGTGGGTACAATTTATTGTGTGTGGCACAACTTTATGATCAAGGGAACAACATTGTTTCCTTTGACTCAAATGAGTGTCTGGTTGTCAACAAAGAAACCAACAAAGTGATTCTTCGAGGAAAACGATCAAACAATGTTTACATTGTTGATCAAGATTTTCAACCTCCAAGGAAGTTGTGTCTCACATTTCCTACCAGTGATACTGATCTTTGGCATCGAAGGCTTGGACATGTTGGATTAAACTTGATTAAAAAACTATTCCTTCAAGATCTCATAGTTGTCTTACCAAGGATCAATCCAGACACAGGAAAAATGTGTGATGCTTGTGCGAGAGGTAAATAAACTAGAAGTTCCTTCAAGCCAAAGAAGGTAGTTAGCACTTCCAAACCTCTTGAAATGATTCACATGGACTTGTGTGGACCAATGCAAATCTGTAGCTATGGTGGAAACAGACTATGGTATGTCTCTTGGAATTGTTCCTCTTAAATGTGACAATACTAGTGCAATTAATATGTCAAAAACCTTGTGCATCATTCTAGAACAAAGCACATTGAGGTTAGGCATCATTTCCTGCGTGATCACATAGAGAAAGGTTCCATTGAGATGGTATATTGTAGAACAGATGAACAAGTTGTTGATATTTTCCCCAAAGCTTTGGAGAAACAACCCTTTGAGCATTTTCGAATGATCTTAGGGATGATTCTCTTACATTAAACAAGTCCCGGCCCATCTTTTCCCTGGATGATTGACTAGTTTAGTTTTGGCATGACTAGGTAATTGCATGGTTTCGCAACTTTCATTTTAATAATTGTTCTTTGCATGAAGCATGTTTATTATCTTGCATAGGAACTACTTCTTAAAGCACTACAATTTCTTTTGGCCCAAAATGATCAACCTGATCTTTTCTATCCCTCATCATAAGCCGAAATGATGGTTGATCATAAGACTTTTCCCTCAAAACCGATCCATGTAAACGTTTCCTATGAGCCTATAATGTGTGATAGCCCTTAAACTTGATTCAATTACCTAGATGTCAAAATTATTTGTTTACCCATCTTTTGTTTAAATACTTCTCTTTATTATATTTTTTTCACAAGAATCCTTTATGTATCCAAACCCGACCCTCCGTTACTTGTTCATGGAAATGAGGTTGGAAAGGAAAGGAACTACTTCTCATCACTAGGGAACTACAAGGATCGCATAGCCCAAACGTTTCAAATTTGTATTATTGGAAAGAGAAGAAGCATTGGAAACTGGGATTTTGAAAAGACAGGTTGAGAAAAGGGAAATCTGTATCTCCACCGTTTGCTTAACAACTTTGCTTCGATTTGCGACAAGTGGAGAATGTTGAGTTGGAAAGAATCACATTATGAAAGAAGGCAATCCTTCTAGTTACCTTTTAGAGTAATTGGATTCGTTTCTCAAGGAAATCCTGGTACGTCTAATCTTCCAACCCTTCACCTTCTTTCCCCTTTTGGAGTAAATGGCCAACCAAGGACAACCCATTGTTAAATTCCAATACTCTGCCCTCCATAAAAACCCTCTCATTGAGCACCTTCTTCAAAATGACACAAAATATCTCCAGAAAATGCTTCTCCAAGGGCTTGATGTGGAAACATATACCCTTGAGTATGTCTTTGATGTTAGAGAATGTCTCTTCTCTATCTTGAGAAAGAAAGATGGTCAACCTAGTCTCACTCCTCTCAATTCTCCTCCTACAACTCCCAGATTTGAAATTCCTGGAAACGAGGTTGGAAAAGAAAGGAACTACTTCTCATCACTAGGGAACCACAAGGCCAGATGGATCCTCAACCCTCACCGTCAACATCGATGGTGTTCAAACTACAATGCATGAAACTAATCCATCTCTGCTCAAAGATTCCTCCCATTCCTCTCCCAAATCGCACACTTAAATCTTTGACAGTCTTAGTCCCAAAAGGCCTGCACTCAACTCCTCCATTTCTCAAGATCCAAACCCTAACTCTCAATCTCAAAGTTCCAAGAAGCCTTCCTCTTCAACAAAAGCTCCTCTTATTCCAACTCTTGCTGACAAATATCTCTCCACATCCGATATTGATCAAACTCTCTCCCAATTTGAGAGAGAAGAGTTTCCTTCTGTACAGGGAACAACAATTATTCAACCCTCTACTTCTTCAACTCCTCTAAAGAAAACTCCCCACCAAAGATCCTCTCTCCAATGTTCCAAATGGTCAAAGAACAAAGAAGAGGAAACAAAGAAAACTCGGAGAAGAAGAAGAAGAATCTGAAGAGGAATTTGAAACTCTTGTCTCTAAGCAACTCCACGCCTCCCACACGTAAAAGGCTATTATTAACGTGGATGAAGATGAAGATGAGGTAGAGGAAAACATGGAACCTCTACTTCAGATTGGATTCAAAGAACCAACATCTGGGCAACCGACTACTTAAGGCTCAAAAAGGCAGAAAACAGAGAAAAAGAAGAAGGGAACTGCTACAACCGAAGAAAGAAAATTTGTTGTTCCCTTATTTGTCACCCCAACATGCCTTCAAGAAAATGATTTTAAGGAACTGCAAGAGCTGATATAATTTCAAGGATGGGATAAGCTGTGCTTGGAACCAACAAAGGTTGATCCTGCTCAAATCAAACTCTTTTACACAAAATTCGAGCTGACCAAGGGAACTGAACTCAACCCAGTAGTAAGATGTTCCTTTGGAGATCATGAGTTTACCGTCTCCTACGCTCTTATCAAGAAGCTTCTCCAAGTTCCCAGTGAAAGTTTTGACACTCTTCTCCAACGCCCATGGCAAGACACAGATGGAAGAGAAGTCAGCTTCAAGAGGTTGCTTGGTCATGTTCTAGCATGGGGGAAAGAAGTCCTGACTCATGGTTTGAGTCAAATGGTAAGATGGCTCACCAGTATATCATTAGGGTGATGATTCCAAGGCAAGAGAATCGCACAACGCTTAATTCAAAGATAAATCTGCCTAGGATAATGATAATGCATATGTGCAAATGTGTTGCCAAGGAAACCCATGGACTCCCCTACGTTGTTGTGGTAAAGGAGATAATGATCAAGAATGAGGTTAACCGTCCAAAGGAGGAAGAAGATCTTGGACAAGAGATGGACATGTCCAACATCCAAAGAATGAAGCACTCCCAAGAACAACCTGAAGAAATTGAACAACAGTTGTTCCTTGATCAGGGAGATTGTACGACGGTCCTTCAAGCTCTTAATCGTCTGTGTGGGATCAATGAGCGAATCCTCGATGTTCTTCTAGACATGGAACAGAAGTTACCTTCCTCCTTCTCCAAACCATGAACAAGCTCTCTACAAAATCTTCCCAACTCATTTAACTCTCTGTCTTCAATATTTTAAGATTGTTTGTTCCCTTTGCTTGTTTAAATTGTTTCTCTATGAATACATTGGCTTTTATTCTCTATTAATGATTGTGCTTTATCTGCTTTTCCTTATCTGTTTTTGCCTAAATTCTTTTCGATGATGTCAAAAGGAGGAAAAGTGGAAAAATGTAGAGATGCGTTGTGTTTAAGAGAATATATAAATAAATTAACCATAAGCTAAGGGGGAACTATCTTGCTTAAAATTCTTTAAAAATTGAACTACTTGTCCTTTTCAGGAGGAACTAAGTAGCTACAAAGCATCGTGCTATCTTGCTTTGGTGTCAAATCTCTTTTATCTTTCATGTTTCCCTGACTTGAATTTTTTATGGGTTTGTCGTCATCAAAAGGGGGAAATTGTTGGATGAGTGTTAGTTCCTTAATATTGGAGCAATGATTTCTCCATTTGAGTAATCGAAGTTTTGATAATGACAAACAATCGAAACTAATTCCTTATACAAGTGAATACATGAAAGATACAAGTATACAGGAAAAGTAAGGGAAACATTCCTTATGAAGTCATCTGTGTACGTGGCAAATAAATTGAGGACAAAGGAGACTTTTCACTCTTGTCTTGGGCGGCAAGTAGAGTCCCAAGAAGGAAAGCTTCCACAAAGGGTACGTTGGTCTTTTGAACAGTATTGTGCTCTCCAAGAATAAAAGGACAAAAGCGTCAAAAGGAAAGAAGCGACCACTATAAATAGAAAGCGAGGAAGCTAGGTCAAGTACGCTCTTAGAAACAGATACACAGGAGTCACTGAAAGGTAGCAAGTGATTGAGAGAGCTCGGAGCAACATAGTGAAGACGAAGAATCAGATCCAGAAAAGGAAGATCCAGATTCAAGTGATGGGAACTGTGTGAAGCTCGTCATCGACTTGGAAGTTGGTTCCGGTGCAAAAGGGACCTGCATCAGGAACGAGTCAGGTTCAAGTATCATATTGATTGTGTCTAGATCTAGATTCACGATGACTTAGTCGTTAGTATTGTTTGTAAGTGTGTTTACGAACAATAGAGAAGTTCGTCTTCGAGATCTATCAATCTAATATAGTATTTGTTCAAAATCCTCCAAGGGAGGTAGATGTTTACTCTCCAGCTAGTTGGATGTAGAGATTCCTCTATAAGGGAACGTATCCTTACTCTTGAGTTACAGTTTTATATTTTGTGTTGATTTATTCCGCTGCGTAAGGGAACTATCACTGAAACAGTTCCCGATTTGTTTTACTAATACAGATCTTCGATCCTACAATAATCCTTTATTAGAGGTTGCTTTCGCTTATAGAAAGCTTATTGGACAGCTCAATTTCCTGATCCACACACATCTTGATCTGTGTTTCGCAATTGCCTCATTTCCAATCCTTACATCATACACTTAGATATCTATAAAGTTGTATTAGCCAAGAAATTTTGCTCAATATATGGCTATGACCAACTTAAGCTTATGATTTATACAAATTCTGGTGGGCCATCTTGTGTAATCACACAACTAGTGGTCAATGTTTTCTACTTATTTTAGGAACTTATCCTCATACGACGATCAGCCAATGGTTTTCTACTTCTTTTAGGAACACAAATTGCTAAGTTATTTATTGATAATAGTCCAACACACAACACAAATTGCTAAGAATCTTGTTCTACACAAGAAAAGCCAAGTAATAAAAAATTGAAATCGATGTACATTTCGCTTGGGATAAAGTTCTAAAGAGTTTGATTGGTCTTTGATATATTCCTACGTACTCTATAGTAGACTAGTTGGCATATATCCTAACTAAAATTTTACCATCACCACAGCAAAATCATACTCTCCAAGTCCGAGATTGATGCTTGTTTCTACCCATCCATCAACTAGATGTTAATAACGTGTTCTTACATGAAGCTGAAGGAAGCCCAAATCGTGATAACAATGTCTTCCGAAGAAATTTCTTTATGATTTACCTCAAGAAAATGATTCCGTAAGCTTGGATATATAATTTGTATGTAGACGACTAGTCAACATTACGTACGTACGTGTAGACGGTAGTAGGACCACAATTAAGTTAGCACCGCCTTGTTGGATGCATTAATTATTTGATCGGTGACCATGAGTATGTACGTGGGTCCACCTCTTTGGCTTGACGTTATCTACCACATCATACATATTCATATTCATGCATGTTTTTAATTTTCCCCTTGAACGGGTCTTGCTTAATAGGACAGGGTCGACCGACCTTCCACGGATTTTAAGTCTTCATATCATCATCACATAGGACATAGACATGTGTATAGAATTGTCTATGCTAGGAAATTAATGATGGATTGTTTAATCTGCTATTTCATGACTCATCACTCATGACTTGATCCTGCCCAGAGAAATATTGGACTATTTGGGTAGCATAATAGTCTCACATGTATCCCTTGTTTTTACTCAAATCTATCATCGGTCACATTAAATTAGAATGTTTGAGGCTTGCAAATCTGATTTCATTCATTCACAAAAACAGTGTAAATAATTATATGACTTGATTCCCAAGACTTTTTTTTATCTATACAAATATACTACATAAAATATATACCAAAGATAATATACATCCTAACATATCTTTAATAATTCCTCTCAAGTTAATTGGACCATAAAGTCTAATTTGTCATTGTCCAAAATGAGAAGCAAAAATATTCTGATAAAGACAACAGAAACTAAAATTGTTGAGCGCCAAAAGTCTAGGTGAGAATATCAGTATGCTAGGAATGAGTATGGATGTGATCAGTCCGAACATAATTGGATAGTAGAAGATCCCTGATGAAATGACAACCAACCTCAATGTGTTATGTATACTCATGAAACACAGGATTTGCTACAATATGCAAGAACCTAACTATCACAAAACAACCTCATAGGAGAAGTATGTTGAACACCAAAAGACGACAAAAGAAATCGCAAACACAATAGCTCACAATAAGTTGCAGCCATCACATGATCTTCTGCCTTTGCAGACGAATGAAACACTATCTTATTCTTCTTAGTACGCCAAGAAATAGTAGAAGAGTCAAGCTGAACATAATAACTTGTGAGGAAGTGACATGTGAGAGAACAGTTCATGTAATTAGAATCACAAACGGCAGTCAATTCCATCCTACAAGTCAAAGAAAGGGCAATCCCTTAGCTTGGATGACTCTTAAGATTACGCAACATATGAGTGGCAGCGTCCCGTCAATCAATAGTCGGACTCTGCATTAACTACGCCAAAGTATGAACATCACAAATATTAGGTCTGATAATAGTAAAGTATATGAGTCGAACAATGAGTTGTGTGACACCCTTACACCCTATGACGTATGCTTAGTAATAACTTATTTCTTATATAAACAGATAATTCACATATAGCAACTATCCATGGAAGTACAAAACAGAAAGCAACAATCATAAAGGGTTGCACACACACAGTGTTCTAAAAAAGGCCCTAGGCGGTGCCTAGGCGCTGGGCGTTGTTCAAACGTACAGAATAAGGCTTAGGCGGGTCACTGGGCGGATTTCTTGGCTGGGCGGATCGCTGGGCGGGTCGCTAGGCGGGTTGGGCGGGACTTTAGGCGGGTTGGGCGGGATTTTAGGTGCGCTGGGCGGGTCAATAATTAGGGTTACGTTTTTCCATTTCACTCTTTTGTCTCTCGCGTGCCAATTTGTTGCTTCTTCTCCCTTCTCAACGAACGACGATTTCTCAATCTTCCATCCTTCTTCATCTTCTGGAGATTGCACCATCAACTCCGACGGCCAGAATGGGACTACACCAACCCTTAGTCACCCCTCTCGAGTTTCGAGCTACTCGACATCCTCGACTCTATTCCAGGCTTTCCAACCCTAGTCGATGGCTCGTCGTAGATTGCCGCCTCATCACTAGTCACCCTCTGCTCCATCCACCGAGGCACCACCCTAGAGCCACCTTAGTCGTTCGATTATCAAACATCATTCCAGCAACCTCCACTGAACACGATCCATTTAATTTTTTTCAGTTTTTGAGATCCAGATTCAGATGATGCTTTCAATTGAAAATAATTGCGAATTTGTTGATTGTTTATAGTTAATGGTTGAGTTGTTTTGTTCAATTTGATGTTTAATGTTTTCGGTGGCTGATATTGGGTTGCTCTCAATTTTCTGTACAGTTTTGTACTGTTGTCAAAATTTTATATGTTGGAAGAGAGTGTGTTGATTACTTGATTAGTTCAAAATGGGGGGAAGTGTTTTGTTCAATTTATTGACTAGATTTTTTTAATCAATTTCAAACTACTTGATTCTCAATCATTTGTATGTTTTGAATTATATGTTTCAGAATCTATGATATTAAAGTTGAATTTGATTTGTTCATGATGTTTATTGTATATTTTAGCATATGGAGGTCTTCAGATTGCTGTGTTGCACAGATCTGTTTTTTTTTTTTAAGATAGAAAGTGACTGTCAATCTTTAATTTTTGTCCTAAATGGGGTTGCCCATGTTTTTGGTAGAGGATATTCCTCAACTTTGCAATCTTTTTGTTGATATCTCAATTTGTGAGTAGATCATGTAATATATGAACTAGCTATATATGTTACGTGGGTATTATGCTTGAGGATTTGGAATTCTAATCTCCTAGCTCCGATTTGTAAAGCACTTTCGCTTGATATTAATACAGGTGATCACTATTGCTCTGACACTTTATTTTAGAAAATAGCCTACGGAGTTTATAGAATTAGTATTTACTATTTTATTTTATATAATATTATGATATGATACACCATTTGACTATATAAAATTATAATTATGAAAAAGGATATTATAAGCATGAAATACAAAAAAAAAAACTAATATCGTCCTAATCCGCCTAGGCTCCCGCCTAGCCGCCTAGGAGCTAGGCCCCCACTCAACGCCCAGCTTCCGCCTAGCGTTTTTTAGAACACTGCATACACACATCTATGTCGTTAGTTCTCATGCTAAAACATCTATTACTCTAGCTTCTATTACAAGTCATATGTCAATGATGCAAAATGAGGAGGAGAAGGTTGCTTAGAGCTTCAGCCGGCCGACCTGTATGAATGTGACCTCTAAAAGAGACACACTTCAGAAAGTTCAAGTTGAACCTGAAAAATTATTTTGCGATTTACGTGAGTCGCATACTCAGTGAATATAAATCATCATCAATTATTTCACACAGAGTCAAACAATTGGTCATTATACATATTCATACATATTATCTATGTCATATATGAATTTACTATGCAAATGCAAATGTTGATGTTTCCGATTCTTTATTCTGTGAACTGTTCAAGCCTGAATCTGCCCCGGGTTTACTATATTTGGACTCTTATGGTCCCTTTAACAAAGAAATCCGAAGATTTCCTGAATATTGACTCTTATGGTCCCTTTAGCAAAGAAATCCGAAGATCTCCTGAATATTGACCCGTAGGTCCTATATGATCCGTAGATCCTGTATGACCCGTAGGTCCTTAATACAAATTCAGGGTGAGACAGTCACAGGTCCTTTTAATCTCATTGCAATATGATATGCAATCAAATGCATCATGTATTCATATATCATATGCCATCTGTAATCAAACTTTCTGTGCAAACAACTCTGGAAATTTCATAGCTATCATACATATCCATATAACTCATATAATACGCATATCCATGAAGCACATATATCCATATCATATATAGCACATAAGGTTGAATCTCCGGTCTATACTCACATATATCCATATAGCATATATATCATATAGCGCATATATTCATATTTCAAATATAGCACATAGGGTTGAATCTCCGGTCTATACTCACCTGTTTAAAACAGATACTATATATTTTCCCTTTCTCTTTGACCACGATCTATGACTTGTGCTCCTATATATAACCTAATGCAAATTAGGCTATTTACTCTTATAAACTCTAACCCCAAATGCAATGAAATGCCATAATGCATTATAACTTTTTGTGCATCTTTCCAAATCCTTTAAAACTTGACAACAATAAACTATATATATATATAAGAACATTTTTCTAGTTCAAACCTTTCTGAAAAACTTGATCAAATGGCTCCCTAATATCATTGCAAGAAAAACCCTAAAATCACTCTGAAATCTTTTACCAAATATAAATCCGATATCGAAAACACCCTCTGAGAACTATAGATCAACCGATTTTCAAATCAAAATCAACTGTAGATCTAGATCTGGAAAAATTAGGAAAATCCAGATAAACCAATAACTAATTAAAAACTTACCAAATCACGCTTGTACTTCGAGATCAAAACCCAATTAAAGAGATCTTATATCAAAACGAGATCAAACCACCAAAATTAAACTTGCCTATTTCTTTTACTCTCTCGAATTCTTTCTCTGTATTAAGTTTCCAAATGCCCAAGATCATTCAATCACGTATTTATATAATTGCCATCAAAGTCAGCAAAACTTTTGTAATAATTTCACTTTTTACCCTCAAATCTTCTTTACTACAAACTTTACCCTAAAATAATTAATAATTAATTTTTTCTTAAAATTTTTTTAAAATATAATAAACTTAATTAGAAAATAAATATTACTTTTAAAAATTCACTATATATCATGTCGATATGTTATGCATATGCTCTTAATCTTATATGAATGCCAAATGACGTATGCATTTTGGTCGGGGATGTTACAAATTGCTTGTAAAGAATTGGAGCATCAAAACACATGGCTTGTGTATTTGTTCCATAGGAAAATCAATGCCTTGCCAACAAGTAAACAAACCTCAATCATACTATACAGAATGTACTTATGCTAAAAAAGAAACAATCCTTTAAGAGAATAAACAATCTCAATTCCGAAAAATACTTTAATGGACCTAAGTCTTTCATATAAAAGCAAGAGTTGAGCTGCCCATAGTAGTAGAGATTCTCAACAATTATCAAATCTCAACATAAATCAGTACATCTAGAGAAACACTTGAGCGATTATAAGAGAATACTGAATAATTTGTCGATGACCGAACAAAATTAAAATTATGCAACGTAGATGCCAGTTTGGCTAACCAATTCCAAGGAGCCTATCAGAGATCATATGGAGAGCGATTAAGCCGATAGACTTTGACCTCAAAAGTTCCCAAAAAACTTGGAGGAGGCTTCGTGTAATTCTCCTCATCCAAATCACGCAGAAAAGCATTATGAACATCTATCTGGTGAAGCTCCCAATCTCGAGTAGCATCAACAGCAAAAAACATCCTAATTGAGACCATTTTCTCCATTGGGGCAAATTTCTTGTTATAATACTACCCTTAATTATTGTCAAGAACAACCAATCAAGCTTTGTAACGGTTGATAGATCCATCAAACTTGTATTTGACCCCAAATACCTACTTACAACCAATTGGTTTCTTTCCTAGCCTTTAAGAAGAAAGTAGTAGGTGTTGCGATGGACTAAACGACAATAATAAAAGCAAGATGCATAGGTGACATGATCATAATTAAAAAAACATAGCTATTGGATAGGAGCTTCCTGATGAACCCAATTAGGAAGATGAAGGAGACGACGCAGAATTATGTTTTTGTATAGTAGGACTGATGGAATCACGCAACTTCAAATAATATCATGGGTAGAACAACGGACATTGTCTTGGAAAACAATAAGAGGAGATTGAACCCCACACCCTTTTCACCCGTCTACGAATATTCATTTAAAGAGCTTAGTATAGGAGTGTATTGAACAAGGTTATGAGGAGATTAAACCCCGTCCCTATCAACTATCTACGAATGGTAATTTGAGGAATTTTGGATCAAGACTTAGAAGTGCACAGGAGGAGATTGACCCCCCCTGCCCCTGTATTCGTCTACTTTGGGGTGTGGGACTAGGTGTGCATCAAAAAAAATAAGCATGTATATATTTAGAGTAACAAATGGTCGGACTAATTTCTGGTATTACAAGCTTATAGGGAAAGTGAGTTTCATACAAAACAACAAATGAAACAACCCGTTCTTTAGTTTCTAAATCAATCGCTTGGCAACCTTTTTGACATTTATGATAAGTAATGAAAACACATTTCTAGCTTGAGGTGCAAACGTATTTGAATATTGAGGAATGATTAATGCATAATAAAGACATCCAGTAAATGTGCATAGTTAGGAGATTGACCATACATAAATTTTATAGGGAGTTTCATTTTCAAGAAGAGGAGTAGGAGTTCGATTAATTAAATAAATAGAAGCAAGAACACAATTTCCTTAATTAAAAATATAAAAGAAATTTTACATGAAAATGATTAGCTCATTCAACATTCAAAATATGACGTGCTTGCGCTCAACTCTAAGCATTTTGTTGGAGTGTCCCAACGTAAGATATTTCAAAAAAAATACAATTCTTTTTATCAAAGATCTCAATCAAATAAATATGGTTCCATTATCACTTCTAAACGTAACATGTTTCTCAAATTGATGAGTAACAATAGAGAAAAATTTTAAAAGAAGAAAAGCAAACTCAATCTTATTTTCCATCAAAGATATCCAAACACTCCTAGAATAATCATCAATTAAAATAAAAAAATAGTGAGCACATGAAGCAAACAGGATCGGATTTGATAAGGACCCCAAACATGACAATGAACCAAATCAAAAATATCTAAAGCATGCGAGTTACTAATAGGAAACGAAGAATGAGTCTTTTTGCTCTATAAACACTATCACACGCATCTAAGGAACCATTTATTTTAATATTGAGCAAATGTTTAAGAACAAATAAGGTTGGATGTCCAAAATAGGAATGCCAAAGGGCAAGTGAATTGGCCTCTAACCATGAAGTGTATGTTGTTGATGCACTGCACAAAGCTAGTAAACTCTATTGTGCTCCCCACCCGCTCCACTAAGCCTCATCAAAGCCTGATCTTGTAAAATGCATAACTTATTAGTCAAAGTGACGATGCAATATGATACTTCAAAATTTGAGTAATCGAAATCAAGTTGCAATGTAAACTAGGAAAATAGAGAACACAACGCAAAGTTAAAATTTCACTTGATCTCATCCTTCCTAAAATTTCACTTAATCTCATCCTTCCTATGGATTTACCAATTGTAGACAAGACAACCCACTAGGAAGAAAAATATAGATGATGGCACTTCTGTCAAATTACTCAAAAGATTTGTGTTATTAGTCATATGAAACGACGCCCCGATATCTAAAATCCATTTCAAACAAAGCATACCCGAAAATGTTCTTGAGGAACTGGTAATGGCTGATTGTAAGAGGTTGACTAAAGTTGACCATTGAGAATTGTTCAACCGCACCCCTGCTCGGTCATGGTTAGTCCAGGAACTAGTCGTTGAGATTAAATTATTCTTAGATTGTGCATCATTAGCGATGCCATCGCATCCTTGTCCATGCTCGCGAGAGACGCCACATGAACCTGAATTACCAATCCACTAATTTTGTTGATCGTTGTCTTGGTTTTTGACCCACTAGTTGGGATAACCAATAAGTTTGAAGCACGACTATTGCAGGTGACCAGGCTCACCATAGTGATGACAAACTGAGCGCTTTGGGCCACTGAGCCCCCGAACTCTATCGTGGCCACGATGTTCCATATCTTCCTCACAATGCTGATCATTGTTGTCGACATTTCTTTGTTCCCTCCGATTGGAGTCACCAGACTATTGCCACTCATCTTGAACAAGGAGGGAGTATACCTTGTTTAATCTCAGTAAGGTTCTTATACAAGAATGTTGGATTGAACCGTTGCAAACCCGAGATCGAGTCCGTCAAAAACTGATGAACTTTTTCTTCTTCTCGACCCTTAGAAGTGAGCCGCTTTTCTGTTATAGTACACACACTATCCACACGAACATGTTCTTTTTTGAACATAGTAGGCCAATTCGTCAAGGCTTCTTCAATAAACCATAGTACATTGAGATTGATTGACCGTTCTCAATGCATCAAGCAAAATTGGATCGTAGTTGTTGAACTCAAGGACCATTCCAATTGAGAATCATTGTTTAAGATCATCCAATAATTCATGATCTTTCGCCATATCAAAATAGGTAATTAATAGTCGGTCGTATCGTCTCTTGCATTGGCTACATAATCCAATCCACAAGCATTGAGTTGATAATCCACTAGTCATCAAGATCTTCAGGCTTTGTAATTGTTCCATCAATGAAATGGAGTTTACGCTTTGCTCGTAAAGTGTCACGCATACACAATTCCCATTCTTGGTAGTTGTTTCCTTTGAGAACAAAGGAAAAAACTTCATGTCGGGATGAAACCCACACGTTATAATTTCCTTTGAGAACGACATTGTCTAGTACGTATATGTGTATGTGGAGATATAGAAGATTTTCCACAGCTGAAATTCTAGCTTGTCTAGTATATAAGTCTTTGGGTTACACCTTCTATTTGTCAATAAATTTTACGATTAAACCTCACTAGACTTGTGTATTGGGCTTAAAGTGCATATGTGCAAAAATGGATGTGTGGATCCCATGTTATAATTGGCCCACCAAACTCTAGCATGTATCAAAGTGGTTTGGTCCAAACTCTTAATCTATTAATGAGCTAGCTAGCCGGCTTACATGCATGATGTCAAGTGCAATTAGCATATTGCGAATCAAACAGTTGCACTTAAGGAGGTGTATGGATATAAAAAATATCTTGCATCTAAAATTCTATGGAAACAAGTATATTGATGAAACTTCTCCGGACTTGTTTGTTAGCCCGGACACGAGAACTTCCCACATTATAATTGTCCCCTAGACTTCAACAGCTAGTGTAAGTATACCTTAATTTCGTTTTTCCATGGTTCATTCATCAAGCCATTACCGTAGGGTGGGAGATTCAAAATTGTTGCCTAAAGATTTATGTTTGTTACATAGGTCCCCGTTTGGTTTGTCGTGACATATAGAAACATAAATGTAAACGGAAACAAAATGAATCTAGACCATTTTTAGTGTCATAATACATTTATATAAAAAAAAAACCATCCAACAACTTGTCCATTCTAAAATTGAAATAGAAGGGAGTGATTCCACCATTTTATTATGCACCCACTTGATGGAAGAATGATTAAGGTGAAGCAAGCCCTTTTTACAATGGATAAGAGGTTGTGCAAAATAAGTTGATTTTTTTTTTGCCAATGTATCATAACAATGAAATGAACTATATTCATTTTTATTTCATTTACGTTTTCATGAATTGTAACTAAACGGGACCATATAGTGGCGGGGCAAAAAAAAACATAAAAATAGGATCACAAAAACTTACGAGATGTGGATCAGACAAACTGTTTTTTGTTTTAATAAACCATAATTTATTTATTACTGTGTAGTAAAAAAAACGATTACATGGAAACTATGTAATTCTAAGTACTATATCCATCCCTAGCTTCTCGAGCCAATCTTGTAAAATAAAGGAATTCGATATTTTGGTAAAACTCTGATCTGAACTTTTACTTCAAAGAATTTCAATTTATACATCAAATCTTCCTTAGGCCCCAAGGTGAATCTATCTCGTTAGGAAAGGATGATAATATCCTTAACTAAACCCTTAAAGATATACTTAAGTTTAGATAGAATAATATAACTTCCTAATAAATCTCCAACTACTTGATTCCTCTTGTTCCAACTAGCTCTAATTTAAAACCTTCATGTGGCATGGGTTCCTTGTGCTACGACTTTGATCGGAATTATTGATTCAAATGCTCAATTAATGTTTCAAAACTAAACCACATATCGGAATTCGATGAAAGAATATTAACGAGCTGTATGATTAGTAGATGCTTGTGTAAAGCCTATCTTTAGAATTCAAGATCTAACAAGTTTAGCTAGCTAGCTATATAGCATACACCTTTAATTTACTCAATAATATTAATTTTGCACCACTTTTATATCCAAAGGTTGTACTGCCAAGACTTTGGAATAAAGGTTAGTCAAGAATCTAGACAACTAGAAGGAGAAAATCAAAAGACTGGCTCAAAAAGTAATTAATTAGCTTGCTAATCAATTCTTTAAACGAACCGATGAATATCTCGTCACATAATTAATAATGAAGTACACGTACTACTTCTCAGTATCCAATGTAATTATATATAATCCTTAATTAGTTAACACACACTAGTTGTGAAACAACATCATATATAGTAACTTGTTGATATGACATGAACATGTGATCGATCTTTACTTCCATCCATCGGGAAGCTAGTTAGCTTTTCGACAATTGGTTCGGATCTCTCCTTGGTTCCCCGTAAGAGGACTAATGTTGCCCATCTTGATCATAGCCTTGGCAAAGTCCTTGAAGAATTTAGTTTGGTTCTTGACGAATCTCTTCACCAAATAATCGGCGCTATTCCCATTATAAAGCTCTTGGTCCGAATGAAGGAGCCCCTTCTTGGACAACAAATTCCCGTAGTACTTATTGTCGAACCGGAACTTGGTTTGTAGATCCAGCCCTTGTAAAACGGTGTCGTTTCCACTCACGGGGCAAAAGCTTTGCAACGACTTGGCAAATGAGGAGTCGATATCGGTGTCATTGTAAATCCTTGCCCGGAATGATGTGCACCTCGCAAACCCTATTGTATGCGAACCTACAAAAGGCCAGATGCAATTCCTCACACACGTTAATAACGTCCATTTCAATGCAAAGTATAAATTAGTATGTAGGTACCTGCTATGTAAGACAGAAACCGAAACAAAAATGATACGGATACAAGAAACGTATTATTTCCATAATTTTACTATAAGAACAAGTTTCTGTGTTTTCGTGTTCCAGTTTCTCTGTTCCTGGAAAACAGAAATGCTATCTGACTGCCTATTAGAGTTTCCGGGTAATATAGTGGTACCTGAAAGGGCAACCATATCCTTAAAGGAGAGGCCTTGGACGGCGAAGCTGGAATTCAAGGCGGAGAGGTTGGAGGTGGGCGGCGGGATGAAGGTGTTCGCCGCCGTAATGTTGGCGGTTAAAGAGTCCCTTCTTCCCAGCTTTACTTTCCATGTGGGTCCCCCCAACTGTACGTATTGTGTTTTTTCATATAATAAATTAATCAAATTAGTACAATTAATGTAGAAATTGTGGTTGAGCGAAATTAATACACACTTAACAACAAACAGAGAGAAAAATCATCAATCAAGAGGGTACCCACAAAAGATGCGAAAATGACTGGTACCTAGAGTTTTTGAGATGCCATCTTCTAACGTACTTGAATTTTAGGATAAATTGCAAATTAACCAACAATGACGTAGATATTTAGATATTTCTCTACGTACAATCATCATTTATAATTAAAGCTTTATGTAACTATGCTCCTTAAAATTATTTAGTATTTAGTGCTTGTTTGGTTGAATGTGGAAAGTATAATTTCTAAGAATTTAATTCATGTGAAGTAATTTACATGAAGTTGTAAATTATAGGAATTTAAAAAACATGTTTGGTTAAAAATCTATTTCCTAGGAAATTATGTGGGAAGAAAATCTTACCCACTCCCCCCTAAGTAATTGAAAAATCCATGGAAGTTAAAAATCATGGATTTTTTAATAGTTAATATTCAACCAAAAACATATACTTTATTAACTTTCTGGGATTTTTTAAATTCATGTGAATTTATTTAACAACCAAACAAGCACTTAGAGAAGATTTGATGCCTTGCCTTCTAACAATGAACTATTCTTAGGACGTGTTTGGCCTAACATATACATTCTGTATTTGTTAAGAAAGTGAAAAAACTAAACCTAAATTGCAAGAAGATATTATTGCCCCAAGTTCATTGGTGCATGCGTATCTTTGATCATGGATTTTAAGAAGGTTAGAAGACAGGGAAAGCAAAACTAAATAATTCACCAGACAAATAATTACAGATGTGACATGGTGGTGGATCCAAGAACTAATTGTCGTTTATATGATACTACGGAGTATTTTTTATTATAATATTAGAATGATTTGTATTTAAAATAAGTGTATATAACTTGAAAATGGATTATGGCTAACGTTATTTTACTGAGCCAATGTTGCTGTTTATGGCAAAACAAGAAAATAGAAGGATGTACATATTTTAGCTATCTTTCTAATTTCTCTACTCTTTAAATCTCCCCTTCCCTACTTTATTACATCGTAATTAATCGATTCCTCTTTAAATTAATTTTTTTATCCATCACTAAAATCATAACCTAAAAAAACGCAATCTAACTAATTAAAACAATAAAACATAAGATGATGTACATTAAGCGATCAAGCAACAAATTTAGAAAATACGGAGTATTACGTATATTTTCACATCAAGTTCCGTGACCCATCTCTAAGGAGCATATGTTTTTCGGACGGAATAATAGGCACTTATTTGTCATGTCTTCCACCCTTGGTTAACACAATCTCAATTAAGTTATATCGTCTTACAACTGTCCTAATCACTTTACTATATAAAAAAATAATATATTATGTCATATCAAAATTATATAATAAAATTGCTAAAGTAAGTTTAAATACAAAAACAATATAATGGTGTTTCTGGACAATTCAAATCTATAACTATAGATTAAAATTATCTCTTTTCGAGCCACCAGAACGATTCTGGCCCACCTTATATTTATAAAATTAATCTTTATTTCTAATATTTTAACTTTTTTCTATTATATTCTTCTTTAACTATTTAAATCTATCTTTAACATCAAATAAATATCTATTTAGTATAACAATATCTTTTAAAAACTTCCTTATACAAATATTTAAAATTAAAGATAACAAATTTAAAATGTTTTTAAATAAGCATAAATAACCTTTTAGCATGATGTCTTTTGACGAAATTATTTATAAATATATTTTTTTCTTTTATAATAAAAAAATAAATGATAAATACTTATAATTTTTAAAAATAAAAAATAGGTAATATCTATAGTCTATATATTAAAGTTGTATCTTTTCGAGCCACCAGAACGATTCTAGCCCCACCTCATATTTTAAAAATTGATTTTTATTTCTATTATTAAAACTTCTTTCTATGAATTCTTTTTAACTATTTGAATTTATCTCTAACATCAAAAAAATATCTATTTAGTATAACAATATTTTTTCAAAGCTTCCTTATTCAAGTATTTAAAATTAAAGATAAAATATTTAATTATTTTAAAATAAATATAAATATTTTATCATATATCTTTTGACGAATTTATTTATACAAATATAGTGATTTTCTTTTATAAAAAAATTAATGATATATAGTTAAATTTTTTAAAATTAATAAAAATGGATAATAAAATATTTAATAGATACTGAAATATTTGATAAACTCTAATTAAATATTTAATAAGAAGAATATAATATTTAATTAAAAAATTATATACATTCTACGAACTTATATTAAAGTTTATATTATATTTTTATTTATTTATTAATATCCTATTTATAATATTTATAAAATATCGAATCGTAGTCGTACATGGTACGACGGGTAAAACTAGTTATATAATACATGAGTAGATTTTGAATTGTCAATTAAAAACAGTAAATATTTAGTACTTTGTACTTTCGTGAATGATGGATGTTAATTGATTGATTAACAACTTTAAATGTTCGGCTTATCCCCTTGTAATTTTTTTGTTTACTGTATAAAAGGGTAGAATCATATTCTTGCCCGACAAATCACCTAGATCACAGACATATCCGATTTTTCTTTCACTATATTGACATATGAACTTTCTATGATATAAGTCTAAAGTTCAAAAAGTACGTTTTAATGCGTATCCAGTATTATATCCCTTAGCTTTTTTGTGTGGCTATAAACGCTCCATATAATTAGCATATATGCGTGTGTTGTATTAGAAGTTCAGAGTCATACGGAGTATTAACTAATAGACTAATTAATGTCGTACAATTTGTAAGTGATTCATTAGCCAGAAGTATAAATAAAATTAGCTTACATAAACAGTGGAATCGCGAGCTGCAACGGCAAGAATATCAGCACAAGACACAATCCCAGGGCAAGCCTTCTCGAGACTAGCTTTAATGGCATCCACCACTTCGAAACCTCGAATCGAGCCATTGTTAGGCCTCGCTGTTTTCTCTCCTGTGAACGTCGAGTTATCATCCAACAAAACCGACGCATCACAACCCTATGAATCAATTAATCCCACAAAACGAATTAGTAGCTAACATTAATTAACACATTGGATCAATTTTGAAACGAATTGGTAGTTACATTGACAAAGCAATCATGGAAATGTAGGCGGAGGAGGGAGGCTCCAACGCGCGTCTCGTTCTTGATGGCTTCCTCGATTCCAGTCTCGATTATCGAGAGAGCGTTTGGGCAGGTCGAGGAGTAGAAGTCCGAGGAGAGCTTGCTGTTGCAATGGACTATTGATAAGGAAGAGAGGAGCATTAGAAGTGGGAGGAGGAGGAGAAGACATGTGTTGATGGAGGCCATGTTAAATTTTGGATTCTAGTTGAAGTTGTTTATGGAAGCAAGAAAATGGTTCGTTTTATAACCAACCGAAAAGCTAAGGCTAGAATGGGAGCATATATGCAAATATGCAAGGACAAAAATTGCTGGAACTTGAATAATTGGGTAAGAGGTGTACGTTTAAAGTGGATGGGATTATTTTAATTATTCGTTGATCGATCATTTGAAATTAATTCTTGTAAATTCAGGTTAGCTGGAATGCATTAATATAATTGCTTAGTTTGGGTTTGGTTCGGTTTTATGGATGGTGCTCCGTGTATAGTTCAATTTAGGATAAGTGTTTAAATTCAATAATGTAATTGTTTGTTGATATATATTCATGTTCCTAGACTTCTACATACAATTAATGAATCTACTAGCTAGCTACGTTGCAGTATGATTGCTGATTGCTAAATTTTCAAGGCTTTCGAGGCATAGGAGATATATATATGAGGAAGTGTCCGTTACCTCTTGAGGCATATATTAGTCTAATTTCGAGATTAGAAATTACAAACTGTTCACTAGACGGAGAACAAATCTTAGAGAATAAAATTACCATGTTTGTACATTTGACATGAAACAAGTGAATTTAACTTTCTTCAGACCGAAATAATTAAAAGACGTACGTTAATCAACTTTCTTAATTACTCCAATAATGAAGGGATTTCGCTCTAGTAGGAACGATGTTACGTTGCTATCCTGCTTGATTAATGCACGCTATATATTGTAACTTTCAAATGGCGGGATCTTAGTGTCGGAGACATCCATATCGAGTCACCACTCAACTTTTCATATTTGATTTGAAACACGTACAGCGTGATAACAACTCATCATATCCTAACTCCTAAACTTAATCAATTAAATCAGTTACGTTAGTAGTTAGTACTGAGATTGGAACAATACATTATAGCAAAAGCTCTTTTATGTGTCATGGGACGGTATTGAGAACTCTGGTTCCAAACATCTGAACAACGATACCAGTCTCCCGTTTTAATTATGACAAACGTCATATATGGGAACTAACATGTTATATTCAAGTGTCAAGGGAACACCAGGTCTAACAAAGAATCTCCAAGAACGCAAAAGTAATACAAGAATATATGATAGCAAGTTTCTATCAAAGGGACTTCGGAGAGAACAGTTCCCATCACATGGGAACTCACATGTGTAGACAAGACTGTTCAGCGCAAATCGTGGGATCCTATCTTGGACAGAACGAAGGCTCAGTCTAAGAAACAGACTGAAGCGAGCGATCCATCGGTCCGATTGACATTTGAAGTTGACTAAGTTCAAATCAAGTCACATGTGAAGATTGGAAACTTGGCGTTCAAGAAGGGTATTTTGGACAAGATGAAAGTGAAGATTGCAGCCCAAGTTCAAATGTGTACAAAGCCAATTAAATAGTGCTTGGAATAAGCACTTCTCCCAGAACTTACATACCAATACAAACAAGAAAGAGGGAGAAGAGAAGAGAAGTCCCCGACGACGAGTGTTCGATCTCGGCGACGACGAATCCAAGTTCCCAAGAGTTAGGGAACTGTGACAGTGAGCTCAAAGGTGTAAGGTTCGATTTATCTTATGTTTAATTGAGTTGTTCACCTAGGAACTAGGTTGAGAAGACTTGCTAGTGTTGCTAGAGTTGTTAAGCTATAAGATAGCTTTAATACTGATGTGTTAGTCAGTTTATTCAGTCTAGTAATACAAGTGATGTATGATAAGTGGGGATCTAAGCTAGCTAGTTAGTTAGAGCTAGTGTTAGTAAAAAGGCACTTGTATATAATGCTAGATGAAGGTCTCGATACATTGTATGAAACAGAACAACAAATTTCATTTTACTTCTTCTCCATTCCTCTGTAATGGCGTAGCTCTCAGGTTGAGATATTTCTCAATCTATGTCATTTCTGTTTCTTGAAATGGTATCAGAGCAATTACAGCTCAATCGATCCTAATTTCTTCCTTCAATTGAGTTCTTCAACTTGATTGTTCTTGCTTCTTGTTCGTCATCGTTTTGATTTGGACAATCGAAACTGACGACTTTCAGAGATTCCGATTTTCCACCACTGTGCTCTTCGAATTATTCAAGAAGGCGAGAATCTGGTTCAATTCTTCAGAATCACAGTATGCCAAGTCATCTATACGATACAACAACAAGTCATTTTCGTCCAGCTCCGATCATGTCTCAGACCGGAGGTAACTATTCTGATCCACTTTTCCTCTCGAATTCAGATCAACCAGGAAATATTCTTGTTGTAATGAAGTTCAATGGGAAGAACTTTCATAGCTGGAGTCGATCTGTTCAAATCGCTCTTGGTTTAAAGATGAAGCTAGGTTTTATTACCGGAAAGTGCAAGAAACCTAATGAGGATTCTGATGATTACGAGAGGTGGATCAGATGTGATTGTATGGTGCTCAGTTGGATCATTAATTCGATGAATGGAGACATTGCGGAGGATTTCTTGTATGCACGATCTTCAAAGGCATTATGGGATGAACTTCGTGAGCACTTTAAAGAGTCTAGTGCGCCTTTGATCTATCAGCTTCAGAAAGAGCTTAACCAGATCAAGCAAGAAAATCTTAGGGTCACTGCTTACTATGGTAAGCTCAAACGAGTTTGGGGTGAAATTCAGCTGATTGAAGAAGTTCCTGTTTGTACTTGTGGAGCAATGGAACAGTGTTCTTGTACTCTATTGAAACGAATGTATGAAAAGGAGACAACTACAAAGATGATGCTGTTTCTCATGGGTTTAAATGATACCTATGAGCATATTCGAAGCACTATACTATCTTACGATCCTTTGCCAACTATTAATAAAGCTTTTCAGATGGTTCAAAGTACAGAAAAGCACAAGGAAATCACTGGTATTGGGATGCAGGAAGGAGCTGCTTTAGCTGTTAACAGGCAAGGGAACAAAGGTTGGCAGGGACATGGCACTAGTTCTAGTAATGGCAAAGGACATGGTAATACTACAAATAATGGTGGTTCAGGGAATGGTAACTACAAAGGTAATGGAAATGGTTCTGGAAATCCTAGCAAAAGAGATGGTAAACGACCTGGAGATGAGAGATTTGGTGATCATTGCAATGAAAAGGGGCATGTAAAGGAAACATGTTTCAAAATTATAGGATATCCTGACTGGTGGAAAGGTTCAAAGGATCAGACTGGTGGGAAAATTGCTCCAAATGTGAATCAGATGGCACAGTTTGAAGGTAGCATGGTTGAGAACACACCTCTTGAAGGATTTGGAATAGCTAAGCTTGATGATACCCTGATTAATGCTGTTTTTGCTAGGGTATATAAAAGGATGCAAGCACAGGTGCATGGAGAAGGTACTTCTTCAAGTGGTGGTCAGTTTGCTACAGGTTCAATCAACTTTGCAGGTATAATGCATTCTTTGTCGAATGTTGCTTCTTTGGATGTCTTGGATCAAACCTCGATATTGGATTCAGGTGCTACAGATCATATTTCTTTTAATAAAGACTTGTTTACTACTATGCAACCATTATCAAAGCATGTCTTAATTGGTTTGCCTGATGGTTCAACTCAGAAAGTGGAGTTTATGGGCACCGTATCTCTTTCTCCTACATTGATATTGCAGAATGTCTTGTTTTTGCCTACATTCAGACATAACTTGTTTCCAGTTCCTAAGATGCTCATTGATAACAAGTTAATGTTCACATTTTTTATCAAAATTTTATGCTACAGGACCATTCAACTAGAAAGGTCATAGCAAAAGGATATAAAGAAAGAGGATTATACATATTGAAGGTTTCAGAATTTGATGAGGATGTAGGTTCCTATTTTGTTGATGCTTCTAGCATGTTGAGTAAACTTGATAATAACAATTGTAATCAGTTGCTGAATTCTGTTTGTAAAGTGCATGAAAACTTGGAGTTAGCGCATGCCCGGTTAGGACATGTTTCCATTTCTAAAATGAGACATATGCTAGATTGCAAATGTACTCATACTAGTTCTCTTGATTGTACTGCTTGCTCTTTGTCTAAGCATCATAAGATTCCTTTTGATATTAGTGTTTCACATGCTCGGCATCCTTTTGAGTTAGTACACATGGATCTTTGGGGTCCATATAAAACACCGCCATTATGTGGTGCCAAATATTTTTTTTACCATTCTTGATGATTGTTCAAGGAATACTTGGACATTTCTTCTTAGAAGTAAGGATCAAGTTGGGAGGATATTTTTAGATTTCCTAGCCTATGTTCATAACCAGTTTCAAGTTTCCATTAAGGTCCTTAGAACAGATAATGGCACATAATTCCTGAATTCTTTTATGCATAGTTTTCTCTCTTCTAGAGGAATTGTTCACTACAGATCAGCTCCAAACACACCTGAGCAGAATGGGAGAGTTGAGAGAAAACATAGGCATCTTGTTGAGACTGCACGTGCCATGAAATTGCATGCTTCACTTCCTGATCAGTTTTGGGGAGAATGTATACTTACATCAACTTCTTTGATCAATATGTTGCCTTCATCTGTTCTGCATTGGCAAACTCCCTATGAAATTCTTCATAAAGCTCAGCCTTCTTATGATCAGCTAAGGGTATTTGGTTGTCAATGTTTTGCATTAATTCCTAAAAGTCAGAGGCCCAAGTTTGATGCTACTTCACAGGAATGTATTTTCTTGGGTTATCCTCCGTGTCAAAAGGCTTATAAAGTCTATCATTTGGCTTCTAAGAAGCTTTATGTTAGCAGGCATGTGGAATTCAAGGAACATGTATTTCCTTTTAGGAAAAACATTTTTTATTCTGATCTTCCTTCTTCAGGTTTATTTCCTCAATATCCTGGTCTTACTGATGAAGAACATGATTCTGCTATGCTTCCTATTCCATTTGGTTCTTCTTCTTCACATTCTGTTATGGATCCACATTCTTCATCTTTGCCCTCTTTTTCATCTCCTGGTTCCAATTCACCTGCTTCTTGTTCACAATCTTCTCTTCCAAATCAGAGGCATGATGTTTCTACTAGACCAGCTCGAGTTGTTAAACCTCCAACACATCTCAAAGATTTTATTTGTCCCTTATTACCAACCAAAAACAACTCTACTCGAACTTCTTTATCTCAGGTGTTTAGTGTTCAGGATCTTCAACACTATTCACAAGATTATGTTAAGTCCTTCTTTAATGTTCTTTCTATTCATGAACCTACTTCTTATAAGGAGGCCATTAAGCATCCAGGATGGGTTGAGGCAATGAGTAAAGAACTTCAAGCTCTAGAAAAGAATTAGACCTAGGAACTCACTCCTCTACCACATGGGAAGCAAGCTATTAGATCTAAGTGGGTTTATAAAGTGAAATTTCGGCCGAATGGAGAGGTTGAAAGATTGAAGGCTAGACTGGTTGCTAAGGGCTTCAATCAGGTAAAAGATAAAGACTATAAACATACTTTCTCTCCTGTTGCTAAGTTTTCCACTGTTCGAGTACTTCTAGCTTTGGCTGCAGCCAAATCATGGCCTCTTCATCAATTAGATATCAACAATGCTTTTTTGCATGGTTTTCTTGATGAAGAAGTCTACATGCAACCTCCTCTAGGATATTCTAATGCTTCTTCAGGACTGGTTTGCAAACTAAAGAGATCCCTTTATGGTCTTAAACAAGCAAGTAGACAATGGAATGTTGAACTTACCAAGCATCTCTTATCATTGGGTTTTGTTCAGTCTAAGCATGATTATTCCCTTTTTGTTAAGCATGAACAATCTACCATTACTGTGGTGCTTGCTTATGTTGATGATTTGTTGATTTCTGGTGACAATCCTAAGATCATTGCTTCTACCAAAGCCTCTCTTGATGCAGCCTTTACCATTAAAGATTTGGGTTTGGCCAGATATTTTCTAGGCATGGAGATTTCTCGGTCTTCCAAGGGATTGCTTTTAAATCAGAGAAAGTATGTGCTAGATTTACTTACAGACACAAATATGATGAATTGCAAAAGTTCAGCTTTTCCAATGCAGAGAGGTTTACAATTGTCTCCTGAAACTGGTGAACCAATTTCTGATCCAAAGTCTTATAGGCGTCTAGTTGGGAAGTTGTTATATCTTACTCTCTCTCGTCCTGATATTGCTTATACAGTTCAGCAATTAAGCTAGTTTTTGGCTTCTCCTAGACAGCCTCATATGAATGCAGCCTTATACTTGCTTAGGTATCTTAAAGGCACTCTTCATTGTGCTCTTTTCTATCCAGCTAAATCTGATTTTCAGTTGTTAGCTTATTCTGATGCCGACTGGGGTAGCTGTCCATACACATGTCATTCTTTGACTGGTTTTTGTCTGTTTTTTGGGAATGCTTTGATTTCCTGGAAAACTAAAAAGCAAAAGACAGTTTCTAAATCAAGTACAAAGAGTGAATAACGAAGTATGTCAGCTACAACCAGTGAATTTGTTTGGTTGGAAGGGTTACTATCTGACCTTGGTGTGAAATTGTCCTTACCAATTTCATTATGTTGTGACAATCGATCTGCTTAGCACCTTGCTGCTAATCCCGTGTTTCATGAGCGCACGAAGCACTTAAGGATAGATTGTCACTTCGTTCGTGATATGGTTCAGCAGGGTTTTTTGTCTACAATTTATGTTCCTACTAATCTGCAAGTAGCTGATATAATGACTAAGCCTTTAGGGGCTCAACAACATTCTTTCCTTTGTTCCAAGCTCGGACTTGTGTTTGATAACACTACTCTAGCTTGAGGGGGGGTGTTAAGCTATAAGATAGCTTTAATACTGATGTGTTAGTCGGTTTATTCAGTCTAGTAATACAAGTGATGTATGATAAGTGGGGCCCTAAGCTAGCTAGTTAGTTAGAGCTAGTCTTAGTAAAAAGGCACTTGTATATAATGATAGATGAAGGTCTCGATACATTGTATGAAACAGAACAACAAATTTCATTTTACTTCTTCTCCATTCCTCTGTAATGGCGTAGCTCTTAGGTTGAGATATTTCTCAATCCATGTCATTTCTGTTTCTTGAAAGTTAAGAAGAACTGCTAGGAATAGAGAAGTGCAAGTCTTTCCTCTTGTAACTAGGGAGCAATCAATAAAACAAGTAGATCGTTCAAAATCCTCCAAGCGGAGGTAGAGGTTTACCCACATAACTAGTTGGTTGTTGTGGGGTTCCTCTATAAAGGAATTGTGTGTCTTTATATTCTGTTTTTACTTGCGATTGTCTTACTTCCACTGTCTTGGGAACAACCTAGCTAACCGCTAGTTCCCAAACTCTTACTAACGCACGTCGATCCAACATGTCATCATAACATGTTTTAAATCTATATATAACATGCATCAACATAATTAGATTCGTTAGAAACAGACGACTCTACTAAACTTCTATCTTCAAAAACTAAAAATTAGGGTGATCGACATGATCAATAGTGCTCCTAGGCTCGCAAAAAAAGCATCCGCGCGAACTCATTGCGTACTTACAGACATGATTTTACAATTCTTCACCCGTTAACTTATTAATGAGAGGACATTGCAACGGCGCCCAAAGTCATGAGTCATGACTTGTCCTACCCTATTAATTCTTTGAAAATATGTATCTTCAATATAGGGTTCCTCACATCACACGTAAGATAAGGATTGGGATCAAATTGATAAAGCGCCATAATAATCAAACATATTGTAAGAGATAGATTAGATGTATTCCTCATAGGGTTGTCAATTATCATTGATATATATAAATAGAGTACATGTCTTGGGTTACAGTTGAAATGGGTGGTTTGTGAATTGTGAAACGGTCTCTAAAATTTAAAAATAATTGTCTATGCAAATCCTTTGTAAACATATCATCATACTGATAACTTGAGGAAATACGTACGTAACATTCGAATGTGGCCAAGAGCAACGTACCTTTTCCACGACGAAGTGAATGTCCAACTTGATGTGCTATGTTCGTTCGTAGTAAATGTTCTAAAAAATGCTAGACGGACGCTAGACGGAGAGGGACCGCCTAGCGCCTAGTTGGCCTGAACGGTGGCCTAGGCGGTCCTAGACGGATGCATAGGCGGTCTGGACGGCTAGACAGACTAGGACCTTTCAGGACCTAGACGAGGCCTAGAAGAGATTTTTAAAACAGTGTCATACTAGATTATTGGCCATAAGTGGCAGACACATTATATATGTAAACCAAACTTATTTTGAGCCAAAGTGCTAGTATGTTTATCTTGGCCTGCTGAAATGCATTCATTGTCTTCCAAGCGAGATTTAAAGTAAAATTACTAATATCGAAAAGTGTTTTGACACGATTTAAACGAATATCAAAGGCAAAGTATATTGATTGATCTTCATGTCAAGGATTCCAACATAATATATGGTATGACAACTTTGAATCATATGTCATTATCTTATAGCTAGGATAAAGAACTTTGTTTTTCAGAAAAAATTAATTCATTTTCATAATTTTATAATTTTATAAATTTATTTTACAAGAATTATTATTTGTTATGGTAAGGTAATAGTTTTTAAAAACAATTTGCAAGATTTATTTATTTTAAAGGTAAGGTAGTAGTTTTCACAATTAAAATTCTGAGTATATATAAATAGAAACATCAATAATTAATATAAATAAGGAACATGATATACAATGCAAACATAAAACTTTTTGATGTTTTACTCTTACCTGATTGGGTAAGAATAAAATATCTATCTAGCATCATAATATTGGTCAATAACGTTCACAACCAAGTTCTGCGACATGGATCTATCTTCTTTCTTTTTCACAATTTCTATTCATATATATTCGTATGATTTATTCCACTTTGTGATCGATAAGAGAATTGAAATGATCCTCAAAATAATTTCACATCATTAATTTGTGTGACAATATTTTTTTTCGGTGATCATATTGTAACATATATACTCGAAATTGGATGAATTCGTTGGTAGGGACCCGGAAGAAACCGGATATGACTGAGGCGGGTCCCGCTTCGATGCACAAACGAATAGCGTGGGACCCCTTTCGCCACTAATTGACAAAGTTAAGGCCATTAGATGCGGAAAGCAATATTTCATCGGACGGATTATAATCATCCACGCATTCGATGCTGTACAAGTCATCAATCAATGCAAGGGCACTCTTCTACTTGGATCGATTAAGAAATAAGAAACCACGTGTTAGTCCTGTGTACAAGCCTATATTACAGCGTACGTTACAATCAACAAATAAAAGTTCCCTCGTTCTTTCATGGGCAGTTTCGTCAAGCCATGGAAATTGGATACAGCTCAGAAGATCGATGTTGGCGTTATGTGTATTAGATTATCAGCATTTTCTTTCTGATAAAAAAAAATACTGTAAAAATCTCGACCTTATATATGAATGTATAAAAAGACAACACATCACCCATTTAATATCAAAATGTTAATATTTCACAAACTTATTGATAAGGTTTTTTTATATCATACATAAATCCTTACAAATAAATTTTGTTTTAAGGAAAACGGACTCAACTGCCAAACTCATTGGGATTCCATCTGCTCTGATACCGTGGCGTGGAGACGCATAGTTGTCAAGCTCATAATGGTTCAATGTGGATCCTTCCATCCCTAAACTAATTACTAATTACTAATTAATTAGTAATGAGAGGAGTAATCAAAAACCTATGGTGATTTGTTTGTCTCCCAACTTTTCAGGTGAGATTCACTATTAAACGCTAATATTAATTTTGTTTAATAACACATATAAATACCTTTCTATTTATTTCACATAGTGATTTATGTCATCCGGAATAGTTTTCTACTCTTTACTTTCACAAATATGTAGATGAACGGAAAGCATGAATTGTATAGCAAAAGGCTAATCACACGATTGTGCATTTGCAATTCATTAATTGTTACAAAGAGTCCTCATCACAGTTGCTCTCACTGGGGACCCATTACCACATGCAAGCTATATATATGCACCAAACACACTGTTAACCACACAGTTAATAACTAATTATGTGGTTAATCGTACATGAAAACGACACTTGTACAGATACATTGCTAGCTGTAGATCATTTATTTCTCATGCAACAAATGAAAGCACAATAATAACACGTACGTACATATTAGCTTTCGTTTTTTAAATTTACTTGTTGATCGATCAAATTAGTTGGCCTTGCGACAATTAGCACGAATCTCGCCATTTTTCCCTGTAAGAGGCTTGATGTTACCCATCTTGACCATTGATTTCGCAAAGTTATCGAAGAATGTGGATTGATCGGACGCAAACTTCTTAGTGAGGCTGTCGGCAGAGTTGCCATTGTACAGCTCTTGATCGGAGTGGAGAAGCCCCTTCTTCACCAGCATGTTTTGGTAGTACTTGTTGTCGAACCTTGCATCCGTTTGCCGGTCTAGCCCTTGCAACACGCTTGTGCTCCCGGCTCGTGGGCAGTTTTTCTTGAGCATGTTAGCGAATGTGGGGTCGATGTTGGTGTCGTTATAGATCCTTGAGTTGTATGACGTGCATCTCGCAAACCCGATTGTGTGTCCTCCTAAAAGAAACAAAAACAAGATTAATTATGTAACCTTTATATGTAAACTTGAATCTCTGGACAAACACTTAAAAAAATTTAGCGTGAGAAATTGGTAATGGGTTGATATACGTAGAGGTGGACGAATCCAAGGAACTGGGGAACCGAACCGAAAAAAAAATCGGCGGTTTTGGAATTGGTGGAACTGGGGTCGGCCGGTCTCAGTTCCACGTTCCTTGGTACCGGAGAACCGGCGGTTTTAAAACCGGAACCACCGGTGAAAATGGGGAACCGCGATTGCGGCTCCAAAACACCAAAACTGTCGATCGCGATTTTGCAGTTTCAACTTTTTTTTTAAGGTTTGGAACCGAACTGCAACCAGAACTGCCTCGAATCGGAAAAAAACAAAACCGAACCGGAATCGAGAACCGAACCGAAGAACCGGTGGTTCCTGGTTTTGGTCACCGTTCCAGGGTTCGGAACCAGAACTGCTGGTTCCGAAACCGAACCCACGACTAGATACACGTGCATGTGTGTGTAATTGTAAAGGAAGAAATTAACCTGAGAGAACCACCATATCGGTGAAGGTGAGGCCCACATTAGTAAAAGTCTTAGTAAGAGCGGTGAGGTTAAGAGTTGGAGCTGGCAATGAAGTGTTAGCGGCGGCTCTGCTAGCCGTTAGCGAGTCCCGTCTTCCAAGCTGTACTGTCCACGAAGGCCCACCCAACTGCATATTAAATTTATGTTAAATCAATTTAGTACGTACGTTCAATCTAGCTCCTTGAGCGCGTGTCGTGTTACATATGGAAAAGAATTAAGTAACGATATCAAGCTACCCGAACATATTTGTGCAAGTTTCCATAAATACATATATGAGCTATAGCTACCAATGCAAGTAGTTTTATACGTGGGCACGACTAAATATACAAAAAAGAAAAATAATGTAAATTCTTATAATTTTTTAATCAAATTAAATTCTTTAAAATCTTTTAAATAAAAAGTTGAAAAAATAAAAAAAAGGAGTAAATATTGAATTTTTTAAAGATAAAAAATCTTCTATATATTTACATGAATAAGTCAAAAAGGAAATTAATGAAAAAATAATGTAATTGTTTTTTTTTTATCAAAATTCAATTTGGGCAAGTAATTACCTAGATATTGAAAATTTTATTTTTTAATCAAATTTTCATTTAACATAAACTTGTTACATATATATGAAAAGATAAAGATAAATTAATTTTCTTTATTTCTAATTAAATTCGAATTAAATTTTTTATTTCACATAAATAAGTATAAAGGAATGTAATTGAAAAAGATAAATCAATATAGATAAAAACTAATTTTTTAAATATAAGGTGGGGCCAAATTGTAGATTTTTAATGTGGGGATAACATGTATGAAAAATCCTAGGTGTCACATGATAAGATCTTATGTGGCATGTAGTTTACTATTTTGGTAAAAAAAAAATGTGTGAAAAATCATAGGTCGCATATGATAAGATTTTAGTAGAATCTTTAAGTCAAATAAATTATTATATAAAATATTTATAAAAGTATTATTTTACGTAGAATATTTCCTAAATTAATTATCTTATTTTTATATTATCCTAAAATAGTTTCAACATTATTTTTATATAAAATTTTACAGTTGGTGCAATGTCAAACGGGCCAAAATTATTAAGGTGATCACACTATAATTTTGCTGGCTTAATGATAATTTATTTATGCAAAAATATAAATAAATTTATTTGAATTAAAATCATTTAGTTTAAAAATATTTTACAAAAAAATATAAAAAGGAAAAAATAAATCTAAATTCTTGTAATTTTTTTCTCAAATTCAATTCTTTAAAAAAATTTGAATAAAAAATAAAAATAAACTTAATAAAAAATGATGAAAAATATAAATCAATATTGAATTTTTAATAGTAAGAAAATCATTTATATTTACATAATAATTCAAAATGGAAATTAAGGAAAATATAATAATTTTTTTTTATTAAAAGTCAATTTAGGCAAGTAATTATCTCGATGTTGAAAGTTCTATTTTCTTATAAAAAATTTATTTAAGATAAATGTAATACACAAATAGATAAAAAGATAAAGATAAAATAATTTTCTTTAATTTTAAATAAAATTCGAATTTTGTTTTCATACAAATAGATAGAAACTTAATTGAAAAAAATAAATTATTATATCTATCTTAATATAAATATCTAATATTCTATAATTTATTTTAATTTTAGATAAAATATTTTAGTTTTATCCTAATTCCTAATATATAGTAGATAACATCTTTATTTTAGATAGAATCTTTCCTAAATTAATTTATTCTATTTCTATATTATCCTAAAATAATATCAACATATATAAATTTCCAAAATAAAAAATCATATGTGGCAAAATTATAGGTGACTTAACGTGGGAACGATACGTAGAAAAATCTTAGGTGACGCAATGTGATGCATGTATTCCTTACGTCTTTTATATATATACATAGATTAGAACTAGCCAATATGTACTACTCCGTACAAGATTAACCGCTGACGCACAAATGTATAAAATATCAAAAATCTTATCTTGTAACGTGGATGACTATATTCGATCTTATAACTCCCGTGGATGCTAAAATACAAACAATTTTTCCACTGATCAAGTTGACTACATGCATCGTGTAATTAAAACTGTGATTCATTTTTGTATGAATTATCCAGTATATTTTGTAAAGTTTGTTTAGATGTTAATTAATAAATATCTTTTTGCTAATTATTCATATCGATCAATCATGTCTTTTACGTTCGCTAATAATTATTTATTGTATATATTGAAATATTAATAACTAGATTCAATCTTTTTGATAATTAGGGTTCCAAATTAATTTTGTGTTATTTATCCTATTTTTACTGAAATTAATTTTTATTTATCGGGTCATTTATTTGATGAAATCGTCATATCTATTGTTTTATTATATGAAATAGAATCATAATGTGATTTTGGTGTTTTAATCTAATATACATTAAATTATCAACATTTTATTACATATATATTAATGTTTAGTTTCATGTCCACTATTAATATACATAAGATGTGAATTTAATTTTTATGGTAATATGGGTCCAATATTATTTTTCTATTATATGGATTTTTACTCAATTACTTGATTATAATTTCTTTAAAAAATTCAAGATATTGATATAGTCTCTTTATACAAAATACTCTCTGTCCCATTTGTTTGTTGATTTTCCTTTCTAAATTAAATTATAAAAGAAAGTGGACAAATAAATAAAGAATTAAATAATAATATTAGTGTTTTTTTTTTATGAACCAACTTATATAGGCCAGTCCATGCCATCTCGTTGATTCTATTTAATTACTAGTCAATAGTGTCACCTAGTACTACTAAAAGTTGTGTTTGACGATTTTTGCAAGTGACAAAACTAACTTTTCATAGATGTAAGATACATAATTAAGCTCACGCACATAAACGGTGGAATCACGAGCAGCGATGGCGAGGATATCAGCACACGACACGACTCCTGGGCAAGCCTTCTCTAACTCGGCTTTTATGGCGTCTACTACCTCAAACCCTCTAATGGACCCATTGTTTGGAGCCGCCGTCTTCTCACCCGTGAACGTCGAATTATCGTCCAACAGCACCGATCCATCGCAACCCTAATCATGATCACGATTATCGATCATCATATGTGAATTGTTAACAACAAAACAAAACCAATTTTATCGATCATCATATATGAATTGTTTTTTTCGACCAAAAAATATATGAATTGTTTTTAGATTAACTGTCTGAGTCCAATGCTCAATGAAGTTTTATGTAAAAACCAATTAACAATATGAAGAGTTAATCATGAACTTATATAGTATACTTGTACCCTATTACGTACATTTACAAAGCAATCATGGAAGTGAAGACGGAGTAAGGACGCCCCGATCCTCGTCTCTTTCTGTATGGCCTTGACCACTTCTTTTTGTACGATGGATTCGGCGGATGGGCATGACGATGAGTAGAACGCAGGGCGTAGCCAGGCCTTTGCCTGATGAAGAGATAGACTAATGATGAATAGAAAGAGCACTAGAGATAGAAAGTTGAGTTTGGTAGGGGCCATACTAAATGGGATATTATAAGAAAAGTTATAATCTTTTGAACTCTCTTTGGGTGTGCATGATTTCTTGTACGTTGATTACGTTCCTTTTATAGGTGAAGCCGACCAAGCTAGGTAACTACACTAAACGATGCATTATCCAGCAATCCACGTTAGCTATCCATACATAATTTTCATTGACTTGGTCTTAAAACGATTATTAGTTGAAGAGTCCAAGTCTGTCCCGGCCTAATTAATATAGGATCTGTATTTTTGTTTCCTAAAAAAAACTGATCTATAAAGGGTGACAACTGTTGGTCGCAAGCTAATTTGAATTTTAGATTTCGTTAATGCAATATTATAATACGGAGTATATTATATGTGGTGTAATTTAAGCTATCATACATTCTTGTTTTGAGTTCTCGTTCCTATCTATCTATAACTATATATTAAAGAGCCACCAGAACGATTCTGGCCCCACTTCATATTTAAAAAATTAATTTTTATTTTTTTTATTATAACTTCTTTCAAACAAATATCTATTTTAGTATAACAATATCTTTTGAAAGCTTCCTTATACAAGTATTTAAAATTAAAAATAAAATATTTTAAATATTTTAAAATAAATATAAATCTTTTAGTATATATTTTTTGACAAATTTATTTATAGATATATAGTAATAAAATATTTGATTAAAAAATTATACATTCTACGAGCAATAAATTACTCATATTGAAGCTTATATTATATTTTTATTATTTATTTATTAATATCCTATTTATAATGCCTATTAAATATCGAATCGTAGTCGTACATAGTACGGCGGGTAACACTAATATCGAATCGTAGTCGCACATGGTACGACGGGTAAAACTGGTTTGCCTAATTCGTTAATCGATCCCGTTGTGTTTAAGATAGAGAAGGACGAGTCGACGAGACCATAAAACGAATGTTTTGCTCGTTTCAATATTATTCAAGAAGAATTATGAGCAAAGTCGATGCTCTAGAAAATGTGTACCTATTAGTTAAAGGGACTCAATGGAACAGTTGAAAGACATGCTCCGGACCAAGGGTGAAACAGAGAAAAAGTTGTGTGGATAAGCTTGTGCCAAAGGACAAGACGAGAAGAAGAGGAAGAGGAAGAATGGAAGATTTAGTGTTTCCTTTTAAAAAAAGGAGAGAAGTTCTTTAAAAGAAAGAAAGTAGAAAAGTTCCTTCCAAATAGAACAAAAGAAGAAAAGTAGTCATGTATTCGGTTCCTTAGTTCCAGACGGGTGGAACAGGGACTAGCTGACCACCGGTTCCCCGGTTTTGTTCCCGGTTTTAAGACCGGTTCCGGTTCAGTTCAGTGGAAGAACTCGACCGAGTTCTTGCCCCATCGGTGCTCCTCCACCTTTATCATCGACCACCATTAGTTAATTCGACGCCTCTGATGAGGTTCCCAGACACAATATTTTCGATTGTACAATTAAGAAAAAGAAGAGTTGGGAAAAGAAGAGTTTCAACTAGATATATATTAAGTTGCATGCATATCCTCTTGGGATTATAGAGGAATTAAAGCCCACGTAGTTCTCTTATCTTCGATATAGAATCCCACTTGGCCACTTACCTAGATGATCCTTCGAAACAGGTAGAAGAAGCCCGACTTGTGTCGTCATTTTCAAGTACATCATTCGATGACTCTGTATATTTCATCGATTGTACTCTAAGTTCCGCCTTCTTCCAATCATCGACATAAACTTGAGTTTCTAATGCATCATGTGCCAATCCTGATCTCATGTGGAGGTTAATTCCTATAAGGATCAAGGCGACAAAAGTGCCATGAAGAAAAGAAAGATTGCTTAAAGGAGGAAACAACAATCCATGTGGAGGTTATAGTGAACGAGGTGGAAGCCAAGCATCATAAGAACATTGAGTTCCTTAAAACGTAAAGACATGGTTGGAAGTTGGAACCCCCTCTTTTATTTCCTTAGCAATCTTTCCCTCTATGCTTTAATACTTTTTTTATGTTCGCATGTTTATGTCGAAGTTCCTTAAATTTTCCCTTATGTTTGCTTATATTCTATGATATTATGCAATTTTTTGGTGGCTATCTGATGAATTATATATTGATGTTAAAGTTTCAACTTTGTTCTTGTTTTTACTTGGATTGAATTTTGATTATTTGATGATGCCAAAACGGGAGAGTGTGAAAATCAATGGACAAGTATGGTCAAAGGAACATAGGGTTCCTTTTAGGACAATAGACTGTGAGGTGCGCGACATGTTGTGTTGCCATTGGCAAAATATGTGGTTGACAATGGGATTGGCATGTGACTTCATCACTGTTGGAGTTTCCGTAACTTGTGACTTCGTCTTGAGTTTACCCAACACAGTGACTGTTAGAAAGCGGAGCTTTGATTTTGATGGTTCCAAACTTGAAGAAAGTCGACAACATGGATTCTTCTATGAAGTCGTTGACATGTGAGAAGTCGCGAACATGTGAACCAAGACGGAATAGAAGAGTTGGTAGAATGTGAGCTCAAGACTTTGTTAGGTCGTCAACTTACGCAAGTGAGGTGGCCAACTTCGAAGCTGCAAAAACAGGTCGTCGACGTGAGTGATGTCCCTTACCTGTGCAAGTCACATGGCCAACCTCGAATCTGTGATCCAGGTCGTTGACGTGAGTCAGGTCGTCAACGTGATCCAAGTTGCCAACATGAGTAGGTCATTGACGTGAGCCAGGTCGTTGACCTGACAGGAAGGCAGAATGAAAACGCGAGAGAAGATTGCGCGAGATTTCAGATCTGTTTGGTTATGGAAAGAATCTTCTCAAAACAAGAAAGGATGTGGATCTTGCTTAAGCCCTAAGGAGTTTGTTTATTGTAATATTTATTTTATCCTTAGGAAGATTTGTAAGGATTAGATTTATATTATCTTCCTTAATTAATAAAGGAAGTAATATATCTCTAAACCCTAGTTTGCTAGCCTATATAATTCGTGGTTATTAGGTTATAAAAGGTGTGAACTGATATTGAATATTAAGAGAGGAAAAACCACGAGGTTATACTCCATATTTGTGAAACAGAAAAGATAGAGTGACTCGTTCGTGGGATTCGATCGAGTGGAGAGACGTAGGCTTGTTAGACGGGTTGAGGGTTGCGGTTACTCGGTTCACAACGAGTTCTAGAGTGCTTGGGAAGTAGGTCTAGATCCAGAGTGTTCTTGTAAACAATTTAAAAGATCAATATAGCAAGGTACGAATTTTAATCCTTCCAAGCGAGAACTTGGAAGGGAGTGGTTTTCACACTTGATTGATAGAGTTCATAGATCAAGTGTTTCCACTATAAAATATTGGTGTGTCAAGTAAGTCTTTTCTGTTAAATTAAATTTGCGTTGCATATACACTCAGGTTGGTGACTTTGTCTAAATCGACAACCTTGACTAGGTTGACGACTTTGGCTAGGTCAACGACCTAGAAGTATTAACGATCCTACAATTAGTATCAGAGCCTTGGCTCTAGATTTGTTTTATTACTTATTGTTTTACATGAAAGATGAGTTCAAAGAACACTATAATCAACGACTCATTTTGGAAACCACCAATGCTTAAACCAAGAGAATACGATTGGTGGGTTGAGCAAATGGAAACCCATGTATGTTCACTTGATGGCCGACTTTGGAAAGTGATTGAGATTGGTCCTGAAACCTTTCTCACCACTAATGGGAAGGAGGTGAAGAGGAAGGAGGACTACAATGACGCCGACTTCAAGAAGTTGGAGAAAAATGCTCGTGTAAAGAAGGTTCTCTATCATGCTTTATCTCTGGGAGACTTGAAGAAAGTTATTCACTACAAGACGGCCAAAGAAATTTGGGATGCTCTCAAACGACTTTATCAAGGAAATGATGATGTGAAGAAGGACCGCATCATTAGTTTGGAACGTGAATATGAGGGAATAAGTCAAGGCAAGAATGAATCCTTGAGTGACTATCACTCAAGATTTCAGGCTGTGGTTAGCCAACTTGAGTTTCTTGGAGAAAAGCTTCCTCAATGGAAGCAAGTTAGCAAACTGATCCAAGGGCTCAACTCAAAATGGAACGAAGTTGCTGCTGCATTGCTAACTATGTAACACCCCTATTTTGCAACGATAGGTGTTACCGCCAGTGACCTCGGGTTTTACCACCCAAAGTTACCCTAGGCTTTATAAGGTATTAAATTGAACAAAACATGCGGAATTAAAAGTCATTACATATAAAGAGTTGCTCACATGTGAGACTTATAAGTATCCATTACAAAGTTCGAACTTAGTTTGACAAAACATAAACTTAAGAGTTGTTAGGCAGCGGAATATAAATTAACATTGTTTAAACCAACGTGGAGAAACCCAAAAATAAACAAAATGCCATCCTTGAAAATTTCCCGACCTTCCTTCCTTCACTTGAGTAATCTTCGTCTTTTACGCCTTCGATGGAGGTTTCCTAGCTTCTGGCATTTGTCGCGAAGGGCGAGAAATACCAGGCAAAAATGCGGAAAACAAACGGAATTAGTCTAAGGAGACTAAGCAAGTGAGAACGGAAATTCTCAAGGGTAGTATGGTAATTTTATTATCTCATCAGGGAGATTAAGGGAAGAAGTACTTAAAAAAAATTATAATCACTTTGTGGAGCTTATAAGGACGGAATTTAGTTGATCTCGAAAAGAGATAAACTTGGATTCGAGAAGAAGGGAATCACGAGATTGTAGTTTCTCTTAGAGTACAATTAACGTTGGGAATGTTTTAGGCCACATCAATTTTCTAGAAAACCTCTCGCACCCTTTTCGGACCGAGAGTCACGTCGGTCTTACACGTGGTGCTAAACCGGCCCGGTTTTAATTCATTTTAATGTGCACTAGCACTTATCTTTATTACGTGTCAAAACATTTCATATTATTTATAAATTTTAAGGGTGTGGAGGCTGTGGAAGAGCCGAGTCCACTTAAAGGAAATGAAGGAATTCCAGGCCTCTTTCATCCTGAGTGTGCAGGCCTCTTTCATCCTGAGTGTGCAAGCCTCTTTCATCCTGAGTGTGCAGGCCTCTTTCATCCTGAGGATACCGGGCCTCTTTCATCCCGAGTATATAGGCATCTAGCTAGTGCATAATATAATATCGCCTAGGTTAATCCATAACAAATCTCGAAAAGAGATTGAAACAAACAAGGCCACTAATCATCGATCCTAAAGTTCAGTAATAGCGTAGTACGAATCATAATAACATTATGTCGTTTATTTCTAAGTAAATGAATAAACCTAAATTTATTCATTTTAGCAAACATGTAGTTCCCAACATAGAAGAATTTCCTTAACGGAAATGATATATATATAAAGGTTACAAGGGAGAATATCCACTTGCCTTGAATGTCTTTCGATCGTTTACGAGGCTCGGAAACTAGAACGACTTTAGCGAAATTTTGAACGCTTTGACCTAGTCATTCGAAATAAGATAACAAACGAATTTTATATTAAAATTCTTATTTTATCCTCAAATATTCCTTTCTCTTATTTTCCTTTTCTAAAAGATGGAATGTTAATCTAAATTATTGGCTTAATAATTTAGATAGGAAAAATTTAATAAAAATTCTTTGTTACTATTTTCAAGATGAAGTTCTTAAAAGATTTGTGTAAAATTTAAAATATTTACATTTAAGAAAACATGCAAGGATTTATTTACTCATAAGGGAAAAACCCCTTTTAAACCATATGCAATATATATTTAAATAGACTAAAAGTATTGTCTTCATGAAGTCCACTATTCTAACATCATTCATATATATATATATATATATATATATATATATATATATATATATTCTGAAAATTTTATTAAAGGAAGTTTTTGAAATGCAAAAATGTTTTAGGACAATTAAAAATCTTCTTACAACCACATGCATTTTTATGCATCTTTCCTCAAATAAATATTGTTCTTATGAGTATACTTATTCCTAGATGTCAAATATAGTTTTATTCCCAAAATTATAATAAGGGTTAATATTGACATGCATGAATGGATTGTTCCATAACAACCTTTTAAATCCACATGCAACACTTATTTAATTTACTTATGTGCATTTTTATTCTTATGAGTCTATTTAATACAAAGGATCATATATAATTTATTATAAAATTATAGTAAGGTCCAAAATTGACATGCATGCATGAATTGATTTATAAAAACCTTTTTAAGTCCACAAGCACTACTTATCTACTTGTTTGGTCATGTTTTAATCTTCTTAAACTTACTTTAGTCAAGATCTCATATGAAATTATTCTAAAGTTTATAAAAAGAACATGCAAAGGTAGTATGAGTTATAAAAAACCCTTTTTAATTACATGCAAGGACCTTTTTAATTTAATCAACACATCTTAATCTTATAATTCTTTCTATAGTAATAGATCCTTTACAAGAATATTCTAAAGTTTAAAAATTAGAGAAAAGAGACATGCAACAAAGTTTATCTCATAAAAACTCATTTAATCTTACATGCAAGAACATTTTTAACATAATTGATCATAACTTGTCCTTATTAAATTTATTCAAACTAGACAAATTCATAAAAAAAACTTCCATAGGCTTATGTAAGACATGCATGAAGGTTTTATGCACAAAGAGTTTATCTCTTAATTTCTCAAGTCATTATCTACATTAACCAAGGAGTTTTGTGTAGAAATGAAACAAAAATCTAGAGCTTTGATAATGAAAATAAAAATCATAATTGTTTATGCTCAAAAACCACCTTGTTCATCTTAATAAGTTCAAATTTCATCTTGTATCTTATAAGACAATTCTTCTTTTAAAAATCTTGCATGCATGTCTTTTACCAAAGGTAATATGAACACAAATGGTATTTTATAAAATCTGAAATTTTAGTCTCTTTAAATCAAGACAACCTCCTAAAAATACTTGGAATCAAACTAAGAAATACTAAAAAAAAAGAAAAAGAGAGATTATCCTTTAAATGTGTCTTGTGTTCTTGTAGGAAGAACAACACAAGGGGAGCAAGGGGAGGAGGAGCGGCAGCAGCCCGGCGGTGGCCTGGTGGCGCGTGGCTGGCCACTGGTGGCATGGCTTGGTGGCAGCCAAGGGAGGAGGCGCTGGTGGTGGTGGCTAGGAAGTGCCAAGGAATGAGTTTAGGTGTGTTTATATGTGAAAAATCAGCCCTTAGATGGACTAAAGCAAGGCTGATTTTTTTCTTTTAAGGAGAGAAAAGAGAGTTTTAGTGTAGAGAAAGAGAGTGTTTGAAGATGAAAGAAAATGTTAGGAGATTTATGGAGTCTTTGAAGAAGTTGGAAGCTTTAAAAGCCAACTAACAAGTGTTAGTGGGAGATCAAAGTCATCATGACTAAATCCTTGCTTATGTGAGTGGAAGAGGGAAAAAAAATTTGACTTAATAAAATAAGTCTCATGTGAGTGGGAAATCTCTACCCAAAATCCCACCCAAATCCACTCTTTAAATGATCCAACGCATTCGTAAACGGATCGAAAGTCGGTTTGAAACGCATACCGACACGGTCGGGTTTTACGAATAAAATTTCCGTTGGTTACGAATTTATTAGATTCCATCTATAATAAATTCATTTACTCGAATAAATATTTCCTAATAATATTATAATTTATTTATTTTAGAACGTCTAGAAAAAAAATTCAAATTTATCCGAATAAAATCACGGATATTACAAACTAATAGTGAGACCAAGTCACTCACCTTGGAGGATGTCATTGGGAAATTGACCATGTATGGTGGAATCAAGAAAAGGCGAGATGATCGTTTTGAAACTGACATTAACTTGAAAGTGGAAAAAGCTTTTGATCTCGCACAAACTGAAGAAGATCAAGTCGACGTTGATGACGGTGTTGCACTCATGGCTAGATCAATGAAGAGGTTGGGGAAGTGCAACAAAGGTACGACACAACCGTCTGAAGATGTTGTGTGCTACCATTGTCAAGGTATGAGACACTTTGCAAGACAATGTTTGAAGAAGAAAGATGAGAAAAGCAAGTTTTCAATGTTTGCAACTTGGGAAGATTCTAAACCAAATGGTGTGTGTCTCATGACAAAAGTTGAAGACTCTTCAATAGAGGTATGTGACACTAAAATATCCTCTTTTTTGTCTAATAAGTCTAGAGAACAATTGTTGTCCATTATAGAGAAGTTGGGAATTAAGGTTTGTGAACTTAGTGAAACCTTAGAAGAGAAAAATGATACTATTTCTAATTTAATTGATGATAATAAAGGTTGGTCTGATAAAGTCATTGAATTAGAAAAGGTGTCGTTTGTTTCTACTTCAAATGTATGCAACTCTTGTACCGGTCTGAAAAGTGAAGTTGGGAACTTAGAAAGAAAGTCATTGACCTAGAAGGTGAAAAACGCATGTTGAAGTTAGGGAATGATAAGATATCAAGTGATTTTGAAAAACTGAAACTGGATGATGAATTCAAGAAAAAGAAATCGGTTGATGAAAGTGTTGCTAATCAAGTTGTTGATGTCAAGAAAGAGTATCCAAAGAAATTTGTGAAGCAAAGGCCTAGAATTGGGTACACAAGTACACCAAATAATCAGAGTACTAGTAAATGTTTCCCCAAATCCAAGGGTAAGACTCCAATGTGCAATAACAAAGCGAGTTGTTCCACATCTGGGGTGGCTAACCCGGACAAAGGTAAGCAACTCTGGTACTCTGGTCAGAAGGTGCACAACGTGGGGAATAACCAAGTTCAGAATCCTAAACCTTCACAAATCAATTGTAATGCTCTTACTAGCAACAAACCTGTGTATCCCATCAATAGCAAGTATGTTGGTCCAAAATCTCATAGAGCATGTTGGTATTGTGGCAAGGTTGGCCACTACCAATATGAGTGTAGGAAAAAGGTTCAAGATGATGAAAAAGCTAGGTGGTGGAGTTAGTCAAATCATGAAAATTCCTATGCTATTAATCAGATCCATGTGAAATCTTGTGCAAATAGCCATGCTTGTTGTCAAAACTATTCATATGTTGCCCAACCCAGAGGAGTTGTAAACAACTTTGGGTTCGAAGAAACTGACATTTACCTTGCAGATGTGAGTGAGAGGAGGCTTTCCTTGGTTCTTTATAATTCATGTTTAGCTCGTGTGATGAGTAATACAGGGAAGGTTCTCTCGCTTCACCAAAATGGAGGTAATTTTACCTTCAAAAACAAGGGCAAAGATTCAAAGAAAGAGTTGAAGGGTACAAGATGCACAAGACATGGGTGAAACAAGCTAGAGAAGGTTTTGAAGTGAAAAGAAATCATGAGAAGTGATAAAAAAATGATTCTGAAGTTGTTAACCTGAGAAAGAAATTAAAGTTGTGGACACTGCTGAAGTTCCCAACTCAAAAGATTTGAATGTGCATGATGAAGAAGTGGATGGTGGTGATGTTGGTGGATGTTCCCAACTCGGCAGAATAGTATGATTCCAAAAATTCTAGTGAAGAAGCTATCATTGAAGATGAGGTTGTGCAGAACAAGTGACCAACGTGTAGATATATTCACAAAGGCTTTGAATTGGGAACCCTTCGAGCAATTTCGCATGGAGCTAGGTATGATTTCCCTTAACTATATCTATTTTCCTATCCATGTTTCCTCGATGATTGGCTAGATTAGATACTCTTTTTATGATTTAATAGTGTCATGACTTTAAGGTGTTTAAGTCTTGAATGATTCAATGTTACCTACTTAAGAACCATGCATATCTTAATGTCTCTAATTCTTGCTTCTTGAGTAATGTTCTTAATACATCATGAAACCTCTCTTTGAGCCCAAAAGAATCAAACCCGATGTTTCTAACCCTCATTACAAGCACAAATGACGGTTGATTCTAAAGCCTACCCAAGCCTATCATGTTAGGGAGTCTCTATGAGCTTATTTTTGTGTTTCTTGATTAAAGCGGAGACTTATCTACATGATTGACAAATCTACATTAAATATATTATTTCCCTGGTTCTCTTTGGCACCTCCGGTGCAACACCCCAAAGAACCAGGTGTATTCTCTTGTTGTGGATGTTGGCAACTCGGTGACAATTTAGAACAGTGACATATGTGAGGAACCTTGTCCAGGTGGGGAACCTTGTCCAGGTGGGGAACCTTGTGTACGTTGGGAACCTTGTGTAGGTTAGGAACATTGATTACAAGTGTTAAAATTTGGAAATCATTGGAAGAAAGATCTACTACTAAGGTGCATTATTAAGAAAATTCTAGAATACCAAGAGGTTTATGAGGCTGAGGGGGAAATTAGATTTGTGAGGAATCTGAACCTTGACATTGTAAAAAAAAAAAGAGGAGAGAAAAAAAATGGGTTGCAATTTGGTTGGTAACCATTGGATGTCAAAGGGTGCTGGAAAAGTGGTTGACTTTGGTGATGATATTAACATGCTGATGTGGGCAACTCAGTGATGGAAGAAGATGGTTTGCACTTTGCTGCTAGAAAAGGTTGGGCAACTCCAATAATAATAGAGGTGCACTTGCTGATATGTTTGAGTCTTTGACTTAGCTCGAGTCGCCAACATCCATCTTCTTTCTATTTTCCCTAGCACATCCACCCACTCACAAAAATTATCTCTTCGGTTTCATGTGTGTATTTTGACTTCTTCATGCTTGCTTGGTTAAGACTGTATCTTGTTGTCGTTTGGTGTTCGTAACTTTTGTTGACTTCTATGGTTTACCCTTTTATGACTATTCTATTGCTTGATTATTCTGAGTATTCTTTTTGATGATGCCAAAAGGGGGAAAACGCTGGAGATAGATAAAAGCGGGAAGTTAATATTGAATGCCATGCAGGTTATCCAACTTAGGGGGAACTTTTTAGAGAATTTGAGTTTATTATCTATATTGTCGATGTTTGGCCTTTGAAGTTTTTGAGCAGGAATAAAGGTGTTTGTCACCATCAAAAAGGGGGAATTTATTAGAAAGCGGAGCTTTGATTTTGATGGTTCCAAACTTGAAGGAAGTCGACAACATGGATTCTTCTATGAAGTCGTTGACATGTGAGAAGTCGCGAACATGTGAACCAAGACGGAATAGAAGAGTTGGTAGAATGTGAGCTCAAGACTTTGTTAGGTCGTCAACTTACGCAAGTGAGGTGGCCAACTTCGAAGCTGCAAAAACAGGTCGTCGACGTGAGTGACATCCCTTACCTGTGCAAGTCACATGGCCAACCTCGAATCTGTGATCCAGGTCGTTGACGTGAGTCAGGTCGTCAACGTGATCCAGGTTGCCAACGTGAGTAGGTCATTGACGTGAGCCAGGTCGTCGACCTGACAGGAAGGCGGAATGAAAACGCGTGAGAAGATTGCGCGAGATTTCAGATCTGTTTGGTTATGGAAAGAATCTTCTCAAAACAAGAAAGGATGTGGATCTTGCTTAAGCCCTAAGGAGTTTGTTTATTGTAATATTTATTTTATCCTTAAGAAGATTTGTAACGATTAGATTTATATTATCTTCCTTAATTAATGAAGGAAGTGATATATCTCTAAACCCTAGTTTGCTAGCCTATATAATTCGTGGTTATTAGGCTAGAAAAGGTGTGAGCTGATATTGAATATTAAGAGAGGAAAAACCACGAGGTTATACTCCATATTTGTGAATGAGAAAAGATAGAGTGACTCGTTCGTGGGATTCGATCGAGTGGAGAGACGTAGGCTTGTTAGACGGGTTGAGGGTTGCGATTACTCGGTTGACAACGAGTTCTAGAGTGCTTGGGAAGTAGGTCTAGATCCAGGGTGTTCTTGTAAACAATCCAAAAGATCAATATAGCAAGGTACGACTTTTAATCCTTCCAAGAGAGAACTTGGAAGGGAGTGGGTTTCACACTTGATTGATAGAGTTCATCGATCAAGTGTTTCCACTATAAAATATTGGTGTGTCAAGTAAGTCTTTTCTGTTAAATTAAATTTGCGCTGCATATACACTCAGGTTGGTGACTTTGTCTAAATCGACAACCTTGACTAGGTTGACGACTTTGGCTAGGTCAGCGACCTAGAAGTACTAACGATCCTACAGTGACTAGGCAAGATAACCGACTGCTATGTAGGATGGGTGCACTGTCTATAACTGAGTTTCGTGAGAGTTTCACTTTCTCTTAGACTTTTATGTTTCTTATTTGATTTTCTATGTTGTTCGTATATGGTAAAAATCGTCTTGCCCAGTTAGGCATGTTTGTGGGCGAGGAGACTATGGTATTTGTGTGTCTTTTGTAGAGTTTGCGGTTTTCGTTAGCGTCATCATGCCTTCATGACATATGGAGTCTTGAGCCAATGTACATCATGTCTCCTCATTTTCTCTTGCTTCAATCATCCTTTTTGTTAACTAGCATTTGAATTATCGGCGCTCTGTGAGTAGGGTCTAAGGATGAAACCTCCAACATGGAGACATTCAGACGGAGGTTGGCACACTCCTTTGAATAGAATAGAGAAGTTATCGACTGAGGTAAATTATATACGGCGATAGAGTTGTTTACAAATCCCATTCCTAGATTAATGTAGTTGATGATTGAGGTTGACCTTGTAATTTGCAGGTAATCTAATATTTGCCTTGTATTATAAAAAAAAAATTCAGTCCCATATTAGGTGATTATAATATTTTTTAAATATAATTTTCTTATAAGAATCTAATATTTTTTAAAAATTTATATTTCCATTTTTTTTCTACAAGAATAAATAAACAAATATTGCATTGTTTACGATTTTACCCACCTTTTCTCCTTTAATTTGAACTCTTTATTTATTTTGATATAAATGTCACTCCTTTTTCCTCATTTTGTGTAAATTTTAATATACGTAATTGATATATACAATCTAGCTGTTGGCATTAATATTGTGAATGTGAATGGATTAAACCCCTCTCAAGCATTAAGTTTACTTAGTAATCTATATCTTGTGATTTACAGATTACATGATAATTAGAATTAATATAAAATTGAAAAAAAGTATAACTGAAGTTTAAATGAAAATAAAATGATAGGCTTACATTTTTTAAGAAGATTGGTATAATAAACATTCAATCAAGTGCATTGGGTATGTTTTATTTTAGAAAATAAACCCTTTTAATGTAAGGGACGGAAATAATGTGTGAGAATTTGTTTGAAATTTCCTCGAGCATATTAATTAGGATTATTTAAGCATTTTTGCATCCTAATGTTCACACCGTATAGGCGAGTGCATTTATTTAATTAAAAAAAAATAAGGGAACCTTACTTCGACAAAATGTATAGCTGTGTAGTAATTATGCATTATAATTAGGGCCATATGGGTAGCTTAAATGAATTATTGTGATAGTACATCAAGCATATTTTTCAAAAAGTTTTGTCAAGTCATTGTTTGCTTTCATTTCAAGGCATATCCTGACTCCAGTGGAATTACCCGGTTTGTGTTTGATTTGCTTTTTACTTCATTCTTTTTTTAGATAGACCGTGACCGGCCGTTTTGGTTTGGACCAAGACCGGACCAGTGTATAAATAATTATCGAAAGTATGGACTTTTTCATATATGATATAACCCTATAGAATCAAGGCATTATCGTGGCGGAGGCTTTAGGACTCAAAACATGGATCCAGGACATCATTAGTTGAGAAATTTTAGATATTAAAATTGAAGGCTATAATTTAAGTTTTGCGAACCCATTAAAGGCACAAAAAATTGATCGTTAGAGATCGAGATGATAAGAGCGGGCATTTGCTTTCACCTCCATCATTTCAGATTGTTTTAAATTGACCACATCAGCGGAAACATCAAGAAAGTGGTGGATTTCCTCGCAAAAGTCAACCACTCTTAGAGAGCCATGGACCTCATGACTACCACTGACTTGCAGTATAAAGTCTAGCGGGCTAATATAACATGAGGTTCACGTACACGTAGTCCGTCCGTCCGTCCGCATATGCGTGTTAGGCCCATTACACAGATCTAGTGGGGTTTCATCAAATCAGATTTTGGATATGTTTTATTCTCAATACGCCCCTTCAAGTGAAATTTGTTGGGAAATTCGATTACCTACGGTTTCACATATTCACAAGAGAAGTAAGAAAATAAACAATAGAAGAACTAGATAATTTGTTGACCCAGTTCGTCAGAATAACTACATCTGGGGGCACTACCAAGCCAGAGACTTTCACTAGATCTGAGGATTACAAGACCTGACTTTCACTAGATCTGAGGATTACAAGACCTGACCCACTGATCTATACTGATCTGATCAGTCTAACCTAACCTCTCTAGCACTCTGAATTTTCCCCCTCTAGCCTTTCAGGTTTTCAAGCACACCAATTACAATACTCCTAGTTGGGTTTAAATAGAGAAACCAAGGCCTAAAAGATAGAAAAAAATATTACAAGATATATGCAAGGATAGAATATTCCAATATCCCCTAGATATTATTCTCTCCTAATATCCCATATCTTTTACCCATTAATGATAGAAAATCTTATCTATGAAAAATAGCCCGAAGCTTACAAGATACGAAACACTCAAACCCGACGCAGATTGCTGACGCACAAGCCTGTTCCGCTTCCGCATATCCCTGTGTCGCGCCCGCGGTTTTCCCTTTTCGTTCCGTCTTCGCTTCTCCTTTCTCGCCTTTATCTCTATTCCGCCTAATCCCGAATCAGGCTCCATAATCCCAACAAAATTGGGATGGCTAGTCGGCACTCGGATATCGGTAGGTTAGGTTACGAGCGGGGTAGCAACTCGTTAAGCTCAACCCAAGGTTGGTAATAGGCTCTAGAAGAAACCTGATCAGATACTATGTTAAAGTTCGATAGGCTAATAAGTGGAGGGTCTACACGTCCGTCTATGTGCATATGCTTATGAGACCCAACATATAAGTCATATCGAGTTTCATCTTAAAACTAATTAACAATAGGATGAGTAATCTAAGCTAAAAATATAAATATATATTATTCTCAACAATCTCATTCATTCATATAGATGGTCTAGACGAATGGTCATCCCTAATTTCTTTACAAAAAAATGTATCATTATTGCCTTATTGGAGAGGGTTTACAACCAAATTCTATTTTTATAAGTAACTAGTTGTCCCCGTCGTGCCATGCACGACTATGACTCGATATTTTTTTAGATCTACTATAAAAAAGATATTAATTAACAAAAATATAATATAAAATTCAATGTAAGTAATTTGTTGATTGTAATATAATTTGTTTTTTAAAATCAAATAAAACAAATTAAATTTAGATTATTAAGTTTAAATAATGAGAATAATATATACAATGCTCATAAAAAGTTATAGTAAATTTTTAAATAATGAGAATAATATATACAATGCTCATAAATTGTTATGGTAAATTTTCAAAATTGTGAGTGTAATAAAAGTAAAGTATTTTGACCAAACTTCTCATAAGGAAATATTTTGATTAAAAAAGCATAGGTTTATCAAAATATATAGACGTATAATTATCTGTATATATAAAATATTTTTTTATAAGGAAAACATTTTTATCATTATAGTTAAATATGACATGTAATTAACGGGGTGAAAATAATACGATGTGGCATATGACGTGTCAAAAATTACATGACATGGCTTAAGAAAAGACGACATGTGGCAAAATCCGTTGTGGCGTATTCTCGAAGCGACATGTGGACAAAGCTGACGTGGCGCAATGTAGTGGCTCCAAACCTTATTGCTTATATATATATATTGTAGATTTGTAGATTTTATTTCATATCGGGTACATATTTTTTGGAAGCTTTTTTATTTAGCTTTTACCAATATAATAAATATAATGTGTTTTTCATTATCTATTTATATCTATTTGTGAATAAATTTTTTGCATAATTATTTTTCAATAATTTTATACTTCAATTAACTATAAAAAACTATTATTTTAGTGGTTAGTTTTTCTAGTTAAAATTTGATTTAAAAATACTATCAAATTTTAAGTGCAAAGATTATCGATTCTTAAGTGAAAAGATTAATCAGATTCCTCTTTTAAACAATTTAAATATAATAAAAAATTTATCCAAATTTATATGGAAAAAAATTACACGGTCAAAATTAAAATAGTAAATTTTTTAACATGTAGATATATTTGTTAAGATATAATACATAGACTAATTTTCACAAATAAATAAATCATAGTGAAACGTTTGTATCCAAATTTAGGTGAAAAGATTATATAGTTTTTTTTTAGCCAGAAAAGATTACGTGACAATTTTAAATGAAATATAAATGACATGGAAAAGTATTAACACCTTGCATACGATTTAGCAAAAATATAATGATGTGTAAATTACCTTAACTTACATGGATTAATGACAATATCACAAGTGGACAAAGTTGATGTGGCGTATTTTAAGAGTGACATGTGGACAAAGCTGACGTGGCGCAATGTGGTGGCTCCAAACCTTATTACTTTTATATATAGAGTTACGCTCTGGTGAAAACATTCCTTACGCTGAAAAATGGGAACAATTTGGAGCCATTGGATGAGATGCGTGGATGGTCTAGATTTAAACAAGTCTAATCCAAACAAATTTTAAAATAAGAATATAGTGGCACGGAAGGTAAATTGTGTTAAATTTTATTGTCAAGACAAAAATACCCTTCCTCCCCCCATAACCATCTTCTCTCTCGTTCATTCTCTCGTTAACCCCTCATATCTCTCCTTCCCCAATCTCTACCTCCTCATCGAATGATACACTCCGAACAATCCTAAACCATAGAATCTAAAATTCAATCCCTTCAATCTGAATCTCATGAAATCTCCTATATCATGGTGAATCATTTCACTTCAATGAATGAATGAGCAATTTACATACATTTACATAGATCCAAACCCGTTTAGCAAGTGGACCGATAGTCTACAACATGCCCTTTTCCTGTGGATTTTCCCTACAAATAGCACGAATTTGGTCGACTCCTTTTGTGAATTCATCGACACTGATAAATTTCCGAGTATATCCCATTTGCTTTTCTCATCGAATCATCTAGAAGGTGGACTTCTGCAAGCTTTTTAAAGGCTAGTTTTGCAAGTTTGATTGAACATGAACTTTTTTACAGGTTTGATTCTAAACCTTTTGAGTTTCGATACTCGATAGCCTTGTGGATCTGAATTTGAGAAATAATAGCTCTTATACAAATTTATCATTATTAAGAAACAATTACTTGCTTACGGTTATAGCTTTCTTCATTAAGATTGGTGTCCTGTACAATAGAACAATTTGAATGTTGAAAATCCTTGCTGTCTTCATTATTTCAAGGGACTTCAAGCTAGCTTTTGTAACTAGTTTAGGTTTTGGTGTGCGACTTGGAATTGGAATCAAATTGGCATTTTCATATCAAATGTTTTTGTTTAATTGGTTCAAGAAATAGAGTAAGAAAAGTAGTTTTTAAATTAAAGAAAGATGATTGTTTAATTTTATATGATATGGTTTATTATATGTGTTCTTACTAGTGTAATGACTCTAGGTTCATAATAATTACTCTATTAGTTCATGATTTTGTATACTTAGGTTCATATAAGTGACAAATACAATTCATGTCTTTGGTAGCCTATGAGCTCAAATGGTAGAACAACGTGTATGTGCACATAGATGTGTGTTCAAATCCCACATAAGCTAATTCTATAAACACTTTATATACTTTGGTTCATTATAACTCTTCTTTCGGTTCATGATTTTGTAAGCTCCGGTTCATAATAGTTCATATTACAATTCATGTCTTTTTGGTTCATGACATTTGTTCTTTTGGTTCATAGTAAATTAAATTTTGGTTCATAATAGTTCATCTTGCAGTTCATGTCTTTTAAGTCATACATACATACTAGTTGTAATTTTGGTTCATGACATTTGTTTTTTGGTTCAAAGTACATTAAAGTTTGTTTCATGTGTTTGTAAGTGTACTTTTTTTATCTCAATTTATACTTGTAGATTGATTGACCAATAATTTTAAATTACATTGTTATAAAAATAGCTAACTAGAAGCGGATCGAGGAAATCACTACAGATGCTACGCAATGGAAAGGGTTCATTTTGAGAAAACAATGTAAAAGATTGATCCTTGATTACTTACACGGTCCATAGAATTAATTACACGGTTCACAGTGTTCGACATGAAGGTTCATATTTTAGATGGAGTCATCAACAAGGCTAAGAATCTGACCTTCTTTTTTTGCGATAAAATACTCTAATTATTACGAATTTAACGGGCACCTCCCCCTTCTTTGTTTACACATGAAGGTTCATAGTGTTCAACATGAAGGTTCATGGATTTTAAATAATCAGTTCATTTAACAAAAAATGCATAAAATTTTTAAAGAACACATTAAGCTCATTAGGTTCAATGTGAAGTAAAAAACAACCTTAAAAGCAATTACAATGCAGCAAAGTGATTTGTCAAACACAAAGTAACATAAAAATAGACAACTTAATCCCCAAAACACATAACAACTACTAAAAAGACAAGTAGAGAATTGGAACTTTAATGTTCAATCTTGGGAATGAAATAAGGACAATCTTGTGATAAGTGAAGAATGTAGGTGTCAATAGCTTCATCATGATCATCCAATGGAACTCCATCAACATTCTCATCATTATCAAAACCCTTCAATGAAACTCCATCAGTACTAGCATCATTATCCGAATGAGACGAGTTAGGATGACCAAAGCTTGATGAACAACCTACAATAAAAAAAGGAAAAAAATTAAGCTAATTTATAAGCAACATGGAACACATAATGGGCAATAAAAATGTGAAAAAAACGTTTTTCTTTTGGTTCAAAAATATTGTCATTACGGTTCATAATATTACACTATAAGGTTCATTGAAAATCATAATGCGGTTCATGTAAATAACAATATTATTTGACATAAACTGTATCAAGTTTGGTCATTTTTTGTGGATCTGGAAACCAAGTGACCAGTATCTATTAGTTTATTTCAAATGTTAGGATGACCGGATCTTGATGAACCCCATCAACACTAACATCATTATCAAGACCCTTCAATTGAACCCCATCAATACTATCATCATTATCCGAATTAGACAAATTAGGATGACCGGAGTTTGATGACAACCTACAATAAAAAGGGGGGGGGGGGGGGAAGAAGAGATCTAGTAAAAATGTGCAAAACACCGTTTTTCATTTGGTTCACAAATATTCTCATTGCGGTTCATAATATTAAACAAGAAGGTTTGCTGAAAATAACAATATGGTTCATATAAAATAACAATATGAATTGTAAGTGAAACAATCTAGCAAAGGTTACAAGGGTACTAATTCTTGATTCAAAACAATCTTCAACCAGTCATTGTGGACAACTATGCATAGACATATACACGAAAGCATCATATCTAACAAAGTGATAGGCTATTTTCCTACACGCAAGTATACGGTTTGGTTGTAGTAATCAAGGTGTCGAACTCAAGGAACTTTGTAGTATTAATTGATATTCAAACTAGTAGATCAAGCCAAATAAGTAAGAAAAGAGTTTATGATTGAATGTAAATGCTAACGAGTAATTAAGAATAACAAAGGAATATCAGTGGAGAAAAACTTCCAAGATTAGGATCCCCACAATAATGTTTCAGTAGATTTTAAATGATGTTTATTTGGATTTCAACTTGAATGTCGTTTGAAGGAACTCACTATCTAAAACCAACACAAATCCCTTTTCAGAAAAATATGTGAATGTGCCTAGACTCAACTAACAATCGTTGTCGCGTAAGGTTAATTAGTTTAAGACCCTTTAAGCTCTTTAGAGACTAGAGACAAATAACCTAGCATTCGCTGTCGCGTTCCGCTTGAATTATCCAACCCTAGAACTACTACGATAGTTGAAATTCACACAAGAGAAATTAAGTTGTTGTCGCATAAATAACTCTCTAGTTTAATACCTAGGGATCTCATTCAGAACCGTTTTTGGTACTTATCAAATCAATATCCTGTTATGATTATCTCCTGTCGGCCTCAAATTATAACAAGAATCCTATATGCAAAGCAAATAGGGCATAAAGCAACCTAGGATTAAATCAAACTACAATCAAATTTCCATTCAACCAAACATCACAATTTAGATCTACCTACTTCATCATTGGGTTCACCCAATCTCATAATAAGAGATTTAGCTAGACATGAGAAGGGAGGAAAGCAAATAATTCAATAAACAACATACCAAATTGTCTTCAAATCGATTCAAACTTCAATCCAACAGACCTAGAAAAATCTCCAATAATCTCCAACTAGGGTTCTCTCTAGAGAAGGTAGAAACAGTAATACGTAATAATTTTATATAAACTAGGGTTATAGTGTTTTAAGAGACAAAAATAATGCAAAGTCGGCCCAAATCCCGACACGGGGAACTACCCGGTCAAGTACCCGGCCGGGTAAGTTACTGGATAAACTCGGTGGTTCTTTTGGAGAACCTGGTCTTGAACCCGGCCACGTACTTGGTCGGGTAGTTAAGAACCCGACCACGTACTTGGTCACGTACTTGGTCACGTACTCGCTGGGCTGACTTTTCTTCATTTTTCCGCTCTTGCTCCGTCTTGGCCCCCGAGCAACCACTTGTAAGCTCCGTCCTTCATCACTTAGGCTCCATGAAACACTCCTCTTAGCTTTGATCCTTGAAATTCTTGAATCTCCATCCAGAATAGCCTGAAATCCACACAACAGAAGAGTAGATACCGAACAAAGAAAACAAACGAAACAAACATAAAACTAACTCAAAACTAAGCTAAAAAGACTCAAAACATGAAAGTAAACATGTCCTAAACTATGTCTAAATGCATGCTATCACAAAGCATACTAAGCATCATATGCAAACATTCATTTTATCCACAAGGGGGAATTTGAACATTAAAACATCATCAATACATGAAAAAGTCTTGCAATTTGTCCACATTATCTTCATATTCACTAACTAGAATAGTAAAAAACAATATTCCAAGACAAATTAGCAAAACATGTTCATTGAGACATTTTATCAAACACTTTGTGGACAATCAAATAAGCATACAAATTTTAATTCTAGTTTCTATAAAATTTTGTTTCCAATCCCAAAACCAAAAGTACAACACATTTTTCCATGATCTCAAACAACAAAGAACCATAAACAACAACAAATTTAGGAATTATTGGAGAGTAAGAAACCATCCACCAAACTAAACTCTTCTTAAGTATTCTTCATAACTACTTCGAAGGAAGGGAGATCGAGATCGAGATCGAAAAGGGGATCGAGATTAATCACGCACGTCGTCGTTGCCGGATGAAATCAAGAAGGGGTCGATCTTCTGAACGACAATGGGAGATAAATCACGTAGGTTTTTTTTTATAAAAGTTGAAATAAAAAAAACATAGTAAAATGACAATAATACCCTTCCAGGTTTAAAAAATAAAAGGAGTGTGTGTGTGTTGATAGTAACACATCTAGACCCTTAATCCCACAAAATCAACGGATGAAAATTGTTCTCATTTCTTAGGATAAGAATTGTTCTAATTTGATCCCCAATCTTTATATATATATATATATATATATATAGGTGAGTTCAAGTAAAATCATTCTTAGAGTGTGCACGTGTGCACAGTTTGTATTCATGATAAAGCGTTGCATATTCATGATTTTGTATGGTTGTTTTCATATTTTTGAGTTGCATATTCATTCTACTCATTCTTTCCATACTACACTGTATTCATGATTATAACTTGCATATTTATATTTTTATATAATTGTATTTTTTAAGTTTTTTTCATATTCTATATCTTTATTATGTTTATAGAGTTACATAATCATATTTTTAAGTTGTATATTCATAAAAAGCGAGTAACTCAACATAATGAATATGCAACTTAAAACCATGAATATAGTCATATAAAATCATGCATATATAAATCAAAATTAATGAATACAAATTGTGCACACGTTCACACTCTAAGAACTCTTCTCACTTGAACTTAAATCTATATATATATATATATATATATAGTGTAGAATCTAATAAGCTCACTCTTATAAGAAGAAAATATAATTTATTTGGAAGGCCTTAGATGCTATATATCTAACAAAATCGTTGTCTATTCGCATTACCGTACTTTGCAAACTTTTTAACTTCAACATATCATTCTAATAAACATAGAATAAATAAATGGTCACGTTGCAATTCGGGTTTGTTTGATATAAGGAAACCAAATGAAGTAACTACATTCAACAAAAATATATACATTGGATAAAGAAATTTGTTGATCGTGTCAAGAGAATTTATTGTAAAAGTGTTAAAAGATACGGAGTATAAAAGAAAGCTATCGCACATCGGGAATTTACAGAAACAATGTTTAGAATATATATCCTTAGGTTATTCCTCATATTACCAATTGATTTTAGGATGGAACCCCATGAGCTTATGTGTTGGGCCGAACGCGCTTGTGCGCATGAACCGACGTGAGCCTGTTCGGTCTGGGTTCCGACTCTTGGTCTATATGGGCTGACGTGTTAAGATATAAAAGAAAGAGTCTATATGGGCTGGTGTATTAAGATATAAAAGAAAGCTTATCCCACATCGGAAATTTATAGAAAGAATGCCTAGCATATATACCCTTGGGTGAGCTTATGTGTTGGGATGAACGAGCTTGTGCACATGAACCTAACGTATTGTACATATTATTTATGCATAATTCTTGTAAGAAAAAAGCTTGTATATACCTTACTAACAATCAATAACCACTAACAATGCTCACACTTTTAGAGTCTTGGTCTAGGCCGGGTGGAGCAGAGACTTCAATAACACCTTCAAGAATCAAACTAACTTGCCTCATTGTAGGTCGAAGATTTGGATCTTCTTGAATGCACCAAATGGCCACCTTTAGAAACTTTTCCGGCCTAATCTTGTCATCGAGAGCCTCGACGTCATTGTCGACAAGAGAGCTTAGATCCCCTAGTTGATAGCAATCAAGACTCAAGAGCCCAATCAATCAATATTGCTCTTTATTCTACCTCAGGCTCCATTTTTATGGATCTTCTACAAGATATATATATATAAGCTCTAACAGAACAACTCCAAAGCTATAAACAACAACTTTCACTGTCAACAATACTTATATCTTGTGGTGAGTTGATGTTTATCATTGGATAAAATCCAATTAGTCGGACTAGGTTCTTGTGGTGAGTTTTTCCAATGATACTCACCTCGGTTTTAAACTCCTTATCAACTTCCCTCAAGAATGCTCGGTCTATCTTCTTTTTTTTTTTTGAGGAAAAAGTAGTGCACTGCACTACTCACTTTCATTTAAAGACTGAATTCTCAATTTTTTACGTACATCAAGTGGGAGTGACGTGGCCCACAATCTATATCCAATTTCCCAAGACTCAGTTCTAGCAAGCACATGGGCTATCGTGTTAGCCTCCCTAGTTACATGTGTCCACCTAACCTCTGCAAAAAGTCTACCTAAGACTAGAACATCTTTAATAAGAAAATAAATGCTAGAAGGCCACAACTCCTGTTTCTGTTTGATTGCGTTGATCAGCAGCAAACAGTCACTTTCCACCTCGAGCCTTGTTATCTCCATTGACACAGCAAGATGCATACCCCTAAGAACCGCCAGAGTTTCAGCTACCATTGGATCATAGACTGCTCTGAGTTGCTCAGTTCCTGCCCTCAAAACCTGACCCTTCTCATCTCTTAGACAAAAACCCAAGCCGGAGCCTTTGTTGTCAAAAACAGCTGCATCTGTGTTCAATTTTACCCATTCTGCTTCAGGGGGCTTCCATCTAGCTCTCTGTCTTCCCAATTTTGGTTTTCCCATCCCCTTCTTATCACCAATTCCCTCCAAGGGGCTTCCATCTAGCTCGGTCTATCTTCTTAACCGCAACTAGGGTTAAGAAGATTTATAAATATCATTAATAATTTAAAATTAAATAATTAAACCATAAAATTAAGAAAAATAACTTAAAAAAATGCCAAAAGGACATGATTTATAGTATTTTTGCAAACATTTTGGTACCCCTGCAAATCCGCCTTTAGAGAAAATGAGTCGTAATAGAAATTGTACACAACAAAATTCAACGTACTTTATACATAACAATCTACTGTATGTCATTTTACGCTTGTTGATCTTAATAAAAATCAATAACTAATTACTGATCAACAATGCTTACACTTAGAGAATCTTGGTCTGGGTTTGGTGGAGTAGAGACATCAATAAAATCTTCAAGCATTAAAGTAACCTCCCTCATTGTAGGTCGAAGATTTGGATCTTCTTGAATGCACCACATGGCCACCTTCATAAACTTTTCCAGCTTCACCTTGTCATCAAGAGCCTCCATGTCATTGTCGACGAAAGAGTTTAGATCACCTATTTGATAGCAATCAAAAGCCCATTCAACCAGTATCGCTCTTTCCTCCTCACTGGGCTCCAAATTTATGCATCTTCTACATGAGATTAGCTCTAATAAAACAACGCCAAAGCTATACACATCCACCTTCACTGTCACTGGCTTGTTCTTGAACCATTCAGGCGCGACATAACCCTTTGTTCCTCTTATCATTGTACGAGTTTGAATTTGATTCAGCATCAATAGCTTGGATAGGCCAAAGTCAGAAATCCGAGCCTCAAAATGGTCATCCAAGAGTATGTTTTGGGGCTTTATATCACAATGAATGATCTGGCTCTCACACTCTTCATGCAAATACACCAACCCCCTTGCAATGCCTTGAGCTATTTGGACCCTCCGCGACCAACCTGGCTTTGTTTTCCCAAAGAGGAAGCCCGCTAGACTACCATTTGTCATGAACTCGTAAACAAGCATTCGATGCTCTTCCTCATGGCAAAACCCAATTAGTCGGACTAGGTTCTTGTGATGAGTTTTGCCAATAACACTTACCTCAACTTGGAATTCCTTTTCAGCTTCTATAAACAATGCCCGCTCTATCTTCTTAACTGCAACCAGGGTTTGAGATCCATCCACAACGCCTTTGTACACAATAGCACAAGCCCCTCGCCCTAATACTTGTTTGAAACCATCTGTTGCTTCCTCTAGATCCTTGTAGGAAAAGCAACGTATATTATTCCATTTCATATGAGTAATATTACTAACCTTAGGAGAAACGCCTTTATGACTCTTGCAATATAAGAGCCAAATCACCAAGATGGCCCCAAACAACAAAAGGCTGAGAAATAGAGAAGTTCCCATGAATGTTGAAGCTAGAGGATTCATACCCCTCCAATTTCTTCTCGAATTTGGAATTGGAAGAACAAAAACTTGTGAATTGTTTCCATCATCACGACCATCTCTCACTTTGAGGAAAGCAATATGTGTCTCATCGATCTGGCCATCTATAAGCGGTTGCGCCTTCTTCAAACAATTTTGCTCACTTAGAATGGCAGCCACGCAAAGGAAGTCATTTAGGCAAGAATTCATACACTCTTCTTCACTGGATGCGACAAACCTATCGTATTCTCGGTCTGGCCAATCAATCATGGGCAACCTCTCTATCCTATAACCAATTACCTCATTATAGGCAGGCATCCTAAAATCTGGTTTACAACCCCCAAATGCATCATTAGGATCAAACAAAGAGTACTTGGGTGGACATTCACAAGTTGGCCTAGGATAGTCAATAGTACTGCGATTCATTCTACAAATGCTATTGAATCCACAAACCCCACCGTCCTCAGTTCCTTTTTTGCTAGAACAAATGTTGTCTGGTATCCATTTCAGAACAGTCCATGATGAACTCTCATTAGTGATGTCTTTCTTGTGGTAATACCAAAGAAATACTCCATCATAATTCAAGGTAGCTTTAAAGTAATAATCCTTTGGTGATGGAAAGCTTTGCCCATACAAAAGATCATCTTGTTCTCCATTTCTTTTCACGATGTACATGTGACCTGAAACTTCATAACTAACAATGTACCCTGAAAAAGATCAATAAAACTCATATATTAAAGTAAATTTGTCAGTTCTTAAAAGTGAGATGAATGCAATACACGGAATAAGAAAGTTAAGGAAAAAAAAAAGTATATGCATTGTAGGCAACCAAAAAAAAAAATTGATAATCCAGAAACAACAAGACTAGAAGTTTAGAAGCAATAGCTATATATTTGATCCCCGACTATGAGAGAGTCATATTTTGAGACGCTAGGCAACTTATTTTCCAAGTCGTCCATGACCAACTCGAGTGTCTCCGATAACTTGCTTTGTATGTTTCATTATTTTTTTTTGTCAAACTATCTTTAATTTAATTTTTGTGTACTATTTGATATATTAACATATCTTAATTTATCCGCCTCTTTTGTATAATATTTGATCTACTGTTGTATTAACATATAATTTGTTGTAGTATATTACATATATGCAATATATATTAATCATCCTCTTTCTAGTCTGGTAACTAGTTGCCAAGGCTTTTTTAAGAAGGAATGGCTTGTCCAAGTCCGTCATGTGTACCGTGTGGCTAACCGGGTTGCGGATGGCCTTGCGTCACTAGCTTTTAATTTCCCTGTTGGATTTCATGTATTGCTTGCCCCTCCCGAGGGGATTTTCTCTTTTCTGCTTAATGATGTTAGGGACCGGGCTATCCCCCGTTTGATGACTACTTAGCCCATTTTTTTAATTATTAATAAAACGCCCCTTGACAGCCGGAGAGTACCGCCTCTCTTTCTATCAAAATATATATATATATTAATCAATCATGTACTTTAATATATCATGCACTTTTACATATTAAATGTGCCCTTTTATATAGCGCACGATTCTTGTTGAAAATGTGAACTTAAAGTTGTAATGCACGCACTTAATATGCACTCATGAACTTTTAATACAAATTACAAAGATATGCACTTTAAATACTTTTATATACGTACACCTGTAGTTTTTTTTTTTGAAGGGTAAATTAATGGCATATAAGGGAAAAGAATATACATCAAAAGCCAGCATAGCTCAGAGTTGTTTAGGTACAGCAGAGAATCAAAAAGCTCTAAAAACCCAAAAATATCTAAATATCTATCAGGCTGCTCAAAAGACAAAGTCGGCTTTGGGAGCAGCAAAATAGTTCTTGAGATGGAGAATGATCGCTCGAGAGGAGTTGCGTGGGCTGGGAGCCGCCATATTGCGGAAGATGATACTGTTGCGATATTTCCAAATATAGTAGATGAAGGTAGTTAATGTACGTGGCCGTCACCAGCTTGTGATTAAAACCATTAATACCTCGGTGGTGATGGATCCACTCAAACCATCCGTGAAGGGAAGGTGCTTGGTAGATGATATGCAACCAGTCCATCAGATCATCCAGAACTGAGCAAGAGAATCTGCAATTACTCCAGATATGGTGCACAGTCTCAGCTGGATGGTGACAAAAGACACAAGACGGGTCAACAAGGGGATACCAACGGCTTACTTTATCCTTGGTGGGGAGCCCTGGCTTACTTTATCCTTGGTGGGGAGCCTTTGATGCAAGGCCATCCAAGAGATAAAGAAGCATCGAGGAATGTTGAGGTTTTTCTAGATTAGTCGTACCCAGAAAAGATCATTGCTCCTCGACCATAGATAGTTGTAGGAGCTTTTGGAGGAGAATGAGCCATTGTTGTCAGCGATTCCTTTGACGATTTCTTCAAGAGGATCATATTGGAGAAGAGATCGAATCACGCAGTTGCAACAATGATTTCCAGTACCAACAGTCACTTTGTCTTGAGCTAACAGTCCAGATGTCAAGCGATCCTCTCACTGAGCGCATCCAACGAGCCCATAGATTAGTTGGCTGGCCCACAAGTTCAAGAAGACTTTTGGAGAAGCTGGCTTGGTTCCATGACAAGAGCTCTTTGAAGCCCAAGCCTCCCTCCTCTCCAGGTTTGCAAACAGCCTTCCAAGAGATTGGGTTCTTCGTAGTAGTTGTGTTACCATCCCAGAGGTATGGTCGTATCAGCCCAGAGACTCTTTTCAGAACAGCTTTGGGAAAGAGGAACACATTGCACCAAAAGAGTTAAATCCATACAACACTGATCTAGCATGCTCCGCTCTTCCAGCGTAAGAAAGGTTTTTGGCAGTCCGTGACTGGTTTTTTGTGGTCATCTTGTTAATAAGGTCATAAAACTCATTGCATCGACTCTTCCTGGACCCCAGTGGCACACCAAGATATTTGAATGGTAAGGAGCCGACAGTGAAGTTGGAGAGGTCAATCATTTGTTGCTTAGTGTGGTCATCGACCCCTTCAAAGAAAATGGCGGTTTTAGACGGGTTAGCTTGGAGACACAACATTTGACCAAAATTTGAGAGCACATGCAGAACAGCTGAGAGAGAGAGAGAGAGAGAGAGAGAGAGAGAGAGAGAGAGAGAGAGAGAGAGAGAGAGAGAGAGTTTATCTCCTTTACAAAAACTAATTAAATTATCAATAAAGGCCAAGTGGTTGATTCCAGCGTCCTTGCATCTTTGATGCCAAGAGAACGAGGATTGGTCCCTAAATTCTTGAGCATTTGGCTTAGATATTCCATCACGAGGACAAAAATGTAAGGGGATAACGGGTCTCCTTGACGAATTCCCCCTTTCCCCTGAAAGTAATCTTTATTCTCACCATTGATGGAGATCGAGTAGGTAGCCATTGGGATGCATTTGAGGATCCAATTTATCATTACCTAGGGAAATCCAAAGTGATGGAGCGTGTGCTCATCAAATATCCAGTTCAACGAATCAAAAGCGTTACGAAAATCAATCTTGATTGCACATCTAGGCGAAATGTTGCGCCTCCTATAGTGTTTGAAGAAATCTTGGCAAAGAAGAATGTTGTGTTTAATCGACCGGCTTGGAACAAAGGGGCCATGTTCATCAGAAATAAGTTCTGGGTGAATGCGGCGAATTCGGTTAGAGATAAGCTTGGCAATTGTTTTGTAAAGGGTGGAGCAACAAGAAATAGGTCGAAAGTTGGATATGAGGGAAGGGTTGGGAATTTTAGGGATGAGGTGAATGATTGTATGGTTGATTTGGCGGAGGAGTTGGCCATTTCAAAAGAAGTTGAGGATGGCAGACATAACATCACCATGAATGATGTTCCAAGCTTTACGAAAAAAGAAAGAGTTGTATCCATCGGGCCCCGGAGTGTTGTTAGGGTCGATACTGAAGAGGGTGTCCTTAACTTCACGGGACGTGAAAGGGTTGATGAGAATAGAGCATTGGATAGCAGAGACAATAGGGCCCGAGTGAGGAGAAATTGAGATATGGTGGTGGGAGATAGGTTGAGAGCCTAGCAGGTTGATGAAGAATTGGAGAATATGGTTTGACATCTCGTCTAGGTCCGAGATGGGATTGCCCAGCTGATTAATGAGAGTTGTAATACGATAGGCGGATCTTCTTTTGAGGATTGATTTGTAGAAGATCGAAGAGCATTGCCCCCCCCCACTTTTAGTCAATTGAGCTTGGCTTGTTGTCGGAGCATTGAGAAAAAGGTTTTGGAGTCATTAAGAATGATCTGAATGAGGTGTTGCTCCTGTTGGTGAGCATTGTTGTCAAAAGGCTGGTATTGGGCAGCATCTTGGAGAGCAGAAAGAGCCTCTTTATTCATCTTAAGTTTGGAATTTAAATTCTCAATGTTGCCACTGCTAAATCGCTTGAGTTTGGACTTTAAGAGTTTGAGTTTGTTGACCACTTTGAAAATGTTGTAACCAATTAAGTGTGTGGTCTAAGTCTTGGCTACCTTGGCCAGGAAGCGATCATATATGGTATGCCTTGGAGTTACTGAAGCTAAAGGGAATAAGCTTTTTGTGTTTATGAGTTGAGAGAGTTGTAATACTTGGGTTGTGGTTGGAGATTTTTGGGTTTGCAAAGAAGGTGGAAGATAGAGGAAAGGTGGTGAGCCAATTGGAGTTGATGATTGTGCAATCAAGATTGCACTAAATCCTGTTCCCATCATATTATAATTCCAGGTGAATTTGGCTCCAAAGGACCTAACATCAAAGAGTCCAATCTGGTCAAGACAGTTGTAGAGCTCTCTGCTGGGGGGGGGGGATAACATTGAAATCCCCCGCAAGGAGCCAAGACACATCAATGGAGGAGTTGAGAGCCAGAATGCTTCTCCAAAGGTCGACTCTACTAGGCGGGTCGTTGAAAGTGTAGATAAAAGAAATGAGAAATTCAGTTTTGGTAGAAAGGCCAGTGATTTTACAGTGGATGAGCTATGGAGAATTGAAAAGAACAGAGATTGTGATGGTTTAAGGGTCCCAAAGGACGAGAATTCGAGTGTAATTGTTGAGGTGACCCTTGGAGAGGCTATTCAAACTAGGCATAATGCAAGAAGTGATGAAATTGAGATTGTCTAGAGAGATGTGTGTTTCAAGGAGAGAGATTAGATTGAGAGAGTGGGTTTTGATGAGGTCCTTAACCGCTGAGTGCTTATTAGAGTGGTTAAGCCCCCGGGTATTCCTACATCCAATAGTTGTACTAATCATGGGAACGTATTGGCTCGGGGGAGATGCTTCTTGAGCGAATTAAGGGCGGGGGCTGAAAAGTGGAAGGAGGAGAAGATTTGGGAGGGGTGGAAGAAGATTGAGATTTTCCCATCGATGGTTGTCGTTGGGCTTGTGTTGAATATTAATGGTGGGGAATTGTCGTGGAAGAAATGAGTGGTGGCAGATTTATGGTTGGGGGTTGTTGCTAGGTTGATATTGAAGGTTCTGCTATCAGAGAATTTGATGAGGATTTCTTGAGATGTGAGGCGTTTGAGAGGGTTGAGAGGGTTTAAGGATTACCTTTCTGGCTAGTGTCTTGAATATTTGGGGTTGGGATAAGTGGTGGAAGGTTATAGGGTGGGAGATGAGGGGGTTGTTGTTGCTTGGGATAAGAGTTGTAGCGAAACGTATAGTTATTTTTACGCAAGGTCCGAAATAACTCCTTGTTGGTTGGGAGAGTTTGATTTGAGTCTGACGCAATTAGTAGGACTATGACCAAAGCATTTGCAAGTAGGACAGTGTTTGGGCAACCATTCATAGACCAGACTTTGTGGGATGATCTCCTCCTTGGAACGGAGAGTGATTTCCCGTTTGAGTTCAGCATCAGCAGAGACCTTTACAAGAATTCTTGCGAATGCAAGGCGATCCTCGTAGGCGGTCAACTTATCCATCAGAATCGGCTTTCTAATAGAAGAGCCAATCTTACTCAGCATTTCACCTGACCAGAATCTAACATCCAACTCAGGAAGAGTAACCCAAATGGGAATAAAGTTTAGACAAGATAGATCAAGAGGCATTCCAACTGTCCATCTGTGCAGGATGAGAGGTTTCATACCCGAGAGCAACCAAGGTCCCCTTTCAAGAATTGATAGAAGGTCTTGCTCTTTGGAGAAACGAAAAATGTACAAACCTTTGTCATTCAGAATGATTTTGGGAATAACAATTCTTGTCCAATTGGTGCTAATAAACTATTCCATAGCGCGGAAGGAAAATTTCTCACCCAAGGGTGCTCCCACCAGTGCGAGATTCCATTTTCCTACTTGGTCAGCAACATCATCTTCATCAAATAGGATTTCTCCAAAGTGTAGGGCAAGGTTGGATTTGCATGGCCTTTTGTCACCTCAGCAAGGGATCGGGTTTCCGGGTTAAGAGTCAAGCTTGGAGTATACGAAGGAGGTGTGGGAGTCGAAGAAGGCTCCTGGGTTGGAGGTTGGTTTGGAATGATAGTAGGGGGAGATGGGAGGGAACTTGAGGAATTGGACAGGAGAGAGGGATTGAAGAGTTTTCAGTGACAAAGGAGGGCTGAGAGGGACAAGGTGCGGAGATAGGGTTTGGTAATTGGGGGTTTTTCTTACTTAGGTCAATGGGGTTAGGGTGGGAGAAATTAATGCTGGCAGATGAAGGTGGGAGAAGGGGAAAGTCTGAGAGAGAAGTTAATGCGGTCGGAGCGGTACGGGATTTGAAGAATCTAGAGTTATTGCTCCTAATTTGGTCGTTAGTGATAATTTCAGCTGAGCTTGGGAGGCCGGGAGTCCTAGGATTCGTGGACGGGGATGGTGGAGAGGAGGAAGGGGATGAAGGGGAGGGTGAAAGGGAGGAGATTCTCCTGGTTCGCTGCTTCCTCCCCATGGAAGGCGCCGACAACATGCCGGAGAGAAACTCGGTCGCCTTAGCTCGCTTTGGAAGAACGCGTGTGAGGCGCGTATTTGATCGCTTTATGTTTTGGTGTTTTTACACCTGTAGTTCTTAGGCTTAAAATCTACATGTCTATAAAAAAGCGTAAAAAATTAAAAATAAATTTTAAAAGATATTACTGTTTTTATAGAAATAAAAAAAACATTTTTAAATACATAAATTTATTTTTAAGAAAAATTATTTCACAAAATAAAAATAATTTTAAAATAAATTATATACTTATAGAAACCTCACCTTATATATAGTTTTACCAATCCATCTTATCCATTCATCTACCATAATCTAACCAATCTATTTTCTCCTTTAATACCCTAAGAAAATTCGATCTTATATCATCCAAACTCCGAACCACTACTATTATATTGCCTATTGAAAATTAAACTTGATTTATAAATAATTAAATTAGAAGTTAGTTAAGAGCAATTCTAGTGGGTTATTGTTAGTTCATGAGAGTTACAAAATCCTCCTATAAATATGTATCAAGGTGTGATGGGACGAATGCGCAGGGACGAAGGTAATGTCTTGTGTATGGGGGTTGGGCGAATGTACACATAAATGAAACTTGTGTTTGTGAAATTGATAATGGTACCCATGAATGAAAGATATGTGTGCTTGAAGAGTTTATTGACTTTTGTTGTGATCAGAATGAATATTAATCTGATTTGAGTGATTTTAACAATTGGTATCAGAGCCCCCAAGAAGATGATCCGTTGCAGAGGCTCATATAGAATCTGGGCGCTAGGAACTAGACTTATTGAACTCGATTCCGGGAAGTCCTGTTGGTTCGGTGGTGCAACCAAATCTTGCAGGAACAGGCACCGCCGCCGATGATACAAACGATGCAGAGTCGTGCTGCGGTGGTGCAGTGGCGGAGGAGGAGAAAAGAAAGGGAACTCTAATTTCGTAATACATACAAAATAACGGATCGGTATTCATACCTTGGTGGCCGTATGGGACATCCCGTCGATTGTGGCGTTTTTTGAGGTGGATCACGGCCTCGTGGGAGTCGATCGCGACGCCGTAGTCGGTTTTGAGGAGGATGTCGCTATTCCGACGATGGCACAGGAGGAGTATTTTTTTCCAGCGAGCGATGAAAACGAGTAGATCTGAAGGATCTTATCCGGAGGAGGACTATGCTTCTCGAATCTTCGAAATGACCAGGGGAGGAGAAGTCGGCCGACCTTGCTCAAGTGTGGGCCGAAGGCGGATCCGTTTTTCTTGGCAAAAAATACCTTGAAGAAGAGTCAAGATCTCGGCACGAAGATATCTACTTCGGCGTCCGATACAGCACGTTCGAAGAGTTTGGAGGATTGAGTACTTCTAATGTGAAATTAACAATAGGAAATTTCGAACACGATAAGGGATCTAGATGGACCCATTGTAGATGAGATTTGTGGTGATTATGGGCTTTGACTGGAAGAACATTTGGGCCCAACATGCACTATTGGCCCAATGGATGTTAGGTAAGATTGTGTTTCTTTATAGCTAGTAGTAATAAATCAAGTTTAAGGGGGTGAATGTTGAAAATTAAACTGGATTTATAAATAATTAAATTAGAAGTTAGTTAACTGTCATTCTAGTCGGTTATTGTTAGTTTATGACAGTTACAAAATCCTCCTATAAATATGTATGAAGGTGTGATGGGACGAATGCGCAGGGACGAAAGTAATGTCCTATGTATGGGGGTTGGGCGAATGTACTGTTGCAATTTCCCAAAGAAAAACACATAAATGAAATTTGTGTTTGTGAAATTGGTAGTGGCACCCATGAACGAAAGATTGTATGTCTATTTGAAGAGTTTATTGACTTGTGTTGTGATCAGAATAAATATTCTCTGATTTGAGTGATTTAACATTGCCTAGCTATGAAGAATTGTTTAAAGTTGCATATTTTACAAATTATGTATTTTTTTATTCATATATTTGAAGAATTGTTCAAATGTAATTATCTAATCGAAATGGTATAAATATAATTTCCGATTAAGGTTGGCTGTATATTCAGAACAACAATTTGTTATTTTTTCCCTTTGTAATTTTCTTATTGACAAAAAGAAATATAAACTAACAAAACTAGCACGTATAAATATTTGTGCATGGTAGATATATAGCAAACCTGAGTTTGACACATTGTTGGGGTCATAAGTACCACTGATGTAGTAAGCATCTAATTCAAAGTCAGTGACCAAGCTCCTTGAATTAAGAACAAGGTTGCCGTCAGGGAGCAACCGTAGTTGAAACTTTCCCCTTGTGAAGCTATTCTTTGTATGCCTAGAGTAAACCTTGGGTCCTCCGGAATCCAAAGTCTTTATCGTTTGAGTGGGGAGCAAGGTATCCCTTGGATCATCAAAGCTTTGCCACGCCGGAGTACCGCCCTCTAGGTTTATCATCAAATTTCCAGTATCATTCAAGAAACAATTGCTAATGTTTGTGCTTGTAGAGATAGCGGTCACCCAAAGGCCTTTTCCTTGAGGATCACTAAGAATGAGCCCTTGATCTGCTGTGCACGTTAGCACGGATCCTTTCGGTGCCAGGAGGCCATCAGCACCCGCATACCAAACTATGGTATCGGGTATGTTTGCGTACCATATGGCGAGTAAGTAGGAGGAGGTGTTGATTTGGCGGAACCCCAAGGCGAAATCACCCGAAGGAGAGTTCCAAGTGGAGTTATTAGTAGAAAGGGTTGATCCAAGTTTGATGGGGGAAGTTTGTTGGGCAAACATCCATAAGGGTAAGAGCATCAAGTGTAGTAGTAAGGAAAACATGGAAGAAGCTAAAGCCATCGCTGGATTATTGTTATTTTTTATACGAAAAATTCTACCATATATACATGCATGTTGGATACGTGAGAAATGGGTCATATATATCTATTCTGGGATAATTATAGCTCGAGCAAAAAAGTCATGCGCGTGGTTCGACCCCGAGAATTAAAGTCCAAAGGTCTTCTCAAGTCTTCTCAAGGATCATGCATTCGTACCAAACCGCGACGACTTGGAAAATTCTTACCCTTCCGGTCATCTCATGGATCGTCCTACACGTATCCAAGACAATTCTTTGTATTTATTTAAATGCAATGACTATAATTAAATGTAATGACTATAAAAAAAAAAAAAAAAAAAAACAACGTGCCACATGTGCTAGGGTGTTTAGGGTTTTCTGTAGCCTTGCCACCGCGGGAAAACGCGTCAATAGCTAGAAAACCATAGCTACAAATCACAGTGTGGTTAATTTTGTAAATAACTGTCACAATATCATCTCACAATTCAACATTTTAGCTAAATTGTCATGAAATCAAAGTATGGGGCTATATTTGTGGCCCAATTGTCGCAAAGGACTCACACAGCTTGATTCGATGCTTTGTTTGTGGCCAAATGGTCATGAAAACATGGTTTGCGACTATAGTTGTGGTCATATTGCCACGAATGAATTACGAAGCTAGATTCGGTTCTACATTCAAATTGACGTGAAGACCCACGTAGCTAGATTCGATTCAAGTTTGTGATCATATTGTCATGAAAACATCGTGTGTGGGTATATTTGAGGCCATATTACCGCAATTTTCTTACGTAGCTAGATTCAGTTCTAAGTTTGTGACCAATATGACGCAAATGACTAGCAAGGCTAAATTCGGTTCTAGTGGCGTACCTAATTACCCATGAAAAATGGTTTGACTGTATATTCACGGCTACTTCTAGAGGTAGGTACCCAAATTGCTTTTATGGTTAGTTTGTGTTTATTGTTGTGGGTTATTTGAACCCTCGTAGGTCAAATCTCCCTTATGCCTCATCATGCATGGTTAGTTTTGTGTATTACTTGAACCATTGGCTCATAACTATGCTTCTAGCTAGCTACTACCTACCTTTAATTCATTGAATTGAATATACGGTCCTAGTGTAGCAACCTAGCTAGCTTAATGCATGCATCTAATGCTTATAGTATCAACATTTGTTACTAGAACAAACCAAGATGTATTTCATTGCAAATGTTGAGTTATGCTGACATGTATTATTTTTATGTTTAGGAGGTTTTTTAAACTTAAGCTGACATGTATAAATAATACAGTATTCCATTACAGAATTACGTACAGCTAATTAGTTTGGCCCAGAGAATTAAAAGTCTCTTGGGCCACTATATTACTAGATCAAACCAAACCGCGACGACATGGAATATTCTTACCCTAAAAAAAAAATTAAATGCAGTGACTTACTTTCAAGGTGAAAATTATAAACAGTCCACCATTTTAATACATTGTTTCTAATGTGATCAATAACCACTAGTTTTGATAAGAGAAATCTCAACAAGAGAGCAGTCATTTATGGAAGTTAACTGTTGGGAACTAAAATATCGGGCTAAATTATGAGGTGGGATCACGAAGATATGAAGATATCGGAATGAATTAAAGACATTATTCACCATTAATTGAGCATTAAACTATATGGAGGAAATCAAAGAGCATTAAAGAGTCGTTGGAACTCATTAACTACATGGGCGAAAATCACGAACGCCTTAAATGTCTAACGCGTTGACGATTCAACAGAAATATGGTAACTGGTCAAACTAGCCGTTGGAAGATATTAATAACAAGGCGAGATTCTCGGGATTGATACTCATAGATGACCAGAATGTAAGCCTATAAAAGGGGAGGAAGAACATCAGCAAAGGGACATCCTCTCGGACTCACTCTCACACGCTCTTTCTACAACAAAACAATCTACATACAATTGTATTTTTTATTCTTCGATTATTCATCCACAATCTCAAAAGCTATTTTGCTCTTCATTTTCTCTCTGGCATACTCATCAATTGTTCTTCTACATCTGAATGGGTGAAGTTTACCCTCGTTATTTTATATTTTTGCCTATTTATTTCGATATCTATTGTTTTACCAATTAACGTGTCTACGACTTATCATTGTTATCCTGAATTATAAGGAGTAACTCGAAGCAGTGTAATTTGAACTCATATCTCTTTCTCTATTTGTTTACTAATTCATTTGTTATTTCTCTTTCTGAATCCCTTATTATTTGTGAATTAACGTGTTTAAACCGGTTTTTTACTAGAGTTCCCTCATTATAGCAGATAACACGTTTACGTGTTAAATCTGCCCAAAACAATTGGCGCCCATTGTGGGGCCTTTTCCCAAAAATCCCATCAAACACGTTACCACTACCCCGCTACCAACATGACTCACGATCAAACTTCCAACACTAGTCCCTCTGGCGGACATGGAAACCAAGAAGCTAACCTCGTCACTCTCAATCAGCCACAAATCCTACCTCCTACTATTCCCACCGATACTCAAACCAACACATCCACCGACCAAACTTTCAAGCCAAATGACCCTAACGCGCTACTAGAACTGGGGGTCGCATCCGACTTGGTTGTCATAGCCGAACTCAGGGCCTCTATGCTTGCCTTACAAAAGGATCTAGAAAAGCAAAAGGAGGCACACAACCGATTTATAGAAGTTTATGAAAGACAAATTGAATCTCTAACTCGTGAACCAAATTTGCTTCAATCTCAGGTTCAATCACAGGAACAATCTGGTCCAAGTCGACCAAGGGTTTCGGGAGCAATGGATCGTGGATTTGCGCGACAATCGGTTCTTGATGAGCCTAATCACGTCACACCGATTAACGAAAGAAAAGTAACACGTTATCAGGTAAGTGGTAGCCCGCTTCACGCTGTCCAAGAGGACGCTGAAGTCGTAGCTCTAAAAGAGCGGCTTAAAGCCTTGGAGGACCGGTTCAGTCAGGTCTCAGGGGCACCTCAACCAATAGTCATGGAAAGGCGAGATGGTTATACTGACTCCCCCTTCATTCCGGCTATTGCGAAAGTTGATATTTTGAGAAAGTATCACGTTCTCGATGTACTAAAGTACGAAGGAATGACTGATCCAGACCAACATGTTACGACTTTTAAACTAGCGATGAACATTAGCACTATCCCATTTGAAATGAAGGAAGTGGTAATGTGCCGTTGGTTCGTTAACACGTTATCTGGTCCAGCTTTAAATTGGCATTCACACTTACCACTTGGAAGTATTTCATCATTTGCTGAATTGGTTAAGAAGTTTAGACTCAGGTTTGCAAGTAGTTGACGCACCAAGAAACGTTCAAGCGACTTATATCGTTTGGTGCAAAAATCTGGGGAGTCTTTGAAGACATTTCTAAATAGATACAATGAGGAACTTGTCACCATTGAAGAATGCGATGCCGCAACTTCAATAGAAGCATTTCGAAGAGGGATATCCACAGGTAACCCCGAACTTTTTGATGAATTAACTAAATATCCTTGCTCCAACTTTGATGAAGTACAAGCAAAGGCGTTAGCACACATTTGACTAGAAGAGGATGACCTCTTTGTCGCTGACACGAGGGAAGTATTGCAATCAAATAGGAAGCATGGGAAGTGCGAGTCAAGGTACCGTCCGTACCCTTGAGAAAGGACATGACGTTCGAATAAATAGAAGAGCTCGTGACGCGTTACAAAGGTGGTTTTCATCATTGAATTCGTAAGGAAATAAAATACAAATAAGTTATCAATCTACCATATAAGAAAAACTTTACTTCATGCTGGAACTAGGTATTCTTCCATCAAAAAATCGGTATGTGTACTAGTTATGAATTCTATCATGTTACATCTTTACTTTAAAAGTCCATCCATCAAGTGAGCACTAACTTTTTATGAAGAGTATAATGTCAATACTAGAATTACCAGGATGACTTCCAAAATAATTTTATGGTTGACTTCATTCATATCCAACTTGATGACACGTTACAAAGAAACAATGCAAGTAGACAACAAGTTACAAACAGGAAGATAGTTACTACATACAAATGGCGAATCAAATCAAGGAGGCGTTGTAATGGGAGTGGCATTAAGCTCACCACTGGGGGTGCCCCAAGTGGTATGATGTACTTTCAAACAAAACAACGAAAGTGGAACACAAGTCACTTATTTTCAGCAAAATCAAGATGTAACACACAAAGATTGATCGCTTCTAAATCGTTATGAACGCATTAAGAACTAGCAACATAAACCTCAGGTCAAAGGTACTTTACCATTCGTTTTTACATATGTCAATACATTCTTTACATACTACACATCGGCCTTAGTCGCCAGTACATGAAACATCGGCCTTAGTCGCCAGCACACGAAACATGAGCCTTAGTCGCCACTATACATCAAACAAAAACTAGCAAGGGATGCCTTGTGACGTTACAGGCCAAAACAGGGCCCTTACCTTATAATCAGGCAAACGATGTGCACACATGACCGGTCAAAGATGCTAAGGTAGAGTACACTTAAGGCGCTCTAGAGCAAGGGAGCCCTTAAACGCAAATGACATGTAACAATGTAAGTGCATATTACATTTTTCATTTATGTATCACACTACATATACAAAAAGCTCCCTTAGTACGTTCTTACACACGCGCGCTACAACAATTACAATGTCGGCATTTGTCGTCAGTACTTACAACATCGGCCTCTGTAGCCAACATTTACAACATCGGCCTCTATAGCCAACATTTACAACATCGGCCTCTGTAGCCAATACTTACAACATCGGCCTCTGTCTCCACTACTTACAACATCGGCCTTTGTCGCCACTACTTACAACATCGGCCTCTGTCGAAAGTACATACAACATCGACCTTAGTCACCAACACTAAACCCCGGGTACACGTCATCTTGATTAAGCAGCTTGTCTTGCGAAAGCCTTCGTTCAAACGAAGCATACACAACACGACATCTTGATTAACATCAAGTTTCACAAACCGAAAAAGACAACATGAGGAGATCATTTGTTTGACGACTTCAGGCAATGGTTCCCAAAGCAAGTTCAAACCCGCACCAAAATATACGAGAGAAATTTTGAGCGGCTTTGGGGGGTATTGTTGGGCCCTAGAATATCGGGCTAAATTATGAGGTGGGACCACGAATATATGAAGAGATCGGAATGAATATAAGACATTATTCACCATTAATGGAGCATTCAACTGCATGGAGGAAATCAAGGAGCATTAAAGAGCTGTTGGAACGCATTAACTACATGGGCGAAAATCACGAACGCCTTAAATGCCTAACGCGTTGACAATTCAACAGAAATATGGTAACTGGTCAAACTAGCCATTGGAAGATATTAATAACAAGGCGAGATTCTCAGGATTGATACTCATATATAGATGACCAGAATGTAAGCCTATAAAAGGGGTATAAGAACATCAGCAAAGGGACATCCTCTCGGATTCACTCTCACACGCTCTTTCTACAACAAAACAATCTACATACAATTGTATTTTTATTCTTCGATTATTGATCCACAATCTAAAAAGCTATTTTGCTCTTCATTTTCTCTCTGGCATACTCATTAATTGTTCTTCTATATCTGAATAGAATCATAGTGAATTTTACCCTCGTATTCTATATTTTTGTCTATTTATTTCGATATCTATTGTATTACCAATTAACGTGTCTACGACTTATCATTGTTATCCTGAATCATAAGGAGTAACTCGTAGCAGTGTAATTGCAATCTTATTTCACTACGTTGAACTCATATCTCTTTCTCTATTTGTTTACTAATTCTTTTTATATTTTCTCTTTGTGAATTCCTTCTTATTTACGAATTAACGTGTTTAAACCGGTTTTTTACTAAAGTTCCCTTATTATAGCAGATAACGCGTTTACGTGTTAAATCTGCCCAAAACATTAACGTACTAACAAATTAATCGGTTATTAATTATCTTTCTCAATTACTCCCTCCGTTTCAAAATAGTTGATCTTAGACAAAATTGCACACTTATTAAGGAATTTTTTTACCCAAACTACCCCTATAAGTACACTTTGGGAGATTCAACTAAAAAAAATAAATTTTGGGATATGTGCAATGTGGGGTATAGATAAGGGTATAAATGAAAAAAAAAGTTAGATGAATAAGTATTTTAAAAGAAGAAAAAATGGTTTTAAGAACAACTATTTTAAAACAGAGGGAGTATTGATGTGGAGGGAGGTCTTGATAGAAAACATTTTTGAGTATAAAGTATTGATGTGGAGGCTAGGGAGGTTTTGATAGAAAATATTTTAGAGTATATTAGTGTGTAAAAATGCAGTATGTAAGTATATTGGATTAGAATGAATCAATGGCTTTATTTAATGTTCTGGATTTGGTTTCGATTCAATGACGTGTCAAGTTGTGAATATTACTCCAATATAAAAGGAATATATTCTTTATGTAACAAGAACATTATAAAAATTATATCAAATAGTAGTACGTACATCAATCGGCTGATCTTTATTCTTTACTTTTAACTTATATATCTAGATGGACTGAAGAAGGATATGGATGATTTTGATTAAAATAGTGACTCGAATTCATTTGACCTTGAGGCTAATGTTGACACACATGAATCAAAAGAATCGGAAGAAGAGGACGATGAGTTTACATATAGAACAGATTACATTAACTGTTGACTCGGATGACCGACACAACAAGCATTGGATACCACGTTGTCCATAAAATTTAAAGCCTTTTGTTGTGAGAAGATTTAAGACAGTGAAGATATAGCGATAAAAATTTAGCGATTACCGAATATGGTCGTTAATTAACGATCACTTGGTCTCTAAATCCAACCTTAAAAATAAAACAAAGGTTTAGCGATCAAGTGGTCACGAAATTAGTGACAACATACTCCATGGTCGCGAAAACTCTGCTGGGATTTTTGTACTAGTATTAGCGACCAAATGGTCTCTGATTTAGCGACCACTTGGTCACTAATTTTAGCCCAGATTTCGCTAAATTCAGCCCAAGATTCTGCGACCACTTGGTCGTTGTATTTAGCGACCAAGCTGTAATTCTTAGTTCCATTTATTCTTCAAGTTCGGGAATTGTGTTTCTCTTTCTTCGTTGACCCGTAAGTAAAATTGGATTACTCGATCTTTTTTTAATAAATTACACTACAACAGAAAGGTGTTTTAGCGAGAAAAAAATTCCTCGTTAAAAATGGAGATTTTGTCGATGAAAGTGTTTGAAGTTTGTCGCAGAAAGCTCGTCAAGGAAGGGTTTCAACGAGGAAAAAAATATTTTCTCGGAGCAGCCTTTTCGCGATGACAATAATTCTTCTCGGTATTATAATTTCGCGACCATTATTTTTCTCGCAAAAAGGTATACAGTTTCGTTGCCAAATAAGATGAAGGATTAGAAAATGGCCGTTGAATATTATTGTCGACCAAATAAATTTTCTCGCTAATCCTCTTATTTCCTCAATAAAAATGGTTTGTAATTAAAATAATATAAATAAAAAATATTTAAAATAATATTAGCGACGATTTTTGTTCTCGAGATAGGTACACTTTATCGAGAAAATCAAATTCCTCGTTATTTATATGCTTTTAGCGAGAAAATATTTTCTCGGTACATGCACTTTTTAACGACAAAATCATTGTTGGGGTGGAATTACATTTATCATCGCTAAATATAGTTTTTGGTGAGAAACTAATTCATCGTTATTGAAAACCTTTCATCATTGAATTATATTTCATTACTGAATATAAAGAAAAATGTATTATTGTCGATATAAGGAGATATTTTAGAGAGAAAACTTGAAAAAAAATATTATAAAACCTACAAAATATCAATTTTAATATAAATAACTATGATTCAATAATATATTGAAAACCTAATAAAAATTAACTTAATAGAATACATTATATGTGCATAACTAGTAATTGTACTAATAAGTGCAAAATAAATTCCAAATTAGAAATGAGCTAAAAGTCTTGAACTATCAAGTGGTTGATTGGTTGTTGAAGTTTGTAATGAACTCTTCAATTTTCTTCATCTTCTCAATGGGAAGGGGATTAGCTTGGACACATAACCTTTTCTTTGCAAAAGCACCTGCCAATTGGTTTACAAACTATTAAATAATGATAAAATATTACTATAATGTATTAATATGAGCACACTTAATGGGTTGTTAGCTGAACCAAAGAACGTGAGACAATATATAGTATTTAGGCCATAGTAAGAAAAGATTCAAATGAGTAAAATACTTGGATAAGAGAAAAGTTCAACTAGAATATGGCATTAAAACACACTTCAGCCTTTCTATAAAACATACATAATGAGAAAGATGTTGACTTTAAACAGAATACTGATAAGTGATAACTAACATTGCTACTGATGACTATAATAGCAAACTAAAACAAAAAGGAAATCAAACTTTTAGACCTAAATACATCAAATAACTGCAAAAACATTTCATTAGCAAGCCTAAACAAACAGTTGGTAAATACAACAGGCCATTCAATTCAAATACACCAAGGCAGCAAGCCATTCAATTCAGATACAAAAGGCCATTCAGTTGGAAAAAAGGAAATCAAAATACAGCAGGCTTGAACAAACAAGGAAATTCAGCAGGCCATCCCACAAGCCATTCAGCAGGCCATTCAAGGCAAATACAACATCTTATTGAAGACAAATACAACAAGCCATTCAAGCAAAGGTAATACTGTATTTCATTAGCAAGCCTGAACATACAAAATTGAAAAGGCCAACTTCAATTCAAGTATATTTTGAATGCAATTTTTAAGTGAGGCATGGAGACATAATCTGTCTGGGCTTTTATTCAATATATGTTCAACTACTTAGGAAGTCAGAGACAATAATCTTCAACAAATGCACTCTCAATTTGCCTTAAGAAGTCAGAGAAACAGTTAAACATAATCACATAAACTAATACTGGCCTTGAGGTCTAAACACAACATCAACCATAACAGTAAAAGTAGATAAATCGAAATAGATCAGGAATAAACATATTAAAAACTGCTTCTTTCACTTAGGAATAAACATATTAGGAATACACAAATCGAAATAGATCAGGAATAAACATATATAAGCAATGGTAAATTGAAACAGATCAGGAACCATAAGCAGTTAAATCGCACAATAAATTAAAACAGATCAGGAACAATAACAATAAAATCGAACAATAAATTGAAACCTAGAAAATCAGATCAATTAAACGATATATTCAAACCTAGAAAACCAGATTAATCGAACGATAAATTGAAACCTACAAACCAGATCAAGAACCCTAATAGTTGACTGAATTAGGAACCCTAGAAAAAACGGATCAATCAAACAATAAATTGCTGACTTGATAAACAAGAAGAGGAGATCAGAACTGAACTGTAAACGGCTTCGCGTGGGATGGATAGACGAGATTGGAATTCAGATGCGTGAGAGCCAGAGAGAGATTGGAACGGGCGAACGGCCTCTCCTATTTTTATTCTGAATGATTTTGGAATTCGGATGTGTGAGATAGCCTCTAGGTTTTATTCGGATATTTTTTGGAAAATAAACCAATTAGAAAAAAAATCAGCGCCTTGTCTAAAATTTCAATCAGCATCCAGCGCCCTTTCATATTTCATTTACCGCCTAAGGCAAAATTTTCATTTAGCTAAATTTTGTATTAATTTTGTATCTTGGACAACTAGTTTACATAAAATATTATACTATTAATATTATTTGGATAAAAATTATGAAAAAAACATATTATTAAGGGTGTCCAAACCTGATTTTGTAGTGGTGACCTAAATTTTTTAATTCGGTTTTATCAACTTATAAAAAAATTATCGGTTCGATTTTCGGTTTAGAAAATCTAATATAATATCAAACTAGTTTATGACTCGGGCCTTACCCGAAAACTTTTTTAAATAAAAATTATAATATATTAATTTAAATATGATATAGGTATAATAATACACATAACAAAAAATAATATTATAAATAATTAAATATATTATTACATATTTATAATTTATTTTATTATAATAATTTATTTTATTATAAAATGTATAAAAATATTATCTTATTCTTAAAAATACTATTTGTAATATTTATGTAATAATCATAAAAAAGTTGACGCTCTTAACTCGTAGGGTTGAATCGAACCCGCACAACAACTGTAATGAATTAACCTAATCAACTCGTATATTTTAACGACATGAACATATACCCACCTCAAAGTCGAAATGATTGGATCTAAACTCGATTAAACTGACTCGATCAACCGGTTTAACATTAGCAGGGCAATAACTTTATTTATTTATTAAGGAATCCGTAATATAAAAATCAACATACTTATGAATCGGAATTTAATATATTGCAAGACACAACATATCTATATGCACATCACTTAAAAAGTTGTTATAGTTATTAATAGAATATTAGTATACAAAAATCAACATACTTTTGGATAGAAATTTTAAAAATTTGTCATACTTATGAGTAAAAAATTAATATAAGAGAATCTAAAATTTAATATAAAATATATAACCTAAAATATGGTTCATATTAACTAAAGAAGTTGTCATAGTTTTGGATAGAATATTACTAATTGATGACCCGGGCCTTTGCTTGGGAACTTTTTTAAATAAAATTTATAATATGCTAATTTAAATATGATATAGGTATTATAATTTATATAATAAAAATAATAGTATAAATAATTAAATGAAATATTAAATCTATATAAAATGTATACCAATATTATCTTATTCTTAAAAAATGCTATTTGTATTATTTATCTAATAATTATTAGAAAAAGTTGATGCTCTTAACTCGTAGGGTTTAGTCGAACACACACAAAAATCGCAATGAATTGACTCAATCAATCCATAAATTTTAACGACATAAACCCGTACTCAACATGAATTCGAAATGACTGAATCTAAACTCAATTGAGCTGACTGGAATCAGTTTAACAATAAGGGATCAATAATTTTTATTTATTTATGCACGGATCCATAATATAAAAAATTAACATACTTATGAATATAAATTTAATATTTTGTAAGACACATCATATGCATACCGAATTAACTAAAAACTTGTCATACTTATTAATAGAAAATTAGTAAAAAAAATCAACATGTTTATGGCTAGAAAATTTAAAAAGTTATCATACTTTTGAACGAAAAAATAATATAAGAAAATATAAAATTTAATATAAAATCTATAATTAAAAACATGGTTCATATTAATTAAAAAATTTGTCATAGTTATGGATATAAGTATTATTATAAAAAAAATTAATAACTAAAAATATGGTGATTGAGACATTAAAATTTGATGACAATATTGCATTTAACTACCATATTTATAAGAAAAAAATGAATATATAAAACATAACATACTTATAGACGGAAAATTTAAAAGTTATCATTCTTATCTGTAGAAAATTAATATTGAAAATCCAAAATTATTATGAAAAACATGGTCAATATTAATTAAATTTGTTATCAAACTTATAAATAGTAAAATTATTATAAAAAATCTGAAAATTAATATTAAAATACATGATTAAAATATAAATTATACTAATTAAAAAACTTATTATACTTTTGAATTGAAAGTTAATATAAAAGAATTAGAAAATTATAAGAAAATGTAAAATTTAATATAAAAGCTACAATAAAAAACATGGTCATATTAATTAAAAAACTTGTCATATTTATGGATAGAAATATTATAATAAAAAATTTAGTAACTAAAAATAGAGTTTGGTTCAAATGAAACAAACTCTTATCCTAAAACGAACTCTTATCCTAAAACGAATGCACTTTTCATAGTTAGTAATGCACTTTTCAAATAAAAGTGCATTGAAAAATACAAAAAGTGCATTACGAAAAAGTGCACTAAAAAGTACGAAAAGTACAAATGCGAAAAAGTGCATTCCGAAGTAGGAAAAGTGCACTACTAACTACAAAAAGTGCATTCGTTTTAGGATAAGAGTTCGTTTTAGGATAAGAGTTTGTTTCATTTGAACCAAACTCACTAAAAATATGGTGATTGAGACATTAAAATTTGATTACAATATAACATTTAACTATCATATTTATAAATTAAAAGTTAATATATTAAACACAACATACTTATAGATAGAAAAATTAAAAATTATCATTTCGATATGTAGAAAATTAATATTTAAAAAATCCTAATTTATTATGAAAACATGATTAATATTATTAAAGTCGTTATCAAACTAATAAATAATAAAATTAATATAAAAGTTAATATAAAAGGATCAGCAAATTTAATATTGAAAATTCACAATTTAAAATATGGTTCCTATTTCATACTCATTGATATAAAATTTATCTACTTCATTTAGAGATACTAAAATTTAATGACAATTTTTCATTTAATTTTCATATTTATAGATAGAAAACTAATATATAAAACTCAACATATTTGCAACCGAAGTTTTAAAATGTTATCACCTTTCTTATTTATAGCAAATTAATATTGAATACTATTAATAAGAAAATATGAATAAAGATTGAATTTCTTAAAGATAAAAAATGTTCTATATTTACATGAACTAGTTTTACCCGTCGTACCATGTACGACTACGATTCAATATTTTATAGATATTATAAATAGGATAATAATAAATAAATAAATATATAATATAAACTTTAATATAACTAATTTATTGCCCGTATAATGTACATAATTTTTTAATCAAATATTATATTCTTCATATTTTTATTACTTTTCATGTACGTAAATTTAGTGTTTATTAAATATTTCAATATATCTATTAAATACTTTATTATTTATTTTTAGTAATTTTAAAAATTATAAATTTTTAACATTAATTTTTTTATAAAATAAAATCATTATATATCTATAAATAAATTCGTCAAAAGATATATTTTAAAATATGTATATTTATTTTAAGGAATTTTAAATATTTTATCTTTAATTTTATATACTTGTATAAGGAAGCTTTCAAAGAATATTATTATACTAAATAGATATTTGTTTGATGTTAGAGATAAATTGAAATAGTTAAAAAGAATTTACTAGAAAGAAGTTATAATTTTAGAAATAAAAATAAAATTTTTAAATATGAGGTGGGGCTAGAATTGTTCCGGTGGCATGAAAAGGTACATCTTTAATATATAGTTATAGATATTACCTATTTTTATTATTTTTAAACATTATAAGTATTTATCATAATTTTTTTATTACAAAAGAAAAAATATATCTATAAATAAATTCGTGAAAAGATATCATGCTAAAAGATAAAAGATATTTATACTTATTTAAAAATATTTTAAATTTATTATCATTAATTTTAAATATTTGTATAAGAAAGTTTTCAAAAGATATTGTTATATACTAAATGGATATTTGTTTGATTTCAAAGATAGATTTAAATAGTTAAAGAATAATTTATTAATGTAAAAGTTAAAATATTAGGAATAAAAATTAATTTTGTATATATAAGGTGGTGTTAGAATCGTTCTGGTGGCTCAAAAAGTTATAACTTTAGTATATAGTTATAGATAAGACAAAGAGAAAATTAAAGAAAAGATAATGTAATTTTTTTATCCAAATTCAATTTTAGCAAGTAATTATCTAGACCATGACATTTTTTTTTTAATCAAAATATGATTTAAGATAAATCTCTTAAATTTATATTTTATATTTGTCATATTTATAGATAGAAACTTAATATTGATGAAGATTTGAAAATTTTCATTCTTATTTGTAGAAAAATAATATTTAAAATTAGAAATTAATATAAAAAATATGGTCAATATTAATTAAATACATTGTCATAATTATAAAAAAAATTAATATAAAAAATCCGAAATTAATATAAAAATACATGTTTATTATACTTTTGAATAGAAAGTTAATATAAAAGAATTTGAAAATTTAATATTTAGAACCCATCATTTAAAATATTGTCTATATTTCATACTTATGGATATACAAATTATCTTTTTTATTTAGAGATATTAATTATTGTGGAATATTAAATTAAAAAAAAGGGTAGTTGAGATATTACATTACTATTTTATATTTGTCATTTTATTGATAGAAACTTAATATTAAAAATATGTAATTAAAAATTTACTTATGGATAGAAAAATTATATTAAATGATTTTATATTTATCATATTTATGGAAAAAAAACTTGTCTATTTTACTTTAATATGTTAAATCGGTTTTTCTATCCTATGCCTAAGGAATACTAATAATGGGAACTAAAACCCTAAAAGGAAATTAATAAACCCTATTGGAAAAATAATTAAACCTAAATAAATACAATTTAAGATATATTGCCATTTTTAGTCTCTTAACCTATGCCCTTAGGGCATAGGTTAGAAAAATCGATGTTAAATTAGTATTTTTTATGTGTCATTGCATGTGGTGTTTAACAAGGAATATAAGTTTCTCGCTAAAAGTGAAGTCACATTTAAAGAGGAATCATTAATTTCTTCGCCAAAAGCCTCATTTAGCGAGGAAAATAATTTTATCGCTAAAGCTGAAGTCACATTTAAAGAGGAAACCTTAAATTTCTCGTAAAAAGTAACATTTAGCGAGGAAAATAAATTTCCCGCTAAAAGTGAAGTCACATTTAAAGAGTAATCATTAAATTCCTCGCCAAAAGCCACATTTAGCGAGGAAACTAAATTTTATCGCTAAAGCTGAAGTCACATTTAAAGAGGAAACCTTAAATTTCTCGTTAAAAGTCACATTTAACGAGGAAAATAAATTTCTCGCTAAAAGTTAAGTCACCTTTAAAGAGGAATCATTAAATTCCTCGACAAAAGCAACATTTAGCGAGGAAAATAAATTTATCGTTAAAACTAAAGTCACATTTAAAGAGAAATCATTAAATTTCTCGCCAAAAGCCACATTTAACGAGGAAAATAAATTTCTCGCTAAAAAGTTGGTCGCAAAAAAGCATTTCTGTTGTAGTGTTAAAAAAACATCCTAACTAATTAGATTTATTAGTTTAAGGTTAATTAATTTAAAATAATATCTTATTCTATATTATAACTAATTAAGTTAATTCTACCCTAATTTTATCCTAAACCTACGTATTTAACTTCTCGGGGAGCCGCCCACTTTTAGCCTTCCCGTCCTTTCTTCTCTCGTCATCCTTGGGCTTTGACACCCTCGCAAAAATGCTCTCGCTATGATTTTGTCCACCACTCCAGCCACAACACGTGCTCTTTCTTGTGGTGAGTTTTGCTGATAACACTTACCTCAGTTTTGAATTCCTTATCTGCTTCCCTAAATAGTGCCTTGTCTATCTTCTTAACCGCAACTAGGGTTTCAAACCCTTGTAAAACGCCTTTGTACACATTCGCACAAGCCCCTCGTCCTAACTATTCTTTGAAACCTTTTGTTGCCTCCACTAGATCTTGGTAGGTGAAGCAACTTATATTACTCCATGTTACATTAGGTTTGTTAACCTTACACAAATGCGTGGGGTTTCCTACGAACCAGATTCTTAAGATGGCTCCAATTAATAAAAGGTTGACAAATAGGGAAAGTCCCATGAATGCTGAAAGTAAGGGATTCATTCCCTTCCAATCTCTTCCCTCATTTGAAATGGGAGAATCAAAATTAGCATTTTGAATCTGACCATTCATGAGGTGGGATTGCTTCTTCTAACCAGTTTGCCCATTTTGAATGACAGTCGGACAAAGGAAGTCATTTAGGCAAGAATTTGCACTCATCCTCACTAGATGACATGAACATATCGTAATCTCTAGCCTATAACCATTCACCTCATTATAGGTAGGCAACCTGAATTTTGGTTTGCAACCCCCAAATGTGTCATTTGGATCAACCAAAGAGTACTTGAGTGGACATTCACACATTGTATTTGGATAATCACCATTATGTGGAGTGGTCTTGCAAATGTTATTGTATCCACAAAACCCCCGACCATCCATTGTTCCAATTTTATTGGAACAAATGTTGTCTGGTTGCCATTTTATAATTGTTGCAATTGTAATCATCATATGATTAATTTTTCATGTATAATATTTTGTAATTAAGTCAGGTAGAGCAATTAGGCTATGAACCGGGTTCGGTTGTATCTATTGCTTCGAATTAAATCATATACTGGCTTGTGGATTTCCTAGGCTGAACCCGGTAGGAGGTAGCTTCCTTCGGGTTCATTGTTGTTTGATGAGAAACATGTTAGATGTGATCTCGCCCCATTTGCTTGACCTAGTCCAATAGATTGAGATGGCCTAATGCTCGATGGTGGTGCGAAGCTAAATGAAACGCATCATTTTGAGGTTTGCTCGAGTGACCTAACTTTATATGCTCGCTAGCCTCTTGAGGAGATCATAATTCAGCGGCGCAAACACTAGAACTCTAGTGAAAGAGAGTGATCACAAGAAGGAAGAGAGAAAGAAAGAGAGGAAGAGGGAGAACACGCCGGCGACGCTTATTGTTTATGGTTCCTTGGTGGATAAGAGTGAAGACCTAGTCGCACAACCGTGAACAGGGGTTGAAGCTCTTTCGTTCCTGATCCCTAACATTGCTTTCAATTTCTGTTCTCCGATCTTCTTCTTAGCTTAGTTTCTGGCTTTTGCTTTGCCGCTTGAAGCTTGTCTTACACTTGAATGACATGGGCTATGATCTTAGGGCATGTTTGGGTCTGGTCTTCCCATCATAGATCCCTCGAATATAGAGTTCTTGAACTCAAAAATGGGTCACCAATCCTTGTATTCATGCTAATACACAAGCCCTCTTGATATACCTTTAGCTATTTGAACCCTCCACATCCAACTTGGCCTTGTTTCTCAAAATAGGAAGCCTGCTAGACTACCATTTCTCATGAGCGCGCTCGTACACTAGAATTCGATACTCTTTCTTATGGTAAATCCTATTAGTCGAACTAGATTCTTGTGGTAAGTTTTGCCGATAACACTCACCTCATTTTTGCATTCCTTATCAACTTCCCCAAGTAATGCCTTGTCTATCTTCTTAACCACAAATAGAGTTTCAGACCCTTGTAAAATGCCTTTGTACACAATCGCACAAGCCCCTTGTCCTAACTCCTCTTTTAAACCTTTTGTTGCCTTCACTAGATCCAGGTAGGTGAAGCAACATATATTACTCCTTGCCACATGAAGTTTGTTAACCTTATATGCAATGCTTTGGGTTTTCTACGACAAAAGAACTAGATTTGTAAGATGGCTCCAAACGATAAGAGATTGACAAATAGGGAAATTCCCATGAATGTTGAAAGTAAGAGATTTATTCCCTTCCAATCTCTTCCCTCATTTGAATGGGAGGATCAAAATTATCATCACTCACTTTAAGGAAAGTGGTACATGTAGAATGACTCCGACCATTTATGAGGGGGAACTACTTCTTCTAACAAGTGTGCCCTTTTTAAATGACAGCCACACAAAGGAAATCTTTTAGGCAAGAATTTGAACTCATCCTCATTGGATGACATGTATATATCGTAATCCCGTTCTAGCCAATCAATTGAGGGCAAGATCTCTAGCCTATAACAATTCACCTCATTATAGGTAGGCAACTTGAAATCTTGTTTGCAACCACCAAATGTGTCATTTGGATCAACCGAAGAGTAATTGAGTGGAAATTCGCACATTGTCTTTGGATAATCACCATTACGTGGAGCGTTCTTGCAAATGCTATTGTATCCAAAAACACCCACCATCCATTGTTCTAGTTTTATTGGAACAAATGTTGTCTGGTTGCCGTTTTATAATTGTTGTAATTTTAATCCTCATATGATAAATTGTTCATGAATAAGGTCTTGTAATTAAGCCGAGTAGAGCAATTAAGCTAGGAACCGGGTACGGTTGCATTTATTAGTTTGAATTAAATTAAATCATGAACCGACTTGTGGTTTTCCTAGGTTGAACCCAGTTGGAGGTGGCTTGCTTCCGGTTCATTTGTGTTTGATCAGAAACAAGTTAGATGTGATTTTGCCCCATTTTCTAGACCTGGCCCAATAGATAAAGATGGCCCAATCTTAGAGGGAGGTGCGAAGCTAAATGAAACGCGGCATTTTGACGCTTGTTCGAGTAACCTAGCTTTATATACTCGCTAGCCTCTTGAGGAACACATTATTCAGTGGCACAAACCCTAGAATTCTAGAGAAAGAGAGTGAGCACAAGAGAGAATAGAGGAAGACGGAGAAGACGCCAGCGACACTCATCGTTGGTGGTTCCTTGGTGGCTAAGAGTGAAGACTTGGTCGCCTAGTCGTGAAAGGGGGTTGAAGCCCTTTCGTTCCTAATCCTAACTTTGCTTTTACTTACTGTTCTTCGATCATATTCTTACCTTAGATTCCGACCTTTGCTTTGCCTCTTGATGATTGTCTTATACTTGAACGCCATGGGCTTTGATTTTGGTCCATGTTTGAGTCGGGTCTCCCCATATGAGATCCCCCGGATGTATAGTTTTTGAACTCGAACTGGATCACTAATCCTTGTGTTGTTTTTGTTTTCTTTATCCTTTGCGTTTTGTTTCTTTTAATTCAAGTTGTATGAAGAGATCGATCTGATTTGTTGTTTGTTCGATAGATTAAGTCAAATCTTGATCACAAATTTGTATCAGATCTAGTTAAGGCTTGTACCTCATGTTTCCTCTTTTGTTGAAAACCCTAGTTCTTGTTTCTAGGTGGTCATGCAAGTTTGACTCGGCTAAAGTCGTTGTTGCCAAGATCAAAAATAAATTACCCTAAACTACAAACTAAGTATAACATGCAAATAAGGGATCGTACCCAAGATAATCGGGATTCTAAACAATCAGCAGATAACAAGACAGGGGTTTTGGAAGTTTAGACAAACAAGCGAAAGAGCAAATAAAATTGGGGATTCAATCAATTAAAGGAAAGCAATGTTTATTCAACCAATTCCACCTTTTTAATCATTCGATCATCAATTCATCCACTTTTCTATAATTCCCAGATTAATTCCAATCCTTATAAAAGATTTCCGCTTGTCCACGGTCCAAGCGAAATTATGATATGAACAAGAACGCTTAATTCAAATCATGCAAAATATTAAGGATAGAAGGAAATCAATTCATTCAATCAAGCTACGAGTCTCATGCATAAACTAACAATCAAATACTCTTTCAATTCTAGTCCACGGTCCAAGAAAAGAGTTGTTTCAAGGATAAATAAGATTGCACAGACAACAATCAAACCAATCTAAACAGTAGAATATCAATCAAATTCAACAAGTTGCACACCAAGAGAAATCAATTGATAATCATATAAATAAAAACAAGAGTTTTGATATTAACCAAGGGATAGAAAAATTACCAAAATCTTACTCATTACATAAAAAGGCTTCCTTGATTAAACAAACTCCAAGGGAAATTTAGTTCTCCATATTAGAAAATAAAAAATCAATTAAAACTAAAAGTGGTCTTTGAATTCTGGGAATGTGTTCCCTTAAAGTCTTCCACGAAACTAAGCTTAAATAGTAGAAAAACAACTGAATCCTAAAGATATAAAAATAGATAAATAAGATAAAATAAAACTCCGAGTCGGCGCTGGAAAACAACGACCCGCGAGCGCGGTCCACAGCCGCGAGCGCGGTTCATCTCGTCTCCCCTCGGCCTCGGATCCTCGATCACCCGCGAGCACGGTTTCAAACCGCGGGCGCGGTTCCTGCTTATGACAGCATTCTAGTGTCAACTTCGGAGGTGGTTTTGACCCACTTAGAGTTGGAATTTGAACTCGCCATAAAAACATAAAAATTGTAGCTCTTTGAGTTAGCTTTCGAATGATACCAAATTCAGCTACATCCGATCACTGTAGCTCCCGAACAATGTGTCACAAGAAAGTGGCGTCAAAACAACTCCAAATCAACACTTGTCTTCAAAACTCTTGCAAGTTTTCAAATCGTGACTTCGGTCTTCATATGACAATTATGCTCAAAACTAACCTAAACATACTCAAAGCATGCCTAAAATACAAGAGTTAACCTATACTAAAGAGAGCATATTAAAGTTCTTGGTATTTTTTTCTCTAGAACTTGCAGGGGAGTCGGGCATGATAGGTGACGAACTTTTCCGGTGAAAACCACTATTGATGCCTACAAGGGTCTTATTTTTGTTAGATAGTTACCTATCTATTCATATTTAGAGTAACTTGTGCTTTCTTTCCTATCAAGGTACCAAAAGAAGATGATAGAGCTATATAGAGGAGTAAAGCCTTGTGATGGGGAGATGGATTTCTCTACGTGGAAAATTAAGATGCAGGCAATCTTGACCAATGAGAAATCCCATTACACTGTAATTGATGAATACAACTGAATTTTCTACCAATGAAGGAAATTCAGGATGTTGCACATACTGAGATAATGCTAAGGCTCACATATGAGGTAGCACGACAAATGGTACTCTACCTAAACCTTTTTGGGAGGCCTTAGATGCTATATACCTAACAAAATCTTTGCCTATTCGCATTGCCTTGCTTTGCAAACTTTTTTTTGAGTAGGTAAGAATTTGGTTTACGAGACAGGCCCGGTAAGACCGAGAGGCCGAGTAAACAGCAGTCGGAAAACTGACAAGAACAAACAGAGACAAACAAAGCAAAACAGACAGAAACAAACAAAACACAAAGGTAAATACAACTGACGAAAAAGCACTAGAACGAAAGGAGTAGTGGGAGATGTGAGTGGCTAAAGATCAATGTCTTTAGCATTCAGGTCAAAAGCGGACCAATATGATAAAGTGGACTACTGACGTTGCCTCCACCGGGGATGAAGGATCTTCAGCAGACTCGAGAGCGTCCTTGCGACCGCGCCAATCACATACGAACCACACCTAGTTCCAAAGCCAGAACTCGAAATTGTACAAACCGTGCTCGGGTCATCCTCGGAACAAACCAAGTCTTCGGAAGACAAGATCAGAAACAGTATTTGAAAACCAATTGGTGGTAACTCTTATGGTCCACACTGAGAACGTTGAATAGAACCGAGAAAAGGTATTCGAAAACCAGTGGAAAAGATCGACGAGAACGACCGGCAAATTAAACACATCTATAGGATCGGATTTTTCCAAAACAGAGTACATAAGATTTGCAAATCTTTTCTCGAAAGGCTTTGAAGCTTTCAAATGTTCAGACTGCAAACTTCAAAAACTCACATTAGGTTAAGTTCAAAAGAGCTATCATTCTACAAGCAAAGGACAAAAAGAAAATTCAATTGTACAGCATAAACATACCAAGAAAGGTCAAAGAAACTCTAATATCAAGGAGCTTAAAGATAGTCTAATATCAAGGAGTAGTGTTCTTGAACTATTGCTAGTTTTCTAGAGCGATTATATGCCTTCTCGACGTCAGCCTTGCCTTCTCGGCATCGGCATGGCCTTCTCGACCAATTTCGCTCTTTATCTCTCTAGAAAGACTAGAGAGAAGTCAGAGCAAAGTTTTGTGCCATTGCTTTGCAAACTTTTTAACTTCAACATATCATTCTAATAAATAAATAAATGGAATAAATAAATGGTCACGGTGCAATTCGGCTTTGATGTAAGGATACCAAATTACGTAACTACATTCAACCAAAATATATACTACATTGGATAAAGAAATTTGTTGATCGTGTCAAGAGAATTTATTGTAAAAGAAATTAAATACAAAATTTAGCGTACTTGTACATATAATTTATGCATAAAACTTATAAAAAAGGCTTGTTTACCTTACTAACAATCAATAATTAACCACTAACAATAATCATACTTTGAGAGGCTTGGTCTAGGCCGGTTGGAGCAGAGACCTCAATAACACCTTCAAGAATCAAACTAACTTGCCTCATTGTAGGTCGAAGATTTGGATCTTCTTGAATGCACCAAATGGCCACCTTTAGAAACTTTTCCAGCCTAATCTTGTCATCGAGAGCCTCGACGTCATTGTCAACAAGAGAGCTTAGATCCCCCAATTGATAGCAATCAAGAGCCCAATCAATCAGTATTGCTCTTTCCTCTTCCTCAGGCTCCATTTTTATGCACCTTCTACAAGATATAAGCTCTAACAAAACCACACCAAAGCTATAAACATCAACTTTCACTGTCACCGGCTTGTTCCCGAACCATTCAGGCGCGACATAACCCTTTGTTCCTCTTATCGCCGTATGAGTATGAAACTGATTTAGCATCAACAGCTTTGATAGGCCAAAGTCGGAAATCCGAGCCTCAAAGTAGTCATCCAAGAGTATGTTTTGGGGCTTTATATCGCAATGAATGATTTGATTGCCACACTCTTCATGCAAATACAATAACCCCCTTGCAATACCTTGAGCTATTTGGACCCTGACCAACCAGCTTGGCCTTGTTTCTCCAAATAGGAAGTGTGCTAGATTACCATTTCTCATGAACTCGTACACGAGCATCCGATGCTCTCCCTCGTGGCAGAATCCAATTAGTCGGACTAGGTTCTTGTGGTGAGTTTTTCCAATGATACTCACCTCGGTTTTAAACTCCTTATCAGCCTCCCTCAACAATCCTCGGTCTATCTTCTTAACCGCAACCAGGGTTTGAGAACCATCTATAACGCCTTTGTACACAATAGCGCAAGCCCCTTGTCCTACCTCTTCTTTGAAACCCTTTGTCGCTTGCTCTAGATCCTTGTAGGTGAAACAACTTATATTACTCCATGTCATCGCAAGAGTGCTATTACCCGTACGAGAGGCTTTGTGTTCCCTAAGACAAAAGAGCCAAATTCCGAAGAGGGCTCCAACCAGTAGAAGGTTGACAAATACAGAAGTTCCCATGAGTGTTGAGGTTAGAAGATTCATACCTTTCCATTCCCTTGTCAAATTTGGATTTGGATGAATACATGAATTGTTGCCATCATCGTTAACGTCGCTTACTTTAAGGAAAGCGGTACGAGTGTCATCAATCCGGCCATTTATGAGCGGGAACGCCTTCTTCCAACAGGTTTGCCCATTTATAATGACCGCCGCACAGAGGAAGTCATTTAGGCATAAATTCTTGCAGTCTTCTTCACTCAATGGGCTGAGCATATCGTAATCTCGTAGCGGCCAATCAGTCGTAGGCAACTTCTCTAGCCTATAACCAATTTCTTCATTACTGGAAGGCAGCCTGAAATCCGGTTTGCAAGTCCCAAATGCATCATTTGGATCAACCAAAGAGTACTTGGGTGGACATTCACACGTTGGACTTGGATAATCACCAGTATCATCAATTTTGCAAATGCTATTGTATCCACAAACACCACCATCCATTGATCCCTTTTTTGCGGAACAGATATCAATATCATCTGGTAGCCATTTTATAATACTCCATGACAAACTTCCATTGGTGGTATCTTTCTTGCTGTAATACCATGCAAAGACTCCATCATAATTCAGTGTAGCTCTGAAATAATAATCCTGCTTAGGTGATGGGATGCTTTGTCCTTGCAAAAGATCAACTTGGTCTCCACTGTTTTTCAAGATGTACATGTGACCCGAAACATCATAGTTAACCATATAACCTGAAAAATTATAGTATCAATAATGGAAGTTCAATTACTTAATGAGACGGACAGGATAAGAGAGAGATAGGGATTATCTATACTAATGTTATTGTTGTAGATTAGATATATAAGAGAAAAAAATTATAAAACCACCCGTCAATTATAGACATATGCACCAAATCACCTTTTGTTATCAAATAACCACCTACAACGTGAATCGTTACTTTTCCGTTAAATCTTAATATTGCAATTGCCAAATAAATTACAAATTAAAAAAACAAATTTAACCTAAAACCCAAATCTAAAAAAACAAGATATATAAATGAACAAATATGAATACATTGTTTATATCAATAAATAAATAAGGGATATATCGAAACTAATTACATGTGTATTAAAAATTAGATAATATTATATTCATTCACATAAATAAAGTTAAAAAATTAAAATTAAAAAGGTTCGAAATCGATGAATAATGTGCATCACAAACTCGATCCACAAACAATTAGTTTTTGATGCACCATTGTTTAGTTTTGATGCACAACCTAGTGTGTCTCTCATAAATGTATTTTTCAAAAAAATACGTGAATAATAATGAATAAATTCGCCTGTATAGTTTTTTATCCCTTTTAATGAATGTCTAATAAAAAACGTCGATTTTCAGAGGGAATGACTAAGATTTATTCTTTTTTCTCACAAGAGTGCTCATTCTCACGTGAGTCTTTCCTCTATTATTATTATTATTATTATTATTGTGAAAAATTATACAAATTACATAAGATTATTATTACTATTATTATTATTATTATTATTATTATTATTATTATTATTATTATTATTCTTTTTTTTTCCGAAAAAAAACAGATATAGAGGCGTGCCTAGAATATGAATCAAAATTGTGATTTTATGCACCAAAATCATATGTTTGTGCATAAAACCGAATTTTTGTGCATCAAAATCGATGTTTTGTGCATAAAAATGGCTTGATGTACATCGAAATTGTGTGCGTTAATAGATGTCTATGCATCATAATTAGTAGTATGTGAGAAAACTAAATGAATTAAGTGCATAAAAAGATTCACTTGTGCATCAAAACAACTAAACGTGCATCTTATTTATGAGTGCATCAAAATTGACAAATCTTATATCAAAAATAAATAAGATTAAATCGATGCACAATATGTATCCAAAATTAACGCACAATATGCATCAAAAAATAAATGAACTAATTACTAGTTTTAATGCGTATACAAGACGAAATCGATGCATAAACAATTAGTTTTGATGCACAATTGATCAGTATTAATGCACAATTGGTCTATTTTGATGCACAAAATTGGCAAAATGTGCATCAAAAAATATAAAGAAGTATAAAATGCACAATGTGCATAAAAAAAATCAATGTACAAATTGCTAGTTTTGATGTTCATACAAGGCGAAATCTTTGAATAGAAGTTTGTCTTAATAATACACGTGTATCAAAAATAATTGTTTATGCATCAAAACAACACAAAAGTGCATCTTCTTTTATATGTGCATCAAAAACTAGATAAATATTGTATTCATACATATAAATATGGTTAAAAAATAAATGATGTTTTGAAATTGATGGACAATGTGCATTATAAACTCGATGCACAAACAACTAATTTTGATGCATAGTTGGTCGGTATTGATGTACAATTTGTCAGTCTTTGTGCAAAAACTGCACACCTCCCTCAGAAAACGGATTTGTTGAAAATTACGCAAATAATAAGGAAAAAATTCGCATGCGCCTTTTTGTATCCCTTTTGATTAAATTCTAACTGAGACATCGATTTTTTTGGAAGAAACAACTCAGATTTATTCTTATTTCTCACTTCTGTTCTCTCTTTTCTCTTTTCTCTTTTCTCTTTTCTCTTTTCTCTTATTATTATATTATTTAAAGATGGATCAAACATTTCACCAAAAAAATTAAACTAATGAAATGTAGTTTTGTGAAAATTCGTGGGTGATAATCTGAAGATCGTGCGAATGAGAAGCTCAAAAAATCAAACGCTGAGCAATTTAGTCTTGATATTTATTTATTTTGGTAGAAAGTCTTGATATTTTTAAGTAAAGAACTTTCAACACACCTCTCAATAGGTTTCACCTCCTTTATTTATTAAATTAGTTGTCCCCATCGTGCCATGCACGACTACGACTTAATATTTTTTAGATATAATATAAAAAATGTTAATAAATAAAAATATGATATAAAATTTAATGTAATTAATTTATTGCCTTTAATATGTATTAAAAAATATAAAATAAAATAAAACTAATTAAATTTAGATTATTAAGTTTAAAATTGAGAATAACAATACATTATTAAGATAAATAATCTACATTGCTCATTTTCCTTGACAATATTTTATAAATAGGTTTAATTTAAAAGAAGAAGATAAAATATAAAGAAAATAAAGCAAAAAAAATATATTCTGAAAATATGGAGGAGATGAGATTTTGAAAAATAATAATTAATTTAATAATAATATATGTAATTGAGTATATTTATCTTTTAATATAAGAGAGAGAAAGAAACAACTAAAATGTTAAAAAGATTGAGCATATATATTTTATTGACTTATAAGGAAAAAATTCAACCATTAGATAAATTTTTTTAGTTAAGATATAATCTCCTACCAAAAATTAAGATATTATCTAAATTTTGAAAATAAAAATAAATTTTAATTAAGTGGAAAAAAATTGCCATGTGGAATATGAAGTGGAAAGAATAATTAATTTATAATTTTTATGAAGCAAGGATTAAATGACATGTGTGTGGATTAATAATAGGATGTCATGTGTCAAAATCTGAGCTGGCGCAATGTGGTGGCTCCAAACTTATTGCTTTTATACATACTAGTGTAATCCTCGTGTCCTGCACGGGATTTATGTAAAAAATCACATATATATATATTGAAGTTATGTTACAAAAAGAAAATACATGTTAACAAAATACATATCTTTAATTACCAAAAAAAATACATATCCTTATTCTGGTTGCTAAAATATTCATAGTTAAATTTATAGAAATAAAAAAATAATTAGTTAAATCTTATGTAATTGTTAAAAAACCTCGTTAAATCTTACCTAATGTTATTTTAAAAAATAAAAAATAATAATAATTCAAATATAAAAATTCATAAAACATTTATATCCCAATTGTTGAGATATTCCTTGTTAAATCTTATCTAATATTCTTGTTAAAGTTTAATAAAATACTTTCACATAGAAAAATAAAAAAATATATATAGATTGATTAATTAAAATAGATATTTTTTAAAAATATACCAAATTAATGATTTAATTGTCATATGAATATTTTTTAAAATAATAAGTTGGGTGTATCCTCCTAGATATATATAAAATTAATACATAAAAAAAATATATTTGATAAAAATATTTTAGGTAATTTGTTAATCAGTTTGTTGAAAACGATGTCATAATTCTAATAGATATTTTTAAAAAATATTCTAATTTATTGGAGATTAAAGCTTGATATGAATATTTTAAGTAATTTTTGGTTGAGTGATTTTGGGAAAAGATAAATACTCCTTACTTTTTATAAGAGTTTAGAAATATAAGCATTAATTAAATTTTCAAATGATGAGAAAATTATATACAATGCTCATAAAACTCTATGGTAAATATTTTAAATTGTGAGTTGCAATAAAAGGAAAGTATTTTGACCAAACTTCTCATAAAAAATGTTTTGATTAAAAAAACATAGACTTGTCAAAATATATGATCTACTAATATCAATCAATTGTAGTTGTAGGGCTTATTCGTATTAGTAGATCATACATCGATCATAAAGGAAAGTATTATGTACAATGCTAATACGTATTTGTACTTTCTTGAAAGGATTTTAATCTAATATAATTTTGATTAGAATATAAATCTTTTCAAAAAACCAGGGTATATTCATAATATATAGTTTGTTAAGATTATAGTTAGGATTGTGGTATTTTATATTTCGATAAGGTTAAATTATTTTAATTATGTGAAGGTAAAAAGTGACTTGAATAATTTTGGTAATAACAAATATTTGGCATAAACTCTAATATATATACTATATCAAATATTTTTGGTAAAAATAACTTCAATATCGGTAATAATATTTAAAAATAGTGCATTTTTAATAGAAAGATATATAAGAGAAAATTTTAATGTCTACGCACACAATATTTAATTATTAGAATTAATTCACATAAGCATTAATATCATTAGATTTGGAATAAAAAAGTAGGCAATTCTCTAAAATAAAAAAAAAATCACTTAAGAATTACACCGGTTGTATATCATTTATGAATTTCTATTTTATGCTAAAAAGGTCACATACACTGAAAAATGAAAGATTGATTAATGAAAAATCAAAAAGTTTGAATTTAGTACCAAAAAAATGAAAGAGTGAAGAATCAAAGATTTAATGCTAAGAAAAATTTAAAACATGGCTTTATTAATCTTGTTTGCTCTAGGTTGGGTTTATTCTTTTTTTCATATTGTGTTTTTCTTTTAAATTTAAAATTTATATGCACATGGTATACATATTTAATTTTAAGAAAATAAAGATATGAACCGAGATAAAATTCATCAGGATATAATTCAGATTAAAAATTGATATTAAAACTTCCCTATATTTTTAATTATATGTATTCGTAATTATGTGTAATTATCCAGCCGTCATCTTTCCATAATCTACCAGAATATTAATTTATAATAATTTCTCTCTTTAAAATTTAAGGCTACTACAGTACTACTTAATGTGAAGGACTTAATAATCCAAATCTATATATTTCTAAAAATAAAAAATAAATTTAATTATCTTAATAGAAATTAATTTTGATTATGCTAAATTTATTTGTTGCCAAAAAAAATCATAACCAATCAAATATCTAGGAAGATTATCTAATCTAATCCATTAGTTAGGAAACAAATATTTTGTTGACATATTTTACAAAATAAAAAATATAAATAGGTTAATGACATGGTAATGATGTGGAAATTTTTAAATATAAATATTTGATTTATATGATATTTAGAAAAAAATTAAATTTTATAGATTAATATGGTTGCAACATGTGGCAAAATCCAACGTGGCTTAATCTAGAAGTGACATGTGTACAAAGCTGACGTGGCGCAATGAGAAGGCTCCAAACCTTATTGCTTTTATATATATAGTAGACTAGTGGATGTACCCGTACCCTGTATGAGATTTTTAATAGTTGTTTGATATACTTATTGTAAATAAGTATTTAGTTTAAGTGAATATTAATAATTATTTTTAAACAAATAAAATATAATTTAATGTTAATAACTTCTTATATTTAACCTCAAAATACTAAATATAATAACCAATAAGAAAAGATGTTCAAAATCACTATAAGACTAAAATGAGAAATATATGTTCGAAATAATATTTGAGAAAGAAAATTCATATTATAATATTGCAATGATTTGCATTGAATCTGCAAACAACTTAATTTTTCTCTTTGTGCTTCAAATTTTTTTGGAACTGGATGTGAAATGTTGATCTTCTATAAGTTTGTCTCCATTATCATCATATGGGATGAACTTTCATTTGAACACTTAGAAGGAGTAAGTGGTTCATTCGACGATACATTGCAGTATAACTCAGGCTCAAACGCGGTTTGTGGCCTAGCTAAGGTGATGATAAATAAGATAGATGGATTCGACTTTAATTATAGTATATTGATATTAATTGATAAGAAAATAGTTGCATAATTTGTATTATAAAAATTTTAACGGAATTTTTTTATATAAAAAATTTCTACATGATGACATTATTGAAAAAAAAATCTATATGATAAATCTAGTTGAAATTTCTACACATTTGAAAAAAATGAAGATTAATCAAGCTTCATGCATGATACAATGATAAATCTATATACTACATGAAACATGTTCTTGAAGCTCTTAAAATCTTGTCGTCGTCATTTGTACTGCTTAAATAATTTATATTAGAAAATTATCTAATTATTTTTCACATTTGGGATATTTATTTAGTGAATGAGAAGAAAAAATAATCTTGAAACTTTAGGGATGTACACATTTATGTTTTAAAATAGAAACAATCATTTTTACATAAAAATTCAAAAGTTATTTTTATGTAATTATTTAATATAAATTGATCCTGAAATATAATTATTTAATATATATTGATCTTACAAAGTTACGTGCATGTTAGATATTGTTTTATGAATTTATCTCATATAAATTGATCTTAATAATACAATTATTTAATAATTACTTCAGAAAATTGATCTAAATAATTATTTTAAAATACAAATTACACTACTCATTAAGGAAATATAATTATTGAATAAGAAGAAAAAGTAACCATGAAATTTTAGGGATATCATATATATGCATAGTAGAGAAAACAATAAATTTGTTCCTTTTATATAATTATTTAATCTAAAGTTATTTTAAAATAAAATTATTTAATATTGATCGATCTTAAAAAGTTACATAGATGTAAGCTAATTAAGAAAGATATATTAATGATTTTATATACATTCTTCTTAAAGAATTAATACCTTTTATAAAAATATATTTTTTATAGATACTCCGATTAAAAAAGGTAAGTATAATATGACAAATCACCAATAAGTAAAGTGACCTAATTAAATAGTATTTAAAAATCATAATGTTGTAGAATTAAGTAATTTTTGAAAATTTAATTAGATGGGAAAATTAGTAAATGTAAAATTAATTTGCTTAGGTGACATAGTTAAATTATTGACACGCGTGATTGAGTGATTCAACTTTAATGGATGTGAGAAACTCTCCATCTCTCAACAAATAATATTTAATATTATTAAACTATATATATAAGAAAATCAATAATCCAATATAAATAAATCCTAGGCAATTATTATTTTCTAGATTTTGATTATTTTGGTTTTGTGTTAAAAACAAAATCGTACTAGTAAATAATAAAATTAAGAAGACTTCACCAAAAAAAAATTTAAGAATCAAAACTTTATAATCATCTACAAACAATCAATTCCCCTAGATTGGGTCTCTTATAAACCCCAAGTCGTAATTAAAAATTACTGTATAATTACTTAGATCGGATAGGATAATATTGCAAGAATATATAAATGGTAGATAGATATGATTACCTGAGTTTGACACATTGTTGGCGTCATTAGTACCACTGGCGTAGTAAGCACCGTCATAGGCGAAGTCCGTGACCAAGCTCCTTGTATTAAGAACAAGATTGCCGTCATCAAGCAACCGTAGCTGAAACTTCCCCCTAGTGAAGTTACTCTTCGAATGCCTAGAGTAAACCTTGGGCCCTCCGGAGCTCAGATTGTGAATCCTTTGAGAAGGAAGCAAGGTATCCCTTGGATCTTCAAAGCTTTGCCAAAGCGTATCGCCATCTGAGCCCTTAATCATCAGATTTCCAGTATCATTCAAGATACAACGATTAGCCGGAGTAGTGATATTGGTAAACCACAGTTTGCTGCCTTGCGGATCATTAAGAGCAAGCCCTTGATCTGAAGTGCATCTTAGGACGGATCCTTTTGGTGCAAGGACTCCATCAGCACCCGCGTACCAAACTATGGTGTCGGGTATTTTTGCATACCATATGGCGAGCAAGTAGGAGGCGTCGTTGATCTGACGGAATCCAAAGGCGAAATCACCCGAAGGGGAGATCCAAGTGGAGTTGTTGGTGGAAACCGTGGAACCGAGTTTTATTGGGGAAGTTATTTGTTGGGAAATGATACATAAGGGTAGGAGTATGAATTGTAGTAAGAACAATGGAGCTAAAGCCATGGCTGAATTTTTTTTTTTTTAAGAGTCTAGCTATGCTCGCGTGTTGTATGTACAAGGAATGGTCCATATTTATTTCTGACTATCAGTGTCCGAGCTCTAGTCATTCAAATGGAAGACTTAGAAAATTCAACTTTCTCAAGTCTTTTTTTAGCCCGGCCCGACAAAGGGTAAGGACCACCACTCTACCTTAATACTAGTGCAAACCGAGTTGATTTAGTGCGTTTTTAATAAGGTCCAAAATATAGAGATTTAGAGAAGCTGATATTCATTAATTAGGAGAGAACTCCAATATATATAGTACATAGAAGATATGGTACTTGGGCTTCAAGTCATAATCTTAACCTAAGGATAGAATATTATAGAAAGATAACTTCTAAGTATAACAAACATAATATATGAAAGAATAACTTATGAATTATCCTTTAACATGTCCCCCTCAAGTTAGACGGAGGGACTGAAAGGCTAAGCTTGGAAGCCAGATGTTGAAACTTGAAACTCGGAAGCGATTTGGTCAAGATATCATCCAACTGATCATCGGTAGAAACGTATGAGACACGCATATGACCATTCTGAACCAGCTCACGAACAAAATGGAACACCAAGGTAATATGTTTCATCCGGGAATGAAACACAAGATCTGCACTTAAACTCTTTACCCTCATATTATCATAGTAATCCACACGTTGCCTTGAGAGTCGTACACCTAACTCAGAGAGATGGGATGTAACCCGTACAAGCTCCACACAGGGCTCAACCAAGGCACGATATTCGGCCTCATTTGACGAGCGAGCGACTGTCTTATGTTTTCGAGAGCTCCAAGAAATGGGAGTAGAACCCAGATACAAAAGATAACAGGTGGTAGAAGTGTAATCATCTTTATTTTCAGCCCAGTCAGTATCAGCGTACCCATGAAGAAAGAGTGGATGGTGTCGATATGATAATACCATGCATGGAGGTGCCCCTAGCTCGCAGGTATCGTAAGACCATTTTCTTACCTTTTTTAATAAAAGTCTTCTCTGAAAAGTCCATTTTTTTTTAGAAAACCACCATTCTTATTTCATCCTTTGATACGGAAGGAATTTTAAGTACGAGACCGCCACGAGTTCGTCGTCATCCAAGACGATATGAGGATTAATATTTAGTATTTTAGCATTAATATTTTATATTTCGGCATTATAATTATTATATGTAATTTTTATAAACTAGAGCGTTGCTCTCTTTTCGGGTTTTCCTTACGGTTCTTTTCTGGGACGCCTTTTTTGAACCGTTAGGGCTTAGGTATAAATACTCCTGTTTTGCCTTCTCATAATTTTATCCAAGAAATAGTTTGCCCTAATTTCCTTTAGTTTTCTCTTTTACTGTTATCCCTGATAAGAGATTCAGAAAAATAGGAAAAAATGTCGGAGTCCACACCGGATTAGGCTCAACCCCCTTGACCATAAAGGGTTCGATACGCTGTCCACACCGGGCTCGTATCAACTGGTGCTTTCACCTCGAACCACCATGTCCAAGTCGGTCGACGACAATTCCGAGCACACCGCCGGTAACCAGTCCGACCTCCGTGACTTCATCTTCCAACTGTCAGACGATTTCCAAAAGCTTCAACGCCGTGTCAATGAACAGTAATCTCGCACCAATACTATGTGCGATTTAATGCAGACGCATCGAAACCCTAATGCGGCAATTTTGGTCGTCCCGCTCACATCTGTCTCCGCCGTATCTGCCTCGTCGGTTCACGCCCAACCCTTCGCCGGTTGGCCACCATCGGGCGCGAGCCCTAGTACTGTTCAGCCGCAGATCGCAGCGTGGCTACCGACGGCCGCCAGCCCTATTCCACCAGTGTCACAATTGTCGGGCTTCACGCAGCCGTTCACAACCCTAAGCGAGCTGGTCCACTCGCTCGCGGGCTGGCCACCACCGGCTGGCAACCCTAGTGTCGCCATTGCATCGGGCGTCGCGATGCCGCTCGCATGATGGACCCCACCAGCCACCACGATTCTCGCAACGTACTTCGTATCTGGGCCAGGAGCCTTCGCGCTCCAACACGCGGAGAACCCTAATTCCAATGCAAAAGTGTTGGGTTTTCCGCACGAGCACCGCGCTGTCCTTCACGCTCCTCAAGGTCCGGAGGCGACCCCAAAAATTCGGGTTGACCCACCACGCTTCAACGGGTCCGATCCGAACGGTTGGATCTTTCGAGTCCAAGCCTATTTTGATTACCTTCAGACGTCGGATTACGATCGCCTGCGACTGGTTGGTATGCTAATCGACCATCCCGCCTCGGATTGGTTTTGTTATCAAAGACGGAATCATTGTGGAAAAAATTGGACAGCTTTCCTACAATCAGTTCAACAGCGTTTTGATCCAACATACTATGAAGATTATACAGGTCTTTTGGCCAATCTGAAACAGAAAAGTTCCGTCCTTGATTATCAGACAGAATTCGAGTCCTTGTTGAACAAAGTTACTGGCTTATCTGAAGCGACTCTGATTTCTCTGTTTAAAGCCGGATTAAAACAACCGGTGCGTCGTGAGCTGAATTTACGAAATCCGACGACGTTGGCGCAGGCATTTGCCCTAGCTCGTGAGTTAGCGACCTCATTCACTGAGACATCCGCGCCTTGGCTGGCCCCTAAACGGCCATGGATTCCAAACACAACTCGCCTTGGGACACCAGCCGCGAAACCCACACTGGGGCCACCTTCGGGTACCACGCCGACGACACAACCTCCAGCGACTCCTAACGGTAATTACTCCACTCTTCCAATTCTTCGTCTTTCTATTGCTGAACGTGATGAACGTACTAAAAAAGGGTTATGTTGGAATTGTGATGAGAGGTACTCTCGGGGGCATTGTTGTATGCCCCGCTTTTTGGCACTATTAAGCTGTGAGGATAGTGATGAAGAGGACGAGGATGATCCCTCGGACGAGCTTGCTGTGACGGGTGATATTTCGAGTCTTAACTAGATGGAAGGGCTTCGAAAACCCGCGTTCATTACGGTTATCTAGATCGATTAATGGTGCACAAGTTCAGGTTCTGATTGATGGAGGCAGCACCCATAATTTTATCCATTTCGGAATTGGCCGAAAAATTACAATTATCGTTGCTGAAAATCTCGCCTTTTCGTGTTTTTGTTGGCAACGGAGCTTATCTATTTTGCGCGCATCAATGCCCGGACACTAATATTGATCTGCAGGGTCACACTTTCTCTATTGATCTATTTGTTTTAGCGGTACATGGACCGCAAGTTGTTCTCGGTGTGCAATGGCTGCAAACTTTGGGCACTGTGTCCCTGGAATGATAAATCAGTATTTCTGAAAGGTGACAGACAATCGCCGAAACCGATTTCTATGTCGGCGCTTCATTCTCTATGCGCTTCAGATGGGATTATTGAATACTTTGAGATTCTTAGCATCTCGTCAAATACCACTTCTGATTCTCGTGATTGGCCGCCGGATCTGGCGCCAGAAATCCGCAACATCCTCGAGCAGCACCTCTCGGCTTTCTCCATGCCAACGGGACTTCCCCCGTCCCGTACATGGGATCATCGTATTCATCTGCAACCGGGTTCTAAACCGGTTAACGTTCGGTCCTATAGATATCCGTATTTTCAGAAAAACGAGACTGAACGACAGGTTAAGGACATGCTGGAGCAAGGGATCGTTCACCACAGTACTTGCCCCTTTTCTTATCCGGCTCTTCTAGTCCAAAAGAAGGACGACAGTTTTCGCTTTTGCATCGATTAAGGACCCTCAATAACATTACCGTTGCAGATAAATTTCCTATTCCCACTGCTGATGAATTAATTGATGAATTAGGGAATGCTGTTATTTTTACTAAACTTGATCTGCGCTCAGGGTACCATCAGATTCGGATGCATTCTTCCGATATCTATAAGACAGCTTCTCGCACACATGGCGGCCATTTCGAGTTTTTAGTTATGCGCTTCAGCCTGACTAATGCGCCGTCTACATTTCAGGCAGCGATGAATACTATATTTGCTCAATATCTGCGCCGATTTGTGATTTTCTTTTTTGATGATATTCTGATATACAGTCCTTCTATCACTGCCCATGCTTCTCATCTTGATACAGTTTTACAGATCCTTCAGGACAATCTTTTCTTTGTGAAGGGCTCGAAATGCGCTTTCGGTACTCCTAAAGTCGAGTATTTAGGGCATATTGTGACAGCTGGCCAGTTACTAGCCGATCCGGCCAAACTGTCTGCCATGACCGACTGGCCCGCGCCTAAATCCGTCAAGCAGTTGTGTGGCTTTCTGGGTCTGACAGGTTACTATCAGAAATTTATTCGCCACTATGCTCTACTAGCGGCACCACTAACGGATCTATTGCAAAAGGATAAGTTTGAGTGGTCTGAGTCTGCTGATTCGGCTTTTCAACGTCTGAAAGAGGCAATGATGTCCCCGCCTATCCTCCAGCTACCGAATTTTTCTAAACAATTCGTGGTTGAAACAGACGCCTCGGATGAGGACGTCGGGGCGGTACTATTACAAAAAAGAGCATCTTCTTTCTTTCTTCAGCAAGAAACTGGGCATTCGACGTCGCGGGTCTTCCGCATATCATCGCGAGTTATTCGCAATAGTCTCTGCAGTTCAGAAATGCCGTTAGTATCTGTTAGGCAGGGAGTTTCTGATTCGTAGCGATCAGAAGAGTCTGAAAGAACTTCTCACTCAGGTAATTCAAACTCCTGATTAGCAATTTTTTATGTGGAAGCTTATGGGTTATAAATTTAGTATTGAGTACAAGACTGGCGCTAGTAATCACGTGGCTGGCGCGCTGTCTCGCTGCATGATTGATGATGAAGCTACTCTGAAACAGTTTTTGTCTTTTGCGGCACCACTTTCGGATTTGCTTTCCCGGCTTCGAGCCGAAAATCAATCTTTGGATGATCTCCGCGCATGGCATGCAGCAGCCGCAGATGGTAATTTGCCAGCATCGTTCCGTATACATGACGGCATTTTATATTTCGGGCTTCGTCTAGTGGTAGGCACAGCTTCTCCCATCAAGGCCGATATCTTGACAGAATTCCACGCCTCGCCTAGCGCTGGCCACCCTGGCATAGACCGCACTTTCCGTCGTGTTGTTGAAGTATTTTTTGGAAAGGCATGCGCGCAGATGTGAAGCATTTTGTTGAGTCCTGCATTATCTGTCAATCTACCAAGTATAGCACGAGTAAACATGTCGACTTAATTCAGCCTCTTCCCGTTCCTCAGCAAGTTTGGGACAAGGTATCCATGGATTTCATTACAGGTTTGCCTCCTTCTCGTGGTCACACAACAATACTGGTAGTGGTCGACATGCTATCTAAATACGCCCATTTTGGAGCCCTCGGGCCATCTTTTGACGCTCCTCGAGTCGCCAGCTTGTTTGTTGACTTGGTGGTGAAATTACATGGTATTCCGGCCACGATTTTGTCTGATAGGGACCCCATATTTCGCAGTGTATTTTGGTCGGAATTGCATCGTTAGAGTGGCACGAAGCTTCACCATAGTACGGCATTCACACAGGGTCATCCCCGTCGTTGGTTTGATTTTTTACCATGGGCTGAGCTTGCCTTAAATTCCATGTTTCATGAGAGATTAGGCATGTCTCCGTTCAAGGCACTATATGGACGGGACGCACCGCCTATAGCGCGGGTTACGATTCCAGTGGGGCCACCAACGCCCGCTTCAGAAGCCATTCGGGACAGAGATCAAGTGTTGGACTTGATTCGGGCAAATTTAGCTAAAATGCAACAACGCATGACTTCTCAGGCTAACAAACACAGAAAAGATGTAGAATTTCAGATTGGCGACCGTGTTTTGTTGAAACTTCAGCCATATCGTCAGCATTCGGTGAGTAAACCTCTCTCAGCTAAACTAGCTCGCCGTTTCTATGGTCCATTTACTATCATTGAGCGTATTGGCCCTGTGGCATATCGTTTGGAGCTCCCGCATTCATAATGTATTCCACGTCTCCTTGTTGCGTCCATTTCTTGTTGATGGCTCTCCGATTCCGCCAGCCTCATTACCGGCCGAGTTTCTGTACGATCGGCCATTTTCCCGCCCCGTTCGTGCCATTGCCGAGCGGAACGCAATTGTGGACGGCGAACCACGGCTTGAATGGCTCATCGAATGGGCGGATGGCGCGCCTTCGGCCGCCACTTGGGAGCCAGTGGATGTGATCCGCCGCTCTTTCCCAGATTTACGGCTTGAGGACAAGCCGATTGTCATCGGGGGAGAGAATGATACGGAAGGGATTTTAAGTACGAGACCGTCACGAGTTCGTCGTCGTCCAAGACGATATGAGGATTAATATTTAGTAGTTTAGCATTAATATTTTATATTTCAGCGTTATAATTATTATATGTAATTTTTATAAACTAGAGTGTTGCTCTCTTCTCGGGTTTTCTTTACGGTTATTTCTCGGGACGCCTTATTTGAACCGTTAGGGCTTAGGTATAAATACTCTTGTTTTGCCTTCTCATAATTTTATCTAAGAAATAATTTGCCCTAATTTCCTTTAGTTTTCTCTTTTACTGTTATCCCGAGTCGGAGTCCACACCGGATTAGGCTCAACCCCCTTGACCAACAAGGGTTCGATACGTTGTCCACACCGGACTCGTATCATCCTTCCGAATTTAAATAGCTAACACCTATATTATACTTGCGTATCCACTGCGAATGGTTTGTACCAGATTATAAAATTTGTGAGAAAGCTAACCACCCATACTAGTCAAAATAAGCCAAAAGCGCGGGGCATTTTGTTCTCTTTCATATATAGCTATTGAAAATTTGATATACTTGAATAATCGCTCAAACTTGTTATACGTATGTTGATCAACTGAGCACTCTCAACCACTGGCTGATAGCGGGAGGTCTAATTTTCATACAAAAGATGTGAGATTCATTTAGTTTAGACAAAGTAAAATTGAAGACCCCCTTAATGTGAAGTACAAAGAATAGATGCTAACACTAATATTCAGTTGAAATAACTTTGATATAGGATAACGCACACGACGGGCTACTTTGACTGATCGACATCATGTGAATGTTAGGTATCGATCATTCCTGATATCCATCAACATCTCCAACAAGTTAATTAAACGCCAACTTGATGAGAGGAAAACTGAATCAAATGATCGATAACCAATTTTTCATTTGCTCAAACACACATTTCAGACCAGAAAAAAAATAAAACTATACTAGTTCGTATAACACAACACGAGACTCGGTCAACAAGACTACAGGAGGGGTTACATCATTACAACAAGACTCGGTATAAAACACACATTTCTGACATTCAATTTTAACATTAGGTACAAATTGACGACCTTAATCCGTAGAAAATTTACCAAGATGAAAATGAGTGATGGAGAATTTTCTTGTTGGAATTCCATAAAGAGAGAGACAGCAATACACGGGTATATAAAGAAAAGTAGCCTTAGAATCAATGAATCCTAGTGATACCAAATGGCATAATTGTAGGGCTAGTGATGATACAATAAGAACATTACAAAAAACATTAGTTTGTCGTGTTTGTCTTGAGCTTAATGAGTTGTCACCGCCACATGATCTGGTGTCACCACTACATGATCGATGTGTTTAGTACAGTGATGAAACACGGGATTTGCGGTGAGGTCAAGGGCGGAATCAGGATGCAAGTATTATAAGGGCCAATTTTTTTTATCAAGCATAATCAAATACAACTTAAAAGTTAAGTTATAATAGAAGTATAAAACTTAATGAAACTAAACTCTACGGTTTTTTCAAAGGAATAAAGTCATCAAGTATATAATCTGAATCAAAACTCTAAGAAATCTCCTTCTCAATGTAAACAATCATATTATCTGCTAAAGAATCATCCTCCATTCTACTTCCAAGGCTTGTTTATCTTCATTGTTGAAATCGTTCTTTCATCGGTCGTCGTAGACACGAGAAAGGTCAATACAAGCCTAATCAATCTATCTACAAGATAATACTTACTTACTCGGCGCTTTAAGTCTCCACTAGCCTCCGGCATAGTTTAAAACTGATGACAATGATTGCAACTCTGGATGCATGATTGTGCACATAATCTCAAATGAACTCAATTTGTATCTCAAATTAATTATATCTTGATCAGAAAAGTCATTCAGATAGTACTTCTCAAAAAACTAACATACATATGCTATCAATATGGAACGATTTATATCGATTTCTCATATCCAAAGCATTACTAAGCATTAAGAGTTCCATAGAAAACTCACAAAACCAACAATTCAACTCCATTATTTTAACATCAATAACTTCAAGATACATATATCCGCATAAAAACGATGCTCTACTATCACATCTTTTTTGCGTACACGGCTTCGACATTCAAAATAAGGAGCACTCAAGTCAAGTATATCGATTTTAAATCTACTACAAAATGCAATTACATATTCAAGAAAACTTCTCCAACCCTCTTCTCTAAATTTTTGGATTCTCTAAACTTTTGGATCAATGCTTTTGTATTTGAAACCAATTGTATTTGAAACCAAATGCACAACATTTAAAATGTCTTGGTTTTTCTTTTGCAAGGCTTGACAAAGAACATTTGTAATGATCTCCTTCATCAAATGTAGAATGATAACAAACTCAAATGAAGTAATCATTCTGCAAGCAACATTGGCTTCTCCCCGATGAGAATAATTAGAACTTTCATTCTCAATTCACAACAATTGTTGGACCATACAACCTCAATAGGCTGCATCGAGAATGGGAGTGTGAACTCCATTGTGTATCACCCAGCCTTGTCATATTGCCAATTTGATTTGCCTCCTTTCCACTTTCAAGTTCATCAATAGCTAGCAAATATGCATTTTTTTCCATTTGAGCATCTTGCAACTGATCATGTCGTTTACTAGAAGGGCTAACCAAATAATTAACAAAGCTCAAATTAGTGAAAAATTGATGGTGGGAAGCAATGCACATAATGTGCATATTGTTGCACATAATGTACATCATTAATAAATAATGATTCCAATCCTTTCCACTCGTCACGCATATTTTTGGATCCATCATACCATTGTTCACGAATATTCTGATCATCAAGTGAATGACGAGAGAGAATGACACTTTGACATGAGAGACATCAAAGAAGCGCTCATGTTCAAAAACATCTTTATCGACAAATCTCAATACAAGAGTCATTTGTTCTCTTTTAGATTCATCTCGTGCCTCGTCAACAATAATATAAAACTTGGAATCACCTACATCATCTCTAATCGTGCTTCTTACTTTGCTTGCATTGACTTGTAAAAGCTCCTTTTGGATAGCATGTCATGTATACTTGCTATTATGAGAAGCATTATTCAAAATCATTTATGCAACTTTTTCATCATATGAAGCCAAAAGCTTAAATTACATTGGTTACGCGAGTCATCAGTTTTATCATGACCACTGAAAGCACAACCTTGAGTTGACAGAAAACAAACTACATCAATAGAAGTCTTCACTCACAATTGGTTATTTAGAATTTGCTCGCGGCTTTGTGCATTAATCACTTTGTCTATGTGCTTTGATTGGTTCAACAAGTCCTCACAAGCTTGCACTACTTTATTATTAGGTGATAAAGAATCATCTCCAATGTGCATAAAAACACACGACATTGACCACCGCTTCCATATGCATAATGGATGTGCGAGACTACAAACCAAATGAGTGTGTTAGGGCTCATTCCCAAGGAGGCACAACACCAATAAGTGTGGGCTAAGAAAGCACGCAAGATCCAAGCATGTGTGCAAGACCCAAGTAGGTGCGCGAGACCCAAACAAGGTGTGTGAGGCCACAAGGCACGATAATGTGCAACACTATAATGCACAACACCAAGCATGACACCCGGGACCAGAGCATGTCGTGAAAGAAGCACAGAATTCCCTTTCTCCTTGGATGAACTGCATTGCTCATATTGACCCCAAGAAAGGGTGTAGGTACAGCTTTTCTTTTTTTCGATTTCAGAGGGGGTGCGGCGGACCGCCGAGGTTCTCCACCACATCATTGCATGCAAGGGTAGCTCCCTCGATTCGCAGATTGCCGGCCTACTACGGGCACCTGTAGGAATTAGTGCGTGAGACCGCGATCCGCAAACTAAGGCATGGGTCAATATTTCGCTTTCAGGTGATCTACGACCACCCTTGCTTCTTCGCACGAGACCCAAACAGATGCACGAGGCCTCAAAGCATTATAGGACAATTACGAGTGTAATGGCATGGGACCTCATTGTTCCTTTGGATGTATTCCTTCTAACTAGAAAACATTTTGGTGGCCAAGTCATATTAGGATGAGGAAATTCCCCAAGGACAAAGCCATTGTTGAGTCCTTATTTTTACTTGTAGGATAGATGTAAAATGTTGACATTGACCACCGCTTAATCACTTGCTTTGCTTAGACATCTATTAACCTTAACTTATATTGTGAAGTTTTTTAAGACAATTTTCATGAGAAAGGACGAACTGATTGGAGCTCAACCACAAGTCTTTCCATCTGAATACACCATCACGTACCTTGATGCTCGAAAAGCGGCCCTTTATCTCTTCAACTCTCCCTTTTTATATAGTGCTAAAGAGCTACTTGGTTTCTTTTAAGGTGTCGAATAGGTGTTGATATTGGATTGGACTCAAGAAAGAGGCACATCTTGGATAATTGAGGCTGTGAAGAGGTGTCACCTCATATAGGACCTAAGAATGAGACCCCTCGCGAGCGCGGGGTGGTGAAGAGGTGTCGACATTGGATAGGATCCAAGAATGAGACAATTCGGGGATGCAACAATTGTGCTTTGCATGATTGAGGGGAAGCTTCACTTGTGCATCGTTTGTCCAAGGGGACGCAACAATTGTGCATCACATGGCCAAGGGTACACGGAACTTGTGCATCATGTGGCCGAGGGGCGCGAAACTCATGCAACGTTTGATCATTGATGGTATGGCACCAAACAGTGCAATTTTTCTCGAGTGTGTTGTAATGGTGTGTGGCTTTTTTTATGAGCAAAACTAAACCATCATCAGTTATCACTTTCAATTTCAATTTATTTTAAGTCAAGTATTTGTGTAGTGATGATGCCATATCTAATTATCTAGGCTTTTGCTCATATTATAGACGAAGGTCCACATTTCTCTACACTAAAGCGATTGGATTAGCTAAATAGTCTCGAATTATAAAAGCAAAAGGTGATTGAGAATCAAGTCTTTGCATAAGAAAGGTACATTACTTTCTCATACTTGATTCATATTGATTTATGCATGAGATCCTATGTTATATGTTAGAAAACTGTTTTTTGAAATTCCGCTTAAAGTATCTAAATTCCAACAATATCAACAAGTGTTTCTTGAAGAATGGTTGCATTACTCTAATGTCAAATGCACCGATTGGATATATTTTCACCATTGACATGCATGGTACATAATCGCATAGAGAAGCTCACATTAAACCGTCAATTTGGGATCCAAATTCAGAATTTTTTTGGGGAGGTTTCATTTTTTTTTTATATATATATATTTGCGGAGTTTCTAATTGCACAGTCATATGAAAATTAAATTACTTGCAATTGGTAAAATTGTTACAAATGGTCCAAATATATACGATTCTTGATTTTCAAATTCAATACTCAGTCAAAAACAGGAATGGTTTTTAGGAAAATCAGAAACCCTATATTTCACAAATTTGACAATTAATTATGAAGGTTGCACTGTGTTATCGATCACCGGATAATAAATAGCCATTAATTCCTTCATAAATTTTTTGGTAGAATTAATTTCTTCATATTTATAAGTACTAAAAATAACCCTATCATAATCGATCTATGTATTCGATATTCTTTAGACGAAGCCAAACTATAAGTCAAAAGGTAATTTATAAAGTAGTTATTAGTTAAATCATTTGGTTGGAGGGTGAGATCGAAGTCTGCCACCTACCTCCATCCTTTGCTTACACCCGGCGAATTGAGCATCAAATTTCTACGATTCTTTACCAAATTGATCTCCCCATCTTTTGACAAAACACTTGGACCTAAACCTTAATGTACACACTCCTTTATGACCCGGTCGACCTCACCGCTTATTCAAAATACAGTAATTAATTAATGATAATCCTAAGAACACGGCTTTCATGAACATTTTCTTAATTCAATATTAATTATTTAATTTGTCTAAGATTATCATCCAAAAGGAGTGTGTACATTAAGGTTATCATCCAAAAGAATTAGAAAATCTTAAAAAAATAATTTTTAAACATCAATATCAAAACTACAAATCATTTATGAAAATGAATGATGTGAGATTAAACAAAAAAAAACTCAATACTTTAACCGACTACTTAGCATCTAAGAATAAATAAATTTTTTAAAAAAGTTTATGTAATAATTCATAACCAATTAAAGACAAAATAGATGTAAGTTTGGATACAATTGATGTCAATTTGAGGGATGTGTTCAATTTTTTTTATTTAGTATTGACTAAACTTGACTCTATTATGATCTCCTCGACAACTCGTGTTGATTTAGGTAATGTAAAAATTTTGTTTATAATCATTATTTAAGCAATAAAAACCTAGAACTTAATTATAATTTTATAATTAAAATTGTAACATTGATTGCCAAAAAACTTTCCCAAAGAGAATGTAAAATGACTTTTTATTTCTTTATAATATAATCATTGACCTAGTGAGGCTCCGTTGTAGTGGAATTTGGGGGTCAAGACCCACTGGCCAAGGGAAAGGGGTACGCTCAATAGACTCAAGAAAAACTGAAATTGAACTATGTGACAATAATAACTAAATTTAGTTAGAATGTACCAAAATTAATATAGGGACTAAATCCATCTCAAAGGCAGTGTATAAATGTCAATGAGCATGAGGATGCGCCCAGAAATGTTAAAAAGACAAAGATCAGGCTACAAAGACATATACTTTGATATGGATGGACTATTGATAATTGAACTAAATAAGTTATAGATAGTGGTTTTCTCTAAATTGGATGAAGATTAATACCGATGGTTCAATTCGAGACAGAGGTTTAGCGGCTACGAGAGGGGTGATTCGTGATTCTGACGGCCGTTGACATGTAGGTTTTGTCTATAATATTGGTATGTGCATTGTTCCCATGGCAGAGTTGTGGGGCGTTCTTCAAGGTTTATAAGTCACTTGGAATTAGGGATACATGATGGTCGTCCCAGAAATAGACTCACAATGGGTGGTGCAATTGCTAGGAAGACCTATGGATCGTTATCACCCCCTCTTTAGTCTGGTTTCCCGCAGCTAAGGCTACTTAAGAAGTAATTGACGCGTCCAATTCCGTTATATCTATAGGGAAGTAAATGTAGTCGTTGATTATTTAGCTTCTCTCGCTTTCTCTTTTATTTTAGGTTTAATTGTATTGCTTGACCCGCTTCATGGTATTTTAATTTTGTTTGTTGATGATGTTACTATGTTAGGAGCTTGACTATATCCCGTTTGACTACTACTTAGCCCTTTTTTATTTTTAATAAAATTCCGATTCCCTAGAGGATATATGATGGAGAGTGCGGTCTTTCCTCAGCTCCTACCAAAAAAAATTGTCTAATAACATTTTAATGCAGCGATAACCATTTTATAGAAGAAAATTTTACATCTTCATCCATCTACAATTTAATACGATTTAGGGTGATCAGAAGTAATTACAACTTTGTAACATAGATTAATAAAAGGATGGCATCTTCATCCATCTACAATCTAATATGATTTAGGGTGATCAGAAATAATTAAAACTTTGTAACATAGATTAATAAAAGGATGGCATCCCGGCCATAACCTATATAGCCGGTAACGGGGTCAATCTAATCTATTGCATGCCTGGTAAAAGGGGGTGACCACGAACAAGTGAACAACCAATGTAAATGCTTGAACTGCTGCGTTAAACATTTATATTTATATAAAATGAATAAAAGTTGTTCTGTTCACAAACGCTTTGATTAATTTAAAACTCTTTAGTGGACGTAGAAAATCTAAACCAATCCATGCATATTTGAAACAAACAAGTGGCCGGCCGGGGACCATGACGTCGGAAGCCTAACTATAAATACCCCACAAATCCACCCCAGTTTCCTCATATCCAACACAATTTGATCAACAAAGCTAGTAATTCTTCGGCAGAGCACTTGGAATACGTTGTTCCTTATAGAGCACCAAACAAAAATGGCCTCTTCTTCCTCGTTGCTGTTGGTTGTGTTAGCTATTGCATGTGCTTGCGTGGGAAGCTCCAATGCCCAGCTTTCAATCGACTTCTACTCCAAGTCATGCCCTCAGCTCTACGACACCGTCGACTCGGTAGTCCGATCGGCCATCCAGAAGGAAGCCCGGATGGGTGCTTCTTTGCTCCGTCTCTTCTTCCACGATTGCTTTGTTAACGTAACTATACTTACATATCTCTGTTCAATTCACTTTAATATATATTGCTCAATATATATAGATCTTAACATAACAATATATATGTATGCTATTTGTGTGTTAATTAATCTAGGGTTGCGATGGGTCGGTCCTACTTGATGGAAGGACTAACGAGAAATTCGCAAAAGCCAACTTCCAATCGGCCAGAGGTTTCGAGGTGATCGATCAGATAAAGTCGGCGGTGGAGAAGGTGTGTCCGGGCGTCGTCTCTTGCGCTGATATTGTTGCCGTTACGGCGCGTGACTCCGTTGTTAGTGTAAGTTATATGTTTCAAATATAGTTATAATTATATATGTTGCCTACAAAACTTTATACAAATAATATAACATTGCATCATTTCATGTGCTCTTGACTGGCCTATATATTATATAATATATGATTTGTGATATATAGCTTGGGGGACCATACTGGAAGGTGAAAGTAGGAAGAAGGGACGCAAGAACAGCGAGCCAGGCCGCGGCCAATTCGAGCATCCCGCAACCGACTTCAAGCCTGAGCTCCCTCGTCTCGAGCTTCCGTGCCCAGGGTCTTTCTCCCAAGGACATGGTTGCCCTCTCTGGTATGACTTCATATATATATACGATGAATTTTATATATAAGGACTCGTTATAGTATTAACGCGTAATTTAGGATTAACGATGAAGTTTACTTTAGGATTAACGCGTAATTTGTCATACTTTTTTATCTAAACCAGTGTGACTAGCTCGCGTGATTAGATCCAATAAGGATGAAGCATGGGGTTTTGAAAGTACTCCTAACTACATTGACTAAATTTTAGCCAAAAGTGATATGCTTTAAAGCCACCTTTTGACATCTCTCTCGCCTAATATATGAATCACGGCTTTTATTCTGTTGTACGTGTCTCATTTTCAAAATTATTAAACAAACATAAATTCAACTAACAACCTTACTTACTACAAATCACGGATGCACCAGCTTTTAAACAATAGTACGTGTTTATAATGATCGATCAGGCGCGCACACAATTGGGCTAGCAAGGTGCACCAGCTTCAGAGGACACGTATACAACGACAGCAACATAGACGCGTCGTTTGCCCGTACGAGGAAGTCGAGCTGCCCCAGCAACTCAGGCAACGGCGACTCCAACCTCGCCCCTCTCGATCTCCAGACACCGACTCGGTTCGACAACTCCTACTACAACAACCTCGTATCCAACAAGGGACTCCTTCACTCCGACCAGCAGCTCTTCAGCGGCGGCTCCACCAACTCCCTCGTTCAATCCTACTCCTCCAACCCTTCCACCTTCGTCGCTGACTTTGTCGCCGCCATGGTCAAGATGGGAGATATTAAGCCGCTCACTGGATCCAACGGTGAGATCAGGAAGAACTGCAGGATGCCTAACTAACTAATCTGAATATTTGGGTCCGTCGACTTTTCACTTTTGACTTGTCGGATTTTCGTGTTTAATGAGGTTTGGATTATGGGTGCTTGTAACTTGTTGTTGAGGCTCTCTAGCTAGCTATGTTTCGTGCCATGTTTTCTTTTTTGTTGTTATAAATGAAAGCTCGTGCCAAGTTGTTTGTGTGATTTGGTATTGAGTGTATTGTAATGCGTGGTGTGTGAGTTGTTTTCCAGTTTCTAATACGAATCAAGGTTTTAGATTTCAAGATATATCGCAACTTGTCTCAAATCCTTCATGACTAAAGTCGACGAAGATTCAGTGGCAAATGGAGTATACTATCAAAACATCTTTGTGTTGTTATTATTAAGAAGAAAAGGGCGCCCATTACACTTAAGTGCCAATTAAAGTGGCAACTCTTCGTTCAAGAAAACTAAATAAAATTATAGTTAACCATATGTAAGCTAACTGATTTTTCGTGCCTGAACCAGAACTTCAAACACAAACCTGAATTTGATTCCAATCTCCATCTCTACATTAAGACAATGTACACGAATTCCACTGAGACGATTCAGAAACTCCATCAAAATGAATCGAAAGTTTCTGCTTCCAGGTTCACCTTAACTTGTCCAGCAAACGAGTTTCCGTTGTATCACCCCTGATCATCATTATGAGGGTGGGAGTGCGACTGTGGGCTTTGTGCGTCTTGCTTCACACGTTGTTCATGCCGTCTCCCTAGATGTATAGCGGTTGCAAACCATATGAAACACACCTGAGAAAATTATGACCAATTATGATTATTGTAGTCAGATGAAATCAAAACAAAAAATGTGCAAATGATTTGTTCTCTTCTATTAATGACTTCCCTTCAGCTTTGCCTCTAGACATTCTTATCACCAAGTCCTGAATCTAGAATTTCAACTTAAAAGAGTGCATTTCTACTTCTTGGACCTCTTGGCAGTCTATTCGAAACAGGAATTGCTATCTAGTGTTGACTTCCATGCAATGCCCAGATTTTATTTTATTTTTTAAAAATTATCTCTATACTATGGGGCTTGTCCACATGGTGCTCTATCTTGTAGAAAAATTCTAGGTTGCTCCAAGGTCCAAGCTATATAATTACTGAAATACACCCAAAGAGTACAATTTCAAACGATTCCAGTGTAAGTTGGAAAAAATTAATATTTAAAAGGGTACTTTGATAATTCTACCACTTGAAGCAAACTATAGGCATTAAAAATAGGGATACTTTAGCATCCAATGGAAAATACAAGGACACTTTGTAGACAACCCCCCAAAGTAGGAGGACACCAAATAAAATCTTATAAAACATTGAGCACGACTTGTTGTAGGGTGTGATCTGGAATTTCCCAAATAGGAGATGGATTCATTTTTCAGTAAGCCTTTCCTATGCCTATCCTACGTCCAAAAAAATTATCAAGCAAATATACCCTAGACACTGAGTGAACAATGTAGAAAAACACTGCTTTCGACGTTTTGAATGACACTTGCATAGATGAAGGAAGAGCTTACAGGCAGAGCATATAGCGACACAGTAGACGGTTTTGCATGTAAGATGCCAAACAGGACCTTGAACATGCCTGCTGCTGTAGCATCTCCGAGCCTTTGAACTATAACATCTATGCATACCTGCAAGAAATGAGCAGAAACACAACTTAAGTCTCAAATGTCCAACAAACATGAGACCAAGGCAATTCCATCAACTATACAGGAAAACAAGACACTAAGAAATGCAATAAAAAAAATTGCAAGTTACATAAACCTCTGATGAAAACTCGCTAAGTTTTTTTTTTAAATGATGCTCACTGGTCTAGTGGATAGCAACAAGAATGAGGTCCTAAATGCGTACCTTAGCTTTATATTTCTCTTCTTGAGACACAACGGTAAAAAGGAGCTCCCTTCCTGGCCTAGCTACAACATATGTAATAACCTGCAGAAATAATCATCAGAGCTAATGAAGATGCCGCTCCAGAATTATAAAAAACAAACCCAGCCACTCAGCACCTCAAATTGGAAAAAGATCAGACAGCCTGAGTGATAATAGTTGTAAATAATTGACTCACTGAATTCTCACAACCTATTCACTTTCCTTGAATAAAACATTTTGTAAGTCGACGATCTTCTATTTTTAAAGGTGAAATATTAAAAGGCATGTTTTCAAAAGATAAATAGATAAAATTACTTGTTTGATTAGATACTTGTGATCTTTTTTCTCCTTGTACAAACAAAATATCTATTTTGAGTAATACCAGAAAACAAAAACAAAACAAAAATCACCATATTACCTTTTGATTAACAGAGTGAAACTAGCAGATCTATCTAGCCAACAAGAATCAAGTTAAACTTAACTCAAAAATCTATTACAGGATAGGAAGTTTGTACAATCATCAATCCAGATACTCTACAAAGTGTACTGTAACCATATTCTCTTTTCTCACAAAACCTGGAGACGCACTAACACTAGACAATCTTTCCACAAGAAATCATCATCATCATCGCCCCAGTATAGTCCTGCACATGCAGGATCTGGGGGGTCAAGATGGGGGCACCCAAACCCTGACATGGCCAGGAGGATACGCCCGATAGACCCAATGATAGGAAAACTGAATTCAGCTATGTGACAATAATAACTGAATTTAGTTAAAATGCACCAAAATTGATGTAGGGGCTATATCCCTCTCAAAGGCACTATATAAAGTAGTCACTGAGTAGGAGGATGCGCCCCGTTTCAACAAGAAATCACTATAGCATATTTAGAGGCAAGATCGTATGCCAATTGTTCCCAGCCAAAGAAATGTAACACAAAAAACCTATGGAAATCCTAACTGGAAGGGGAGCTTAATGCAAGAAGAAGCACATCAACACAAACCTTTCTCATTGTTTCAGTAATGGCAACTGCAATCCAGGTTGGCCACACAGCAATAGCAATTAAGTTCAACAAGGCAGAAGATGGAGCAGAGCAAATTGCAACAGTGACCCCGGCACCAGCAAGTATTCGCCCCTGGTTCCAAGAAACTAAGTGGATGAGAAACAGCCAATAGTGTATTTACAATGTTTGCAGTTTTTCTAGGAAAACTCGTGCAAAATAATCTCATCCATTGAATCTCGATATGTGCAAAACAATCCAAATTGAAGATTTTGATACATAATATTTTACAAGACTGCAAACAATTCCATAATATTTTACAACAATTAAATAGCTGTTTGAGATTATGTATAGCTGTAATTTTCACAAATATCACTAAGTGAATGGTATGACATGTTATTTTAAATGCACAAGAACTGATTTGAATAGAATATTCAAGCCATTTACAACATGCCATGACATCCAGCACGCCAGCAGATGATAGATATACACATTCTAGAGACATGTCATTGAGGCACAAAAATTTTACAGATCTTGCAAATATTTTGTAATAATATAGTACAGAACATTAGTTGGCAGCATCTGGGCAAATTTCAGCTATGCAAGTTAAGTTTTCACAAGAAAATGAGATTGGTTTGCACATATTCGTACATAACTGAGGTCAGCACATATTCGTACATAACTGTGGTCATCGATGGAGAATTCTCTAATTCTGCACATATCGATTATAACTGAGGTCATTTTGCACAAGTTTTTCCTTTTTTATCAAAACGATACTGGAAAGGTAATTGCATAGAGCATAAATATTTATTACTAAAAGAAGCTCCAAATGTAGCCATATTACACAGATTGTATTATTGTAATATGCAATTAATACCATCAAAGTTCCATTTTGACTTTTTTATCAGTAAAAGACGTATATTGATAGCTTGACAAAATAATATACAAGATTTTTACTGATAAAGATCCATAACTTGGTTGATGTAAAATTAATGAGAATTAGCCAAGGAAACCAAATTATAGAACCAATAATTTATGATTCAAACTTAATGCTACATGTTATCTTATCTTGTGAGATTAACAAAACTTCACAGTTTTAGGCTCTGCTGAGACACTTGTGGCTATTTGGCATTTGGGTTTTATAGTTCATGTGTTTCTCATTTGTTTTCATATAGCTCTGCCACAAGGACCACAACATTGCTATTTTAACAACCTTCCGATTAACTTTCAGTTAACACATTATTAAAAGGGAAGTCCAATGTAAGACATTCCTATTAGACCCAATTAGAATTGTACTGCACTACTACGGAACGTATTTAAGATGACAACAAAATTATTTTGTGGTGATGGATTTCATAATATTCAGTCTGACTTTGAATAAGCTTTGCACACATGTAGCTTCAGTTAAAATAGCTTCTTTGATCAAAGTTTCAAAAAACTCTAAAAAGCAATTAAAAAAACACCCTTAAACAACAATGCAATTTGTCAGAAGTTATCAAACCCAAACCAAACAGGCCGTTACATACTTACATCCTTGCCGACATCTCAGCCTGGAAAAGCATAGAGAAGAAACATTTTACATTGAAAATTTTGGTATTAGAGGAAGGGTTAACAAGCATCTAATATATGCTCATTTTGCACAATGTTACTACCTCAATTTTGTTACCTAGTTTATTCTACAAGAGAGTATTTTCTCATCAAAACATTTGGATATATAATAATCAGGAATAAGCACATTGCTGGGTTGACTAAAAAGACTATGAAGGCACAGAATATAAATGCTATTGGCTTTAATGTCATCTCACAATAAATAAATAATTGAAACTCAGACTAAGATCAATAATTAGCATACCGTTAATGTTATTTGTCCAGCAAAGATAAAAACTGCAATAAAGCTGTTGATCTGAGCAAACAATTTCCTTCTACCAATAGCACTGGAAGTTGTCATGGAAATTATAGTGACCTTCTGCAATGCCGAAAGAAATAGAAAAATAAGTAGGAGGAGATAATTCATGTAACAAACTCAGACTTAGAACAATTGATGTGGCATGTATCTGAGCTGTGTTATAGCAATGTATATATTATGAACCTCAATATATACGTTATACTAACATCATATTAGGGGTTAAGAGATGAGTAATTTAATCAATTCCACTTAAGAAAGGGAGCTTAAGAGGTTTAAATCTTCCTTACAAGATATACCATTCTCTTACTAAATATAAATGTAGGGCAAACTATACAAAAGTAAAACCACTCTCAGTGTGTCCCACTTTCAACAAAACCACCCTTTATAAGAAAAAGTTGCTTTTAAATAGCCGTATTCATAATTTGCTACAATTCCTTAGGATTAGCAATGCATAATGGAAAAGCGTGAAATATCCAAAATACCTATATTCAAACATATTGAGCTCCTTTTTGGAAAAATGGTGATGGGTGGTGAATTGCTAGCGAAGTAGATTAAATTAAAGGTCATTTGGTGCAATTCACACATAATTTATTCCTAGAAGTGGAATATGTATGAAGATGTAATTGTGTTCATATTTACGGACTCTTTTTACTAGTACCACATTTTCAGTTATTTCCACATGATCTATCCACATTGGCAGAAGGTCAAAATATCTCACAAATACATAAACTAGCCTATCAAGGGGTAACATGATCAAAATTAATAATCAGCACTACTTAAAATCTCTGAAATTCTGCAAATCAAAGTGTTATAAAAATCAGTCTAGGCACTAGGCAGGCACCTAGCATCCTGTTTAGGGGCTATGCGACTGTCCTAGACAGACAGGTTAGCACTTGGGCAGGTTCTAGGTGGGGCTAGATGGGCACCTAGGCAGGCGGCTAACAGATTTGATACTCAATTTGCACTAAACCTTTCAAAAAAAACATAGGCGGATGGATAGGCACCCCCTCACTGCCAAGCTTCCACGTAGTGTCTAATAGAACATTAAAATCAAATCAACATGCAAGTATTTGTCCACATAGACGAGTAATTTTTTCTGTTTTGTTCACACAGATTAATGCACTGGTTTAGCGAGATGTAAGCAGTGAAAACAGTGTATTATGACATACATTAGCCAATTAGTGGGCGCATCAAACTGTTAAATGAGAGTCAATACCACTATGAATTTGATTGCTGAATTCAAACACCTATTATATATTCATTATCAGACTTTAGAAATATATGAGCCAAAAAATATAAAACAAAGACACTACTCATTATTCATAAACAAACCAAAAGAAAGACAAGCAAGGACAATAGTTGTGGCACAAGAACTATACATGCTTATAAATCCCTCACCTGAAAGTAGAAGAATGAGGAAACAACAGCACTTAGCCATAAAAATAGTGACACATATAGCAGGTAACTTGAGGAAAGTATGAGACGCAGTCCATCCAACATGACCCAGAGCTGAGGCCACGCTCTAGAAGAAGATGAGTTAGGAAACGATCCTTTAAATGAAGATACAGCTTCATCCAGATGATCATGATGATTAACCTCAGGTTTACTATGACAAGATCAATTCAATTTTTCAGTCGTGAGCAGTCTAAGAAATTTTATAAAGGAATATCACGTCATGGTGGAAATACAGATGATATCTGAATAAAATACTCAACAATTGGCAAAAAGAAAGCGTGCTTCTGAGTTAGTGAAACTTACTCCCCTAACAGTATCTACAAACTATACAGAATTCTTTCACATGGCAAACCAAGCATCTTTTCTGGTATTTTGTCAAAATTTCCTTAGGAGAAAAGCATCAGATAAAGCAGATAGTTCTTTTTCCTTGATTGAGAAAGCAACTCAAGCTTTTGTCTTTCTGCAATTTGAACTCCTGTTTTTCATGACAGCAGAACAAGAGCAGTGCTGCATTATGTATATATGTAAGAACAAGATTATTTCAAATAGTTTCCATCCAAGATGTTTAGGTGATTTTGCCACTCGGCCACTCCTGTAGTCATATGTTCTGCATCAAGACATCTAGAAAGTCACAAATGGTTTTGGAATGTTTTTCATTGTTCTATCATAAAAGAATAATTGCTTTTACAAAATGTATAATTCAAGTAATCGCATAGTTTCAAAACTAAAAACCGACAAAAAGTTTTTTCCAAATATACAAAAATAACTGAAAATACCATTCGGTTCAACTCACTTTATGGGAGACAGCTCCTCAGAGAGATGAGAGTCATCCTGATCAATTCCTTTAGATGATTGTGCAGCTAGTTCCAGCAGAAATGCAGCAAATAGTAGCAAGACTAAAAAGGGTACATATATTATAGAGAATAACAATCAATGCGAGTTACACAAATTTTGCTATTGAAAAATAATAATTACAAACAATTGGAAGGAAAATGCTTACATGATCCCATCCAAGCCATTCCTGTGGCAAATAGTGAGCCAAATAGCTGACCAAGTGTAGCACCAGCACCAATAAAACCAAAAAGTCTTGAGCCTGACTGGATACAAACGATAGTTATTATAGGCCAATAAAAATCTTCTTTTAATGGATATAATATAAATGCATAAAAGGGTAGACCAACCTCATTATCCATAACATCAATCACTCTTGCCCAGGTAGAAGAGATAGTAATCAGATTAAGCAAAGCAATCTTCAGAAGAACAGTAATCAGAAGATTGAAGCTGGATTTTAAAATAAAAACAAGTATAACAGAACTTCAAATATAGACATGACCATACCCAGAGGAAAAATCCAATTCTCACGGCGATGTAAAACCACGAGTACTTATCCCAATCTGAGGAGTATGCAGTTTCAGCTTGATCATCTATGTTTTGTGATGTCGACATTAAATGCTAACAACAGAGACAAAGACATAGTGAGTGGATAGAGAAGTAATTACTCAAAAACATGAAATTAAACACAGAAGTCAAGAAGCATTTCCTTTCTCACCTTTACATTGGAAGGCATAAACCCAACTGAAGATGAATGCCATAGAATGAAAAAAGCAATGAGTGAGAGGCTGAAAAACCTATGTATGAGTACCAGCGCCTGTACATAAGGGAAGAACTGAATACAAAATGTGCACAACAGAAAAGTATAGTATGTCATGTTTTTATTAGGAAATTGACATAAATCCTAATTAGAGGTGGTAGATTTACAATTATTTTAAACAGTGGCAGTTTACACTTTGCAGAATTAGGGGTACTTTGTAAGAAATCCCTCCTGCAAATTTCAGTTCTAAAGTAATCCTATAATGTAGAACTCCAAAGTAATATGGGCAAAAGAAATATAATCTCCTGACCAATAATCTAAAATCGCAAGTTATTCAATAATAACCTACACAAATCATAAGCACAAAGTAATTCCCAAAGGTAAAGAAACAAGCATGCAATCGAAATTAAGTTTTGAGGTGAGAAGCCAATACCCTGCCTCTTGAGAGATTTGGCAAAGAGAAGACAAAAGTTGAAATAGGGGCAGCAATCAAGGTGAGAAACAGGGATCCAATGAAAAGTGCCGGGAGAGTCGACAGGCCCAAAGACAACGCCCCTTCATCCCGCAATGGCAGCACCACAAAGTAAGCACTCAAAATCTGCCAAGAGAAGAAAAACAGAATCCTCATAGTTTAGCTTAGAATTCAATCTGGTTGCGGGAGAAGCTGGAAGTAAAACACTCCAAAACATTGAAATTTCGCCTTACGAAGAAGAAGCACGAAGAGGAGTGCAGCAAGGCGGGGATCTCGTGGGGTCGAACTGAGACGAACGTTGACAGAATCGCCTCCAAGCGAGATCGATCGTTCGTTACCATCTTCTTCAAGATGAGCCCTACGAAAAGTCAGTCTCAGGGGGATGGCGATGCCATCGCCACTCGCCAGTGCCATTTTCAGATTTTGATCTTGAGTTGACCATGAATTTTTTATTTTTTTTTGGGTCCTTCCTTTTTGGCTCACCTTGTTCGAACACGACTCTACATTTGATCGGGTACTCCGTGACCTCATTTTGAGGGTGAGTTGGTTTCGGATAACATCCGTCGGATGAAAATACCGGGTCGGATGGACGGTTTACAACCGCGGGTCGGGTGGTGGAAGTAGTCCACCCGCAACTCATTGTCACGCCTAATCGGCTAATTCCAAGTTCCAACTCTCCGAGTTTGCAACCTTTTATTCCCTTAACCCTCATTTATTTAAATATAACCATTATGATATTATGTACGTTTTTTCCGAGTCTATTTGTGTTGATCACTTATCATTTAATTTTGTCAAAAAGTTAGGATTTAACAATTGGATGACTAATCATGTACAACCCGCTTATAAACTGGCTACTAGAAAGTCGGTGAAAAAAGAATGTGATGAAAGCTTATAAAAACCGTAAAATGGCATTGGTGAATTTTTTTGGTGAAAATGATATTAAAGTTTCAATTTATGGTGATTTTTGGAGTGATCATTGGCAAAATCATACATACATGAGCTTAACATGTCATTTTATTGATGATCATTTTGTTGTGCAAAAACGTGTTATGGCTTATAGAGTATTTGACTATTCTCGTACCGCTTTAATGATTAGTAAAATTATTCGTACTATTTTGGAAGAGTATAGACTACTTCATCGATTTTTTTCTATCTCGTTTGACAATACATCTAACAACACCACTTCAATCTGAGATTTGATTCCGCATTGTCAACCAATGCTTGGAGTGAAGCATTTTCATGTAAGATGTGTTTGCCATATTTTAAACTTATGTGTTAAAGATGGTTTAAATATTATGCCAGGTTTAATATCTCCTATTAGATATGTTGTTAATCGTATGTGAGCTAGCCCCCGAACCGCCCAAGATTGGAAGTCGTTTTGTACTCAAAAATGTGTTCCACATCGAACTTTTCCAAAAGATGTTTGTCATCGTTGGAACTCCTCTTTTAAACTAGTTCATATATGCATGCCTTACAAAGATGTTTTAACTTCTTTTGTAGCTCTATATTTTCCCGACACTTGCATTATTTCTCAATCTTGGGATTATTACTATAAAATCTTACAAGTTTTTAGAGCATTTCATGATGCAACATTAACTTTTAGTCATGTTTATAAACCTTGTGCTCATTTATTTTGTTTTAAAGCATTGAATGTGATGGGTGCTTTTTGTGAGGGGCGTAAATATCCCGAACTTTGTAGTGTTATTGATGCTATGAAAGCGAAATGGTTGAACTATTATAAAGTTATTCCCGATTTCTATCTTGTAGCTTGTGTGTTTTGATCCTAAGTTTAAGATGAAATGGTTTAAAAATGTTTTTGAATAGTTATTATATATAAGGCATTGGATTTGGATGTTAATGATTTGGATGTTAATGATTTGGATGTTAATGATGATAGTGTTAGTGTTGGAGATATTATTAGTAAAGTAAGAAGATCAATCGAGGAATTGGTTACAGAATAGTCATCTATTGCTATTTCTTCTTCTCCGTTACCTCCACAATCATCATCCTCTTCGAGCTCAAGTCGCCTCGGTACTACTAAAAAGTGGGGGCTAGTATTATACAAAGCCTTACCAAGAGATCGAGACATTCGAGCTCGAATGCGGAGTTTGAGACATATCTAACAACCCACTTTGGGTTTGCTGAAGAAGAATTTGATATTTTAGCTTGGTGGAAGATCCACAAGAAGACTTTCCCAACCGTAGACAAGATCGCGGGTCAAGTGCTTGTTGTTCCAGCCTCGAGTGTATAGCCTGTATCGTTAGATCAAACATTTAGCGAAGGAGGATACATCCTAGACGCAGAGCGATCGAACTGAAAACCCAATGTCTTGGAAGCCTAAGTGTGCATGTATGATTGGAAGAGGGCAGGAATTCCTCAACAAAAGGCAGAGGTATCCGAAACTTCCGACTTGGACGGCCTAGACGATGACTCCCAATCCCAAAGTGCTTCCGCCGGTTCTGATGGATCGACGTAGATGGTAAGAAAAGCTGGGTTTCATATCAAAACGTAAGGGAACTACGTGGGCTACAAACCACGATCGCGGATATACAACAAAACCTTCTGTTTTTCCAATAGAACCTATTCTGTGATCGCGGACCATTGAATCGTGATCTCGACGTCCTTTAATTTTTGCCGACCCAATATTTTTTTTATTTTTAATATTTCCGGTGCCGAAATCGGGAGGAACCAACCTCGAAACCGGATCCGGGAGGAACTGAACTCGGAATCGGAACCGGGGAACCTGCCTTGGACTGGTTCCAGTTCCATGGATTTGAGGAACTGGAACCGCCAGTTCCGAAACTGAACCCATGTCTAATCATGCCACATGGACACATGGTGTGTGAATGCTACAAATTGCAATCACTTAAAAATGTTATGTTGTTATATGCAATTTGAAACATTAGGCTAATTATCGTAACAATCCTAAAAGATTAGGCTATTTTTAAGCATTTTATTCCTAAAAATATTTTATTTTAGAAAAATAAGATCCTTTTTAACATTTTTTTGATAAAAAAAAAAGTATTAAGAGGGACAAATAATTTAGCTGTTATTCCAATTTATAGTATTCTTACACATGAAAATCTATGGGTTTAAGGAAGATCGGATTAAATCGAGCGAGAAATGAGTAGACAAAATTTATAAGGGAAATTTCTTTTGGTGTCTTTAAGTTTTTGCCTTTTTCATTTGGTGTTTAAAAAAATTTATTTCTCTTGGTACCTTTGAGGTTTTGGCTTTTCCCGTTGACGCACCTCTCTGGTTAGTTAATTTCAAGCTTACCATTATGTTCATCACTTTTAAATTAGTAGGATTCAACTCTTAAAACACTTAAATTCATTACCAAGCTACATCAATTTGAATTCTAAAACAATCCTCTATTTTAAGGGTTGTTTAAAAAATTATTTACAAATTAAAATTGAGATGGTTAGGTTGTAAATTTTGAAGTTTTAATAGTTAAATCAAACTAATTTAAGGGTGAGAAGCACAATGATGAGCTTGAATTTAACTAATTTGAATCGGAGAGGAACGTAAACGGGAAAAGTCAAAACCTCAAGGGTACCAAAGGGAATAAGTTATCCATTTTATAAATTTTACTTGTCATTTAATGAGTAAGGTTCAAATAAAATAACTCCTTATCCTATAAAATAAGGAGTGTTTAGTGCCCTTGGCCTTGATCCAAAGGATGGTGTTCTATCCCTTTTAGGGGCCAGTGACATTTTTATAATTTTTCGGAAATTACAAAAGTGGATCGTTATTGTGAAAAAATACATTGCGAAATACCAAAAAGAGCATTACTAAACCAAAAAAGTGCTAACAAAAATGAAGTCAACGGGACACGCGCTCAATGTAAAAGTGCATTGTTATCATAATAAAGGGCATTACGATATACCAAAAAGTGCATTACTAAACCAAAAAAGTGCATCTGATAAAACCTAAAATAAACCAGCGCTAAAAGACAAGAACAAGATTGCTTTTATTCGACGAGGCAAACACTTGCTTTTATTTATATCTTTTGAACGAGGTTACAAATAGCGAGATTATGCCCTAGACCTCTTTTTAGAGGATTCGAGGTCTCTATCTAACAAGGTTCGAGACCTCCTAGATACTGCGAGATTCTACAACTAACAGATTATTGACGAGCTCTACTCATGTTACAAACCTAGGCACGATATCGATTGGCGAGGTTGAACACTTGGTTGTTTATGCAGGGATTGTGGTCTGTGAAGTGATGTAGTGAAGTCTATTTGGGCGACTTGAAGTCTTTTTGTGGACCTTCACTTGGCTGTAGCGTAGTCTTTTACGGTGATTCAACACGTCGATCTTCAACAAACAAGATAGTTCTTGAGTTCAATATGTTTTTCGACCCCTTGTTACCTTCAAGGTTCTCTTCTATTTATAGAGGATTGAGGAACATGGTTTTTGTTGTTTGCTCGATGCGGGACCCCCAAGGTCAATCCCTCTGATTGGTCGAGAGTGAGGTAGTCGGTCATTGGTTGAGAATATGGTGGTCGTTGAGTGGTTAAATGGGGTATGGATGTCAGCTTTTGAACAACGAGGTTTGGACCTCGTGATCGTGGTTTTGAGGCTTCGCTTGGGCAGGGATTGCCTTTTGTGGATGGGTATGGAAAAGGCCCTCGAGTTTATGCCTCAAGAAACTCGTCGGATCCCGCTATTTCTGGTACTCTGGTCCCACTGTTCATACTCCGCTATTTTGCGCACCATCACAACCCAATGGCCTGTGGGTCTCAGCCCGAGGGTCGCAGGTCATAACTGCGCGATGCTCGGTCCTCCGTACCCGGGGTGCGAAGTCTTAGTTTTGAGGAGCTCTCTTTGCGAGTTTTCAGGGTTATGGGCAGCGAGGTCAGAGGATCTTCAGCGAGGATAGAGGTTTGTGGGCAACGAGGCTCGAGGATCTTCAGTCAGGTTGAACACTTTAACAATTTCTTGGAGGTTTTTCCTTCTGTCACACACTTGACGAGTCCTGGGCCTGCTCTCCCTTTCCTCATTAATGGGCTCTTGAAGGAATTTAGGCCTATTAAGGTATTTCAAACTTGGAGAAGCCCAAATCCGCCTTTTCTAAATACCTTTCACGCATCCTTCTCCTTCTCTTTCTTCATCTTCTTCCCCAAGCAAACCCTTTCCTCTCTTTCTTTTGCCCTTTCGATCTCCGGCAAGCAGGCGAAGAATTTCCATCAACCCAAGGCTTGCAACCGCCTTCTCCGCACCGACCTCCGACAAGTAAGTAGTCGACCCTCTTTTTGCATGTGTTTTTGGTGTGTTTTTTCTTTTTCCGCCTCGTGCCCTAGGCGGGCGGAGGCGATGGGTTATCGGTGTTTTGCGTTGGTGTCACGGTGGCAAAACGGTGGGAGTGGGGGGGGGGGGGCTAGTAGTCCGACGATGTTCTCAAGCCTTTTAGTGTACCAGACGACGATTGAGTTCATCGCCCCCTCTCCTTTTTTAAATTTTAAATGCTTCTTGGGAACCCAAACTTAACGTCTCGCCGCTTGGGAGATGGGACATTTGATCTTCTAAACACTGCCCTTCCCTCTGCAAGTCTGTTTGTTCCCCCGACATTCTTCCTAGGTCGTCCTATCTGTTAAAGTATCCCTAGAGCCAAAACCGCCCCTACGTCACCACCTTGGTTTTCCTTTCGTTTTTTGTTTGCTCGATATCTCAAAAATCTCCTTCTTTTCCAGGTGCTCGCTTCTTGTAACCTAGACTTCGCTTTTTATGACTAGAGGAGTCTCTTCGAGCCATCCACAGGCCTCACATTCAAACTCTAGGAAGATTTTTACGAAGTATCTTCCGAAACCGCAAGAACCGTTGAAACCAACGACTCTCAGAATCCGAGATCCCCTTCGATTGTGTTCATCGACCCTTCACCTAGTACCTCTGACACTTCCGTTACCTCGTGCTTTCCTCCATTACAGACGTCTTCCGGGGTTGAGATGGTCTCATCTTCGATTTGTGATGAAGAACTCGTCGGCTTCGAGGTGCAATCGTCCGACTCCAACGATCAGCCGAGCATCTTCCCGCGATATATTATCGATTTTGTGTCATGCATCCCTCCAATCCTTGAGGAGCGGATACCAATGACCCAAAACTCTGCGGTTGGGATCTTTTTGCCCAAGGGGGCCCCGACAATTCTCAAAAGGGAGACCCTTGAAAAGATTATGAAGGATTTTCCCTAGCCCGAGAGGGTTGAGATGGCGCTCCCCGAGGGGGAGGGCTGCTCTTTGGCTTTGTACGACCAGTGCGCGGTTGTTCACCTGCACATCCTCTAGGCCGGATTCCGGCTGCCGGTCAATCGACACATAGCCAACTTTTTGTGGTTAATACATGTCTGCCCCGCGCAGTTGTTTCCCATCGCATGGAGGCACTTGTGCGCGTACACCGTCCGAAGCTACGAGCTCGAAGAGGGGCCTGATATAGATTTCACGACAAGCCTGTTTCTAGAAAGACGAGAGCAGAAATCATGTCTCGTCAACCTAATTTTTCCCGGACTCAAGATCACTACCACCTCGTCGAATGTCAGCCAGTGGAAGGACAAGTGGTTCTTGGTTCGGGACCGTTCTGGGAGGTACCTCAACTTCCACTCGGCGTCGTACAATTTCTGTCGTCCCAAGGGATCGTTAGATGTCATCGTTATCAAGACTCGGTTCACGATGCCGCGCCAGGCTCTTTCTTGGGAATACTTGGCGTATGATCGGCTCGAGCGGGCGGGTCTTAGTCTTACCTTTTCGAACCGCAAGGGCGCAGAGGGTACTTATTTCTTTATGTTTTCTCGCTCTTGCATTGATTCTTGTTTTACTATGTTAGATTTGGACCACGTGTGGTAACCCCGAGCCTCGCTCAGGTTGCGCATTCTAGGTTTTGATTGTTTGCAATGATCATGAGCCTCACTCAGATTACACATTCTAGGTTTTGATTGTTTGTGATGATCACGAGCCTCGCTCGGATCACGCATTCTAGGTTTTGATTGTTTGCGATGATCACGAGCCTCGTTCGGATCACGCATTCTAGGTTTTGATTGTTTGCGACCTTCTCCCCTTTCTCTTTTATTAACTCGATTTTTCCTTCGCAGTGACTCTCTTGTAGCTCCTCGGGGAGGGAGATTGTCCTAGGTTCCAGCTTCGAGGGGTGGGTTCTTTCCCACACTAGTCCTCCCGCCGCGAAGTTCCATTGCCTCGGGCCGTCCTGGGGCGCGCTCATGAACTAGAACCGAAGCGATTGGAAGGAGGAGATTGTGTGGGCGAACAATCCCTCTGAGGATGCCCTTAACGATGAGGCCCTCCGCTACTCGAAAATGACAAGGAAAAGGAATCAGAACTCCAAATGGTGGAGGAGGAGAACAACAGCCTTCACCACTGCATCAAGAAGCTAACGAGGAGGTGGAGGCTGCGGAGCCCAAATACGTCAAGTCGGCCGAGTACCAGGAAGAGCTATTGAGAAGCATTGATGGGATGTACCGGCAGACGATTCGCGTAGGGGTGAAATAGGCGGTTGTGAAGTACCAGCATATCGACCCCTCGCATCGTATTCTTCATCCCCAACTATGGACTAACTAATAGCATGCATTTAGGTGTTAGTTTTAGAGCAAATTTATGTTTAAATCTTAGGTGGTTGCATGCATTTTGCTTAGTTTTTGTAGTTTTTGCATTTCGGTGTCTACTCTTGCACTTTTGTGTTTTTAGGTCGTTTTGAAGAGCAAGGATTGGTTAAGTTGAAGGATTCAAGATTGGAGATATTCAAGTGTATTTTCCAAGGATATTCAAGCCATTTCTGATGATGATTAAGACCCAAGAGGTTGTGGAAAAGAACGCTTAGAACCGGGCAATCCATTGATGTTGTTGTTTCGACACCACTTTCTTGTAATGCTTATTTCGGGAGCTACAGTGATCGGATGAAGCTGAATTTAGTATCATTGGAAAGCTAATTCGAAGAGCTACAATTCATATTTTTACTCCGAGTTCAAATTCCAACTCTAAGTGGGTCAAAACAGCATCCGAAAGTACCGTCAAAATGTTGTCAGGACAAGAGCCGCGATCGCGGCCAACCTATACCGAGATCGCGGCTATGGCGGTCGCATCCCCAACTTATTTTTCACGTGAGGAGATCTTCCGCCTATCTTTATTGCCTTTTTATTATATCTTTCCTTTCGTATTTTTAATTGACTATTTAAACCTAGTTTCAACCTTTGTTTGAGATATTCTCTTAGACCTAAATTTCAGACTTTTGTGTTTTTCTCTCTTATGGAGAACTAAACTCCTTATATTCTATTCGAGTTGAAGCTTTTCAGACTCAAGTTGTTGTGAGATTCGTCTATTCAAGTTTATTTCTACAGGTTATTTCAATTCTCTTGTGCTTAATTATTATTGATTGTGTTGATTTCTGCTTGTCTGGCCAACTTGTTGGAATTGATATTATCTATTGCTAGATCTAGATTTTCTCGTAGCAAAGCCTGATCTTTGTAGCAACTCAATTGGTTTAGGACTCGTTGGACTAAAACAATTGAGAAGAGATTTGAATGCATGTTGATTGTTTGACTCGTTGGAATTCAATTGCATGTATCTTGTTTATCCTTGTTCTTAATGCTAATATCCTTATTATTTATGATCGTTTCATGAATTGTTTGGATGTTAAGTTGCATGTCTCGTTGCCATGTTATAATTCTGATCAGGATAGGAATAACTGAAAGAAATAACTTGTTTGAATCTAGGATCAATAACTTGAGGAAGAAAAGTGGATACTTGAATAGAATTGTTTTCCCTAATTGATAAAAATCCAACCTTTGCTTTGTTTGTTTATCTTGTCTGCTTTAATTTTCCTAGTTTTAGATTAAAATACCAAAAATCCCCCTCTTTTGTTACTTATTTGAGTTGATAATAATAAAACTTAGGATACAAGTGTCTCTTGGGTTCGACCCCGACTTACCGACTATACTAGTTGAGTAACTAGGGATTTATCTTTGATTTGGCACGACGACTTTAAGCCAGTCACTAACCATGGGGGAGACCGGGGAGGAGCCTGAGGGAGAATGCGAATTTTTCCTCGACAACGAAAGTGGGATTGTATCATGCGAGAACGAAGTTCTTGCCGCAGACCTCTCGGTCTAGGAAGGTTTGAACCCCGCCCTGGGCGATCCCAACCCCGCATAGGCCAATCCTACCTCTAAGCTCAAAGTTATTGTTGCCTCGCCCCTCCCCCAAGTCTCCATGGGCCCTCCTGCCGACAGGCCGAGCGAATGATTATTTTGTAATCTTTGTTTTTTGTTCAAATATTTGGTGGCCCTGCTGAGGTTTGTAATATGATATTTTAGCCTTTGCTGTCTTACTTTATGCACTTTTCTTTCTCTTTGCTTGTGGCTACATTGCGTGCCTTTTGAGGGTTCCATAGGCCCATTTCATCCCGATCCAACCCCATGGCCCGAGTGCTGTAAAACTTGCAGACTACTCGAGCCATATTGGGTCATTCTTTTATTTTTCAACTGTGTAGCGATCATGACCCTTCCTCGGATTGCGCATGTCACACAGATTATATGCAGCGACCTCGAGAATCGTTCGGATCGCGCATGTCACACAGATTATATGCAACGACCCCAAGCCTCGCTCGGATCGCGCATGTCACACAGATTATCTATAGCCCCTTCGAGAAGCTTGGGGAGGTTCGATTGTGGCGATCACTCGGAATTACTCCTAGTGATCGCGACCTCGCTTTATTGTCTCCAACCCCAAGCGGGAAGCTTGGGGAGGATAGATTATGACGATCGCCTGGGATTGCTCCTAATGATCGCAACCTCGCTCGATTGTCTCCAACCCCAAGCGGGAAGCTTGGGGAGGATAGATTATGACGATCACTTGGGATTGCTCCCAATGACTGCGGCCTATTTTGATTGTCTCCAAACCCAAGCGGGAAGCTTAGGGAGGATAGATTATGACAATCACTTGGGATTTCTCCCAGTGATTGCGACCTCGCTTGATTGTCTCCAACCCCAAGCGGGAAGCTTGGGGAGGATAGATTATGACGATCATTTGGGATTGCTCCCAATGATCGCGACCTCGCTTGATTGTCTCCACATTGAGATGATATCAGAAAATAACATGTCACCCTTTATTCACAAAATTTTGGTGACAACGAGGTTTTTCTCAGGAGACCTCTACAAATAATACCTTTTGAGTCGAGCGACATTCCAATTTTTGCTTAGAGTGAGCCCCTCGCTATCTTTAAGCTAAAAGCCCCGGGTGTGACTTCTTCTCCGAGGAGGTACGATCCCTCCCAGTTTGGACCTAGCTTGTCGCCCTTGGTGCGCCTTAAAACGAGGTTTCCCGAGACTAAAACCCGGGGTCTAACTTTCTTGTCATGATACACCGCAACTCGTCGCTTGTATTCCATGGAGCGCAAGGCTGCAACCTCGCGAAGCTCGTCCCGAAACTACAATTCTACCTTGAGTTTGGCATTGTTCTCTTTTTTGTCGAAGTCGAAGACCCTTTCCGAAGGGACCAAGGTCTCTACCGAAACCAATGCATCCACCCCGTAGGTTAAAGCAAAAGGTGTTTCCCCCATGGCGCGACGCACGGTTGTTCAATATGTCCATAGGACGAGTGGGAGAAGCTCCGCCCAGCGGCCTTGTGCCCAGCCCAGCCGCTTCTTAAGATCGGACAAGATACGAGCGTTGACGTTCTCCACCTGTCCGTTTGATTGGGGATGGGTCACCGTGGATAACTTGAGGGTTAGGCCAAGCTCGGAGTAAAAGGTATGAGTTTCCTTGCAGTCGAACTAGGGACCATGGTCGGTCATGATGGTCATGAGGACCCCAAAGCAACATACGAGGTTTTTCCATAGAAAATTGCATACCTTCGTCCCTGTGATCTTTTCCATTGCTTCTTCCTTGACCCACTACGTGAAATAGTCGACGATGACCAGGGTGAACTGCACCTGCCTCACGGCCTTAGGAAGGGTCCCAAAATATCCATCCCCCACATTGAAAAGGGGTAAGGGGCATGGATTTAGAGCAGGCAAGGTCGGGGAGTGCAGGACGTTGGCGTGCTTCTAGCACCCGTCACACTTATGAACGTAAGCCCTCGCGTCCTGCCTGAGGGTGGGCCAAAAATACCCTAAGTGGGTGATCTTGTGAGACAAGGCACGCCAACCAGGGTGGTCGCCACAGACCCCCTTATGCGCCTCGAATAGTATGTGCCCTATGGCCTCAGTCGACACACAGAGCAAGTTGGGCTCTACGAACCCCCGACGATAAAGTCATCCTCTAACGATGCAATAGCGAGCTGCCTACATTTTGAGCTTTCTGGCCCCTACGAGATCCTCAAGAAGGACGCCGCTTTCCTTATATCGCGTGATGGAAATCCTCCCATCCTCGAGTTTGACGGAGAGAACTTCGTTGGTCACACTTCGCGAGAGCTTTCTCTCTACCATCACGCGGTTGCCCACTTCAAAGGAAAGAGCCAACCCCAGTCTTGCGAGAGCATCTGCTTTTGTGTTCGCAGCGCGTGGAATGGATTCTACCGCGAACGTTTCTAGGCAGGATACCAAGGCTTTAACCTTCTCTCGGTACACGGCAGGAACCCCGTTCTAGCATCATACTGCCCATTTAATTGTCGCACTACCAATTCAGAATCGGTGTACACCCTGATCTTGCGAGCCCCACTAAGCAGCGTCATCTATATCCCGACGATCATGGCCTCATACTTGGCCTCGTTATTGGTGGTGTCGAAGGCGTAGTTGAGGGCATACTTTGTCTCGATCGAGTGACTAGCAAGAAATACGCCGGCCCCGCCCTCGGTGTTGCACCGCGAGCCGTTGACAAAGACCTTCCCCTCCTCCGCGCTCTCGTCAATATCGGGGAAGGTTACTTCTACCATTAAGTCAGCGAGGGCATGCCCCTTCATCGCAATCCTGGGTAGGCATTTGATGTCGAATTCGGAGAGTTCGACCAACCATTTCGTCATCCGCTCAAAAAAAGCGGACAGGTGGAGGATATGTCAAAGAGAGAGATTGGAAAGGACTTGGATAGAGTGTGCATGAAACTAAGAGCGTAGGTGCCTCGCGGTGGTGACCACATCCAAGGCCATTTTTTCTGCTGGTGAGTATTGCTGCTCCGCAGGTTGGAGCATGCGGCTGATGAAATAGACGGGGTGCATTGCTTTTCTCGTCAGCACAACGTTGAGTGTCTCTGGGCTCATGACAACGTACAATTGCAGGTCCTCGCCCACCTTTGGAGGCGACAATGTGGGGAGCTTCGACAAGAATGCCTTCAACCTAGAGAAAGCGAGCTCTAGCTCTTCGTCCCAAACAAACTTGTCATTTTTCTTTAGGGCCGCGAAAAAGGGTAGCGATCTGTCCGCTAAACGAGAACAAAATCTCCCTAGGTAGTTCACAACGTCGTTGAGCCGCTGTACCTCGGTCCGAGATCGGGGCAACCTCATCGAAAGAATTGATTCTATCTTGGCGGGGTTCAGATCTATCCCACGTGCGCTGATCATGAATCCCAAGAACTTTCCTGATGACACGCTGAACACACATTTCTTAGGATTTAAGCTGAGTCGGTTGTGTCTGAGTGTTGTAAAAACTTCAGCGAGGTCAACCAGATGTTCCTCCGGGGTTCTGCTTCGGACCATAATGTCGTCAACGTAAGCCGACATGTTCCTACCTAGATGATTCTTGAAGACTCGGTCCACGAGTCGCTGAAAGGTGGCACTTGCATTTTTCAAACCAAAGGGCATGAACTTGTAGCAGTAGGTCCCTCACTGTATGTTGAAAGATGTTTCTTCCTCATCTCGCATGCTCATTAAGACCTGATTGTATCTTGAGTATGTGGTGAGGAAGCTCAAGACCCCATGACCCGTCGTGGAATCGACCAGCTCGTCGATTGAGGGCAGGAGGTAACTATCTTTGGGGAACGCCTTGTTTAGATCCTTGAAGTCCACGCACATGCGCCACTTCCCGATGGCCTTTTTCACCAGTACGATGTTAGATAGCCATCTAGGGTATTGGACTTCACGAATAAAGCCCACGGCCAACAACTTTCTTACCTTGGCATTCGCGATGTTTGTCCTCTCCTTATTTATCTTCCTATGTCGCTACACCATGGGACGGGCGGTGACATCAACGTTTAAAGAATGCTGAGCCACAGTCCGTGGGATGCCGCGAAGGTCTTTTGTAGTCCACGCGAACACGTCGCGAGAGCCATCAAGCAAGGTCTCATGCGACGATGCTGACTCCCCCAGAGAAGCACTCGCCTAGGTAGATCTTTTCTGCCTCGCTACCGAAGAGAGTGACAACCCTTATCTCTGCCTCAGGAATAGGGACCGTAAAGTCCTGGACTTTGAGATCAACCTCCCCAATAGCCTCCACCATGAAGATCGGACATTTTTGTTTTGAGGATATCGTGTAGCAGGCGCGACCTTCTTCTTGATTGCCTTTGACCTCACCGACCCCTCCATCGACGAAGAATTTCATCTTTAGGTGATAGATGGACACCACCGTTTGAAATTTCATCAGGGACACCCTCCTGATGATCGCATTATACACCGAGGGAAAACGCACCACGGTGAATTCAACCATCTCGGTTCGCCTCGTCGAACTAGCACCCAACGTCATCTAGAGGTCAATGAGACCCGCGACATCAACCTCTTCTCCAGAGAAGGATGTTAGCTTCCCGGCGTAGGGCTTCAAGGACGTCGTGGAGATGCCCAACTGCTCGAAGGCATTGTAGTACATGATGTCCACGGAAGATCCCGTGTCCACCAGCACCCGCTTCACTATTTTCGAGCCTAGCTGAGTGTGCACCACTAAAGGGTCAAAGTGCGGCATGTGCAGGCCTTCGGCGTCCTTAGAGGTGAAGGCTAGGCCCAGGTGGGACCGCGAGGTTTGTGCGACATTGAATACCAAGGGCTCGTGATGGCTTGCCCTCGCGTACCTCTTTCTTTCTGCTTGGCTCGAGCCAACCAATGAGGGCCGCCCGAGATGGCGTGAATATACCCATCGGGCGTCGTCGTGTGCCCGGATCGTGCCTGCTTTGCGGGAGCTTGTTGTTCGATGTTGTTGGCTCTCACTTGGCTCGAGCCTTGTGGCACGTTGTTTGCTCCTGAGACGGGGTTGACGTGCCCCTTTTCATTTGGTTTGTACAAAGGGCCGCCCTTTCTCCTATAACCTCGTTGCCTCCCTCCAAAGCAGTTCCAACTTCCACCGGCGTTGTTTCCGTTGTTGTTATTGTTGTGGTTGTGGTTGTTGTTTATGTTGTTGTGGTTGTGGTTGTTGTTATGGTTGTTGTTGTTGTGGTTGTTGTTGTTGTTGTTGTTGTTGTTGTTGTTGTTGTTGTTGTTGTTGTTGTTGTTGTTGTTGTTGTTGTTGTTGTTGTTGACAACGGGGTTCTGGGTCTGCGTCACATACGCATCCTTGGCGGCTGACACCCACCTTCGCCTTTCCCTTAGCTTTGGCCACAATTTCCTTGTTGGTCCTCGACCGAGAGCTCTAATTGGCGGCGTCCTCGGCGTATACCTGGGTCATAATCCGGGCGCACAGGTTGTCATATGTCGTCGGACATTTCAGGAAAATGTAATTCTTGAAAGCCTCGTGACATAGATTGCCCATGAGGGTGTCTCGCGCCGACGCCTCGTCGATGTGTGCGATCTCTACAACCACGGTTGTGAACCTTGTAAAAAAGGTGCCCAACGAATCGCCCTCTCCTTGCTCGATACCGCGTAGATCCCCGCATGTTCTTCTTGCGCTTCCTCGAGCCACTGAAGTGTGCGATGAAGGCCTCCCACAGTAGAGCGAAGGAGGCCATAAACCCGATTTTAAGGCTTATAAACCATGTCACCGCGGCCTTCTCTGGGGTGGTCGGGAAAACGCGACAGAAAATGGCACCGTTGTAAGAGTTGACGTTCATCTGAACAGCGAAGTGCTTCACATGCTCCTTCGGATCTGTTGAACCGTTGTAGTCCCATCTGCGACCTATGGAAGTTCTTGGGCATCAGTGCGCTTTGAATCTCGTCCACGAAAGGTGAGAGGCTACCTGCCTCAACATGACGACGTCGCGAGCGCGACTTCAGGGTATGCATCACGCTCCCCACCGTATGGGACACTTCCAAATCTTGCATCCGGGAGCGTCACGAGTGAGACCTCGAAATCTGCATGGGGTCTCGAGGCGACCTCTCAATTGACGAGTTGTTAGAGCATGTACTATCAAGGGGATGGCCAATCCTCTCTTCACTTTCTCTTTCTTTACCTACTTTTGACACCTCACCTACCCTATATTTTACCTCACTCTTTCCTCTTCCTTTTCCTCTTTCTTTATATCTATCCACAACCATGAGAATCATTTCTTCTCCTCTCTTCCAATTTTTTTACATATATCTTACCACATATTCATATTATCAATTTATGATTTATTCACTCCTTATGATTTTAATTAATTAATAAATCAATTTAACATTCAATAAAAAATATATATTACTTATGACAATATAAATTGATTACTACTAATAATTAACTCTTGATTAACATTAAGATAATGCAAACAACAACATAAAATAAGATGTAAAATGAAAACATTAAACATAAATAACAACATTATTGTCATAAGATTGGGTTAGTTGGAGCATGATTCATGATTATCCATGGGATGATGAGGGAGGAAGATAGCAAGATAGGATGAGATTAAAAATGTATGCAATATTAGGTTCAATTTATAGACAAAAAAAGTTGTAGGAATTTTTTTTTTAAAAATGTCATATTTTTAATATTATTGTTTGTAATTTATTAATGCTTAATTGTAATGAAAATAAATTATTGTAGTTGATAGATGAAAAAGGTATGCAATATTAGGTTCAATTTATAGACAAAAAACATTGCAAGATTTTTTTTTTTTTTTTAAAATATCATCTTTAAAATATTTTTATTTTTAATTTGTTAAGGCTAAATTGTAATGAAAATAAATGAATGTAGTTGATAGATAAGAGACACATGTGAAATTTTGATTGGGTGAATATGGAGAGGAATGCACGAAAGCAAATGTGCACATTTCTCTACCCATAGAGGAATTCACCTCATTCCTCTCTCAAGAGAGGATCCTCTCTTTCAACCCACTCCAAGAAAATCCTCCTTTTTAATAAAAAATGGGTAAAAAATGGAAGAGAGGAGAGGCAATCCCCTTAATAGCACATGCTCTTAGTTGATGCCTCGTGCCCCGACACGTGCCCGAGTACGTACTTGGATACGTACTCAGAATGGGGCTGGCCAGGCCTGGGAACGGGGACGTATGTTGGCATCGGAGGTGCTTGGCCGTGGTCGAGCGAAGGGGTGAAGCCCTGTTGGTATTGCCCATATCCTGGATAGGGATATGGGTTTGGGGGAATGCCGCCTGGTTTTTATCCTTGGAATGGGTAAAGGTTTTGCGGGACAGTATATGCCCACCCTAGAGGGACTCTGAACGGACAACCTGACGGTGGTGCCATGTTCATCCATTGCGAGACCTCAAGCATGTTATCGGGGTGCTAAGGGAAGAAGTTGTTTGGACATGCCATTTTGAGAGATTCAAAAGCCAAGGTTTGCGCAAGTCGGGAAACTGCTTAAGATGAAGAAGTTCCCACAAACGGCGCTAGTGTTGAAACTCGAAATAAACCAACGCTAAAAGACAAGAACAAGATTGCTTTTATTCGACGAGGCAAACACTTGCTTTTATTTATATCTTTCGAACGAGGTTACAAATAGCGAAATTATGCCCTAGACCTCTTTTTAAAGGATCCGAGGTCTCTATCTAACAAGGTTCGAGACCTCCTAGCTACTGCGAGATTCTACCACTAACAAACTATTGATGAGCTCTGCACTTGTTACAAACCTGGGCCCGATATCCTTTGGCGAGGTTGAACACTTGGTTTGTTTATGCGGGGATTGTGGTTTGCGAAGTGATGTAGCGAGGTCTCGTTGATTGAGACGAGGTCTCTTTGGGCGACTTGAAGTCTTTTTGTGGACCTTCACTTGGCTGTAGCGTGGTCTTTTACGGTGATTCAACACGTCGATCTTCAACAAACAAGATAGTTCTCGAGTTCAATATGTTTTTCGACCCCTTGCTACCTTCGAGGTTCTCCTCTATTTATAGAGGATTGAAGAACATGGTTTTTGTTGTTTGCTCGATGCGGGACGCCCGAGGTCAAGCCCTCTGATTGGTCGAGAGTGAGGCAGTCGGTCATTGATTGAGAATATGGTGGCCACTGAGTGGTCAAACGGGGAGGGTATGTCAACTTTTGAACAATGAGATTTGGACCTCGTGCTCGTGGTTTTGAGGCTTCGCTTGGGTAGGGATTGCCTTTTTTGGATGGGTATGGCAAAGGCCCTCGAGTTTTATGCCTCAGAATCCCCGTCGGATCCCGCTATTTCTCGTACTTTCGTCCTACTGTTCATACTCCGCTTTTTTGTGCGCCATCAGCATCATCCTCGGCGTCCGATTGACTTGATTCTAGACCTCTACATGGGCGGGTTTGGGCCGGACCATTTTTTTTGTCCACATCAACGGGCCAGGCCAAGCCCGACTTGGTAATTCGAGCCTATTTTTTTGTCCATACTCACCCACAAACACGGGCCGGGCCGTCCACGAGCTAGCTCGACCCACAAATCATATCCAAAATTGCAAGTAGATGAACAAAAAAAATTATATTAATGATAACTTGTGCAAAATTTCATTTCCTGAACATGTAAATTGCAACTAGATAACCTAGAAATTGTAACTAGATAACAACTAAAATATAAATTAACGAAATAATATAAATTGCAAGTATTTATATGTAGAAATAATTAATGATATAATATATAAATATTATTATAAAATATAAATTATATATAATATATATACGAGCTGAGCCAGGCCGGGTATACGAGCTTTTTTTGTTATCCAAGCTCGATCCTATATGTTACGGCCCAGGCCTTTCGGGCTAATTCTAATGTCCAAGCCCGCATGTTAAGCAGGGCGGGATAGCCTGGACTTGTACAGGTCCACTCGATTCCGATTGAACTCAACCGCCCAAAATATTTGGGCTAGTAATGTACTTTTTGGTATATTGTAATGCATTTTTCACCATAACGATGTACTTTTGTAATTTTCGAGAAATTAAGAAAATATCACGGCGTCCCTAGTTTCCGATAAATATCATTTTCATTGGATAAAAAAGATTTAAGAATTCTAAACGCTTCTTAATTTATAGAGTTGTTTTATTTGAACTATTAGTTTTAAAAAACTATAATTAATTTATATTGTCAAATATTTACATCCGAGCTAGAATATCAAATGAGAATCTCTATTTCTCAGCGACACATAATTTTTTAATAGAATTGATAACAACGACTTTTTTTAACAAAATTTTATTTTTGATCTCTAACAAAATTTTATGATTATGATTTTTTGATCAATTTCTCCTTGTATTTGACCAAATATTTTAATTAATCTCTTTTCCATTCGTCGTCTTCCGTTCTGCAACGTATTCTGTGATTATTTTATAATAAAATGTGAAATCCCTAATCCCTCAACATTTTTCCCTTACGAATCTTCGATTGAACGATAGATCGCTGCCATACGAGTTCTGTTTCGGATCTGATCGAATTTCCAGCTTCTAGAGGAGGAAAGTTCGTGTTTTTGTCCACAATCGGGAGGAAGAATTTGCGACGTTGCCATGAGAAAGAAACTCGATACACGTTTTCCTGCTGTGAGCTGTCTTTTCTCTCTGTTTTTTATTAATTATATTTGTTTGTGTTATTGCTATTTTGTGAAGCCTTTCTCGTAGTAGATCTGTAATCTGTTTATGGCGTCTCTGACATCTGTTGCTTATCATTCATTCTCGCTTCTTATGGCAATTTGCTTCAACCCTGTTAGATTTTTTGGAATCTTCGTTTTAAAAGTTATTTAGAGGGATTACATTTGTTTCAACCAAAAAAGAGGGATTGCATTTGAATTCACTTTTCTGATATTGCTCGGAGGCCGATTGCTAGTTAGGGTTTTGCGGTGTTTCTAATTGATGGTCAATTTTGCTTTCTCTTCGAATAATATGCATCTTACTGGTCTGCAGTTTGACCATTTGTGGGAAGGGGAGCTCACTGTTTACTTTTTTTTTCCTTAATCAGGTTTAAGTTTGAATTTTGGGAGAAATTATAGTGAGTCTGACTGGAGTATTAATGTCTAAGAGCTTGACTGCTGTTCGCATTAAGAATCAGGCTTGAGTTTTAGACTTTTCTGGGATACAGATTGATATTGAGGAGGAACACAAGTAGATAATGTTTTGTCATTTCATCTCATTCTGAAAGTTGATGCATAGCTTGTAAAGATTTGTTAGACAGTTGGACTTTGAATCAAGGGTGTAAGGTTTTCTTTCCCTTTCCTCTCTCGAGTTAGAAAAAAGAGGAGAATGGATAATAGAGAGGTGATACCTAGGTTTAGTTCTTTCTTGTAAAAAATATTTACTCAAGTTTTGAAAATCTAAATGCGATCCTGATAGGAATTTCAGACCTTACAGGTTTACAGCCCATTATTAATTATCTGCTAAATAATTATTATTTTTATTAGTTATTTGAAATAAGTAAGAGATGCTACACGAAGGCACTAATGAATCAATCTCAAAATGATCTGATCAATTTCGATTCACTTCTAACTTCATCGGGACCTGACATGAACCAGCAATGATAACCAGTTACACAGAATTCCCAAGACATGCCAAGGAAATGTTTCCAGTTTGGTTTGATTGACCCAAACTGTCTCCTGACAATTCGTCAATGTTTTCTTACTATATCTGGCGCTTGTGCTTCTGTGTGCGGTTTATTGTTTCTTTTTCGATGTTTTTGGCTGTTGTTGATTACAATGACATAACTCAAGTTGTTATTGCTAAAATGTTTTCTTGTACTTTGTGCTTCGTCTCTCCCTCCATGAATTTGGATGATTATATGTTGATTGAGCTGCTTTGGCTGTTTGCTGATTTTATTTTTAGCTGTTACTATAAACATATTGTTGTATTCTAGACTAAGAATTTAGCTTATTTTCTTCTTCTTCAAATGCGCAAAGTTTTAGTACCAATTCTTTCCAAACAAAAGAAGATAACAGGTGTCCTTTTGGTGAACACATGTGACTGAATTCATTTTTTTTAAACATTGGTATATTCTTATCTATATAGTCTCATTGGTTTTCTTGAACTTGTAGTGATATATCATCATCATTGACCCAATGAGGCCCCGCTACAGCGGAATCTGGGGGGTCAAGATGGGGGTACCCCTGCCCAAGGGAAAGGGGTTACGCCCGATAGACCCAAGAAAAACTGAAATTCAGCTATGTGACAATAATGACTGAATTTAGTTAGAATGCACCAAAATTGATATAGGGACTAAATCCATCTCAAAGGCAGTGTATAAAAGCCAATGAGCATGAAGATGCACCCCATAAAAAATGTTTAAACCAATACATTATGTATATTTCCAATACCTTTCCATGTCATGTCTTATATCTTCGGTAATGTTCTATGTGTTGTTTCGTGTAGTGTTATGGTTTCATCTTGTGTAGCCAACTTTGCATAGAGCAATTTGACTTGAAAATGGCTTGATTAATAGAATGAACTGACCTAAACATGGCATGATGAATGTAGAATCCAATCCCACTGAAGCTGAACCAAGATGAACTTATACTTCCAAGAACTCCAAATGACCTGATCTCCAATCTAAATCTATAAACCATTCACTCGTTTTTTATTCTCCATTGAAAATGACCAATTGAAGTTTATGCTGCAGGCTCGAATAAAGAAAATAATGCAAGCTGACGAGGAAGTAGGGAAGATAGCAATGGCAGTTCCTGTTCTAGTCTGTGAGTTGTTTCAAATCTCACTTTCATGTTAGAATTTCTTATATTATCAATCTTGCTTATATGTTCAAATTTAATGATACAGCTAAAGCATTGGAATTGTTTCTACAAGACCTATGTGATAGGACTTATGATGTTACACTTCAGAGGGGAGCTAGGACTGTGAGTTCACTTCACTTGTAAGTGGAGAACACATTCATTGGGTCACTATTGCTAGTCTTACCATTTACTGTATGATTGGTATCAGTTTCCCTTTTGCATCTTTATTTATTACTTCACATTCCTTGTTGTATTGAGTATTGACATGCTTAGGCACTTTAGTGCATATTTGGCATGGCTTGAAAGGTTGCTCATGAGGTGCTCAATACAATCCCAAGTTACTAATTTTACTAATTTTAAATAGTTCCATTTTCACGTTTTTTATTTAGTTTTTTTTTTCCACTTTCCCATCTGTCTACTATCTAGTTTTAGTCACTTCTCCATTTTGCTTAAAATTCTACACTTTCTCCATGTTGTTTTCCATTATTTTGAATTAAGTCTTTTATTACTTTATTAGTATTTGGAGTTAGTTATATGTTTTTTTTATAGTAAAAAGTGGAGCAGCTGCATCTTGTATTGGTTGAGACATGAAATTAAAATGCAGATCCTGAGTTTTCTCACTTGCTCAGTGCTAGATACTTGCTCCCAGTTCATCTTTTTTTTTCATTTTTGAGCTCTAACACATGATAAGGTACATAAAATAACTGATTGATTGCTAAGGAGGCCCGATAAAGTGTGTCATCCCAAACACGCCTTTCCTTGACTTCACATGGCACATTAGGGAAATCTTTTGCATGATGTATTCTACCTTTTCCTGTATTCAATACATAGTGTTTCCTTTTCTGAATTTTGCTACAGTATACCTAATGAGGAAGGTTGATTTTCTGTTATAAGTTGGTTGCAACAAAGGAATTGTTGACAAGGACAAATGAAACAATAACATTGCAAAAACATGAGCAAGCATGAAGCATCCTCCAAATACTTATATTTGCAAAAACTTCAGATATTGCCATGACTATATAGATTTTGTGACTGGTGTCAACAGTAACAGGAAATACTACATCCGCCCCATAGAAATTCTAGAAATGCTTGAGCCACTGACTGCTTATAATTTGATCACAGTTGATGGAAATTGAATCATGATAATTTAAGAAATTAAACCAGATCCTGCCAGCCTGGTATCAAAGTAATATGTTACCATTGTAAAGTAGGCCGGTGGATCTATCTTTGACAAGGATAGAAATACTCAAGATTAGTGACTGCAATTAATATAAAAGTTTATGCACCACTTAGTTGATGTCTTCTTAAGTTTTATTATTTTCTTAAAAAAATTTCTTCTTATTATTTCCAAGGCATCAAAACTAAGTTGATCTGTCATGAGTAAATGCAGGAAGCATTGTATACATAGCTTCGGTGTCTTTGATTTCCTGAAAGATGTTGTGAGTAAGGTTCCTGATTATGGCCATTCAGATGCTACTGGAGATGAGAAAGGTTCTTTAAAACGCAGGTAAGCAGATTTAATCTCATCATCCTTGTTATGACCTTTTGACTCTGATCCTATAAGGTTTTCTCTGTTCGGTTTATTATTACTAGTTTTCAGGCATGATTTTAATAACTGAAAGAAAATTTATATTTGGCAGAAAAGCGACTGCAGATGAGTACCATGATAGTGATGAAGAATTGAAGAAAAGCAGAGTGGTTAGTTGCTCTCTCTTTATTAATAAAATTGCATAACTTACAACTTTACCTTTCTTTATTCACGTAGCATGGATAACATCAATAGTTTTATGGGCTTATATCAACATTTGTCTTTAGAAAACCTGTTAACTTGTGTGATTTCGTTTTGACACAAATTTAAAATAGAGGCGGGTTCTTTTGATCATTTTTTGTAAAATATGGCTTAGAAAAAAACTCCTATGTTATTGCTGGCTTTTGAAATATTCCTTGAAATCACTTTATCTACCCTTACCTTGAAAGAAGCATATTCTGACAAAGTAGGTAATACATTAACTAATATGCAGCATCATGAGATGGGACAAGCAAGCAGCAGTGGAAGAGGCAGAGGAAGGGGACGTGGAAGAGGCCGTGGAAGAGGCAGGGCCAGCACTGACAGACAACCTCCTCCTTTTCCTCCTCATCCTGAGACCGAGGTTGAACAAACGGCCCCTTTCGTTCTTCCCGGCAACCAAATTCCCGTTCTTCAAAACTTTACGATAGAGACTAATGCCACTGAACCTCCACCACCGGTAAAGGAGCCTGTAAAGGAGGAAGAGAATCTGGCAGCTTTTGATTGTGCAGGGGATTCTAGTGTTGGAAACATTGATTTGAATTCGGATATAGTAGAAAACCAGGACATGACCAAAGATGCAGTAGTTTCTGTGGATAATGCTGTTGATTGTGGTTTAAAGGCTGAGCCAACTGAGACCAAACTGGAAGAGTTTGTGTCTGAAGTAGATGGAGTGGCGATTGACCCTCTTCAGGTAGCTCAAACTCAGTTTAACACGAAGATAGAGGACGATGAGGATTATGATGAAGAGTAAGTAGCAGGTGGCAATACAAAAAGTGGAGCTTGGATTGATGGGTTTGCTCATCTGGGTATGAACTCCTTTACATGATACTCCTCTCTTATTCTTCTTGTCTATGTAGCATCTCTGTATAACCAGATGTGGAACAATTTGCTAACAGTAGTTTCGCGTAGTTAGGAGCAGATTGTTTAGTGTTGTTCCACATGTTTAACCTAAAAAGTAGTTGCTTGCTATGTTGAAGATATGCTTGTGTATTGGCTTCCTTGTTTTTCTTGAGTGATTTGTAGACTGTAGTGCTTCTCAATCTTAGGGTTAGGTCCAGTACAAGTTGAGAACAGCATTTGTAAAAGTTTGGGAAATTCCATGTGGCAGCCTCTAGGCTGTGCGAATTCCACGTGGTATCCAAAATATTTATATCCACTTCTCTCTTTAGTTCCGATGGTTCTTTGAGTTTTCTTCTTTAGGGGTTTATGAGGCAAGATCAGTTGTTGAACTTTGAAGATGGGAATGTGTTATGATTGAAAGAGGCAATAAGTATACTCATTGCATTACTATATTAGATAGGTGGTAAGTGGTATGGTCAAAAGTACAAAAAAGTACAAGGTCGATAATCGATATCATAATATTCGAGGATAAATCAATTATTTGTGTAACTTGGGAATCAGGATAATTCGAATACGATACGAGCAAGTTTCATGATGAATTGAGGCTAGCCCTTTGCAACACCTGCATGCCAAGTGATACTTGGCCACAATGATCTTGATTGTGACAAAAAGTATAGAAAGGACGGTCAAGTTACGACAAGTTAACTGTGACAAGTGAGAAAAGATGGGTAACTAAGGATGGAAAGAAAAATGCTCATAATTGTCAACATGAGGTCGTCTAGTGGTAGAAAGTATGGAGGATGTTGGAAGATCTTTAAAAACCAAGTCTCACTATTTTACCTGATTAGTGCGCTTTGTCGGTTAATTCATGAACTCGAGATTTATCACCAAAGATAGTCCAACGTAAAAAAAAATGCTCATAATTAATGCCGCATAAAACATAGCAAAAGACTACATTGGACACTAATGTCGACATATGCAAAATTACAATACAAGGCACCAGATAATATTAAAAAAATTTGTTGGACGATTCAAACTAGAGTATAGAAATTGTGAGAGTGGTGGATACTGGTCACCAACGTCTTACAACATACAGCTAGCTGATCCGATCCTGCTGTCGTGCTCTGATGTATCCCTCTCTTGTATTCTCCTCATCACCCCGGCCTGACCAAATCAAAGTCAATTTCTTAATTTTAAAACCTCCATCATTCTCTTGGGAGGAGTTTCATTGTTGATCACCCTCAAGAAGAAAACGAAACACAGTTTTTTTTCCTGATCATCCACATATTAGTTTTGCACTTCAAAATCTTCAGGACAAAGCTTAGTGGCCACGGTGTTTGTGTGATGGCGTTCTTTAGGAGAACTTTCTCTAGGAGGTTTCTGCCCGATCGCTTCCAAGAGATCACAGAGCGTGTTTATGGTACCGTCTTTCTCACTACTCATGATTGATTATGCTTTCTTAAGCTCCAAAGGGTTGTTCATTACTTATGTAGAAGAATCATGTTTTATCTTTGTAGTTCATTTAGTGTGTGATATTCATCTTCATTGAATATTCTAAGGTCTTCATCATAGTAAATCAACATATCCTGCATTTTTTTATGCAAGTTATCTTTTTTTGATATTCAGAAAGATTTTTGTGTGTTCTGTAGATTCATCTACCAAATTCCCTAACACAGGTGTAAATACCAATGGATAGTTTCACTTCAAACCTCAAATGAAATCAACTTGGGAAGAACATTATGATGATCTTGATTATTGTTATTTTTTTTTTACATTTATCTCTATGCTCATCTTTAGAATCAATAAAAGTTCATTGTGTTGGATTTGGTACACTCATATATATCCAAGTAGTTTGTTTGTATACTTTTTTTTTAATGCATAATCATATAAGAGAGCAACACTAGCTTCTATACAAGGCTGATCTCTTACTACTTAACAAGCATAATGATGAACTTACACAAGTCTTCATTATTTTGTCATTCAATTTCTCTAGTCTTTGATTGCTGCCTTACCACAAAAGAATTGGCCGAACAAGACTACAAATCATACATGGACACAGCAGTAACCAATCTACAAAGGCACCACCCGGGCGCTTCCTTCATGATATTCAATTTCAAAGAAGGCGACGATCCAAGCCTACTCTCCGATCTACTATCTCACCACGACATGACTGTCATCGACTACCCAAGACACTACGAAGGCTACCCAATCCTCCCCTTAGAAATGATCCACTACTTCTTGAGATCAAGTGACAGCTGGCTTTCGTTAGAAGGCCAACGTAATGTCATCCTGATGCATTGTGAGAGAGGAGGCTGGCCTGCTCTAGCCTTCATGCTTGCAGGCCTGCTTTTGTATAGCAAGAAACAAGTTGGTGAGATGAAGACTCTTGAGATGGTGTTAAAGCAAGCCCCTAAGGAGCTTTTGACGCCGTTATCTATAATGAATCCTAGGCCTTCACAACTCCGTTATTTGGAGTACATTTCTAGTAGGAGTTTGACATCTGATTGGCCTCCTTCTGATGCTCCTTTGGTGGTGGAATCTCTTGTTCTTGTGAATCTTCCTCTGTTTGATGGCGGTAAGGGGTGTAGGCCGGTTGTTCATGTATATGGGCAAGATTCTTCTATGAAGAGTAGTAGAAGCCCTCGGCTTTTGTGTTCGTCTTTGATGTCTGAGGAAGGAGCTCACTACTATAAGAAGGTATTTTCTTGGACTTTTGATTTGTGCATTGTACCTCTTGTTACATGAAATTGAAAAAAGTAGTCTTTTTATAGGCTTAACTACTGAAATGTTGAAAGCCTTCACAATAAGGCAGCAATTTTTTTTCACAATAAGGCAGCAATTTTTTGGTTTTCTAATTTTGCATTCAACTAATGATTTACAAAAACCACCCTATGTCCCTTGTTTTTTTGAGGAGGATTCAAACTCGAATTTTTTGACCAACACTTAAGGGGTCTAGTGCCACTTTACCACTAGACCGACTAGGTATTGGTTTGAAAACCACCCTATTTTAAGTGTGTTTTTCTTAGGGGATCCTTTCATGATTTTGATTTTGGTGCTACTAGATTGAGAGGTTTTGTCATATTTTCTTTATGACAAAGTGAAATGAGCTCAACACTACTAAATATTATTCTCTGGATTCTGGTTTTCTGTTATGAGCATGTGCTACTGTCTCTTGCATTTTCCTTGGGACATAACAAGCTCTGAAAATATGTAGGAGGAGTGCTTGATGGTGAAAATAAATCTAAATTGTCGTGTCCAAGGAGACGTGTTTCTGGAATGCATCCACCTAGGCGATGATCTAGTATCAGAGGAGAAGATATTTAAGGTGATGTTTCACACCGCGTTTGTCCAATCCTACATCATGTCGCTCAGCTCAAGTGAAGTTGACGTCTTGTGGAATGCAAATGCCAAAATTCCAAATGACTTCAAAGCCGAAGTAAGTTGTCCAATTCTAACCCATTCTCAATTCTATGTAAACATATAATTGATTTCTTTTTACTCATGCTTACAATGTCTCAGGTGTTCTTTTCCAACCCTGAAGAGGTTAAGTTGAGCATTGCTAAGGAAATGGCAAGTCTTGAATCAGGCCATGAGTCTGAAAGTGAATTCTTCGAGGCTGAAGAGTTTGATATTTCTGTAGTTGATAACAATGATGGTATGGAGATCATGCATTCTAATTACTCCATAGATGAAAATCTTCCAGATCATCACAATGAAGACAAACAAGAAAAAATGGTTGTCAAAAGTATTGAAAATCAAGACCCAGAAGCTAGTTATGATGATAAAGCAAAAACTAAGCACCAGATTGATGATACTGTGAGCCAGGAACAGAATTCAGCACAAGCTCCTGAGTTTGATTATGAGCCTATTCATAATCTAAGCGATGAACGGGATTCATATCAAGTTACAGAGGTAGAATCTCATCCAAGTGTTAAGGAAAGCTACCTCTTGAATGATTATGAACAAGATGTTACAAATAAAAACATTTTGGAGGTTAGTGAAAGCGAGTTACAAGATTCAAGTCAAACCACTCCTCCAATTATCTGCAGTGAAGAGGAATATGATTTGAAGCAAGCTAAGGCGGAATTTGATTATGAGACTTGCGGCATCAGGAATGATGGCATACTTGTGGACGTTGTTAAACAAAGCCAGGAAGACGGGTCAGAAAAAGCCTCTTCACAACTCGTCTTTGAGGCTAATACGAACGTTGTTCTGATTGAAGAAATTACTAAAGATGATTCAACATCAGCCTCTTTAGAAGCCACATCAGGGCTCAATGATGCAACAAGGAGCTTTCTTTTGCTTGAGGAAAACAAAGAAGATAGTTCAAAAGCACCCAATTCATCAAAAGCCCAAATTCGAGAAAGTGAAGATTTCTCAAAAGCATCATCTCCTTTGGAAGATAGATTTGAGCGTAATATTGTAGTTGAAGGAAGTGAATCTGAGCCTATTATTGAGAGTAAAAGCATAGTGGCGACTGAAGGAAGTGAGGATGATTCAAAAGCGGTTTTTAGAAAAAGCACATCTAAGACTAATATTTTGTTTGAAGAAAGACAAGACTTTGCAGAAACAAATTCTTCTGAAGCTGGGTTGGAGCTCAATAGTGCAAACGAGAACTTAATTTTTGCAGTGGAAGAGAAGTTGGAAGATTGTTCAACAGCAGAATCAAAGCCCAATATTGAGGTGGAGGAAAGAAGTGAACAAGATTTCTCAAAAACATCATCTCTTTTGGAAGTTATACTTGAGCCTAATATGGTAGCTGAAGGAAGTGAATCAGAGCCTATTATTGGGAGTAAGAACACAGTGGTGACTGAAGAAAGTGAAATTGGCTCAAAAATAGTTTCTCCAAAAAACACATCTGAGACTATAATTTCAAGTGAAAGTGTTATTTTGCTTGAAGGAAGCCAAGACATTACTAAAGCAACTTCTACTGAAGCTGATTCAAGAAAGAGCTTTCTTGTGGTAGAAGAAATTATTACTAAGGCAACCTCTTCTGAAGCTGATTCAGGAAAGAGCTTTCTTGTGGTAGAAGAAGACATTACTAAAGCAACCTCTTCTGAAGCTGATTCAGGAAAGAGCTTTCTTGTGGTAGAAGAAAACTTGGAATGTAGCTCAAGAGCAGAAGCAGAGTCCACCATTGAGGTGGAGGAAAGAAGTGAGCAAGATTCTTCAGAGGTATATTCTTCAGAAATTGAATCTGAGAATTGTGTTATGAGCAAAAGTTTCATTTCCATTGAAGGAAGTGAAGATAGTTCAGAAGCCGCTTCTTCGCAAACAGGGTCAGAGTTTCTTGCGGCACAAGCAACTTCCTCGGAAGCCAAACCCGAACTCAACAACTCGAGCAAGCACATTGTTGTCATGATTGAGGATAACAAAGAACATGAGGTGAAGGTGCAGGTTCAACCAAGGGCTGCAGACGGCGGGTCAAGGGGAGTCATCCATCAGAAGATGAAGAACAAGAAGAAACCGAGATTAGCAGATGCAGTTGCAAAGGTGACAATGCAAAAGAGAGTGATTTCAATGTGGGTCCCTCGTGACAAGCAATCAACTCCTGAACAGAAAGCTCAGGTGTACAAATGGGTTCCCAAGGAATCTGTATCCACATCAGAAGAGGCTTAAAAGGAAAAGAAATTAAGGTTGGATGATGATGAGTTTGTTTCTTATTATTTATGCATGAAATACATGATAGTTTTGTTAATAAAAGACGTATAGGGATGATACATATGTTCATTGAATTAATTTCTTATCGGCTTATAGTCGTTTGGTTTGTGGTCAACCACTGAAGCATAAGTTTTCCTTTGTCAATTTCCAATGAGTCCTATAGCATATGTATCTTGTAAAGTTGAGGATATGATATAGAATAATACATGCATTTGTGTTTGTTATTAGGTAATTATGCTTATGCTATCGATCTAGTACGTACATGAACATTCTTCTTCTATAGGTAGCTCTCTTTTGAATGTGGGGTGATAATATAAACAAGCCAGCAACATGCTTTATAGAAAAAACTTCCATGTCACATTGTCACCATAGCTTAGCTTGTGGTTAGAATTAAGGGGAAATGAGTGCAAATTGGGAGAGTAATTAGCGAATTTGGAGGAAAGCAAGAAATCGGAAATTCTGGTAGGGTTGTGAAAGAAGTTTTTAAAAATTTCTTTAGCTCATGTAGTGTGTTAGTGGAATCAGAAATCGGTATAAAACTGTGAAATATTGCTTTAGCTCATGTAGTGTGTTAGTGGAATCAGAAATCGGTATAAAACTGTGAAATATTGTTATCCTCCATCGAGAATTCTGATATAATTTGTTTAATATATATATTTTTGGACTACTCCTCTTATTATTAATTAATTTTAAAATGAAATCTCATAGATTGTGTGTTGGGCTGAATGTGCATATGCAATCGACGTGTGTACCTCAAAATCTAAACGAATCCGATTCAATTGTTCATAAAAACTTTTTAAAAAAGAGTTTTAGATTTTTTTTTAAACTTAGATCTAAACGAATCCGATTCAATTGTTCATAAAAACGAGTTTAACAACTTTTTAAAGAAAAACAAAAAAAAAGAACACTAAAAAGTCATTGACGAGGCTAAAGTACTACCCTGAGGAGTCTTAAGATGGGAGATTCACCCAATTCCTTAGACAACAAAGGCAAAAAACAATCGTTACAAACAATGCACAAAGACTGCAACGAGAACAACAGAACCTAGCACTAAGCAGGTAGAAAATAGACGAAATTTGATGAGATCACGAAAAACTCAAACCACGAAGGAACCAGACTCCCTCATAGATAATATTACAATATTTTAATACTTCCTCCGTTCAAAAAATCTTGTCATTCTAGGTTAGTTTTCTTGTTCAACAAAATCTGTCATGTGAGATATTTTAACCCATTTTTTAAATAATATCCATATTAATTAAAAATATGTACAAAAAAATTTACTATAAAAATTGAAAGATCTTTAAAAAAAAATTGAGGTTATTTCAGTCAACTCAAACAATTTTTTAATTTTTACAACAACTTCTAAAACAACAAGTTTATGAACGGAGAGAGTATTGTAATTAATTTATATGCTTTAACAATTTCTAAAATTTGTATTATATCTGATTCAAATAATTTCATTTTTCCTTTAACTAATACATGAAACTTGTATGGTACCATATCACTATATACGGAGTTTTTGATTATCTCCAAATTCCAATTATTACAAAGAATATTCATTTTTTGGGTAAGGAGAATAATCTCTTATTTTATCATATATCTTCCACGTGTCTGCTTTTCAGTGAACCGCACAGAGCAGATCGAAAGGGACAAAAAAACGCAAGACGCCAACTAGCTTTAAAAGTCAATATTTGTTAAAAAAACTAATAAGAAAATAAATAGATAGTAGAAACCAAAACAGAAAGCAAGCTTCTACACGTCTCTCTTCTTCTGCTTCTCGGAGCTCCATTGATTTCCTTGTGAGCTTGGTGTGTTTCGAGAAACCCTAACCTTGCCAGTAGCCAGCCATGGAAACCAACAATTCCCTTCTCGCTCTCCTCCTCTCCCGCCGGTTTGACCCTACCGCCTCGCGTGGCATCCCTGAATTCGATTCTCGCCAGATCTTCAGGGTCTACTTTGTCCGACAAATCAACCTTCTCCAATGTGTTTCCCTCATTGCCATCACGATTCTCCTTCTCAAGCAGCTCGTGAGGGCCTTCGATCTGAGGCGCAAAGGGAATCAGATCCCCGGACCCCCTTGTCAATCCTTTTATGGACAATTGATGCTCTTCGCTGGGGATAATCCGCAACAGTATCTTACTGGTAAACATCAATGAAACCAATAATCGAAGCCTCTCTTCCTCTTTTTTTTTCCGTTAAAGTTTCAGTTATTATGATTCTCGGCTATTGTTGTCTGTTCGAAAGTAAAAGGGAACCGATGGATGAAATTGGATGATTGTTGAACTTTGTCGGTATGCGGATTATTGGCTGTTAGCATGATTGGTAGTTGAGATTTCAAAAGCCTTGTTTGTTGTATTTGTATAACCGTGTTTCACCTCTGAGGTTTAAGATGTAAATGTTCCATTTCCCTCAAATTATCTGTGAAATATGAACCTTTATGCTCACCTATCTAAGCTGTATTAAACCTAGTGGTTTTGATTTACATTTGGTTGCTGAACTATTGAGCGAAAGAACTCAAAAAGGCTTTGACAATGATACTGATTTATGAAAGACTAACACTATGGCCAATATCTGTTACTGTGCTATGAGTTAGAGTAATGTCATATTATTCTTCCATGATGTAGGCCGCATTTACAGCTGACGACTTGATGTACATTAGAGGGACTAACGCATTTACATTGTAGGCGCCATTCCATGATGTAGATCTGTTACTGTGCTATGAGTTAGACTAACACATTTACTTGATTTACTATTCTACAGCATATTATGCTCTGTCTGAAGCATAATATTAATATTAGGAAAACTAAAATGATTTGGATTTTCTTTGAACTATAGTTTGCTTATGTTAGCATTTGTTTAAAAATGAACATTTCACCCATTTGGTAGTTCATACGTAGTATATAGTTTGCAAAGTTAATGATAGTCTCGGTCCAACATCATGATTGTTCTCTTAGCTCTCTAACAGTATTGCAGAGACATTATGGAGTGCTTTTTTTGGCGATTGAAATTTCTTGATTTTGTTGATGTGATCATTACCACTTGATAATCAATCAATCTAGTATTTAGTTTCTCAAGGTGTTGCAATTTTCTTGGTATTATGCACATATGAGCTTTTTATGTTTTTTAAAAAGCCTTTTACTTGTCACATGGACCATGCCTTTATAGCCTTTAGATTCATAAGTAGGCATGTTTTCTTATAACCCAGTTCTCCCAGTTTTCATCAGTATTGCAAGTTAGAATATATTTGTGTCAATCTTACTTTTTCTACTGTTTATCCTTTAATATTGGCCCAATCTTTCCTTAATTCATCATGTCAGTCTAGTAAGTTGGACAGCAGTGGGGATGAAGAACTGAACTTGCAGCATGAATACATTACAGTTGTAACTTTAAAAACTAAATATGTTGTTTGAGTTTCTACCAATAATCCTAACAACATATCTGTTAGATAGAGCTTGTTTTAGTGTAGAACTAAGGTACCGTTATCATCAATGGAATACAAGTTACAATTGTTTGACAAAATATGATTTCCAGCCCCCTTTTCTTAGACAGGATGTTTAAAGAACTTCACGAGTTCCCATCTGAAATTAGTGACCACTAGCCCAAGATGTAACCACTTTATTGGCAGGCATATCATATTTAGCTTATATTAATCAAAATGACCATCTTGAGATGCTTCATTCTGTCAGATAAGAAGAGTGCTTTCTCAGCAAATCCTTATTCTTGCATCACTAATGAAGTATTGCGTGAGATATTCTAACATGATATGCTAATTTTGTTTATTCAGCTTATAATGCTAAAATATATGATCTGCTTGTTTTGTTTCAAATGTTTGTATAGGTTCAAATATTTACATTTATGCCATGTCATTATGCAAAAGTACGGTGCTAATCTTCTTGATTATCATGTTGAGACCCATAAGCTGCATTACATTTATCACCAAAAATGGATATGGGAGTATAGATTAACTCCATGACCTTTGGATATCCGTGGTGCGAATGTAGTAGTACATTTATAACCTTTGATTTCCTGGAGGTGATATCTGGTCTGTTGATTTGAGTGCTCTAGAATTAATTTGCCTTAAGTTATTTCCTGCTTAAAGAAAAAAAAATTAGATGTTCAGTTTGTGCATACCCAATTAATTGGAAAATTTTCAATTAATGAAAATAATTGTAATCCCTATTCCAATTAATGACTTGAGGAACAATATTATTCATGTATAGGAGCTTAGCTAGTGGCTTATAAGCTAGTACAAGGTAGCTCATTTTCACAAGCTTTTAGTAAAAGCTCATAAGCTAATTTTAATATGTTTTTACACAATGACTTATAAGCTTGAACTAGCTTTATCAGTTTCTCACACAACACATTCTATGGTGAGAAGAGACCTACTTTTTAGAAGGCATTCATGTTTCTCTGAGTTGTTGGGTCTGTGTCAATCCTTGTTCAGAGATATTGAATTGCTCTATGAGATTTCATTTTCCATTTTTCTTTAAATTGTTTAAAGTATAACACTGCATGTCTTATTAATCTCTTAAACAATGCCAAGAAGTTTCTGAGATAATTGCCTCTGAACTTGTAGGTAAGACTTCAAAAGGACAGCAGTGTTGACCCAAAGCCATGATCGTTCTTCAGCCTCTCCCATTTCAAATATAGTTTTCATAACAAGGAATGCGTAAACAAGATGTTTTTCAAAGGTGTACGAGGAAGATGTTCCTTGACCCCGCTCACTCAGCTGCTTGAGGCAGAGAGATCTTCCATGAGTAACCATTTGGCAACTCGTGGTTTTTTCCCCTTCTTGTCTTTGTTTCTGCAATGAGCTCTGTGGTTCTCTTCCCTAGCTTTTGGTTGTATGAATTACTTTAGCCCCTTTGTTGTGGTTCGTCTCTCTTTTTCTTATATTTTTTTTTCTCCAAACCGGAGTTTTTTTGTAATCTATGACAATTTCAACCCCACTACAAAGGGTTTTTGATGGTCACATTGTGGAAAATAAGCATATTTCTCGTGTTATAGCATAAGTGGCTTTTGTGGACTTCCAGAATTTGCTAAAACTTGGTATATGTATGGTGTAATGACTGTTTAGACTAGCTTGTATACTTTCGTATTGGCAAAAGTCACCTATGTTTTTTGTCTGAATGATTGAATTTTGGCTAAAATGAATTGTGACCTGATGCTAAAAAGGTGAAAGCACAATCGACCTTACATGTCATGAAGGGCCAACACTAGCGTCTTTTGTTACTATGGAAAAAACGTCCTTTTTTTTAATAGTGGAGTTTTATCTATAAAAAGCACATGTATCACAGATTCACACACTCGGCTTTTTTAAGTAAAACAATTTGTTGGTTGTATGCATATTTTAACAAGTGATTATCCTAACTCTAGTTTTAAATTTAGACATATGTTTTGGTATGTATCTCACTAGGTTTTTTAACAAGTATAAAAAAATGTTGGTTGTGCGCATATTTTAACAAGTGTTTATCCTAACTCTAATTTATATAGGCATTTTTTTGGTATGAATCACATTCCACTTTTGCAAGTAGTTGTATGCATATTTTAATAAGTTCTTATCCTAACTCTAATTTTATTTAGAATTTTTTTTGGGTATGTATCACACTCGACTTTTTAAGGAAAAAATAAAAAATAAAGTTGTTGGTTGTATTGTATGTATATTTTAACAAGTGTTTATCCTAAGTCTAATCTTATTTAGATATATTTTTGGTCTTAGGCATTATCCATGAAAATAAAAATTAAGACTTCATGAAACTACCTTAAGGTTCTAACTATTTAATTAGCTAGATATCCAAAGACTATTTTATGTAGACATTTAAGGAGATACTTTCCGTATCCTCTATAAGTTATTTTAACCATTAGATCGCTTGAGAGTTGAGATGACTAACTTATGATTCAGATAGATTGAATAATATTATTGATAGAGAAAGAGCCTTTAAATAGGGGATTACATAAAATATTCAAATGAGACAATTTAGGGATACTATCCTATAATAGTTACATAATTGATACCATTAATCCTTGAATATAAATTTGACAAATACTATCCATAAATAAATAAAAGAGGAATGCAACCATTCAATTGAATGCGGAAAAACAAATATACGAGTGAAACGATTATTACTTATAAGAAAGAGGGGAAAAGAGAGAGAGAGGGGCCAGGTCAGCATTGGCCCGTCTTAGACGTGCCCTCCCTCAGATAAGCACTCGTCCACGTGGACTACTGAAAAACCGGGGTCATTCCCAACACCCTTGCGAAAACGTGGACTCGTCACGTCCTACGCGGCGTTTTGATCACGCATCTGGCCCCACCTCACCTTAGTTGTCGGTAGTTATAACCTTCACCTGGCAATGCCTCATCTCTCGCTCTATAAACACTCACTTTCTCTCCAACATTTTTACACACAATTCATTAATTTCGGTGATTTAATTTACAATCGAAATTGCCTCAGGAATTTTAATCTCGTGGTAATGGCTGCCGATGATCTCTCAATCGTCCTCCCTCGCGTTGTCATAGTCTCTCGTCGCACCCTTCGTAAGAACAAGTTTGTTGATTTCGTGGGTATGTTATCCATCTCAATTTGCGTCTTCTATCTTTTTTTTCCCCCCACCTATGTACACTACATTGATTGTATACAAGTATGTGTGGGCACTGGACAGTACATATTCATCGAATCCACCTTTAATTTTGGGTCAATTGAAACAGAGGATCAAAATGAATGATTTATTTCCAATATTCACTCACAAGCACCTTGAATCTGATCGATCATATTCATGGACGTTTTCTGTCAACTTTTTAATTTCAGAAACCACTTTTTATATAAAAAAAAAACATTAAAAAAAAGAAGAGGAGGTCGTAGATCAATGACCCGGTATTAACTGCGAAAAGACATGCATGAGAAGATAAAAAAGACGCCGCCCCTGGCCATCTAGGGGCATATATATATATACAACTCTGTTTAACATATAATATGTATATATATTGACCCTAAAAGTTGAATGAAATGTGGAGCAGGAGAGTACCATCTGGATCTAATAGTCGGGTACGGGGCAGTACCCGTCATAGTTCCACGGGTATCCGGAATCGAAAGGGTGCTGGAGAGTTTCGAGCCGATCCATGGGGTTGTTTTGTGCGAGGGAGAAGACATTGACCCATTGTGGTACCACCAATCGGAAGACCCCGACTCCTCCCTCTCCCCGGAGGAAGTGGAGGAGATCAGGCAGCTCCATGCAAGCGACACTGCTGTCGACAAAGAGAAAGACTCCATTGAGCTCAGGCTCGCTAAGCTCTGTGTCGACAGGAACATACCTTACTTGGGTATATGCAGAGGCTCTCAGGTAAGCTCTTGGGATACTCATTCTATTGTCAATTGGTTTTAAGATAAAATCAGTAAGATCTAACATGTGCATGCGTATGCACACGAACGTGTAGACCACCACGTTATATTGGCCCAGTAGACTTAGACACCTCGTTGTTTGGAATTTCATTAAATAGGTGCTAAACGTTGCATGTGGGGGCACGCTTTATCAAGACATCGGCAAACAAGTGTCGAGAAAGGTGGCAGAAGATGAGAGAGTAGTACACATTGACTACGACAACTACGATGGACATAGGCACCCCATTAGGGTTGTAGAGGGCACCCCTTTGGCCACTTGGTTCAACGATTCCTTGGAGTCGTCACAGGACAAGCTCATCATGGTCAACAGCTACCACCACCAAGGTGTGAAGAAGCTCGCCCCTCGATTCGTCCCCATGGCCTTCTCACCCGACGGCTTGGTTGAAGGCTTCTATGATCCGAATATGTACGATCCCGATGAGGGCAGGTTTGTGATGGGGCTCCAGTTCCATCCCGAGAGGATGAGACAGCCCGGATCGAATGAGTTCGACTATCCGGGCTGCCCCTATGCTTACAAGGTCGGTAACACCACCCTTCCATATGATTTGATTTTCAAAAATAAACTATTATGTATTTAACTAATTGCGTAGATATGTTTATTAATTGAAGATACCACACATGTTGTACTATGTTATCTTGAGTTCTCCGTTTCTAAATTTGCAAGCAATATTCTAGATTAGTCTCTAAATAATGCTCCAATACTTAGGACTATTTTAAACCTAATTAACGCAATTGAAAGAAAGAAACACGTCGCATGCTAAACATATGGCAGACACCTTCGGATAAGTGGTAGTTGGTATTTTGACAATTATGTTGTGGGCCCATCACGGGCCATGTTCATGCATGTGGGGATAGAGTTGCCATGGGTGCTTTCAATTCATAGTACCTTTTTGTTTCTATATCCTTGAGAATGTACACCGAATATGCATGTAATTAACTTACTGGATGATTTGATGTATATGGTATATATGTCCAATTCATCCACTACTATACTACTAATATTCAATTAAATTAATTTTTTTTAAGTCTAATTCTCAATATCCTTAGGGATTAGCTAGGACAAATTATAAAGTAGCAATTTCTAGTTCTTAATAATTGTTTTTTTATGATTAACACCAATTTAATTGGATTGTGATGATGAATTACTTAGGAATTCGTGAGGGCAGTGCTTGCTTATCAAAAGAAAGCAAACATCAGCAATGCCATCCCAAAGACACTGAAGCTAAACGTGGAAATAGAGAACAAAAGGAAAGTGATCATTCGGAGCTTTTCACTAGCCAAAGATCTATACCTATCAGGCACCAAAACAAGTAGCAACATTTCCATGAAAAAGGAAGCACACGCTGAGCTCAAGGCTGGCGCGGAGTTCCTAGAGTCGAGCACCTTGAGCTCACAACAGGAGGCTCGGCTCAAGGAGATGGGCGCAACAGTGAGGAACGCGTACTCCTTCTTTGAGAGGATGAAGGTGAACGAGGAGCGGGAGAAGGTGGCAAGGAAGATCATGAATCGGATGTCAGTCGATCAATTGACGGATCTAATGTCGTTCTATCACATGATGGGGAAAATTTGTGGCGAAGTTGTGGAGAAGAAGATCCATGAGGCTGTTAATGATCAATTTTTCCGCGAAATAAGTTAACTGATACCAGCCTTCGAACATCTAGTCAAACGGTTAAGCCTCAAGAATAGATTATCAAGAGGTCTCCGGTTCGACTCTTATGAGGCAGTACCCTTAAAAAAAATTAATTGATACCGCGGTTAGTGTTAAAAAAGAATAGGGAACATCCGAGCATGCACGCTATTGTCAAGACTAATTGGATTAACTGGCCATGCATGGTACGTAATGACATTTATCACTTTGATGTCAGTATGTCACGAGTTCCAATTTCTCTCCGGTTGTATGGTTTAGTGCCTCTAACTCTCTAAGTAGACCAAAAAAAAAAAGCAAGTGTGTAGCCGGGTAGGTTAATTGGGAATTGCATCCATGTATTATATGTTTTTGTGCTTTTTTTGTTTTGGGGAAAAATGGACTATCCCACTTATAACTTCAGTAAACTAGCCAACCTAGAAACATGCATAAAAATTAAACTTAACAAGAAAGACTTAGACTTGTCGTTTTTTTTGGAAGACTTAATCAACCAACTTAGTTAACCAAGTGAAAATCAATATCTTCCAAGTTCTTGTTTAATCGGATTAAAAGTCGTAACTTGCTTTATTGATTTCTTGAGTATGTTAATATATAATAGTGACCAAAATCAATTACTACACCTCTTTGGTAGTTTGACATGCTATGAGAAACCTCTCTCACCCATAAAGCCTAACTAAAGCTTCTTCATCTTCTTCTACCGAACAATGAACACAAATTAACTATTATCGATCAAATTGTGCAATGTAAGTTCGTACCTCTATTAACCTAATACTCACGATTAAATAGGCTCACTTCAAGGTTTAAAAAATATATTACTTCCTATTCGGTTAAGAAAATAATAAATCTAATCTATACAAATCTTCCTAATGATAAAACATATAATAAAATATACTAACTTCTTAGGATTTAAGGAAGATTTACATCCCTTTTTATATTGAGCAGATTTAATTATCTTCTTTTAACCAGATATGCAATCTCACACAATCTTTCGCGCACCTTCAAAATCTTCTAAATTGTTTTGCCTTTGATGTCGGCAATATCTCTCATGTCATCGACGTTGAGAATATTTCTCACCTGTTGGCAAATTAACTTGTGTTTAGAACCATCAAAATATCAAACAAACACTCTAACAGATTCCCCCCTTTTATTAGTGACAAACTCTTTGTTCTTGTTAGGATCCTTTGAAGCACAAAAATTGACAAGATAGATAATATTCACAAAATTTCTAAAATGTCCGTACCCCCAAGATTAATAACCCGTATAACATTCAGTTAAGATTTCCCATTGTATCTTTTCCCCCAACTAGTTCCCTTTTTTTGATACTAGTAAGATTTAGGATCCCCTACAGGGGCGTCTTAGAGCATCCTTACGGATGAGAACACAAAGTCCTTCATTGTCCATCAGGAGATTGCTAGGGATGTTGTGACCCAGCTTAGCTATTTTATCGTCCACAACATTGTAATCACTAGCAACATGACAAATAGTGACACTATTGAATTGTTGTAGTGACACCATGATATCAGATATCAACTTCTCAATTTCCCATGGGCATTTTTTTGTTCCTTTAATAACTGTTATAATGTCACCTTCGATTTCTAGGTTAGTTATGCCCGTTCTAATGGCAGCTCTAATTCCAGCACGTAATGCTAACACTTCTATCCGTAGCACTAAAGTCATCAAAAAGTCATTCAAAATAATTAAAGTAAAACAATCACATAAAGCAAAAGATAGAAATCATCAATGTCACAACTATACACAACAACATAAGAATATTGTCTTAAACTATGCAAGAAAAAGTACTGAAACAAACTTAGAAACCGAAAGTAGATTGTTTTCAGCTTTTTTTTTTCTTTGGGTAGGTTGCTTGTTCACACTCCCTCTTACACTTCTTGTTGAGTGGAAAAGCATGAGCTTGACCATGACAATGCAAGGGTGAAGTGGCCCTCATCTTGGTTTGGTGCCTTTAAGAGGCTTGAACTCTTTAAAAGCATAGTTGGGCGTTTCAAAAGTGTACTGAGACACTCAATGTATTTTGTGTTTCCTCTTGCTTATTGGTTTTGTACCCTCCTCCTGCCCTCTTTAATAATATTTTTTACCACTTGCAAAAAATGTGCTAGGAATTATAAGAAGAGAGGTGAACATTGGCAACTCTACCTAAGTCAGCGACTTAGAGAGTTCAACAAGTGAAACCTTGATATCTCAAAGTTCAGTCTTGAGCATGACTTTCTCCGCTAGGAGTTGTCCAACAATACAAAGTTATTGATTATTAAGCTCGAGAACCACCTCCTTTAGTGAACTAGTATGAGGACCATTACCCTCACCATCTTTGTTCCCTACAACAACGTCATCAATAGTATCTTAGTAGTGCCTACATCCTTTAACATCCATTGTTTTTTACCAGATTGTACCCCATCTTCTGAATGGTGTGTTTGTTCAGTGCCATAACATAATCAACTTCTTCCTCAACTTTATATACTCCATGATACTCTATACATTTTTTAACTAAGGAAGAACATTTCGTGAACTCCCCCTTATAGATAGCACGTGAAGAAGCATCACTCAAGGGAGGTTCAAAGCCTCATGATGAAGCATCTTGTTCATCACTAGAATGCCCTGCACCATGGCTACATTCCTCTTTTGCTCTCTGACCACCAGGATAATGATCAAACAAGCGAGCACTTTTCTTTTCGTGCTCATGAAATTGTGACGAAGGCTCTACTCTCAACCTCCTCAACCTGATTCACAAATTGAATAAGCTCTATGGTGTCGACATCCTCTATTCGGGAACCCTTGTGATATTCGACAAATCCTTTATGAGGTGTTTTAACATGACAATCATTTCTAAACTAGAAAAAGTAAACTTTTCTCTGTTCATTGTGAAAGTGCCAATAGTGGCCTGCGACTTGTCTTCTACAACAGGGTTGTGAAGAATTCCCTTACTTGAGTTGGGTTAAATGCCACCTTAGTGTAAAATAAATATCCCGAACCTTGAGACTCAAGCCACTCTTTCACAACCACAAACCCTATAGACTTTAAAAACATCTTATCTGGTATCATCTCTCGGACACAATTTTTCTCCCCTACACTCACAACAACCTTGACTTCTTTCTTTTCCCCTTCTAATGTGGCTATTCTCCCAATAGACCTAGTAGGAGACTTCACCTTTTTAGCCATATTTCCCTTTACTAGTCTTTTGGAGTGGTTAGATTTCCCTCCTTCAGATCTATCAAGAGTGGGAGAAGCATGCCTCTCCTTAGAGAGTCAACAACACGACTCACAACCTTAGATACTCCTCTAGTTCTAGGTTTCTTAAATTCCTTGGTAACCTCAATCTTATCATCAATAGTTTGTTTGCAAATAAACCAAACAAATGCCTCGCAAGTTCTAGCCTAGCCCTAACCCTAGAAGCAACATGCAAAATTTTAAAATTTTCTAAGCAATGATTAGGTTCTATAAGGTACCTTGTTTTGATCTATTAGGATGTTCAAAGTTTAGAGGATCAAGCTTAGGTGGAAAGTCATCAACATTGACGAGTCATTGACCTTTGGAATGTCGTCGATATGGCAAATGTCATCGTGCCGAGCAAAATTCCCTCCATTGATATAGTGGTTTCCTCCATTGTCTCGTTTTTGTCTAGTTGCTCCATCTCGACAATGGACGTCACCATGCATTGTACCAATTCCATTGGCACAACCTTAGACTCTAGTTGAGCTTCCTTCATCGGTGGACGCTCTTTCGGCGCCTCAGTCTCTCATTCCTCTGGTTTTCAGCACTAGATTCTTCATAAATATTAATTAAGATGACAAATTCGTAATCTAAATACAAATTATGCAAATACTAACAAATTCAAATTCTAAATAGGAATTATAACTACAAATCCGTATTCTAACAACAAATCATAACGAATTCAAATTCTAACCACAATTACGATATATTTCAATTTACAAATAGGGAAAACTGTATTTAACCACCATTTATTTTACACTTGTTGCAATCAACCACCCTTTATATTTTTTTTCTACACTTAACCACCCCTTATTTGTAATTATGTACATTTAACCACCCATTTTAACGAAAAACATTATTTTTTTCGTTAAGTAATGTAAATTACATTTTTTCCTTTCTTTTTAAATTTTATTTACAATAAATAAATAAAGGAAAAACCATAATTGATACTTTCAAGTTCAAATACGCCGATAACCCTGGCCTAATTTCCTCCATAATAATTCATTCCCTTCATCCAATGGCGAAGAAGGACCAAGACTTCGCCGATGCAAAGACCATGGGTTTTGGATCTGATTTTGACGACTTTGAGCGTCCCTTGGAGTCGATCGTTTCTATGTTGATGGAAGACGACTCGAGATTCAAAAGGTTAAGATGTAGGCCGAAATCCAAGATATTGACATTTCAAGCTCAATTTATTCCAAAATTCTTTTATTTATTGTAAATAAAATTAAAAAGGTAGGGCAAAAATGTAATTTACTTTAATTAACGAAGAAAATAACGTTTTTCTTCAAAATAGGTGGTTAAATGCACATATTTATAAATAAGGGGTGGTAAAGTGTAGAGAAAAAATATAAAGGGTGGTTAATTGCAACAAGTTTAAAATATAGGGTTGTTAAATGCAATTTTTCCTTACAAATATGAGTTTTAAATACTAATTCAAAATCTATCCAGGATTTGTAAAAAAAAATTAAAATTCTAACTATAAAATCTAATTACAAAGATTGTCCAGTATTCCTTTTCGGGTGTCTCGAAAAGTTTGTCTAACTTTTCATCTTTCTTTTTATGTCAATCTTTTCTTACAATATTACCCTCATCCAATCTCATGTTTTACCCACATTATCCACTGAAAAAACCTTCCCCTTTAACTCCCCTTTAGTCATTTCCTTTTCCTTTCTCTTTCTTCCCATCTTTACACATCACCATCATAATCTCTCTCTTCTCCCATTGGTTACACTTTTAATATCCCCCTCTTCTTAATAAATGTAAAACATGTACTTTTGGACGATCTTTATAGGACGGAGGGAGTAATAAATTAAATAAATTTACGTTAGTTTGAATCGATTCATACCATAGCCAAAAATGTTGATTGTGTGTGGATTGGCCTACGGATCGTCGGAGCGGCCTCGGAAGTCATCGTTGGAGTCGCCTCCGCCAAGTGACCGCGTATCATCCTAAAACGCCGACTTGATGGAGCATCTCCTTTCCGACTCTTCTTTTCCATCGCGGTCTCACCGGATTGCTAGTCGGTTGTCGTGCAGCTATTGCTGGTGGTGGTGTGGTTGCTGGTGGTGTCGCCGATGGTGGTGGAGGTGGGGGATTTGGTGGAGGGGTCGACATTGGTGGTAGAGGAGAGGTAGGGTGCGGAGGAGGGGTGTGCAGGATTGGTGGTCGATTGGGCGTTGGAAGGCCGCGAAGCTTGGAATCGCGGAGTTGTAGAGGAGAAAGAAGACAAAGAATGACGACGGTGGCCGTTGCATTCGATTTTTGACCTAGTAGGGCCGCGAAGGCGGCCTGTGCGCAAAGGGAGTCGAACTCCCATTTTCCCGTTCCAATTTTACCCTTCGCGATTTTAGCCTTCGCGTAAATTACGTCACGAACCCTACGTCCCTACCTTCACGGTAATCCTGTGCGCTTACAAATAATACATGTGTGTTTAAGGGTGTATTTGGATCACATGTTTTATAATGACATTTTTCATTATCTTGTATTATAAATTATTTTACATTAGGGCGTGTTTGGTAAGATTTAATTAAAAAAAAAACCCTCTTTCTGTCAAACACCGCCTCCCACCCATAAAACACATCTTCTCTATCAAATATCGCCTCCGACCGTCATCATCGGTGACTGCTTCATTTACGACCACTTCCAAATCATCATATCTTGTGAATAGTCTACTTTTATAGCCAACGACTTATTTAAAATTTGAAATCCTCTAAAGCTAGATCTGAAAACTTCTTGGTTAGATTTAAATCTGTCAAAAAAAGAGTTGGGATAATGTATGAAGATGACTGCCTATCTCACTCCCAATTTGATTTGATTTTTTTTGGCACTCAAATCTCCAGAGAATTCCAACTACAAATATGATTCATCAGCATTGAAAACTTTCTCAATTTCTAATCCCGAAACTAGTAGGATAAATTAATTCGATAGGAAACACGGCGGCAGAGAGAAGGCTAGGTCAACGATAAGTGGTTCCGATGGAGATGACTTGAGTGGAGGCAGATCGAGCTTTGCTCGTGAGTGGAGAAGATGAAAAAATTGGAAGTCCAGGTTCAGATTTGCTTGTGTGATGGAATTGGAAGCTTCCGGATCCAAACTTTTTGATTTAACCCAATCAAACATGTTTTAAAATTTTAATTTATTAAATTGAGTTAAATTCAACATAAAGCATTATAATACATAAACACTAGGAATCCAAACAGACTCTAAAATAAAAATTTGAACATTGATTGATTGTTGACTAGTCAATGGATGAAGGGGTGAACAAATAATGCCATCATTGCATGGACCGAAAAAAGTCTTCAGAGCGAGGTTAATATAGCGTGTTGTTGTAGGTCATTTTAAATAAGTTGTCCTCAATTTTTTAGGGTAATAGATTATGCTAAAACATGCCCTTAATGTAAATGTGTGATTGAACCATGGATATGCAAGAGATAACCTAACAAACAACACGAAAAGAATGTAAAAGAAATTTCTTCTATAGGTGCAAGTGAAATGAGAGCTTACACCATGAATATAGGATTGAAATAAGTTTTTCATGATTTGCGCACACGAGAAAATTGGTAAGCGCACACAGCGCGAAATGGCGTTGCGCGAAAAGGGCAATTCCGGAATATCAAAAAAGGGTTTGGGGAGAGTGGAGGAACGGAAAGGACCGCGCAACGACGATGCGCGCGAAACGGTGTTGCGCGCGCAACACCGTTTCGTGCATGCGCGCATCGGTGTTGCGCGCAATCCAACGGTAAAAAAAAGTACCGTTGGACTGGCGCGAGGCTTCGTTGCGCGGATCTCAACGGTAAAAAAAACAGTCGAATTGTCCCCTATAAATACCCATTTCGATTCCACATTATAGTTGGAGTATACCTTCATTCCACATCATTGCTTAAAAATGTCGTCAGGAGAAGAAGATACGTCATCGAGCGATTATCATCCCGAGGAGGAAGATTCATCGTCAATCGATAGTTTCATAGCAGAGGATGAGGAAGGTGTATCGGGAGAAGAATACGGAACCGACTCCGATGCATCAAGCGAGCCAGAAGAGGTATTTTTCAAAGAACCCATAATATTATGTCATTTACGAATGTAGTATATTGAAAGTTAGGATAGTGTAATTTATAATATTTTGTTTTTACATTTTGAAATCATAGGTTGTCGGAATAGATTTTTCTATTGCTTTCCACTACGATGGGTTGTGGAGTGATCGAAGAGAAATGCTTGATTGGGCTAGACAAATTACAATTTCGAAGAATTTTGTACTAGTCATAAAAACATCAAATCCAAATAGGGTCATACTCACTTGTGACCTAGCCGGTAGATATAGATGTGGCAAGAGGGTGTTGCCCGGACTGGAAAATAGGAGCATTTATAAGCCACTTACCGATACACCGACTAGGAAGTGTGGATGTCCGTTTGAATTGAATGGGGTCCGCCTCAAGGGAAGAAATGGATGGATCTTAACGGTAAAGTGTGGACAACACAATCATCGCCTCCCCACTAGTTTGTTAGCTCATCCATATGCGGTCCGATTGACAGCTGAGCAGAAGGAGTTTGTGAAAGAGAAGTTCCTATATCTAGCCACCCCGAAGATGATACTTGAAGAGTTGAGGTCAAGGTATCCGGGAAATGTGACCTCAATTAGACAAATCTACAATATGAGGGATAAGTTACTTCTTGAGGATTGCGGAGAATTGACGGTGACACAATGGTCTCTGAAGTTCTTGAAAGACCGAGAATACATTGTCCGTCCAAGACGAGTAAGGGGTTCTAATGTTATGAATACCTTGTTTTTTGTGCACCCCACAAGTCTGCGCATGCTGAAGAAGTTTCCCTATGTCGTTATTATGGACTCCACATACAAGACCAATAGGTATGTTATTTTAATATGTAATCGACTTGATTAGTATATTTCCAGTATAAATGCTTAAAACAACTTGTTGTGCTAGGTACGACATGCCTTTATTGGAGATGGTTGGTTTCTCTTGCACCGGAAATACATTCAGCATCGGGTTTGCATTTATTTCAAACGAAGATGTCGCTAGTTATAGGTGGGTGTTAACTCAATTGAAAGGCGTGTACGACGAGCTTGGAGTCCAGGTCAATACAATCATGACAGATCGCGAGCAGGCTCTAATCAAGGCGATAAGTCAAGTTTTCGGGGACGGAGTCCAACATTTGTTGTGTTGGGTGCACATCAGACACAAAATTATTGCGTACGGCCTAAAGGTGTTTGCGAACGCTAAAAAACCACATGAGTTGTCACACGGGTTTGCAAACGCTTGTTGGGCGCTCTTTTCGTCCACCACAGAGGCGACATTTGAAGAACGATACGTAGAATTGAAGAGAAGATGGCGACCGACGCTTATTGCATACGTGGAGAAGGTGTGGCTTAATCCATTCAAGAAGAACATAGTTCGTGCTTGGACGGATCATACACTCCACTTTCAGACGAGAACCACCAAACATGTCCAACAGAATAGCTGCGATGGCCGCACTCGGGGCACGTGTCTTCCACGCGTGTGCTGTCTGTGGATCGAGGTCGAGCAAATCTCCTAAACGAGCCTCGAGCTCCAACGGATCCATCTGGGGCACCCCGAAAATGCGGTGCATGTCATGGAGGGTGATCGTAATCTCGCCCCACGGGAAGTGGAAGGTGTTGGTCTCTGGATACCAACGCTCCCGAAATGCAGAGATGAGAATGTGGTCCGTGGCGCCAAACTCCAGACCGATCAGCCCGGTCAGACCGCTCCGCTGTGCGAGGCCCCACCAAGAATCGGGGCCTCCAACCCTAAACCGTCGAAACGACCGTAAAGGAGCCAAGTTCCTAGACCACACTCTAGTGACATGCAGATACTAAAAAGAGGAAAACAAGCGTGAGTTAGAAAAACTAAACATTGCTTTCGAAATTAATTAAGTACTCGCACTTTGGAAAAGTTTACGTACGTCACGGTCGAGCCAAATCCTGCGAGCCACGTGTGTGGAATACGTCGTCAACAGGCTGCCGTCGCTAGGACCTCCCGGTTCGCCCTCCGCAACGGGAGGGTCCTCAGGAGCGGCCCCTGCTGCTGGTGCAGGGGGTGCCGGGGGTCCCTCCGCAGCGGGGGGAGGGGCAAACCCAGCTGGAACGTGAGGAGGGATGGGTGCTGCTGGAACGGGAGGAGGTATGTGGGATGCTGAAACGGGAGGAGGGGGAGACGAAAATGTGGATGTAAGCGGAGGAGCTGAGGGTCCCGCCACGAATGTAGTAGGATCGGTCGAAGAAGTAGGTGGAGGACTGGAAAAGACCGGTGGCGGTGGCGGGACATGGGTCGTGGTGGGAGGTGAAATAGAGATGGTGGCCTCGGATATGTGGTAATCGTCAACCGACAAATCCTCCGTTGTACCCACGGGAGCATCAACCTGTATGTCCTGCTCCGTGAAGGGCATGTTGTCCCCTGCGACGTCATCTGGCAAGTCGTCCTGCAGGAGCTCCTCTGTAAAATCCACCTCCACCTCGACGGAGGGGTCTACATCTATCTCCGGTCCACGCGTCAACTCCGGATCAGTAGCTATCCGCTGCTACTCGGTAGGCGGCACTCTGGCCAGTAATGCATGTGCAATCTCGGCGCACGTGAGCTTGGGCACCTCCTTTTTCCTCCTCTTATCGAGGAGGACGACGCTCAAGCTAGTGTGTACGTCCTTTAGGCGACAAGTTTAAATTAAATTAGTGAGTTTTCTATTAATTTTTTTCTTTTTATTTATGTAAAATTAGAAATTCGCCCTATGAATATGAATTCAACTAATGAATTCGTCGTTTCTGTCGAAATTCAAAATCCGAACCAAAAACTCATTTATCATTACTAATTTTATTTCAGTTTTCATTACGTTTGTAATGAAAAATGAATAAAACAATAATTCAAACTCTAAATGTAACTGTAATTATTTTTTTAAGGCAAGATCAATTCAACCTACGACTATGAATTCATATTAATTACAAGTTCATAACTAATAATTCAAAATCTAAATATAACTCTAAATTAAGACAAATAAATTAATTAAAACAACTAATAACAACAACAAAAACTAAATATAAATAAGAATTTGAATAGTAAACATTAAATATCTTACTAATTATGCGAAATTGATTTACGCTACTCAATATATATTCAAATTGATTAGGGTCAATTATATAAACGAAATTTAATACCTAAAATTCAATACAAAATTGTTTAACAAAATATAAATAATATAAAATTTCGTAATGAATTTCAAACGTACCTCGGCCGTAAATGTCGCTCGAGTGCGAATCCGACTACGAATCGGGGCGCCGTGAACGGTGGTGGCGACGGGCTCGGTAGGGGCGGCCGGATCTTCGGTCCCATGGGTCGGACTGGTCGGTTCAAGGGCGGGGCCGGTCGGATCTGGGCTCCCATGGCTTGGGCCAGTCGGTACAAGAGCGGGGGCGGCCGGATCTGGGTTCCCATGGCTCGGGCCAGTCCGTACAAGAGCGGGGGCTGGTTCAACGGGTTCCAACGTCGCGGGGGTGGGTTGCGACGCCGATGGTGGTCCGACCGAAGCCGGCGAACGGTGTGGATCGGGGGTTTGGTTCATTTTTTTCGGCTCGAGATCTGGTTTCGCGCGAGACGGTGTTTCGCAGGTGGGTGAGGACGGAGGTAGAAGACGACAATGGCGGATCGCGTCTCCTTTTAACCCTAAAGACCCCCGCAGGCCCGTTTCGTGCGTCCTGATGCGCGCAGGCCCGTTTCGCGTGGCCCGATGTTGACGGCGGTCCGCGTTTGCCCTTAACCCTAGTTGTCCGCGCAACTCCGTTTCGAGCGGCCCAATAGGTGCGCGCAAGCCCATTTCGCTGGGCCCAACATCATTTTCCGAATCCCATTTTTCATTTTCCGCTTGACGGATTTGCCCTTGCGCGCAACGCCATTTCGCGCGCAATGGCGTTGCGCGCATGTCTGTGTGCGCTTTTAAAAAAAATCTGTGCGTATGTAGCCCGCGAATATTTATATTAGTAATTTAATAGATATAAGTTTTTCCTTGAGGGAGGGGACGACCGAAAAAATGTTGGAAAGATAGTATATGACAAGATATGAGCCAGTTAAGGATTTCTACAAATTTGACAGCATACAGAGATAGTTGGAAGGAGAAGATCTGTGTGATGGTCGGTTAGGCACCTGGACAGACGATTTTGTTTGTGTTGGTTTGGTTTTGTTTATCTCTACTGTTTTTGTGGTTGCTATCTGTTCTGTTTGGTTGGTTGTTTCGTCGGATTTTTTGGGCGCAACCCCTCTACGTTAAGCTAGGAGTGCCCCTATCTTGGCCTCTCGTATTTTTTTGTAGGGGATATTTTTGTTGTTGTAGTAGTAGATATAAGTTTGCTCACATCATCCATCATCCTATTTTCCTTGATAGCTAACCTTGAGTTTCGTATAAAAATGACGATCAAATTGAATGTCTATTAAAATGACAATTTAAATATTTTGAAGGATTCAAAATTTACCATTAAAATGTCAATAAGTGTTTTAGACGTTCTTTGAATATTTTGGACGTTCTATTTGAATGTGTTGGATATAAGTGGAGTTTGCTTCTACGTCTCCTAGGTAGTAGAGTGGATCTAGCTAAAAGCCTGAAACCACACAAATGACACAAACACAATCTTTATTGCGTGCCAAATATGTGTTCATTGTGATGTCTAATGACCATAACTATTAATACGACTCCATCTTTCTCTTTAGAGTTTAGACCCATAGAAGTTTTATTTATAGAATCCAAAGTTGGCACATATCAATAATTTTTTTTAAGAGATACCAAAATTTTGATCTAATCATAGTACATTGAAATTAGACCACAATATGAGTCCAATCACAATCCAAATCAAGCTTTAAATCGCAAAATAGTACAAGTATATCACGAAAGCCACAAGAATCCCAAAATCCATACTCAATTTAGATTCCGGATGAGCGCGATTAAAATGAGAAAGCGAGGGTGTACAAGGATATATCTGAACATGCGTATACATGCCATCCTGGTGTAGCCGACGGATCCTGCCAGCAAAGGCAGCTTCAAACGGCTGTCATTTTCGATTAAGAAAAAAATATTCAAGAATTGCCCAGAAACCAGGACAGGGATCAAATTCCTTGTCATAATTGTGAAAATTGATATAGCTGTTGCCTACAACAACTTCAAACCGCCAGTAACATCATCAACCATATCTGCAGGTCCTGCAAAAAGCCAATGGATGCATCATCTGTCAGATAGCATGCAAGGGGATTATCATGATCAAATGAGACTAAGCTAGCTCAAGAGCATCCAAATGAAACTCTTATTTATTTTGTTGATGCCTTCATAGAGAGGCTATGAGCTCATTTACTATCACACTATATAAAAGTGCAAATAAATCTGAGATTTAATCAAGACCACTGAAAGGAAACTATTTGCACACAAAAGACGAAAAAGATACATACCCAAAATGGCCATTACTGTCCTTGAATCTGCAAAAAGATTATAGAAGAAAATAAGAACTAGCTTTAAAATGCCTCAGTTCAGGTGGGATTTGGAATCTTGATGCAAAAGATTCACTTATATATTCTTGCAATACCAGAATAAAATGTTGACATTTTGCAGTCATGCCATAATCCAATTTATTTTTAAAATCAACTTGGCTCCGAACTTGTGCAGGCAAGTGCCCAATTTATTTTTGAAATCAACTCGGTTCAATTACGTTCACAAAACATAAAAACTTAAGCAGGAAAAAAGATCAGCACTCACTTGGGGCTATCTGAGTTTTCCCTGCATCTATTGTTATGTGCGTGGGCAACTCAGCAGATTTTGCCCTCTCCTGCAATGCAATGAAACTTGCAGTCAGCACAAACAAAAAGAAAGCACAATTCATTCTTCAGATCAAGTAGTATAGAGTCACTTTTTTTTTTTGAAACCATAGAGTCACTTTAACCATCATATTACTAGCAATAAAATGAGAAATTTTGTTTAGAATAGAGTCATAAACAGAATTGAACTTTTTATTGTTTACAATTGAGAACTTTGATGAGAGACTGTCATTGACTAAGAGATGACCCCGGGTAAGATAGGTATAGTTGAATCTCAAATAAGCATCTAAATAGGAAGAAAACCTTTAAGAGCCGCCGAACAGTGCTCCAGCAATTCTCACCTTTGAGGAAAATTCATTATAAATATCACAACCTTTTGGTGGGCTGTGCAATTGATTTCACAACCTTCGCATTTTTTCTCTCCAAAGAAACAGAGCATTTATAAGATGTGTGCCTAGAGACACCAGTTATGAAATCCAGCGAGTGCACTGTTAAGGTTGTGATACCGAGTGCACGTATTGTATAAAGATAGTGATTTTTTTTTCTCTGACAATGTTACAAGTGCGACATTGTTTGCAGATCCCCAAAAAGTTATTACATTACTTTAAATGAGCTATAGGAAGAAGTATATTGGTTTAAACAAGATTGAAGGGGTATAATCTTAAAAGGAAGTGAAAAGTACAATTGAGGAATCGGTAGCATCTTCTAGCATAAAATTTGGTTTCTTTTCCATATAACTCGAAAGACATCATAAAGCTGAAGATAAGATTAAAAAAATCACAAAACGACCTTTGCCAATTCTGAAGAATATAGGAGTCAAGTTTTTGGACATTTTTAAAATATTTACAAAGCTTTTGCTGCCAATCTCAATAAACAGACTTCTATGGATTTTAAAAATGGTTAAAAGAAGTTTTGGGTGTCACCCCTAAAATTTATGGTCTAGCATACCAAAACTTTTCTAGTCACAAAACCTATTATTCTAGAATTATCGGCAAAAACAGCATAATGATTATATCCTAGGATTCATCATTGAGAGCAATAAATAAATACTTTCAGATGTATGACCCATATAGCATGTCTATTTTACAAAATTAATATAGGAATCCCGGTTCCTAAGGGATAGAGCTCTGTTATCTGGAGAAACTATGCCGATAGTCCACAGGGTTTCATCAGATTGTTTCATTCTAATATTTAGATTTAGGCAAGAGCTGGTGACGGACATTAACATGATTAAACAAAAAATCCTTCGAACTATAATCAATATTCTTGAAGCATATGACAGTAGATTGATTTAGAGGTCAAGGTGTTCTATTCCTCTAGAATCATTTGGGTTTTTCTGAAGAGGAATAGCTGCTCTTATAGTAACAAGGGAAGTTCCTTCAATCTAATGGATTTACGCTTGCATTTTTTGTATTTTTGCTACGAAGATCAGAATCCTGCTTCATGTTATTTGCTCTTACAGTCTTACCTATGTCTAAACTTTTCGTTGACTTAATCTACTTGCAACATCTTTTTAGTCATCTTATCTTGCAGCAAATCTTTTCATAAAGTAAAAGATACTATAATGTCTCAAAAGTTATTTTTTTGAAATGGATATCTCAAAAAGTTTTGGAACTTGACTGTTTGAGATAGTACTCTCAACCCTTGAATAGTAAAAATGTAAACAAAATGAAAAAGAACAGGTAAAAAATAATCTACTTTAAAAACCTAAGAAAATAATGTTGCATTTTTACAATTACAGAACTTTTTATTAGATGGGAAAGTATTTTTTATCACAACTGATATCTCAAACTTTTAAATATTCACAATATGAAGAAACATAGAAATGCCTTTGTATAGTGAAGCAATAATATTATTTAATTATTGATTACTTTAATAGACCAGACTCCAGGGGATGGAATGAGGAATTTCAAATTTTGTAATGCTCACTTAAAAAGCACTAATCTTTTAAAATAATATATTACTAAAACAAATTAAAAAAATCTTAATGGAATAACAAGCAAAAAGTAGTAGTTATAGCCAGTTGAGAGAAAGTAAAAGCTATAGGCTTATGGAAACAATGACTTCTAATAACAAGCTCTCTAATCTCTACGAAAGTGACTAATACTTTTGATTTGCGAAGTGTGTTAAAGCATTCCTGCTAAATTTAGAAACATGAAGCACATGAGAGTACTGCAGATTAAGTAGATAAAACAAGAATAAAAAAGGAGCATGAAATAATCAATATTCAGAAATAACTATATGGGTGAATTGAACTGGCATTAGTATCACCATGAAGTGTCCTAGAATAAAAGTAAAAAAGCATATGGCAGATAAGACTGCAACAAACCACAATCTGACTCGAAGAAGAAAAAGGAGCTATAATTCTAATGAAGGCACAACAATGAAAGCATGACCCTTGATTTGACTGCACTAACCTGCAGAACTAGCATTTCCTCTTCACTTTCAGTTTTCACCACCACCTTAACCTGACCGCACATCTCCCACCTATAGCATGCCGAATCAAAATTGAGCACACAAAAGAAAATTCACATTTGAGCTGAATATAATCAGTTGGATAGCTCACCTTCTTAATGCCTTTGGTGCACGAGTAACAAGCTTTTTGTATAGACCCAAAGTAGCGTGACTAAAACAACAAAAGGTCAGAAGTGTCAGATGAATAAAAGATATTCTGAGGAACTCTGATATATTTATTTGTTCCTGTATGGCTGTATTTAGCAAATGTTATCTTTTATCTTAGAAATTTAAAAGTCAGTATGAAGTCCAACATCAAATACCACTGTAGAATCAACCAAGAAGTGGAGATGAAGGAAAAAAATTCCATGAAAAACTCCAAGGGTGTAATTCTATCATACAAATAATCAACCAAGAAAAAAGTTGCAAATTCCTGGACAACTTTTTGATAACAGAAAACAATGAGAGAAGCAGTTGATGATATTTCCTACATTGCCCAAGATCTGTCATAATGCATTTTATAAAGGAATATAGATATAGATTATGACAAGTCAAATACGGGTAAAGAGAGCCACTTTAATCGGATAAGAAGCATCTTAGCATTGGATTAAAAAATTGTAGGGAAAAGCAGGTTCCACATGTTGTGCAATTAGAAGATAGCTTGAAGTCATGCAATAAATGTTTGGTGTCTCCATGATATATAGACGTTCTTTGGCATTCAATTTAAGATTAAACGAGTCCAATTACAGGAAGGAAAATTGAAAATCTGACATAACAAAATCAAAAAGGGAGAGTAAAAAATGACCTGCACTGCGCAGCAATCTTTCCTTTTCCCATCTTCAGGTCATTCCTAACAACCAACACCTAGGAAAAAAAAAAAAAAAAGAATTACTTTGGTCATCATACTGCTACATAGAGGAATATAAGAAAAAGAACATAAGATATTCTCAAATATAGCTAGGAAAAATATGACTTACCATTTTGAAATCTTCAAGAATATCAGCAAGCTTTTCAACTTGAAGGGCTGGTTTTTTATTCTTCATTTCTTTATTCACAGCAGTCTCTTTAGTGGTTCTATTGGGGGGAAGGAAGCAAACAGGACAGCGTGCACCTAGGCAATATCCCAATGCAAGGCAGCCAGCTGCTCCAACTAGAATTGCTCCTAGCCATGTCAGATCCATCATCTTCCGCACCCAAGAAAATTAAGAATGCTCCCTACCTAAATCATGCAAGCAACTTAATCAATAGGTATTGATTACAAGTTGTAAATATCTTAGATTGAGAAAAAAAAATTGAAAAAAAGAAGAAAAAACATATATTATTTCCAACAGAAAACATATCAAGCCATAATTTTAGCAAGATGACAGATGTAAAAAAGAAAAGCATCAGTAAAACTTCAATCCCCACAATTGGCCATCAGTCTTAACCTTTCAATTCGTCTTTTCACATCTCGCTGAGACGACATACGACAGTTTTTGTTATATACAAAATGAAAGGAAATGTTGAGAAGAAAGTGATAATATAAATCTGAATGTAAAGTTTAAACTGATAGAGTATATCCTAAGTTCAGCAACAAAGAAATAAAAAAGTTCAGATTCTTAGTGTTGCAATGTTCCTTATTCAATATTCATTGGAAAGAGCATACGAACTATGAAGCCCAAAGTTCTTTATCACAAGGTCACCAAATTAGTATTTGAAAATACCCACTGATGACACATTGACATTTACAAGATATTGGTGCCACTAATAGTTTAAGGGCAGTTTAAAAACATTCCAGAAACCAAAATGATTATACCACAAGGAAGAGGAGACCTCTGAATTACTCAATTGTGTTTCTGATGCCTAATACTAACATATAACAAAGACTTTATCATTTATACCCGTGTAAGCAACATGATCCAAAATAATAATATAATATAGCCCACATCTTGCAGAATGTCTCTATATCATAGCAATTTTACATCTCATCACAAATCAACAGAAAATGCAATAATATACCAGTTAAGTTCAATTAAATGAGAAGTAAACAACGAACTGGAACCAAGAAATAAGGTTCACTTGAATCTCCATTCAACCACAAGCTACCAAAACACACAATCAAACTGGCAAAGTTTCAATTTTATATCATATTCAGTAACGATTTACATGTTCCATCTTATCTCTTCATCAAAAAATGGTAATGCGGTGGAATTTAATTATACCTAGACATGGGTTCAAAGTAAGAATCGGATTTAGAAGAGCCCAATTTATATTTTATTTAAAAAAAAACACATCCAAGCACATGGAATCAGATTGATTTCTGATTTTCAATAACCTCAACCAAACGCGCTAATTCAGGATTCTTCATTTGACCATGAAACACACAATTGCGGCGAAGAAACAAGAAATAGATTCCCACTGCTTGAATAAACGACTCCAATAGGCAACAATATCGTAGAAAAAAATCTAAAACTTCGCTTCATATCCAGAATAGAACTACTTTCATCCTTCACAACCATGAGAAAAGGGGGAAAACGTTACATGTACAATGGAGCTTACCTACCCCGCCTTTTTCTCCACCGACAATCACGCCGCTATCACATTTCCCGGCGAGCGTACCTCTTCACTTGCTGTGACGATTGCGTCGCCGAAACTGTTTGCGCAGGTGGACGCAGCCGTCAGAGTCGGGGTGGTTCGCCGTAGATGGAAGAGAGGAAAGAGGCAGTTCAAGTCGGGGTGTACAATAATACCACTACTTTTATATTTTGATGCGCTTGTGGGCTGGGCTCCGTTCAAGCTTACTTGGATTGGGCTTGTTACATAAATTGTGATTTTTAAATTTTTTAAAAATTAATTATTTATATGAGTAGGGCGTAAATCGCCATCGTTCAGTACCCAGCTGCCGGAGTAATCGAGTCTCCCCAAACGCAACCCATTCAGCCTCCTGCTTTGCTGGGGTGTTCACCGCTTGTTCTGCCATCAACCTGACTTCCCGGCTTCGTAGGTGCGTATGTGACTGATAAGCAATCCTCTATTCCTATTATTCGTTATAGATTTCATAATTTCCTTGTCTTCTCTCTTGTTCGTTTGCTTTCTTTGCTTCTGCAGGTCTTAGTTATGTTTTATAATGCCTAGGTAGTACTCGAGTTATGCTTGATTGGTTCTTGTTGTATGAAGAATTGATCTTGTTGCTCGATTATTCCTTATTCTTTATAAGTTTGATTTTCTGGCATGTATGTTATTATACCTAAAGAGAGGTTGGAGATGCATAAATATATAATCATACATGTTATTAGATCAAAATTCTTATTCCGGTGTATAAGCTGAAGCCTAAATCTTGGAAATGGTGTCACAGCAAAATGTAAAATATCAGATTTTCGTTGTTGAAATCGAAAACTAGAATTTTAGAGGTAGAAATTATCTGTTATATCATCTGAAAATGCTTAGCTTTGACTCAATGCGCCTCATCTTTATTTCACATTGTTTGAAACCATAAGTTAAACCCTGAGAGAAGAAAGCACAAGAGTGTGCGTGAGTGGGTTGGATGAATAGCTGCGGGTGTTTTGATAGAAGCATACAGTTCAGGTTTTAATTCAAAAGACTTATTTTCTTCCAATTTCTTTGCCTTTAGGATGGCTTATCTAGATTCTTTCAATATAATCTACTGAAACAGTCAGTGAGATGTGGCTTCTGTGGCCAGTGTTAGGGGCGATTCGTCTTGGATGAGTGTCAGTTTGTGTTTCTGATACCTTTTGATCCTCTTACTTATACTCAGTCCAGATCCAGTATAGGAGACAATTTCTTTTGCCCCCATGTAGCTGTCCCTTATCCTCGGTCATTTTTGTCAATCCACTGCGTAGAATCTGCTTAGTATATACTGTGGAAAAAGATACATTATTGCCATTTTGCTCTCTCAGAACATGTCAAACTATGTTTCTTATGATTCCTGTGAAATGGCCAATACTGTTTTTACAAAAGGGTTTGAACTTTGAAGTTGAGGAGAAAAGGGCTACAAGGGTAGAGAATTGGTTTATAACTAATTAGGCAAGGTGATTCACCATTCTTTTGACATTGTTGAAAATCGTATTTTGGCCAGAATTGGCTTCACAGGTCCTTTCATTTATCAGTCATAAATGATTTTGTTTTCTGGACACTCAATTATACACACTAACACTTGCCCATGGGGTGTGTAGACTGTAGAGAACGTAAATTGTAGGATGTGTGACAACTGACAACAATGTGGAGAATTGCAGCTGTGACGGTTTGTTAATGGATTCACCCTTTGGCCTTTGCCGAGGGATTGGCTATAAAGACCCTTTTAGTCTGAGGGGATTTATTTATATATGGAAACTTGTTTGATGTGGGTAAGTTAAGTTGGAAGGATTAGGAGAAATATCAAGAGGATTGGCACTATCTTAAAAAAATATCTACTTAATATTCTTTTGTACTAGTACTCATGCTCTGGATTTTGTTCATGACAGCCAAGTTTGATTTTAATAAATTCTTCGTTGATTAATGAATCTTTTGATGAAGTCACGGATGAGGTATTTCTGCTTGATTGATTAAATTGATCATTGGGATCAAGAATGGCACGATTATAGTACGTGTCCAGAATGACAAGTGGTTCCCTATCTTCTTTAAACACAATCAGTATCAGTTTGTCTAACCAACCTCAGTCCAATGAAATCCATTGGCTATGAGGGCCCCGTTTGGTATGGTTTTCTGTGAGTCAGGAATGGGGATGGTTGGTTCTTTCTAAATAAGCTATGAAAAGTAATGACAATGAACAGTAAATAAATGTGTGTTTATCTTTCTAAGTAAGCTATTATGATAATTTTCTCAGGGTAAAGCAATGGCAATGAACAGTGCACACTTTCTAAAGACCACCCTTTTGTCAAAGGAACCAGCATGGCTACTCCTTGCAAGAACATATGCTGCTGGAGGTAAAGCCAAAAAGGGAGGTAAAGGCGGTGGATCCACTGATGCCCCTAAATCAACTCTCACCAAAGAAGTCAAATCTTCCACTGTTGTTGGGGCTAATATTCTCAAGGATGGAACGGATCCAAAGGTATCAGCTGACTCAGAATACCCTGATTGGCTGTGGCACCTGCTGGACAAGCGTCTTCCATTGAGTGAACTGCAGAGGAAGGAAGCGGAATCCCTTTCCTTTGAAGATCTTAAACGCTTTGTCAAGCTGGACAACCGAGCTAGGATCAAGGAGAATAACACAGTCAAGGCAAAGAATTGATATGCTGGAACTACAACTTGTTTTGGTCTAAATTTCTGTATGTCCTTTTTGTTGTAGGAGAGATTAAGGCTGCCTTCACCAAAGAAAGGCATAGAGATGCATTCTATTTGGTTGCCTAATAAACAGATTTGTTATTATTAGTAGCATTTTGTTAAAATCCTTGGGTTTTTCTAAATCCACGAGGAAAGTCACTGTATGGTAATTCTTCCTCAATTAGACCAGCAACAAAAAGGTATTTTGAATGGCTTTCATCAGTTATGCTAATGGAAAGCTAGTTAGTTTTGCAAGAGACCGTATATGAGACAAGCTTATGGAAGAAACATGCGGCTTGTTTCACTTTCTTTTCAAAAGCCATTTTTACCCAAAAACCACTTTTAATGTCTTGAAGTTCGTGTAACTTTTTCTACTTTTTACATTTTTTGAGACATTAAAAATCAATTTTCACCCCAAAACCTACACCCACCTTTTTACATTTTTTGAGACATTAAAAATCAATTTTCACCCCAAAACCCACACCCACAAGTAAAACAAGGCCTGCAAACTACAAGAGCATAATTTTCTGAATACAAATGGTAAGCTATCTTGCCTATAATCAGCTCTTCAACAAACAAAATTGAAGTCTTCAACACAACAAAAACAACCTTGCAAAACACAAAGCATACAAAGAGGATTCAACTCACTCTCCCTATGTACAAACTCAGGGTACTTGAAAAGCCGGAATACCGATTCAGAGTTGGCCACTAGCCACTCCGAATCTTTATTTTGACAAACCAGCCTATAGATAATAACATCCGAAGCTTGGTGAGTATTTGACTATAATCTTTGGCACCTGAACTAACAACATTACAAGAGGAGAAATCCAAACCTATCATATACTATAAAAAGCCAAATCCTAAGAGAAAAGGAAAAGCTTTAGCCCTTAGTATCATGATCATAGAGCTGCAACTAGTAGACCTACACAAGCGTTTGGTCGGTTCCTGAAAAGCCTTTAACAGAACCAACTGTTTTCATAACTGCATCCAGTTGAGCCGAGGTCAGGACTTAGGTTGGAGGATAGTCAAATATCTCAGGTTGGCTGAAGCTAATGTATTTGGTGCCTTTATTTTCATCAACAGCTTCACATTTGCGTTTAGTTGCTGACATGGCAGGACGAAGATCCTGTGTGTTGACATCCATTTTCTTGAACACAAAATTCGCCACAGCTCTGTCAATTGTGTTGGTCTCAGATTCAGTCTCAGTTTCTCCTGACCTGCAGAACAACAAAAATCATCATCCAAGGTAAAGTGAGAAAAGGGATTTTCACATGGAAAAGAAATAGAATTTACAAATTTAAAAACCATTCATACCTTATTCGTTCATCGTCAACTTCCATTTCAGAGAGCTCATACTGTGCAGAATCTTTGACTTGACTTGACTGCAACGTCTGTTTGGCTGAGTTTTGGGCAAGGCGGTACAGAGAGTCACGGAAGCAAAGACGAGTATTATTGGACAACTGCAAGAAAGAAGACAGAAGACAAGTCTCTTTAGGAATGAGAATATAAGATTAATTATTGTTTGTAACACAACTAGGAAAATCTTTTTACCTGTGTCAAGGTTACCCCAAGGTCATTAAGTACAGATTCTTCAAGTGACACTTCCTCTCCAGTACAACCGCTTCCACTGCTTCCATTTGGTCCATTTGTACTTATATTGTATGATGGATGCACCACGTTTGATTCACATGCCTCAAAAAAGAAAACAAGAGTTACTAGACCGTCTTTGGATTATATATACAAATAGTAAAACTACTAACCATCCTATTACTATAGATTGTGGAATAAGAGATGACGATTTTCATGTGATTTACCCTTCAATTCATTTGCAATGAAAGAGAGCAAATATTTGAAAGACAACCTGAGCTCAAGTTTTAACTGGCAGAATTTGAGTGATGTACAACAAACTAGACTCCCTGCCACAGTTTTTTTTTTTGAGTTTTAATATAAAGGCAATAATGAAAAGCCAGCAGTTCTATTATCCAGCATATAGGCAATCTCACCTTTGCCACATGGTGATCATTTAGCACCGTGCTTCGTGAACTTTCTGCACTTTGTTTTGCACCAGAAACACTCTGCAAATCGTACATTAAGTTTTCGGAGTTGCCATTAACATCATTATTCTCTGTTGCAGGTGGATCCTCTTTGAGTAATGAACTCCTGCATGATTTTAAAATAGAAAGAGAGTTAGAACATGAGGAGGAAAACAAAAGAATGACTCAATTCTACTTTGAATCTCCTTACAAATCAATATCTATACTGAAATTGATCCCAAAATATTATACAATTTTGGTATTTGGCTCATTGGCGCTAGAAATCATAGCCACAATGAAATTAATATGTTTTTCACTTACCTAAAACAAATGAGACTTAGTAAGGAAACGCTTTTGAATAAGTAAGCAACTTTATAGTTTGAATCATGCATTGAATAAAGTATGTAGTAAGCTCAGAAGTTACGCTTGTACAAGAATATGTCATCCATGTGGTCATTTCTCATCAGATCATTGAACTGGAAATCAGGACGATCTTGCACCATTGAATTTTCACACCAGGAATCAGAAGGCCATCCACCATTCATACTAAAGTCTTCATTCGGACTCTCTGATTCATGGAGAGAAGAAATCTGGCCATTTGATTTGCCAAACACGGTTTTCTGATGGCTCTTTTCATCAGGCAGATCTGATTTCTTGAGAGCCATATTCCATCCAAAGTTCTGAGATTGACTCTTTCCCCATTGTTGCCAGGAATCTGGGGAAGGAAATCTATCCAACAACTCTTCGTCTTTTGGAACAACGAAGTCTTCGGTGTCGAGATCATGATACCAATCCATCATTGCTTTATCTGAACAGAACATGAACCACTTGAATGAAAATTTCAAGAAGTAATCCTGAATTGCACAAAGAAGAAGAATCAGCCACAAAATCATTTAGGAGAACAATTTGACACTTTGATTGTCAACTTCTCAATCAATTTGAACTTTCAACAATGTTAAATATGATATTTTATTCGATTTAGCCAGGATTATCATCTTCTGTTCTCAAGATTGCACTTTTGCACAAACATTCTTGCTAAAAGCAATTACTCAAAAACAAAGCTTGTATTCTCTGAATTTTCAGCTGTGGATTCACCTTCCAAACAGCTCAACTCCCTAAAATAAGTTTTAAGATACAATTCATACATCCATTTCTCAAAAAAATAAATCCAAATTGGAGGACCAAAATAAGAAGAAGAAAAGTCTAAACTTAAAACACAAAAAGCAAAGAAGGTCAAATTCTCATTCTGCAGACATATGTATGAAACCTTTGAGAAATGGATGACACAGGGTCAAAAAACAAGAAGAAGCAAGAGAAAGTAAAGATCATAGAACCACATCTATCCCCAAAAAGGAGTAAGAACCAGTTAAGACCAGCTGATGAAACCATTAAAGAGAGGGTGATTGAGAAACAAACCTCTGTATAAATGAAAGCTTATTCAGTCAATTCTGAAGATGATGACCCAGATGAAGTTTTTTGCAGAAGAAAGACAATCAACGCCTTCTAATGGATTGGGGAAATCCTTGACCAAAAAAATGGATTGGGGGAATTCCAAGATTTGCTGTAAAAGAAAGCCTTAGAACATCAAAGGCGGTTCCAAAGATAATTCTTTTTCTTTTTTTTTTTTCCTTTCTCTAGTTTTTGCAGCAGAATTTCATAAGAAAGAGAGAGAGATTGAAAATCCCAATAAGAAACATAGGAAAATGGAGATATAGACGACAGAAGTTTGAGTGTAAAACCGAAAAGTAGAGAGGTCCCACGTTCAAGCAAGTTGATGGTGGCAAATAAATTATAGAAGAGGGAAGGTGTGTGAACCCTACTTTTGCCTCTCGCTTACTCTCTCTGCCTTGCAATTGATAGCTGCTCTCACACGTCCCAAATCTAAATTGTGGCTGTGAATTGAGGAAGCAAAACCAGTGGCTGAGGATTTTCCTCCAATCAAATACTGATACACCATCGTTCCACGTGTACATTTGTGGGCCCCCCACTGGGCCTACCTATAAAATCCTTGAGCATCTTCTTATGCATAGTCTCATTTGTTAGGTTAGGCCTTGCCTGGCCATACATTTTCGATAACCTCTAACGTCTTTATTACCCACCTTTGCCCGCTTTCAACCCTTTTTCTTTTCGACTTGTGATCTCGACCCTTATTATGTCGATCAAGGCTAGATGTGCCCAAAAAGATATGGAATCAGATCGTCCTTAACAGAGGGCCGTTCAATTGATTTTGGTGGGTGTCTTCAAATTTTACATTTGATCATTAATTTTTGAGGCCCCTAATATTTGACCATTTAAAATAAGAAAAATTATACTCTCTCTGTCCCTAAATGTTTGTCCTCTTTCCGTTTCCGTCTTTCTTAAATATTTGTCTTTCTCCCCTTCTTTTCTTTTATATCTACATTTTTCTTATAATATTACCCTCATTCAATATATCTTTATCCATATCATTCAATTAAAAATCAACTACAATACCTCTTTTAGTTATTTCCTTTCTTCTTCTCTTTCTTCTTACCTTTATCCATCAACATCACACACTCTCTTCTTCTTATTGGCTACTTTTCCCCCTCTTTTTTCTTCTTAATTTGTGTAAAATTGTCCTTTTAGGACAAACATTTAGGAACGGAGGGAGTAGAAAATAACCTCATCTTTGTAGTGGTTGCGGAGAATAACCTTTTAAAGTTGTGGTAAATAGGCTCAACTATGAGGTTAGTTGCGATCATTAGCCTAAATATGGTTATAGATTTTTTTTAGCGTTAACGGACATCATTTATAGCTTGTAGGGATTGAATACGTGTAACAATAAGGCCAAATATTTTTTATTTCTTTTGGAAAGGTAAGAATTAGGAGTCGCTCCTATTCAAAGAGGACATCTTACAGCATCCGCAACCCCAAGGATGAGAACTAAAAGTTTTGTAGAGTTTCAAATAGTATTAATTTAGGGATGCTCATTGATCGGGTCGGGTCGACCTGCAAAAAAATTATTTTTGACCCGCTTGACCTGATTGACTTAATCAATCAGGTCAAAAATTGATTTTTTTACCTAATTTATGTATTTAAAAAAACCGTCGAGTTTGCGGGTCAACCCTTAAATCCAACGGTTTTTTATATAAAAAGTTTATATATCAATAAAATTATAAAATTAAATATATATATTTTTAAAATATTCTTGCGAGGGTTTAACCCGACCCGACCCGCGATTCTCAAAATAAAAAAATTCGACCAGCAACCCGCCCCGCACAGGTCGTCGATCGACCAGCAACCCGCAAATTGCGAGACGGATCAGTACGGGTCACGAGCTACCCGACCTGTTGAACACCACTAGTATTAATAGGTTGACTATGGCCCCGTTTTAGCAATTTTATCAGTTGCGAGCTATTTGTATACGAAATTTGTACTGTCTCAAATCCTTGCATGGAGACATGGATGTCAGAGAAAATCATTTCAATTTTCTAAGGACAATTCTTGTCACCTTGGGGGAGCTGATGACACTAAGGTTGTCACCTTCTAGTTCAATTTTTCTTAGATTACTTTTTCTTGCTTCTCTCATGGTGTCTCTTAGTGCTAAAACTTCTGCTTTCAATGTAGATACATGTCCATATTTCCTAGTTACCATGTCCACTACTCATCCATTGTGGTATCTTATCATTATACCTCTTGTTGCATGGCCAGTTGACAGAGAAGATTCATCAAAGTTCATTTTAAAAAATCCGCATTGAGTTTTTTTCCACTGGGTTGTTTTTTGTTTATTTTCCTTCATGTTATGTCATTTATTTACAATAAGGTCTTCATCTTCTATCCAATGTTTGCATGTTCCAAGTTTTGTATGTGTCCGTATATAAAGGCCTAGGTTTGGTATAAATTCATTCGGAGCCTGTTGAAAGACCAGTTTATTCTGTTGATACCATATACAAAACCAAATGACTACTAACTCAGTAAATTCTTTAGTCCCTAAAATTTGGTAGATTTCATTTAAGATTGTTCGGGGCATTTTGTTAATCACGTCATAGTTTTGAAGAACTTGGGTTGTCTTTGCACTTATTTGTTTCGTTATATTTTGGGTGTGTTGGCATTTTACAAACATATGTCTGGTATCTTCCCACACACAATTACACATAATGCAGCATTCAGGGATCATAACCAGTTTTTCCCTCAGTCTGGCTTTTGTCGTTACGTAGTCCATTCACATTAATTTTCCAACGGAAATTTTTAATTTTCGGATATGTATCCAGTTTCTAGATTTAGTTGTTTATGATCGGGTTCTGGTCCCTAATATTTGTGATTAGGTCAATCGTTGATGTCCTAGAAAGCCAACCATTATTGTTCGGTGTCCAATAGAGTCAGTCACGGATATCATTGTTCAGAATTGGGATATCACTTATTTTTCCTACAATGTTTGATGGAAGTAACTGTTGTAAATGTGTTATTTTCCATTCCTTTTCTGTCAAAATTAGTTCTTCTACCTTAGTTGATTCATTCACAACAATTGGGTCTATCACATAGTTATTTAGTGGTTCTCGAATAGCCCATTTATCCTTCCAAAAATTTATTATTTTCTCGTCTCCAATTTGTCATATTAGACCTTTCTTGAATTCAGCTCGCATGTTCATTAATTTTTTCCATTGCCGTGATGTGTTTGTCTTTAGTGTTATGTGAAAAAAAAAAATCATTTCTAATGTACTTCTCAGATACAATTTTCACCCAACTATTTCTGGGTTCAACAAGAATTTTCCATAGGAATTTCACTTGTAGTTCCTTGTTCATATGTTCAGTTTTCCTAATTCCCAATCCCCATGTCATTTTGGTTCACATACTTTGTCCCATCTAACAAGTGTTTTATAGCTTTGGTATTTATTCCACAGAAAACACATATTAATTCTATCCATTGAGTCGTGTATATTTTTTGGAAGTATGAAACGCTTTGCATCACGAAATTTGGTTTCTCTACCATGTTTGCTCGGATTAGTGTCGCACGACCTTCTTGGGAGAGAGGGTTTGCTTTCCACTTTGTTAGTTGATCTTGAGTTTTCCCTATTGTGTCTTTAAAGGTATCTTTATGTACCTTACCATTAATAATAGGGCATCCAATGTACTTTTCAAGGTCATTCAAGGCTAAAATCCTAAGTGATTGTTGGATTTGTTGTTGTTTTTGTTCGTTGCTAATGTTTTTGACGTTTGAAAAGCTAATTTATGATAGTTGACTTTCTGTCCTGAAATCGCACATTATTCTTCAACAGTTATTTTTATTGTCGTGCAAGATCCTTAAGTTGCTTTTGAAAAAATATAATATCATCTGAAAATGCTAAGAATGGAATGCATCTTCCAACACGGGCAATGGGAAAACTAGTGGTGGGTTCGGTTCCTTGAAATCGGAGAACCAAATCGGAAAAAAACCGACGGTTCCGAAACCATCGATTCAATCCCTTTAAAAAAATAAAAAATACCGATGGAAACGCAAAATCGCGATCACGGGCGTTTATTTTTTTAAGGTTCGTAATCAAACCAGAATCGCCCCGGAAACTGAAAAAACCGGAACCGGGAACCGAACCGAGGAATCGGGGTTTTCCGATTCCATGGTCATGAGGAACCGGAACCGGGACCGAACCCACCTCTAGGGAAAACCAACCGAGTTATGATCACAATTACTTGTTTGTCGAAGTTTCTCACGAGGATTTCCATACCAATTACAAATATGAAAAGTGATAAAGGGTCACCTTACTCGTCTGTTTATATAATTTTTTATGTATATAATTTTCTATTTATGGATTATGTATTAGTTTACTAAAAAGATAAATTATTTATATAATTTTTATATAAATAAATTTTGTATATCTTTTTTATCTTGTAATAAGATTTGAGATCCAAATATATAATTTTTTTTATCTATATGTTGATAAAATATGGGGTACAATCTTAAAGATTTTTTTATAAATTACATAATTTTATTATGATATTATATAAGTGTTTAAAATCTTATACTAATATCATAATTTTGTATAATATTTAGTAAAATTATCCCGTGAATATCACGGGGATTCAACTAGTACCTTATAAAGCAGAAACCATGTTTGTTGAAAAAATTGTGCCATGTGGTATTTTTGAATAAATAATGTTACATTTTTAATAATAAATATTATATTTATTGTATAATTCTTTCTATATATCCAATTTTTTATAAGATAATACTTGATCTATATGTTCATATTTTTTATGCATATCTATTTTATCTTGTAACCAGATTTGGGATCTAAGTATATAACTTTTTTTATCTATATGTTGATAATAACTTGATCTAATATTTTTATATTAATTTTATGCATAATATATTTTTTATCTTTTAACAAGATTCAGACTTCAAATATATAATTTTTTTATTTATATGTTGATAAAATATGTGGCACAATCTTAAAGAGTTTTTTATGAATTACATAATTTTATTACGATATTATATACAAGTATTTTAAATTTTATATTAATATCATAATATTATATAATTTAGTAAAATTATCTCGTTAGTATTACGGGGATTCAACTAGTTAAAAGGATAATTGCTGACCCTTTACTTTTTTTTTGCAATCTTTCGATCTAGTTATGATAAACCCCTGTATCATATATGTCAATATAATATTATAGTTGGTTTAGTTCACTTGAGACATTCTCTTAACTATAATCTGCTCAAACAAAGTTAAAATTTTACGCTCCCATCTATCAACGTACATATACTCTAATGTTAAACCATTTCATTTCTTCTTTCTTTTTATCTTCTCAAAAAAACAAAACAGAAAGAAGGCATGTATATGGATGTGAACCAATTGACCAAATGTGCATAGTAGCGAGTGACTGCCACACCTTAATTGATCTCTTCATTTGAAGATAAAAGCTTCCTACTCCACTGACCACGATATATAAAAGTTTGGAAAATCTGACTACCACTTGCTTCAACCAATAATCGCACACTGAGGCTTGTTATCCTCCACATTCCATGCCCACCTTTTTCCGTGGTCTTCACTTTCATTACACGCTTCCAAGTTAACCATCTTTTGTGCTTATCGCCTTTATTCCTAGGTTTATTTCATAAATCATCTACTGAATTCTAGATACATACTTGAATTCTGAAAATTTCCATTCATAACCCAAAACCATTACACCATGCATAGTCCACGTAGGGTTTACTTTGACAATAAAAATTCTTAAAAACACGTACTCTTCATAATAAAAATAAAATTATTTCCTCCACCAAATAAACCAATAAAGTATTTGTAGATGCAAAACAAGAAGTCCTATCTAAGAATACTCTAGAAAGGAGTGGAATTATACTTGCAAGTGGATCATTTATCTAGACAATATTACTAGTATTATTTTAAGAGTTGTCTTCGATCCTAAACTAGTAACCAGATAAGGATCACGTGACTTGTTTTTATTATCTTCTTATAGTAGCTAGGTTTTGCAAGGCTGTGGTTCTGCATCAAACTTCATCCACTTGTTCTAGGTAAGTATGCATATCACAGTAAATCTAACATTAATCAGTAGAATACTACATTTCCCATGGATACATTTTCTTGATTCTCCATTTCCCTATCAGCATCTGTCTCTCCATCTATGGCCCCGGGCTCCACTTCTGCGTCGGCTTCCAGCTGGGCAGGCTCTTCTGGTCCCGCATCGGTTGTCCCCTCATGTGAATTGTTGCCGGCTGCAGCCACGGTTTCCATGTCCATTGCTGTTGTAACGGATTCAAGATCGATCGGTTACCCCTTCTTCATTCTCAACCTCTTTTGATGGTGCAACATTCTTGTTAAGCAAGGAGCCAAACGAGTTAGATAGTTAACCAACAATTCAGCATAAATTATTTTATCATCTTCTACCATGACTCATGAGTGTTTTGAGATATACTTTACACTTGGAGCTTTTCCCATAGCTCATGGATATTTTATTTAATGATTGAGATCTCTCCAACTCTATCAATAAAATTTTTTTACAACTCCATTGGAACTTACTTTGAACTATATATATGTAATTTCAGTTAATTTTGAATTAAAAAAACCTTTAATACAGCTAAGCAAAATGCAGGATAGAGGGCACACGGCAAACGAATAATACTCCCTCCGTTAAGCTAAACTTTTCGTTTCAGAGTTTGTTTTAAAAATTAAGGAAATCATTTGATTTTACACAAATACCCTCAATCTTGTTAAGATTTTTTACTTTAATTTGTAGCTATATGTAAATATATTTAATTAATAGGGATATTATTGAAAAAATGGGTTAAAATAAGTGAAATGACAACTTTTATTGAACAACAAAATCAGGTTAGAATGACAATTTTAGCTTAACGGAGGGAGTAGAATATAGGTATAGAAAAACAGTGCATGACTAGAATGAAAAATGTGTAAATCAATCTCTTGTTATTTTTTGTTGAATGAAGACGATCAAGTTTGCACTAACTGTTGGAGTTTGAACAATTCAGTTAGTTAAGTCAAAAATAAGTTAGTTAGAATTTGGTCTTTGTTTGTTGCTGAATTTTAGGAAACTGAATTGGTCTAGTTTGTTAGCTTATTTATATGAGTTAGTAGTCAGTTAGTTAAGTCTTTGTAATGGCTATTTTAAGCCTTGTTCTTCATTGAATCAAAGTGTGCAATTCAACAAAAAAACTTTTGTCTTTCTCCTCTATTTTTACAACATTTGGTATCAGAGCTGGCGAGAATTCCAGGGATCTGGTGAGTTCTTTTGTGAGGAGAAACACAAAGGGAAACACAGCGTTTTGAGTGAATCGATTCCCATGCAAAACAACAATGGTAATGGCAATTCCTTCACTCAGTTTCCTATCTTCAAAGGAGTGAATTATCATTTCTGGAGCTTGAAGATGAGGACACTCTTCAAGTCTCAAGAACTGTGGAATACAGTTAAGAGTGGGAAGATAATGGAATTGAGGAGCCAGATCAAAATTTGAGAGAGATGAGAAAGAAGAATGCAAAGGCATTCTTCACTATCCAACAAGTATTGGATGATGAAGTGTTCCGTAGAATTGCAGCAGCCTCTACCTCAAAGTAGGTGTTGAATACTCTTAAGAATGAGTATATTGGAGATAAGAAAGTAATCATGGTGAGATTACAATCTCTATGAAGGGAATCTGAGTCATCCCAGATGAAGGACAAGGAAACTATCTAGGAATATCTCTCGCGAGTGTCAAGCACTGTGCAACAGATGAGATTTTATGGTGGAGAGATCAAAGTTCAACAAGTCATGAGCAAGGTGCTTAGGAGTCTCACAAACAAGTTTGATCATGTGGTGGAAGCAATTGAAGAATCCAAGGACATGGAAACTTACACCTTTGATGAGCTAATGAGATCTCTTCAATCTCATGAAGAAAGATTGGCCGGGGTGATGACAAGAAGGAAGAAAAAAGCATTCCAAGTCAAGGGAGAACCCCCAAACAAGGAGAGTTCTCATCAACACTCAAGTAGGGGCCGAGGAAGAGGAGGCTATAGAGGAAGAGGTCGGGAAGAGGCCAATCTAGTGGTGGAAGAGAGGGGTTTAGTCCTTATTTAATTTTTGAGATGTGTTTAGCCTGTGTATCAATTTTGGTGCATTTTAACTAAATTTTGGTGCCTTTGAGATGAGTTTTATACACTGCCTTTGAGATGGGTTTACTCCGTATATCAATTTTGGTGCAGTCTAACTAAATTCAGTTATTATTGTCACAAAGCTAAATTTCTGTTTTTCTTGGACCTATCGGGTGTACCCCTTCCCTTGGATCTTGGGCAGGGGTATCCCCATCTTGACCCCCCAGATTCCACTGTAGTGGAACATCACTGGGTCAATGTTGTTGTTATTCCTATTCTGTAGTCTTTATAGTTTCACAACCTTTTTAACTTCAGTTCTTCCTTGGTATCAAGTTCTTTACACTAGAAAGTTTGTGGATTAACTCAAAACATGTGCTAGGATTTGTAATCCCAGAGAAAGAAGTGGTACACAAATCTTCTCGCAAATCATATGATGGTGTGTTTGTTAAGTTTTCTAGGAGTCAAGACCAATAAACTTCTTTGTGGCTAAAATAACACAATCTCTCTTCTTGCTAGGAATATTTTCACTTAATAAGTCCTCTTCATAGCATATCTCCATTGTTTATCTAGAATCTTTAACATCCCATCTTTGCATCTTCTTCAGTAGAACATATATTCTCATGCATAAAAATCCAATAGAATGTCAGAAGAAAAACTCACCCAATTCTTTTCACATTCTAAAATATGCTCAAGTGTTTACACTCGAAAGGAATGATAAGCAAAATCCTATCACACAAGTGTACTTGAGCGCCTTTTTATAAAGCCTTGAGTGACTTTGGATGGTAAAATCCGATGTCATTGGCGGTAACTGCTATCGTTGAAAAATAGGGGTGTTACAATTATGGTATCAGAGGCAAACGTTTTTTTTCAAAACCGAAAACTTTTGAAAACGAAAATTTTCAAAACCAAACTCTTTATCTTCAAACCGATTTTTTTATTATTAAAATCTTCTTTTCTATCTTCCAAAACTTAAGTAATAAGTCCTTGAACTTTCATAACTTAGTCATTTTTATTGAAAACTTTCAAAGTTTAATTCATTCTGAGAAAAGGATTATAAGTTAGAATTTTTTTTAAAGGATTCAAGTATCAACATAATTTTTAGACCCCCACGAAAACTCTCAATCCCCCAAAAAACTAAAAAATGTGAGAAACCCCATAATAAGTTCCCAGCCACCACTAAAGATCTAAAGCCACCTTGACTCCCTTCTTGCCCACCTCAATTCTTCTGCAATAACTTACTATCATCTTCTTCTATTAAGAACCGATTTTGTGATGAAGACATTAGAATTGGAAATTTGATAAAGAACCGATCTTTCTGAAAAATTGCGTGTTTAAACTCATGGGCTGAGGAGGCCAATCTTGTGTTTATTTTCTTTAATAACAGATTTGACTCATTACTAATCTCTCTCTCTCTCCTAATTCCATTTAAATTTGGGAATCTCACCATATTGTGAGATGATTTAGACCTGATTTTGAGAGGTTTGAACCTCTCATTTTATTTATTTCTTGATTTGTTTGGGCTTGTGTGCTCCAGGCTAGATCGAATTTGATGAACTCGCCGACCCTCTTGATCCACCGCTCGTCGGAGCTCCAAGCCAGATTTGAGCGTTTCTGAACGCCGCTCAATCGTCGCCCTTCTTGTTCCATTCCTCGGCGTCCCGACCCCTTTCTCTTTGTTGTGCGCCGACTCAGTCCACAACTGATCGAAGACGTAAACTCTGTTCATTAACTGATCAAGGACGGAGACTCCATTTTTGAGCAGGAATCCGATGAACCATCTAGTATTTTGGGGTTTTTTTTTAGGGGAAAGAGGAAAAAAGGAAAAATCAGGAAAAAAGAGAGAAAAAAGAAAAAACAAGAAATGGGTTGCGTGGGAATTTAAACATCCGTGTCTTACAAGGTTTTTAATTTTTTAATAGTTTACTTTGAAAAAGAAAAGGTAAGGGCCTACGTAAGAGAAAGAAAAAAGAGATATTTATAGCTTAATTATAATTTTTGGTAGTACTTGTCTTCCAAGGCAATTTTGTAGGTTGCTTGGGGGATAAGTTTCGACTTTTTTTTGTTTTCTTCTTTTCTTGTGAGGCAATTTATTTACTTGTGCGGCAAGTTCGACTTCTTTTCTTGCAGGTTAGCTCAGTGCTTATTTAATACAATTTTCCGAGGAGTAGGAGTTGAGTTTGACATTGGACCGAGTTGTATTAGGCCAGGTCGCTTGGTGCTTTGAGGCTTCTGAAGATCCTTCATCTCAGTGGAGGGAACGTCAGTAGTCTGTTTCGCACGCCCAGGAGGGGTCGACCTGTTGTCTGCGGCGCTATTCATATAGTGCTTTACTCACCCTGATCTCAAACTCGTTTAGTTCTTAATTTTCGGAATGTTGTACTTTTTATAGCTTTTCCTGCTTGTTGTTTACTCTCTTAGCTGTTTTAGGCTGCCGTTTTATTACGGCCTCTCGGATTACCAAGCTTGTTTTGGTATTCCGAATTCTTACCTTATCAAAAAAAAAGTATCAAGAGAATTTCAAGAATTTAAAATCCTTCTAAGTAATTCCAAAAAAAGGAAAATCTATCTTAACATTTTCTACAAGTTTAAGTTTTTGTTTAAAGTTCATTTACTTCCTTCGAATATCTTCGTCATATAAAATCAAAGGAAATTCTATATAAACACCTTCTTCTCCTATTCGGATGGTCACTACAAGAGGAACAAGCCACCAAAACACCATGCTTTAACTTTACGACGTACTCATCATTTTACGAAGTTCACCTTAAAATTTCACATTTATATAGGAATAAAATTGTAAGTTTTACGAATCAAAAGTTTTCAATATAGATTCATGGTGGCGAATAAGAATGGACTTTTATCTCTCATCTTGATCACATGGTTGAGGTAGAAATTCAGGTCTTGTTTCTATGAAGATATACACATTAAGCGACTATGTTGGAAATAGTTCCCCATGCTGATCACATTGGAGGAATGAAACTACTTAGTCCTTCGTATTCAGACTTGTCTATGAAAAAAAAACTAATTTCTCATAAGAATTTCAAAGTATAATAAGAGGGACGCTCAAACCACTTCTCGATAGTTAATATGTTCACATACGATATCATAAAGATGGTTACCTTCTCTTGTGATATAACCATCGCTCGTTCCAATAGTAACTTCATTAGAAGTTCAAAATCGAAATTCTCCTTCCAAGACAAGGCTCTCACATTTTCAAACATCGATTTCATCTCGAGAATTTAATTAATATCCATCTTAAAAGAATCCATCCGCTTTGATTCTATTCTGGAAGTATAGACTGGATTAGTCATTTTTTTCTTACTCGTTTCCTAAAGACACTCAAGTGCTCGTTTCAATTAAGATGCTTATTCATTAAGCAAGCCAACCTTTTTTTATTTGGGGAGGATAATCTAGATTTCCCGCCGATTTAACCCAAGCTAATGGATGAGAACGCTTGATCTATTACCTACTTCGCTAGTAAGACCAATTGGATTTTCAATCCTTTCCTTTGGATTCGTTTAAACCACATAAGTACACATATGTGAATCTTTCCAAGGAACACTAAAGTAATAACCTCTTAAGCAAAATGAGCACAATAGTAATTTGTTGTCCGTTTCGTTTATCTTTTCCAACCCCTAGTTAAAGCAAAGAATCCTTGCTCTGTTAGTAACTTCAAAAAGATAGATTCTTCTAGAACTTGAGTAAGTCTGGAGAACCTTGCACTAACCCAACGGAAGGTTGTTGAGTGCTTAGGTACGACTTGGGAACTTGGGAGGATGAGCAAGAGATGCATAGAAAGTCTTCTTGAGTTATTGTCATCTTAGTTAAAATCTTTTAAGGGGGTACTATGAGCTTTTTTTGTTCCACTCGTAGTTTTGTGGGTGTGAATTCCATCTCTTTCTTCATAACCCTAGTTCTCCCTAGTTTCCGGGACAAAACTCTTTTTAAGGGGGAACTATTGTAAAATTCGTGAATTTTTAGGATAAATTGAATTTTTCTAGACGACTTTCTAAGACCCGCTTAGCGAAGTCGTTACCCGTTTCGACCGTAAGCTAAGAACTTAGGTCTAAGAATTTACAAGTGACGGAAAGTAACCATGTAAAATGATTTTCTTAGTTCACATAGATTATAATATCGCTCGGACATATTCCGTTAAATGAATAAATTTTATTTCTATTAAATAAAATAACCTCATAAAAGGCTTTTTCCTTCAAAAATCTAATTTTTTTAAATAAATAAATTATAACATTAGTATGAAATATTTATTCGAGTAAATGAATTTATTAGAAATGGAACTTAATATATTTGTAACTAACGAAAAAATTCTATTTATAAACCCGATCGTTCCGACGCGCATTCCAAATCGACTTTCGATACGTTTACAAACACGTCGGATCATTTAATGGATGAGATCTAAGGAGATATGGGTAGAGATTTTCCACTCATTCCTTTGGATCATGTCATTAAAATTCAAATCTTCCATATGCCACTCATTTGATCTAAGTTAATAAAATACATATATTAGTCATCCACCATCATAATGTGAGATTGTGGATCATAATTGCTAGATTCTCTACAACCTCCACTACAAGAATGCTCTATTTAGAGGGCAATTTCATGAGAGAGCACTTACCATAAATCACTCATGTAGCTCTCTCTCCTTGCCTAGCTTTTTCTTCCACTAACGCTCACCAAAGAGCCTTCCCTTGGGTCTTCCACACACCACCACCACCATCGGCTGCCACCGCCACCACTGCTGGCCGCCACCAGCATTGCCACCGTTAGGAGACGTGCGCCACCAGGCTGAGCCGCCACTCCCTTTCCCCCCTTTGCTCCCTTTGGGTATTTTCCTCCTAAGATCCAACACTTTTAAGGGCAATTTTTCTTGTCCTTTTAAATTTTTTTGAGCTTATTTTAAAACCTTTAAAACTCTTTTAGATGATCATAGTTTTACAAAAAAAATCAGATTATCAAAGTTAATAAAAAAATTGGAATATCTTTCACAATTTGTACATGAATGCAAAGTTTGTTAAAGAGGAACATTTTCTACAAGTTATAAAATAAGTTGTACTAAATCCTATATTTTAAAGGTGATTTTTTTACTTGTAGATTCTGATTTTTATTTAACTTATAAGGGCCTAGAATCTTTTTCTTTTATACAAAAATCCTTTAGTTTATAAAGGCTTTTGTTTTGATAATTACTAAGATATAACTTTCATGCATAAAAATCTTCATGCATGTCATTCTTAATCCTTGAAATAAATATTATGATGAATTTTAATCTACATAAGCTTAACAAACATAAGTTAAAAAGGTATTAATATGAAAGTGTTCTTGCATGTCTTGTTAAAGGAGTTTTTATGAGGAAAATCCTCATGTATGTTTCATATGAAGTAAGTGGTTGATTTTATATGATTGTTGAAAATAACTAAGTCTAAAAATATTAAGACATGCTTAAATAAATCTTACATACTCTTGCATGCAACTTTAAATGGATTTTTATCAAATAAAATCACCTTGCATGTAAACTTTAAAATGGCTTTTATTTAAATCTTTGATCAAAGAAAAGCTTCATAAGAGGAAGACAGGTTTAAATGATTTTTTATGTTCTTGCATGTAATCTTAAAAGGGTTTCTATTGAATGAAATCCCCTTGCGTGTCTTGTTAAACCTTAAAGAGATTTTTAAGATGAATTTTTATTTGTGAAAGTTCTTTTAATATGATCAACTAGATTACTTATGCCTTGCACATGGATTTTTAAAAGGGAAATTATGGATTAAATCCTATTGCATGTACTTTTTCTAAAAGTTTTAACACTTGAATAAATGGTTTGTGACTTTTAAAGAACCGAAAATAATTTATAAAAATTATTAGATACTTAAATAAATTCTATAAGTTATGCATGTTGAATTTATGGAGTGTCTAGAATAAATCGTATCTTTCATGTGTTCTAGAATTACTAAAAAAGTGTTTTACTATACCTTTTAATAAAAAAAAGTTTTTTTAAGCATATTATATTAAATAATTCAACGTATTGCATGTGGGAATAAAAAGTATTTTTATAAGGTATTTATCCACATGCATCACAATCCTAGAATTTTCCTATAAGTAGTCTTACATAAAAATGATGCATGCAAATCATATATATATAAATTATTTTTGAATATACATATATATTTGCATGTGGGTTAAAAAGGTTTTCATTTGAAAAATTAAAGCCTTGCACTAGTTTTCTTAATCTAAGTATTTTTAAGTTATAAAATCCTTCCAAAGTATCACCTAGAAAATAATAATAAAAGAATTATTATTTTAACTTTTTCCTATCTAAATTATTAAACCAAATAATTTAGATTAGCTTGCCTTCTCTTAGAAGAGGAAAATAAGAGAAAGGTAGAATTAAATTAAAATAAGGATTTAATACATGTTGTTCGTCCTTCATTCGGTTAACTAGGTCGAAGTTTTCGAGCATCACTAAAACTTCCAAATTCCAAGTCTCGTAAAATCCCGAAGGAAATTCGAGGCAAATAGATATTCTCTCTTGTAACCTTTATTTATATATATATTTCGTTTCCGTTAAGGAAATTCTTCTATATTGGGAACTACATGTTTGTTAAAATGAATGAACTTAGGTGTATTCAATTACATAGAAATAACGACATAATGTTATTATGATTCGTACTACGCTAGTACTAAACTTTAGGACCGATGATTTGCGGCCTTGTTTGTTTCAATCTCTTTTCGAGATTCGTTATGGATTAGCATAGGCGATATGATATTATGCACTAGCTAGATGCCTATATACTCGGGATAAAAGAGGCCCCGTATTCTCTGGATGAAAGAGGCCTACACACTCACGATGAAAGAGGACTGCACACTCGGGATGAAAGAGGCATGAACACTCAGGATGAAAGAGGCCTGAAATTCCTTCATTTCCTTTAAGTGGACTCGGCTCTTTCACAGCCTCCACACCCTTAAAATTTATAAATAATATGAAACGTTTTGACACGTAATAAAGATAAATGCTAGTGCAAATTAAAATGAACTAAAACCGGGCCGGTTTAGCACCACGTGTAAGACCGACCCAACTCTCGATCAAAAAAGGGTGCGAGAGGTTTTCTAGAAAATTGATCTGGCCTAAAACTTTTCCAACATTAATTGTACTCTAAAAGGAACTACAATTTCATGGTTTCCTTCTTTTCAAATCCAAGTTTATCTCTTTTCAAGATCAACTAAATCATGTACTTATCATCTCCACAAAGTGATTATAATTTTCAAGTACTTCTTCCCTCAACATCCTTGATGAGATAATAAAATTACCATACTACCCTTGAGAATTTCCATTCTCACTTGCTTAGTGACCTTGGACTAATTTCGTTTGTTTTCCACATTTTTGCCTGGTATTTCTCGCCCTTCGCAACAAATGCCAAACTCTAGGAAACTTCACTCGAAGGTTTAAAGACAAAGAATCAAGAAAGTTGAAGGAAGCAAGGTCAAGTCTTCTCGAATATACTTCTCTTATATTTTGGATTCACTACGGTTTGCAAGAACACGATTTTATTAATTCCGCTGCTTAAACTCTAACATGATGTTTCGAAATAATTTAAGATGTAATGACAATATTTTAAAGTCTCAAGTTGGAGCGCCTTTTTATAATATGTATTATCGTTAAATTTCCGCATTTTATTTAACTTAAATACCTTATAAAGTCTTGAGTGACTTTGAATGGTAAAATCCGAGGTCACTGGCGGTACCACCTATTATTGCAAAATAGGGGTGTTACAATTATGGTATCAAAGGCGAACATTTTTTTTTCAAAACCTAAAACTATTGAAACCAAAAACTTTTGAAACCAAAAATTTTCAAAACCAAAGTCTTTATCTTCAAATCGATTTTTTTATTATTAAAATCTTCTTTTCTATCTTCCATACATAAGTAATAAGTCATTAAACATTCATAACTTAGTCATTTTTATTAAAAACTTTCAAAGTTTAATTCAGTTTAAGAAAAAGGTTATAAGTTAGAATTTGTTTTAAGGGATTCAAGTATCAAGAGAATTTCAAGAATTTAAATCCTTGTAAGTAATTCCAAAAAAAAGGAAAATCTATCTTAACATTTTCTCCAGGTTTAAATCTTTGTTTAAAGTTCATTTACTTCCTTCGAATATCTTCGTCATATAAAACCAAAGGAAATTCTATATAAACTAATAAACACCTTCTTCTCCTATTCGGATGGTCACTACAAGAGGAACTAGCCACCAAAACACCATTTAAGCGATTTTGAACGAAAAATGACAAGCCAATTCATGGTTAAACTTTAGGACGTACTCATCGTTTTATGAAGTTCACCTTAAAATTTCTCATTTATATCGGAATAAAATTGTAAGTTTTACGAATCAAAAGTTTTCAATATAGGTTCATGGTGCTGAATAAGGATGGACTTTTATCTCCCATCTTGATCACATGGTTGAGGTAGAAATTCAGGTCTTGTTCTTGTGAAGATATACACATTAAGCGACTATGTTGGAAATAGTTCCCCATACTGATCACATTGGTGGAATGAAACCACTTAGTCATTCGAATTCAGACTTGTCTATGAAACAAAACTACTTTCTTTGGTGGAATGAAACCACTTAGTCTCATCTCTATTTTTTGTTGTGTATGAATGTGCCTAATTTCTTGAATGTTCAAAAGTTACATTTGAAATCAAAACGCAAGGACTTGTTGTTGTCAACTGCTCAAAACAAAAGGTTCAAGTAAGGAGATCAATCGCCCAACGTTCAATGTTCTGATTCGCTTGAAGAAGGCTGAGGAGGAAATACGAAACGGAAAGATCTCCCACTAAAAGATCAAGATTTGCCATTACTGACTCGGCCTAGGTCGTTATGCCAAGAACAAAGATAATTAGTCCTAATACAAGCTAGTATAGCGAGTAAGTCGGGGTCGTACCTTAGAGAACTTGCGGCTTCTAGTATCAATATTTTTACCAACAAAAGACCGGGGAAAATCAAGAGATAGATCTAAACTAAATAAACTAAGAAACCAAATAACAAACAATCAAATAAATCAATAGAGAAACAAGTTTATTCAAAAGATCCACTCTGAAATAATCATTCGATCACATATTCATCAACTGATTCCTTTTACATCTATGATTAATTCCTATCCTAATCATTAGCAGTTGCAAGTCCACGGTCCAAACAATTCTTTAACCCTAGGCAAGGACACTTAACCTAGAATTAGCATAGAGAACAAGGATATGCAGGATACAAGTGAAGACAACCAAGCTATGAGTCGATTGAAATAACTTATAATCAATTCCCTTCTTAAAACCTAGTTGCATAGACAACAAATCTAAGTTCTAAGTTGTTTTCACAGAACAGATTTGTCCACGGTCCAAATCTAATCCAACATTAGAAAATCAATCAATTCAACAAATTAACTACTCATGCAGAATCAATCAGCATTCATATAATGAAGCACAAGAGAATTAATATTAACCAAAGGATAGAAATCAATTACCAAAACCTCACGAGTTCATACATTAGAGCTTCACCTTCGAACAAACCCCAACGAGTTAGTTCTCCCTAAAAACTGAAAGAATCTCTAGGTTAAAACACGAGAGAAGAATCCCAAAATAATCCTAGTTTCAATATATACCCTCACCCTATCTTATTTCCAAAACTATATCTTTTAATTAATAAATACCAAATTACCCCTAATTAATAAATACCAAATTACCCCTAATTGATAATCGGTAATTTTGTGTAAAATTGTATTGACCTTGATTCTGGTGTTAATTAGTTTTGTTTTGAAAAAATTAGTTCTCTTACGCAGATTATCACAATTTTTTTGACCAAATTCTGGAAAGGTTAGTTTTGACCAAGATTGAAACGGTTTGTGTAAATTAGTGTAAACATCATCACAAATTTTTAGTTCAAACAATATCTAGTGTAAAATTAGTTTTTTTTAGGTTTAGGTTTTTTTGACCGAATTCATTGCTTTGTATAAATTAGGTCACCTTAAGTATTGTACATAAATTCATGTTATAAGTATGTTCAAACATTAATTTATGTAAACGATCTCAATTAAAGTTACATTAAATGTATTTATGATCATAAACAAGAATTAAGATTCATGAATTTTCGTTTATGTTACATTAAATGTACAAAGGGTCTCAATTACTATGTTACATAAAAATAAGAATTGTAAATTAATTTTACGTTTTATCATAAAAAATAATTTATGTAAAGAGTCTCAATTAAAGTTACATTAATTTGTGTAAAGGGTCTCAATTAAAGTTACATTAAATGTATTATGATTATAAGTTCGCACCTCATATTGTATTTAGTGTAATGGATAAATTTATTTAGTGTAAATTAAGTGTTGTACATACATATACACGAAATTCAATGTTTTGTGTAAATTAGGTCAACTTAAGTATTGTACATGAATTTATTTTCTAATTTAGTGCAAATATTAATTTGTGTAAAGGGTCTCAACTAGAGTTACATTAATAAGGTTACACTAATTAAATTTGTTACACTCATTAGGTCACATTAAATTTGTTACACTAATTAGGTTACACTAAATACTACTCCGTAATTTGTTATATGTGTTACACTAATTAGATCGATTACATTAATTATGTTACACTAATTTATGTAGCAAAATCCTAATAAATTTAATGTTAACTAATTTATGTAGCAAAATCCTAAAAAATTTATGTAAAATTACCCTAGATCTAATGTAAAAAAAAGAGAAGGTTTCGTAAAAAAAATACCGGTGGTGGTGGAACTTAATAAAATTAATGTAACATTTCAAATCTTCTCCACCAATCACCTAATAAAATTTATGTAATATTGCCCTAATAAAATTAATGTAACATTACACTATTGAATTTAATGTAAAAAAAGAGAAGGTTACGTAAAAAAACTACAAGTAATGGTGGAACTTAAATTTGAAGCCGACGGTGATGGATCTTGAAAACGGCAGTGGTGGAACTTAATTCCGGCGGTGCCGTAAACTTGATTCGGTGGCAAGAAGTATGGTCGGCGATGTTGGCAAGTAGGATCGCCGACGGTGTTAGCAAGGCGGTTGCTGGCGGTTTTGGCTGTTGTAACGATGGGCAGGGAGGAGGAGTAAATTGCGGGTTCTAGTTTGAGAAATCATTCTGAGATACGTGATAGTGTAATTGGAAAGAGAAGGAATATAATAGAATAGGGTTAAATTAGTCCCTTTTTGTTTAAAAGTATAGTAATGGAAAAAATATATAGTGGGGGTATATTATTAGAAAAGATTAGTGAAATATAATTACTCCCGTCTTTTTCTCTTAAAACTAAGAAGAGGCTCTCTCAACTGAATACGAAACTAGGTCTTAAATATTAGAAACAACCGAATAAAACTAGATATAAAAATATAATAAAGATAAAATAAAAGAACGAAGGCGGCGCAGAAACAAACCACCCGCGAGCGCGAGTCCATAGCCGCGGGCGCGGGTCTTCTGCGTCTCTCCATCCACGCGGATAAGGCCAACACCGCGGGCGCGGGTACTAGGCCACGGTCGCGGGTCTTCTGACAGCTTTCTGGTGTCACCTTCTGTTGATAGGGTATTCTCGACCAACAAATAAATTTGTAAGTCAAGACCCCGCTGAGTACAGTGGAGTCAGGATCGTTCCACAGGAAGCAAGGTTGTTTGTCTATCAATCTAATAAAAATCAAACAAAATCAAACACAACACTCACGAGATGCCTCGTTAACGACCTTGTCAGGATCGTTACCGAACCACTGAATACAAAAATATCAATTAACGACCTAATAAAATTCCAATTAATATTCGGTACCGAGGCAAGTACTCAGCAACAAAGATTTACCAGAAATAATTCAATTAAAACAAAAATCTAGGATAAGGGACACCACAACCTAGCCAAGCATAAGAATTCGTAAGAAGATAAGATCATGCCTTTAAATAGATAGAGTCATCAACTTTCATTGACTTAACAAGTAAATTAATCTACTTTCATAAACTAACTCACTCAATTGCTTGTTTTGGATCTAAAGCTTGAAACTTTCGTTTTCAAACAATATCAACCTTCAAGTTACTAACTTTCTCTTTCAATCAAGTTAAAACTCAAATTACCTCAACTTCCGTTTCGGCATTAAGCACAACAAACAATCTCAATAAAAGATAAAAGGCATTCAACACACAATCTTACTCATCAAACATGCTCAACTATGTCGGGCTTAACCCCGACCCTAGAAAAATAGACTACTCACTACTCATGATTAAGAAACTAAAAACTTCAACAAAAATAAACATTGAAACAAAACTTCAAACTTAAATTAATAACAAAAATATCGTTTTACAGAGATTCAGAAGAAAACTAAACAAAACATTCACCGAACCACAAACTCGATCAACGAACCTCGGAAACCGTCGTCTACCGAACCTCGTCACCGACTTCCGATCCGATTCTCTCTCTTTCGGCCTTCCTCCAAATCTTCTCCAAAAACAAACCCCCTCTTTCTATGCTAGATAGAAGGGTATTTATACTAGAAAATCTTAAAAAACTAAAAAGGCTAAAAGATAAAAACTTTCCTAAAAAGATAGAAACAATCTCTAAAAGATAGAAATAAGATCTAGAAAGATATTAAACCCTAAAATACATATTCTAATAACCTATAAGGATTCTAAAAAGATACTCAACCGATACGGAAATAACTTCCCGCTCAGGATCAGTGAATAATAAAAATAATACTCGAAATCTTTCTCTTCGTGGCCCCGTTAACGACCCTTCACAACCTCGTTAACGATCCTGGGATTTGTTTTCTTCAACACCTCCTCTTGTACTCTTAAGCTTCGACTTCTTAAATCTTGCACTCTCCCGTCCTTCACTGTGATGCTCCAAATTCAGCCCCATTCAGCTTCTTTCCTTGCTAAAACCTGCAAAATTCACAAAATAGTGTAGATTCCGCTCTTTCCACAGATTTATGCAAAACTAACTAAAAATAATCAAAACTAAACCTAAACTTAAACAAAACTAAACCTAATAAACAAAGAAAACCTATCAAAACCTATACTAAAAATGCGAACATCAAAATACCCCATACTTAGACTTGCTTGTCCTCAAGCAATAAACAAGATACTAACCAAAACCAAAACAAATCATGCTCATTAAGACATAGCCATCTTCTAAAAAGCAACATCTACACATAAGAAAATTATAGCAAAAGACTATTAACATCCTTACACATATATGCACTTAAATAGACATAAAATAATACAACCCAACCTCTCAAGGGATAGAATGTGTTTCACTCAACTCTCAAGTGTTTGGGTTTATAATTTCAATCTCTCAACTCATCTTATATACAAAAACTCATAGAAATTGGAACTTATATCACCAATACTCTCCACCCAAGATTTGTCAAAACAAGCAAAGAATCATCAAGAGAACTTAGGCTCAATGAAAAACTTCATAGAAACTTCCATTCGGCCGGGTTGTAATGGGGCTTGGTAAAAGACAATAGGGAGTGGAAAATATTTTGGCTATGTGGTGCTAATAATATCCGGGAATCAAAGACTCCTAAAAACTCACCCATAACAAAAAGCTCTCATAAAACATATACCAAACTCACTCTTCTTTATGCACACTCATTTTCACTCACCCTTTATCATCCTAGAAAGTCTCATAACCAAAATAAAAGAATCTCCTGATATTATTTATAAACACAAATGCACTTCAACTTTTCCTCTCTTTCTTTCTCTTTTTTTTTTCTGCCTCGTTAACGAACCCACATCCGGGTCGTTAACGATCCACCGTATAAATTTCTTCCTTTAAAACTTTATTTTGTGCATCTTTTAATCAAGAGACCTTTCTTACATGTAATAACAAGAGACTTCCAATCTACCCTTCCCAAATACCCTTCAATTCAAGCAAATATAAACTCTTTTCTTTTTAACAAAACACAAAACTTTACCTCTCCAATCTAAGTCCTAATTCCCGGATAGGGTCAAGCTTATCTCGGCTAGGGAATAATTTTTGTGGAGCTAATAATAAGAAAAGGTTTCAGGCCAGAATTGGTTATCAAAAGAAGGAATAATGTAAAGGTAGATAGGGAATAATAGGGCTCATAAAAATAAGTTCTCCATCATATGATTTTCACAAGTAATGAACTAAAAATCTTATAAGGGTCTCAAGAAATAGATAACCATCGCAATTCCAAGAGATAATATGCACAAAGAGAGTAAATCACACAAAAAAGAAGAGGGATTTATAAATGTTCTCCCTATAAGGCCAAAAATTTCTCACAAGGTAGATTTTGTTGGATTGCATCATTTATGCTATAAAGTATATGTGCTCAATTTCATCAAATGCTATTCTCTTCTAAAAACAATAATTTCAATTTTAAGAATCCGGCTATACTTTCAAAGACATATTTGCAAGGAATTATATGATTAAGCTAGTGATTGCTATCATAGAACTTTAAGAAGGGATATCTATCAATTCTAAACTTTTTTTGGATTTTTAAATTTTTCAATTTTTTTTTTCGATTTTTTTTATTTAAAAAGAAATAACAACTACATAGAACACAGAAACACCTAGGACATAATTTTTCTACTTTCTCCCCACCCCATACTTAATAATTAAAGTGTCCCCACTATAAGGAAAATAAGAAAAGGAGGGAAAAGAAATAGAAAAGAAAACAAAAAAAAAAATAAAAAGAAGAAAAAGAAAACATAAAACTTACAAAAGTGGAAACAAGGAAAGGAGACTTCATCTTGAGCTTGATCAACGGTTCGGTGGAGGAAAGTAGTGCTCAAAGTTCCCCATGAAGTCGTACATCGTCCTCCAATGCTCAGCATCATCCGCCTCTCTCTGACGCTGCCTCTCATCTTCCATCGACATGCGAGCGGAATAGACGGTTTCCCATCTATCCATCCTCCTATGAATGTGATCCGTCTGGAGGTGAAGCTGCTGCATCCGTGCAGAAAGATCCTCGGCCCATGGTGGTGGTATACTCGATCCTGCGTACTCGGGCTGAGGAGGTGGTGGGTAGTGAGGCTGGAAATGGTCTTGATACATCACTGGGTTATAAGGCATGAGACCGTATGCATGAGGGTCGACAGGAGCTGGTGGAGGGTCGACAGTGGCTTGCGGCACCTCGTTAACAACGTTGGTTGCCTCGTTAACAGTGTTGGGTGGTGGCTGGAAATGGTCGTTAACGACCCTGGTTGGCTCGTCAACGAAGATGTGGCCTCCTAGCACCTCCGTGTCCATGTCTTCTTCTTCAAAGTTGAGCTCCTCGGTGTCATTGCCTACTACCTCGGTATCCTCTTGCTCATCTTCTTCTTCATATTCATCCACGTCGTCCCGCTCAAACCGGGTTTCACAAGGCCTAAGCGAGAGCTCGTCCTCCGGTTTTGGCTCCAATGGGTAAGGATGTCCTGTCCACGCCTCGTACCAATTCGGTACATAGAGTAGCTCGTACATGTCGAGGGAAGGTATGACTAGTCGATCTTGAACCTTCACCTTGTAGCCTCCCTCGGCTTGCACGAAAATCCCGGAACTATACCAATAGTATTTGTTGAGGAGTTGGGCGTGGGCCGGTGTGTAGCGGATGAGATCAACTCCAAGATTCTTAGCCAAGAGGCTAACCAAATTGCCACACCACACTTCCTTGGACTTAGTGGACTTCTCGACATATTAGAGCCATTCGTACCCCAAATTCAAGGGGCCGGGCTCCTCGAAGAGGATGGTGCGGAAGCAAGCGACTTTCGTTCTTGTAGGCCGGTTCAACTCTTTCTTCGGCCAAAATGTTGCGGCGAGGACTCTCAAGATAATCCGGAAGATGGGGTTGACGATGTTTGCCCCGGATAGCGCCGCGGTAGAGGATTGAACCTCTCCGGTGATGTAGCTCCAAGTGCGGGTCACTCGGTAGTCCTTCAAGCTATAGTCCCTTGTCGGGTTTGGTAGCTCCAAAATTGCATTTAACTCTGCCATTGTGAAATCACGGTCCTCGTTACCGAGCCGGAACCGAATGCGTCCCGCCGAGATCTTCGACGAGAAGTTGGTCTCCAAGGTGGCCAAGAACTCGGATGTGAGGGCCGGGTAATGCGGCAAGCTCTCTTGCTTCAATAAGTGTGAGGCCCCAAGGATGATGAAGGCGTCCTTGACATCCGTGTAGATGCCCGTAGAGACGGCGCTAGACTTCGAGAACCATCGGGTCTAATGGTCTTTCTCCAAAAAATCTCGGTAGCGCCGTACTTGGCTTTGACTGCTCAAAATCACATCGTCCACTCTGGGTGGAGATGGAGACCTGTGGTTCCTCCTCTTCTTCTGGGCTCGGGTAGCGGGTCTTCTTGAACTAGCCATGGATCCTACAAAATAATCAAAAATTTCCAAGATAAGATCCATTCAAAAATAATAGGTACGAGACCCCATACTTGGTCTCAAAATTAACCTCGGATTTATTCATAAACTACCCAATTGGGTTGTTCACGATGCTGGCCTTGGATCGATCATTGATGAAGTGCAGGGTCGTTAACGAGCCTGGATGGGTCGTTAACGACCTGCCGAGAGCAAAACCAGTATGTTCCGAAATTAAATCTACCTCTAATCAACACTAATCAAGTATGCAATCTTCTATTATTTTCCACAAATCCCCCATAGGGTATAAACACCCCATACTTACTCAATCACCCATCCCGAACATGCTAAGAATTACTCGGAATTTTGACATGCAAAGTTCGAACTTTTTAGATCTAGGACAAGAAAAATTCATGCTTTCCTAACTAAAGGGTTACCATAGTTAATCTAACATGAGTAGTCTCCCTAGAACATGAACAACTAAGCACAATCAAGAATTTTTAGAATGGAATTTAAGCATGCTCATCGATCTCCCTAAAAATCATGATTCAAGATATGAAATTCAACCCTATAAATAATCAATTAAGCAATTTCAAGCAAGGGTTTAGAAATCATACCGGAGAACCGAGAATTTAAAGAACAAGGGTCGAAATCGGGGTAGTTAATGAGCTCGGCGTCGACGGTGTGTGGCCTCCGAACTCCGATAACGATGGCGTCTCCGGCGGTCGTTAATGTGGGGATTCCGACTCGTTGGGAGAGAATTGAGAGGGATTGAGAGAGTTTTGGGTTTGAGAGTAAATGTTGGAGGGATTGTGGTAGAATTTTGGGAGGGGTAGAAGGGTTTTTATAGGAGGGGTAATGGGTAGAAGGGGGCGGCGACTAGGGTTTAAAAAATTTAACTAGGTTAGAATTATTTATCTGCCCCGTATTGTGACGAATCGGGTCTTCCGAACCGGGTCGTTAACGACCCTGGGTGGGTCGTTAACGAGCCGCCGTGGCCTTCTTGAGTGATTTTTTCGACCCCTTTTTCCTGAAATCTTGTTAGCTCAAATGATCTTATTTCTATCCTAAATTAAAACTAAAAATAAAAATAAAAGAGAGCTAAGAAATAATCTAAAAAGAAAACGAAAATAAAAAGAAAATAAACTAAACCTATTCTAAAAAGCGGGTTGCCTCCCGTAAGCGCTATGTTTAACGTCGTTAGCCCGACGAGCTCTCTTGCTAGTCTCATGGTGGTTCATGTATGGCCGTGTTGGGGTCTTGAGATACCCTTCTTGTAGCCTTACTGCCTCTGTGTGCTTGAATTGCTAAATTAGGGCCTTTTTCTTCTATCAGCAAGCTCGATATCCCTGGGTTATTGGTGTAGTCCGAAAGCCAAGGTGGTTTGGACTTTTCTGTAACCTCTGTAGTAGGGCCTTGGTTGAACTCGTGCACGTGAGAATCAGTGATCGGCAGATGTGGATCGGTAGGGACTATGGTGTCGAGTTCGGGTTGAGTCAACTCTAGTTGTGCCACTCCAATTGGGTCGTTGGCTTTTTGATCTAAATTGAATTCCACCCGTTCCTCTCCTATATCAAAAGTGAGGAGTCCCTTTCGCACATCAACTCTTGCTCCTGCTGTGGCTAAGAATGGTCGCCTGAGAATTATGGGGACATGAGGGTCTTCAGGCATATCAAGGACAATAAAATCATTCGGTATAAAGAATTTCCCGACTTGAATAGGGTAATCGTCCACTACTCCTGTGGCCTTGACACTTGACCCATCTGCCATGTACAGATTCATGTCTACTGGCTCTAGTGGTCCCATACTGGCTTTAGACCAGATTGAGAGCGGAACAAGACTAGCACTGGCACCAAGATCGCATAAAGCTTTGAACTTGTGGTTGCCTATGCTGATTGTGATTGCAAACCTCCCGGGATCTCCAAGCTTTTCTGGAAGAGCTATGGATCTGACTTCATCCAGCAGCTCTGTAATGGACCTTTTCCTGTTAAGAATATCCTTCAAAAATTTTGTGTAAGCCGGCATCTCGCTTAGGGCGTCAACGAATGGGATGGAAATATTAATGCCCTGAAGAATCTTAACGAAACGCTTGAACTTACTCTCAGTAGAGTCCATAGATTTCTTAGTTGGAAATGGAAGAGTTTTCACCATTCTCGGAACCAAGTTAGGCTCGAGAGGTGAGAGTACCGGGTCGACATTGAGGTCGACTGATATCCTCGGCGGGTCGTTACCGACCCTGATAGGGTCGTTAACTACCCTGGGATTGAGAGGAAGGCTCGATTTAGAGAACTTACCTGGGGTAGGGTCGTTAGATACCCTCGGAGCCTCGTCATCCTGGCTTGTAGGCTCGGTACTAGCTCTCGTTGGCTTGTTAACGAGATGGTTGGCGAGGTCCTTGTAACACCCCGTCTTTCGACGAGGCACTACTAGGGAATAGACCTTACAAGGTACTATTATTTAGGTTGACAACTACATTGTAGGACCTTACAACTCGGGCACGACGAGAAAAACATAATAAAATATCCAACCTTTATTTAATAAAACTTTAGAAAGCATAATAATGCATGAATCCCCGAAAATCATAATTAATCAAATACGTCATAACGCCTACTGAAACTGAACTATCTGATCCAAAAGACAATAACTGAAACAAAATACCACTTTGTCTAACAAATATTAAAATCAATATTCTAACTAATATAAATAACTAATATAAACCGATCCCACTATGACACGCGCTCTTTACCGTTCCGGCCCGCCATCTTGCCTCGGTTCCTGCACGGCTCCCTGATTCATACCTGGAACTGAAAAATGTTCCCCGAAGGGTCAGCGTCTAATCTACCAAGCTAGAAAGAATACGGAACTGTAGAACGTTTTGAAATCATTTTTCTAAAGTCAGCATACAAATCCACAACCGCAATCATAACTCTAGAGGCCAATACCTAAATTAATTATATTAGTCACACAAGTCACATACGCATTCATAAACACAATCACACAACAATGCAATTCTTCCTTTGTCCACGATCCGTCTTCCAAGGCGCTCATCACCGCGCCGAGTGCAGAGGCAGGCCCTCCCACTCCACTCCCCAATCTCCCTTCTAACTCCGGGCTAAGCCTCCACTGGAGCGCTTGCCAAAAACACGCATATAATAATTTTCGTTTGAAGGGGTACGATTTTCCCAGTCACACGGGTCAAAGTAGCCAACTCTTCCTCAACACCAGCTACAATGGGCCGTGTCGGAAACGGTACCAACACAGAGAAAACGTTCCAAAATAATTTCCGATAAAATACATTTAAAATCATTAACGCACACAACACACAAGGAGTTCAAAACAATTTAAAAGGTATTCGGGACTAGTTCCCAAAACCCGTCCTACAATATCGATACGCAATCTAACAAGGGAGAAAAGAACCGAGCAAGTCGAAAAACGACTTACCTCGAACTAGGGATCCTTTGAAGAAGACGGAATTAGGATCTCAAACGGAACGATTCCCTAAAGAATTATAAAGGAAAAGATTAATTAAATAAAAAAAATACGAACCGAATCAAACTAACCCAACCCACCAGAGATTACCTAAAACTATTTATATTACTACTGTGTACTTTTACACAGTCCAATTAACTTAGCCTACTAATAATATATTACATTCTCCTAATTAAACCCAATTCGGTCCAAATTGGACCCAATATCCTGATCCCAGCCCAATTGCAATTATAATTAAAGCAAGACCAACTCAACCCCATTTTTGGCCCAAAATACTCGGCCCGATTCTTCTACCCATCCTGATTTCTGGGCCAACCCAACTAGCCCGTCTCCTACTCCACTTCTGATTGTTGACCACTCCACTTGACCAGGCCAAGCGGGCCCATCCCGTTCCAACTTCAACCTCGAGACAGCCCGGCCGTTCCCCTCGTCTTCAACCTCGCGACTCCCCACTCCCTCCGTCTTCGACCTCGCCGGCGTCCCGAAATCGATTCGCTCCTCCCCCTCCGACGTGTTCGTGGTCTCGCCTGGCCACGTCATACCTCACGTCCAGCGGCATCGAAGAACTCAGGGCACCTATGCCGTCCCCGTTTACAGCCGTCGACGACTCGCTGATTCGCTTCTTCGCCCTCGACCGCCTATCGCCCGTTCACCGCCTCGCTCCGTCCTCACCGTCCCCCCTACAACGACTCTATCCCTCGAATCCCATCCCCGACAGTGCTCGAATGAAGGAAGGAAAGAAAAAACAGGGGAAGGACTCACCGGTGGTTACTTCGATCGGCAAACGACGATGATAGCAGCGACGGCTCGCTTGCTGGCTTAGGGTGTTGATGGGCGGCTCGCTTGCTGGCTTCCTGGCGCGACAAGACCCGAGGCAAACGACGACAGCGGTGAACCACAATTGGGGACCTCTCCGGTTTGGATTTAAAGAATCGGAAAAAGGGTGAAGTTCACAATCAGGACGTGAATGCCTCGGTATATAAGAATCCGAGATTGAAAAGATAACTAATTTGGTTAATTTGGATAGGATAGATACCAGATTGGATTTGGTTTTTGATTTATTTAATTAGATAGATTTTCTATGGATAACTAATAGGTTGGTTAATATTGGTTAAACTATCCCGATTACGCAATCTAACTTGGGTTATAAATTAAATAGCAATCTAATTAGTTATCGTACTGATAAACTAATTATCGGCTAGGTAATCTAACGGATTATTAAATCGATATCAATAAATCGATTGACTAATATTCGTCTTCTGACTTAAGTGACCTAATTTACGGATATTACATACTACCCCCCTTAAGAAAGTTTCGTCCCGAAACTTTTACACGAAAGAAAGATAACGACAGAAAGATATTCGAGGTTTTCACAAACCTCTCCCCTTAAAGAGGTTCGTCCTCGAACCAGAATTGATTGATGACAATAATAATAATCAATACGAGTCTTCAAAATATGCACACGTTAAACAAAATTTAACAGTCAAACACCAAGTCAAGCAAACAAGGATCACGAAACAAACATCGAATCTGAAAATAAACAAACTAATTGCTAACCTTTCCCTCAAATGCTTCTACTAAACCCGGGTAGATCTCCGGATAGCTTTCACTCATCCTAGACTCTGTCTCCCAAGTGGCCTCCTCGACTCCCCGTCGAGACCACTGAATCAACACCAGGGGAATCTCCTTGTTCCGCAGCTTCTTCATCCGTCGATCTAAAATCTTCAGCGGTTGTTCCCGGAAAGTGTGATCTGGTTCTACCACCAAATCCTCATAATTCAGTCTGTGATTAGGATCCGGGACATACTGTCTCAGCTGTGAAACATGGAATACAGGGTGCACTCCTTCCAACGCAGGCGACAACGCTAGCCTGTAAGCCACCTCGCCTACTCTCTCCAGAATCTCGAACGGACCGATATATCGGGGACTCAACTTCTCTTTCACCCCGAATCTTCTTACCCCACGGGTAGGCGATACTCTCAACCAAACGTGGGCTCTGATCTCAAACTCCAACGGTCTACGCCTTTTGTCTGCATAGGACTTTTGGCGACTCTGAGCAGCTAACATTCTCTCTCTGATTAAGGCCACCTTCCCAATCGTCTCCTCAATCATCTGTGGCCTCTCTCCTATTACATCCGAGGGATCATCCCAACACAGCGGTGTCCTACACTTCTGACCATATAAAGCCTCATACGGAGCCATCTGAATCGACGAATGCCATCTGTTATTATAGGCAAACTCTACCAAAGCCAAGTGATCTGACCACTGACCTCCCCAGTCTAAAACGCAGGACCTCAGCATGTCCTCTAGCGTCTGAATCGTCCTCTCTGTCTGACCGTCTGACTATGGATGGTAAGCAGTCGTGAAATGTAATCTCGTCCCCAATGCCTCATGCACTTGCTGCCTTCCTCTTGCACTAGATTCACTACTCGGTGACCGGTACTACAAAGTTCTTGGAGACCACATAACCCAATACTTCAATTCTACTCTTATTTCCTTCTCACACTTCCCTAATAATTCTAACACTACGAACAGGATTAGCTTCAGTCAAACACACACTTAGAATTAGAAGGTTAAAAGTACTAAACTATTGGAGGTCCTTTAGCTGACGGTGGCGGAGTCGCGACGTGTCACCTACCCCTATGTGCAATATGCCTACCCCAGTTAAAACATTTTGAAAACACCGGTCGGTTTTGGTTTTAAGTTGGACCTCGGGTACTCTTTGTTGGTCAGTTCCATGTGCCCTGTTGTCAACCTGAATAATAGTACCTTGTAAGGTCTATTTCCTAGTAGCGTCTCGACGGAAGTCGGGGTGTTACAGTCCTGTTCCTCCTTCTCTTCAGCTTGAATTCTTTCCGGTAGTGTCTTCCCGCTTCTGAGGTGTACCGCTGCTATTTGGCCTCTAGGGTTCTCCTCGGGACGATCCGGAAGTTGCCCTTGTGGTCTTGGAATCCGTGCAGCAAGGTCTCCTAGTTGGGAATCAACGCTCCTCTTCCAAATATCGAATTCTCCCCATCTTTTATCTTGTCGGTTCAGCTTGGCTTGAACGTCATCAACCTTATTGTTCACTCCGTTGATGCTCTCTTTAATCTCCTGAACCCATGATGGCGTCTCCTGATGGCCTGGAGGTCGATATGGTGCAGGTCGTCTATCTTGCGGGGGCCCTGCGTAATTTTGACTTGTATTCTGATTGCCCCATGGTTGATAGTTGTTTGACCTGTCATTATAATTAGGCTGGTTCATGTAGGGTCCTCTCATGTAATTCATCTCAGCTATTGTCTCAGCGGTTCTAACCTGCTCAATGTTAGTGCAAGCAGAGATATTATGCGCAGAAGAACCACATTCTTGACATGATTGAGAGGATTTCAAAAAACTTACCTGTTTCCTCAAACGGTTGACCTCATCTTGTAAGAATTGATTTTTAACATCGGGGTCAACTTCATCTCGGTTGGGCACATAGAGACGTTTTTGAGTTTGTGGAGCCTGCTGGGTTCCGTACATAGCATCGTAATTCACCAGCTTGTCCAACAGTTCCCACGCCTCTGTCGGGTTCATCTCTATAAAACCGCACGCAGTATGCGTGTTGATGCGGTTCTTGGTGTCCGCGTTGATACCCTGGAAAAAGATTTCTTGCAATACATATAAAGGTTGCCCATGAGTAGGGCATTGTCTAAGCATCTCTTTAAATCTTTCCCATGTTTCAACAAATGTTTCATTAGGCAACTGGTGATAAGAGGTGATGCGTTTCCTTAACTCTGTTGTCTTAGCAGGAGGGAAAAACTTTGTAAGAAATTGATCATACAAAGCTTTACAAGTCCTGATAGACTTAGAAGGTAGGCTCTCTAACCAGTTCAAGGCCTTTCCAGTAAGTGACCATCTAAAAGCTTTTAACAGAACATATTCTAGCGAGACACCTTCAGCAGCTATGGTGTCACATAAATCAAGAAAATTTCTAATATGCTCCATAGGGCACTCAACAGGTTTCCCTTCAAACTGAGCCCGTTTAATTAAGGATATAAATTGAGACTTGATCTCAAAAGGTTTCTCTATCGCAGGAAGCACAATAGGAGATTCTGGCACCCTCAATTCCAGATGCATGTATTGCTTGGCATTCCTTGGATAGGCGTTTAGCTCTTCTTGCAGTCGAGCCTTGTCTGCTTCTGCGCCGTCCTTCTCGGCTTTCAGTGCCTCCATCTGGGTCCGGAGGATCTCTAACTCTCGAGCCATCTCTTCAGCTGTGGCCATGGCTCGGTTTTCTCGGAGTCGTCGGTGCAGGGAACGTTCGGGTTCTGAGTAATAACTGGAGCTATCAAACTGAAGCCTTCTTCGTCCTACCGGCATACACTGAGAAAACAAACAAAGAAAACAAAAATTAAAAACAAAAACGGGGTCGGGATATTCCCGATCCCAAAGATAAACTAACAACTCGTTGCTTCCCCGACAACGGCGCCAATTTGTTGATAGGGTATTCTCGGCCAACAAATAAATTTGTAAGTCAAGACCCCGCTGAGTACAGTGGAGTCAGGATCGTTCCACAGGAAGCAAGGTTGTTTGTCTATCAATCTAATAAAAATCAAACAAACTCAAACACAACACTCACGAGATGTCTCGTTAACGACCTTGTCAGGATCGTTACCGAACCACCGAATACAAAAATATCAATTAACGACCTAATAAAATTCCAATTAATATTCTGTACCGAGGCAAGTACTCAGCAACGAAGATTTACCAGAAATAATTCAATTAAAACAAAAATCTAGGATAAGGGACACCACAACATAGCCAAGCATAAGAATTCGTAAGAAGATAAGATCATGCCTTTAAATAGATAGAGTCATCAACTTTCATTGACTTAACAAGTAAATTAATCTACTTTCATAAACTAACTCACTCAATTGCTTGTTTTGGATCTAAAGCTTGAAACTTTCGTTTTCAAACAATATCAACCTTCAAGTTACTAACTTTCTCTTTCAATCAAGTTAAAACTCAAATTACCTCAACTTCTGTTTCGGTATTAAGCACAACAAACAATCTCAATAAAAGATAAAAGGCATTCAACACACAATCTTACTCATCAAACATGCTCAACTATGCCGGGCTTAACCCCGACCCTAGAAAAATAGACTACTCACTACTCATGATTAAGAAACTAAAAACTTCAACAAAAATAAACATTGAAACAAAACTTCAAACTTAAATTAATAACAAAAATATCGTTTTACAGAGATTCAGAAGAAAACTAAACAAAACATTCACCGAACCACAAACTCGATCAACGAACCTCGGAAACCGTCGTCTACCGAACCTCGTCACCGACTTCCGATCCGATTCTCTCTCTTTCGGCCTTCCTCCAAATCTTCTCCAAAAACAATCCCCCTCTTTCTATGCTAGATAGAAGGGTATTTATACTAGAAAATCCTAAAAAACTAAAAAGGCTAAAAGATAAAAACTTTCCTAAAAAGATAGAAACAATCTCTAAAAGATAGAAATAAAATCTAGAAAGATATTAAACCCTAAAATACATATTCTAATAACCTATAAAGATTCTTAAAAGATACTCAACGGATACGGAAATAAATTCCCGCTCAGGATCGGTGAATAATAAAAATAATACTCGAAATCTTTCTCTTCGTGGCCCCGTTAACGACCCTTCACAGCCTCGTTAACGATCCTGGGATTTGTTTTCTTCAACACCTCCTCTTGTACTCTTAAGCTTCGACTTCTTAAATCTTGCACTCTCCCGTCCTTCACTGTGATGCTCCAAATTCAGCTCCATCCAGCTTCTTTCCTTGCTAAAACCTGCAAAATTCACAAAATAGTGTAGATTCCACTCTTTCCACAGATTTATGCAAAACTAACTAAAAATAATCAAAACTAAAACTAAACTTAAACAAAACTAAACCTAATAAACAAAGAAAACCTATCAAAAACTATACTAAAAATGCGAACATCACCTTCGGAGGTGGTGTTGACCCACTTAGAGTTGGAATTTGAACTCGCCGTACAAACATGAATTGTATCTCTTTGAGTTAGCTTTCTAATGATACCACTTTCAGCTTCATCCGATCACCATATCTCCCGAACGATGCGTCACAAGAAAATGGCGTCAAAACAACTCCAAATCAACACTTATCTTCAAAACTCTTGCAATTCTTCAAATCGTGTCTTCGGTCTTCATATTACAGTTATGCTCAAAAATGACCTAAACACACTCAAATCATACCTAAAATACAAGAGATAACCATACTAATCAAGAGCATATCAAATTCCCCCATACTTAAACCTTGCTCGTCCTCGAGTAAGCTCAAAATAAATCTAACAAGAAATCCTATCAAGGTTTACAGCATAGTACAAGGGAAGAAAAAAATCACTCACCTCACCAACCCGAACCAAAATAATAGAGCAATAGTGAGCAACAACATGATAGTTCAAGCACACACCTCACATAGATACATAGTTAATAAGCTCTCAAGCTCTAAAAAGTGTAGAGCGTCCTAGGATCTACTCGGCATCTAAAATGTAATCCCCAAGACCCAAAGTAGAATAGTCTACTTAGGCGCCCTTTCGGGTTTTCACCTAATCGCTCATTTCATTTTTCTTCAAGTGTACTTACATATACTCACATCTCTCATTAATCGCTCATTTCATTTTTCTTCAGGTGTGCTTACATATACTTGGGGATGACCATGGGCGGACAGATTTCTCGGGGGTTTCACCCGAATACCTTTTATTTCGGGGGTTTCACCTGAAAATCTTTTATTTTGGGGGTTTCACCCGAAAACCTTTTAGTTCGGGGGTTTCACCCGAAAACCTTTTTTTTAAAATTTTAAAATTTTATTTTATCGAAAGAAACAACACTTTTGCCAGGAACAATACCACGAGTGCGGGTCATGGGCCGCGGTCGCGGGTCCAACCGCATGCTCGGGTACAGCCGCGGGCTTGCACTTTCTTCGAGATCGAAAATTTAACCTGCAAGTTAGCCCGACAGAACCAAAACGAACTAAAACTAAACTAACAAAAAGGAAATAAAAGAAAAGAAAAGAAAAGAAAAACTTACCTCGGGTTGCCTCCCGAGCAGTGCCTGGTTTAACGTCGACCGCTCGACTTGTTTATGATCAGACTTTATCAACGCCCTGAGAAGTCTATCAAAATCCTGCGAACAACTGTCATGCAGGCAAATATAGCACAATGATAACTTGAAACCGAATAATATAGCATTCAAACACCGTTTCAGTTTATCAAACCCACTAGAAAAGTCATGGTTAGATGGTTTAGGATAGAACCAGTTGAGAGGATGAGGTAGTTTTTCAAAATATAAATCAAGAGTAATGATTTTCATGTTAACTCTACCACCCTTAAAATTTGAGAAATCACTAGGTAAACTATCATGCTTAGGACCTTTTGCAAACACATCGGGCAAACAAATATCGATGGATAGTAAGGAAGAAGAGGAAAGGATACAGGGATCATGATCGATCACAACAAAGGGCTCCATGGCAGGAGACATAGACATCTCCTCAGGTGGAAGGGAAATCTCCATATCATCATCTAGCTCCTTCTTCGAGTCATCAAGCTCGTCGTCATCACTCCAGGAGTTGTCAAGCTTAAGGAAATATTCCTCCTCCGTCATCACATGACTATGATCATCCACCTCTTCATCCCATGAAGGGTCTCTGAGTGCCTCCGGAAAGGGTGGAACCGGCTTATACGAGCTGTGGGGAATGAAGTACGGCCTTACATATGAATTATATTCGTCGCAAGGGTTACCGCGCTCGCGACTAAGGCACCGCACCCGCGGCTCATAGTCACCGCGCTTGCGGTTTGGCTCTTCGGGAGGATCTGCTGGTTCTGTATCGGAACCGCATGCGCGGTTGTCATCCCGCGTGCGCGGTTCTTGCACAAAACCTTGATCTTTGAGAATTTCCTCCGTCTTTATGGCCAACACTTTGTTCAGCAATTTGGTTCGTTGATTTTTGCACCGGCCTCTCCGGCTCGGAGCTCACAAAAGAAATTCCATCGGTCCATGGGTTTCCAAATGACGTATTTTCCATCGCTCTCGCGATATATATTTAGTTGGGACTCAAGAGTCATCCCACTAAAGATGTGACTGCAAGCATCATCAAGCCCTACGGTTATCCCCCAAACTGAGAGATCATGCAATTGTTCCTGGCACCTAGTGAAGTACTAATGAAAGGGTTCATCCTGCAACTGACAAAACCTAAACGCAGACATTAGTATATACAAGTGTAGACTGTAAGAGAGGTCTACACAAAGTCAATAAAAATAATAATACTAGAATTAAACCAAAGTTCCCTGGCAATGGAGCCAAAATTTGACTCAGCCTAGGTCGTTATGCCAAGAACAAAGATAATTAACCCTAATACAAGCTAGTATAGCGAGTAAGTCGGGGTCGTACCCTAGAGAACTTGCGGCTTCTAGTATCAATATTTTTACCAACAAAAGACAGGGGGAAATCAAGAGAAAGATCTAAACTAAACTAAACTAAGAAACCAAATGACAAACAATCAAACAAATCAATGGAGAAACAAGTTTATTTAAAAGATCCACTCTGAAATAATCATTTGATCACAGATTCATCCACTGATTCCTTTTACACCTATGATTAATTCCTATCCTAATCATTAGCAATTGCAAGTCCATGGTCCAAACAATTCTTTAACCCTAGGTAAGGATGCTTAAACTAGAATTAGCATATAGAACAAGGATATGCAGGATACAAGTCAAGACAACCAAGCTACGAGTCGATTGAAATAACTTATAATCAATTCTCTTCTTAAAACCTAGTTGCATAGACAACAGATCTAAGTTCTAAGTTGTATTTACAGAACAAATTTGTCCACGGTCCAAATCTAATCCAACATTAGAAAATCAATCAATTCAACAAATTAGCTACTCATGTAGAATCAATCAACATTCATATAATGAAGCACAAGAGAATTAATATTAACCAAAGGATAGAAATCAATTATCAAAACCTCACGAGTTCATACATCAGAGCTTCACCTTCGAACAAACCCCAAAGGGTTGGCTCTTCATAAAAACTGAAAGAATCTCTAGGTTAAAACTAAGAAGAGCCTCTCTCAACTGAATACGAAACTAGGACTTAAATACTAGAAACAACCGAATAAAACTAGATATAAAAATATAATAAAGATAAAATAAAAGAACGAAGGCGGCGCAGAAACAAACCACCCGCAAGCGCGGGTCCATAGCCGCGGGCGCGGGTCTTCTGAGTCTCTCCATCCTTGGAGATAAGGCCAACAACGCGGGCGCGAGTACTAGGCCACGGTCGCGGGTCTTTTGACAGCTTTCTAGTGTCAACTTCGGAGGTGGTTTTGACCCACTTAGTGTTGGAATTTGAACTCTCCCTAAAAACATGAATTGTATCTCTTCGAGTTAGCTTTCTAATGATACCATTTTCAGCTTCATCCGATCACCGTAGCTCCCGAACGATGCGTCACAAGAAAATAGTGTTAAAACAACTCCAAATCAACACTTGTCTTCAAAACTTTAGCAATTCTTCAAATCGTGTCTTCGGTTTTCATATTACAATTATGCTCAAAACTAACCGAAACACACTCAAATCATACGTAAAATACAAGAGATAACCATATTAATCTAGAGCATATCAATTACCGACATTTACCAAAGGACCAGTTAAGGTCAATAGCACCTTAGTTGCTTTGCCCTCAGGTGAAGTTGCAATGAATGGATTGAAGTTGTTTTGAAAAAAAAACGAGTAATTTGAGGTGTTCAAAGGTAATCCATCGACTAGGCTTGTGGAAGAAATTGCCCGGTCTCTTGACATGGTAACTATTTTTATTTTCAATTGCGAGAACATATCTCGCAAGAAATTGCTAGATGTTTCGTTGTCTTTTTTTATTGATCTATTTATCCTATTATATTTATTGTAGCTTTTTTCATTAGAGTAGTTAATGTGGTTGTTTGTTTCGCAGGTAGCACATTACTCTACGTGTTTAACTGATCGAAACCAATGTCTCGGATAGGAGAAAGACAAGATGTCTGAAGAAGTTGCTAAAGTGAAAGAGGACATCAAACTTATATATAAAATCATTAAAAAGATGAAAAAGATGTTGAGAAAGGGAAAACAGATATTGAAAAAGAGAGAAAAGAAAAACAAGACCTCTTGAATCAGGCAAAACGATAAGAAAAAAATTAAAAAGACTGTTGTCCAAGATATTTTGAACACTAAAAGATTCGATCGTCACATGGAGTATTATGTAAAATCTTACATGGAAATGGGTTCAAAGATAGTTGTATCTCAAAGTGTCGAAAATGCGAAGGAAAAGGGTTGTGAATTTGAGGTCATCATCGATTTAGATAATACATTCGGCATCAAATATGAAATTCCAGGACCTTATGAATCCCCCACACATACCGACACCCAGAAAAAATGTGATGATAAAATAGATGATCCGCCGAGCAAGGTGGAGGATGACATCCAAGCGGATTGAGGTGTTGAAATAGATTATGAGCGTGATCCGCCGACCAAGGTGGCAGATGAGAACATATTTGCTGGTTTGGGTCAAATTTAAAGTAGACGTTTTTTATGCATGATTTTCACTTGCGTTCTTTAAAGTAGACGTTATTGTGTGTTGGCAAAAGCTAAGTGTGTTTTGTTATAATTCTTCTAATAGTGTTGATATTTCCTGGATTTTAGATACTAGTGCTAGGTATTAGCAATCATGTGTTGGAATTCGCCCTTGGTAACCAATGTTGCTTCTATCAATCGAGTAATTTTTGTCACGTTGTCTAATGGACATGTTGTCAATGTATCTTAGTCTGGATGAGTTCAATTGCTCAGGAATTTGTTGATTAGAGATGTCCTTTAAGTTTATTCTTTCATTTGTAATTTGATTTCTATAACCAAGTTGGTTTCTGATATGCATAACAAAGTTACCTTCTCACACCAACGGTGCATTGGCGTAGTGGCGTTGGGGCTACGCTTGGTAGGACGAACTATGTGTTCGATTCCCCGCAATGTCGTTGGGAGGGGTCTGCCGTAATCCCATTCAGTACCCCGGTCTGGACGTAGCCCGTAAGGGTGAACCAGGCGCGAGAGCAAAAAAAAAAAAGTTACCTTCTCACATAATCAGTGCCTCTTGCAAAACACTCTCTCACAAAAGAGTTTCATTATCGGTTTAGTTGCAAAAGGTCTACATTCTTCAACCATTTGAGATTTCTACATCAAAACCATTATTCAATCATTCTGTTGAAATTGATATTACTTTTGCCAATACTGTAGTCTCTTATGATGCTTTTCATGCAAGATTTGGTCATTAGAGTTTCTCCAAACTCATACAATTATTTTGTACTAAGTTGGATATTAGCTTCAAATACAAACCATGTATGATTTGTGCTAAAGCAAGGATGAATAAATTACATTTTTTTCTTGTACTATACTATTGTCAGATCTTTTCAACACTTTCCATAGATGTCATCATATATCATATAAGTACTAACCATTGCTTCAGATGGTACATCTTTATCGCTCTTTCCTGGAGCCTGCCAACACATAAGAAGCGCATTATGTTAACAAAAGTAAGGAAAATGTAAAAAGAAAAGAAAGAATAAAATCTTGGTAAGAAAAAATAGACTAAACATCACATATAGCAAAATGTAGTTCAAAGCAAAAATGGAAACTTCTAGTTCTTAACACAACATTAGTTCTCCATAAAACAAGTTCGAACAAAAAAATGAAGTGCAATGGAAGTAATTTTGACACCAATATCACATATGCCCAGCAAAAATAAGTTTTTGAGAAAAAAATGTTAGTCTAATGGGTTGGATTCTGACGTGAACTTCACAGATTTAACCAAGCATAGGAAATTAAGATGCTTGTACAAAAAATGTTTGGGGTATGTGCCCTTGTGATATTGAATTTTCCATATTGCGGCCAAGGCTATTCCAAAATCCTGGTGCCCTTGAGAGCCATTCTTCTACTTTGAAATTTATCCCCATATCAAACATTTTGCATATTGTCCCTACTTATAGGCCCAAATAGCCAATAGGATTTTGGCTGAATTATGTAGGGCCCGTTTAGTAATATTGGTTGATTTGAATCACGGTAATTAAGTGTTTGAATTGATTTTGAGGATAAAATTGACAAACCTATATCTCCAATCGTGATTTTTTCCCAATATTTATTCTTTTGCATGTCCTTTTTGTTTCCTTTTCATCAACCAAACAAGCCCTTACCTTCTTTAAAGAGTCTAAATTGGTATTTTAATTGTTTTTAGCATCAAATTGATATTATATTGATTAAGAAAATCTTTGACAATTGGTTTTTCTAATTCCATTTTACATTACCTTGTTTGAGTGGTTTTATACTTCTGCTCCGTTTTTTCCGTGAGAAGAGTAGAAATCTTTATTATTTGAGTAATTTGATCAATATATTAGCGATCCACTTCCATATTATCTTCTAATATATCGTCTCATCCCTTTTTTTCTAATATGTCGTCTCATTTCTATTTTTTTTTCTAATATGTCGTCTCATCTCTATTTTTTGTTGTTGTGTAGGTTGGCTTCAAATTTGTTGAATATTCAAAAGTTACTTTTGAAATGAAAACGCAAGGATTTGATTTTGAAGAAGACTCAAGAGGAAATACGAAACTTAACATACAAAGAACAATTTATTATCAAGAGAAAAATATTTCACACTATGTACTAGATGGATTTGCTCGTCCGTTGGACGGGGTCATTTTTTTATATTAGTTATTATTTAATTTACGTAAAATGGAAGTAAAAAGTGTTAATATGGGAGCAAAATGTTACCTATATTATTTCTTCAAATGCGTGTTCAAGCTAGATCTTAAGATGAAAGGACAACTGATTGTTGGCTACTTGTTCGCTTCTAAGAATAGATGAAAGGTACATGCTTTGGAGGCCACGACTATATATATATATATATATATATATATATATATATATATATATATATATATATATATATATATATATATAGAATGCAAGGGAAGCTGGTGATTAGGAAGGGAAATGTTGACTCATTTATATGCTATTACAACATTGAAGAAGGAAGAAGAAAGTTTAAAGTATCATAAGAAAATTAGAAGATCAAAGGAGTGTTATTAAAATGCTGATTGTGGAAGGTAAAATGTATAAGCCCATTAAAAATTTAAATTCAAACAAAAAATTGAGCATTTATTTATCCATTGAGGGACAACTTTATATGTTATATAGATAGATATAGATAGATAGAAATAAAAATAGCAATTAAATATTTTTATATTAAATTTTAAAATTCACAATTATTTGTACCTTTTTTATAATGCCAACATGCCAAGAGTCTTAGTAGGATAAATTGTATTTTATTAATACCAGTTATTAAGAAAAAAACTCAATGCATTACAAATTAGTTACTAACAAACATCACATAATAAATGATCATTTGTTCGTTTTTAGTTATGCGCTCAATTCATATTTAGAAATTTAAATTATTGGTGTATTTTATATTACAAAATAGAAATTATTAATATATCATTTTAAAGAATATAAAATAATTAAAGCAAATATAGTATGATATCTTTCACATATGACAATTTTACATAATAAATATAGAGTTTGGTTCAAATGAAACAAACTTTTATCCTAAAACGAATGCACTTTACATAGTTAGCCATGCACTTTTCATATAAAAGTGCATTGAAAAATACAAAAAGTGCATTACGAAAAAGTGCACTAAATTTTTTTGAAAAGTGCACTAAAAAGTACGAAAAATACAAATGCCAAAAAGTGCACTCCGAAGTAGGAAAAGTGCACTTCTAACTACAAAAAATGCATTCGTTTTAGAATAAAAGTTCGTTTTAGGATAAGAGTTTGTTTCATTTGAACCAAACTCAGTAAATATAACCTAATCAACCCCCTCTTTTAAATTAATAATGAGAAGTACTTTTTTTGTGAATTAATGTAAACTAATTAGTCAGAGGCATCAGTCCCTCTCGCTCGAGCCTTCTTCCTTTCTAGCGGAAATTAAAAAAAAAGATTTAATAATTAATTACAAATAATAGATATCTTTCATTTTTCTCATTAAAAAAATGAAGAAAATACAACCAAATAAAAAAAAAAAGAATGAGTGATCACAAAAAAAATTACATTACATCACAAAAAAGGTGGATGGGTCTAAACTCTGGGAATGGGATCCAACTGTAATAAAAAAAAGGAAATACTTAGATTCAAGTTCATCACATCACGGAATTTTTTTTTTAAAGTAGAGCTCTAGCATTCAGTTTCGAATAGGAATCTCCGTGTATCAAAATATATGCGGGGCTAGCTTTACCAAATGAACTATTTCATTTCATTGTTCACTTATATATTTTGAACTCTTAATGACATAAAATAATAAAATAGTACATTTAATGTTTTAGTAATGTTATCCCTACATTATTATGGATTCCTTAATGTTTTCCTAACATTAAATTTGTCTTCCACATTATATTCTCGAATGTAGCAAACTAAAACATTAAATGTGCTATTTTACCATTGTTAGGTTTGCCTTTTTGTGGCTCGCTCGGTTAATCTGAGTTTCTTGTGGCTCGCTCGGTGGCCGCCTAACGCTTGGAAAGTCTCGAAGGCCCAATCACATGACTTGCACTTGAAGCCGCGGACGCCTCCCCCGGAGGCTGCCGTGTATCTTACACGGGCGGTGGTTGATTCGGCGGCTTGACGATGGAGGAGTATGGAGACGCAGTTCTGTCTTGCGAGCGTCTCGACGGAATTTGCTTGCTCGCACATCGTTTTCGTTAATGTACGTATCTTCTCCTGTAGATGTAGATCGATGATTAAGTTTAGGGATGAAATTAAATGTGAATTGATGAGTGCTGACTGATTTATTTATTTGGAGATCAATCATCGGGTATTTATACATAAGGGTATCGTAGAGAAGATAAGAGAATAGCGAGTAAGCGAAGTAATGAATCAGTTGAAGCCGTGTAAATGTTGCGTCATCATCAGATATATATGCTAGGAAACCACAGCCGTGCCATCCTTTTCTTCTTCTACGTGTGTTTTTTCCTCCTGGTTTTAAAAGTAAGGAAAGTTATTTATTTTATCTGGTAAGATTTAAAATATTAGAGTCTGGCATTTTTTTAAAGGCTACCTAAAATATTCGTATGAAAAGATTGCAAAGTACTACCTTGATATCTTAACTACTACTAAACCAATGTCTCTCAGTATTTTTCCTTACATCTTTTTAATTATACAAATGTTATTTCAATTACAAATTTCAAGTTGAGTAGGTTTCAATCTTTTTACTAACTACTAATCAATTTGACTAAAATAATATGTATATTACAAATAAGTAATGTCCGAACACACTTTTAACTAGAGCTAGACCTATTAAAATTCGACTCGATTTAATGAATTTTTTTGGGTTGAAACTTGACTCAAAATCAATAAGTTAAAAAGTGATTTGAATCTAATTGACCGAAACCCAATTTAGATTGACGCTTGGACCGCTAAGTTAATCCGACTCATTGTTTGAGGGTGTTTTCTGTAATTCACCCAAAAACCCAAGTAAGAAAGAAGATCGGGATAGAAAAAAAATTGTGCACCCCTTTAATGAAACAACGCATTTCAACAAAAAAATGCCCACCCCCTTTATTAATAATGAAGCGACGCGTTTGATTTAAAAAAATTTGCCCACCCTAAATTGGGTCTTCTTCCTCCTCCATTGTTAGGTTTGCCGCTCCTCTGCAAATCCAGACCGCCGGACCTTATGCAATCGGCAATTCGCCACCCCACACAGCCACTCCTACCAACGGTCTCTGCCCCTCAATCTCGCCCCGGACTGCCCCTCAACAACGCTGCTTCTTCCCCCGCCCCCTTTATTACATGTTAGAAATTCCGGAGAACGGGGGGCGGTTGCCCACCCCTGCCCCCCTAAATCTGCCACTGACCGAATAAGCTTATGGATGAAATTGTCTGGTCTCTTGCCATGGTAACTATTTTCATTTTGATTTGCGAGATCATGTCTCACAAGAACTTACTAGATATTTCTTTCTCTTGTTTTATTGATTGTTGTCCTATTATATTTACTATAACTTTTTTCATTAGAGTAGTTATTGTGATTATTTATTTTGCAGGTAGCACGTTCCTCTTGCTATGTTAAGGATTCAAAGTTGAGAAAAGAAATTTGTTTGTCAATGTATATAAGTTCTACAACAATATATATGGATGAAGAGAGAAAGAAAATCATATACATAATAAAAACATCAATTTTTTAATAAGTAATGTTATAAATATTTTTTAACGAAACTTAACATATAAAGAACAATTTATTATTGAGAGTAAAAGGTTTCACACTAAGTATATCAAAAATTACTCTAATATATGATAAATTTAGTTGTAGTTATTATATATAAAAAAACTCCGGTATATTGTGACTTCGGTTTTTGCTATATAATTTTATTTCATTATAAATTTTACATACTTTTTAATGTAATATGAAAAAAAAGAGTTTTTTAATGTAATTTTACATACTTTACAAAATGCAGTCACAAAATCTTACCTAGTTAATTATTAAAATCTAACTGAATGAGGTATTATATACGTACAATTAAGTAATGGAGGTAAAATTCCTCTACGTATTTAACTGATCGAAACTAATGTCTAGTAGAGGAGAAAGACAAGATGTCTGAAGAAGTTGCAAAGCGAAAAGACGACATCAAACTTAAAGATAAAATAATTAAAAAGTACAACAAAGATGTTGAGAAAGGGAAAACAAAGATTGAAAAACAAAGAAAGAACAAACATGACCTCATTAATCAGGCCAACGATGAGAAACGAAAATTTTAAAAGAGCGTTGTCTAAGATATTTTGAACTCTTAAAGATTTGATCGTCGCATGGAGCATTATGTAAAATCCTATATGGAAATAGGTTCAAAGATAGCTGTAGCTCAATGTGTCAAAAAGGCGAAGGAGAAGGTTATGAATTTGAGGTCAACATCGATGTTGAATGTTCAAAAGTTAGTTTTGAAATCAAAACGCAAGAATTCGTTGTTGCCAGCTGATTAAAACAAAAAGTTCAAGCAAGGAGATCAATTGTTAGATGTTCAATGTTCTAATTCGCTTGAGGAAGACTCAAGAGGAAATACGAAAGAGAAAGATCTCACACTAAAAGATCAGGATTTCCAATTAACAGCATTTCCCGAAGGACCAAGAAATGTCAAAAATGACGTATCTGTTTTTCCTTAAGGTGAAGTTGTAATGAATGGATTGAAGTTGTTTTGCAAAAAAAAAAACTTGAGTCATTTGAGATCTTGAAAGGTCTTCCACCGAATAGGCTTATGGAAGAAATTGTCCGGTCTCTTGCAATGGTAACTATTTTCATTTTTATTTACGAGATCATCTCTCGCAAGAAATTTGCTAGATGTTTCTTTGTCTTGTTTTATTGATTGTTGTCCTATTATATTTCTTATAGCTTTTTTTCATTAGAGTAGTTATTTTGATTGTTTGTTTTGTTGGTAGCACATTCCTCTTGTCATGGTATGCATTTAAAGTTGAGAGAATAGATTTGTTTGTCAATGTATATCATTTCCATAACAAAATATATGCTGAAAAGACAAAGAAAATCTTGTAAATAATAAAAACATAATTAGTACTGCTATAAATATTTTTTAACAAAACTTAACATACAAAGAACAATATATTATCAATAGTAAAAGGTTTCACACTAAGTATATCAAAAAGTACTCTAAAATATGATAAAACTTGGTTGTAGTTATCATATATAAAAAACTCCAACAAATTGTGACTCCGGTTTTTGCTATGTAATTTCATTTCATTAGAAATTCTGCATACTTTTGAATGTAATATGAAAAAAAGTTTTTTTAATGTAATTTTCATAATTTATAATATTTAGTAAAAATATTTTACATAGTTAATTATTAAAATCTAATTAAATGAGGTATTATATACATACAATTAAGTAATGTCAAAAAAATACATAATTAGGTGTTTGTAAAATAAGGCAAAAATTTAGGTAAAATTCATCTACGTGTTTAACTGACCGAAACCAATGTCTCGTAGGGGAGAAAGACAAGATATCCGAAGAAGTTGCTAATTCGAAAGACGACATCAAACTTAAAGATTAAGTCATTAAAAAGCACGACAAAGATGTTGAGAAATGGAAAACAGAGATTGAAAAAGAGAGAAAGGAAAAACATGACCTCATGGAAATGAGTTGAAAGATAGTTGTAGCTCAATGTGTCGAAAAGGCGAAGGAAAAGGGTTGTAAATTTGAGGTCAACATCGATTTTGATAAGACATGCGACATCGAATATGAAAGTCTTGGACTTTATGAATCCCCCACATATACCGACACCCAAACGGTTCAAAGATTTAAGAGAGCGTTGTCCAATATATTTTGAACTATAAAAGATTTGATCGTTGCGTGAAGCATTATGCAAAATCCTATATGGAAATGGGTTCAAAGATAGTCGTAGCTCAATGTGTCTAAAAGGCGAAGGAAAAGGGTTGTGAATTTGAGGTCAACATCGATTTTGAAAATACATGCGACATCGAATATGAAAGTCTTGGACCTAATGAATCCCCCACACTTACCGAAACCTAAACGGAAGGTTATGATGAAGAAGATGATCCGCCGAGCAAGGTGGCGGATGATATCCAAGCAGATTGTGATATTTAAATAGATGATGAGCGTGATCCGCTGAGCAAGATGGCGGAGGATGATAACATATTTGCTGGTTTGGGTCAAATTTAAAGTAGACGTTTTTATCGCGTGATTTTCACTTGCGTTTTTAAGTAGATGTTATTGTGTGTTGGCAAAAGCTAAGTGTGTTTTTTTAATAATTCTTCTAATAGTGCTGATATTTCTTGGATTTTAGATATTAGTGCTAGGTGCTAGCTAGACTTGTCAAAACTTGATCCGGCCCGAAAAACCGACCCGACCCGCCCGAAGGTTTTTGGGTACCGTACATAGCATCATAGTTGGTTAGTTTGTTCAACAAAACCCAAGCTTGATCGGGATCCATCTCAATGAACCGCAATCGGTGTGAAGGTTGATTTTGTCCTTTGTAGCGGCATTAATCCCCTGGAAGAAAATCTCCTGAAGCACATAGGGTGGTTGTCCATGAGTAGGACATTGCCGAAGAAGTTCCTTAAACCGCTCTCAAGTTTCCATAAAAGTTTCATTGGGAAGTTGATGATAAGAAGTGATGCGCTTTCTTAGCTCTGTAGTCTTGGCCGGTGGAAAGAACTTTGTCAGAAACAGGTCGTGCAAAGCCTTCCATGTAATAATCGACCTAGGAGGTAAGCTTTCGAGTCAAGTAAGTGCCTTCCTGGATAAAGACCATTTGAACGCCTTCGAGAGCACATATTCAAGTGACACGCCATCGGCAGCGATTGTGTCACACAAGTCGGTGAAGTTCTTGATATGCTCCATGGGACACTCAGTGAGCTTGCCCTAAAATTGAGATCGCTTGATAAGAGTGATGAAATGAGACTTTATCTCAAAGGCGCGCTCAATTTCAAGGAGGACAATAGCTGATAAAGGAACCCTAAACTCCGGATGCATGTATTGCTTAGCATTCCTTGGGATAGCGTTCAGTTGCTCCTGAAATCGCTGCGCAGCTGCAGCCTGAGCGTCTCGATCCACCTGCATGCGCTGCATCTGAGCGCGGAGTTCTTGCACTTCTCGAGCAAGAGTCTCATCGTCGGTCATTGCTCGTCTTTCTCTCAAACGTCGATGGAAGGATCTCTCGGGTTCGTTGTCGTAGTCAATCCCAAAGGTTCTCCAGAAAAAACGAGATGGCATACACTGCGACCATAGACAAAGAAAATAAAAATAGAAAACAACAAAAGGGTAAGGGCTAGTCCCAAACCCAAATATCAACTAAACTAGTCACTATTGCACACTCCCCGGCAACGACGCCAATTTGTTGAAGGGTTTCTTGAACAAATTAATTTATATATAGACCCCGCTGAGTATAACAGAGTCAGGTTCGTCCACGGGAATGAGAATAGTGCTAAAGATTAGTTGATAAACTAAGAAAAAGCAAAGAAATAACAAGCAAACAACGCCAAGACCGAACCAAAGTACGTCGTGCACGACCTTAAGGGGGTCGATCCTGGGCACAACAGTCACACAAACACACAAAAACACAACTAAAAGCTTGAGCACGACTTATGGGTCGAGATCGAAGCAAAGACACGAGATTTAATCAATATAAAGGACGAATTCCAGGGCTAGGGCTACGACAACAACAATCATACATGCTTCCAAAAAGAACTCATAATTATCATGCAATCTAGATCATAGAAGACTCAACTTTCGCAAACAATTCAAGTTATTCAATCAACTTTCGCAAATTGAACAACTTTCTATCTATCCTTCAACCTAGTAATATCAACTTTCGCAAATAATCATATTAGAACTAATCAAACAATCAACCTTACACTTTCTCTTTTGAGTTGATCGCAAGATATATGCCTCAACTTTCGCAAAGGAATTTAGCACAAGATAGATAGATATGATCTTCAAACATTCAAATCATGAATTCAAATTTTAGACATGCATGATTGTGTTGGGTTTTCACCCAACCCTAGAATCTAAGAAAACTACTCACTCATAGCAAAGGAAGACAAGAAAAAGAAAGAAGAAAACATTATCAATCCAAACTAAATTCAAATTAAACAAAGAAGAAATCTTACAAAAAGTCTCAACCTTGTTCTCCAAATCACTCTTCCAATCACCAAAAAGAGGAACCTTTAAACTAAAGGGTTTAACCTCCTTTTATAGAGGAAAAGGAGCCCTAAATTAACTAGGAAATAAGATAAAACAACCTTCCTAAAATACAAAGATAGAATATATCACAAAAGATCTCGGAATAGAGAGAAAGTTGGCGCCTCACACGACCCAAATGGGTCGTGCACGATCCCCATAGGGTCGTGCCTGGGTCTTGTTCTTCTAAATTCCTTAGCCTGGCTCGTGTACGACCCAATTCCGCTCGATCTTGGGTCGATTTCTTCACCTTCCTCTTGTTTTCACTCTCCTTGGCTCTTCTTCCTTAGCTTGGCAACTTCAAATCCTTCTCATGGCTTGTCCACCTTCTCTTGCAACGCTCCAAACTCTCCTTTCAAACTCCAAAACTCCTACAAAAAAATACAAAAGTGCGTAGTCTCCGAATCTCAAGGAAATACAAAAACTAAACCAAAAAGACTCAAAAAGATAAACTCAAGCACTAAAACTAACTCGATCTAATCTATTTAGACACTAAAAACCCTACCTAAAAAACGAACATCAAAACACCCCATACTTAGACTTGCTTGTCCTCAAGCAATAATCATGCAAAATCAAGACCCATAAAACAATCTTCAAGCAAAGCCTTTGTCAAAACATTTTAAGCACAAGTGAAAAAGTAGACAAGTAATTTTAACGTCATCACATATGTATGAGTCTCAAGCGTAGGCAATCACAATCCAACCTCACAAGGGATATTAATGTGTTTCTCTCAACTCTCATGTGTTTAGGATATTAAATTCAACCCTTAACTCAATCTTTATGCAACATCTACTTTATCATTGAGACTTATATCACCAATCTCTCTACCTAGAGAAGTCAAAACACATCAATCATCATAAGAACTTAGGCTCAATGAAATCTTCATAGAAGACTCCATTCGACCGGGTTGTAATGGGGCTTGGTAATAGCATTAGGTGGGGAGTTATTTGGCTATGTGGTGCTAAATCCGGGAATCAAACTCCTAAATATAACACTTTAGAATCAAAACAACTCACTCTCGTTCTTTCAACTTATAACCAAACACTTTATCAATGAAACTCAATACCCTTCAATTCTCAACCCATATTCCCAAAATACACCTTAAAAATACTACGAATTCTTGGCTTCCACTTGTAGTATTTTTTCCTTTTTTTTTCCTTTTTATATATACTCGAGCTTCAGTGAGGTCGTGATCGACCCTTTCAGGGTCGGTCCTGAGGCCTCACATTTATGCTCTTCTTCTCTTTTTTTTCACCATTTTTTTCTTCAACATGTGCCTTTTTAAGCCAAGAACCCTTTTACATTAAACTTTAATAAGATGTACTCTACCCATTATAATGTAACCACATCCACACCCAACTTATGTGTCACTCAACAAAAATCATTCCCAACTCATCATCTAAGCCTAATTCCCGGACAAGGGTCAAGCTAATATGGGCTAGGGATAATATTTTTGTGGAGCTTCAAACAAAGGCTAATGCTAGAATAAGGCTTCAAACAGAGGAATAATATGCAGGGTGGATAAGGGAATATATGGGCTAATGAAAATAAGTTCTTAATCATAATTAACATGCATGAACGAACTCATAGCGGCTTCAAGAAATAGATAACCATATCAATAACAAGAGATAAATGCATAAAGAGAGCAAATCACACATACAAAGAAGAGGGATTTTGGTGTTCTCCCTATTAGGCCAAAATTCCTCACTAGGTAAAATTTTTGTTGGATTGCAATTACTTCCACTCAAGACAAATATGCTCAATTTCATCACAAGTCAATTTTCACAATCAAAAGCAATTTCTCAAAACTTAGGCTATACTATCCAAATATGCCAAAGGAATTATATGATAAGCATGAAAATTAAATCTCATCATAGGACATCTAAGATGGAGCATTTCTCTATCCTAAAAATATTTTTGGATTTTTCAACATTTTTCAAAAAATATTTTTTTTCGATTTTTCGATTCTTTTTTCTTTAACAAAACAAACTAACAAACAAACAAGCAAAATCAACACAAAAGACTCAATTATGTACAACATGTGAGATTTCTTCTTCCCCCCACCCCATACTTAAATTATGCAATGTCCTCATGCATGAAGATAATATGAAAAAGTAAAGGGAAAAGAAGAAGAAAACTCACAAAGAACTCTTAGAAGCTTGGAAGAAGGTGGAACTCCTCATGGTGAGGGTGGAGCCCGTCGTCGAGGACGAAATGGTGGATGTGCCGGGGGAACCCATGCATCTCTATCCGGGTAGTTTCCTTGGGTCCAATGCATGTAGCTCTCCATGTGAGTCCAACGATAGTCATCCACTTCTTGTTGAGCCTCATAGTATGTCCGGAATTGTTGGAACTCTTGATGATGTTGTTCCATCAAAACCCGGGTTTGTCTTTGATCCTCCATAATGGATGCTTGTCCACGCATCATTGCCTCATGTTGTTGCCTTTGATCAACCCGATAGACGCCATCTCTCTAGCCAAATACGCCATATCATACACTGGTGGCTCCTCGTACTACATCGGCTCTATATCCTCGGAACGAGGAGAGGCAGCTGAAGAAGTCCCAAACTCATAAGTTGCCCCATAAGTAGGCTGCATAGGCGGCATGGTGGGTTGGAATGATCCTGTTGGGTCGTGCGCGACCCCATATGGGTCGTGCGCGACCCCATATGGGTCGTGCACGAATGACATTGAAGGCTGGAACGATCCAGTTGGGTCGTGCACGAACCCAGATGGGTCGTGCCTGAGAGGTGAAGGAACGGGAGGCAAAGCAAGGAGCTCGTACCCAAGCTCGGGACTCGGATATCGGCGGGGGCGAGTTCTCAAAGACTCCTCCTCCTCGGGGCGATCCTTCAAAGAATATCTAGCATTAGACCACACGTCATACCAATTAGGAAAGTGAAGCAAGTCGACCCGCTCTTGGGTGATGACAACCATCTTATCATTAAAGGTAGAACAATACTTGTTGTGATCGTCGGGGTGCCTCTCTATCAACTTAGCATTAATGAGGAACGGAATGTCCACAAAGATAGGTTTCTCCCTGGAATAAGCTCTCATGTTGACTCCAAGGTTTTGGGCAAGGCGAGCGACCATACCTCCAAAGAAAATGGCCTCCGATCGGCCCTTGAACTCCACTACACTCCTCATCCATTCAAACCCAATGTTTACAGGATCGGGGGAGGAAAACAACATAGTTCTCAACATATTCACCTCCATTTTGTTTGGGCGGGACAACTCGATTCTCAGGAAGATCGTGCTCCCAAGAATGCGCAAGAGGATTCGGAAAAGCGGGTTGGCTATGCTCTTGCTGGCTAGGTTATGGAAACGGAACTCCCGAACTCCGGATAGGTAGCCCCATGTCTTTAGGGTCCGGTACACCACTTTGTCATCATAAATCGGGTTAGGGAACCCGAATACATCATTGAGATTTTGCAAGGTGAGCTTGAACCACTTGTTTCCCAACTGGAATTCCATCCTCCCACCAGAATCGGGACTCGTGATTGTGGTGGAGAAAGTAGCCAAGTACTCGGAAGTGAGGATCGGGTAATGATGATCATTCCACATGAGCAAATTCTTACCCCCAATATAAGAAAAGGCCTCAACCAAGTCGTCATGGATATGCAAGCGTTGCCCATCCGCCTCGCAATACCATCTCATGTTGTGCCTCAAACCAATGCACGTATTGAACTTTTTCCTATATTCAGAGGCTAGATGGCAATCATTAAGCTATGGCTGCTTGCCTTTTTCCTTCCTGTCACTTTTCCTTGACTTCTTTGCGGGTCTTGAGCCTGAAGCTGACATAGTACCTACATTGATCCAAACACAAGATCCACATAAGCCACCCCATACTTATTCAAAGGTAAGTATTGCAAGCATTTCATTCAAGCAATTCACAACAATGGCAAGACATGATTTATAAGGAAGTGATCATGAAGGCACAAATCAAATCTCAACCTAGCATGCAATACTCATAAAAAACCACACAATAATACCCCTAATGCACTCTGGCACGACCCACTTGAGGGTCGTGCATGACCCTTTTAGGGTCGGTCCTGGGGGCACTTTTTCTGAATGGGTCGAGCACGACCCTGATTGGGTCGTGCACGACCACTTCTACTGTTCACCGTTTTCTACCTTCACCCCTAAATTCCGATTTTTGCCCCAATTGGCACCAAACATCGAAATACAACTATAATAGTTCATGAAGTTCGAATCTAAACACACCTAAGCAAGCAAAATCATAGGCAACACACTCATGCAAGCAATTTCCCAACTCCTCAACCCTTGTAAAAAATCCCAAATATACTCATTCAACCCAAAAATCCAATTTCAACCAAGAATAATCAAAATTAAGAGTAGAGGGTTAGAAATCCATATCGGAATGCCGAGCTAAGAGTGAAAGAAGTGGAAAAAGGGGTCAATCTCGAACTAGATCTAGCATGGGGAAGGGAGATGGGGTCGGTTTGAACCAGATCCGGGCGTGTAGCAGGCTGGTGGTGGTGTAGTGGTGAAAGGCGGTGGAGTTATGGTGGTTTCCGGTGAGAATGAGCGTGAGAGAGCAAGGGGGAACCGAAGTTGGAGTTGGAGGTCTCACAATGGAGAAGGGAAAGGCTCGTGGGCTGCCAAAAGAGAGGGTTGTGGGAGAGGGTCGTGAGTTTTAGGTTTAAAAGGCGGAAAAGAAGACTTACCTTATGAAGAGGGGCATATTCGTATTTTCCAGCTAGGGTCGTGCACGACCCCATAAGGGTCGATCTCGACCCCCTGCAAGAGTTCAAAAATTACCTCAAATTACACCGCATGTAAAGTCGTCTTTTCTCGTCTTTTTGGTCTTGTATATGAAGCTTAGGACCCTGTAAAAATCCCACAAAAATTCTATCCCAAACAAATGTATTCTATCCTAGTCTAAAGAAGGTTAGAAAAGAAACTAATCCAAAAAATAAAAAACAAATAAAAAATAATAAAATTAAAAAACAAAAACACCGAGTTGCCTCCCGTAAGCGCTTGTTTAACGTCATTAGCTTGACGACTTACCTGAGCTCAGATTGAGGTGGTGAGAGCCCATGTGACTCAGATTTCTCGATCGGGCTCCACTTTTGCATAGTACTTCTTCAAGCGATGCCCATTGACCTTGAAAATCTCACCGTTCTCATCAATAAGATCGACCGTCCCATGTAGATAAATGTGATGAACCGTGAATGGTCCACTCCATCAAGTCTTTATCTTTCCGGGGAAGACTCGGAGCCTTGAGTTGAAAAGGAGTACTTGGTCACCCGCTTTGAAGAGTTTTGGGACAAGCTTCTTATCGTGCCACCTCTTGGTTCTCTCCTTGTAGATCTTGGCGTTTTCAAACGCCTTGAGCCTCAATTCTTCAAGTGCTTGCAAGTCCATAAAAAATTTTGCTCCGGCCGCATCGAGGTCCATGTTGAGCTCCTTGAGAGCCCATAAAGCCTTGTGTTCGAGCTCATAGCCAAATACGGGCAAGTGACATGACTTGCCATACACCAAGTTGTAAGGAGTGGTGCGGAGTGGCGTCTTGTAGGCGGTGCGGTACGCCCATAGTGCATCATCAAGCTTTGAGGACCAATCTTTCCTTGACCGGGATACCGTCTTCTCCAAGATGCTCTTTATTTGACGGTTTGAGACCTCTACTTGACCACTTGTTTGAGGGTGATAAGGTGTTTCCACCCTGTGAGAGACCCCATACTTAGTCAAAAGAGCTTCAAAGCTCCTCTCAATGAAGTGTGAACCGCCATCACTTATAAGTACTCGGGGAACTTCAAAACGAGGGAAGATGTTTGATTTCATGAGCTTAGCAACCACTCGAGCATCATTTGTTCTTGTAGCAATAGCCTCCACCCACTTGGAGACATAATCAACTGCCACAAGGATATATTTATAAGGACCCGATGAAGGGAAGGGTCCCATAAAGTCTATCCCTCACACATCAAAAAGCTCAACTTCCAAGATACTGGTGAGTGGATTCTCATTTCTCCAAGTGATGTTTCCGGAACGCTAGCACTCATCACACCTTGTCACAAACTCATGCACATCCTTGAAAAGCGTTGGCCAATAGAAGCCACTTTGAAGAATCTTCGCCGTGGTTTTGAATCCCTTAGCATGGCCTCCCGTTGGTAGAGCATGGCAATGGCGAATGACGCTCTCAATCTTATCATCTGGAATACAACGTCTATAGATGTGATTGCTTCCTTGTTTGAACAAGTAGGATCATCCCAATAATATTGCTTGACGTTGTGGAGGAATTTCTTCTTGGCTTGAGGGGTTAAACCCGCCGGAATCTCGCCTCCTACAATATAGTTAGCAAAATCCGCAAACCAAGGGGTACTTGACCCATGTATAGCAAGAATAGAAGTATGGAGAAAAGATGAAGATGGAAGATCATTGAAACCAGAAAGAACCGAAGAGAATGAAGTGGACTTACCTGCTCGACCCAGGGAGAGGGTCGTGTATGACCCATTTGGGTCGATCTCGGGGTCGGTCCTGACGGTTGGGTTTTCTGAATGGGTCGAGCACGACCCTGATTGGTCGGTCCTGAGACCTCAGCTTCTTTGCCGCCAGTGTCTCCATGGTGCTCCTTGTTGCCGAGCATAAGAGTCTCATCTGGGCGTGTATCATTGATGGGAATTGATCCGTCGGACTCCAGAATGTCCTCAAGGGGCAGTCTAGATAGGTGATCCGCCACTAGGTTCTCCGCTCCCTTCTTGTCTCGGATTTCGCGATCGAATTCCTGCAATAAAAGCATCCAACGAAGCAACCTAGGCTTGGCATCTTTCTTTGCCATTAGAAATCTAACAGTGGCATGGTCAGTATAAACAATCACCTTAGAACCTACTAGATAAGAGCGGAATTTCTCAAAAGCAAACACCACGGCGAGAAACTCCTTCTCGGTTGTGGTGTACTTACTCTGGGCTTCATCAAGCGTCTTGCTTGCATAGTAGATGACATGAAGCTTCTTGTCCTTCCGCTGCCCAAGAACCGCTCCTATGGCATAGTCACTAGCATCACACATGATTTCAAAGGGAAGTGTCCAATTCGATGATTGCATGATGGGGCCCGTCACAAGAGCTTTCCTCAATCTGTAAAACGCTTCAAGACAATCTGGAGACATGCTAAACACTATATCTTTCATTAGTAGGTTAGTCAATGGTTTAGCAATTTTAGAAAAGTCTTGAATGAAGCATCTATAGAAACCCGCATGCCCCAAGAAACTCCTAACGTCTTTCACGGAGGATGGAGGGGGCAACTTCTCAATAAGCTCAATTTTTGCCTTGTCCACCTCAATCCCACGTTTAGACACTAGATGACCTAAAACAATTCCCTCTCTAACCATGAAATGACACTTCTCCCAATTGAGCACAAGATTAGTCTCCTCACATCTTTTAAGGACCCTAGAAAGGTTAGCAAGACATGAATCAAAAGTGGAACCATAAACTGAGAAATCATCCATGAATACCTCCACTATTTCCTCAATCATGTCGGAGAAGATGGCCATCATGCATCTTTGAAAGGTGGTCGGGGCGTTGCAAAGCCCAAATGGCATACTCCTATAAGCAAACATCCCATATGGACAAGTGAATGCCGTCTTCTCTTGATCATCGGGGTGACTGGGAATCTGCCAAAAACCACTATAGCCATCCAAATAACAAAAGTAATCGTGTTGGGCTAAGCGTTCTAAGACCTGGTCAATGAAGGGGAGTGGAAAGTAATCCTTCCTAGTGGCACTATTAAGCTTCCTATAGTCTATGCACATTCTCCACTTAGTGGTGGTCCTAGTTGGAATCAACTCCCCTTTTTCATTCTTTACAACCGTCATCCCCCCTTTCTTAGGAACTACATATACGGGGCTAACCCATTTACTGTCTGAGATAGGAAATATGATACCGGCATCTAGCATCCTAAGAATTTCTTTATTGACTACCTCTTTCATGTTAGGGTTTAGCCTATGTTGATGCTCAATAGTGGGTTTATGATCATCCTCCATATAAATCTTATGCATGCACAATGAGGGTGAAATACCACTAAGTTCCTCTAGTGAATATCCTATGGCTTTCCTATGAGTCCTAAGCACATCAAGCAATTTGTTCTCCTCTTCCTTACTCAAGTTAGCATTAATAATAACGGGAAGAGTAGAATTAGAACCAAGAAAAGCATACCTCAAGGAGTCAGGGAGCTCCTTAAGCTCGGGAGTAGGCTCGGGCAGGCTAACTTCCTCCTCATGCTCCGCCATGAGTGCTTCCAAGACAAGGTAGGGCTCCTCGCTTTCGTCCAAGAGGGTCGTGCACGACCCTTGGAGGGTCGGTTCTGAGACTCCAAAAACGTGCGGTCGAGGCTCCCAAGTCAATAATTTCTTCGTTGGATTGTTGCACTCAATGTAGTCGAAGTGTGTGTATAGCATTTTGACCTCCTCATGACTTGACTCCTTTATAGTTGGGTTGAATCGGAACTCAACCACTTCTTCTCCAATGTTAAGGGTGAGAAGACCGCTCTTCACATCGATGATGGCTCCCGCGGTGGCTAGAATGGCCTTCTGAGAATGATGGGTACCACATGATCCTCAGGCATCTCCATCACTATGAAATCGTTGGGCACAAAGAACTTCCCCACTTGAACTGGGAAATCATCTACCACTCCCGTTGGCTTGACGCATGACCCATCCACCATGTATAGCTTCATGTTCACCGGTACTAATGGCACCATGTTGGTTTTGGACCAAATTGAAAGTGGAAGCAAACTTGCACTAGCACCTAGATCACACAAAGTTTTGAAACGGTAAGCTCCAATACCGATAGTAATAGCAAACTTACTAGGATCGCCTAGCTTTAGCTTCTCGGGGAGCTCCACAACCTCACTTCATCCGTCAGCTCTGACATTGATCTCTTTCTAGATAAAATCTCCTTCAAGAATTTAGTATAAGCAGGCATTTCATTCAAGGCCTCGACGAAAGGAATGGAAGGATTCAAGCCTTGAAGCAACTTAACGAAGCGCTTAAATTTTCCTTTTGTCGAGTCCTTGGGTTTCTTAGAAGGGAAAGGAAGTACCTTAGATCGGGATTGAATGGAAGGAGAAGGGTTATAATACTTACCTTGCAAAGGGTGGTCGAGCTCGACCCCAGTTGGGTCGATCGCCTCTTCTTCCTCATTAGTAACATCCTCGGGAACGACCCCTAAGGGGGTCGTGCACGACCCCTAAGGGGGTCGTGCACGACCCTGATTGGGTCGGTCCTGAGGCTTGTTCCTTCTCCTTATGCTAGGTTGGCTCGGGAAACGCCTTGCCACTCCTTAGATGCATGGCTCGTATTTCACCATCGCCTGTTCGGCCTCTTGGATTCTCGTCGGGGCAGCCCGAGAGTTGTCCATGAGGTCTCAGGATTTGAGTAGCTAGCTGGCCAAGTTGGGAATCGACATTCTTTCTCCATGAGTCAAATTCTCCAAACCTAGCATGAAGACCTTTCATTTGCGTGGTAAGATCGGCTCGCATTCCATTGATTCCTTCTTGCAGCCCTTGCACCCATGATGGTGGTTCTTGATAGCCCGGAGGACGGTAGGGAGGGGGACGTTGCTCTTGTTGAGGGGGTTGCTTGTATTGTTCATAATTAGGATTGCCCTTAGATGGTTGAGCATTGTTCCTCCCTGCATAATTGTTTTGGTTCCTATAGGAACCTCTCATGTGGTTCGCCTCCTCATAAGCCTCGGCGACTCGCACTTGCTGCAAGTTAGTGCAATTGGAAGTAGTATGGGCGGAAGACTCGCATTCTTGGCAAGATTGAGAAGATTTAAAGTAACTTACTTGCTTTTTCAATCGGTTGATCTCATCCTGCATGAATTGGAACTTCACATCCCGATCAACCACATCGGATTGTGGTTCATAAAGCTTCCTCTCCGTCGGCTTAGCTTGTTGGGTACAGTACATAGCATCATAGTTGGTTAGTTTGTCCAACAAAGCTCAAGCTTGATCGGGATCTGTTGACGGGCCTTTACTCTGGACAACAAATAAATTTATAAGTCAAGACCCCGTTGAGTATAGGGGAGTCAGGATCGTTCCACGAGAAGCACGGTTTGTTTATCTATCGACTATTATTAATAAAAATCAAGCAAAAACAAGCAAAATACTCACGGCCAGCCTCGTTAACGACTTTTTCAGGGTCGTTAACGAACCTGTAGACTACTAACAACCTAAAAATAAATTCGGTACCGAGGCTACGAACTCAGCAACGAATACGATCTAGAAGAATTCAAATAAATATAAAGATCTAGGATAAGGGTCACCACAACATAATCATGCATATAAACTTGTAAGAAGATAAAGATCATGCCTTTAAATAGATAAATTCATCAACTTTCATTGATTAGTAAGTAAGCTAATCTACTCTCATAAATTAATTCACTCAATCACTTGTTTTGGATCCAAAGCTTGAAACTTTCGTATTCAAACAATATCAACCTTCAAGTTTATAACTTTCTCTTTCGATCAGGTTAAGACTCAAATTACCTTGACTTTCATCTAGGTATAAACACAACAAGCAATCTCAAAAATAGATAGAAAATAACTCATCAAACCATGCATAACTATGCCAGGTTTCAACCCCGACCCTAGATAATAAGACTACTCACTATTCATAACTAGAAAGCGAACAACTTCTATAAAGGAGAACATTGAAAACAAAACAACTAGTTCAAATTAATAAGAAAATATCGTCTTATAGAGTGCAGAAGAAACCGAAAAATACAAAACTGAATCGAAACTCGTGATTAACGACCTCGTCTAACTCTCTTTCCACCGTTGCTCGATCTCGTTCTTCGACTCTTCTCTCTCTCGGCTCTTCCAAACTCGTCTCCTACTTTAATACTACTTGCCACCCCCTCTCTAGGCTATAAAGAAGGGTATTTATACTAATAAAGCTATCTAAATAAATAAGGATATAAGATAAAAGCTTTTCTAAAAGATAGAAACTTACTCTAAAAAGATAAAAATAAAAACCTAGAAGGATAACAAGACTTAAAATAAAATATAATAACCATAAAACTCATCAAAAATACCCTACCGACACGGAATAAATTCCCGCACAGGATCGGTAGATCATCACTAAGATTTCCCGAAAAACCCTATCGCTAAGCGTCGTTAATGACCCTGCATAGCCTCGTTAACGAGCCTGGATTTGGACTTCTTCATCACTTCAACTCTATAAGCTTGGACTTCGACTTCTTCATCTCGTATTCTTCCGTCCTTTACCATAGCATTCCAAATTCAGCTCCAAAAAGTACCGTTCCCTTGCTAAAACCTACAAAAAGACACAAAATGGAGTAGGTTCCATACTTTTCACAAAATATGCAAAACCATCCAAAAACACACAAAACTAACCCTAAACTTATCAAAACTAGTCCTAACAAACTAAGAAAACACCCTAAAAACTATACCAAAAATATGAACATCAGGATCCATCTCAATGAACCCGCAATCGGTGTGAAGGTTAATTCTGTCCTTTGTAGCGGCATTAATCCCCTGGAAGAAAATCTCCTGAAGCACATAGGGTGGTTTTCCATGAGTAGGACATTGCCGAAGAAGTTCTTTAAACCGCTCCTAAGTTTCCACAAAAGTTTCATTGGGAAGTTGATGATAAGAAGTGATGCGCTTTCTTAGCTCTGTAGTCTTGGCCGGTGGAAAGAACTTTGTCAGAAACAGGTCGTGCAAAGCCTTCCATGTAGTAATCGACCTAGGAGGTAAGCTTTCGAGTCAAGTAAGTGCCTTCCCGGATAAAGACCATTTGAACGCCTTCAAGAGCACATATTCAAGTGACACGCCATCGGCAGCGATTGTGTCACACAAGTTGGTGAAGTTCTTGATATGCTCCATGGGACACTCAGTGGGCTTTCCCTCAAATTGAGATCGCTTGATAAGAGTGGTGAAATGAGACTTGATCTCAAAGACGCGCTCAATTTCAAGGAGGACAATAGCCGATTCAGGAACCCTAAACTCTGGATGCATGTATTGCTTAGCATTCCTTGGGATAGCATTCAATTGCTCCTGAAATCGCTGCGCAGCTGCAGCCTGAGCGTCTCGATCCACCTGCATGCGCTGCATCTGAGTGCGGAGTTCTTTCACTTCTCGAGCAAGAGTCTCAGCGTCGGCCATTGCTCGTCTTTCTCCCAAACGTCGATGGAAGGATCTCTCGGGTTCGCTGTCGTAGTCAATCCCAAAGGTTCTCCAGGAAAAACGAGATGGCATACACTGCGACCAAAGACAAAGAAAACAAAATTAGAAAACAACAAAAGGGTAAGGGCTAGTCCCAAACCCAAATATCAACTAAACTAGGCACTATTGCACACTCCCCGGCAACAACGCCAATTTGTTGAAAGGTTTCTTGAACAAATAAATTTATATCAAGACCCCGCTGAGTATAGCGGAATCAGGTTCGTCCACGGGAATGAGAATAGCGCTAAAGATTAGTTGATAAACTAAGAAAAAGCAAAGAAATAACAAGCAAACAAAGGCAAGACCGAACCAAAGTAGGTCGTCCACGACCTTAAGGGGGTCGATCCTGGGCTCAACAGTAACACGAACACACAAAAACACCACTAAAAGCTTGAGCACGACTTATAGGTCGAGATCGAAGCAAAGACACGAGATTTAATCAATATAAAGGACGAATTCCATGGCTAGGGCTACGACAACAACAATCATACATGCTTCCAATAAGAACTCATAATTATCATGCAATCTAGATCATAGAAGAGTCAACTTTCGCAAACAATTCAAGTTATTCAATCAACTTTCGCATTAAACAACTTTCTATCTATCCTTCAACCTAGGAATATCAACTTTCGCAAATAATCCTATTAGAACTAATCAAACAATCAACCTTACACTTTCACTTTTGAGTTGATCGCAAGATATTTGCCTCAACTTTCACAAAGGAATTTAGCACAAGATATATAGATATGATCTTCAAACATTCAAATCATGAATTCAAATTTTAGACATGCATGATTGTGTTGGGTTTTCACCCAACCCTAGAATCTAAGAAAACTACTCACTCATAGCAAAGGAAGACAAGAAAAAGAAAGAAGAAAACACGATCAATCCAAACTAAATTCAAATTAAACAAAGAAGAAATCTTACAAAAAGTCTCAACCTTGTTCTCCAAATCTCTCTTCTAATCACCAAAAAGCGGAACCTTTAAACTAAAGGGTTTAACCTCCTTTTATAGAGGAAAAGGAGCCCTAATTAACTAGGAAATAAGATACAACAACCTTCCTAAAATACAAAGATAGAATATATCACAAAAGATCTTGGAATAGGGAGAAAGTCGGCGCCTCACACGACCCAAATGGGTCGTGCACGACCCCCATAGGGTCGTGCCTAGGTCTTTTTCTAACTTCCTTAGCCTGGTTCGTGTACGACCCAATGCAGGTCGATTTCTTCACCTTCCTCTTGTTTTCACTCTCCTTGTCTCTTCTTCCTTAGCTTGGCAACTTCAAATCCTTCTCATGGCTTGTCAACCTTCTCTTGCAACGCTCCAAACTCTCCTTTCAAGCTCCAAAACTCCTACAAAAAGACACAAAAAGTGCGTAGTTTCCGAATCTCAAGAAAAATACGAAAACTAAAGCAAAAAGACTCAAAAACATAAATTCAAAAACTAAAACTAACTCGATCTAATCTATTTAGACACTAAAAACCCTACCTAAAAAACGGACATCACTACACAATGTTGCCTCAATCAATGTAGTAATTTCTATCACGTTGTCTAATGGACATGTTGTCAATGTATCTTAGTTTGGATCAATTCAATTGCTCGGGAATATGTTTATTAGAGATGTCTTTTATGTCCCTTCTTTCATTTGCAATCTGATTTCTATAACAATGTTGGTTTCTGATATGCATAGAAAAGTTATATTCTCACATAATCAGTGCCTCTTGCAAGACATTCTCTCACAAAAGGGTTTGATTATCGATTTAGTTGCAAAAGGTCTACATTCTTCAACCATTTGAAACTTCTACATCAAAAACAGTATTCTATCATTCCGTTAAAATTGATATTACTTTTGTCAATACTCTAGTCTCTTATGATGCTTTTCATGCAAGATTTGGTCACGTGCATCACTTTAAACTCATATAATTATGTTGTACTGAGTTGGATATTAGTTTCAAATACAAACCTTGTATGGTTTGTGCTAAAGCAAGGATGAATAAATTATCTTTCCCTTCTTGTACTATATCTATTGTCAGACCTTTTCAACTCTTTCCATAGATGTTAGCATATATCATATACGTACTAACCATTATTTTAGATGGTACATTGTTGAAGGGTTTCTTGAACAAATAAATTTATATCAAGACCCCGCTGAGTATAGCGAAGTCAGGATCGTCCACATGAGATAGTCAGTGCTAGGTTTTGTTACTTAGAGCACAAGCAACCAATTAAATCTAAGGAATTTAGCAAGAGATAGAGGAATTCTAAGGTAAAGGTATCACCACAACAATAATCATGCAATGCTAACACTCATGAAACATAAAGATCATGCTTTTATCACATAAAGGCGCTAACTTTCGTTAACTAGAGCAAGTAAATCAACTAACTTTTGTTCGATTAATAAACTTACTATCTAATCTCTTCTACTTCAACTAGGATAGATCCGCTTTCATTTCAACACCCTAAATTGACTATTCTGATTCAAAGTTTTCACTTTCGCTTCTACTATGAATGAGAAATTCCCTTCCACTTTCTTTTCAAGGATTAAGAGCAAGAGAATTGATTCATGCAATAGAAACAATCAAAACATGATCATAAACAAGCATGCACAACCATTGTTGGGTTTAACCCCAACATTAGAGACGAAAACTACTCACCAAGCATAATAATTGAAAACAAAAATGAATTAAAAAGGAAAAGCTTACAACTTTTAATTCAAAACAAACTTGTTCTCCAAGCAACACCAATCTCTACTCTATATCCTCTCCTACCAACTTCTCTCTCTCTCTCTCTCTCTCTCTCTCTCTCTCTCTCTCTCTCTCTCTCTCTCTCTCTCTCTCTCTTCCTCCTCCTCTAACGTGCCCCTCGGGCCCTAGACCGGTGTTGGTTCCCCCCCTTTGAAACAAAGGGTTCAACCTCCATTTATAGAAGAAAAGGAGTCCTAATTCAACTAGGAAACAAGATAAAATCCCCTTCCTAAAATACAAAGATAGAATAAATCCTTAAGATCTTGTGATAGAGAGAAAGTCAGCGCCAGGCACGACCCAAATGGGTCGTGCACGACCCTCATAGGGTCGGTCCTGAGAGGTTCACTTTCTGCTTGGGTCGAGCACGACCCTGTTCAGCATTTCGAACAACCTTGAGTAAAACTTGCGTAGAAGATTCGTTACAACTCTGTTTGACTCGATTCTTTTTCCTATGTTCTTGTAACGAATTTCTCTATCTCTTTCCAAGCTCAAAGTTGATCTTCAATGACTTTACTTGAGCGCTTAATCTCCATCTTCTCTTCATTCTTGAGCTTTTCCTTAAGTGCTTCTCTTCGGTTTTGCTCTTTTCCTCAAAAGTGCTCCAAAAATCTTCTAAAAACCTACAAAATACCACCAAAGCTTATGTAGACTCCATATCTTTAGAAAATACGAAAACCTACACAAACGACTCAAAACAAATCACAAAACTAAAGAAAAAGACTCAAATACATTAAAAACACACCCTAAAACATGACTAAAAAGGCGAACATCATACATCTTTATCACTCTGTCCTGAAGCTTGCCAACACATAAGAAGTATATTATGTTAACAAAAGTAAGGAAATGTAAAATAAAAAGAAAAAAGAAAGAATAGAATCTAGATAAGAAAAAAAATACTGAACCTCACATATAACAAAATGTAGTTCAAAGCTAAAGATGAAAATTCATAGTTCTTAAACACAACATTATTTCTCCAAAAAACAAGTTCGAAAAAAAAATGTAGTGCAATGGAAGCAATTTTGACACCAACATCACATATTTGCCTAGCAAAAATGTGTTTTTTAGAAGAAAAAAATGTCAGTCCAATACTCCAATGGGTTGGATTCTAATGTGAACTTCATAGATTTGACCAGGCATAGGAAATTGAGATGCTTGTACAAAAAAAAAATGCTTGGGGTATGTTTCCCTGTGATATTGAACTTTTCATGTTGTGGCCAAGTTTATTCCAAAATCGTGGTGCCCTTAAGGGCCCTTCTACTTTAAAATTTATCCACATATCATGCATTTTGCATATTGTCCCTATTTATAGGCCCAAATAACCAATAGGCTGTTCCAAATTTGTAGAAATGTCAAACTAACCCATAATACTTTTTCTTGCTAATTTTATTGTACTTCAATACTATCAATTTTTAGAAACCCTCTTAGTACGCTGATACAGTCAGTATTAACCTCGTATCAGATTCAATCGAACAAACTGTAACCAGGGAAAGGTGAATGGCCTAGGGTCGGGGTTTAGGAGAAGAAGACAGACGAGAAAGGCAAAGGAGATTAGGGTTTCATTATTTTCTTTCTTGATTGATTTATATTTTTTGAAATACAATATAAGATATTTATAATACTGCCTTAGCGATTCAATAAAAGTGACATGAGAAAGAACCGAAAAGAAAACACATAAAGGAGTTTATAAACTCTATTTAAAAAGTTTATATTAATTAATTAATTACTGACAATAACTCATAGGGCAGATAGTACAATATCAATTCTCCCTCATTGACAATCGACTTGTCCTCAAGTCAAAAATTAGGAGGAGACGCATGAATAGTATGCTGGAGCATAATCCTCTAGGGTCCCATTGCATTTTTGGTTCAAAAGTCGCACCCTCCAAAACAAACAGATTCCAAAACAAGCACACTTGCCAAGATCCCATTGTAGCCTTTCTTGAGCATCTTCAACCCTTGAATTACTTACTATTGGTCCAATACAATCAAGACCTGTCTTATCCTTTCTAGAACCCAAGGCAAAACATCTCCTATCAAACCTCCTATTAGTGTGCATCTCAAACAACTCATCAACATCAATAGTAGAAGTCGAGCTAGCAAGCACATCAAATTGCCCAATACCTAAAATCACATTGACTGCAACATGATTCAAGTTAGCAGTACCACCCAGGTCAAAAATTCTATAACTACCATCACTAAACAAGATTTCCTCTTGGGTAGTAGCATCACCGAAATTGAACCCTCGAAGTGGCATTTCCTTAAAATATTTGAGTATCGTATAATAAAGTATGAATGCATATTTTAAATAGTTATTCTAGTATTTTAGGACAACTAGTTAATAAGATAGGATTTAGTAGCATTAGGTCTATGTTTCGACTCCCACAAGCAGTCTCCTTGATTTAAAAAGTTCTACTTATGCATTATAATCTTGAGGTTTTTTTAAATATTTTTCAGTATTCTGTATTTTTTTAAATAAATCTTTTTAGCTACATCTGAAAAATTTTAGCCCCCTCAAAGTAAATTCCTAGTTTCGCCCCTGAATATCGACCCTAGATAAATAGATTAAACCATTAAACTTTCAATGTCATTTGAATAGTGATCATTACCTCTAAACCCATTAAATTGCTGCTTGTAAGATATTTTGTATTAAAAGTCGTAGCTTCTTCCTCAATGTGACTAGCATTTCCCTCTTCATCGGTCAAAGGCTGAGCTTCACATGTATTCATAACAACCTAAGAAAAGAACAACTTCAAATGTATTCATAGCAATAGTTGGTAACAACATAAAAAAGCAGATTACAAAGCATATAAATTCGTATTGTAAAGCTGGATGTGAACTTGTGCCACTTTGAAGAAGCACCAGTCACAAAAGGGGGATTACAAAAGTACTCCTGCAATTCCAACCAGATAAACTGAGTACATAACCATCTTAAGCGGTACATGCAATCTCTAAATTGACTCCGGATAGCACGACAAAAGGATATATTTCAACTTCTGAATCCATTATTCCTAATGCCAACTATAGAGAACAATAATCTTGAGATGTGTACTAGCTTAGAGATGCAAGGTTGATCAATATGAGAGATGCCAAAAAATTTAGTTTATGTAATATAGGATTTCAGTTTAGCAGATGAGCAAAAAAATTGACTTTAAATACATATGCAGATGGAAAAGCATGTAATAGAGATATGCAGAGAGAGCGCAGACACCAAGAGTGGAGAATGATGGTTGAAAATAACATTATTGTAAACCATTCACTAATACATTCTACACCATGAAATAGGAGAGCAATTAAATTGCTCTTCTTGACTAGTGATAATCTACAAGAAACCCCTTCCACACAAGGATGAAGTAATTTCAGCCAATACCAAGTGAAGATATAACAGCATTGAAGTATAATACTACTACTCACACTATACAATATAAGCAAGGTACAAAACAAAGATCAACACTCATTTTTTTTAATAATCTATTAGAAACAACGATTATGTTATTACCTTTGATAAACGACGTAGAAGCTGATTGCATGTCATCAACATCACAAGCTTCCCACGTGAAAACAGCTCTTGTTGGACAAACCCAAGCATTGAATAACTACTATAAGGTTTAAATAAGACATGAAGCATCAGTAAAGCCCATAAAGTTACTAATTCAGATAAGGAAGTAGTTGGGTCTGCCTAACACCGAAACAATGTTCTTCTCCATTAAAAATTGATCTTTTGTAAAAGTATTGTACAAGAACTATAGGGGAAACGATGCAGAAACGCTCGGAAAGTGGTTCCTGTTAATGTTTTTTAAGGGCTTTATGGGTATTTTGCCTAAAGGGCATTGTTGTCATTCTATACCTTGTATTTAATGCCCTTGTAACCTACTTTTTCAGCAACTCTTTGGTTGCCTACTAATGAAACACGCAATTCTCTCTTCCTCTCCTCTTTCTCTTTGTTCTTCAATCTTGCATTTGTACTTTGGTTGATTCTTGCTTTATTATCATGGTATCAGAGCAGTCCTACAATGAAGACCCAATTGGTATGTAAACTTTGTGAGTTTTTGGTATGCAGTTTCTGAGATTGAAAATTTGGGATTCTAGGGTTCATCTACTTGTAATTTCTGATTTGGGGTCATTTGGCTAAGTAATCCTTGGTGTGGTTGACTTGGTTGTGAAAATGGCAAGTAGTAAGGATGATTCTCTTCAATCTATTAGTGTGAAGTTGGATGGAAAGAACTATTCATATTGGAGCTATGTGATGAAGAATTTTTTGAAAAGGAAAGAAGATGTGGAGGCATGTTGTTGGAATAGTGGTTAAAACCCCAAGTGACAAGGCAGATCTGACAGAAAATTGGGAAGTTGATAATTCAAAAATTATCACTTGGATAAACAACTCTGTAGAGCACTCAATCGGTACTCAGCTGGCAAAATATGATACGGAAAAGGAAGTTTGGGATCACCTTGCAAGATTGTTCACACAATCTAACTTTGCAAAGCAATACCAGTTGGAAGCGGATATTAGAGCTATCGAACAGAAGGATATGAGCATTCAAGAGTTCTATTCGTTTATGACAGATCTTTGGGATCAATTAGCCCTTACGAAACCAGCCCAGTTGAGAGCGTTTGCACCATATATTGCTCGTAGGGCAGAACAACGGATGGTTCAGTTTTTAATGGCTCTTCATTCTGACTTTGAGGGTCTTCGTGGCTCCATTTTGCACCGTAATCCCCTTCCTTCGGTAGATTCTGTTGTTAGTGAGTTGTTGGCTGATGAAATCCGTCTCAAATCCCAAGCCGAGAAAGGCATTCTTTCAACACCTGGTCGTTCTGTGTTGGCAGTTCCTCCTAGATCCTTTTCTAACCAAGGAAACAAGCCTCAATCTAAGGTTGGAATTGATTAATGTAGTTTTTGCAAACAAAAGGGTCACTGGAAGGCTCAATGTCCTAAGCTTCTAAGTCGTGGTTCCCAAGGAAATCAACAACAGTCTAAGCCTCCTTCATCTCAACAGTACAAACCTCCTCCACAGGTTAACGTTGCAGCTACGGTTTCCTCATCCTCTGATTCTATACTTGCTGCCCTTACAGAACAATTTCAAAAATTTCTTCCTATGTCTGCCTCTTCTTCGGTAAGTCAGCCATCTACTAGCACCACAGGTATGACACCCTCAACATGGATTTTATTTTCCGGAGCTTCTCATCATTGTCTCCTCATTTAAAATCGTTTGCTTCTTCGTCCCCTTCTTCATCTATGCCAATCATGACAGTTGATGGAACTCCTATGTCTTTGAATGGTGTTGGTTCCGTCATTAATTCTCATTTGTCTATTCCTAATGTTTACCATATTCTTAAACTCTCACTAAACCTTGTATTTGTTGGCCAACTTTGTGATTCTGGTTACTTAATGTCTTTTTTTTTCCACTTCTTATCATGTGTAGGATCCACAATCTCAAAAGTTGATTGGGACCAGCCGTAGTCAGGGCGGTTTATATGTGTTGGATGAGCTGAAGTTACCAGTTTTTGCAGCTCCTAGTGTCGACTTGTCTTCTTTTCGTTTGTCCTCTACATCTTCAATCTTCTACCTGTGGCACTCTCGTCTTGGCCATGTGTCAGCCTCTCGTCTAAGATTCTTAGCCTCTAAGGGAATTCTAGGAAATTTGCAAGCTCATGACATCTTTGATTGTAGTGGTTGTAAGCTTGCAAAATTCTCTGCCTTACCTTTTTGTAAAAGCATTACTTCCTCTGATGCACCTTTTGACTTAGTGCATTTTGATGTATGGGGGCCATCCCCTCTTGCTACTAAAGGGGGATCTCGTTATTATGTTTCCTTTATTGATGATCACACTCGTTTTTGTTGGGTTTTTCTTATGAAACATCGTTCTGATTACTTTGAAATTTATATTCATTTTCGAGCTTACATTAAAACTCATCATAATGTTGTCATCAAATGTTTTAGATGTGATCAAGGTGGTGAATATACCTCAGCCAAATTTCGTGATCTGCTTGCTTTAGATGGCACTGTTTACCAAACCTCTTGTACAGATACCCCTGAACAAAATGGTGTTGTTGACAGAAAGCATAGGCACATTGTTGAAACTACTCGTTCTCTCTTGTTGTCTTCTTCTGTTCCTAACCAGTTTTGTAGGGAAGCTGTACTCATTGCAGTACACTTAATCAACATGATTCCTTCTTCACTAACTTCAGTTTTGTCTCCCTTTGAATAACTTTTTGGCCATACTCCAGATTATTCCTCCTTGAGAGTGTTGGTTCCACATGCTTTGTCCTTCGCCCTAGTGTAGAATGTACAAAACTTTCATCCCGCTCTGCACTTTGTGTGTTTCTTGGTTATGGTGAAGGTAAAAAAGGATATCGTTTCTTTGATGCTTCTTCAAAAAATTATATGTTTCTCGTCATGTTGTTTTTCTGGAGCATATCCCTTTCTTTTCTATTCCTGGTACTACTCATGATTTAACAAAATCTGATCTTGTTCACATTGATCCCTTTTCTGAACAGTCTTGTACCCCCTCTTCTCCAATTGTAGAGTCTTAGTCTGCTACAGATCCTATTGTTCCTTTTCCCTTTCACTACTCTCGTAGGTCTAGAGTGAATGATTCTGGTATTGTTCCGCTTGGCACCTATGATTCGCCTTTGCCTACTGTTGTTCCTGATCCTCCTGGTACATTGGATCCTCCTCGTCACTCTTCACGTCCTCGTAAGTCTACTAGACTCCTAGGTTTTGTTTATTCATGCTATTCCACTTCTTTTACCTCTTTCTTGGCTTCTATTCACTGTGTTTCTGAGCCCCTATCCTATAAGGAGGCTGTTATTGACCCTCTTTGGTAGCATGATATGGATGAGGAACTTTCAGCTTTGCAAAAGACGAATACTTGGGACTTGGTACAATTAATTACCTCCTGGTAAACGTGCCATTGGATCTAGCTGGGTCTATAAAATCAAAATCAAGTCCGATGGGTCCGTTGAAATCTATAAGGCTAGATTAGTAGCCAAGGGTTTCTCTCAACAGTATGGTATGGACTTTAAGGAAACATTTGCTCCCGTCACAAAGTTGACTACCATTCGTACTCTTATTGCAGTTGCTTCTGTCCGCCAATTGCATATATCACAGATGGATGTTCAGAATGCTTTTCTGAATGGTGATTTGCTTGAAGAAGTTTACATGGTCCCTCCTCCTGGTGTTCCTCATAAATTTGGCCAAGTTTTTATGGTCTCAAACAAGCTCCTCGAGCATGGGTTGAGAAGTTCTCCACTATTATTGCTTCTCTTGGTTTTCTCTCTAGTGAGCATGACTCGACCCTTTTTGTTAAGTGTACTGATGCAAGGAGGATTATTCTCTCCTTATATGTTGATGATATGATCATTACCGGTGATGATTCTAGTGGCATTGAAGTGCTAAATACTGTATTGGCCTCTGAGTTTGAGATGAAGGATCTAGGCCCTCTTCGCTACTTTTTGGGCATTGAAGTTGCCTTCTCTCCAAAAGGGTATCTCCTCTCTCAATCCAAATATACTACTGACATCATTGAGCGTGCTCGCTTGACAGATACCAAAACCGCTGCCACTCCATCTGAGCTCAATGTTCAATATTCTCCCTTTGATGGAATTCCCTTGGAAGATCCTACTTTGTATCGCACTATTGTTGGCAGTTTGATCTATCTCACCATCACACTCCCTGACATTGCATATGCTGTTCACATTGTTAGTCAATTTGTTGCTTCCCCTACCACTACTCATTGGGGAGCTATTCTTCGCATTTTGAGGTATCTTCGGGGTACCACTTTCCAATGTCTCTTGTTTCCCTCCAAATCTTCCTTGGAGCTGCGTGCATAATCTAACTCTGATCATGCTCGTGATCCTACTAATAGAAAGTCTGTTACTGGTTTTTGTATCTTTTTGGGCGACTCCCTCATTTCTTGGAAGAGTAAGAAATAAAGTGTTGTCTCCCAATCTTCCATTGAAGCTGAGTATCGTGCCATGGCATCTACTACCAAATAGATTGTCTGGTTACGGTGGTTGCTTGCAGATATGGGTGTACGCTTCTCTCAACCCACTCATATGCATTGTGATAATCAAAGTGCCATTCAGATTGCTCATAACTCCGTCTTTCATGAACACACCAAGCACATCGAGATCGATTGTCATCTTACTCGTCATCACCTGAAACTTGGCACTCTTTCCTTGCCTTCTGTTCACTCTACTCTTCATATTGATGATATCCTTACCAAGTCGCACTCTGTTTCTCGTTTTCAGTTTCTTGTAGGCAAACTCTCGATACTTCTTGCAGCTGCTTCGTGAGTTTGAGGGGAAGTGTTAATGTTATTTAAGGGCTTTATGGGTATTTTGCCTAAAGGGCATTGTTGTCATTCTATACCTTGTATTTAATGCCCTTGTAACCTAAAATTTTAGCAACTCTTTGGTTGCCTACTGATGAAATACGCAGCTCTCTCTTCCTCTCCTCTTTCTCTTTGTTCTTCAATCTTGCATTTGTACTTTGGTTGATTCTTGCTTTATTATTAGTTCCTTCGTATGTGGCATTTTAGTAGGACAAAACAGTCGTTATGGAACAAACTTGGGTGGCAGGTGAAAAAGGGCAGATTCGTCTCAAAGAGGAAAGAGCTTCTAAGGACACGCTGGTCATGAAGCTTTATACCTTATGCCTCAAGTGAAAAAGGATACAAAGGAAAATTTTCAAAAGACCATGACTACAAGAGAAGAAAGCGATGAATCTAGGTTAAATTAAACCTCTCGCTGCATGAACAATACCCAATTGAAAGCTACGAAGAACTCAAAGTGATCCAGAGGAACAATGAAGATTTCAACAAGACCGAGAAGATCCAGAAGCTCGACAATGGAAAGTGTGGGAGCTTGATGTTGTCATAGGAGCTAGTTCCGATGCTAAAGGGAACTGTACCAGGAAGTAGAGAGGTTTGATCATTTTATCTAAATCGTTGTGGTGTTCTTAGGAACTAGATAGGTAGATTTGTTTATATTGCTAGAATTCGGTGATTGATAGTAATAAAGAAGTTCAAATTTACATCTTGTAACTAAAGAACTACGATATATATAAAGTGCTCATTCAAAATCCTCTAAGGGAGGTAGAGGTTTACCCATTCAACTTGTTGGTTAAAGTGGAGTTCCCCTATAAGGAACTGTGTCATTGAGTTTCGGTTAGTTATATTCTACTTTACTTATCCGCTGCGTGAGCGAACTGTTTTTGGAACAGTTCCCGATTATTTTAAACTAATCTACTATTGATACGCTAAGAGCCCTAGCACACCAAAGAATTATGAACCAAGAAATCGGGAAGTGAATGGGCACGAGGCCCGGGGTCGAGGAGACGAAAGGAGAAAAGGAGAAGACAGAGAATTAGGGCAGAAGAGTTTATTTCTTGGATAAAAATCTCAACTTATCTTACAAGGGTTTATATAAGCTATGCCCTACCGGTTCAATAAAAGCGATTCAGGAAAGAACCGGAAAGAAAACCTGAGAAGGGAGTTTTAAATTACATTAATTTAAAACAATCATAAATTAAAACCCTAAAATAACTAAAATTAATCTCGGAATCGTATCGGGACCCGACACTGGCGCACGGGTCTAGTACTCGGCTCGCTCGGCTGATTTGCATCCGTATCAATTACCCCCCGGTGAGAGCCTGCTTGTCCTCAAGCTGAAGATCGGGGTAAGATTTTAGTAACTTGTCACGCGGTTCCCATGTCGCATCCTCCACCGTACCGTCGTCCCAAACAACCTGCCATTCAACTACGGGACGGCCGTCGACAAGCACGTGACGTTCGGCAATAGCGCGGACCGGGTTAGAAATCGGACGATCGTTGAGAAATTCGTTCGGAAATGCCAGTTGCACGACCTGCTCGGACGAGGCTACAAAAGGCTGTAAAAGAGAAACATGAAAGACGTTGTGAATCTTGGCATTATCTGGAAGCGCTAACCGATATGCAACCGGACCAATCCGCTCAATGACCTTGGATGGCCCATAAAAACGTCGACTGAGTTTGGCGGAAAGCGGCCGAGCCACCGAATTCTGACGGTAAGGCTGAAGTTTCAACAAAACCAAATCGCCCACATCAAACTGAAGATGCCGACGGTGAGAATTAGCTTGGGCTGCCATGCGTTGTTGCATTTTACGTAAATTCTGTTTCAGCAAGTCAATAAGCTGACCGCGCTCACGAATGGCTCCCGTGGCCGTGGATGACGCCGTGGATGGCATAGTACAGCGAATCAAAGGGGGCGGTGTTCACACAGAGCTTGAAAAGGCGACATAAAGAGGCCCTCATGAAAAGTACAATTCAGTGCAAGTTCAGCCTAAGACAAAAATTCAGCCCAACGCTTCGGTCGGCTATGCGTGAAGGCTCGAAGATACTGCTCAAGGCCTCGGTTGCGGACCTCGGGTTGTCCGTAAGTTTGCAGATGATAGGCTGTACTGTGCTTTAAATTTGTGCCGCTTAAGCGATGGATCTCGTGCCAAAAGGCACTAGTAAAGATGGCATCCCTGTCGGATAGAATCTGAGATGGAATCCCGTGATGCTTGACAACTAAATCAACAAATAACCCAGCGACCTTAGGCGCATCATAAGACGGTCCAAGCGGACCAAAGTGAGCGTATTTTGAGAGACGATCCACCACCACCAATATAGTAGAAAAACCCTTAGATGGCGGTAAACCCGTAATGAAGTACATTGAGACCTCGTCCCACACTTCCGACGGCACGGGAAGGGGTTGCAACAAACCTGCTGGTTTCTTTGTACTATACTTGGTAGACTGGCAAATTAAGCAAGCATCAACAAAAATTTTAACATCCCGACGCATACCTGGCCAATAGAAAACTTCGGCTACCCGACGGAATGTCCGATCGACGCCTTGATGGCCGGCGCTCGGCGAGGAATGAAATTATGTGAGCACGTCAGATTGCAAGGCCGAAGATTTACTTAATACTAACCGATGACCATAATACAAGACACCGGCGCAGACTCGGAAAGGCGTCGGCAAGGCACCGTCCGCGGTGCGCGTGTGTAGCTCGAGCAAGTCTAGCGTCGTGCCATTCTCAGCGTGAACCCGCTTCAGTAGGTCCGGCATTGGGCTAGAAAGAGCCATAACTGTTTGAGTTCGGTGTTATCATCGATCATTTGTCGGGAAAGCGCATCAGCTACTTTATTACTAGCGCATGTTTTGTATTCAATCCGGAATTTGTACCCCATGAGCTTTCGGATGAAAAATTGTTGATCCGGTGTTTGAATTACTTGAGATAAGAGTTCCTTGAGGCTCTTTTGATCCGTGCGAATAAGAAACTCACGGCCCAATAAATACTGACGCCATTTTTGAACGGCAGACACAATGGAAAAAAGTTCCCTGTGATAGGTAGATGATCCCCTGTGTCGAATGCCAAGAGTCTTGATGAAGAAAGCAATCGGTTGTTCTTCCTGAAGCAAAACAGCCCCAATACCGTGATCCGACGCATCTGTTTCGATGACGAAATCCTTAGAAAAATCTGGAAGTTGCAAGATTGGCGGTGTAAGCATTGTTTTCTTAAGAAATTGAAACGCTTCATCAACAATAGTGGACCAAGAGAACTTATCTTCTTGAAGCAGAGATGTCACCGGAGCCGCCAGCGAAGCATAGTTCCGAATAAATTTCCGATAATAACCGGTGAGGCCCAAAAACCTCGCAATTGGAGGACTGTCCGCGGTGTCGGCCACTCGGCCATGGCAGCTAGCTTGTCCGGATCGGCCAACAACTTTCTAGCGGATACGATATGGCCCAAGTACTCAACTTTTGTTGTCCCGAAGGCGCACTTAGAACTCTTGACATAGAAATGGTTTGCCTGCAGAATCTGTAAAACAGTGTCGATGTGACGTAGGTGAAGATCCAGGGATGAACTGTAAATTAATATATCGTCAAAGAAGACGATCACGAAATCCCATAAATACTCAGCAAAAATGTGGTTCATAGCGGCCTGAAAAGTGGACGGGGCATTAGTCAAGCCGAATGGTATAACAGCAAATTCAAAGTGGCCATCATGAGTATGGAATGCCGTTTTATAAATATCATCAGAATGCACCCGGAATTGGTGGTATCCAGAGCGCAGATCAAGCTTAAGTAAAATAAATGGCTTTCCCAAGTTCATCAAATAACTCATCAGCAGTGGGAATCGGGAACTTATTTGTAACTATTGCCGTGTTCAGAGCGCTGTAGTCAACACAAAATCGGAATGAGCCATCTTTCTTTTTAACGAGCAGCACTGGAGAAGAAAATGGACTAGTACTGTGTTGAATAATGCCCTGAGATAACATATCCTGCACCTGTCGCTCAATTTCTGATTTCTGAAAATAAGGATAGCGATAAGGGGGAACATTCATAGGTTTCGTCCCTTGATGCAGATGAATGCGGTGATCCCAAATACGACGAGGCGGCAGACCAGTGGGGAGCCGAAATACAGATTCATGGAGCCGTAAAATAGTAAGAATATCAGAATGGATATCAGATGGAAATTCCACCTCAGTAGGGGCGGCGTCGGGCACCGGCGATGAGACAGCCACCATTTCAAAGCATTCTTCGACGGTTGTAGACTCATACAGAATTTGGAGCGTGTTGAGCGAGATCAATTTAGGCCCTTGGCGATCGCCCGACAAAGAAATCTTGCGTCCGTTCAACACAAAATCCATCGTTAAGTTGGCATAATCATGCGTAACTTTGCCAAGTGTCTGTAACCACTGTACACTGAGGACTACATGTGGGCCATGAATCTGCAACACGAAAAGATCAACAGCAAAATCGTGTCCTTGTAGAATTAACGGAGTCGCAAGACATTTATGATTGCAAACGAGGGACTCACCGTTACCAACGTATACGCGAAAGGGCGAAACATGATTTAATTGTAAGCGGAGTTCTTCTATCACTTTGGGATGGACAAAATTGTGGGTACTGCCTCCGTCGAAAAGAACCTGAATCTGTTTATCGCGGATAGAGCCAATCAACTTTAACGACTTCGGATTAGTGTATCCTTCCATAGACAGCACACTAGAAACATCGCCCGACACGACAAGAGGCTCGTCTGACGGATTCGCTGACTCTTCATCATCATCAGAGTCGTGAGTGCCTAGCAAGGCCAAAAATCTATGCTTACAGCGATGCCCGACTGTGAATTGCTCGTCGCAGTTCCAACACAATCCTTTCCGACTGCGCTCCGCGCATTCTGCCTGTGACAAAACGACGAATCGGGAGTTTAGGCACCTCGGCCGGGGGAGCGGGTGGGGCCGGATTATTAGCTGGGGCTGCAGAGCTGCTAGCCGTGGCCGGTCCAGTGTTCGCTCGGAAGGGCGGCGTGGTCCAACGACGCGAGGCCGGTTGCGCGGAGACGATGTCCTCGTAGGAGGCGGATAACTCTCGTTCCAAAGCAAAATCCTGCGCAAGAGACGTGGGTCCGCGCAGATTGACTTCCCGGCGAATCGGTTGTTTAAGGCCTGCCTTGAATAAGGAAATCAGTGTTGGCTCGGTAAGGCCCGTAACTTTGTTCATCAATGCTTCAAATTCATATTGATATGCCAAGACGGTTGTCTTTTGTTGTAGCTTTGACAGTAGGCCAACATAGTCCTCATAATATTGGGGATCAAAACGCTGACGAACATCCCGAAGAAACGCCGGCCAGGTGGCTCCAAGATTGTTCTGATGTTGGTAACGAAACCAATCTGATGCGGGATGATCAAATAAAAGACCTACGAGATTCAAACGGTCATGGTCAGCAGTATGAAAATAATTGTAATACGATTGAACTTTAAAAATCCATCCATGTGGGTCGGTTCCGTTGAAGCGGGGCGGATCCCGAATAGCGACACCCGGATTGTCGGGCTGTGGTTCTGGTGGAATCGCGGCGAGCGCCTAAGGTAGGTGGAGAGCCTGTTGCTCGGCGAGAGCGGGTTGTGCCGCGGTCGCGGGATTCGGCGCGAGCTGAGGCGCGGGTTGTAACTGTAAGGCCCGAGGCCATAGAAGCGCTATCCCATGCCAACCCGAGAACTTCCCAGGAGGTCACCCATCCTGGTACTACTCTCGCCCTTGCACGCTTAACTTCTGAGTTCTTTGTCCTCACTCGAACTCAGAAAAGGAAGAGCTCTTGTTGACATGGGGAGCATCTCAATTCCTTATAAATTATCGGGGTGTTACAATCTCCCCCACTTAAGCACTTGACGTCCTCGTCAAGGCCCATGGACCGCCCTCCAGGTCGAGTGACCGCCCACTGGGCCAAGCAAACTCGTAACCCAGAGTCGGCTCCGATACCATTTGTAAGGCCCGAGGCCATAGAAGCGCTATCACATGCCAACCCGAGAACTTCCCAGGAGGTCACCCATCCTGTTACTACTCTCGCCCTTGCACGCTTAACTTCTGAGTTCTTTGTCCTCACTCGAACTCAGAAAAGGAAGAGCTCTTGTTGACATGGGAAGCACCTCAATTCTTTATAAATTATCGGGGTGTTACAGTAACCCTAGCGCGCGATCCTCCGGAATGGGAAGCAGCCCATCCCCAGCCGCCGGTTGAAAGGGTTCGGCCAAGGGATTCGGCGTGGCGAGCGGTCCTCGGCCCAAGGGTTGGAGGTTCGCCCCGGTAGCCGGTGTTTGGCGACAATTCAAGATTTCATAAACGTCGTCCGTGCGCAGACGCTCGGTCTCCTGTTGTCGAAGACACGAATCGACGTTCTCCATCAAACGATCCATCGTAGATGACATATGTTCTTGCGCAATCGATAAGCGCTCGATCATAGCCTGGAGCGACTCGGAACTACTCTCCTCCGAAGTACCCATTGAAGCGAGTTCGAAGTGAAAGCACCAGTTGATACGCTAAGACCCCTAGCGCACCAAAGAATTATGAACCAAGAAATCGGGAAGTGAATGGGCACGAGGCCCGGGGTCGAGGAGACGAAAGGGGAAAAGGAGAAGACAGAGAATTAGGGCAGAAGAGTATATTTCTTGGATAAAAATCTCAACTTAGCTTACAAGGGTTTATATAAGCTAAGTCCTACCGGTTCAATAAAAGCGACTCAGGAAAGAATCGGAAAGAAAACCTGAGAAGGGAGTAGAACTCCTGCTAAAAAAATACATTAATTTAAAACAATCATAAATTAAAACCCTAAAATAACTAAAATTAATCTCGTAATCGTATCGGGACCCGCCGCTGGCGCACGGGTCTAGTACTCGGCTCGCTCGGCTGATTTGCATCCGTATCAACTATCCTATAGAAGTACTCACCTTCCCTTGTGTGTCTTGTTTACGTACTTTCTATATAACCAAAAATGTCTTTGTAAAGAACACCACCGAGGTTAATTAGATACTATCTTAGATGCTACATATACATAGCTGCAGAAAAACTCTACTCTACTACTCACTGATATCCTTCTACTAATTAACTTGATCCACTCAATCACCAATTAGCTCTGCATTTCGGATCACAAGAGAACCAAAAATGGGTTGTCCCCATTAATATTTTAGCTATTATATATGTCTCTAATCTTACTAACCTTGAGAAGACAGGACTATCTCCCTAATCTTACTAACCTTATTTCTTTTTGCATTTAAATAGCCATTACAGTTTGTTTATGAAAACCAGCTGAAACATGAGCTTAAACTGAAATAAGTTCATAGTATAATTTTTACTTCAAAATAAGCTCACAAGATTCGTTGCTGCTAATCCACACCCTAAATGCAGTTCTTGGTGATCCCAGGACAAGAATTCCCGCCAGAATTTGAGCAAGCAGCAAAGATCCTAGCAATCTCGAGCTGAGTATTAGCGATAATCTCGGTTCTCTTAAGATCCATTTCACCTCTTCTGGCTTCAGCCTCCACTCTCATTCTCTCGAGTTCTCTCATCGTCTCCATCCTGGCCTGCTCTGATCTCACCACCGCCTCTGCAAGCAGCTGAATGCTCTGTGCAATTCCCAAATCCATGTCTTCTCTGCTGCTGCTTACTCTCCTCCTCTTTCTCATCTTATCTCCCATCTTCTTGGTTCTGTTGTTGCTGTTGTTGTTATTGTTGTTGTTGTGGTTTGATCTAGGGGTGTCTTTGCTTTCGTATAAGGCCGGAGTGCTGCTATCCGTGTCCATTGCAATCGTGTTCTTGTTGTGGTCGTCGGAAACTTGGTCTGATTGCCTTGCTTCCTCGCCATCAAGGACTCTTTCTTCCTGATCTCAGGTTAACACCAGAAAAAAAGGATTTGAGTTATATAAATTTCATGCTATTTGTGAAATTCAGTTCTATAAGGCCGTCAACACCTTGTGGAGCATCGTTTTCATATGCATAACTGCCATGTCTTGAACTAAATGAGATACAAAATTCTCTGAGCTATGTAGACATTAGTGTTGCAGCAAACCTTTAGTGTTTCAAATTTGTGCCTTTCAGTGGTATTGGATTTGGTAAACCAGAAATATATTCTCCCAACTGGTCGATTTGACGGTGAAAGAAAATCATTTTAAACAAACACATACATACATACATACATTCCGGCCACATATTATGAAAAGTGTATATGCAAAACAATACAAAGTGTCAAGAACACACTGCTTTAGAAATTAAAAAATTTATCTTGCTTAGAAATTACAAAAAAATTGTCTAAGCGAGCCATTTGAGTTAACTTGAAAATTATGACAAAGGAGATTTCAAAAGAAAAATTAAACTCCAGCATAAACAGAATGATTCCACTAACCTTCTCAATTCGCTCACCGCCGTTGGATTTTGGAGAATTCTGTGCCGCAGTCTCAACGGCCAGAAAACAAGGCTGCAGAGGTGGTGGCGGCGGTGGGGGAGGAGCCGGTGGAGGAGGCAGCGGTTGTGGTGGTGCTGGAGGCAGGGACTCCAACAACACCAATGGAGTCGGACTCTTGGTAGGCCCCACATCCGGGGGCGAATTTGTAATTATGGAGGGCGGCGGAGGAGGAGGAACGGAAACACCGCCTCCACCAGCGCCACCTGTCCCGCGCATCAAGTGATCAATACGGGAAAAGAGAGGCCAAGAGGAGGAATGATCAGCTCCAGCAGCGGCCGACTCCGACCTATACCTCTTCTTCATGGACTCAATCTTGTTCTTACATTGTGTTTGTGTCTTTGGTGACTTGGTACAATTTCCCCTTGAGGAAACATGCCTAGCAACCTCCTCTCAATCCTGCCCTTTCAGCTTGGCTCGGTTCCGTAGCACCCACTTCGACTCGTACGCTTCTAGGAGGCTCGACACCGCCCCCTCGCTCCACTCGTCTCTCTTCAACCTATCGCAGCCGCCACTGGTACCACCGCCGAGCAGTTTTCTTGGAGAGGAATTATTGGACTCTTCTTTGGCATTGGCTTGATCTCTCTCCATTTTTTTTGAACTTACTTTTTTTTTTACAAAGTAAAACCAACCACTAATGGGTTAAGCTGCTAAGGGCTTAATAGCTCAAAAGAGGCTGAAATGAAAAGAAAAGAAGAGAGTGAGTGAAAGGAAAGAAAGAACCACTAGCATTTGAAACGAAAAGAATGGCACCCTAAAAGGAAGAATGAGAGTGGTGGTGGAGCTAGTGGCCACTACATTAATTAGAGAGAAAAGGAGAGTAAGTGGGCAGGCAAGTCTTTTTCTTTGTCAAATGAGCTAATGGTAGAAAGTTATAGGTTTTTTCTTCCTTCTATACTTTGTGTATTTGGTGCTTTTGGGTAGTAGGTATCTATGATCTATCTCTCTTTTTCTTTGTGTGGCTTTGTTGGTTAATCTTACTCTTGTGGTTTAATTGTTCTCTTTTTATGAGGGGATTGGCTGTTACGTTGGCGTTGATACGAAGCCAACTACCCTATATGTGCACACGCATCAATCACCTGAATTGTCATGTGGGATTGTCACCCCCGCCAGCATCCTAAACGGCAAATGATAGTATATGCATACTAACCAAAGCTAGCTGGTCTAGAATTGATCGAATAAAATCCAATAAATAAATTCTTAAATAATTTAACTGAGCTTGTCATTGACTGCTTCATTAGGTTTATTACACTGATAAGGCTTGAATTCCTAGATTAACAATGTGATTTGAGATAAACGAGTCTTGAGTCTTAACTCTTAAGTACCGTTATTGTTAGGAACCTAGTGTCACTAGTATAGTACTATACTATACACATACTGCTTTATTTTGTGTGTTTCATGCAAAATACCACTTTATTCTTTTAAAAGGCCCTTTCGGCTTTATAGTTATACCATACCCGTTTCTTTTCAGAAGGGGTCATCTTAGGAAAGAGGTAGCTAGATTTCTTTGGGTTTTTTTTTTGTAGGCAAATGATCGATTAGAGACCGCACATATTTATTAGGGATAAATATCAAAGTTTGTGGATACATACATATTTTGACCTGTAAATATTTGGTTGACTTCTTAAATAGCTTCGGATTATATTAAATGTTCTCAATAAGCTATCTAACTAACTATCCAAGTAGCGAATATATTATAATCCTTTACTCCCTCCGTTCTACAAAGATTATCCAAAAGGACATATATTACACAAATTAAAAAAATGAAAGAGTAGAAAAAGCAACCAATAAAGAGTGGAGAGATGGTGATACTCATGAGTAAAGATGGGAAGAAAGAGAAAAATAAAAAAAATGATTAAAAAAGTATTAAGAATTTAGGATAAATTAGATAATGTGGCTAAAAGGTGAGATTGAATAGAGGTAATATTGTAAGAAAAATTTGACATAAAAAAAAAGTTAAAAAAATGAACAAATTTTTTAGACGTCTAAAGAAAAATACTGAACAATCTTTATAGGACAGAGGGAGTAATAAATAAAGCTATATGCCTATATGTACCATCTTTACATCACTTTAATATCATTTTGTTACAATTCAGCGCTCATAGTTATTGTTGTAAGATGTTTACAAAACAAAAACATTAGTTTAGCGGCAAGTAATCATGACATATGTGACCCTTTGGCCCCTGTTTGAATTGATGCTGATGTGAGAAGTAATTTTGGTCACGCCATAACTTTCTTGCTATGACGGAGTTGTATTAAAAACTATACGGGTAAATTTAATTAAAAAAATAGAAAAAAAAAAGTTACATGCACGAAATATTATTAAAGTGCGAAATAAAACTAATCTCGTTTGTTTTTCGAAAAAAATTAATGTCTCGGATTAGACATTTATTAAAGAAGGTTAACATATGACACACACACATATTTTTTTTGGAATTATTTGCGTATTTTTTGAAAAATTATTTTCTAGGGACTCGCCTTGTGCATCGATTTCGCCTTAGATGTACATCAAAAATAACTTTATGTTCATCAAAATTAATTGTTTGAGCATCAATTGTGTAATGTACATTGTGCATCGATTTCAGACTTTTCTATTTTTACCTTATTTATGTGCATGAATAAGGTTTTTGCATGTAGTTTAGTTAATTTTAATGCACGTACTATTAGTTTCGATGTTCATGCTGACATGCATGAATAAGCTAGATGGATTTTTCAGTTATTTTGATGCACATTCGGCGAGTTATAATGCACATTTATAACGAAAGCACACTTTTTCATGGTTTTTGTTGCACATACAAGTGGTTATGATATAGAAAAATGTATTTAAGATGTCAGTTTTTATGCACAATCTTTCAACTTTGACACACATTCAACCAGTTTTGGTGCATACGCAAATAAGATGAACTATTTACTTGTTTTGAAGCACACTCGACTCATTTTGATGTAAATAGGACAATTTTTGTGCACATTCGACTAATTTTGATACACAAACACACATTTGACGCTTTTTGATGCAAATTGACGCTTTTTGATACACTTACAATCGGTTGATGTACAAAAAGTCGGTATTGATGCACATCTCGCACACGTCCTGTATCCGTTTTTTTTTCTGGAAAATCCGAAAATATGCGAATAATTTGCCCAAATTCATTTGTGTTATATTTTTCCCATTTTTAAGTAAAACGATCAATGTTCTTAGTTTATCTTCATCCAATGTCTCAAATTCATTCTCATTCGCTTTGTAGTGCCAATTCGCATCTGATCTGAACTCTTAAAAATATAAAAAGGAAAAAGTTTAAAGAAAAAATGAATAAATTTCAACTCTATATTTATTAATAATTGTAATTTTTTCTTTAAAACTACATAAAAACACTACTTTAGCTAAACCCGTGAGCGATCGTATACCTTTGCTTAAGAAGTTACGGGTTTGTACACAATTGACCGTATTATATGAATGGTTTTGCATAATTCAGCAACGAAAGAAACAGGGAACCCACAAGTATAAGGTTGACAACTTGACATTAATACATGACAAAAGCAAGGGAACAAAATTATATCATGAAGCATTTGAAGGATTCCTTCACACCATACACAGCACGAGCACAACAGTCGTTGTCAAGAATTATATGCCAAAACCTTTACAAAAACCACAAAAGCCAACAGGCAACAACACCAGCTCCATTACCATCACCACCACTCTACACTAACTTCCTCGTTACATTAGACTGGGTACAAATATTTTTTCAGAAAAAAGAGGAAAAAATAAAAATTATGGGAACATTTATTTTAGATATTTATTAAATTAGGTAGCTAATATCTTAAAAATAGATTATTTTATAAGAAAAGATGTAAATATCTCAGGTAATATTTGATTATAAACTCTATGAAGGGGGTCTCTCATCAATAAAGTTGAATGAATTTTGCTTAGAGAAAACCCTAGTACCTAATTGCTCCGAATATTTTTGGTACTACAATTGTCATCGTTTGTGGAAAGGAAGAACAAACCTTTGTCAACCACCAAAAGCCGCCAGATTGTGATCGCAACCGAACTCAGAGGAGAAGTTGCAACAACCGCCACCGACGATCGCGGGGGAGAAGAGCCGTCGTCGACCGCCCCCGCTCGAGACCGTCGTTTAATTTGTAGATCACCCATCCGATCGCAGCCACTTCCACACCCGACGCGCGAGGAGCCACCGTTGTTTCCTTAGACAACACCAAGATAACAAAAAAAATATTTCATATGCTAAACTCAGAATCCCTAGACAAATACCTCGGTTATCAAATCATCAATGACAGAGTGTCGAAGAATACTTTTAAACTACTAACACTTAAAACAAGGGCACAACTAACCAAATAGAAAGCCAACACATTGCCACAAGAAGGGCGTAAAACCCTCATTAACGCAAACTCTCAATACAAACCAATTATCTCATGCAATCTTTTTCTCCCGAAAACTACTATCAAAGAATTGGATGTGACAAACAAAAATTTCTCTTGGAACAAATATTAATCCCACAAACCCCTTATTAGCTAGAATTCTATATGTAGACCCTACAAACATGGGGGTCTTGGTATTTCCAAGGCATAGGAAATGAACCTAGCTCGGTATTTCCAAGGCATAGAAAATGAACCAAGCTCTAATGAAAAATTGTGGAAGACCCTCACAGAGCTTGGCAACATATGGGTAAATGTTGTAACAGAAAAATCTGTTAGAGAAGAAAATCTCTTCTCATACACGAGAAAAAAAATCATGGAAATGGGTCAAACTTATGAGTCTATGTGACCTTTTCTTTTCTAGCCTCTTGTGGCAAGTGGGCGACAACCAAACAATTCAGTTCTGGAAAGATAATTGGACGGGCCTCGACAAATTATAACTTAAGATAAATGTTTAACAAAATAACATGTTGTTGAATACATCCTAAATGACAACAATTGGAACTTGAATAAGCTCCACCTAGTCTAGAGTCCAAAAATGGTAATGAAGTCTCACAAATCATCACACCCGTTAACAAAATTCCGTACATGCTATGTTGAAGAGGTAGCAAAAAGGGTTGGTACTTAACTCATTCCACAATGAATTAGATCCATGACAACAAAGGAGAAACTTCCATCAACCTTGACTGGATTTGGAAACTGAATATCCCTTCCAAAATAAAAAAAAATAAGTTGGAAAGTCGCCCGTAATGCATTACAAACCAAAATGTGACTTGCTGAAAATCATGGTATAATCCCACAAGGTCGCATGTCATGTGATAACATGAATGAAGATACCCCCATTTAATCTTAAAATGTCATCGCACAAAACAAATTCTGAAATCCATCAATGCCAAGTGCACTCACATAATTGATCAAATCATCCCCAATTGTAAAAAACTATACAAAATTCTCGAGGTAATCGATCCAAAACTACACAAAATTTGTACGAAAACAAAATATGATTGGGATATTGCAAATTGCGATATAAAATTCCCTTAAGCACCCAGCCTTACAAACGAAAATTATTGAAACCAGAGGAAGGAAATCAAATCTCAAATAAGAGAAACCCAAACTGAATCATATTAAACTGATTTTGATGGTGTTTCATCTTTTAGCTTTCTCCTTTGCGATCATTTGGGCTCGCTGATCCATTTCAACGGTGGTTTCTCGTGCAGATACTTTGTGTTGATGTTTGAAGCCATCGATCTTCGATTGGGGATTCTTGAGGGCATTCAACGTGGTGTTTCCCACATCCAGTCGAGGTTGACAACCTTCAACTGATCAATGTTGTCCTTAGCGATTGGAGCTGTCCCTGGGAGATTGAGTTGGTTGTGAGCGAGTAAAACAAACATAGTTACCATAGTTATTTTCGCTAATAAAATTTCTTAAATTACTGTGCATTTATTATTATTTTTATTATTTTCCATATTATTAAATATATGGTAGTTGTGCGACTTAGTGGAAGATTCTATCCTTCAAATATGATGGAATTAAACTTGGAGAAGGTGGGAATATTCCTAGCTTGGGCTCTAAGCAACCCTATGAGTATAGAAAGTTGACCCCCTGATCTCCTTCTTCCACTATAAATACACACCCTAGGCGTGTAGGGAGAGCCACATATGCATATCGGCATATAGAGAAAACTTGAACAGGCTAATACTCGCTTAACTCAACTGTTCAGGGATTCATCGTTCTCTTGTTGTAACTCGACGCTCGAAACGACAATTCGCTCTTTTGACTTAAGCATCAGAGGTGGATTAGGGGGTCCCCTCCCCCTGTGTCAATTGTTTTGTAGGTTTTAGGTTAGAAGATTGAAAGCGGAGCGGAAGAGGAGGAGTTCTTAATTAGTGCATTGAAGACGGAATTTTTATGCACTAACAATTAGCGCCATCTGTGGAAAACGAGTACTCGATCCACATAGTTATGGTGCTGGAATCGATCCCAGAAAATAAAGAAGTCGTCTTTGAAGACACTGGGGCATCATCGCGAAGCGAAATCGCGCGAAATATGCCCGACGAACAAAACCGCGATCGCGGATCGGCGATCAAAACCGAAAATCACGAAAATCGCTTGGGAAATCGAGCCTTCATTGAGGTTGAGCAGGTTAATTCCGATATTCGCTCGGAAAATCAGACCTTGGTGCTTAAAAACGACTTGAACTGTGACCTGGCCCCTCTCGCTAGTACGACTGTTCATCGCACAGACCGTTTGGGGTTCGAGTCAAGCGACGGAATCGTCAGTCGTGGTGTTTTAAGGCTTGAATCAACCGAATTTGATCAAGCATGGGAGTCGGCAATGCGTGTTGCCGAGAATGAAAACAATCGAAGAGTTCAAGAGCAAGGCGAATCGGTACAAGCGATCGCAATTGCCGAACAGAACCGCGACTGCGGCCAGGAGGACCTCGATCGCGGACAGTCAAACCGCACCCGCAGTCTTGAGAACCGCGACCGTGGGCTGCGTATTTTCGAGCCTTCGCTTCTATTCGCGAGCCAAACCCTAATTTGGTTAGCCCTCATCTAGAGCAAGGCCAATCTAGTCGTGTCAGGTCTAATCCCTTGAGAAGTGACAATCGCATCACCTTGTCATCCGCTCCAAACGGCGGGAGTGGGGCATCTACAACCGTCGGGGATGAAGAAAAAGACGAGATCACCCATGCTTTGGCTACTACTCTGAGAGAGAATGAGAAGTACCAAACTAGGTGTGCAGAAGTTGAGTCCTATTTAGAGCATGCCCTAGAAGAAATCGTCAGGCTGAAACGCTCATTGGATAAAGTCCAAGGCAAGCGCCCCATTGATGAGTCGGAAATTGAGAGGACTACTCGGCGGCTTGCAAGTGTTATTGAATTCACTGATAACCGCCGTAGTCCTCAATCGATCAGTTTTGACGAATCAGGCGAGATGTAAATTGATTATGATAGCGATAGGAGAGCACCAAGAAGCCGGCAAAGGGATGACCACCACGAGTCGCCACCGCGAAAGAGGTCTCGGGTCGCGGACCACCCTCAGCCCAGTGACCCGTCCTCAGACGACTCAGGCGAAAACCGCAATGATTGTCTCGGGCGAAGCAGCGATCGCGGAGACAAAAGCCGTGATTGCGGTAGGTCAAACCGCGATTGTGGATCTGACAATCAGCGCGATATTTCGCGCGAGCGAGATGGTCGTTATGATCCTTCTGAAAATCCCGAGCCTAATCATGATCAAGGCAAGAAAAGGAAGAAGAGACAACGTAGCCAACGTCGGAGTGTTATCCTTGAGAGGATTGAAGGAAGGACCCGCTTAGGTCAACTGTGCATATCGAAATATAGAGAAAACTTGAACAGGCTAATACTCGCTTAGCTCAACTGTTCAGGGATTCATCGTTCTCTTGTTGTACCTCGACGCTCGAAACGACAATTCTCTCTTTTTACTTAGGCATCGGAGGTGGATTAGGGGGTCCTTGCCCCCTATGTCCATTGTTTTGTAGGTTTTGGGTCAAAAGATTGAAGGCGGAGCGGAAGAGGAGGAGTTCTTAAATAATGCATTGAAGACGGAATTTTTGTGCACTAACACTGGTCTAGTCCTACATTTTGTGCTTGTTGGCGCATTTTCAGCATTCGTGTTTTCTGAGAAGTCAACTTTGTTGCGAATTACATTGCTTGATTGTTTCATCATTTCTCCTATGTCCCTCTTGCAGCTAACCCAAGTCTCGAGACCTCACCCGGTTTGAGGGCCTTGCTCCCGTGAGTAGGGTTCACCTAATCTCTTTCTTTTAAAAAAAAATATTTTTACTCTTTCGATTTAAGGGCATATGTTATGATCTCTAAAATAGAAATAGATTTGTAATTTGTATTTATTTAAAATTTATGAATTTTTAACGGATTTATTAGTTTTTAAATAAGATTTTAGTTTTTTAAAAAAAACGATCTTAGTACGAAACTGACCCGATCTTTTTAGGAGTTATGTTTTCGGCTCGGTTCGAGTTTGGTTGACTGAACCGCACTTGAAAAAATACCTAGAAACTTTACACCCCATGTTTAACCTTCCCCGTCACCCAACCCGATCGGCTTTCTTTCCTAGCGGCGGAGACAGAATTGCAGTCGGCTCCTGCTCCAAGCGTCCAACTCCTGCTTCGAAGCCACTTACCCTAGCAAGTTCTGTAATTTCATTTCTGAAGATTGAAACCCCAAATTTCTCTAATTCAAAACTCTTCCATTAACAATGCTTCGAAGACGACTTTCTTCTCTCCTCACAACTTCAATTGCTTCGACTCGCACCCCGTTCAACCCCGCCATTGTACGTTCTTCGCCCCTTGTAACATCATCTCCACTATCCTGTAACTCTTCGGTCTTTCAGCTTCATGTCACGAACCCTAATTTCGCGGGTAATGGATATTCGAGCTTGATGGCGAGGAGTTTTAGCCTATTGAGTTTGAATGATTTGAGGGATAATCCAGGAGCTACGAAGCAGAAGACGAGAAAGGGGCGTGGTATTGGATCTGGTAAGGGGAAGACTGCTGGGAGAGGTCACAAGGGCCAGAAAGCTCGGGGTACGTATAAGTTCGGATTCGAAGGTGGTCAGACTCCTCTGCGACGTCGTCTTCCCAAGCGTGGATTCAAGAACCCTTTTAGCCTTACTTATCAGGTGATTTGTAGTTCTTCTCAATTGATATCACTTCTGTAGGCAAGAAATGGAGAGTGATTGTAATTTATAATGGCGCATTGTCATTTGTTAACTACAAGCAAGATTAGGCTACTCTATTCATATACTTAGTTGGATATATTAAGATAGGAAGTTATTGATGTTGCCTACTTGGGTGGATTATCTAACCTATGAACTAAGTAAATCTTGCTGCTGCAGTATTGTTTTTGCTGTTTCATTCCTGTAGTTCAGGGTTGTGGGGCTTTGAGACAATATTTTGTTAGCGGGACAATGACAAAATGATACAATAATACATGCTTTTAACTGATGTTTCAATCTACCATGACACTTGAATGGCTATGGAATAGAACAAAATGTAACCCTCAGTATTAGATGATTTAGCCCATGTAGGATTGCATGATCAATTTGGTTCCTGATGCATTTACAATTTTATATTTGATATTTTCACCGTTACATTGTGTTTCTCAGAATCAAAGTGGGCGAAACTCTAACCAACTCACAAAAGATTTGTTCATAACTTGCTATAGTTAGTGGCAGTAGGAAGAAACAGTTCTTTTTATCAATTTATTATATTGACAAGCTGTTTTACCTATGATTTGGATCACACTTTTTTACTTGAATTCCATTTAAATGTAATGCATAATCTTCCAAAATCCTGGGCTTAATGAACTTTATCAAAGGAAGAATTATCTATGAGAAACTAAAAATATGGATATCTTTTCATGGAATAATCAATCATCCTTGTTCACATTCAAATTTCACATCATCCTTGTTGACTTATTTTTATACTGGTTTTATTTTATCTTTCAATGTTCATGTCCAGAACAGTTTTGGTGGCACCTTATTGGTTTGTAACTTGCTTATTGTGCATCTCTTTCTACATTTTACCTCACAACCAACATTTCTAATGCTGATTTCTAGTTTCACCTTTGATGCAGCCAGTAGGATTAGGGAAGATTGCCAAGCTTATAAACGCTGGGAAGATAGACTCTTCTGAGTTGATTACAATGAAAACACTTAAGGTTTGATTATTCATATCTCAATTAACATGATTCTCTTTCATGATCTGCATAGCAATCTGTTGTTCATGTTCACGACATAATAGGAAGCAGGAGCAATAGGGAAGCAGATAGAAGATGGAGTTAGACTCATGGGACGTGGTTGTGAACATATTCAATGGCCTCTTCATTTTGAGGTAATCTAGACTATCTCATTTCATACATGGGCTGTATACTTGGACATATTTGAGAAAAAATCAGTTTTTTTATTCTAATCATTATTCGTTAACCCTACGAGGCTACGAGCCAATAATGCATATAGCCAATATTTGTATTTGTGATGGGTATCTCGGGGTTTCTTTCTTTCTTTCTTTTTTTTTTTTGGTAGAACATTTTGAAATTTGTTCTTTCAACTACAGACTGGAAAATTATCTTAACACCTTAAGTTTAGTTGATGACACACTCCATGAGTTAAAAAGGAAGGACTACCATCAATCATACTTATGCTGTCTTGCTATCTGTTTAGTTTGCATTTGCTTTTGTTGATGTTCCCTTGTTATGTCATATGTGCAAGTAACTTGCTGCATGAATATGCATTCCTGAATCCGGATAAGTACTACAAACACTAACATGGAAGAAAACAGGTATCAAGGGTGACTGTCAGGGCAAAGGCAACAGTTGAAGCGGCAGGTGGGACTGTGAGGAGAGTGCACTATAACAAGTTGGGACTACGCGCTCTTCTGAAGCCTGAGTGGTTTGAGAAGAAGGGAAGATTACTTCCAAAGGCGGCTCGCCCCCCTCCAAAACTTGCAGACAAGGTAGACAGCATTGGACGTTTACCGGCTCCTACCAAGCCAATTCCCTTCACAGTTGAAGAGAATGTCTGAAAATTCTATGATGAAGTTGCATGCTCTACTTCAGGTATCTTTTTTGACAAAGAGAGGATGGATAGCATCAGCAGTCTTTATTGCTTTATCCTTGAATAATTACTTTTGCCTGGTCCTAGTTGGCACGTGCAAAGACAGATCCATCCATAGCTTGATCTTGTTGTTTTTAGTGTTCCGTGCTTCAATATCAACATGATGAAGCCAATCTGAGTTGAATTTTAACGACTCAATATATTTCTTCTAGGTTTCACATTGTTTTGATCAGATTAGGGTGGAATGCGGTTTCCTTCTTTGTTGCTGGTTGTACTGTTAATAGATATGCTGTTGAAGTATCAAAACTATTTCCAGATGGATGTTTTATTCATCATGAACGGCTTGATCTATTGCTAGTTAGTCAATCCAAGGAAGAGTACTGGTATTACAGATAATCTGATGAGCTTAGCATCATTATCTCAGTACCGTGTTAGTGTCCATTTTAGTTTCTCATTTAGATTTGATACTAGTGTGGATCTCTTTCTCTCCATATATGAATAAAACATGTAGAAGTTGGTTGCTTTAATTACACTATCAGAGGCCAGAGTACTCTTGTTTTGTTTGGGAAGCAGTCGTGCAAGGGCATTTCTTTAGTTTTTACATCACCAACTAGACAAATGAAACCTTTTATAAAAGTCTCTCAAATTTATTAGTTTTCCCATTGCCAAGAAACATTGGTTATTTTCCCACAAGTCATGATATGGTTGTTCTTTAGAGATTTTTCATTAATAATTCGGACCCATAAATTGTCTAGCTATGATCTGCCATACTAATTTCAGGTATAATGCCTGATTTATATCATTTCTCGTCATACCCCACCCAAACTAGTAAGCTTGTAAGTTGTAAACCATCCAATCAAAGACTTGAAATTCGGTTCCTTATTCTAGAAAAATCTCTATTTTACTATCAAGTTCATTATACACATTTGTCCGGAGCATGAAGCTCTAAGTAATGAATTAGGTTTGGCTGCCAAGTTCGGATTCGATCAGTGCAGCTCTTGCTTCTTGAGAAGGAGAGAGTTGGCTTGTATTTTAGTAATCTAGTTCTAAATTATTAACACTATCCTCAAAAATTGTTTATTGACTGCCATTAATAATTAAACATTCAAAATATTTGTCTAATGCTATCAGTCTATCACTGAAATCTCACTTGTTTGAATTGGGCATGTCTAATTTGACTATAGAAATTTTAGTCTAACAATGACTTCTTCCACACATAATATATTAAAAAAATATCCCAAGGGTGGGCAGGAAAGGTTCGCTCGATCATCATAGGCCTAGTACCAAAAAATAAAATAAGAAAACATAAATTATTACTTCAATTATCGAATAATTATTATTGGATACTATTTTAGTACCATTTTTTATCAACCGCATCAAAGTGCATGTAATGTTTGTAGTAAAAAATCAGAACGTTACCAGTACTTCTTATTAGTTATTACAATTGATCACACCAGTCCATTGAAAAACAAAGTTAAACTTTTAGGTTAACTGCAATTTGCGGTGATTTGTTTCAACTTGACATTCTGTTTGCACGTTGGAACGTTACAAGAAATTTGAAACAACCAAAGTATGGCATCTAATAATCCGGCATCTCTTTCTCACTAGTGTTCCTCAAAACAAAACGCCATACACAGGTTGAAGAGCATCTTGATCAGGCACCATCAGGTTACCACTTACCACCTTGCATAATACAACATCCCATATGCAACTACTCTCCAAAGATCTAACAAAGGATAAACATATACTGCAGCTAGTGGTTTTACAGAGTCTCCTGACCTCTGCTTTTATCAAATTTGCTCAAGAAGCTTTATTTACACGTATTTTTTGCCCTTCCAAAACCTGCAAAGGTGTAGCCAAATCAAATTCAACAGGCTGTATGAATCTCTGCTTATGACACCTGCACAGAAAAAAGCAACAACAACATCTACCCAGTGTAATCCCGCTCTAGCAGGATCTGGGGGTCTAGATGTATGCACCCATATCTGAAGGAGGGTGTTTCCAATAGACCCAAAGGTGACAAGAGCAAGACTCCACAGAAAAAGGTGACAAAAAAACAAGTCTTAGGAAATATATGATAAGAGCCCACACCAGAAGCCACATCAGCCTCTCCGTACTTATGTTAGAAGGAAGAAGAATATCAGTAATTGAGTATAATAAATTCTGTAGCCGTTTTCAGAATTTCAGTAATTGGGTCTAATAATTTCTGTAACCGTTTCCTTATTAGCCGTTTTCTTATTATTTCCTTTTGAGTCAGTCAAATTAAGTTTAGTATAGGGGTTTAGTAGGGCTGGAAACACTATATATCAGAGTCTATTTAAGTAGCTTTTCAGATCAGTTGTAAGCACGTTTTTATCCCTCTATAGAGTCAGAAAAGTGGGAGATTCTCCTGCACAAATCCCCTTTGTGAGATTCTTACATTGAGTGGTCCCTGGTACCTACCATTTTTGGTATCAGAACTAGCCGATCCGTCATGGTGCAAACCCGAAATTCTTCCACACACCAGGACCCCCCTCCTCCGCCTCCACCTCCTCCACCTCCTCCATCCCTAGATGTATCACAACAGCTGTCCGTTATTGCTTCTCGTCTTGAACTTCTGGATGGATTAGCAGCCAAGGTAGCAACTTTGGAGGCTCAGTCTCGCCCTACGAACAATGACGAGATCCCTGAGGGTTCGAATCGGGGTGAAACTCGCGGTGGTCCGAGAATCCATGTCCAGCCCGACGACAGAAATCGCCATTACGGGTGGGACGATCGGGATGACGAGAACGACAACAATCGGAGTTTCCAACGGAAACCACGGGCGAAGATCGACTTTCCAAAATATGACGGGGGCGATCCGCGAGGGTGGATTTTGAAGGCGGAGAAATACTTCCGTCACTACGATGTCCCCGAGGACATGAAAGTTGAGGTTGCTGCAGTTTATTTGGAGGGCGATGCGCTTGAACTCTATGCATGGGTCAACGGAGAAAGTGAAATCCTGTTTTGGGAAGATCTAGTTCGAGTATTCCAGGAGCACTTTGGCCCGCCCGAATTCCAGAATCCAGATGAGTACTTGTGCTCCATTCAGCAGGAGGGCTCGGTAGCGGAATACCGACTAGATTTCGCTAGGCGTGCATCCCGAGTCAAGACCTGGCCAGAAAGCGCCCTGCTGGGAGCGTTCATTGCTGGACTGAAAGAGGATTTGTGCAGGAGAATCTCCCACTTTTCTGACTCTATAGATGGATAAAAACGTGCTTACAACTGATCTGAAAAGCTACTTAAATAGACTCTGCTATGTAGTGTTTCCAGCCCTACTAAACCCCCTATACTAAACTTAATTTGACTGACTCAAAAGGAAATAATAAGAAAACAGCTAATAAGGAAACGGTTACAGAAATTATTAGACCCAATTACTGAAATTCTGAAAACGGCTACAGAATTTATTATACTCAATTACTGATATTCTTCTTCCTTCTAACATAAGTACGGAGAGGCTGATGTGGCTTCTGGTGTGGGCTCTTATCAATATATGCTTTGGAGCACAGTTTGCAAGAGAATGTTTATTTACATTAAGACCGGAATAGAAACCCAAAACAGATGCTCTTACACGTAATGACCCTAATTACAAGAATGTTTGTGTAATGGACCATATCACCTATAAAACTAATAATAGATTCCTCACAGCATTATCATTTTTGAGTAGTCCTTTCCGGTCAATGAAAATTTCTCCAATACTTGATATTATTTACTGACTGTTGTATAGAGCTTAATTACCTGATTCTAAATATAGGATCAACTATGGAGCAGAAGTGAAAACATATATCAGGGGTTTTTTAGATTCGAGAAGCAAGCAGGAATAAATGCACAAGTGATACAAACAGCTGAGGATCAGCACCAACATTCTACAACACATAAGAGTCTCAAAATGAATCTCCAGGGTCCAAAATCAACATGTTGGAAACAGTCGAAGCATTTGGGTGTGATTATAAGAGCACGAATGATCTCAATCTCCTCTTGAGATTGTATCAAAGGTCATGATCCCAAAATGATCTTGTGTCTGTGCTCTTAAAAATCATGCCAACTTCTTAATGTTCTGAAATCAGTTCTCATGGGTTCATTTAGAGACTTCAGTTTAGGTAGAACTTTGGTCTAGAGTTCAAATCAATATGCATTTGCAAGAACATCATCATCATCATCGACCCAGTGAGACTCCGTTACAGCGGAATCTGGGGGGTCAAGATGGGGGTACCCCTGCCCAAGGGAAAGGGGTACGCCCGATAGACCCAAGAAAAATTGAAATTCAGCTATGTGATAATAATAATTGAACTTAGTTAGAATGCACTAAAATTGATATAGGGACTAAATCCATCTCAATTTCCCTATATCAATTTTAGTCCATATATCAATTTGCAAGAACAACACTCAAAGTTACCAATAATAATAAAAAAAAAAGATTGAGAAGGTTAAGCATTTAGTTAGCTTACAGCATCATTGAACGAGGAGATAGCGAGGTCAACATCTTCCTCAGAGGAAAAGGTGACAAAACCAAAGCCACTAGACTTTGAAGTCCCTGGAACTCGTGAGACCTTGGCACTGAGGACCTTTGCCTTTTCTGAGAAGAAACTCTGTAATATTTCTGTAGTAACTGCCTTTGCAAGATTCCCAACGTACACTTTATGTGGACTGTCAACAAACTGAGAATCCTCGGCCTGGAGAAGCGTTGTTGAATCGGCACTAGGCAGAGGTTTCTCAGTGACGTTCACTTTGATTTTCCGTCCTCCAATTTCCTATTTAGAAGGACAAGAGACATCATCAATTGAGTTTACAATGACACTTGATTTCAAGAGATATGATAGGTGGAAGGCATAGAAGGCATTACTGTTCCATCCAGCTTCTCAATAGCAGCATTTGCATCTTCCACGGTCTTCATGGTGGCAAAACCAAATCTTCTACTCCGTTTAGAATATTTGTCATACATGACCTACAAAAAAATTGTACAAATCAACCCAAAAGACAATGTTATAATAATCAATTTTACAAAGCCACCTTTCTTTACACTTTTAATCACTTATGTGTGCAGTGTACCATTCAGCCCCAAATCCGTTAAGATCGCTGGTAATGGAATCAAATGTACTCACCCACCAACACTGTTTGTAGTCACACTCGTAATTACTAGGCAGTGAAATCTCAATTTTTGGGTTTAGGGTATAACTTCCATTCAGATTTGGGGTATAGTGTTTATAGCCGAGGCAGTCTTTTCCAAATTGAAAAAGGATTGTATTAAATATATTGAGCTGCTACATGATAAAAATCGAGCTGTTAAAATTAACATTATCAGGCTGTTACATGATACAAATTGACGAAGGAACAGATTTGGCAAACACAGTCAAAAAGTTTTCCATTCAAAATTCCCAAAATGTAGAGCAGGTCGAATTGACTCCCATCAAAGATCAACCATCTCAAAGTGACGGCAGAAAGAAACACTAAACTAATAATAAGCAAGCATAACAGCAGCAAACCAATTATGAATGAAATTCGTCAAATCAAAATGCACCTCGGCTTTTTCAACAGCACCATGCTCTTCGACAATGCTTCGAAGCTCGTCATTGGTGACACTGCGGGGAATGTTACCGATATACAGCGTGCGAGCAGCCTCCGACGAAGTTGAAGAAGGAGAAGAAGTGACTTCAGAAGTTGCCACCGCGCGCAGTATCAGTAAGCTCCTCTTCCTCGTCGAAAATCTAAGCCTGCTGGTTTCTAGGGTTTTGGTTCCTAACTGAATCGGATTTGACAGGGACACCAAATTTGTCCTTGCGGATTGTAATGGCAATTGGCCGAGTTTAGCGGACATTGCTGTAACAGAATAGGGCATGCAAGAGATTGTTGCTGCCATGTCTTCTCAACGGTGTTTGTGTTTCCGAATGCTCGCTAATTGCAAGATGCAGAGAGAGGAGTGAAAACTTAGAAGAGAAGAGAGGAAAGCTGACCGCACACTACACTCCGCAAGGTTTCCTATCTCTTTATCCGCTCTGCCTCTCGTCGCGTTTCTTTTCTCTGAATTAACACCGACAAATGACAATTTACCATTAATTTAAATTAGAGGTTTGTGACGGACCTTGCAAAATACCACTCGTTCAATAATTATTTATTTTAACACATGTTGGATAGTAAACCGTTAGCAAAGAGCTTAGAAACTGGCTGTTAAGCTGTTCCCAAGGCAGCGGAAGTAAAGTAAACACAAGTATTAAAAGCAGTAAAGAACGCAGTTCCCTTATAGAGGAACCCCACTACAACCAACTAGTTGTGTGGATAAACCTCTACCTCCGCTTGGAGGATTTTGAATGACTTACTCATATTGATTGCTTTGTTCCTTAGTTACAACAGCCGGATCCACACTTCTCTGTTCCTACGAGTTCTACCTAACTCTAGCAACACTAGTGAATCCTCTCAACTGAGTTCCTAAGCTCACAACAACAAGATACAAGTAACTCAAACCTTACACCGACTTCTCAGTTCCCTTGCCCCTGGGAACTTCGGCTTCACCGTTGTCGAGATCGCACACTCGCCGCCGGGGACTTCTCTTCTTTTTCTCTCTTTTCTCTGGTGTGGTTGTTTGTGAGTTCTGGGAGAAGTACTCAATCCGAGTACTATTCATTTGGCTTTATAGACCAGGTGTGCTTGGGCAATCGTGTCTTTCATTTGTGTCCAAAATGCCCTTTGCTTGATGCCCAAGTTGTACTTTCTTCACATGTGACTTCGGTTTGAATTGGGTCAACTTCTTGAATCAATCGGACCATTGGATCAAGCGTGACAGTCTGATCCTCAAACTGTTCCTTCGGACTGTCCAGGACAGGATCCCGCGATTTGCGCTGGACGGTCTTGTCCTCACATGTGAGTTCTCATTTCATGGGAACTGTCTTCTTCAGAGTTCCCTTGATGGAAACTCTTCATCATTGCAAGCTTGTGTTCTCTTGATCATTCCTAGGAGTTCCCATTGCATGGGAACTTTCCTCTTCAGAGTTCCCTTGATGGAAACTCTGCATTGTGAGCTTCTATGGCTTTTGGTCATTCATGGGAGTTCTTGGCTGTACCTGCGTTCCTTAGAAATACTTGGAACAAACCACATTAGTTCCTCATGGTGTTTGTCATTATCAAAACTCGGAGAATGGCATCGTTGATCCGTTGTTTAGAACTAGAGGTCCCAACAACGTCCCGACAATTTCCTCCTTTTTGATGATGACAAACCCATCACAAAATAAGCAAGTATTTCAATGAATGATATGCAGATGAGTTCCTAAGGATGATTCTAGGGAGCCACTTCGATTAAAAACACTTAGATCTTACTTAGCTTTTTATGCAATTGTTCCCCCTTAGCTTATGCATGTTCTGTGATAACTTAAACTTTTAACTCATCTCGCATTTTTTGTCTTTCCCCCTTTTGACATCATCGAAAACAAGCAATGCAATTAAAAGGAAGAAAAGGAACACGCATTCAAATTAAAGGCCAATTCATTACTTAAGAAAATATGTACAAGGAACTTGAAGAAACATATTTTGGTGGGAGCAAGTGAGGCTAAGGAAGAAAGAAGGGAAGATCATGGGCTTTGTGGGAACAGGGCTTCACACATGCAGGTCAAGACCTTGACGAGCTTGTCTTGGCCTTTAGCAATCTGTTCTTGGTCCCGTGCTATCTTGTCAAGAGTGTTGGCAATGTGAAGCAACACTTGAGAGTTCCCATCTCCACCAGATTCTAGTTGAGCCGATTCCTCTACAGGCTCAGAGTGCCTCATCTTCTGGACCACTGAGATGTCCAGTTCCCTTCCAATGGTAACTTCTTCCTTGGAGGCGTCGTAAAGACCCTCTTTTTGTAGAAGCTTCTTGATGAGCCCAGAGTAGGGAAGGGAATGGGATTTGGACGCCATACACTTCTCCATATGCCCTAGTATGATTCTGGGAAGGTTGATGGGCTTCTTGAGGAGGAAGTGATAGAGGACGATGACATCGGGGATGTTGACGACCAGACGCTTCTCCTGGCGAGGGATCACCATATTTATGATGAATTGATGAGCAAGCTTGGCGACGAGGGACAAATGATGAGTCGAAGGCACTTTGGTGGGAACTCGACCCTCAAATATGGTGTTGTACACCTCGGCTCTGTCGAACTCTCCCCAGAGTTTGTGAGGCAAATCATGAAGTCCCTGAACCGGGACCTGAAGCTGAAGGCGGATAGTGGACGTGGTGAAGATGAACTCGTCGCCTTCGTGGAAGAGAGTTCCCTGGTTGCCGTCTTTGTGGACTACAAAGTTGTAGAAACGACGCACCTGTGAGGGATCTACACTCACGGCTTCCTTGCATATATGCTCCCAGCCTTGGGCCTTGATCAGGTCCCACAGTTCCCCCAGTCCATTCTCGATGAGCATCTCTTCAGAAACTATGAGAGGGGGGAGAAGCTTGCGATTCTCATTGACAGGGAGCTTTTTCAGCGCAGGTCCCTTGCCCTTTCTTGTTGTGCTCTTTGAAGTATTCCCCCTAGAGACCGTTCTTGGTCCTTTCTGCTGAGGGGGCACAGCCGTTTCGATCATCAGCACTCGTTCCCTTGGCTGATGGGAACCCTCGGACACCACCATTTGGTGTCCAGGTGTCGGGATCCCAGCGGGCTCCTTTTCAGCTGGAGCCTCTTCTTCTTCTTCTTCGACCTCTTCACTAGAGGTCCCTTCTTCCTCGGGGGAGCTTGAGCTGAAGCCCTCCGCGTCATCCTCATGATGACTTGTACTTGCCCCAGCACCAACAGCTGGTGTTGGGTCCCTTTTCTCCGTGGGCTCTTCAGGAGCCACCTTCTCCTAGGACTTGGTCCCTTGGTCAGTTGTTGCTTCAGTGAGGACCCTGTTGAGCTCGTCCTCTAGAGCCTTGAGCTGGGCCTCTTCATCGACGGTTCCCATGGTGAGAGGAGGAGGGTCCTTGGTCAGTTTGCCGATGACGGCGGAGATGGGAAGGTCATCGTCGTCCGAGGTGAGGACAACGACAGTTTTGGAGGGAGAGGGAGAGGGAAGTTTTGTGGTAGTTGGAGATGTTGTGGAAGAGGGGAGAGGAGAGGAGAAAGGAGTGGATATTTGTGTAGAAGGGGAAAGAGGGGTGGATACGGGAACCGGGGGAGTAGGGGTCCCCGAGGCAGAAGTTGGAGGGACAGAAGTGTTTTTGGGTGAGGAAGGAGGGGAAGGAGTTTTGTGAGGTGGAAGTGGAGTTCCCTTTGTTGTGGGAACAGAGGGAGGTGGTGGAGGAGTCTTGTGTTTTGGAGGAAGAGGTTTCGGAGGTCCCTTTATTATGGGAAGAGAGAGGGAAGAAGAGGGGAGTTGGCTCTGGGCTTGGGAGGTCCCAGAGTCCGGATGAAAGACGAAGGGTGGTTTGTCTATACAGGAACTGTCCTTGGAGCAGTTCAAGTAATCGTCAATCATGAAGAGAGATTTCTTTCTAGGCTCCGAATATTCAGAGGCCTCAGAGTGTTTGCGTTTTTTGGATTGTGAGGGATCTTTGGAGTGTTTGGATTTTTTGGAGTGTTTGGATTTTGAGGGGTCTTTGGATGAATGGTGTTTTTTGGATGAATGGTGGTGTTTGGATTTTCTGGGCTTCTCGTTTAGAGAAGGACGAGCATCTCTGAAACTATCAAGAATGACAGTGCCGGAGGAGGTGTTGGTGGTGGAAGGAGGAGGAAGAGATTCAGAGGAGGTGGTGGAAGAGGAGGTCCAGGCCAAAGTTTGGTCGGCCGGAGGAGGAGGTGGTAAGAAAGGGCTTACTTGGTTGTAGAGCCCTCCGATGAGGACGTCTTTCATGACTGGATCTGATTCTTGCTCAATCTCGTTTAATTGCGAGACGAAGAGGGTTCTAGGATTTTCAAGAACCCAGGCTTTAATCTGGGCAAAGGTGTGTTGTGCGGCCATTTTGAGGGAATTTTGGGAAGAGAGAAGGTTTTGGAGGTTTCTTGAAAAAGAGAGTGAAAGGGATGTGGAGAAGAAGAATGACAGAGGTGAAAGATGGAATAAGATCCCAAAAATAGCAAACAAGGGTTTTAAGGAGAGAGGGGCGAAGGGTAGAAAGGGAAGTGAGAAAACCTCGATAACCGTTGCCCAATGAACGTGGGGCATCGTTTCAACTTCCGTAGCACGCCTCTTGACACGCGTCACGATCTCTAGGGAAGCCCTTTCAAATTTTGAATACTTGGCCCTTAACGCTTCAGAGTTTCTGACACAAAATCCCGCTTCCTAAGTGACAGTTCATCTTCTCAGAGGAGTCAGCGTTCCCTTGTTTGTGTGTCCCAGGTCCCATGATCGTATTAAGGTTAGGGAGAGTGAAGTGGTTAGGGAAACTTCACACTCATCCTTTTGTGGGGCTAGGGAACTCAAAGGGAACCAGACAATTTACGACTCGATAAAGGAGTAAACATTTTGGCTCATGAGAAGCGTTTGTCTGGTCCCTGGCTTAGGGTAGGTTTTATGATCAACCGTCATAGTGGCTTGTAAGGAGGGATAAAGGGAACTCTAGTTGATCATGTAGGGCCAAAAGGAATAAATTTCCCTTGTACACATTTATCTTTAAACTAGTAATCATGGCAAAGTGAAAGCAATAAATCCAAGTTCCCTATCATGCATTCTTAGAAAAACTAGTCAGGCATTGAGGGAGAGACAAACAGGGACTTGTTTAGTTTAGAGTAATCATCCCTAGAAGCATTCGAAAACGCTGGTAGGGACCTCTGTCTAAAGCTTTGGTGAGAATATCCGCAATTTGCTCTTCAGTTCTACAGTGTTCCATCAAGATGTTCCCACTTTCAACATTGTCACGTAGAAAGTGATGCCTTATATCTATATGCTTAGTCCTAGAATGATGCACAAGATTTTTGGAAATGTTTATGGCACTAGTATTATCACAAAGTATGGGAACTAGGCCAAAAGACATACCGTAATCCTGGAGTTGTGACTTAAGCCATAGAACTTGGGAACAACAAGATGCGGCGGCCACATATTTTGCTTTAGCTGTGGAGAGTGCCTTTGAGTTTTGCTTTTTAGATCCCCATGAAACCAAGCATGACCCTAGGAACTAGGCCATTCCTGATGTGCTCTTTCTATCAACCAAGTGCCCTGCAAAATCCGCATCTGTGTATGCAATGAGCTCAAGGGAACTGTTCCTTGGATACCAAAGGCACAAGTTGTCGTTCCCTTTAAGATACCTGAAAATCCTGTTCACTTCTTTCAGGTGTGATTCCATAGGGTTAGCTTGAAAACGAGCACAAAGACATACGGAGAACATGATATCAGGTCTACTAGCTGTTAAGTAGAGAAGGGACCCAATCATACCTCGATAGTTCCTTTGGTCCACATTTATACCTATTTCATCCGCATTAAGCCTTGAATTTGGTGACATGGGGGTGTCGATGGGCTTGGAGTGTTCCATCCCATATTTCACGAGCATTTCCTTGATGTAATTCTGTTGATGAATCTTTGTTCCCTCCTTAGTTTGAGATATTTGAAGTCCCAGGAAGAACGTGAGTTCCCCAATGAGACTCATCTCAAACTCACTGCTCATGAGGTCCTTAAATTTCTCTACAAGAGTTTCGTTAGTTGCTCCAAAAACAATGTCATCAACATATACTTGCACAATCAAAATGTCTTTGGACTCTTTCTTTAAAAACAAAGTTTTGTCTATGGAACCTCGAAGGTATCCATGGGACAAGAGAATTGAGCAAACCTGTCATACCAAGCTCGGGGAGCTTGTTTGAGTCCGTAGAGGGCCCTCTCCAGGAAGCAGACATGGTTGGGTAGCTTCTCATCTTCGAATCCAGGGGGTTGGGCCACATACACTTCTTCCTTGAGATGTCCGTTGAGGAAGGCTGTTTTCACATCCGTTTGATAGAGCTTGAATCCCTTGTGAGCAGCATAGGCAATTAAGAGTCGGATGGCCTCGATCTTGGCGACTGGTGCGAAAGTCTCTTCGTAATCGATTCCTTCCTCTTGCCTGTAGCCTTGTGCCACCAGTCTGGCCTTGTTCCTTGCTACAGCCCCAGTATCATCGAGCTTTTTTCTAAAGACCCATCGAGTTCCTATGATGTTATTGTTCTTGGGCCTAGGAACTAGCTTCCAAACTTTGTTCCTCTCGAATTGGTGGAGCTCCTCTTGCATAGCTTGGATCCAATCTGGGTCCTTCAAGGCTTCTTTGATATTTTTGGGTTCCACCATTGAAACAAACGCGTTAAAAGCACAAAAATTATTGAGAGAGGAACGAGTTTGTACACCTTTATCATAAGGGGAGATGATGTTCTCAATGGGTTGGTCCTTCCTTTGTTGAAAGTTTCTTGTATGAGTGGGTTCCCTTGCACTTGTGTCATCTTCAGTAGAGGCTTCCTTTTCATGGGAACACTCATCTTCAGCTTCTTCATTGAGTGTTTCTTCAGAAATTCCTGGCAAGGTCCTTCTTTGTTCCCCCTGAACACTTGATTCTGGCAGGGTATTGTCTTGGGGAACAAGAGAGTTGGAGGTATCTTGTAGTTCTTCCGAGGAGGGAACCTCGAGGGAGATTTGATCAGTGAGAGTTGGATCTCCTTCGTTGTTCTCTGGTTGTGGAAGGTTACTTGCACTTGGATAGTCTTCATCTCTCTTCCTTGACTCATCATCATCATCATCATCATCATCATCATCTTCCTGTCTGACCAGTTTGAACAGAGTTCCCTTCCCTTGGATCTCTGTTCCCATCTTTACAGATTTCTCGTTGAAGACGACATGGATGCTTTCTTCTATCTTCTTGGTCCTCTTGTTATAGACCCTGTAAGCCTTGCTTTGTGATGAGTATCCCAGAAAGATCCCTTCATCGCTTCTAGGATCAAAATTTCCAAGGTTGTCTTTGCCATTGTTGTGGACAAAGCATGTGCATCCGAAGGTCCTTAGGTGGGAGATGTTCGGTTTTCTCCCCTTGATGAGCTCGTAGCACTGTTCTAAAAATCCCTTCTATGCCCCGTCTAGGCCCCGCCTAGGCGCTGGAAGGTCCTAGCCCGCCTAGCCGTCCAGACCGCCTAGGCACCCGTCTAGGACCGCCTAGGCAACCGTTCAGACCGTCTAGGCGCTAGACGGTCCCTCTCCGCCCAACGTCCGCCTAGCGTCTTTTAGAACATTGGCTCGTAGGATGTCTTCTTGATCAAAGCCCTTGTCATGGCTCGGTTCAAGATGTATGTAGCTGTGGCGATGGCTTCAGCCCAGAAATACTCAGGAACTCCGCTTTCAAGCATCATGGTTCTGCCCATGTCCTCCAAGGTCCTATTCTTTCTCTCGACCACTCCGTTTTGCTGAGGAGTGCGAGGGGCTGAGAAGTTGTGAGAGATCCCATGTTTGTCACAGAAGTTAAGGAACTCTGAGTTTTCAAACTCAGTTCCATGGTCAGACCTGATGGCTTTCAGCTTTAGCCCCATGCTTACTTCTGTTCTTTTGATGAAAGGCTCGAACTCTTCAAAAGCTTGTGATTTTGCCTTCAAGAAATAACCCAGGTGAATCTAGAAAAATCATCAATTAAGACATACATGTACCTTTTTCCACCATAGCTGGCTGTTCGCATGGGAACACAGAGATCCATGTGAATTAGCTCTAAAGGCCTGGTTGTGCTCACCACCTTTTTGGGTTTGAACGAGTTCCTAGTCTGTTTCCCTCGAACGCATGCTTCACATATTTGAACTCCTTCGAGATTGATTCGTGGAAGACCGATGACCAGATCCTGTAGATAGAGCTTCGGGATTTGATTGACACCTGCATGTCCTAGTCTTCGGTGCTAGAGTTCCGTGTCATCATGGGAACTCGCAAGACACAACTTCACTGGTGGTTCAAATTCTGTATCTACTACATAAACGTTGTTGTGCCTTCTTCCTCTCAGAATCACTTTGTTGGTCTTTTTGTTGATAACTAGGCATTCTTCTGAGTCAAAGGTGACAACGTTGTTCCCTTGATCACACATCTGGGCAACACTTAAGAGATTGTATCCCAAATCTTTCACCAGATTGATATTGCTGACTTTGATTGATCTATTTAACAACACTTCTCCTTTTCCAATTACTTCTCCCTTGTTTTTATTGCCAAATGAGACGTGGCCTCCTTCGGCATGAGTGTGGAGTGAGATGAGGATATCTTTGTTTCCGGTCATATGGTTCGAGCATCCACTATCTATGAACCATGCATTGTTCTCTCTCACTGCCACCTACAAGGTAAAGTTAGTGTTTTGAGACCCAGGCAAGATGAATCTTTCCAGGTCCCTTGCAAGGGAAAATATTCTCATTTAAAACATAGTCAGAGATGTTGATATCATGAGTGATTTGAGAGTTGGAGTTCCTTTGGTGATTAGCACGATGTTTTTGTTTGTTCAGGAACTCACGGTTTCTGAGGGTTTGGGCTCTCTTCTTGGGACATGCTTCCTTGTAGTGCCCATGAGCACCACAGTTCCAACACGTCTTATAGTATTCTCCCAGGTAGTATTTTGGGTGTGGTCTTTGGATTCTGTTCCTATCCATGGTTTCCTTATTGTACACCCGTGACCCGTTTCCCTTAGCAATTTGGACATAAAGTCTATGTCCAGTGTTCCCAGTGTAATAATCTTTCTCACCACCTTTCCCACTCTCTAGGACCCTGATTTTCTCCTCGAGATGAGCATTTTTCTGTTTCTCACATTGGAGTTCTAAGGCCCTACACTCATGGATTTCATGTTCACTCAGGGGTGACTTCCCGTTCTTTGGGCTCTCAGTTTTGTATCCTATGCCGTGTTTGGCTGGGACAAACTTGATTTGGGAACTAGAGGCTTCAAGATGTTCGGGAGTCTTACTCATGTTTTGTAAGAGAGTGTTCTCATCTTTCTCTAGAGTTTTGATTTCATTTTCTAGATCTACGATGTGAGACACATGGGACTTGAGTTTTTCGAGAAGGGATATGCAGTTGGGACAGGGTTCAAGACCAACTAATTGAGCATTTATGTGTTCCTATTTTTCCAACTTGTTTTGCAGTTTTATATTATCTTTGACAAGACTTGAGAGAATTTTCAACAGCTCAGGTTTTTCATAGTTATTCAAAGAAGCAAGAACAGTTTCAGTGGTTACCTCACTGGGTTGTTCCCCAGTGGTTTCTCCTATGGCCATTCCGCACATGTCTGGGAGTGCCCATGACTCGGGATCTTCGTCCTGATCATCGCTCCAGGTGCGATGTAGGCCTTTTTCCCTTGCTTTCGGTCGTCCGTTCCCTGTGGGCATTCCTTAGCGAAGTGTCCTTTCTTGTTGCACTTGTAACATGTGACATCCGAGAGGTCCTTCTCTGCGGGTTTTCTTTGGGAACTCTGTCCTTTCCCCAGTTCCCACTGTTCTTTTTGAGCTTCCCTTTGTAGAAGTTCCGAAGAGCCTTTGTTACGAGAACTAGCTCCTCATCCTCTTCTTCTTCGGAGTCTTCGTGTTGTTCTTGAGTTGATTTGAGCATCTTCTCAATTTTGAGTGCGATCCCTCGATGTGCTCGCGTCTGTTCCTTATCATTGATCTTTCTCTTCTTGTGTCCCACTAGCTTTCCAAACACTTGATGGAGCATGAGAGTTCTATTTTTCGGATTCTCCTTGAACATTGTTCTCTCGTTTGCCCATTCTCCAGTCAATCCGTTGAAGAGCTGTTGGACCTTCATCTTATGGGTAATTTCTTCTTTGGTGATTCCCAAGCCTTCCATTTTGGTGCAAAGTCCTTCAAATCGGGACTGATAGCTATCGACAGACTCTCCCATCTCTATTTGGAAGTTGTAGAACTCCCTTTTTGCATTCATCTGAAGATCTTCTCGGAGATCTGAGTTCCCAACGTGCATTTGTTGGATGGCTTCCCACATTTCCTTAGCTGTGTCAAGATTTGCTACTCTGTCACAGTCTTGTACGCACATGGACCTCTTCAGGTACTGTTTGGCCTTGTAGTTGGCCTCCATACACTTGTATTCGTTGGGTCCCCATTTGGTGAGGTCATTGACTATAGCTGGATCAATTTCGAAGTTCCCTCTCTCGATAACACACCAGGCTTGGTAGTCCTGGCCACGCATCCAATCCTTCATGTCGCGTTGCCAACTTTCGAATCTTCCTATAATAAGCCTCGGCGGCTTACTAGTGTTGTTCCCTACCTAAGTAAGTTCCTGAGCCATTTGATACCTGCGATGCTAACACAAATCTAGAGCAAACCTGCTCTGATACCAATTGTTGGATCGTAAACCGTTAGCAAAGAGCTTGGGAACTGGCTGTTAAGCTTTTCCCAAGGCAGCGGAAGTAAAGTAAACACAAGTATTAAAAGCAGTAAAGAACGCAGTTCCCTTATAGAGGAACCCCACTACAACCAACTAGTTGTGTGGATAAACCTCTACCTCCGCTTGGAGGATTTTGAATGACTTACTCATATTGATTGCTTTGTTCCTTAGTTACAACAGCCGGATCCACACTTCTCTGTTCCTACGAGTTCTACCTAACTCTAGCAACACTAGTGAATCCTCTCAACTGAGTTCCTAAGCTCACAACAACAAGATACAAGTAACTCAAACCTTACACCGACTTCTCAGTTCCCTTGCCCCTGGGAACTTCGGCTTCACCGTTGTCGAGATCGCACACTCGCCGGCGGGGACTTCTCTTCTTTTTCTCTCTTTTCTCTGGTGTGGTTGTTTGTGAGTTCTGGGAGAAGTACTCAATCCGAGTACTATTCATTTGGCTTTATAGACCAGGTGTGCTTGGGCAATCGTGTCTTTCATTTGTGTCCAAAATGCCCTTTGCTTGATGCCCAAGTTGTACTTTCTTCACATGTGACTTCGGTTTGAATTGGGTCAACTTCTTGAATCAATCGGACCATTGGATCAAGCGTGACAGTCTGATCCTCAAACTGTTCCTTCGGACTGTCCAGGACAGGATCCCGCGATTTGCGCTGGATGGTCTTGTCCTCACATGTGAGTTCCCATTTCATGGGAACTGTCTTCTTCAGAGTTCTCTTGATGGAAACTCTTCATCATTGTAAGCTTGTGTTCTCTTGATCATTCCTGGGAGTTCCCATTGCATGGGAACTTTCCTCTTCAGAGTTCCCTTGATGGAAACTCTGCATTGTGAGCTTTTGTGGCTTTTGGTCATTCATGAGAGTTCTTGGCTGTACCTGCGTTCCTTAGAAATACTTGGAACAAACCACAATAGTTCCTCATGGTGTTTGTCATTATCAAAACTCGGAGAATGGCATCGTTGATCCGTTGTTTAGAACCAGAGGTCCCAACAACGTCCCAACAACACATTTTGTTGCGGAGAACCACCCAGCTGTCAAGTTCGTTAGTTTTTCCGTTTAAAAATACGCTTTTACCATTTTGCCCCTCGTTTTTAAAAAAAAAACTACGCAAAACTCCAGGTTTCCAAATTAAAGCGACCAGATGGCTAAGTTCATCTTCTTCGACACGCTTCATTTAAAATCCAACTTGATTCAGGATCGAGAGAGGAGGAGCTCGAAGGGTAGGAGCAAGAGCAACGCGAAGGAACTCGATACGAAGGGACTCGAAGTGAGGTAGCTTGAATTGTTTGGGTTTCCGGTTTGATTTTAGGAATTTGATTCGATTTCAAGGTTTTATTCTACAACAATTCGATACGATTTCCTGATATGATTTTACAACAATTCAATACGATTTCAGGGTTTGATTTTACAACAAATCAATACGATTTCTGGATTTGATTTTGGTTGCATGTGTGTTTGATTAAAGACAAAACGAGTCTGATTTTAGGTTAGATTGAAGGATTTAGGGTTGCATGTGTGTTTGATGAAAGACCGAATGGGTTTGAGTGTAGGGTTAGATTGAAGGATTTAGGATTGCATATGTGTGTTAAATTGAAAGTGACTTGTGGAAAGCGAATTGTGTTGTTTCTTAATTTTTATGATTCGATATCTTGATTTTTTACACACTTGTGAAAAGCTATCCTCTTTCCTTTATTATATCTCAATATTTAGTCAACAATTGTTACACATTCCTATCTTCATCATAACTCTTGAGAAACTCATTAAATAATATATCCATTTCATTTTTCATTTGAAGCTACCATGTCATCAAGCTTAGAGCAATCAGATTTCAGTTCAGATGAGATGGATGATTATGAGCTTGCCATATACAACAAACTCAGGTGCATGGAGATGAGAGTTCGTAAACCAAATGGAGCATTGCAATATTCATTTTGTATGGGAAAGAAGAAGCAATTATGGCCATGCAAAGACCTCATCCAACACGCTGCAAAAATAGCAAAGAGTATAGGGAGAAAGACAAGTGACAAAGTCAATGCAAAACACCATGCTTTAGAGATATTCATGAGAAACTATATGGGGCGAGCATTAGTTGGCGGTTGGTTCAGGTATGGTCATCAAGGATTGCCATTTTGTATTTTGGGTCACTTAGGGTCAATCCTTGAATCTTACACTAGCTTTTTTATTGTTCAATATTGGCAATGTTAAGGTAAGAAGGGCTTTTGAACTAGTTGGTTGAATGGTATTATGGTGTAAGTAATGAAGACAGATGGTATGAATGGTTGATCACTGATGGTATTTTGGGGGATAGTAAACAATGTGCAAGATATGTGATGGTATATAATTTCAGTTTCATTGCATCTCTTATTCTACTCAATTTCATGGTTGACCAGTGCTGGTTTACTTGAAATGGTTGATCAATGTTGGTTAACTTGAAATGGTTGATTAGTGTTGAACCAGACATGTGGTTAATGTCTAGCTGGCTCATCAATTGCAGTAGTGTCTAAGAATTGGCAACAAACTTCATCTAGTTTGCTCATTTTGCACCATGATTAAAGCATACAAGTTGCTTAAAAGTATGCTACAAACTTCATCCAGTAAATTACATTGGTACATGCAAAATAACAACAACAAGTTGTTTTATCCCCATCTTACACTAAGAGTATTGATGTTATCTAACAACAATTGCCCCACTTACCAACAACAACCCCCACCATTGCAACAAAAATGCTACCTATTACACACATCAAGTCTGGACCAACACTTGAGCCTATGAATCTCGAATTCCCTTGCTGCCAAAGCCTCAACCACCTTTGTGTTGTTTTCCTCCATTTGCCTCTGTTGGTTGAGCAATCTATGAATGACTTTTCTTGCTTGACTATCGAACGGATAATCAATCTACTCAAGAAAAAAAAAACACAAACAGGAACTCCACTTGGACTGTACAATGGGCAAGAGAAGAACCTTCTTCCAGAGTTTTTTGTGGTGTGAGCAGTGTAAACTTTTCCCCTTATGCTACAACGATAAATCACTCCATTAGTAGTAGATATGCAGCTTCCACTTGACATGATACCTAAAGAAACTGAGACAATGTCATGTGTACTAGTAAAGACTGAGATAATGGTTTCGATTAGGTTGATATATGTGGCCATTTTCGATTAAGCTAGGCAATATCGATCACAAAACACTAATTGGACAAAAATTAGGTCATATTTACATGAAATATTGGTTTTGAACTTATAAACCCTAATCCATGGACCAATGTCGATAAAACACTAATCTCACGTACCTAATGACTCCCGACGATGAAAATGCAACTTTTGTGTTCAAAAATTGCGAAAAAAAATTTGGGGCTTTTGTTTTGTGGTCGAACAATGGAGCTTCAGTGGAGCGTGTTGAAGAAGATGAAGAAGTAGCCAACCGGTCGCTTAAATGGAAACATGGTAATTTTTGTGGTCTTTTAAGAAACGAGGGGCAAAATGGTAAAAGCGCGCTATTTAATGGGAAACCTGACAGACTTGATGACTAGGTGGTTCTCCGCAACAAAATGATATTTAATGGGTGTGTCAAAATAAATAGTGGTTTAACGGATGGTATTTTTCAATGTTGACCATTTAGCGGGTGGTTGTAGGCAAAAAGCTTTTTAAATTAATAAGTAAGGATGCTCAAAGGGTCGGGTCGCCCGTGACCCGCACTGACCCGACCCGAAATTTGTGGGTTGCGGGTCGATTTTTTTTATTTTGCAGGTCGAGTCGGGTTAATCCTGCATGGGTCTTGGGTCGACTTGAGCTTAATGACAAATTCTCTTCTGGCTCTCCAACTTGCGAAATTTTTAAAAAATATATTTTTTTTATAATTTTATTAATATATAAAATATTTTTTTATAAAAAAACTCGTTGAGTTTGTAGGTCGACCAGCAAACCCAATTGGTTTGTTAAATATTTTTTTCGTTTATGGGTAAATAAAATCATTTTTTACCAATTGACTTAGTCAAATGGGTCAAACAGGTCAACCCACGACCCGACCCGTTGAGCATCCCTATTAATGAGGATTGTGGTGGAGGAATGGGATGGCCATTTTTGTTGATATTTTTTTAATAAGGTGTAAACATATGTGCATAAGTGTGAACTTGTGAAAACATTGTTGTTTTTGTGTAAATAAGTGGTTCATCTGGTCAAGTTTTGTAAATGTTAGTTAGTTGAGGTTAGTTCATGTGGTTCATGACCTAATTCATTGATTGAACCTTTATTTTTTCGAAGTGAAGAATGGCGAGATGGCCTTTAGACTTGCCTTTTGCTTCAACAACCTCCTCCTTTTCTGTTCTAGGTCTGGAGCCCTGGTTTGCCGCAACTTCGGCATACATCTAGACGGTGATCCGGGCATAGAGGTCATTTTATGTCCTTGGAGATTTCAAGAAGATGTAATTCTTGAAGGATCCGGGGCATACGTTTCCCATTAGGGTATCTCGCGTCGATGCCTCATCGAAATGCGAGGTTTCGGCCACTACGGTCGTGAACCTCATGAAGAAGGAACCCATAGTTGTCTCCTCCTCACCTTGATTGATGGCGCGAAGGTCACACATTTTCTTCTTACGCTTCCTTGAACCACTGAAGTGAGCGACAAAGGTCTTAGTTAGCTAGGCGAATGATGAGATGGTTTCGGACCGAAGACTAATGAACCAGGTCATGGCGACCTTTTCGAGGGTGGTTGGGGACACACAAAAGAAGATCGCATCGTTGTTGGAGTTGACATTCATTTGGACGGTGAAGTGCTTGACATGCTCTTCCTGGTCCGCGCTCCCATCGTAGAACCCCATTTGAGGTCTATGGAATCCTTTGGGCATTGGTTTGCTTTGGATTTCGTCAATGAACGCAGAGAAGTCACCTCCTTCGACATAGTGGCGGGGCCTATCCTTCGGTGCTGCCATTTCAGATCCGAACGCTGCAAGTGTCACAAGTCTGACCGCGATATTTGCATGGGATACTAGGAGCACCTTATCGTTGAGGAACCGTTGGTTGAGTCAGCCTATTGTTCGGTCTTAGACGCCTCGTACCCCAGTTCATACCCTGGGACATACTCGAGCACATACTCCTCAGTCCAGATGTGGTTGCTTGTATCTTGGGACGTATGTAGGGACATAACCTGACTGTGGCTGCCCATAACCCTACAAGAGGTTTGAGTAGGGATGGTAGTACGTTCTACACATACCGTGGGAATGGATACGAATTTTAGTGTGGCCGCATCTTGGTTTACATATCCTTGGAAAGGGTACGGATTCTACGACACATTGTACGTCCACCCCGGGGGAATTTCGTACGGCCAGTGCGGTTACGGAGCACCGTTGGCCCAATCCTAGGTGTTGTCTGCGAACATGTTGTTCAGATGGAGAAGGAAGAAGTTGTTTGGGCAACCTATTCAAGATTGAAAGTGAAGGTGATTCTGTTGGTCGAATATCTGCTTAGGATGAAAAAGTTTCCACGGAAAGCGCCGTTGTTGAAACCCAAAATAAACAAGCGTTGGAATCGAGGCACGAGATTATTTAAATGGACAAACAAACCTTTACTTTTATTACGAGTTTACAAACGACCAAGATTCGGGTTCACAACTTTCGAATTGTTCGAGTTCTCTTAAGAAGTATGCGTAGATTACTTTTTTATGACTTGAGGTCTTTTTATTGACCTTCCCTTGATTATAACGCGATCTCTACGGTTGTTTCAACACGTCGATCTTTGTAAGCAAGATAAGCCTTGAATTAGAGGTGTTTTTCGACCTCTGTAACCTTTGTTGTCTTCCCCTATTTATAGACGTTTGGGAAGAGTGATTTTCATGTGATTTCGATATGGGATGAGCGATCCATCACCATTTGATTGGTTGAGGGAGGGGCAACCCTTGGTTGGTCGAAGAGGAGGCAACTTTTGATTGGTTGAGGAGACGATCATTCCATTTTGTTGACACTTCCGATGTGGGACGAGCTGTCGCGCTAATTTATCGTTGAATATGCGGGGTGTTTGGTCTTGCAACCTTTCTTGTTCGGGATCTCCTACTGGATGCTTTCCCTCGCGGTTGAATGTGCGCGGTGTTTGGCCTTGCAACCTTTCTTCCTTGGGATCGCCTACTGGATGCTTTCCCTCACAGTTGAATATGCACGGTGTTTGGCCTTGCAACTTTTCTTATTTGGGATCGCCTATTGGATGCTTTCCATCGCAGTTGAATGTGTGCGGTGTTTAGCCTTACAACCTTTCTTGCTTGGGATATTGTGCGAGCCTTTGGGTTTTTTTTTCCAGATGGGTGTAGGAAACACCTTGGGACCTACTCCTCGAGACCTTTTCCTTGTGGGGCCCGTCCGAGCTTCTATCTTTCTCAACTCGGCTTCGGCTTATTTTGTCTGCACAATTAAATCTGTGCACCATCACGCTCAAGGAGTCTTCTGACCATTTATGCTAAGAAGCCTCCTCACATGATCTTAACTCTATATTTGATATATTTTAAAAAAAAAGTGTTTTTCCTTTTCATATATTCTCCTCAACTTCCATGAGTTCCATCAAACTATTCCACCAAACGGAAAACGTAAAAAGAATGTTTTCGTTTGAATCAATACGCTTTAATTAAGTGCACATTGAATTAATTATAAGCTATTTTATGCATAAGATCGATTGCTAGCGAAATTCGACCGTGAGCTACAATTTGATCAATTTTTCCGTAATTAGAGTGTTTTACAACCAACAACTGAAAGAACAACTTACGACCACACATTAATTAATTAGATCTCTATAGTGTACAAGTTGCAATAATAATGTATAAGAAGAAAACTACATATCAAAGGGTAAGCCCAATATGATGATTTCCCACCAAAACCATGTCTACGATATGAACAAGAAGACGAAGTCTCAGATTCAAGTAAAGATCCAATTGTAAAATTCGGGTTCGACCCGTAAAGAGCTTGAACTCCTTTAATATCATCTAGTGCTAACTCCAACTTCTTAACCCTAGGCTTCAAACTAGGATACATCACGGCATCCTTCTCCATGCTATGAGCCAGTCCTAGCACGTGCCCTATCTCGTGCAAAGCCACCGACTCCAAGTCAACCTCCACCTTTGACCTCTCCTCTCTAAAGTCAACCGCCCACTTCTCCGCCGTGTCAAGGTGTAGCCTCCCGTTTTCCGGCGAGAATGCGTGTGCAAGAACTCCTAACGGCCCATCAAAGTCCTCACCATCCCCGTGGTCACCCCCGTAAAACCCTATCTTCACATCGGCTTCGAAATACACGTCGGTTTCCTTGAAAGTTACCGGGATTATCGACTCCCATTTGTCGAATGCTCGTCTAAAGGCGCTTTTCACGTCTTGCATGGTTAAATACGCGATGAGGTTTTGGCGGGAAAACGCGTAGGAGAGTGTCATGGGAATTTGTTTGGTCCAACGAGGTTGGCCGTCGAAGTACACGTAGTGTTGCGTTGCATGAAGTGAGGTAGCGGTTTTGGCGGTGTCAGGGGCCCCACATCTCGGGGTGGTGATTGTTGAGAGGGTCCTGTGATCGAGGACTCGGGTGATTGGGAGGCCGTGCCAGGCTTGGTAGCGGGCCAATGAGTTCTCGAGGTGGGTGTTGAATTTGTTGTTGTTGGTGGTGGAATTAGGGTTTTGTAATGTGAGATAGCCGAATCGGTGGAGGTAGTTTTTGAGGTTAGAGATACCTTGGGCATGGGTTCCTTTCTTGGCATTGAGGAGATTATTGAACTCTTGCCATGTGTAGGTGAGATCTTCATCTTCATGAGGTTGAGTTGGTTGATTATGGAGGTTGAAACCGGGAGTCGTTCGGGTTGAGATGCAAGGATGAGGTGCAAGGAAGAGGAAGGAGGATGAGATGAGGAGATGTAGAGCGAGTGATAGAATCATGGCCGGTGGTGATGGGGAAGTTCTCATGGGGATTGATCGAAAGGAGTGGCGTGGGCAAGCTTTGTTATAAAGGAAAGGGTTTTAGATTAGTTAGGTGGTTGTGAAGAGATTATATGTACCTTGAGCAATTAATAACTGCTCCAATTATCCCTATTAAAAAAATAACGGTGAAGACATGCATTTTCTAAGTATACTAAAAGCACTAGCTATATATTTTCAAGTGGGTGAACAACTAGCTTGCATTCAACTAATTCACTTATCCTTAACAACATAGATCAAGCACGTACAATATCCTTTAATTTTTTGTGTGTGTTTTGACATTCACACGTACAAAAGCAGAATATACAAGTGGACGGTTATTATGGTGGTAATTATCAATTATTATATGTAACAAGATTGACCTGAGGTGGGGCCATGGATTGAGAATTATAAAGAAAGAGGCCGGGGCCGGAGGAAAGGATGATAAGAGGTCTAAGACCATCTCCAACAGCTTCCCTATAATATGGGGAAGTGTGTTTTTGGAGAATTTGATTAAAAAATTATCCCAACAAATTTTTCATTACATTCTCTATAATGGAGTGAAACTCCAAAATTTATTTCATCTTCTCTAAATATAGGGAATTCTCCATCACATTCCATATAAGTTTTATCATTTATTTATATGGTAAAAGTAAGTATTAAATGTAATTTTTTAAAATAGAGAATTTGTTGGAGTTGGACTGATTTTTTTTTAGAGAATATAGTAGTTGATTCTTCATTTTAAAGAAAATTTTAGAGAAGCTGTTAGAGATGACCTAAATCAATTCAGTTGTGTTATGTGGGTTTTCTTGCAAAGGGAGGAAGCTTAACTACCTTCACAAGCAACTACTGGTTGTTAGGCATCAACGTGTTTTATGATTGTATGCTCAGCCTTTTTACCATGGATGGATTCTTGTGAAAGACTCAAACGTACCCATTCGAACTACAATGCTCGCTAGATATCAATACTTTAGAAACATTTAAAATTTAATCAATTGATTTTGTATATAAACACATTTTTTATTTTTCAATTTCCTTTTATATCCCAGGGCGCCTGGACCATAGCCGACGATCCTCTTAGAGAACCGGTTGGCTCCCTCGTCCCCTCTAAGCTCGAGGGACACGGTAACCTCATATCCTCACCTTATTTATCTTGTTTAGTTTGTTTAACGTGCTTAACCTATTTAGGTTGTTTAGCCCGTTTTGGTTCGGGTTTTGCTTGTCAGGTTCTACTTGCCGGTCTAGTTGCTTAGCTTGTTTTGCTTGTTTAGTTTGTTAAGCTTATGCTTTGCCTGCATGGTTCTTTTCTTGTTGTAGCTTGTTGAGCTTGTTTATTTTGTTTTGGCCTTATCTTCTGCTAAGTTAGTGGGACGCTCTATATTTCGTTCTAATTTTGTTTCTGCTTACCAGTTTTGGTTTAGTTTGTTAAGCTTCTGCTTGGTTGTTGCCTCGTGTTTTTGTTTCCTGTGGTACTGCTCGACTTGTTGTTGGCTTGTTTGTGTTGTATGTTTTCTGCAAGTTGTGTTTTATGTGGGTCAATCTGTCTGTTCTGTCTGTTTAGGAGAGTTTCAGTTATGAGATGGTTGGGCCGATGAGCAGTGTTGTTCAGCATAGACATTCTACTAGTTCAAGATTCTTCAGCATTACAGAGTACAAGTTGCTTGTATTCAAGAGACTAAGTGGAAGGGAAGGAAGGCTTGAATATTGATGGATGGAAGTTATGGTACTCAAGCGCCTCTAGTAGCAAAAATGGGGTTGGGATCTTGGTGGACAGCAAGCTGAGAGATCAGGAACGGACAAGTGACTGTCTAATGCTACTGAAGATCCTCTTAGGGAGAAAATCTTGAATGTCGCCACTGCTTACGCGTTGAACGGGGGCTTGAGTTTAGAAGATAAGTGACACATTTATGCGAAGACTTAGATAGTTTGACGAGAAGCGTTCCATCGACAAAGCAGTTGGTGATTGGAGGGGACTTCAATGGGGATATCGGGAAGGACAAAGTTGGGTTCGAGGAGATACATAGATGTTGAGGGATTGGGGACAAAAAAATGGAGGTCGAGCACTCTTGGATTTGGCAGCACCCTTTGATTGTTTGGTGGTTAACTCTTGGTTCAAGAAGAGAGATGAGCAGTTGGTTACATTTCACAGCCCATTCGAAAAGACACAGATTGACTTCTTTGTGACTAGAAGGGAAGACAAGGGGAGATGTAAGAACTACATAGTCATTCCTTCGAGGGCCTATCGACGCAACACAAGTTGTTGGTCTTGGATTTGAAGGGGTCATGTAAAAATAAAAAGGCAAACACGGTACCTCAACCAAGAATTATGTGGTGGCGCCTCTTAGAATCTAATGTACAAGGCCTGCGGGAAAGGATTTTTGAAGAAGCGGACACAAAGGGAGCTTTGTAAGAGAGGAGCGACGCCAACAAGATGTGGGGCAAGTTGGTAGAGTGCATTCGTAGACCGGTGTGTGGCGTGTTGGGTATGTCGAGAGGCCTTTTTTAACACCAAAAGGGTGGTAGCTTGGTGGAATGATGAAGTTCAGGAGAAGGTTAGGGAGAAACAACTAGCCTACAAAGCTCAAGGAAGCAAAGAAGGTAGCCAAGAAAGCAGTGGCGGACGCTAAAGAGAAAGCGTTTGAGGGCATGTATAAGGCTTTGGACGAAAAGGGTGGATAATGAGTATTGTATTTGTTAGCAAAAGCAAGGAAAAGGAAAAGTAGACATAGACAAGGCAAAATGTGTCAAAGATGATGATGGACGGGTACTAGTGGATGACCTACAAATTAGACAACGGTGGGAGAGCTACTTTTGTGGTTTTCTGAATGAGGGTTGTGAGATGCAGGAGAGACGACATGACTCGTTAGGCCGAGAAATCCGAGAGTACCCCATATGCTTTTACATACGTTTCTCTAGGGAGGAAATAAATGGAGTGGTCTGTCAAATAAGTAACAGGAGAGCAGTAGGATGGGATGAAATCCTGGTGGAGGTTTGGAAGGGTTTGGAAGTGAGAGGCCTACAGTGGTTAGCAACACTCTTTAATGTTATTTTCAAGATGACCAAGATGTTGGATGAATGGAGGCTTAGTAATTAGTTGATCCCGTTATATAAGAAAAAGGAAGATGTGCAACAGTGCGACAACTATAGGGGTATCAAACTGCTTAGTCATACAATGAAGGTATGAGAGAAGACTATCGAGATGAAATTTAGAAGGTGACTGGACTAAAGTCGTTGTGCCGAGATCAAAAATAAATTACCCAAAATTACAAACTAGTATAGCATGCAAGTAAGGGGTCGAACCCAAGGGAATCAGGATTTCTAAACAATCAGCAAAGAACGAGAGTTTTGAGATTTAAGCAAGCAAACAGAATTAGGTTTCAAATTAATTATAAGAAAGCAGAGTTCATTCAATCAATTCCACCTTTTAATCCTTCGATCATCAATTCACCCACTTTTCTATAATTCCTAGGTTAATTCCAATCCTTATAAAAGATTTCCGCTTGTCCACGGTCCAAGCGAAATTATGATATGAACAAGGACGCTTAATTCAAATCATGAAAAGTATTAAGGATAATAGGAAATCAAATCATGCAATCAAACAACGAGTCTCATGCATAAAATAATCATCAAATACTCTTTCTCAATTCCAGTCCACGTTCCTGGAAAAGAGTTGTTTCAAGGATAAATAAGATTGCACAGACAACAATCAAACCTAATCCAAACAGTAGATCTAAGTCAATCAAACAAGTTGACCAGACTCATAAAATCAAACATAGATCATGGAATTAAAAACAAGAGTTTTGATATTAACCAAAGGATAGAAAAGTTACCAAAATCTCACGAATTCAATAAAAAGGCTTCCTTGACAGAATAAACTCCAAGAAAGATTAGTTCTCCATAATAACAGAATAAAAACTAGGTTAAACTAAAAAGTAGTCTCCAAAAGTTCTCCCGAAAACTGAATACGAAACTAGGTTTAAATACTAGAACAACCGAAATAACCTAAATATAAAAATATAAGATAGAATAAAACGAGTCGGCGCGGAAATCCACCACCGGAGAGCGCAGGTCACAAGCCGTGGGCGCGGCCCCAGCAAGCTTTCCGCCCTCTCGGAATCGGCACTCACCGCGGGCGCGGGTCTCAACCCACGGTCGCGGGTTACTTCTGACAACTTTCTGGGTTCAACTTCGGAGGTGATTTTGACCCACTTAAAGTTGGAATTTGAACTCGCCGGAAAAACATGAATTGTAGCTCTTCGAGTTAGCTTTCCAATGATACAAATTTAAGCTTCATCCGATCACCGTAGCTCCTGAAAGATGCGTCACAAGAAAATGGCGTCAAAACAACTCCAAATCAACACTTGTCTTCAAAACTCTTGCAATTCTTCAAATCGTGTCTTTGGTCTTCATATTACAATTATGCTAAAAAACTAACTTAAACACACTCAAATCATGCCTAAAATACAAGAGTTAACATATACTAAAGAGAGTATAACAAATTCCCCCATACTTAAACCTTGCTCGTCCTCGAGTAAGCTCAAAATAAATCTAACAAGAAATCCTATCAATGTTTATAGCATAGTACAAGGGAAGACAAAAATCACTCACCTCACCAACTCGAACCCAAAATAGAGAAATAATGAGCAAAAACATGAAAGTTCAAACACACACCTCATCAGAAATACAAATACTATCAACGCTCAAGCTCTAAAAAGTGTAGAGCAACCTAGGATCTACCTGACATCTAAGATGTTATCCCCAAGCCCCAAAGTAGAATATGATCATAAACACTCTGATTTTTCCACTCAATTCTACTTAGGCGCCCTTTTGGTTTTTCACCTAATCACTTATTTTATTTTTCTTCAAGTGTGCTCACATATGCTCACATCTCTCATTAACCTCTTATTACCCCAGCCTAATGCTGGTCCGGGTTACCTGCTTATTACCTGAGCCGCCCTTTCGGGTTTTCAACTCATCCCAGGATTTTATATGCCTTTTTTTTCTATTTTTTATGGCTTTTTCTTCTTTTTTTTTCTTTTTTTTTTAAAAAAAATTTGCTCTATACAAAACATGGAACAAAAATCTCATAAAAATAACAAAAAATAAACTGAAATGCAACTATCTATGATGGGCGTAGCGAGTGCTTCCTCCCCCATACTTAAATCCTTCATTGTCCTCAATGAAGTAAAGAGAAAGTAATTAAGCATAGAAGAGGAAAATAAGAAGACTCACATACGAAAGGAAATATGGCAGAACTCTTCAAAGGCATGGATGAATAGCTCGGAAATCTTTAGAAGATCCGTCGTTAGGAAAAAAACCGCGGGCGCAGGTGCTTCGATCGTGAAAAAAATGGTTAATTCTGGGCATATACCGATACACGGTTTGAAGCGACAACAGAAAACACGATCAATAATAGAGAACACGAACTCCCGAACGAACTTTGAATCTCGCCTTAAGCATTAATATAGCACGAGCTTTGAAGAATAAGATTCCCCCACACTTGAGGATGACCATGGGCGGAAATAAATCTCCCCAAAAGGTTGGAGATAGAAGAAGATGGAAAAGATAGAAGGATGGAAAATAGAAGGTAGAATCTCGGGGGTTTCACTCGAAAACCTTTTATATCGGGGGTTTCACCCGAAAACCTTTTAAATCGGTGGTTTCACCCGAAAACCTTTTATATCTATTTTTTTTATTGTTTTTTTCGAAAAGTGAAACTTCTGCTAGAAGGGACCCGCAAGTGCGGGTCCGGGCCCGGGATCGCGGGTCCATCCGCGGGCTCGGATTTCGCCTCGGGTTTGCTGTCTTCGAGATATAACAATTAACCTCGGGTTGCCTCCCGAGCAGCGCCTTTGTTTAACGTCGGACATCGTCAACGCCCGGAGAAGTCTATCAAAATCATGCGAGCAACTGTCATGCAGGCATATATAACACAATGATAATTTGAAACTGAATAATATAGCATTCAAACACCGTTTCAGTTTATCAAACCCACTAGAAAAGTCATGGTTAGATGGTTTAGGATATAACTAGTTGGGAAGATGAGGTAGTTTTTGAAAATATAAATCAAGAGTAATGATTTTCATGTTAACTCTACCACCCTTAAGATTTGAGAAATCACTAGGTAAACTATCATGCTTAGGAACTTTTGTAGACACATCAGGCAAACAGATATCGATGGAGAGTAAGAAAGAAGAGGAAAGGATACAAGGATCATGATCGATCACAACAAAGGGCTCCACGGCAGGAGACATAGACATCTCCTTAGGTGGAAGGGAAACATCCATATCATCATTTGGCTCCTTCTTCGAGTCATCAGGCACGTCGTCATCACTCCAAGAGATGTCAAGCGTAAAGAAATATTCCTCCTCCTTCATCACATGACTATGATCATCCACCTCTCCATCCCATGAAGGGTCTTTGAGTGCCTCCGTATAAAAAATATGAGGCTCAAAATTGCAATTTTCAACAACAATCGGCGTCGGTATGGAATCCAAGCAAACCGCGGTCGCGGTTACGGAGCCGCGGTTGCGGTCCTTCTCCAGAGAGGAGTCGTTCGTCTTTATGGCCAACACCCCCACTGGTTTCCTTAATTCAACAATTTGGTTCTCCAATTACTGCACCTCGATCTCTTCGGCTCGGAGCTTACAAAAGAAATTCCATCGGTCAATGGGTTTCCAAATGACGTATTTTCCTTCGCTCTCGTGGTACATCTTTAGTTGGGACTCAAGAGTCATCCCACTAAAGATATGATTACAAGCATCATCAAGGCCTACGTCTATACCCCAAACAAAGAGATCATGCAATTGTTCCTGGCACCTAGTGAAGTACTCATGAAAGGGTACATCCTGCAACTGGCAAAACCTAAACGCAGACATTAGTATATACAAGTGTAGACCGTAAGATAGGTCTACACAACGATTTTCGGAAATAAACCGCGGGCGCGGGCATTAAGCCGCGGATGCGGGTTGTTCAGAAACACCGATTGAACAGAAAAGTAAAACCGATTCCCCGACAACGGCGCCAAAATTTGACTCGACTAAAGTCGTTGTGCCGAGATCAAAAATAAATTACCCAAAATTACAAACTAGTATAGCATGCAAGTAAGGGGTCGAACCCAAGGGAATCAGGATTTCTAAACAATCAGAAAAGAACGGGGTTTTTGAGATTTAAGCAAGCGAACAGAATTAGGTTTCAAATTAATTATAAGAAAGCAGAGTTCATTCAATCAATTCCACCTTTTTAATCCTTCGATCATCGATTCATCCACTTTTCTATAATTCCTAGGTTAATTCCAATCCTTATAAAAGATTTCCACTTGTCCACGGTCCAAGCGAAATTATAATATGAACAAGGATGCTTAATTCAAATCATGAAAGTATTAAGTATAATAGGAAATCAAATCATGCAATCAAACAACGAGTCTCATGCATAAAATAATCATCAAATACTCTTTCTCAATTCCAGTCCACGTTCCTGAAAAAAGAGTTGTTTCAAGGATAAATAAGATTGCACAGACAACAATCAAACCTAATCCAAACATTAGATCTAAGTCAATCAAACAAGTTGATCAGGCTCATAAAATCAAACATAGATCATGGAATTAAAAACAAGAGTTTTGATATTAACCAAATGATAGAAAAATTACCAGAATCTCACGAATTCAATAAAAAGGCTTCCTTGACAGAACAAACTCCAAGGAAGATTAGTTCTCCATAATAACAGAATAAAAACTAGGTTGAACTAAAAAGTAGTCTCCGAAAGTTCTCCCTGAAACAGAATACGAAACTAGGTTTAAATACTAGAACAACCGAAATAACCTAAATATAAAAATATAAGATAGAATAAAATGAGTCGGCGCGGAAATCCACCACCCGCGAGCGCGGGTCACGATCCGCGGGCGCGGCCCCAACAAGCTTTCTGCCCTCTCGGAATCGGCACTCACCGCGGGCGCGGGTCTCAACCCACGGTCGCGGGTTACTTCAGACAACTTTCTGGTATAAATTTGGAGGTGGTTTTGACCTACTTAGAGATGGAATTTGAACTTGCCGTAAAAATATGAATTGTAGTTCTTCGAGTTATCTTTCCAATGATACGAAATTCAGCTTCATCCGATCACCATAGCTCCCAAACGATGCGTCACAAGAAAATGGCGTCAAAACAACTCCAAATCAACACTTGTCTTCAAAACTCTTGCAATTCTTCAAATCGTGTCTTTGGTCTTCATACTACAATTATGCTAAAAAACTAACCTAAACACACTCTGCCTAAAATACAAGAGTTAACCTATACTAAAGAGAGTATATCAGAAGGCTAGTCAGAGTGTTAGAGAATCAGTTTGGTTCTATGTCCGAGAGGTCTTTTATGGAGGCTATTCACTTGTTGAGGAGGCTAACAGAGGCATACAGAGAGAGGAAGAAGAATCTGCACATGGTTTTCATCGACTTGGAGAAAGCATATGATAGAGTACCGAGAGAGCTGATTTGGGAATGTTTGGTAGCTAAGGAAGTGTTTGACACGTTTACCAGGGTAGTCAAAGACTTGTACGAGGGCTCGATGACCAGTGTGTACACCACAAGTGGGGATACCGAGTTTTTTTAAGGTGGAGACAAGTCTACGTCAAGGTTCAGCCTCTCAAGTCCCTATCTTTTTACACTGGTGATGGACGTTTTGACGAGGGAGATTCAGGGGGAGATCCTGTGGTGCATGCTATTCACAGATAATATTGTGTTGGTGGACGAGTTTGGAGCTGGAGTCAGCAACATGCTTGAAAATTGGAGGGAGAAGCTAGAGTCTAAGGGTTTCAGATTGAGCATGACCAAGACGGAATATGTGGAGTTCAGGTTCGGGCAAGGTGCAACCCCTAGTGAGGAAGTACTTTTAGGAGGGAAAGTTGTAATGAAAAAGGAAAGTTTCATGTATTTGGGTTCGGTTTTGCAGAGTGATGGAGGCATATATGAGGACATCGTACACATCAGATCCAAAGAGGTTGGCAGAAGTGGAGGGCGGCGTCGAGGGTTTTGTGTGACAAGAAGATGTTGTTTAAGCTAAAGGGAAAGTTCTACTAAACAGTGATCAAATCGGCCATCCTCTATTGGACAAAGTGTTGGCCCACCACGAAAGCATAAGAACAGTGGGTGATGGTAGCTAAGATGAGAATGTTAAGGTGGATGAGCGGTCACACGCTACTAGACAAAATCAGAAATGAAGTGATCAGAAGCAGGTTAGGGGTGCCCAATATAGGAGATAAGGTACGAGAATCAAGATTGCTCTCGTTTGGACATGTTTAGAGGGGGGCTAAGGGAGCTACTTCGTACATGTGAGAGCCTGGTCTTGGGAGACGTAAGTAGAGGAAGGGGATGCCCGAAGAAATGTTGCAAGGATAGTAAGGCAGGATATCAGCTAGTTGGGGATCTCGACAGAGCTGGCAGTATGCATGGATAGTTGGAGGGAGAAGATTCGAGAAGTGGATAACTAGTCACCCGAACAAACCGGTCGACAAGGGCCTTGAGGCTTCGACGCTATGTTTTAGTTATGTTTTTATTTTATGTTTTGGTTTTTGCTTATGTTTAGGCTTTGCTTTTTAGTTGCGTTGTATTCTATTTGTGTTTTGTGGTCCCGTCGGGTCTTTTCGGCGCTCCCTGTCTTCTTTATGGTAGGGGTTCCCCCATCTTGACTCCCTAAATTTTCCGTAAGGGGACCTGCACTGGATCAATGTTAATGTTGTTGTTGTTGTAAAAAACATAGTTAACAATTAAAGTTAATTATAATATTTTTTGGGCACAAGATAATTTTCATATAAACATCAAAGTTACAACGCAATTTATGTCAAACTTTGGTATATCTCATGAATATCGCCAAACCTCAAGTTATTAATATAAAAAAGAAAGATATGCAAAATTTCCAATAATAAAGATTCAGGCTCAATTTATAACGAAAATAAAAATAAGTATTCAAGTAATAGATTTTATTAGATCCATTCAACTAGTTCACCCACACACTAAAACATAAGGATTCAAAATAAGCCAAATAAAAAAACTACAATGCAAACATAATAGCTAGCATCAAAGGACTCCAACACAAACCCAATGAACAAGAAGTGCACACATTGCAACTTATTTTAAACACAACCATCAATCAAGCGGATCATTTTATCCTATGGTGCTTCGGATCGGATGAGCAACACAGCAATGGTGAAGTGCTCCGGGGAGCCATCAGCTAGCAGAAACTCATAGGTGACATCCGCAAGCTCGGCGTATAGTGGGTCTAGGATCTCCGAGCCAAAGTGATGAGCAACTAAGGACTCGGTGTAGGACCGGATGATCTTGGCTAGCTTCTCAGCCCTAATACGTTTGTTGTCCTCATACTCGGTCGCTACGTTGTGCTTTAGAGTCTCCATGTGTTCGATTGCAAAGGATGATTGTTTCTCTACTACAATATTCTTGATATCCTCAGTTGATGCTCCGTAGAATGGAAAATCGAACGAGTCTAGTTTCTCCTGATCGATTATCCCCTGCATGTACAATTTTTATTTCCTTGAACCTATATATCTTGATTGTTCAAACAACGGTCATTTTCATAAGAACAATTAAACAATTGAGCTAATAGCCATGATTTGCCCCTCCTTCCTTGAACAACAACGTTTTGTTTTCTAGGTGTTAGAAAGTGATTATTTGGACAACATACAAAGGCCCATTTTTTTATCAGCTACAAAAGCCCAAGCCCAAGTACTATCTTAAGTCTTAACCCCTATGTAGTTATGTAACCCTTGATGAGTTTTAAATTTTAGCTGACCATAATGATATTCTTACAAAGTTTATAATTTTGAGTAGCCTAAAATGCTCAAAGTTAACAAGGGGATATGATATATAAGATGGGAAATATCACAATAAGGGCATGCCGTGTACCACTTGAACTTCACAAAAGTTGTGGACATTTTTGGAACTGTCGAAAACTACAGGCTACCAAATGAAATTTGCCATAAAAGAACAAAGGTAACATGCATTAAAGATGATTGCTTGATTCTTCACGTACACTTGGTTAAAATTTGGAAAAGAAAAATGTAATTTAAAGAAAGTAGGAGGAGAGTTTACCTTAGAGATCAAACGAGTGACGGCCTTGGTGAATAAGCTCAACTCCCACGGCTGCCACGTGTTGCCATCAACATCCGACGGCCTGCCACGGAGCGTGAAGAGGACGCGCCCCTCGGGCAAGACCTCCTGAGAGCGACAGGAGAGAAAGGCAGTGAAGTCCTGCACGAACTGCGACCAATACGCGTCTGCCACGCGTCGGGGGCTCGTGCTGGATATGTACACGTTCCCTTTGTTCACCGGCGAACCGTCTCCAGTGTACAACTCCGGTGGAGCCTTCATCATACATCATACATTATACGGAGTATATACATCAATCAGCACTTGCATGCTACACACTTGTATATATCTCATTTATTGTATCAATAAATACACACCAAAATATAAATGAACAGTTACTGTAATTACTAGTTAATTGTATATAGAATTAAATTAGGAAATTACTAATTAACCTGTGAAAGCCAGTGAGCGCTATAGCTTGAGTGGACCAAATGAACACTCCTCCTCGGAAACAACCGATCATGGAAGGACCCCGGAACTCCAGCCAAAATCAACTTCAATCGTCCCTCAATTCCACGTTTGAATTTCGACATTTCTCCAAAGAGGGAGTTGAAATCGTTCGAAGGAAGATCGTTCAAGTACACTAAGATCTCCACCGGCCGCGACCCACGATCGGCGCCGTCCATCATGAGCTCGACCGCGGTTGACACGAGCTCGATGGAGGCGGACCCCGTCGCGCACCCGAGGTCCGCTATGGTGAAGAGGTGGTTGGGGCGGAGGTTTTGGTTTTGGAGTATGGATTTGATGGCTTGTTCTAGCATTGGCTTGGTCACGCTAGTTAAAGTGCTTCGCTACACATATGTAACGTACAACAAAACCTTAAAATAAGTTATAGAATGAAAATTAATGAGATCGAATTGTGCAAACGTATTTTTACGTACCGTGAAGGTAGCTTGGTTTTGGGAGTAGCTGAAATCTCCATCTCCATGTTTCATGTGAAGGAAGTCCTTTAGTTCCATTCCCCTTCTTCTCCTTTTTTCTCTCACCTTTCTTATTTCGTTTGTGTTTATGCTAGTGACTCAAAGAAGTGAAGTCCTTTTATATTAACATTTAGTAATTTTTTTTGTTACTAATCCAATTTTCTTTTTTATTTTCGTCTCGTTTTGTTTTTTTTATCAGGTTGATCAACCTCCAACAGATAGTTATTACTACGTACTAAGTCACTACAACATCCCACATTTATTTGGACAGTAATGAACAAATATTTTAATATCATTTCTGTTACGAGTGCTCAATAAATAAATGTGTGTTGTCCTCATTAGTCAATACCCAATAGTAATGTTTTTATTTTTAAAAAATATACTGTTATTGATATATTAGTTTAAGTGTATTAGTTAATAAGAAGTTAACTATGGGTCCGTTCGACAATAATTAACTAAGGCTCAATTGATGTTGAAATTATGTGCTGAAATTAGTAGTTGAAATGAGATGTTTATATGTTATATAAGCTACATATATAGTGTTTGGAAAAATAATAGTTTATGAGAGTTGAAAATAATAGAAAAAAACACCTAATATATCACTAATTTGGTATTGAAATTATTATGACAGAAGGTTCCTTAGGAAGATGTCAAGATCTGATCCACCCCCAACCCGAAGGTTCGTTAGGAATATTGCATATCCACACCACTTGAGTGAAATGATATTGAAGTTATTTGATCAGTAAAACAATACACTTTCATCATATGCTATGTAGAAAAAAATCATTTGTACTCTCAGTGAAGTCATATAATGGGTCATTGTTGTGCTGGATGGGCACACAACGATTGCCCACACAATCTGTGAAGGAACATGGCAAGTCTCTACCATCGGAGTGCAAACTCGTGGTGATAGAAGAGTATATCTGGTTAGGCTGGTGCGTGAAAAAGGAGTGAAAATAACATAGAGATGGTCGAGATTTTCCCGCTACAATGGGCTCAAACAAGGCGAGTATGTATGCTTCATCTTCAACATGGAAGCCAAGTTCCACGTCCAGATATACGACAGAGCCACCAATGAAGTGAATTATGCTCGAAGACATTGACATTTCCGCATGAGAAGGGTCATTGAGGCATCTGTTGGCACATCCCGACAACCACAACCAAGAACAAACAATGAGATTACTTTGGATATAAATTGACAACACTCTTTTTATATATGATTTGAAGCAACATAAAATGTAAATTATATATCACCACACGAGTTATCCATATTAAACTGCTTTAGGACCTTTTTTGTATAACTTGATTGATGGTTAAAAATTACATTCGTTGTATGCTCAAACTACATGCCAAGATAATACTTGGTAGTTCATAAGTATTTCATTTCAAACCCTTGTCTTTGTAGATATTCGATAAGGTGATTATACCATATTCTATATGACTGCTTCAATCCATATAGAAATCTTCTAAGCTTAATGGAATATATGTGATGTGCTTATGCTTCAAATGCTTCAGGCATTTTCAATCCTTTTGGGATTTTCATGTATATGTTGGTATCTAATGACCCATATAGATAGGTTGTACGACATCCATGAGTTGCATCCTTAGTCGTTCAACAACGACTAGAGCAGTGATAAATCAGAGTGTTGTTACATCCACTACAAGTGAATTGAATGTTTTTTCATGTAATCCACTTCAAGTTTTTGAGAAAAAACTTGTGCAACTAGTCGAGCTTTGTATCAAAAGACTTCATTTCGTTCATTTCGTTTTTGTACAAACACCCACTTATAGCCAACTGGTTTTACACTTTCTGGTGTTGGAACTTGATGCGTTTGGTCTCGTTACACGGACTGACGTCTTGTATTATGAATCCCATCTTGATCTAAGATTGATAATGGAGCAGAAGCAACCAAAGCACAAGGCACGCAAGGGAGCACGATTCGAGGAATGAAGGGTACGACACTAGGGTTCTAGCGGCGTCTCGAGTTGGAATCGATTTCGAAGAACGAAACCTCAGAAAGATTGAAGAGCGATTGGGAAAAGGGTTCAGAAGGATTGACTCCTGAAAGCCTGAGGAAGAGAATCTTGATTCACCGAGGCAAATTCAATTTCATTCAAGCGTAAACTGAAATTAAGAATAGTCTGACATATCAATAGTGCTAAAAACTAACCTTAAGAAAACCTAGCGAGAATGGGCCCAAGCATGCAAGCCCAACCCATCTTGTTAATTAAATAAATAGCAGAAATAAAAATAATACCAAACATAGTAATTGTTTCACTTAAAATCCCGACATGATATTAAAATGGAATCCCGAAAACCCGAGATCCAAATACAAGTTTAGTGGCCTTGCAAAGATTCGTCCAGAATGACGCAGCCCAACCCCGGGAAAGCACGGGCGCGCCTCCAGTCGCCAAGCCGCGCCCAACATGTCCGAGCCTCTGGTGGTTAGCGCGGTCTAGGGGGCCGGGAGCACGATAGCGCTACTAGGTGCCAAGGCCGCGCCCAGCATGGCCGAGTTTCTGGCGGATTTACGCGGGCTAAGGCCAGGGAGCGCGGTTACGCCTAGGCTTGCCGTGGCCGCGCTGACGGGGACTCCTTCAAAAAAGCTTGGCTCAACCCCCGACTCCTCCAATTGGTCCGAAAGTGCATCTTGGACCAAAGATGTCATCAATATGGTTCAAGGTGGGTCTTGAACCGAACTCATGGATTGAATAGCTCGACTTAAGATGGAAACCGTAGCCCGACCTATGGCCTTGGCGTGGGCACGCGTCAAGGTTCCGTTGGATCGAACCGACATAGCTTCCTCCTCCTCAGCGGCAGTCATAGTAGCAAACGCATCAGAACTACAAGTCTAAAAGACCTCGTTTATTCAACAAATCCAACTCTTATTTTAATTGTTCTTTCCAACATTCCCAATCATTTTGATGTCGACATTTTTTTATCGTTTGGGGATGATTGTCATTTTCTTCCATGGCAACTGAATATGTAAAGATATCAACAAATAATTGTCGTGATGAGCGCAAGGTGGGAAAAAGGCATTCATGGACAGAAATTATAGCAATTCACACCAAAAACTACATACAAACAAATCATTTGTGATGAGCACAAAGAAACAATCATCAATAATCTTCCTCTTTTCTAATTAACCAAACAAGGTCAATTGTCAACAATTTCAATAATCCTCCCATACTCCCATTTTCCCCTTTAGGTAACTATGATTCAATCGAGCGAGCATAGGCAATCTCTACTAATTATGTGGTTCTCTTCACCAAAATAATGAACAAAGGCAAAAAATCGTAAATATATCCATTAATACGAAGGAATTGAAAGTGAAATTTCTTGAGAGGAAGCTATTGAGACGATCAAGGAGACGAATTGTGTTGATCCAAATAACGGAAATCAAGGAGATGATGTGTATGTCTTTGGGTTGAATGTGAAGTTGAAGATATAATATAATAAAATGTCTTAAATACCCCTCAAACTTCAAAATTTTAAAAGTTGTGTCACATGTGTGTGACTTCTACCATCATGGACCATTACTCTAATTAATATTAAAGTCTAAGAAGGCCATTATCCTCTACTTTGAGGTGTATGAAGGCCATATTTTCTAAGGACCGAGCACAAGTTGAATTCAAGCCAGGGGATCAAGTGCTCCTTACTCATCATAAGTCAAATATGATCCCTAGAAGAAAGAGTAAACGAAAGTCAGGACCATACCTCCTACACTGAGTTCTTAGAGATGATTTTGTTAAGCTTTGACACAAGAAATCGGGGCATTTCAAGGTTAGAAAATTTCGACATAAGCCTTACAAAGAACTTGATTCGATTGAGTTGGGTATCACTGACCCTCTCGATCCGAAGACTTGACATTGGTGAAAGGTCAAGCTAATGACCTTAAAGAAGTGTTTCTCGGGAGGCAACTCGAGCCTTTTAATCAACGAGTTTCGTTCTTCCTCTTGTTTATTTTCTATATTGGGGACAATGTAGGGTTTAAGTATGGGGTAGGGCGTATTCACTTTAGATAGTTTTGCATTGCATGTTTACTTTTCTTGCATGTTTATTTTAGTTGAGTCAAAAAAAATGAAAAAAAAGAGTCTTATGATGATTTGATAGATATCCTTACTTGAAAATTGACCACAATGATTGGATATTTGTCTATGATGCTAAGTTTTCGAATTTCTCAAGATTGTAGTGATATTTCTTTGATGAATTGCCTAGCATGGAGTTATTGATGAGATTTTAGCTTGAATAGGTCCCTAGACAAAAAGCCTTGTGAGATTTTTGGCCTAATGGACTACAAATGTGTCCTCTTGCGTTCTTTATGTGTGATTCTTGCTTTGATTACTTAATCTCTAGAACTTGAATTATAACCGATTTCAAGGCCACATATATGACTTTTGTGCATGACTACCTTTACATATAATTTAATAGTGTTTCAAGCCATGTTCTAGCCTTTTTATGACTTATTTTTGAAACTCCACAAAGCATCCCGAGCCTATTTTTAGGCTTTTTACCCATGCAGGAATTAGGATTTTTGTTGAAGTGTGCTAAGTATGAGTTGAGCTTGAAAAAAGTTGTATGTTTTTGGTTTTGAGGCGACTGTTGAAAGTTTAGCAAGTGGTTAGATAAAAGAAAAAAAATTTGAGAAAAGCATTGCAAAGAAAAAAAAGAGTTTAACTGAATAAAATTGTTAATGGAGTTGAAGTTTGGCAGTGAAAAGGTAGTGAAAAAAAAGAGCAAGAAGAATAAAAGAAAAGTTAACCTTGATGTGTTTTTTAATTTGGTTAGATTTCTCTTTCCCGAATTTAGCACCACAAGACTAAATAATTCCCTACCCTTTTCTCTTACCTTGGCCCCATTACAACTTAATAAAAGTCCTCTTAAGTTATGTCATGTGTATTGTCCCAAGTGGTGGAGATTTAGGACTCTGATGCAAGCATATGATAGATTGTTTTCAACGTTAAGATTTGAACGATATTGTGATGAGGTATTTTTCAGTCGTTTACCTATCAAAGAATCCTAACTTAACCAATCTGAGTAGAATGGTAAGCAAGGGTCGATCCCACAGATACTCGTGTATTAATGTTATTACTTATATGCCAAATAATAGAACTAAAGGGGGGGTTATTGATTGAAAGTCTAAACTACTATGCAAATTGAAAACTAACTATGAATGCAAATATGATTGAGTTTAACAAATATGAGAAAAGCGTGTTCAACTAATTAGATCCATCATGATATTGCTTTATTGATCATTGATTCTCTTGATTCCCTCCTCACTTGAATAATCTATTGTGGATAATGATCCTACTAAGGACTAAAACCCAAACTTCAGATTTAGTTGATAGACCAACCAGTTCTAACAACCCTAATTATCTAATAACCTAGAAGACCTTCTAGATTCAATTAAATAACAGCATGAAGATTCAAGTTATCAATAGAAACAAACACTTAGAGCAACCAGACATCTAAGTGACTTGTGAATTTATTCCCTCCTCTAACCAACTTGTCCAACCGGTACTAAGTCAATTAAAGTCTACTCTTGATCAAATTAACTCCAACCGGTAATTAATCAGATTCAGTTGTAAATTAATCTAGAAATTCTATTAGGTAGCTAATCTAACAAAATCCTAGAATAATTCTGATTCAATTAAGCACATGGAATAATTTCTATTCAAGTTCGTTGAGAATCAATTAAATCTCACAATCATACACAAATCATGACTTCACTAATTAGCCAAACATAAAGGAAAATTAGCAATGCATAATTGAAATTGAAATCAAACTTACAAAGGTTTCAAAGTCTTCATTGAGAGAAAACCCTAGCCTCCAAAAGTTGATCAAAAGTTCTTTAAAATAAACTAACATAAGGTTTATATATGTCCTCTAAAATAACCCTCAAAAAGTCTATCATTAAGCCACTACTCGGATGATATAACCCAAGCCCAAAAATCAAGCACAATGATTGTTCGCGTAAAAACTCCGATTGCTCGGGTTGCATGAGGATTGCGCGGACGAGCAATTGTCATCCCGCGAAATCGCCCCTCAGTTGGAATTGCGCGGCTTAGCCTCTGAATTGCGCGGCCGTGCAATTGTCATCCCGCGCAATTGCCTCGGTTCATCATTCAAGCGTCACTTTAGAGGCTGTTTTGACCCACTTAGAGTTGGAATTTGGACTCGGAGTAAAAATATGAATTGTAGATCTTTGAATTAGCTTTCCATTTATACCAAATTGAGCCTCATCCGAGCAATATATCTCCCAAACCAAGCATTGCAAGATAGAGGTGTTGAAACAAGAACTCCAATGCATAGCCCGGGTTTAAGCGTTCTTTTTACACACGCTCTTGGGCGTTAACTCTTCTAATCTTCACTTGTATCAATTTAAGCTTCATCAAACTCCACCAAAATCATCTAAGATCCATCCCATCCATGCTTGTTTACCTAAATATCTGCAAAACCGAACAAAACAAGCGCAACTACCCAAAAACACAAGATCCTAGAAACTAAACTAAAACCAACTAAAACTAACTAAAACTTATGCAAAATAAACATAAATATGCATCCTAAACACTACCTAAATGCAAGCTATCATATTGATTACCCTTAAACACATTGAGAGTGAGTGAAACACATTTATCCTTATGAGGTCTAGGGACTAAGAAGGGCTTGTCTTGTTGATAATAATGATTATGCTATGATGGCACTCGTCTTTGATCTTTCACTTGCATGATTATGAGGATTTGAGCAAGTTGAGGAAAAATATCTTTTCTTGTACTTTTGTTTGAGTTTTGAGTTTGTTTGGGGACAAGCAAAGTCTAAGTATGGAGTGTTTTGATGTCATCTAGTTTTGCATGGTTTTGCATTAGCATTTAGGATTATATTTTCTCCTTTTCTAGCTCAGGTTTTGGTCTTTTTGTGTTGATTATCGTATTATTCATAGTATGGAGGTCTATACAAGTTTGTTTTGCTTTTATAGGTCTTTTGATGGTGTTTTGTAGTCAAATGAAGAAGATGATATGAGGACAAGATCTTAATGAAGCTTACAGACCACAACTAACATTAAGGAATGAAAATTTGAGGATTCCAAGAGCTTTCAATAGTTGTGGATTGTAACACCCCCTTCCTACCCTGGAGGTATTACCGCCAGTAACCCCGATTAAGACTAAACCGAAGCTACCCAAGGCTTTAAACTGACTGAACAAACTAAAACAAACATTACAGCGGAATAAATACAATTGGTCTTATACAAACCTTAACCCCAAAAAGATTAAATAAATAGAACAACCTTCTAGTTGAACAAAGTCTTTAAAATGTCTCCTTAAATTCTTAACTTCTTTTACACTTTGCTTTGCATCAACTTAACCAAGAACTTCACTTTAAGTATAGCCATTGAAAACCTTTCTTCAACTCCTGGAGCTTCAAACATCTGAATCCGCCTCTTGAATCAACTTCCAAGAAAAACCTGATGTATCGTATACAAGGGTGGACACCAGCCGACCATATAAAAGAATAGAAAATGGACGGATTAGTCTAATGATAGACTAGCAAGCGGAGAAACTAACTTGGTTCTTATGGTTGTAATTAAACATATTGGCATCCAAATCCGATTAGACTCGGATTATGATCCAACAGTTAGCAGTCTTATAGAGAATAAGAATGAGACTCGCATAATCAAGAAAGAGAACACCACCACTTGTGGTTTGTTTAAGAAGCATAAAAAATTGTTGGGAACTCATATTCATCACATAACAATTTGAAAAGCCTCCATCGACTAATCGGATTGACTTAATCAAAGTTGATTAAGAATCATTCATAACCGGAAGCAAGAATGGCTTTCCGACTGGACGAACCATTCAGGTATATTAATGTGCCTAATGCACTTATCTTATATTACTTTCAAAACTTTTCACAACCAAGTTGGTGGCTTTTAATCGGCTCGAACTACCGCCGAAATACTCTGGTATTGTAGAGATCATCGGAGTATTTCATCCATGGTCATCTACCCTGTACTGAGATCACAGGACTTAAGCTATCCTTGATCCCTCATTTTTGCATATGGTGAGGTAGAGATCTCAGAGTGCACATCAAACCCCTTGCCCAAGCACAAGGGAAGAGTCATGACTCACCATTAGGATTAGGCCCCTCCTAATGCAATATTGTTTTAAAGAGAGGATATGGAACCACGTTCCCATCCCTGAAACTACCTTAATTCAATAACAAAGTCTCAGCGAGAGACAACAAACAAGGTCACCTATAACGGACCTAAATCCAATTCTACCGCAAAATTGAATAAACAACATGGTCATTATTTCTAACAAATATAACAACCTATCAAAATTTATTAATCATACAAGTTGTTCCCAACTCAAATATTAAATGGGATCCAATTCGTCATTTAATAGCAATAACGCAAGAGAGAATCGTCCACTTGCCTTATAAGGCGTGCTCGACGTCCTTAGCAATTCCAACAGTAATCTGTATCATTCCTCTGACAAATATAACAAAAGGATTTTCAACAACGAGCTCACAGAAACACCTCTTAGTTGTATTCTCAACTCCTACAACTTCCTAATCGATAAACGATTTAATTTCCGAATATCGATATCTAGTGAATCCTTAGTTATCATGCTTCAAGGAGCCATCTTGGCGGAATTATAACTAAATTTCCGCTTCACTTTTGAAACAATTTTCTAAATAAAAATTGTTCATTAGAAACAGCTCTAAAAGGTTACCAACTTTCGGATCAAACGGATTAACAACGAATCCCGAGTAATTAACCGAAGTCCTTTACCTGCCAATCGGTAACCAAAACTTATATTCGCTATAACGGAAGATCCGGACGTCCGTTACACGAGCGGTTTGAACCTGTGGGACCGTATCAACGTCAAGATTATAAAAACCATAAATTTAATTAGCAAAGAGGAACCGAAAAGCCCTTATGGTGGCTCCGCAATCAGCCCGCTAATTAATTTCAATCGTATATACCTTCACTCGAGCCCATGGCTCGCGTGGCTCGATCATGGCTCAATCCCCGAGTCCGATGATGGCTGGGCGTTGCCCGACAGCGGCTCCCATAGTGGTTGGTGGTCGGAGGGCCTGGCGATCGCCGGTGGCGTCGCTTGGCGAGGCGAAAAGATGACCGGCGGTGTAGGTTCGAATCCTTCTTCCAGAGCCGTCGTTCCGCCTGATTCTTTCTCGGTTCTGGTTACTCCTAGTAGCAGCTCACACATGGAGGAAGGTGAAGATGGAGGTAGAAGAGGAAGGGTGGTGGCTGGGCAAAGAAAATCGCCGGCGGTCAGGATTCCGTTTCCCCCGAGTCCGCGACGTTCGTCCGCCCACTCTCCCCTTTCCTTTTGCTTTGAAAAAATGAATTTGTAGACTTTGGATGAGGTAAACAAGATAAATCTGGGGGAAAAGAATTCTTATCCGTGGTTCCTTCCTCACTAAGACAAAGATGAGTTTTAAAACAAAACCCGTCTCGGAACGGGACTCGCGTTAAAGCAGTAAAATTATGTACCTCGGGTGGAAAAACTCACTAAACGAAAAACGTCCCGTAAATTATGTAGACCAATAAAATCAATTTTCCATGATTTTATCTTGCTACCTTCAATTTTTAAGGCTTCTATTTCGTATTTTAAATCATTTCCGGTACATAATTAAAAAGACGGCTTATCCAATAAATATTCTTTTTCCACTGAAAAATCCTAGAATTCACACCGATCTATAAAATCATTTCTTTGTGATTTTAGGATATCACCAATTTTCTAGGATTTAATCTCCAACAAGAATATTGGATTAAGCGCTAAAACGAACAAAAAGGTTAAAAAGGATATTCGAGAAAAATTCAAAATATCCTCAAAAACCGCAGTTATTACATTAGTACCAAACTCCTTCTTTACAACGTTCAATGACTTTGGAAAATGACTCAGCATTTCCCGTCTATTCTTAAGTCTTTTCTTCACCTCCATTTTAGGCCAAGGTAGCCTAATCAAAGGTGTTTTTCTTATTCACGATTCAACCTGGCCCTTCTTCATAGGGGTCATTTGGTTGAATAACTATCTTATCATTGTTGAGTATATGAGATATATCGAACACATACCATCAAGGAAAACATTACAGATAGAATGCACTGAAGGTGGTAATGCCAACCGATATTCAAGCTTACCAATTCTTTCTAGTATCTCAACAGATCCAACATAGCGAGCATTTACATTGTCTCGCATTCCCCATCGGAATATGCCTTTCAAGGCGGATACCAGAACAAAAACGTTGTTCTTTACAATGAACTCAACATGCTCTCGCTTAAAACAACACTCGACTGTTGTCAATTTTGAGCAGTTAGCACCTTTGGTCATGCTAGAGCGATATCAACTATTGTTCTCTTGGCCAAGTCTGGCCCATGAAGAACCTTGTCAGTGTTGTCATTCCAACAAATTGACAACCAACACTTCTGGCCTTATAAAGCCTCAAAAAGAATTATTTTCTTTATCGTGAGCTCAAAATTCTTGTATGTGAAGTCACTCAAACTCAAGCTACCATTCCAACTCGTGCGGAATCCAGAATACATGTCCTCAGGAGTTAGAATTCGTTTCCTTGCATAGTTCATCCATTTGATGAGGGAAGCTTGCGCTAAAATTCAATTTACTCCACAAACTTGATGTTACTTCTTTCAAAACTTTGACATGAACCACCTATCTCAATCAGAGATAAAAGGCTTTGGAGTTTCAAAAACTTCATGCATGAACACCTCAGCTAACTTCTGTACTCTTTAAGTTATGTTAAATGCATTAGAAAGAACACTCTAGATGAGTTTCTTAACAACCTCCATATTGCATATTTCTTTCACTAAGTCTTGAACGACTAATGACAAGAATCCATTGTAACATCTTTCCACTTTCATTCTGAAACAGGAAAAGATTATAACATTTCATCTGGTCTTCTATACTCAATCAGGATTTCCAGACAAACCAAACATATCAAAACAAACTCGGTGACATTTCACTTCATGTCAATCCATCAAAAGTTTTATCTTAAATCCTTGTACATTTACTTGTTCCAGGATGAACCAATTAAGCAAATAAATATGCTTCCTTTGAAATAAGCTTTCAAAGCTCATCAACAACAGATACTCATGAACAGTTTCAAAACCAAGCAACCTATAATCTTGAATAACAAATCTCGATGTCTTACCTTCTTGATATTCTTCATTGATCTTAAACAATATTACTTTTCCCATACTACTTTTCCTTGATCTGATCAACAAATTCTGAATAAAAACTTAGGATATTTACACAACCTTGTTGTCATTCAAACTAAACCTTTAGTCCTTCTCAAATCAGTTTCTTTACAAGGATTACTTAAAATCCTTACTCAATTTTCCTTTTTGAGATAAAATCTCAGTATTTCTTTAACCAAGAATATGAAATTTATCCAACACATGACAAGATAATAACCTATCTTGTCAATCCCTTACATCCTTTTCTCAGCCAAAACTCAGCTTGGGCATACTGGCATTCAAAAGTAGTTATCTCTCTCAACTACTTCAAACTAAACTCTTATGCATTACTATACCAACATATTGGACAATAATACCTTTAGTCCAATAATTTCCAACAAAATTGTCTCCATTGACAATATTCAGTCTTTTTCATCAAAGAACTCTTTAGACTTCACTTAACATTTTGACTTGTTGAGTAACTTAACTCTTAGGATTAAAAACATATCCTCACGTGTCCACTCTCTATATCCAACAACTTATCAGGCTTGAGATTGAACATCAATACTAATTTACATATCCAAACTCCAGACCCATTGGAGTTCTGCTTAAAGTCCTCACTTGACCATCATATCTCAAAGAGATTTAAGTTTTCAAGACAACCTGAAAACAAACACAACTAATGGAGAAATTACTAGTACATCCTTTACTCCAAAGAAAGGATTACTATAATATCATTCCTTAGAAAGGGTTCCATTCCAGGAGTCCATATCAACTTACTTTCAAAGACAATATCGCTAAAAAGGCAATGACTTTCTTAGGTCATGACGTCAACCAGATGAACTACTAGCAAACTGCTTAAAGAATTCCAATAATCGTTGACTGAAAACAATCTGAAACTTTTCGAGAAGTACAGAGTTACTCCATGCTCTTCAGATACCAACATAGATTTGTAAAGAATCTTACCAAATTTCTTTACTTATAATCGAACTGTTTTGGGAAGCTTTACCATACTCCTTAAATGGTATAGGGTACCAAGGATATACTAACATAAAAGAGTTTTACCAGATACTAGATATAGCAATTGCTATAATGCAAAAGAAAACTTGCATCTTTCATCTCAACCAACTACACTTGCAAAACTCATATAATTGCAAAACTTATATGATTGCCAAATCATACTAGAAACGTTTTATTCTTCAAAACCCAAGGAATTATGTGATCTTATTCCACCATGTGATCAGGATGGGAAACAAAATTAAACATAATCCTTTACTGCATTCTCATAGGAATAAGACATGTAATCTTGCCTTACCATGTGATCAAGATGGAAGACAAATCACATTCTTACTCACCACCATGAAAATCGTAGAAAATTTTATTCATGAATCCTTTATAACAAATTACCATTAATTTTAGAAATTCATACTTGAATTCTATAGAATCCAAAGAATTTTCTCAAAAGAGAAAATCACAAAACAATTTCAAATATCCCTTAAATCATAACATCTTGACATGAACTCGACATAGGTTACTAACATACTTGCACATTAGCTGACCTTACCAACTTCGCAAAAGTTTTGAATCAAAACATAGTCTCAAAGGAGCTAAGATGCTCCAACTCACTTCTGAGCCCCACATTTCCCCTCGAATGTGACACTTCATTCCCTCCTCAAGGTAGAACTTGATGACATACCTTGACTTTTCTTAATTAGACATACTGCTTGACTTTTCTATAATCCATAGTATTGAGTAATCTCTACCTGATTTAACTCAATCTCAACCCAACTTAATTTCGCAAGTTCAATAAAAGAGTTGATCACTCCAATCCACTTACTTGCAAACCTTAGGGAAAATATGATTCCGACATCTTCATACTCATAGCAACTTCTTCCAAGGTCGATCTCAACTTGTATGTCTCCTTGACATCCCACTTTAAAGTTACGTAAATATGATCCATTCACAAAAATTTAATACTTGAGTTCATCCATTCACAAGACAACGAGCCTTCTACAAGTGAATCTTCATATAAATTCTGATATCCAAAAGTAAACTATCAAACTCTTCTGATGAGTTTAAGGCCTTTCAATCCATTTACAACTTCATCCTCTCAATATAAAAAGTGAACTTTCAAACTTTGCATCTAGTTCAAAACATCCAATCCTTATATCTCTCTACATATAAGGAAATTCCTTTAATTTCCAATCTCTTTTAGCAGAAGAATGCACATGACCAAACAAGGTATTCTTAAACCTTTCTCAATTCAACATTGGTAAACAACTAAACTTCTCCATCATTCTTCTCACTTAACCATAAGGAGATTGCATATACCTTTTCATTAATTTAACTTCAAACCACGTTGCAAAGGAAGAACTTGTGGTTAGGAGACTTGCCGACAACTTAACAGTTTCACCAGTACCACCTTAGGCTTTAGATTTGACAGATATAAAATCTTCAAAATCCTACACAACTGAAATTATTTTTCAGCGATAAGGGCTAAGCCTTATTGACCACAATATTGAATGATTGATATTTTTCTCCCAGCTGTTTAAAATATCAAAGACAAATATGCTAAGATCATTCCTTGGTTGATCTTCTCAAAACTGAACTTTTTTATTCCCATCCTTGAAGAAACATAAGCCAATCCCATTGGCAATTTAGAGCATCTTACTACTGATTCCATTACTAGTCCATTATAGACCTCGAGTCTTTTCTCATTATCCCAAGTTGGGTATCATACAACGAAACTCCAATAACGTTGTCACATAGGTTAGTCATTTGGATATCAACAACTCATGTAATCAATTAACACTTGTGCTAAGTAGTTAATTGAACATAAACACATTACTCATGAACTTTTACCCATTCAATCCATTTTGACCAATCAACCGCATTCACAACAACCTTGATGATTAACCACTTGTTCACAACTTAAACTACACCAGCATTCTTCCTTCCTTTCTTACTATAACCATAAGAAATTCCCTTTCCATTTAGGATTCTCAATCCTCTTAACTAAAAGGATAACAACATATATGAACATCCGAGTTCGAATACTCTTAGATTCAAAATTGAACTACATCTTCCAATAGTTTCACAATTCAGTTGATCGAACATTTGAGCACTTCAGAGCTCTTTAACTTCCAACTGATCAAAGAAAAGTACAGATATCCATGATTCTATACTATAGAATCACAAACATAATTGTTGAAGAAAGTTTCCAAAGGTAATCCTATTCAGAATTTTCTTACATCACTTCATGATCCATACTGATCTTTTAGAATCACTCAACACTCACAAGATTTTCCTTTAGAAGTAGAGGTTCCAACTCCAAACATCTCTTGATACTCGAATTTCAAAATTCAGAAATTCCTATAAGAATATACTCTTGAAACTCTTAATCTTATGACTTCAACGTCAAAGAAACTCACTTTAAAATTTCCTTTTTAAAGACAACACTTGAACTTTCACATATCTTTGAGCCATGAACTTTTCAACAGAAATTCTTAACTTGAAATCTTCCATCATACGAGCTTAAAATAGGAAACCTTCAAACTAGAAAGTCTTTATGAAGTACAATACTTAACTTCAAAATCAAACAAGAAGTTTCCTAATATGGAAGAAACAACGAGGGTACACCCAATTCAGACTATCATGAGAGAATAGGAATTCATTGAGAACTTGGTCTAGAACCGGTTCAACTTTAGGAATCTTCACCTAATCATACTCTGGATCCTTCTCAGAATCCATTCCCATCTCCAGGGAATCAAATGTCCACCATAGGACCTTTTTCACAAAAACTACAACTTATTACCTCATATTCTCCAATTCCCTTTCCTCTTTCTATCTCTTCACGAGTCTGACCTTCAATCTTAACCACTTTCCGTAAATGGTTCTAAGACAACACCAATATAGAATTATCCATAACTCTATATGGAAATATGAAAGTCTTAATCAAGACTTAGGAACTTTTAGCTCTAATACCACTTCTGTAACACCCCCTTCCTACCCTGGAGGTATTACCGCCAGTAACCCCGATTAAGACTAAACCGAAGCTACCCAAGGCTTTAAACTCACTGAACAAACTAAAACAAACATTACAGCGGAATAAATACAATTGGTCTTATACAAACCTTAACCCCAAAAAGATTAAATAAATAGAACAACCTTCTAGTTGAACAAAGTCTTTAAAATGTCTCCTTAAATTCTTAACTTTTTTTACACTTTGCTTTGCAGCAACTTAACCAAGAACTTCACTTTAAGTATAGCCATTGAAAACCTTTCTTCAACTTCTGGAGCTTCAAACATCTGAATCCGCCTCTTAAATCAACTTCCAAGAAAAACCTGATGTATCGTATACAAGGGTGGACACCAGCCGACCATATAAAAGAAAAGAAAATGGACGGATTAGTCTAATGATAGACTAGCAAGCGGAGAAACTAACTTGGTTCTTATGGTTGTAACTAAACATATTGGCATCCAAATCCGATTAGACTCGGATTATGATCCAACAGTTAGCAGTCTTATAGAGAATAAGAATGAGACTCGCATAATCAAGAAAGAGAACACCACCGCTTGTGGTTTGTTTAAGAAGCATAAACAATTGTTGGGAACTCATATTCATCACATAACAATTTGAAAAGCCTCCATCGACTAATCAGATTGACTTAATCAAAGTTGATTAAGAATCATTCATAACCGGAAGCAAGAATGGCTTTCCGACTGGACGAACCATTCAGGTATATTAATGTGCCTAATGCACTTATCTTATATTACTTTCAAAACTTTTCACAACCAAGTTGGTGGCTTTTAATCGACTCGAACTACCGCCGAAATACTCTGGTATTGTAGAGATCATCGGAGTATTTCATCCATGGTCATCTACCCTGTACCGAGATCACAGGATTTAAGCTATCCTTGATCCCTCATTTTTGCATATGGTGAGGTAGAGATCCCAGAGGCCTATTACCAGGTCATCTACACTACACCGTGCCGAACCTGCACTTAGCTAGAGTGCACATCAAACCCCTTGCCCAAGCACAAGGGAAGAGTCATGACTCACCATTAGGATTAGGCCCCTCCTAATGCAATATTGTTTTAAAGAGAGGATATGGAACCACGTTCCCATCCCTGAAACTACCTTAATTCAATAACAAAGTCTCAGCGAGAGACAACAAACAAGGTCACCTATAACGGACCTAAATCCAATTCTACCGCAAAATTGAATAAACAACATGGTCATTATTTCTAATAAATATAACAACCTATCAAATTTTATTAATCATACAAGTTGTTCCCAACTCAAATATTAAATGGGATCCAATTCCTCATTTAATAACAATAACGCAAGAGAGAATCGTCCACTTGCCTTATAAGGCGTGCTCGACGTCCTTAGCAATTCCAACTTTAATCTATATCATCCCTCTAACAAATATAACAAAAGGATTTTCAACAACGAGCTTACAGAAACACCTCTTAGTTGTATTCTCAACTCTTACAACTTCCTAATTGATAAACGATTTAATTTCCGAATATCGATATATAGTGAATCCGTAGTTATCATGCTTCAAGGAGCCATCTTGGCGGAATTATAACTAATTATCTGCTTCACTTTTGAAACAATTTTCTAAAGAAAAATTGTTCATTAGCAACATCTCTAAAAGATTACCAAATTTCAGATCAAACGGATTAACAACGAATCCCGAGTAATTAACCGAAGTCCTTTACTTGCCAATCGGTAACCAAAACTTGTATTCGCTATAATGGAAGATCTGGACGTCCGTTTCACGAGAGGTTTGAACCTGTGGGACCGTATCAACGTCAAGATTATAAAAACCATAAATTTAATTAGCAAAGCGGAACCGAAAAGCCCTTACGGTGGCTCCGCAATCAGCCCGCTAATTAATTTCGATCGTATATACCTTCACTCGAGCCCATGGCTCGTGTGGCTCGATCATGGCTCGATCCCCGAGTCCGATGGTGGCTGGGCGTTTCCCGACAGCGGCTCCCATGGTGGTTGGTGGTCGGAGGGCCTGGCGATTGCCGGTGGCGTCGCTTGGCGAGGCAAAAAGATGATCGGCGATGTAGGTTCGAATCCTTCTTCCCGAGCCGTCGTTCCGCCTGATTCTTTCTCAGTTCTGGTTCCTCCTAGCAGCAGCTCACACATGGAGGAAGGTGAAGATGGAGGTAGAAGAGGAAGGGTGGTGGCTGGGCAAAGAAAATCGGCGGCGGTGAAGGATTCCGTTTCCCCCGAGTACGCGACGTTCGTCCGCCCACTCTCCCCTTTCCTTTTGCTTTGAAAAAATGAATTTTGTAGACTTTGGATGAGGTAAACAAGATAAAGCCGAGGGAAAAGAATTCTTATCTGTGGTTCCTTCCTCACTAAGACAAAGATGAGTTTTAAAACAAAACTTGTCTCGGAACGGGACTCGCGTTAAAGCGGTAAAATTATGTACCTCGGGTGGAAAAACTCAATAAACGAAAAACGTCCCGTAAATTATGTAGAACAATAAAATCAATTTTCCATGATTTTATCTTGCTACCTTCAATTTTTAAGGCTTCTATTTCGTATTTTAAATCCTTTCCGGTACATAATTAAAAAGACGGCTTATCCAATAAATATTCTTTTTCCACTGAAAATCCTAGAATTCACACCGATCCATAAAATTATTTCTTTGTGATTTTAGGATATCACCAACAATTTTCTAGGATTCAATCGCCAACAAAAATATTGGATTAAGCGCTAAAACGAACAAAAAGGGTAAAAAGGATATCCGAGAAAAATTCAAAATATCCTCAAAAACCGCAGTTATTACATGGATGAGCAATTACAAGTCAAAATGTAAGTTAAGGAGTGAAGGAAGAGGTTAGATGCATTATCACGGGTCATGGAGGCCATCACGAGCCAAAACAATGGCAAACAAAGCAAGAAAGAGCTCTCAGATGGTCCGTCACGGGTCGTGACCGGCTAGTGATGGCCATTAGTGCGGGCCAACCCAGCCCAGCCCGGCCCGACCCGCAATTGTGGGCCAAAATGGCCCGGGCCGGCCAACCCGCGGGCCAGACGGGCCCAATCCGTCTGGGCCATGGGCCGGGCCCGGGTTGGGGAATTGTGCGCGCCAAGATTTTGGGCTTTCTTACTCCTTTTTGGGCCCGAGTTGGTTTTATTTTTGGTATATCTTTTGGCATAAGTTTAATGACTTTTCTAAGACTACTTAGAGCTTAAGGTAGAACATTATTATGCATTATTATTAATTCTAATTTCTAGTAGAAAAAAAGAAGAGACAATTTTCTAGGGTTTGAGTTTTGTGCTCTTTCAAGTTGGGATTTTTTGCACTCTTAGATCTAATTTGTTTTCTTTCAATTGAATCTCTAGTAAGTTTCTCTTTCAATTATTGGTCTCATTCTTATTCTATGTTTAAATTTATTGTTTTGATCATGAATTTCAATTCGCTATGCTAAACTCTATAGTTCTAGGGATTGGTTGATCCCAACGATGTGAAGCGGATTAGATTCAATATCTTTTGCTCTAATTGAGTTGGAAACTAATATGATTTAATTCTAGGGGCTTAATCTAATAGGTTTAAACTTGTTAGAATCTTGTTTAAGTTGCGCATTGATAGTTGATAGTTTAAGTAAGTAAACAAAATAGAGAGAATACATCGAGAGGTGGTTCTATTTATTTGGAAAAACTAGAATTGGTCTACTTTGTTTTCTTTCAATTGAATCTCTAGTAAGTTTTTCATTCAATTATTGTTCTTATTCTTATTCTATGTTTAAATTTATTGTTTTGATCTTGAATTTCAATTTTCTAGGCTAAACTCTATAGCTCTAGGGTTTGATTGATCCCAACAATGTGAAGCGGATTAGATTCAATATCTTTTGCTTGAATTGAGTTGGAAACTAATATGATTTAATTCTAGGGACTTAATCTAGCTAATAGGTTTAAACTTGTTCGAATCTTGTTTAGGTTGCACATTGATAGGTGGTAGTTTAAGTAAGTAAACAAAATAGAGAGAATACATCGAGAGGTGGTTCTATTTATTTAGAAAAACTAGAATTGGTCTACTTTGTTTTCTTTCAATTGAATCTCTAGTAAGTTTCTCTTTAATTACTGTTCTTATTCTTATTCTATGTTTAAATTTATTGTTTTGATCATGAATTTCAATTTGCTAGGCTAAACTCTATAGTTCTAGGGTTTGGTTGATCCCAACGATGTGAAGCGGATTAGATTCAATATCTTTTGCTTGAATTGAGTTGGAAACTAATATGATTTAATTCTAGGAGTCTAATCTAATAGGTTTAAACTTTTTAGTATCTTGTTTAGGTTGCGCATCGAAAGGTGGTAGTCTAAGTAAGTAAACAAAATAGAGAGAATACATCGAGAGGTGGTTCTATTTATTTGGAAAAACTAGAATTGAACTTGAGATTAGTTTCTCATGTGGTTAATTGTCATAGAACTTCTAGGTGTTTGAGTCAAGTTTGATGCATCACGAGAGTGGGGCAAGTTTGGTTTACCATCTAGATTTCTAAGTGCTTAAAGAGTTTCTATTGGTTTTGTTTCATCACGAAAATGGGTTCTTAACTTGATAGAAGTACATTAAGTTAAACTTTGAGAAAAGTTAATTTATGACATTAGACAATAACCTTCATAACAAAATATCCAACTCAGTTTAGGTAGAAGTGAGATTCAAACTACATGGATCAAAGTTGTGGAGATTCCTTGCCTTGAAACTTTGTTTTCTCATATATTTTTATATCGCTATTTATTTGTTTTACTTGCTTTCTTTAGTTAGAATTACACTAAAACTCATTATATTTTGACTTATAAATTAGTTCTAGAATTTACTAAAACAGGTATAATCCCCGTGATTCGATTCTGATCTACTACTACAACAGATCTTGTATTCTTACAAGTGTGTGGGAAACCATTACATCGGGTCGCATGTGACCTGATCAGTTGAACATCCCTATTAGGAACTAATATTATCTGATCATAAATCGAGGGATTGGTAGCTAAGCTAATAATATATAAAGGTTAAGGTTTGAGAATTTACTGACTAGACTTTAATTGATACAGAATTGAGTTTACAATATAGAGAGGCAAACTTGAAACTTGCTATACAAATAATTACCAGATAAGAATAAGGATTACAACTTACAAGATATAAAAAATTACATAATATGCATATGCATGGCCAACAATGCTAACATGGCTTGTGAAGTTTGTTTAAGGATTCCATTTAGACGTGTGAAAAACAACTGCTTCATATATGCATAGCCAAACTATGAAACTAAGGAGCTTCATATATTCATTAACCATAAGTTTGTTCAAGGATTCGATGTGGACCGGTTGAAGTGGCGTTGTTTTATGGGCCTGAAAGACAACTGCTCCTTGACAGATTGATTTGGGCCGGCCCATATCGGTCGGTCCCTGGTTAGGGCGCCGGAGCTACCAGTTGTATGATGTGAATTTTAAACTATACTCCCTTCGTCCCGGTTTATTTGTCTAAAAGGACAATTTTTGTGATTATTAAGGAGAGTATAAAGTAGTATTTGTAATTGGAAAAGTGGGTAAAAGGTGAGATTGATTGGGAATATGTTTGTAATTTTATAGAGATAAAAAGTGTAAAGTAGTATTGGTAATTGAGAAAATAGGTAAAAGATGATATTAAGTAAGAGTAATAATGTAAGAAAAGTATAAATATAAAAAAAAGAGTGAACAAATAAAAATAAACGTCCAAAAAAAAAACTGGACAAACAAATAGGGACAGAAATATATCTACTCCTTATTCGACTCATCGACTTTACTGTTTTGGGCAGGCTGAGTCAATGGATGAAAGAAATATATCTACTCCTTATTTGGCTAATCTCATCTACCAGTCAACGCTTAAGTGTAAAGTGCTTAACTACTTTGCCCGGCTATTCGCCTATTCGCCCTTGATATTCTCACGCAATTCTCAACGCTTAACTACTTTGGCTAGTCTTTGACTTATTGCTTCAACATCGCCTCCATCGTCCAACATACCCGTAAGATCTCCATCTTCCTTATTTCCTTTTTTTTTCCATTCTTTCTGCTACACATCCTTGTTAATAATGGTCTGAGCTCTCTTGTCTAACTTCATTCGTGCATTTTTTGCTCACTGTCTAGTATATTATATATACTAAAATTATTTATCAAACGAGCCAGCTAGCTAGAGTTAATTAATTTCATTCTACAATATTTGTTATCACTTCTGATGAAAAATAAAAAAATCAGCCATGAACTGGTTTCTTTGTATGCCCATTTCTGCTATAATCACGTTGGGTAAATTTGTTTACTTTTTTTATTCGCTATTTCAGCTGACAGATCGAGTAGTTCAGCATTAGTTTGAACGTAGTGAAATAGATCAACCCAGATCCTGCAATCCAAGTCTCCCTTTCCTAAATTTAAATCACTATCATTTTTGTTGTTTGAGTTGATAGCTTAATTATTGGAAAATGATGAGGTGCGAATCGAAGCTTATCCGTAAAATATAAATGAATCTTGTTCATTTCTTGAAAAAAAAATGATGCATTAGATTGGACTTTCATAAGTAGAGGAAATTAAAAGACGGTATATGCTTTTTTGTATGAGTTACTAGTTATATCCGTCGTGATATGCACGACTATGGTTCAATAATTTATTACATGTACAATGTACAAATTTTTATTTTTTGGAATTGAATAAAACGAATTGAATATAAATTATTAAGTTTAATGTTGAGAATAAAAAAATTATTAAGATAAAATAATGTACATTTTTTCTTTTCCTTAATGATATTTCATCGATATTTAATTTTTATAACATATGAATAAAAAAAATTTATAAATTAGAATATGGAAGAGATAAGATTTAAATAAAATAAAAATTACATTAATAAATAAGATATAATAAAATATGAAATATAAAAATAATTTATTCATAGAAAATAATTAAAAAATAATTTATTTTGATTTAAGGTGCGGCCAAACTCATTTTGTAGCTCGATAAAGTAAAAATTATATAAAATTAAATATTATATTATTATATTTTTTTATTGCTTTCTATGTACCTTAATTTAGAGATTATCAAATATTTCAATATATCTATTAAATATTATATTGCCTATTTTTATTATTTTTAAATATTATAAGTATTTATCATTAATTTTTCTTATAAAAGAATACATATATATATATAAATAAATTCGTGAAAATATATCATGCTAAAGATAAAATATATTTATACATATTTAAAATATTATAAATAAAAAATAATTTGGTAAATATGAGGTGGGGCCAAAATCGTTCTCGGGCTATAAAAGGTACATCTTACATATATAGTTATAGATTTTATTTAAGATAAATATTTTACATAAATAGATAAAAAATAAATATAAAATACTTTTCTTTAATTTTAAATAAAATTCGAATTTAATTTTTTCATATAAAGAAAGAAATTTAAAATTTTTAAATAATATTTAACGTTCTATAATTTATTTTAGTTTTAGATAAAATCTTTTATATCTATCACAATTCCTAATATATAATAGATAACATCTTTATTTTAGATAGAATCTCTCCAGGATTAATTTATCATATTTATATATTATCCTAAAATAATATCAACATATATAAACCTAAAATAAAAAATCCTATGTGGCGAAATCCTAGGTGGCTTAACGTGGGAACGACACGTAGGAAAATCCTAGATGGCGCAAAGTGGTGGCCTTATTCCTTACGTCTTATATATATGCATAGATTGGCGCCTGTTTTAAAAAAATTTGTTTTTGTGAGACGTGCACAATTTATGAATTGTTTTTTTATAATACAAGGCAAACATTAGGTTATCCGTACATTACAGGGCTAACCTGAATCATCACTGCGGATGATCTTGAGAAATTCCAAAACAATAGGACGCTGACTAACATTTAAGCTTAAGCGTTCTAACGAAATAGCATTACAACTGACAAATCTTGCGCTGCAAGGATCATATGTTGAAGAAGAGGCGTGGAGACGAATCTTCTTGCTATGAAATCGGCTTCATTATTACATTCCCTGTAACAATGAAAAACTTGAATATGAGGAATAGAGTGAAGCAAGGAATTAATATCTTGGACTAAAGAATGAATTTCCCAAGGAATTTTCCAAACTCTTTTAATCGAATTAATCAGAGAAAGATTATCTCCATCAATAATGACATGAGAAAATTTAGACGCAACCACAAACTGAAGACCAAATCAAAGAGAAAACGCTTCAGCTTGTAAGATGCTCATAGAAGGCAACTCTTTCCTATCCAAACCGAGAATATTACTTTTGTGGTCTCGAGCAATGAAACTTGCCAAATCACCTAATTTTTTTACTTTAAAAATTTAATATATTTCAAATTTACAAACAAGAAAACCTTGATCACCACGAAGTTTGGCTAATTTATAATTACTTTTACGTTACATATGGCCGGTTACCACTCGGAATTTCCCTTTAGTTTTTTTACGTACCTTATTTATGTGCATGCATAAATGTTTTGCTTATGATTTAGTTAGTTTTAAGATATATAGCGCCTAAATTGATTTTTGCGCATTTTAACTAATTTAGTTATTATTGTCACATACTTGAATTTTTGTTTTCCTTCGGCCTATCGAGCGCACCCTCTTAACATATTTAGGTTATGACTGTCCCCATCTTGACCACCTAGATCCCGCTTGTGCGAGACTAGGCGATGATGATGATGAATTTAATTAGTTTTGATGCACGTACCATTAGTTTCGATGCACATGCATGTATGAGTGAGATGCATTTTTAGTTTATTTTATTGCACAATCGGTAGGTTTTGATGCACATATATAAATTATAAGGCACACTTTTTCAGGGTATTTGGATTCACGTACAAGTGGTTTTAATGCATAAACACATATCTACATCACAAATATTTTTGTTGCATAATCTGCTAGTTTTGATGCACATGCAATTAAGATGTACTTTTTATTTGTTTTGATGTGCACACGTATCTAACATGCTAGTTTTAATGCACATTCACTGTTCTAAAAATCCCTTCTAGGCCCCGCCTAGGCGCTGGAAGGTCCTAGCCCGCCTAGCCGCCGAGGCCGCCTAGGCACCCGTCTAAGACCGCATAGGCCAACGTTCAGCCCGTCTAGGCGCTAGGCGGTCCCTCTCCGTCCAACGTCCGCCAAGCGTTTTTTAGAACATTATGCAGATTTGACTAGTTTTGCGGTCTTAGCATATGTAGGATTATCATTTGAACGAAAGAATTAGAAAGTTAAGATGGAATGATATGATATAAGTATAAATAATGTAATATTAATTTTTTGCGATTTTTTAAATATATCTATACAAACTATATTTTTGAGTCGTATATTACATATAAATATCTAAATTGCATATTTTTACACTAAAGTAAGTCATTTATAAATCTGTGTACTAAAACTTGAAAGTGTTCATGTATATAGTGAGATCAATTGTTCCAAGCAAAAAAGAGAGGATCATTCGATCGATGGCTGTTCGGAGAGTGGTGCTTTTTCCCTTGCCTATGAAAGGCCATATCAACCCCATGTTACAACTTGCAACCATGCTTCATTCAAAAGGCATATCCATCTCCATCATTTGCACTCATTTCAACTCACCTGATCCTTCAAATTACCCCGACTTCACTTTCCACATCATCTCTGATGGCTTGTCGAATTCTGAGGCGCCCTTTGAAAACGATACCGCATTCTTCACAACACTAAATAACAAGTGTGAAGAGCCATTCAAGGAATGCTTATGCCGCATGGTTTCGGCCCACAAGGAGTCAGTAACATGTGTAATCACGGATGCGTTTTGGTACTTCACCCGAGCCGTTACACATAGGCTAAAGTTGCGTGTAATCGTTCTAGTGCCATTTAATCTATCTTGTTTCCACACCTTCCTCACTTTTCATGGCACAAACGAGCATCTTTCTATGCCAGGTATGTACGTAAGGTTTTTGAATTTCCCCCCTAATTCCGTAACTTATGTACATGCATTTTGATTAATTGTTGGACAGACAAAGAGATGGTTGTACCCGAGCTTTCCCCACTTAGAATCAAAGACCTCCCCAAAATGAATATGCAAGATCCAATACAACACGAAGAGCTCATGATTAGCATAAGAAGAGAAATCAAGAACTCGGATGGTATTATCTTCAATTCATTCAAAGAACTCGAAGCTCCCGCCTTGGCTAAACTCGAGGAGGAACTCATTATTCCCATCTTTCCATGCGGCCCGTTCCACGCATTTGATCGTAAGTCGCCATCGAGAAATCCCGAACATGAAAAATGCATGTCATGGCTTGATAAACAAGCCGCCAACTCCGTCCTCTACATAAGCCTTGGGACAATCGTTTCCATAGACAAGTCTGACTTTCTTGAGCTAGCATGGGGAATAGCCAACAGCAACCAACCCTTTTTGTGGGTGGTTCGTCCAGGCTTGGTTCGCGGTTCATCGGACGACAAGTTGTTGCCTGATGAGCTCATGGCTATTGAGAAGGGGCTCGTCATTGGATGGTCCCCACAACAAGAGGTTCTTTCTCATCCTTCAGTTGGAGGATTCTTGACTCATGGTGGATGGAATTCTATTCTCGAGAGTATCTATACAGGGGTGCCCATGAATTGTATGCCTTTCTTCGCTGAACAGAAGGCGAATGCTCGGTATGTGAGTGAGCTTTGGAGAATTGGATTGTACTTTGAAGAGAGCATGAATAGGTTATCAATACAACAAGCTATAAAAAAATTGATGGTTGACAAGGAAGGTGGTGAGATTAGAGATAACATAATGTGTTTAAAGAAGAAGGTGGAACAAGGGTTAGAGGTTGGGGGCTCCTCCTCCGAGAACTTGGAGAATTTGGTCAATTGTGTTCGTGGTTAATTAAGGACGATTGCTAGTTATTGGTATGTTGGGGTCGTGGGTGAATAAAAGTCATTTTCTTTTTAGCTTGGTAACTCATTACCAAGCTTTATTAGTAAGGAGTATCCAAATCCATTATGTCTTTTGAGAGGCGAATGGCGTCATTGTTGATTGCCTTGCGTCTATTGCTTTATGTTTCTGTTAGGGTCTTATGTATGCTTGTCCCTCCGGAGGGGATTAAATTGCTTTTATTTGATGATGTAAGGGATTGGGTTATCCCCGACTGAATTCCTACTTAGCTCTCTTTTCTTGTTTAAATAAAATTCCTCCATGAAGGGAAAGAGAATACCGCCTCTCCTTCAATCAAAAAATAAATTAAGGACTATCAATCCTATCATATCAATAAAAATTAAAAATTATTTTTAGTTTATCTTTTTTTTTCTTTGGAGTAAAAGGATCTCTTGTACATGGGAATCCAAGGATCTCTTGTATTCAAATACAATCTTTTGTTGGAGATCGATCAATAGAGCAAAGTCCCATTAACAATTTCAGTGGAAGCAAAACAATAATCCCTAGTACTAAAAATGAAATGAAGATAACAACACAAAGCAAGCAAACCAACAACTACTAATCCAGAAACCAAATCAATAACAAACAAGTAAGGAAAATTCAAGCAAAACCCCCCACTAATCCACTAATCAACAAACGGATAAATGTGCTCACAAATCTCACACATAATGTGTTTAAAGAAGAAGGTAGAACAAGGGTTAGAGGTTGGGGGCTCCTCCTCGGAGACCTTGGAGAATTTGGTTAATAGTGTTCGTGGTTAATTAAGGACTATTGAGTCGGACTCCTAACTAGTCGTTTGTCTATTGGGGTTAGGGCTGTCAAAACTAGATCCGACCCGAGAAATCCGCCTGACTCCGAACCCGACTCGACCCGAGAAAAAAAAGGTTTTATACCTTAAACATGTTTGACCCGAACTGATTTGACCCGAATACGAAAAAACCCGAACCTGAGATTAACCCAAAACCGATTATACCCGAATGGACTAGCCTGATGCAACCCGATATCCGATGCTACTTGACCCGAAGTCATCTGAAAATCCGAAGTTACCCGACCCAAAAACATCTGAAAATCCGAAGTTACCCGACCCGAAACTATCCAAAAATTACATTATGTTTTAAAATATTAATAATACTCCGTAGGGAATATTTATTATAATTATATTTTTAAGTTAAATGTTACGGTAAATATTTAGACCCTAGAGTAGTTAAACTACAAAAAATCATCATTCGATATATGGTTTGAATCAAAATCCGTCTTAATCAAAATCAGATTAACCCGAAATTCGGCCACAATTGAAATCCAATTCACCCAAAATCCGAAAAACTCAAAAACCCGACTTACCCCGAAATCTGATTAAATCCGAAATCTAACTAAACCCGAAACCGGACATATCCGAAATCAAGTTGGACCGAAAACCAAATGACCCGACTGAAATTGACCTGAAACCCGACTTTGCTCGTTTAATTGAGCACTCAAACCGAAATGATCCAACCCAATTTGACCCGATTTTCAAAATATCTGAATTTGACCCGAATCCGAACTTACCCGAAACTGAATTGACCAAACCCAAACCCGACCCGACCCGCCCGATTGACACCCCTAGTTGGGGTCGAGGGTGATGGGACCCTTGTTATGAATAAACTTGTTTACGTCTTAGTTTTTTGTTTTAGGTCAAAATAAGCCTTTGATCATGCACACATTATGACGTGTTAAGACTGATCCGAAGTTAGTTTGCTTTTGCATAAGTTTAGGAGTTAGTTCACCTTTGGTTAGAGTCAATATTTGGTGCGGATTGTGCACCTAGAAAGTGGAGTTAGTTGCTGATATGTAGCATCAACTTCCTAGTTTGTAGTTAGCATTTTCTTTGAGACTTAGGTTCCATTCGGAAGCAACTTGTTGGAGCCGAAAGGAGCTGGGCTTAAATTTTTCCGCTAGAGAGGTCTGTTTGGCAGAGGAGTGGGATGCCTAGTTGGGGGAGCTGAACGGAGCTGAATCAGGCTGAGTTTTTCCACCTCCCTCCCTCAGCTTTTGGTAGCTTGTTGGAACCGAGCTTAAAATAATTTGTTCCTTTTCCCCCGATACCCCTTGAAATTTGAACTCATCTATGAGACTTGTCCCCGATACAAACATGGAAGGAGATCTAAACCCAAAACGTGATGGTGGTGCTGGATGTAACATATCTGGAGCTGGGGAAGAAGGCGGCGACGGAAGTGGGTGGCAACAAGATGGCGGCGCCGACAACAACCCACGGTGGTGGGTGTCGATGAAAACGAAGAGCGCAAGGAAGAATTGGGGTTTGGAGAAGAAATTGAAAGAATAAGGGGGGAGAAGTAGGATTTGCAGAAGAAGAAAGAAATTGGAAGATAGGAAAGAAGAGACATGGAATGAATTGGAGGAAAGAACTGAAGAACAAATGTTGGGCCTAATTTTAGTTTTTAGTTTTTATTTTTTTAAATATTTTTATAAGATTATCCATTAAAAATAAAAAAACAACTAAAATTATCCCACTAGTTGCGTGAACAGGATGTTGTGGGTGGTGGTGGTAATTTATTCTATTTCCAAGTCTATTTTGGTCATTTTAATTCATTAATGAAGTCTATTTTATTAATTGTACCCAATTAGTTTTTTTCAGCTCGTCTTACCGAACACTCATTAGCAGATTCAACTTGTAATCTCAGTTTCAGCTCCAGCTACAATTCCAGCTCCAGCTGCAAAATTCAGCTCCAGTTCCAGCTCCAGTTAATACGTTCGAACGGAGCCTTAAATGCATGCTATCAATGACATTGTTGATATAGATTTTGGCCTTGAAGTTGACCTCCATGCATTTCCATTGCTGCTTAGTGGCTCGACCAAGAAATCCGCCTGCTGATGGCATCCAACCTAGTCGTAGCCGCGACTACGGTGTGAGCCTAGCTAAGCTTTATTGATTTCTATCATTGTATTTATTTATTTATAATGTGATACTTTATTTAGTAATATTGGATTTTGGGTGTGGGCTTATGTTTGCATATATGGAATAGTTTGAAAGTTCTTCTTCTAGAGTTTGCATGAGCCGCCTCTAGATAAGGCCGCTTAGATTTATAACATTGATACTGACCAATTTATATATGTATAATTTGTTTTGATAGTAAAGGATAAGGAATTATTCGATGCATTTATGAAAATGATCGTAATCAACAAGAAAGCTTTTTTTTAATAGGTGTTAAAGAATTTCTTCCCATATGAGAAGTTAGGAGATAAACAAAACTAATAATCTTATGAATTATTCTTAAAATTCAATTGGACTTAATATACTGAAATTACGTACACATATCCTCTCATTTACAGTCTAATGAGGTAAACATATTATATATTTAATCTATTTATAATCAGTGAATAAATATAAGGAAAAATTACATATAACCACCCCTTATTTTATACTTGTTACATTTAACCACCTCTTATATTTTTTTATGCAAATAACCACCCTTTCTTTATAATGAGGTAGCATTTAACCACCTCTTAACGGAATTTTGTAACTTTTTCAGTCAAGTGAAGCCTTTTTGGCTTTCTGCCTTTCAATTTAATTTTTATTTATATAAGAAATCAATTTTCACTTGAGATGAGCAACCAAATAGAACATTACAGTAAACCATTACATCATTCTTCACAGCCTCTCACTCCTCCTTGCATTCATGGTAGCTCTCTAGAATCAACAACAAAAACAAAGGAAAGAAGATCCATCATAAATCAAGCAATTGAAAATCCTGAAATTTTCTACCATACTCCTCTTCAAGGCAAAAGTGATTGAGAAAGGCATCAACTTTAACCTCAGAAACAATTAAAAAAATTGGTCTTCAATCTCACCAAAGAACCACAATCCAGGGATCTATGTCAGTGTATCCCTAATTGCCCATCTCATTAGAATAAAACCATATAGTCGCTTAAGCCCTAATTTTGAGCCAAACCATACACCCCTAATTTCAGCAAATCATTCAAACAGAAGGTGATGCAGAGGTGTGAAACCTTGACCAAACAACAAAAAATCTCAATCAATGAAGGAGATGAGAGTCGGATCTGCGATTCCAACGAGGTGTCAAGATTCTTGTCGGCGATTTTGAGCATGGAGATCAGGGATCTGAGTATCGGATCTCGATCGGTGAAGGAGATGAGGGAAACAAAGGAGATGAGATCCCCCATAAGATTGGATGAGGGAATCCTCTAGCCACGGGACATGGTGGCAGGAGAATAGGCCAAGGGTGAATTTTACTAGTGCGCGTCTGGAAGCGATGAATTGAAGGAGGTAGATTGAGTGCCAATTAACACACAATTAATGACGAAGATTGAAGAAGGAGGTCGATTCGGTGCCAATTAAGGCACCCACCATGAGGTGGAGGACGACCATGAGGTGGTTTCGTGCAACATTCAACTTCGTCTGAGATGTGGAAGGTTGAAGAAGACCGACCATGAGGTGGAGAATGTGAAAAAAAATCCTGATTTGGGTAAAAAGGAATTTAATTAGTTTTTTTGGTAAATACAATAAAAATAGAAGGGCAAAACAGTAATTTATTACATATAACAAAAACTTAACGGAATCTGTTAAAAGGGGTGGTGAAATGTACAATTAAGTACATAATGGGTGGTTTCTTGCAAAATTAAACTTAATGGGTGGTTAAATGTAACAAGTATAAAATAAGGGGTGGTTAAATGCAATTTCAAAGTCGGTCAACTTTTGAGAATTGTGTCAAATTAATTAGCCAGCCCGCAGCCATAAGCAGTATCAGTAATACTATGGCCATGTTTCACTTTCACCAAAAAAGTTCTTTCTATCCAAAAACTACTTTTAATACTCTTGAAATGTTCGACCCAACGACCTTACTGATTTGGGTAGATGGGGGCTACTCTTCGACCAGTCAACCCTTAACTACTTTGCCTGGCCTGATGCCGTGAGGAACCCTTTATATTCATTTATCACGCCCTTAGCTTTTGTATCGCCGCCATCTATACACTACACGTAAGATCTCCCTCTTCCTTATTTCTTGTTCTTTTTTTCCCATTTTTTCTGCTATTTATCTTTGGTCTGATCGAGCTCTTGTCTTACCCTCATTCATGCATTTTTTCACTGTCTAATATATACTAATGGAGAAATTGAGATCGATGCATATATATGTTATATATCCTTGGACCTTGGTCTGATCGAGCTCTTGTCTTGCTTCATTCATGCATTTTTTCACGGTCATATACTAATGGAGAAATTGAGATCGATATATATATATATAGTATAAGGATCTGGTAAAAAGCTAATTGTGGTAGAAAGTGAGTGTGAATTTGGGGCGTTGGATTAAAATGAATTGATGGTTAGATTTGAGAATGCAAAATAGTTAAAATAGGGTGAATATCACTAGATTAGATGTCATTTAGCAAAAGAAACTCACATCCCATAAAAGTAGCAAACAAACCATTTTAAAAAAATAAAAAAAGAAGGAATTAACTTACAAAATCTGAAATATGTCATATTGATTCTCTCTCCTCTTTTTAAAATAAAAACAAATCATATTTTTAATATTGATTCTATCCTATTTTTAAAACTAAATTGATATTGACGAAACTTTATATATCTATTCTCGTAGCATACCAAATCATCGAATACCAACGTGATGAACAATGAATATACATTCTCGCAGACTGCCTAGTGAATACCAATGTCATAAATAATGAATATGTATTTGTATTATGGTGAATATGATTAAAATGAATAATTAGATAATCTCGATCATTATAATTTTATAAATAAATATATATATTAAAATGAAAATGAATACATCTATTTTTTATTGAATACATATTAAAATGAAGATGATTCATCATTCAATTACGTACATGAATATTATGAGTTTGTCACAACCCAATTACATAAAATTGAAGATGAATATCATTACTAATTTCATGAATATCATCACCCTATCTTCATCTCTCGATCTTCATCTTCGTAATCTTCACCTTTCAAATCTTCAAATACTCCACTTAATGTCATAGGAAATTGTGAATATGACAAAATCTAGTGAATATCAACACTTCAAATATTGAATATCAACACACACCAACTAAACTAGTTTGCAAGGATGAATATCAGTACACACTTTATTGAATACCATAATTAATCTCAATGAACATCGTCAAAGCATAATAAATAAATTCATAAAGTCAATAATAAATACCACATACTAAACCAATTTTAAAGTATGAATATTAATGCACATCGTAATGAATATAAGCATTTATCTGAATGAATATCACCAATTCAACCGAATTAATATAAAATCAGTGAATGAATCAGTTTACTCGTCTTCTATCTAGAAAATAATTGCAGCACTACAGACAATAATAAACTTGAAGAGATTCAATCTAATTTTGACCATTAATCTAATCAATCTAAAATTGTGATCATTACCTGAAAATTCTAATTGTGACCACACCTCTTTAACGTCTAATGAAATATCTCTCATTCTCTCCCCATCCGTTCAACTTGCCAACAACAAATCCAGACCAACATAAAAAGAAAACTGAAGTTGAAAGAAGTAGCAAAGTACATATATAACACAAACCAATATAGGATGAGCCCAGTTTCAAGCCTTGCAATGTTTGTGGTAGGGTGTTCGGTAGTGCTGGACTTCCAGATTTAATCTAAGAATAGAGTGCCAGGATGTGCATATTCCGACACAAAACTTCACCGAATCGGCACCGAATCGACAATGGAAAGGCAAAAAATTAAAAAACGATAGAACTTCACCGAATTGGTGTCTATGCGTTTAAAGTACAAATCACCAATTGAAAAGGCAAAAAAACGATTGTAAATGGTAGAATAAAGGATAGAATAGTCGATTGTTCCATGGAAAGGCCGCTCGTTTGCGCACTCCTCTTTTTATGTTGCGCACTCAACTATGGGCGTATTCATAATCCGCACAAGGAAAACCGGTTTTTTACCGAACCATGGACGGATCCTAAACCCGTACAAAAAACGACACCGGTTTTCGTAAAAAACCCGGCTTTATGGACGGAATCCGGATGCGGCCAAAAAAAGCCCCTTTGGGCGGGTTCTCGGCACGCCCATAATGGGCTGGTTTGAGACCCGCACATAAAAGGGTAGTTTTGGAAAAACGGCCCTTTTGGGCGGGTTCCCGGAACGCCCATATTGTGTGGGTTTTAAACCCGCACATAAATTAGGGTTTCAACCAAAACAACGCGTCTTTTATACAACGGCCGAGTTTTTTACTATTCAGTTTTCAATTGTTAATTCCACTAAAAAAGAGAGCATATACGACAAAGTGCATTCTCGTGAGATGTCGACTTCGAGTAACGGGTCCACAAAGACGTCATCGTTTAGCGGGTCATCCTATTCGTCGGATTCAACATCTTTCGTGGGCAGTCTTTCTCTTCCCGATAATGAATTGGTTAGTATATGTTGAATCCTAAAATTGTAATATATCTGTTTAGTTTATACTTTATTGGTTGTCGGTCGATTAGTAGCGTCGTGTCTAATTTGGATTATGAAATTTAAAATTTATTTCGTAATGATGATGATGATCATATTTTATTTGATTTTTTTTAATACTTGCAAGTTCGTAGTTATTACAGGCGTAGTTTAAAGGTTTTCGGTTTTATTCATAGGTTTGTCCGTATAGTGAGCATGTTGATCACACGGAAGTCGACTTCTCTACGTACTTTAATAGCAATGATGGATTTGATACAATGGAAGATTTGAGACAATGGGTTAAAACTATCGGTCTTGGTTTGTCTATGATCATAACGACCAAGTCGTCCAAACACGATAAGATCATTTTACAATGTTCAAGGTCGGGTAAGTATAGATCGGGGAGGAAGAATGAGGTGAAGAAAGCACGGGATTCGATGAAGACCGAGTGTCCGTTTGAGTTGCATGGGTTGTTTAGGAAAGGGAATTCGTATACACCCTCTCGTTGGACATTATCGGTTATAAGAGGGTTCCATAACCATGAGCTTCCCCCGGATTTGAAAGGGGTTAGGGGTGCACATCGTCTTAGTGCGGAGGAGCGCAACCACATAATACTTGCTAGTACGTCGGGTACAAAGCCTAAGTCTATCTTTTTGGAACTTATCCAAAAGAACCCCAAAAGCTTACTATCGAGGACACAAGTCTATAATTTCAAGGCGTCTCAAAGGAGGATTTCAATGGGTAAATTGAATGTGACAAAATACTCCTTGGCGTGGTTGAAGGAGAAGGGATACTTCACCGACACTATGAGCGGGAGGCAAAAAGATGGGGAGTTGGCGTTGAGCGCGTTGTTTATTAGTCATCCTGACTCACGAATTTGTTGAGGATGTTTCCGAATGTCATTAACATGGATTGCACGTACAAGACCAATAAGTATGTCATCTCGTTTATGTACCACGTTATTCCTATTGAGTTGTTTTAGTGATCATTAATTCTTTATATATAACTATTTGTTGCCAATGTCTAGGTACGGATGGCCTTGTTTGGAGTTTGTAGGGATGACATCCACAAACTTGACGTATTGTATTGCTATTGTCTTCATAAGGAAGGAGAAGACGGAGTACTTCAAATGGGCACTCTTGCGATTGAAGTTCTTATTCGGCAACCAAAAGCCGCGTTGTTTCATGTCGGATAGAGAGCTTGGAGCATTGAAGGCGGTGAAGAGTGTCTTCAAGGTCCCCCACTTCTTGTGTCAAGTACACGTGGCTCGGAACGTGAGGGCATATGCAAAAACACAAGATATAGACCCGGAACGATTCACTAGTAGCGTTCGTCGAGTTATGAGGTAACACACCGAGGAGGAGTATGAGGCCCGACTTGAACATTTTCGGAATATATGGAACGGAAAAGGTGGAACCGGTTTGGTGTCATATGTTGAGAAGACATGGTTCACTCCGCATAAGGAGAAGCTAGTAAGTACATGGATGTTCGGTTGAATCTTTCGAATTACATTGTACAACATCAAAATAAGTTGGAATTGGTGTACGAGGAAAATGGTGGAATACCGAGACTTGTTCAGGAAGTGAGCATGACAACATCCCCATGCCGTAAAGAGGGTTGGATGGTAGTTCCGATGATGGGGTTGGTGTTTGCGACTTTGCACAAAGTGGCCGTCGTCGTGTTGAGTAGATTTGGGCCGCACACATGCCTCCCATTATGGGCCGATGAGGGAGATGAGCCTCCTTCAACTATATATGCTATGGCACTTGTCGGGACCCCCAACGCTGGACATTTTGTACCGGTATGTTTGCTTGACCAAAAGCTTGATTTTAATCTAAATTTGATAGCATATTTTAATAATGTTACATTGTCTGTAGATTTGGTTAGAAAACGATAAATGTCCTATTCCCCCACCGCCTAGACAATGGACAATATACAAGCAACCGAGTGTGGATAGATGGGAAACGCACCACCGCTACAAGAGTCGAATGCAAGAGTATAAGGTTCGACGAGCGAGTTATGGACGAGGACCTATACATACTTAGGGTTGTAATTAATGTCATATATTATAGTTACACTTTTGACTACTATATGTAAAAATGAAATATTTTTATTTAAATAAAGCGTCGTCGTTTTTATATTAAAATCGAAATTAGAAACGGGGTCAAAACGCGACCGAGTTTTTTCCGCCCCGAATCGCGTATACCACTGTTTTGATAGTGGCGTAGAAACGCCCACATAGGCGGGTTTGGGACACGCCCATTGGGCGCATTTGCAACCCGCCCAAGGGGTTTAATCACCCACTTATGGGCGGATTTGTAATCCGCCCATAAGGTTTAGGGTTATGGGCGCATTCGCAACCCGCCCAAGGGGTTTAATCGCCCACTTATGTGTGGATTTGTAATCCTCCCATTAGGGTTTAGGGTTTAGGGTTTAGGATTTAGGGTTAAGTTTTAGGGTTTAGGGTTTAGTGTTTTGAGTTTTGATTACACGCATATACGGGCTTTCTCGCACAAAATGTTGATGTTTTTATGGATGTCATTTAACCTCGCACAAAATGTATATGAGTTGAACCATCGTAAGCAATGTCTAGTAGAAAGCGTCAAACGCCACTATAAGCTCATCGTAAGCAATGTATAGGAGAAAGCGTCAAACTTCATATATCACTTTAAAATCTCATGTTTAACTATCAAAACTCATGTCTAATTTCATATATTACTTCTCTTAGACTCAATCTATTCATGTTTGTTTTGTATGGAAAGTGGCATAGGAGGTCTTCAACCATTTAATTAAGCTCATGTATGTTTTATTTCGATATTATTTTTAATTTGTATACCTTAAAACTCTAAACCATAAACCAAAACCCTAAACCCTGTTGTGCTAGTTTTAAGCACGACCAATATGGGCGGGTTGTGAACCCGACCATATTGGCCGTGACATGGCTGATATGGCGCCAATATAGGCTGGTTCAAAACCCTCCCATGGTGCCAATATGGACGGGTTCAAAACCCGCCCATGGCCCCATAATGGGCGGGTTCAAAACCCGCCTATATTGTGTTAAAAATTTTGTTATAATAATTATTTTTATTTTCCTTTCTAAATTATAAATTTACCCACTTTTTGTGTTAAAAATTAAAATTAAAAATTTTCAAATCTCCGAAGAAAATCCAAGCGTCATAAGTCAAAATCATATCAAATGGAAGCATGCATAATATATATCAAAAAGATTCTTCCAAATTGAACATAATAAAATAGACTATGATTTTTAAAATTATACAAAAAGAGTCTTCCAAATTGAAAGAAATTCAAATGTTCAATTAATGCAAATAATGTTTTTTATATGTGAACTAATTGTTATAGTTTCTTAACAATAACGTTAGAAAAGGATTAATTAATATATTATGATTTATACATTTCATACAATGTCAACAATCTAAAATCGTCGAAATCGTCATAACATAATCTAAAACAATCCATACAACGTTAACAATCCAAAACTAAATTCAAACAACAATCCAAACTAAATAAAAAAACAATCCAAACAACAATCCGAATATAGAATAACATAAATGTCAACCCGATCGATCCGCCCAATCGGGGTCATTTTCGGGGTCAGCCCAACCCCGAACCTCTCTCGCAGCCTCCTCTCTCGCAGTCTCCTCTCTCGCCCGCTCTTCTGCCATCCTAGACGACTCCCCTCGTTCCCAAATGGATGGGACACGATCCCTGCGCTCGGCCGACCTCGGAGGTCGATTCTTCGTGTCGCCTCTTGCGACCCGAAGCCGTGACAAAACGATCCGCAGGTCGTCTACCATCAGCTGTAGACTGTCGAATATGTTCTACTACCTCCTGTTATTTAATATATTATTATTATTTAATAATTTTGCCTCATTTATTTTATTTCACTCAAACTAATCCTAATTTTTTTTTATTTCTATTTAAGATTGTTACCACATAAAAATAACATTTCTAATTTAATAAATACATTATTTGTACGTTACGATTTCTAATTTCTATCATACAATTTTTCACTATGATATAATTTCTAATATAATATATATAAATATTATTTCTATGGTATGTTTTTTAAATAAAATATATGCTTTTTATATATAATATAATTTCTAATCTAACATGCATTTCATATATATTTCGCTAAATCAATTATATGCATTTCAAATAATATAATTTCTAATCTAATATGTATTTCATATAAATTCCGCTAAATAAACTATATGCTTTTTATATAAAATAATTTCTAATATAATATGTATTTAATATATATTTCGCTAAATCAATTATATGCATTCATATAACATAATTTCTAATATAATATGCAGTTCTATATATATTTCGCTAAATAAGGTATATGCATTTTATATAATATAATTTCTAATCAAACATGCATTTCATATATATTCCGCTAAATCAATTAAATGCATTTCATATAATATAATTTCTAATCTAATATGTATTTCATATAAATTCCGCTAAATAAAGTATATTTAATTTTATTTTGATATTAAAAAATACCTCATCCGTCGGTCTTCTCTGACGCACTCGACGACCCGGATCCGCACCCTCCGTCGTTGTCAATCCACTCGGGCCCACTCCAGCCTCCATCTCTACCGCCGGCGCCATCTCTACCACCAACTCCGGCGCCAACTCCCCCACCACCGTCGGCGCCATCTCCCCCACCACTGGCATTGCCCTCACCCCCACCACTTCCGGTGCCACCTCCCCCACCGCTGCCGGTTCTCCTTCCCCGCTGCGAATCGCCGTATCCGACCTCTGTGCGGGGCCGGAATCCACCGACTGGTGTGCGGAACCCAAACCCGCCGAAGAATGTGCCCCAGACGACCTCTGTGCGGAGCCCGAATTCGTCGAAGAAGGCGGTTCTACCATGCCGGAATCGTCGAATTCATGGTTCTCCGTTGCCGAATCCTTCTCACTTGCTCGAGATTCCATAGAAATTTGACCGGTTTTTCGCACTCACTATCGCACCTTCGCTCAGAATTTGCTAAAATGAATCGGAAAAATCGAAGGTAGAAGACGAAGTTGTGCGGCGCCCGTGTATAGCGAAGCTGTGCGGGTTTCCAACCCGTACAACTAGGGTTTTATGGACGGGTTTGAAACCCGTCCATAAATCGTCAATTTTTGGTCAAAATTTATCGGTTCTCAGTTTGAACCGGGTTTTTTTAATTTTTTTGTGCGAGTTTCGGATCCGTCCAAGAGAAACCGTTTTTTTTTTTGTTTTTTTGTGCGAGTTTCGGATCCGTCCAAGAGAAACCCGGTTTTTTTTAAAAAAAACTGTGCGGGTTTATAATCCGCACATAGTCGAGTGCGCAACCTAAAATTTAGAGTGCGCAAAAAATTGCCGCATGGAAATTCAAAAACCTGCATAGAATCGGTGAATCCGCTTGAGGAGAGATATGAGAGAGAAAGTGATAGATATTTTTGTAACTAAACCGTAAAAAATAAAAAAAATAAAAAATATCCTTCAAATTGTAACTTATTAAGACGTGTTTCCATGAAACGCGTGTTATATGCACCTTTGACACTTATATCTGGAATGTTCAATAATATCCATCTAATGGTCTATAATAACACTCATTTTTCACCATAAAAACCTTTTCGACCAGATCCTTATACTATATATGGGGAGGATCCAGTAGAAAGGTTGTTATGGTAGAAAGTGAGGGTGAATATAGTCCATTAGATTAATAATAATTAATGGTGAGATTTGATAATCCATTTTAGTTGAGATAGGGTCAATATCATTAGATAAGAATCATTCTCTAAAAAATAGCACACATTCCATAAATATAGACAGAAATTAATTTAAATTTTATTAAAAAGGAAGTAATCAATATCCAAATCAAAACCAAATCAAAAATCACATCCGCCAAAAATAAATCTGAAATTATTTTTAATTTTCTCTTTCTTATTGCTTTGATTAATTATCATTGAAATTTTTTTAATATTGATTCTCTCTCCTATTTTTTAAAATTAATAAAGGTTAACGTATTTTTTTTATTTCCCGCAGTATTCCGAGTGAATATCAACATAATAAACAATGAATGCGTACTTGTATTACGATGAATATGAATACAATGAGTAATTGTACACCTTTTATAATTTTATAAATGAATTTACGTATTAAAATGAAAATGAATACATCCATTTTTTGAATGAATACATACTAAACTGAAGACGAATATTATCATTCAACTACATGAATATTATCACTTTGTCACCACCCAATTACAAAACAGAGCAAGAGAAACTCATGGAGCCTTTTAATTCCTAATGATGGGACGAGGAGACCACTACGGATATCACCACTTTTTTTTGGTAAAAATATCACCATTTAGTCTTTAACTCTCATCTTCATCTTCTAATTTTCATCTTCTTGATCTTCATACTTTGGATCTTCATACCGCACTTATTCCCATAGGAAACTGTGAATATCATAACATTAGCTATTGAATTTCAACATTATAAATGTTGAATATCACTTTAAATGTTGAATATAATGACAATATAATATTATCATAAATAATAAATATTATTATATAAATGTGTGAATATCATATAATCACCTATACATATATAACTTGAATCGAAAGCTACATAAATATCATCAGCTATGAAGACGAATATCAATTGACATACCAATACATATAAAACTTGAATCGAAAAGCTACATAAATATCATCATTTAATTACAAGAATATCACCAGCTAATACGTTGAATATGATCACCTAGTTACGTGAATATTGCTAGCTAATATGGAGAATATGATCACCCCAATTGCATGACTATCATTAAAATATATGACGAATATGACCCTCCAATTACATGAATATCAATTGCTAATATGATGAATATGATCATACAGTTACAATAATTTGACCACCCAATCACACGAATATCATCGACTAATATGGTGAATATCAACACCCAAGTATATGAATATCACTAATGGTTGGTGACTATTTGAGATTGATAGATACTCGAGTAACGAGCCGGTATTAACCAACGATAGAGGATGACGAAAATTGGTGCGGTCTTGGAAGTCTCGTCGTGAGAGCCAAAAATGATTAGCGATTTGTACTCACGTGCAAGCATGAGGTTCAAATCGATGCCTTCTTCATTACCTTGTTCTTTGATGGACTTGACTTTAGGGTGCCCTGCACACTCACAATCGAGTATGAATTGGTTTCACTCCATATATAATTAATTTAATCATTGATTAGAAAAGCAACTGTTTTATTTATTTTATCGATCTATTAATATCATTCAAATGCAAACTAATATATATTAACCTAAATTTCAATGAGGACACCACTTGGACAATGGCAGAGTAGTGTAGAAGGCCATATCTCGCTTGGAACAACTTCCTGCAGAGCCATTGATCTTTTGCTGCATTCAAGAGGAAATTCATGGTGTCCCAATCTATATTAGTGAACTCTTTACAAAAATACGAGAAGAAAATTTGATTATAGAAGATGATGACGAAGATTTTAGAAGACAATTAGCAGTTTACGAATAGAGACAAGTCTAATTTTAATTTTAATATGGAAAGAGAAAATTTTATTGATATTATTGTTCCATAAATCTCTCTTTTGGGAGTAAATCTGGTGTAATGCAAGCACATTAAGTTTATTTAGTCATTTTAGATTTAATCTGATCCGTTTAAATCTCATCATCTAATGGTTTAAAAAAACAGTCATTTTTTACTCTAAGAAGCTTTCTATCAGAACCTGATACTATATATATATGTGTGTGTGTGTTATATATGCTTTGTCTGATCGAGCTCTTGTCTTCATTCATGCATTTTTTTTTCACGGTCTAATATATACTAATGGAGAAATTGATCGAGATGAGATCGATGCATATATTCTTTGGGAAATTATTTATCAAACCAGCTGCCACCTAGTTAGAACTAATTTCCTGCTACAATAACAATATTTGCTATATTTTTTATCATGCATGTTGAACAAATTTGTTTACGTTTTTTTTTTAATTCGCTATTTCAGCTGACAGATCGAGTAGTTCAGTAATAATTTGAACGTAGTGAAATAGCTTAACCCCAAATTTGGGCGCTTACAGGTAAAAGTATGCATAAATCCGGTCAGTTTTTTCAAAAAGATTGTTGTTCTAGGTTAGACTTTTATTAAAGTGGTAAAACACGAATGAATCTGGCTTATTTTTGAAAAATCCACTTTCGGAGACGCGGGCAGCATGTACATTAGTTTCGTATTAGATGTGCATCAAAACTAACTTTATGAACATCAAAGTATTGGTTGATTGTTTTTATTGACATTGTGCATCAATTTCGAAATAGATTAATTCCGATTTGGGCCCTTACTAAAACTTCGTGTCCATGCATACAGTGAGATTAATTGACTCGGCTAAAATCGTTGTTGCCAAGATCAAAGATAAATAACCCTAAACTACTAACTAGTATAGCAAGCAAGCAAGGGGTCCCAAGAGAATCGGGATTCTGATCAATCAGCAAAGAGTAAAGACAGGGGTTTTGGAGTTCAAGCAAACAAACAAACAAGCGAATATTGTTGAGATTAAATCAAGTGAAGGAAAGCAGAGTTCATTCAATCAATTCCACCTTTTTACTCATCCGATCATTGATTCATCCACTTTTCTATCAATTCCCTAGTTAATTCCAATCCTTATAAAAGATTTCCGCTTGTCCACGGTCCAAGCAGAATTATGATATGAACAAGAACGCTTAATTCAAATCATGCAAAATATTAAGGATAGAAGGATATTAATTCATGCAAGCAAGCTACGAGTCTCATGCATAAAATAACAATCAAATACTCTTTCTCAATTCTAGTCCACGGTCCTAGAAAAGAGTTGTTTCAAGGATAAATAAGATTGCACAGACAACAATCAAACCTAATCCAAACAGTAGATCTAAGTCAATCAAACAAGTTGATCAGGCTTATCAAATCAATCATAGATCATATAAATAAAACCAAGAGTTTTGATATTAACTAAGGGATAGAAAAGTTACCAGAATCTCACGAAATACATAAAAAGGCTTCCTTGATTAAACAAACTCCAATGGAAAATTAGTTCCCCATAATACTGAAAATATGCTAGAAATTGTCTCTAAATTGTGTAACCCTAAAGTGAAACTCGAAACAAACCTTAAATAGTAGAAAATAAGTCCGAAAATATAAAAATATAAAAATACAAAAGATAAAATAAAGACGAAATGAAGGCGACGCTGAAACCCTCGATCCGCGGTCGCGGATCAGATCCGCGGTCGCGGATCCACTCTCTCGCCTCGGCCGCGGAACCCCACCGATCCAGCTAGGCCGCGATCGTTGCCCTTCCTAGCCGCGATCGAGGCAGCGATCACGGCCTGTCTCTGACATCATTCTGGTGTCAACTTCGGAGGTAGTTTTGACCCACTTAGAGTTGGAATTTGAACTCGCCGTAGAAAGATGAATTGTAGCTCTTCGAGTTAGCTTTGCAATGATACCAAATTCAGCTTCATCCGATCATCGTAGCTCCCGGAGTAAACGTTACAAGAAAGTGGTGTCGAAACAACTTCAAATCAACACTTGTCTTCAAAACTCTTGTAATTCTTCAAATCGTATCTTCGGTCTTCATATGACAATTATGCTCAAAACTAACCTAAACACACTCAAATCATACCTAAAATACAAGAGTTAACCTATACTAAATAGAGCGTATCAAATTCCCCCATACTTAAACATTGCTCGTCCTCGAGTAAGCTCAAAATAATCTAACAATAAATCCTATCAAGGTTTACAGCATAGTACAAGGGAAGACAAAAATCACTCACCTCACCAACCCGAACCCAAAATAGAGAAATAATGAGCAAAGACATGAAAGCTCAAACACACACCTCACATATATACATATAGATATCAACTCTCAAGCTTCTAAAAAGTGTAGAGCAACCTAGGATCTACCCAACATCTAAAGTATAATCCCCAAGCCCCAAAGTAGAATATGATCCTAAACACTCTGATTTTACCACTCATTCTACTTAGGCGCCCTTTCGGGTTTTCACCTAATCACTCTTTTCATTTTTCTTAGGTGTGCTCACAAATACTCCCATCTATCATTAACCTCATATTACCCCAGCCTAATGCTGGTCCGGGTTACCTGCTTATTACCTGAGCCGCCCTTTCGGGTTTTCAACTCATCCTAGGACTTTTATGCCTTTTCTGAATTTTTTATGCCTTTTTTAATTATTTTTTAATTTTTTTTAATTTTTTTCTAAAATTTCTCTATACAAAACATGGAATAAGGATCCCATAAAACAACGAAAAATAAACTGAAAAGCAACTAACTAGGATGGGCGTAGTGAGTACTTCCTCCCCCATACTTAAATCCTTCATTGTCCTCAATGAAGTAAAGAAAAAGGAATTAAGCATAGAAGAGGAAAATCAGAAGACTCACATACGAAAGAAGAGATGGAAGAACTCTTCAAAGGCTTGAATGAATAACTCGGAAATCTCAGATGATCCGTCGTCAGAAAAAACCGCGGGCGCGGTGGCCAGGCCGCGGGCGCAGGTGGTGCTCCGATCGTGAAAAAAATGGTTAGAGAACACGATCAACAAAACTGAACACGAACTCACAAAGGAACTCTGCATCTCGCCTTAAGCATTAATGTAGTACGAGCCTTGAAGAGGAATATTCCCCCATACTTGAGGAATTCCAAGGAATTAGACATGGAAAGAATTAGAAAAATGGATTGGTGGATGATGGTAGAATATGGAAGAACACTCTTTTTTTTTCTCTTTTTTTTCTAACTTATCTCGGGGGTTTCACCCGAAAACCTTTTATTTCAAGGGTTTCACCTGAAAACCTTTTATTTCAGGGGTTTCACCTGAAAGCCTTTTATTTTTTATTTCTTTTTTAAATTTTTTTTTTTTAAAAATATTAAATCCGCCAGGCCGATCCGCGGGCGCGGAAAAATTCCGAGGGCGCGGATTTTCCGTGGGCGCGGATTTTCCGCGGGCGCGGAAAATTTCCGTGGGAGCGGATTTTCCGCAGGCTAAACTCGCTTTTTTTTGATGGGAAAAATTATACCTGCAAGTTAGCCCGACAAAACCAAAACCAAAACTAAAACTAAAACTAAACTAAAAAGATAAAAATAAAAGAAAAAGAAAAACTTACCTCGGGTTGCCTCCCGAGCAGCGCCTTTGTTTAACGTCGTTTGACTCGACGTCCTTATTGTCTCAAAACTCGGACATAGTCAAAGCCCTAAGCAATCTGTCAAAATCCTGCGAACAACTCTCATGCAGGCAAATATAATATAATGACAACTTGAAACTAAATAATATAGCATTCAGACACCGTTTCAGTTTATCAAACTCACTAGAAGAATCAGAGTTAGATGGTTTAGGATATAACCAGTTGAAAGAATGAGGTAGTTTTTCAAAATATAAATCAAGAGTAATGATTTTCATGTTAGCACTACCACCCTTAAAATTTGAGAAATCACTAGGTAATCTATCATGCTCAGGACCTTTCTCAGACACATCAGACAAACAAATATCAAGAGTAAGTAAGGAGGAAGAGGGAAGGATACAGGGATCATGATCGATCATAACAAAGGGCTCCACAGTAGGAGACATAGACATCTCCTCAAGTGGAAGGGCAATCTCCCTATCATCATGTAGCTTCTTCTTTGAGTCATCAGGCTCATCGTCATCACTCCAGGAGCTATCAAACTTAAGGAAATATTCATCCTCCGTCATTACATGACTATGATCATCCATCTCTTCATCCAATGAAAGGTCTATGGATGCCTCTGGAGAGGATGGAATTGGCTCTTCAGGGAGATCTGTTGGTTCTTCAAGAATTTCCGTCTTGATGGCCAACACCTCCTCGAATTTTCTTTGTTCAACAATTTGGTTCTCCAATTTCTGCATCTCGATCTCTTTGGATCGGATGTAACAAAAGAAATCCCATCGGTCAATGGGTTTCCAAAGGACGTATTTTGCATCGCTCTCGCGGTAAATCCTTAGTTGGGACTGAAGAGTCATCCTCATAAAGATGTGATAGCAAGCATCATCAAGCCCTATGTGTAATCCCCAATTAGAGAGATCATGCAAGATTTCCTGGCACCTAGTGAAGTACTCATGAAAGGGTTCATCCTGCAACTGAACAAGACTAAATGTAGACATTAGTATATACAAGTGTAGACCGTAAGATAGGTCTACACAGATTCGGGGATTCTGGACGAACCGGTCCGCGGGCGCGGAAAAATTCCGAGGTCGCGGATCTTCCGCGGGCGCGGAAAAATTCCGAGGTCGCGGATCTTTCGCGGGCACGTAAAAATTCCGAGGACACGGATTCGTCAGAAACGCCGATTAAACAGAAAATTAAAAACCGATTCCCCGGCAACGGCGCCAAAATTTGACTCGGCTAAAATCGTTGTTTCCAAGATCAAAGATAAATAACCCTAAACTACTAACTAGTATAGCAAGCAAGCAAGGGGTCGAACCCAAGAGAATCGGGATTCTGATCAATCAGCAAAGAGTAAAGACAGGGGTTTTGGAGTTCAAGCAAACAAACAAACAAGCGAATATTGTTGAGATTAAATCAAGTGAAGGAAAGCAGAGTTCATTCAATCAATTCCACCTTTTTACTCATCCGATCATTGATTCATCCACTTTTCTATTAATTCCCTAGTTAATTCCAATCCTTATAAAAGATTTCCGCTTGTCCACGGTCCAAGCAGAATTATGATATGAACAAGAACGCTTAATTCAAATCATGCAAAATATTAAGGATAGAAGGATATTAATTCATGCAAGCAAGCTACGAGTCTCATGCATAAAATAACAATCAAATACTCTTTCTCAATTCTAGTCCACGGTCCTAGAAAAGAGTTGTTTCAAGGATAAATATGATTGCACAGACAACAATCAAACCTAATCCAAACAGTAGATCTAAGTCAATCAAACAAGTTGATCAGGCTTATCAAATCAAACATAGATCATATAAATAAAACCAAGAGTTTTGATATTAACTAAGGGATAGAAAAGTTACCAGAATCTCACGAAATACATAAAAAGGCTTCCTTGATTAAACAAACTCCAATGGAAAATTAGTTCTCCATAATACTGAAAATATGCTAGAAATTGTCTCTAAATTGTGTAACCCTAAAGTGAAACTCGAAACAAACCTTAAATAGTAGAAAATAAGTCCGAAAATATAAAAATATAAAAATACAAAAGATAAAATAAAGACGAAATGAAGGCGACGCTGAAACCCTCGATCCGCGAGCGCGGATCAGATCCGCGGTCGCGGATCCACTCTCTCGCCTCGGCCGCGGAACCCCACCGATCCAGCTAGGCCGCGATCGCTGCCCCTTCCTAGCCGCGATCGCGGCCTGTCTTTGACAGCATTCTGGTGTCAACTTCGGAGGTAGTTTTGACCCACTTAGAGTTGGAATTTGAACTCGCCGTAAAAAGATGAATTGTAGCTCTTCGAGTTAGATTTCCAATGATACCAAATTCAGCTTCATCCGATCACCGTATCTCCCGGAATAAACGTTACAAGAAAGTGGTGTTGAAACAACTCCAAATCAACACTTGTCTTCAAAACTCTTGCAATTCTTCAAATCGTGTCTTCGGTCTTCATATGACAATTATGCTCAAAACTAACCTAAACACACTCAAATCATACCTAAAATACAAGAGTTAACCTATACTAAATAGAGCGTATCATTAATCGATCGATGGTTGTTCAGAGAGTGGTGCTTTTTCCCTTGCCTATGAAAGGCCATATCAAACCCATGTTACAACTTGCAACCATGCTTCATTTAAAAGGTATCTCCATCTCCATCATTTGCACTCATCTCAACACACCCGATCCTTCAAAGTACCCCGAGTTCACATTTGCACACCATCTCTGATGGCTTGTCGAATTCTGAGGCCTCATTTGAAAACGATACCACATTCTTCACAACAATGAATCAGACGTAACATGTTTAATCACGGATGTGTTTTGTTACATCACCGGAGCCGTTGCACATAGGCTAAAGTTGCGCCTAATTGTTCTAGTGACGTTTAATATATCTTGTTTTTTCCATACCTTTCTCACTTTTGATGGCACCGATGAGCATCTTTCTATGCTTATCTCGCCTGGTACGTACGCACGTTTTTTGAATTTGTTTTCCCCTCTAGCTTCTTAATTTATATGTACATTTCGATTAATTGTTGGACAGACAAAGAGATGGTTGTACCAGAGCTTTCCCCACTTAGAATCAAAGATTTGCCCAAAACGAATATGCAAGATCCAACACAGAACGCAGAGCTCATGAGTAGCATAAGAAGAGAAATAAGGAACTCGGATGGTATTATCTTCAATTCATTCAAAGAACTCGAAGCTCCTGCCTTGGCAGGACTCGAGAAGGAACTTAGTATCCCATCTTCCCATGCGGCCCGTTCCACGCATTTGGTCCTAAGTCGCCATCGAGGAATACCGAACATGAAAAATGCATGTCATGGCTTGATAAACAAGCCGCCAACTCCGTCCTCTACATAAGCCTCGGGACAATCGTTTCCATAGACAAGTCCGACTTTCTTGAGCTAGGATGGGGAATAGCCAAAAGCAACCAACCCTTTTTGTGGGTGGTTCGTCCAGGCTTGGTTCGTGGTTCATCGGACGACAAGTTGTTGCCTAATGAGCTCATGGCTAATGAGAAGGGGCTCGTCGTTGGATGGTCCCCACAGCAAGAGGTTCTTTCTCATCCTTCAGTTGGAGGATTCTTGACTCATGGTGGATGGAATTCTATTCTCGAGAGTATCTATACAGGGGTGCCCATAATTTGTATGCCTTTCTTCGCTGAACAGAAGGCGAATGCTCGGTATGTGAGTGATCTTTGGAGAATTGGATTGTACTTTGAGGAGAGCATGAATAGGTTATCAATACAACAAGCTATAAAAAATTAATGGTTGACAAGGAAGGTGGTGAGATTAGAGATGACATAATGTGTTTAAAGAAGAAGGTAGAACAAGGGTTAGAGGTCGGGGGCTCCTCCTCCGAGACCTTGGAGAATTTGGTTAATTGTGTTCGTGGTTTATTAAGGACTATTGCTAGTTATTGGTCTATTGGGGTCGAGGGTGAATAAAAGTCATTCTCTTTGAAGCTTGGTAACTCGTTACCAAGCTTCATTAGTATGGAGTATCCAATTCCATTATGTCTTTTGAGAGGCGAATGACATCATTGTTGATTGCCTTACGTCTATTGCTGTAAGTTTCTGTTAGGGTCTCATGTATGCTTGCCCCTCCGAGGGAATTAAATTGCTTTTATTTGATGATGTAAGGAATTGGACTATCCCCGACTGAATTTCTACTTAGCTCTCTTTCTTGTTTTAATAAAATTCTTCCATGAAGGGAAATAGAATACTGCCTCTCCTTCAATCAAAAAAATAAATTAAGGACTGTCAGTTCTATCATATCAATAAAAATTAAAAATTAATTTTAGTTTATCTTTTTTTTCTATGGAGTAAGAGGATCTCTTGTACATGGGGATCCAAGGATCTTGATGCGACCCAAGAATGGAAAGAGGCGGATCTAGGCTCGAAACACCCGGATCCTCTCCGACAGATAGTAACGGGATAAATCCGAGATCAAAAAGTGGACTCACGGGCCTTTAATGCTCGTCGAAACGAGGGTGGGGTGAGTTAAAGGGATAGAACGGAACCGGGGTGACGTCGGGCCAAGGGATAGGAGGAAACTCGACTCTACTATAAGTTTGGCTATTTCATTATGACGTGAGAAGTACAAAGGGGGCGTGGCTTCTTTATATAGAGGAGGCCACACAAATCCTTAGAAGCTAGTTGGGAGTGGACTAGGGTTAGCAACATGCTAGGCCCAACATCCAAGCCCAAAATACTACTAATAGTAACATACTAAAAACAGAAACTATCTAGAAAGAGAAATAACAAGGCTAGCCCATACTATAAGAATGGACACACGCCTAAAAGGGAAATGACGGAAATATAAATGACGGAAATATAAATAATAACATAAATGAGACTAAGTCCTAATCCAAGGGGGTCTCCAAGGTCTAGGCCTTCCCGGGTCCGTCGGAGCAGGGTCCGAGCTAGGGCAAAGTCGCATCATTCTCCCCCGCTTAGCTTCGAAGCGTCCTCGCTTCGACGTGTGTCGGACAAGGGAAGAAGGCGACGATCTCAACAAAGCCTTGCCATCGACATGTGTAGTCTCATATAAATATGGTGTCGACACAAGGGCAGGCTCGATTTCAGCGTCAGACTCTAACGAAGGCGCCGGAGTAGGTAAAGGCTCGACGAGCTGGGGCGGGTCCTTAGGCGTCGGCGTTGGAAGGATCGGATCCTCCATAAGGACTGGCACGTCCGGCACCGCCTCGGTAAGGACGAGCACGCTCGGTACCATCTCAAGGCTGTCAAGGGCCTCGGTACCGAAGAGTGATGCCTCGGTACCGACGGTGCTGGGCATGGGTGCCGACAGTGCCGGGATCGACTCGTGTGTTGGCACGTGGGGTGCCGACCACGGTTGAGACTCTCAGTTGGCCTCGACGAGAAGGCGCTCGAGCTCCGCGATCCTTTGCTCCGCGAGTATGGCGTAGTGTGTGCGCCGTTGGGGCTCGGAGAGGGTCGGTGGTGTGGGGCGGGAGTCCATATGGTGGACTTGAGCGCGGACCGAGGGAGACCTTGAGGCCTCTAGGGAGCGGTCTCGGGTATGAGGGCACCGAGGTGGTGGAATCCAATCCCGCTCTTCGTATCGGGGACGCGGGCACCGAGGTGGTGGACTCCAATCCCGTTCAACGTATGAGCGACATCGAGGTCTTGGAGTTTCGCCGTAATAGCGGGCCCGATTCTCCGAGAGTCGATATGGTGGGATCCAATCCAGATCGTCCCTCGGAAGCGGTCTATAGGGACGAGTGTTGACTCATCGATGTGGTCGATCCCAAGAATCCGAATCGTCCCATATTACCGAGCAAGTCCAAGACATGGCTCAGGCTCTCGAATTTTTTTTGTTTTTACAATATTACGAAATCTTCCACAATCCGAAAGATCCCGTTAAAAACGAAACTAATAAACTATCCTACAAATATAAATAACTAGAAGATCTTTTATAAGATAAGATCTTTACAAAAAGGAATAAATTCAAAACAAATAAATGCAAAAATAAATAAAAATAAAATAACAAGATATGTATCCGAAAATAACCCAAGAGATCTCGAAAATAATTTCGAAATCTAGGGTTCCGGATTCGGCGCGGGGCTGGCACAAGGCTGCTGAGGATCGGCGTGTTGATGGCGCACTGCTGGTGCGGTACTGCAGCGCCGGGGCTGCGCCATGACTCGGGTCTGGCACGCTGCTGCTGGTTGGGCACCGGACTCGCTCATCTGGTTGGTATTTCGGCCTTTTGGAGGGGCAAACGACGCTCGATTTGGGCGAATTTTATATGCCCAGATTCGTATCGAAAAGACCTATAAGATTCTGGAAGAAAATTGCAGAAAAAGAAGTTTTTTTTCGAAAATCTGGATAGAAGTGTCGACTACGTTTTTTTTGTAGGGACGGAGAAGGAACCGTTCGAACCGCCTAATCTCTAATACCACTGATGCGACCGTAGAATGGCAAGGGGCGGATCCAAGCTCGAAATGCCCAGATCTTCTCCGACGGATAGTAACGGGATAAATACGAGATCACAAAGTGAACTCGCGGGCCTCTAATGCGCGTCGGAACGAGGGTGGGGCGAGGTAAAGGGATATAACAAAACTGGGGTGACGTCGGGCTAAGGGATAGGAGGAAACTCGACTCTACTATAAGCTTGGCTATTTCATTATGACGTGAGAAGTACAAGGGGGCGTGTCTCCTTTATATAGAGCAGGCCACACAAAACCCTAGAAGCTAGTTTGGAGTGGACTAGGGTTAGCAACATGCTAGGCCCAACTACCAAGCCCAAAATACTACTAATAGTAACATAATAAAAATAGAAACTATTTAGAAAGGGAAATAACAAGGCTAGCCCATACTATAAGAATGGACACACGCCTAAAAGGGAAATGACGAAAATATAAATGACGAAAATATAAATAATAACATAAATTAGACTAAGTCCTAAACCAAGGGGGTCTCCAAGGTCTAGGCCGTCTCGGGTCCATCGCAGCAGGGTCCGAGCTAGCACAAAGTCGCATCATTCATTGTTCATTCTCACACGTTCCATTCCGCCGCATCAACCCTAGATTCATCCTCCACTTCATAAACCGCCATCTAGGGCTCCAATATTTTTTCTTGCGTACGTTAATTGATAAAAAAAATCAACCGTGACCTTTACTCGACTAGATCTATTGATTTTGGTGAAGATTTCACTTTGTCTTGCTAGTTGCATGAACATAGGGTTTTGTTTTGCCGATTTCTCTCTTGCATCCAACGAGTATCTTTGCGTGTTGATTGCTTCATTATCTTTTTTCATTGTCTCTAGAAGAGAAACCCTAGAGTTCGTTTGTTTGGATTAAAAAAACAAAAGGAATCGGATATCACAAGCCAAAATAAGGCAAGATATTCTCGATTTTATTTTAAAAAAAATCTTTTGGATGATCACAAGCCAAAATAAGGCAAGATCTTCCAAATCCAATCTATAATTTTCGGCAACCCTATTTCGACCGAGTACTCTTGCTTGTTTGATTTTGGTTTCTACAATTCTCTTGTCTTGCTTTGCTTGCTTTGTGTTTTTTTGGATCCATAACTTTGATCAAGTTGAGTGACCTTAAGCCTTGCCAATCCCTTGTTCGTGTGGTTTGAAGAAATAGGGTCGGCTGACTTAAACGAACCTTCAACTCTTTGCTTTTTGTGTGAACATCTTACTGCGATGACTGGTGCTACTATAGGTACGATGTTGGAGTCGGGCAATGAGGACAATTGAGACAAGACCACCAACTCGGCGTCGCACAAGCCCAATCAAACTTTTTCACCCGAAGCCTTGGCTCGGATCCAAGAGCTCGAACGTCTCCTAGATAAGAGCCAGGTGGAGTCTAAGCACACCGTGCCACAAGCACATGTGCTCACTTTGGAGGTGCATGCCAACCCAGGAGTTTCCGCAAACGACATGGCACGTGCTCGTGCCAAGGGGAAGGGACATGCGCAACCTTCATCACAATTCGGCACCATGCATCGCATCGAGTCGATAAAAGAAAGTCGCCACGCTGATAAGCACGATGGTGGACCTCGGACCACGTATCGCTATCAAATGGCGCGAGATTATAGGGACACGCAAGTGTACGACGTATATTCCGGTGAGGAGTATGACTCCGAGGAGTATAGACGTCAACACACTAGTGGTGAACCTAAGAAGAAAAAGAAAAAACATAAGTCGCCGGCGTATGTTTATGAAACCCCAAAGTGAAGGCACGAGGCCAAGTACTATGACGCCGACACATACAGAGTCGAGGACGATCTCGAGCACCAAAGTGCTCGGAGTCCTTATTCAGATTTTGAAGATCATTATGAGGATTTTAGTGATTATTCTAATGAGTCAAGTTTTGATCATCCGCAAGTACAGATCCAGAGGAGCTTGACAATCGACCTTACGATTGGATCCCTCCGCGACGCCTAGCCAAGAACCGCAAAGAGTATGACTGTGCCTATGGCTCGGCTCGCAAAGATAGCAACAAGCACTAGCGCGATAGGGATCGAGATGGCAGGCGTTCGCGACGCCCGAACGACGGTGATGATCCGGACGATGGGGACGACGAATTCAATCGAGGACCGCCTCGGCACCGATGCGATCGCCGCGCGCATTCGCCTCGACACCGCAGTCCATGCCGCGATAATGATCGTCGCGAGGCTCGTGATCCACGCCACAACCGCCGAGACATCACGGTAAAATTCGAACCCTTCTAAAATTCGAACCGCCGAGACATCATGGTTGCAAGGCACGAAGCACACGCTCCGACATTTAGGTTATGAAGATGATGAGAAGGTCGAAGTTTAGACCTTACACTTCCATGGTGCCGCCCGAACGTGGTGGAACCGATTCGAGTCCGAAAGGATTCGGAAAGGCAACCCCCTTATTCGAGAATGGCATCAACTTGTGTACATTCTGAAGAAGAGATACATAACGACTGATTATAAGGACAAGATGCACATCGAGATTATGCGCATCAAACAACGTTCGATGACCCCGGAGGAATTCTTTGCTAAGCTCGAGGATATGTTTTTCAAGGCCGACATGAGCGTTTCTCCATCGGTTATGCGGACTCGTTTCATTTCGGGTTTGAGGAAATCGATCCAAGATCGTTTGGAAATCTTGCCCATTAAAGATCTCAACAACTTGGTGCATACGGCGATGCAAATCCACAAGCAAGAAGTGCGTGCCAAATCAGATTGGCCAAATTTGAGGTATGCATCGACCCCTAGTCCATTAAAAATTTCTACTAACCGTGCACCTTCTTCCGTGCCAAATGCCAAGGTAGGTTCGCAAGCCAAAACCGAAGCCACGCCTGCCAAGGCGCCATCCGCACCACGCACCGCCGAGGCGAGTTCCGATCGAGCCCGTGACTTGTCATGCTACAGGTGTGGGGGACGTGGCCACATCATGCGGAATTGCCCGAACCAAAAGAAGGTGTTATTCACGGCTCAAGGGGATCCGCACGAGAGCCAAGAGGAGGACGAGATCGAGGCGCCTTGTGCCGACACAACCGAGTTGGAGTGCGATCCATCGGAAGCCATTGATGTCTCCAAGCTACAATTAGTAACTCGCCGAGCTTTAAGCATGCGAGAGGCACCTAACACTGATCAACGGGAGCAATTGTTTCACACCCATTGCTTGATTAATAACGTGTCCTTAAGCGTAATTATTGACTCGGGGAGTTAAGCAAATTTCCTCTCCAAGAAGGTTGTCGATCATTTCACGTTGTCGACGACGCCACATCCGCAGCCGTTCAAACATCAATGGATATCAAACGACGGCGTCGACTGGGTTGAGAGGCAAGTCATCTTTTCCTTTTGATAGAGCATATAGATATAGGTTGAGAGGCAAGTCATCTTTTCGTTTTAAATTGTAGTTTAGGTTTTATTTTGGTTTAGTTCGGAATTTACGCGTTTGTGTGCTCTATTTCAGGTCGGATGGTAAAACGTGGTTGGTGCAAGGCTAAGGACCGGATCTAGGAACACGTGGAGGACTTTGAAGTGAAGATTCAAGAGGAAAATCACGAGTCAAGATTAAAAGCCCAAGCCGCGGTTTGAGCGTTGTGCCAGCGCCGAAGGAGTGGAGCTTCTGCAGCCAAAGCGCGGGGAGATCCGGCCATTTTGCGACCCCGCTTTGGGGGATCCAAACCGCGCTTCGACGCATGTGTATGACGCTGATTCGGGCCTCCGTGTGATCTTGTGGGCCGACTTTATTAGTAATTTTGGATGTTTTAGATACAGTATAAATACTTTTCTTAGGTTTTCTTTAGAGGATTATGGTTTCTATTGCTTTGTTTCTACGTTACATTGAATTGGAGAGAAGTTTGGGAGACAAAACCCTAGTTTGCAAAATGGAAGAAAAATCTAACTCTTGTAAGTTTAATTTTTCTTTAATGTCAATTTCTAGCTAATTTTCTCATGTCCAACTAGTTAGTTGAACTTGTATGCATGATTGTTTGTGAGATTTGAATTATTTCTATTTGCCTTGACTAGATTAAGTTTCTCCATGCTTGATTCATTAAATTCACTTAGGATTATAATAGCTTGATCGCCTATTCTAATTCTAGGTTGAATTACAACTAGAATAATTAAATAGACGGTGGAATTTGATTACTCATGGATGAATCCTTTGATTAAACTTATAGACGGTGGAATAAGATTAATCAAAGGCGGAGAATTCAATCACAAAACTTCATGAATAGACGGTGGAATTCATGAACTATGTTTCTATTGAATGTTTTGAACTTAATTGCATGATCAATTTGACATAGAAGGTTTTCTAGGTTAATTGGTTAAAAGGTTGTTAAAGACGGTGAATATTAATAACCACCTTAAGCTTGAATTTCATAAATTCACAATAGATTAGTCAAGGGAAATCGAAATAAAGATAATCTATGATCAAAACTCATGTATGCAATGGATACGAAATTAGTTGGACGCTTTTCTCTATATTTGAATATTTAACTGCTTTACTTTCTTTGCTTTATTTACTTAGATTTATAACTTGCAATCATAAAAAAACCCTTTTTACTTAGTAATAATTTTTAAACACGAGTAATCTGAGTCCTTGTGGGTTCGAATCTTGCTTCCACTATACTTAGGTTTGGAAGTTAGGATATTTCTTTGACAGTGCTTTTACAACGACATAAAAGTGCTCGTCAAATTTGGCGTCGTTGCCAGGAACTCGGCTAATTATTTGTGTTTATCTAGTGTTACTTTTTTTTGGGGTGTGAACCAGTTGCATGGTTCATACCCGTGCTACTAATCCATCTCTTGTTGCATTTGATTCAGAAATTGAAAGGACATTCACTCGGTTACGCAGGCAAGCTCGTGAGATTTCTCGTGAACTACCGTTCAACTTGGCGTCTTCCTCATCTGATTCTGAAACTGAAAGCATTCCTGAACTCGCAAATATGGCTCAACAAACACTGAGACAGTTGACTGCACCTGATTTGGCTCAACAACCATTGGCGGTGAAGCTACCTGAGCTCCCTGACGGTGTCCAATTTGAACTGAAATCTGGGTTGATTCACCTCCTTCCTCAGTTCTATGGGAAGGCGGGTGAAGATCCCAATAAACATCTGGCTGAATTTCATGCTGTCTGTTGTAGCATGAAACCCAAGGGCGTCACTGATGATCAAATCAAGCTGAGAGCTTTCTCTTTTTCTTTGAAAGAGGGAGCTAGTGACTGGCTCTATTATTTGGCTCTTGGCAGTATTGAGACTTGGGAGCAATTGAAGAAGACTTTTCTTGAGAAATATTTCCCTGCCACAAAGCTCTCGAGTATGAAGAAGAGCATTAGCAACATTGAGCAGCTCCCGAATGAATCACTTTATGAGTATTTTGAGAGGTTCAAGAAGCTAATCTCAAGCTGCCCCTATCATTGTTATTCTCAGTTGGATCTTGTTATGTACCTCCATGAAGGCTTATTGGATGAAGAACGCCGACATGTTAATGCTGCTTGTGGAGGAAACATCCTGAATACGACTTTTGCTGAAGCTTTTGAGCTTTTCCATGAACTATTTGAAGGCTCCCATCAATTCAGTAAAAGAGCTACAATGAGGGCTGCCCATTCTATCAATGCTACAGCTTTACATGAAGAGGTGAATGAGTTGAAGTCAATGTTCAGGCAATTCATGTTAAAAGGACAACAAGTCAAACCTTGCGGTTTCTGCTCCGACATTACTCACAAGACGGATGCTTGTCCTACTCTTCAAACTCAAGAGGAAGAAGTCAATGCACTTGGAGGCTATGGGCCAAAAAGGCCAGCCTATAATCCTAATTCGACCACATACAATCCGGGCTGGAAGGATCATCACAATTTGAGGTATGGAAATCGGAATCAGCAATATATACCTCCAAACGGCCCTCCAGGTTTTAGACCTCACTTTCAACCTCAACCTCAAGCACCGAATCAAGGCCCGTCCTTATCCACGGATGAAATGATCCGAGCTCTTACCCAAAATATGACCACTATGCAACAATCTATGGGGCAATTTCAGCATGACACCAAGTCAAGTATAGCCAACTTGCATAATCAGATGAGCCAACTTGCAAAGGCGATGAGCAAACTTGAAGCTAGAGATTCCAACAGATTACCTTCTCCGACGGAACTCAATCCTAAACAGAATGTGAATGCAATCTCGCTCCGTAGTGGTTAAGTGTTGGAAAACAAAGCCGAAAAGCAACCAACTTTGCATGAGGAAGAATACGAGGAGGACGAAATTTCGGAGTTGGAACAACAAAAAGACCGCGGTCAAAACTGCCAAGATGCCCCCGCGCTATGGAGCCCCAAGCCACGCTCTGGCGGACTCACTTTCTGTGGCTAAAGCGCAACCGTGCCCCCAGCGGTCCAAATCGCGCCCACGGTGCTGAACGACGACACATCCATTCCTTCGACCTCGGCTCTCAAACCTCTTCCACCCTTTCCCGATGCATTAAAGGAAACCCGTAAGATCGAGAACGACAAAGAGATCTTCGAAACATTTAGCAAATGCGACCCTCGCTATGCTAAATTTTTGAAGGAGTTATGCACGGTCAAGCCGAATCAAAAGCTCAAAGGAAAGCAAAAGATCAAGGTTAGTGAGCAAATCTCAACAGTCTTCCAAAGACGAATGCCACAAAAATACGGAGACCCAGGTATGTTCATTATCCCTTGCGTTATAGGTGAGACGAAATTTGATAAGGCTATGCTAGATTTGGGTGCTTCTATAAATGTTTTGCCTTATTCAATATATGAATCTCTTGGGCTTGGTCCATTGCATGCAACAAGTGTAGTCATTTAATTGGCTAGTAGGTCTAACGTTTACCCAAAGGGGATTATAGAGGATGTGCTTGTTATGGTTGATAAATTAATCTTCCCGGCTGATTTTTATGTACTTGAAATGGAACATGACAAGCATGCAACTCCAATTCTTTTAGGTAGACCATTCCTAAAAACAGCCAAAACAAAATTGATGTGTGCAGTGGCTCGTTAACCATGGAGTTTGATGGGGAAAAAGTTGAATACAATATTTATGATGCTATGAAATTTCCCTATGATGATAATTATTTATGCTCTATTGGTGTGTTAGATACTCTTGTGCAAGATTTCTTTGACATTAATGATCATGATGAATTGCAATCTACTCTTGAAAATTCTGTGGTTAATAACGATGAAGTAGAATTTATGCTGAATAATGACATGCAAGAAATTGTAGCCGAGTTAAACGCTCACTATGAGCGACCACTCTTGCTACCGGGCTCAAAGGCCATTCTACTAACATTGCCAAGCGAGAAGCTTGTTTCTTCTGTTATGCAGGCCCCAAAGGTGGAGCTCAAGCAACTACCGGACCACCTCAAGTACGCTTTTCTAGGTGATGGAGATACCTTGCCGGTGATAGTCTCCAACAAGCTGGCGGAAGATCAAGAACACCCATTGTTGGATGTTTTAAGGGAGCATAAATCCGCTATAGGATGGACTATTGTCGACATTAGAGGAATAAGCCCCTCTACATGTATGCATAGAATCCTATTGGAGGATGAAGCAAATCCCTCAAGACAACCACAAAGAAGGTTGAACTCGCCCATGATGGAAGTTGTGAAAAAGGAGGTCTTGAAACTTCTTCAAGCAGGTGTGATTTTTCCGATTTCCGATAGCAAATGGGTTAGTCCTACTCAGGTCGTTCCCAAGAAAGGTGGAATCACAGTAAAGGAGAATCAAGATGGTGAGCTCATTCCAACAAGAATTCAAACCGGGTGGCGTGTATGCACCGATTATCGAAAGCTCAACACGGTAACCCAAAAAGATCACTTTCCTTTACCTTTTATTGACCAAATGCTTGAGCGACTTGCGGGTCGTTCCTTCTATTGTTTCTTGGATGGATATTCAGGTTATTTCCAAATAGCAATTGCACCCGAGGATCAAGAGAAGACAACATTTACTTGCCTATTTGGCACATTCGCCTACCGGAGAATGCCATTTGGTCTATGTAATGCGCCCGCAACCTTTCAAAGGTGTATGGTCAGTATATTCTTCGAATACATTGAGAACTTTATTGAAGTTTTTATGGATGATTTTACCGTTCATGGTAATGACTTTGATTCCTCTTTAACTCACTTGACACTTGTGCTAAAACGATGTGAGGATACTAACCTTTGTCTAAATTCTGAAAAATGCCATTTTATGGTAGAGAAAGGCATTGTGTTAGGTCATATAGTGTCATCAAAAGGGATTGAGGTTGATGAGGCAAAGGTTGAAATAATTCAATCCTTGCCTTATCCTACTAATGTTCGAGAGGTTCGCTCTTTTCTTGGTCATGCAGGTTTTTACCGTAGGTTTATTAAGGACTTCTCAAAGATTTCTTCACCCCTCTGTGAGTTGCTCAAGAAGGATGTTACCTTTGACTTTAATGAAGCTTGTAAAAGGGCTTTTGATGAGTTGAAGTCTCGCCTCACCATTGCACCAATGATTCAACCCTTAGATTGGTCCCTAACCTTTGAGCTGATGTGCGGTGCAAGTGACTATGCGATAGGAGCAGTCTTGGGTCAAAAGATTGGTAAGGCTTCTCGTGTTATCCATTATGCTTCTATGACTTTAAATGAAGCACAGAAAAATTACTACACTACCGAGAAGGAACTCTTGGTGGTGGTTTTTGCTTTGGAAAAGTTTCGGTCTTATTTGCTAGGTACAAAGATGATTGTCTACACGGATCATGCAACCCTTCGTTACTTGTTGACGAAGAAGGAAGCAAAGCCCAGGTTAATTAGATGAATCTTGTTGTTGAGTGAATTCAACATTGAGAGCAAAGGCAAGAAGGGGGCGGAAAACGTGATGGCTGATCATCTTGGTCGCTTGGTCCAAGAGGGGGAAAGATGTGCACAAGTCACACCCATTCAAGAAGAATTTCCAGATGATACTTTGTTTTCGGTACGTGTACTACAACCTTGGTATGCTCATTTGGTTAATTTTCTTGTTTCGAGTGTGTTTCCTCCCAGCTTTAGCAAGGCCCAAAGGGATAAACTCAAGAGTGAATCACGGTACTATGTGTGGGATGATCCATATCTTTGGAAACATTGTTCCGATCAAGTAATCCGTTGTTGTCTTCCGGATAATGAGGTAACTTCGGTTTTTACGTTTTGTCACTCTTATGCTTGTGGGGGGGGCACTTTAGTGCTAGAAAGACCGCTAGGAAAGTGTTGGATGCAAGATTTTTTTGGCCTACCATCTTTCGGGATGCGTATGTTTCTTGCAAATCCTGTGACCGATGCCAAAGAGTTGGGAATATATCCCGCGGGGATGAAATGCCTCAAACTTCAATTATCTTTTGTGAGGTATTTGATGTCTGGGGTATAGACTTCATGGGACCATAACCTAGTTCCTATGGGAATATTTATATTTTATTAGCGGTGGACACGTTTCCAAATGGGTGGAAGCGAAGGCCACCCGGTTTGACGATTCCCGAGTTGTGGCAGATTTTTTGAAGGTGCACATATTCTCAAGGTTTGGGATTCCTAGACATTTAATTAGTGACAAGGGATCCCATTTTTGCAACAAAACGGTAAGTGCACTCTTGAAGAAATACCATGTCATCCACAGGATTTCTACGACTTATCACCCACAAACGAATGGACAAGCGGAGGTATCTAACCGAGAGATCAAGGCCATTCTTGAGAAGATGGTGTCGCCAAACCGGAAGGATTGGAGTACTCGCATAGACGATGCTCTATGGGCGTATAGGACGGATTACAAAACACCGGTTGGAATGTCAACCTTTCGGTTGGTGTTTGGAAAAGCTTGTCATCTTCCGGTGGAGATCCAATACCGAGCTTATTGGGTTGTGAAAAATTGTAGTTTGAAGATGGATGAGGCCGGAGACTTGAGGAAGCTTCAATTGCAAGAGCTTGAGGAATTACGGTTAGAAGCTTATGATAATGCAGCCATATACAAGGAAAAGACCAAAGCTTGGCGTGACAAGAAAATATGGAGAAAAAGTTTTAAGGTAGGTGACAAGGTTTTATTATATAAATCTAGACTTAAACTTTTTCCAGGAAAGCTAAGGTCGAGATGGACGGGGCCGTTCGTAGTAGCTAAAACGTATCCTCATGGAGCGGTGGAAATCTATGATGGAGTCACTCATTCAATGCAAAAGGTAAATGGACAACATTTGAAACCGTACTTTCAAGAGTTTAGCAATGCTATTCTTGAAGAGACGGTTTTGGACGAGCCTAATACATGAGCGGTAATGCGTCAAGCTAATGACGTTAAACAAGCACTTCTTGGGAGGCAACCCAAGCTTTAAGTTTAGTTTTTCTTTGTTTTTGTTCGGTTTTTGCTTTTAGCTTTAGGTAAAGTCGGGAATCAGGTACACACGGTTCGAGGAAGCCAAGACACCCTTGCACTCATGGGCCCGGGCCCGCCTATTGCCAACAACACGTCGAAGTAGAAGAGCACGGTCAAGTCCAGGTGGAGCGCCCCCACGCCATCGTTACCCCCAAACCGCACTCCAAGAGGCTGATTTTCTGCGGCGAAAGCGTGGGTAAAAACCGCCATTCCGCGGTCGCGCTCCCAAGCGTCCCAAACCGCGCTGCGGGGCGTTTTCGGCGCATAAAACCTAATTTATTAGACAACTTCTTTTCATTCTTTCTCCCCCACAGCGCCAAAGGCTTTTTCTTCTCCTCTCCTCCATTAAAGCTCCAATCCCAAGCTCCGCCTAGACCTTCTTCATCGGGAAACAATATCACACCGACATCTTTGTGCATTCAATTTAGAGACATGAAGCATTTAGATCGGTTCAATGAGTTGAAGGAGCGTGAAATCCAACCTCCTAGATATATTGATTGGGCTTTGATGGAGGATTTGGGTTTGGCTACCGAATTGAGAAAAATTGAGTTTGAGGAGGCTTGCTAGGATTGTTAAGCATGAGGTTGCCGGTCTATCATAGTTTGGTTTTGGAGTTCATGAGCACTCTGGAGGCTCATATCTTAGAAGGACGGTTCATGAATGAGGGTAGGTGCACTTTTCAGTTAGGCGGAGTGCAACCGTCCATGACGTTGACTGAGATCAACACGTTTTTCCGGTTTCCAAGATATCACAAAAATGTTGTAAGGTGGGAGTCTAGGGCTACGTGGATGAACGATGAACAGTGGGCCCGACTTTCGGGAAGTAATGAATATTTAGCCTCAAGAACAAAGGCTTCTATAATTCTCACCTGATGATTAGGATACTTCAGAGGTTCTTTGCTCATTCAATCACCGGTAGAGGAGAGGGTGAGAACAATTGCCCCAAGAAGGATATCTTTTTGCTTCGGGGTATTTTGGAGGACCATAAGATTGACATTGGTGGAGCTATGATACATAATATGGCTCACATGGCTAGGAAAAATTCAGGAAAGATTACTGTGAGTGGTGTGATAACTCGGCTTGCCCAATACTTTGAGATTGATTTGGATCAATGTGTGGGTCATATAGATGCTCTTCCAATGAACTTCCCATTCTTGAACAAAATGAAGGTGTTGTATGTGAAGAACAACCAGTTCTATTGGGTGCTTGGTAATCGTTCTTATGCTATGAGGTTGCCTGATCCACAAAGAGTGAAATTAAAGAGTGGATTCGATAATGCTAGCACTTGGCTTATTCAACCTCAAGAGGGTGATGTTCCGGTTAAGGAAGTAATTGGAGGGACTAAGAGGAGGAAGATATCAAGACGGCAAGTTGAGGAAGCTAGCGTTTCCATGGATGTGGATGAGGAGGATGAGGAGGATGAAGAGTATATGGTTGTGGTGGATGTTGAGGCTGTTGATGATGAGGAGGATAATGAGGAAGAGGGTGATAATTAAGACACATAAGAGGCACCCGTTTATGAGCATAATTTTGATCAACAAGGCCAAGGGAGCAACATGTCTACCACCCAGTATAACCATTTGGTGGAGTTGATGGGTGGCCTTTCCACTCAAGTGAGTGGTTTGTCTACTCGTATGGACGGATTGGCGGCTGATTTCAACCATTTCAGGGGTTATATGGCGATTCGCTTTGACTACGTTGATGAGCAGACACGGTTTCTTCATCAGAGGATGGATATGCACACGCCACAACACAGCTATCCACCTTTTATCTATCATCCGTATCCCGGATATCTAGACCCTGCATATCCATACCCGGGATACCCACCACCACCACCACCAGAGGAGTAGATTCTTGAGAGTGCCATCTCTTATGACGAGGTTCATTTCTTTTTCTCTTATCTTTTCTCTTATTTTGTCATAAGTGCTTAGTTGTAGTTAGATCATGTAGTTGCATTTGCATGTTTATTTTATTGTTATGCATTGATTAAAAGTTTGAAAAATCCAATAAAAGTTCAAAAAATTCATAAAATTTTAAAAAAAGTTTTGGCTGCATTTTAGGATTCATTTTTCCGCTTGGAACCAATTGTTTATTGAGTGAGTATGATTTCATATCCCATGACTTGTTAGTTATTGATGAAAGTTCTAAATAAGAATTGCTTAATTATGAAGGAGTATACATGAAAGTGAGAATTTGAGTTATTTATGAAGTTCTAACCCAATATTGCCTTGTGAGATCTTTTTGAGCCGTTACATGCTATTTTTGCATGATAATTCTTGAGTGCATCTCTTTGATTGCTTAAACTCTAGAACTTGCGTTTAGATTCTGTTTCGAGGCCACATTATATGAATTGAATGCATGATGTAAAAGTGATTGAGGCAAATTTTTTTTGGCTCATTTATATCCTTATCTACCTTACATTATACCTTTGTTTTTGTAGCCCCATTGTTTTTGAGCCTTAGCCTTGTTTATTAGCTCCACAAAAGTTGTTCTTAGTCGAATAAGCTTGACCCTTATCCGGGAATTAGGATTTGGCTAGGGGGATTTTGTGGGTTATTTGATGTACTTTGGGGTTTGAAAGGAAGTTTGAAAAGGTGTAATTGAGGGGAATGTGGAAAAATTGAAAAAAAAGTTAAGGATGTTGCGAAAGTTCATTGAAAATCTCTTCAGAGAAAGTTTGGTGTGAATGGTTGGTTGAGATGGTGTTTTGTGTATAAATTGCAAAAGTTGTTCTTGTGAGAGAAGAATGAAAAAGAATGAATCTCAATTGGGTTTGTGGAAAGAAAATCAAAAGATGAGCAAAAGAAAGAAAGAAATGTTGAAAGTAATTAATGGAAGAAAAGGGAAGAGCAAAGTTGGGAAGATGTTTTGAGAGTGAGTGTTAATGTATTTTGGGTTTTAGTTGATTCTAGTTCCCGGATTTAGCACCACATGACCATAAAATGATCCCCACCTACTTGTCTATACCTTGGCCCCATTACAACCTTGAAAAAGACCTCATGATTTACGCTTTGCATTTGAACATCCGTGGTGGAGATTTAGTACACTGATGCAAGCTTATGGTAGTTGACATTCAAAGATGATTTTGAGCGAAAACACATACCTTTCTAAACACTTGAGTGTTGAGTGCAAACACATATACCTTGGTGAGGGTTAGAATGTATTAATAGCTTGGTTTGAAGCTTTCAATTAAATGTATGCAACGATTTTATGGTTAAGTTTGAGTTTCTTGAAAATGAATGGAAGTCATGGCTTGCTTGTTTGTGGTGTGATTGATTTTATGTCTTGTTTGAGGACAAGCAAGGTTCAAGCATGGGGGAATTTGATAAAGCATATAGATATAGGTTTTATAGCATGTTTTTATTCCAGTTTTATGCATGTTTAGCTAGAATTCCGCTTTAAGTTGTAGTTTAGGTTTTATTTTGGTTTAGTTCGGAATCTACGCGTTTGTGTGCTCTATTTTAGGTCGGATGGTAAAACATGGTTGATGAGAGGCTAAGGACCGAATCTAGGAACGCGTGGAGGAATTTGAAGTGAAGATTCAAGAGGAAAATCACGAGTCAAGATTAAAAGCCCAAGCCGCGGTTTGAGCGTTGTGCCAGCGCCGAAGGAGTGGAGCTTCTGCAGCCAAAGCGCGGGGAGATCCGGCCGTTCCGCGACCGCGCTTTGGGGGATCCAAACCGCGCTTCGGCGCATGTGTACGACGCTGATTCGAGCCTCCGTGTGATCTTGTGGGCCAACTTTATTAGTATTTTGGATGTTCTTTGAGCTGTGTTGGATCTTGCATGCTCTTGATAAGCTTGATTTGGCCTCCGTGTGATCTTTTCCCACTTATAATCAAAGACCTACCCAAAATGAATATGCAAGATCCAAAACAGCTCAAAAAACTCATGATTAACATAAGAAGAGAAATCAAGAACTCGGATGCTTTTATCTTCAATTCATTGAAAGAACTCGAAGCTCCCGCCTTAGCTAAACTAGAGAAGGAACTTAGCATTCCCATCTTCCCATGCGGCCCGTTTCATGCATTTGATCGCAAGTCGCCATCGAGTAATCCCGAACATGAAAAATGCATCTCATGGCTTGATAAACAAGCCACCAACTCCGTCCTCTACATGAGCCTCAGGACTATCATTTCCATAGACAAGTCCGAGTTTCTTGAGCTGGCATGGAGAATAGCAAAAAGCAATTAACCCTTTTTGTGTGTGGTTCATTCGAGCTTAGTTCGTGGTTCATCGGACGACAAGTTGTTGCCTGATGAGTTCATGGATAATGAGAAGGGGCTTGTCGTTGGATGGTCTCCACAATGAGAGGTGCTTTCTCATCCTACAGTTGGAGGATTCTTGACTCATGGTGGATGGAATTCTACTCTTGAGAGTATCTATACAAGGGTGCCCATGATTTGTATGCCTTTCTTCGCCGACCAGATGGCGAATTCTAGGTATGTGAGTGAGGTTTGGAGAATTGGATTATACTTTGAGGAAATCATGGATAGGTTGCCAATACAACAGGCTATAAAAATATTGATGGTTGACAAGGAAGGTGAGGAGATCAGAGATAACATAATGTGTTTAAAGAAGAAAGTAGAACAAGGGTTAGAGGTTGGGGGCTCCTTCTCCCAGACCTTGAAGATTTTGGTGAATTGTGTTCGTTGTTAATTAAGGACTATTAAGTCAGACTCCGTACTAGTCATTGGTCTGTTGGGATCGAGTATGAATAAAAGTCATTCTCTTTTTAGCTTGGTAACTAGTTACTAAGCTTTATTAGTAAGGATTGGAGTATCCAATTCCATTATGTCTTTTGAGAGGTGAATACTATTGTTGTTCGTCTCGCGTCTACTGCTTTAAGTTTCTGTTAGGGTCTCATGTATGCTTGCCCTTCCGAAGGGGATTAACTTGCATTTATTTGATGATGTAAGTTATTGGGCTATCCCCGACTTGATTCCTACTTAGCTCTCTTTTCTTGTTTTAATAAAATTCCTTCATGAAGGGACGGAGAGTGCCGCCTTTCCTTCGATCAAAAATAAATTAAGGACTATCATTCCTATCATATCAATAAAAATTAATTTTAGTTTATCTTTTTCTTTGGAGTAAAATGATCTCTTATACAGGGGAATCCAAGGATCTTTCGCATGTTTTTAAATACAATCTTTTGTTGGAGATCGATCAATTAGAGCAAAGTCCCATTAACAATTTCAGTGGAAGCAAAATAATAAATCGTATGACTAAAACCTGTATGACTAAAAATGCAATAAAGATAACAACACCAAGCAAGCAAACCAACAACTACTAACCTAGAAACCAAATCAATAACAAACAAGAAAGGAAAATCAAGCAAAAGTAATGGAAAGATGAAGAACAAATTAATTTAAGTGGAAAACCCCCACAAATCTACTAATCAACAAACGGATAAACTTGCTCACAAATCTCACATCCGAACATCATCAAATAAATGGAGAATCAACACTAGAACTCCCAAATGAAGGAAAAACTTGCAAAATGTGATTAGGATTTCTAAGTGGAGAAAAACCTACCAATAAATACCCGTTGCTGGATACCCGAAGGTAATCCCTGGCTTTACAAGGAAGAACACTCCTTCTTCACCCAAATTCCTCCTCTCTTTTCCTTTCTCCCTCCTCTCTTGTGCCCAACTTTTCTCTCAAATGGATGCGTGGGACTCTCTAGAAGCTCTCGTGCTTCTCAATTGTAGCTCTCACCCACACTCCCATTTTTCCATTTTGACTTCAAATAGGTCAATAAAAGTGAACATTTTTGGGCTAGACAAATTTGGGCCTTGGCCTAACAATCTTCCCCTCCAACTGAAGGGGAAATCGTCCATATTGTCTGAGGATCTTCACTATTGCACTAGTCCCACCATCTTACTGCAAAATTGGTGCTTGTCAACAATCACTACCTTGGTGAACATGTTAGATGAATTCTTTTTAGTATGAATCCTCTTGAAGACCATCTAACGGTCACTCACAACATCTCAAATCTAATGATACATCACATCAATATGTTTTATCCAACAATGGTACGTAGCATTCTTGTTCAAATCTAGAACACTTTGACTATCATAGTTCACTACACACTCTTCTTACTTTAAACCCAACTCTTGAAGGAATCTTTTCACTCAAATCATCTCTTTCTCTTTCTTATGTCATAGAAATGTGTGTTTTGGCCCCAACATTTCTTTATAATATAATCGAGGGGTATGGCTAACTGCCCACTCTTATCTCGATATTTGGATCATGATCTCATATCCGCTCCTACTTGAAGGAGGGATGTTGTACTCTAACTTGATGCTGGAACTGTGTTCCCATTTGTGGATTAGGCTTTTGCAGAGCCCTCACACCTAAAAATCGTTATATGCAATGCTTTGACATCTAAGAAAGATAAGTGCTACAGCACAATAATTAAAATGACTTAGGATGAATTAGTACAACTTGGAAGACCATCTTGGCTCCCGGCTTTTGAATGATCGTCTTTCCAATCTTAATGCTTATTCAGGCTTATCAAGGTGAGCTTGATACTTAAGTGCCTTCACGACCATCTCCCATCCGGATCTCCGAATTTGAAGAGGTTGGTTGAGATCCAATAATGTCGACGAAGGCTTATCAAAACTTGATGTGAAATAAAAGTTTCCAAAAATATTCATATTCTAAAAGGAACTACAATTTTCGTAGTACCCTTCTCCTCGTAAAATAGTTTATCTCTCTTCAAGATAAACAAATGTCTGTTCTTCTTAAGCTTCACATAAATGTTGTTGCTCTCAAAATATCTCATATATTAATTTATGATAATTGATGATATTACTAACCCTTACCCTTCAGAATCATCCATTCTCACTTGCTTAGTTCTCCTTAGACCAATCTCATTGTTTTCGCACTTTTGCTTGGTATTTCTCGCCCTTTGCGAAAATACCAAACTCTTGTAATTTTTCCAATAAAGGTTTGAATACGAAGGCTAGAAGGTTTGAGAAGTGTTATTTAAGGATATAAGATCAAGGTAAGACAACATTGAAGGATGGAAGGAACTTTCCTAGAGCAAAGCATTTAGAAGGTGGTTCAACAACTCTTCCACTTTAAGCCAAGCAATTCATTATCATATGAGTTGTCTTGGAAAATATATTTGTATTTTCAATACGTCTTTTCGATTAACAATTTATAATATGTGCTTTATTTTCCGCTGCTACAACCTAAGTAAAAAAAACTACCATTGTAATGAACGATTGTTCTTATTAATGGAAAAAATTTCACTTGTTCATCATTCTCCTTTAATTATGTTTATATAATTTAAAGCCTTGGTGACTTTGGACGTGAAAATCTGAGATCACTGACAGTAATACACATCATTGCAAAATAGGGGTGTTACACCTAAGCCCTATTTCAGTACCACTAAAAAAACCTTATTGATTAATAATAATTTTCCCGAAATGAAAATAGCACTGTGATTTCATAAGAAATAAACTTGGCTAAAGGCATAATTTATTACGTAACAGTTTATCACTTGGTTAACACATTTATTGAATAACACAACTCGCACGCATTCAATAATCATGTGAACATTATTTCAAGAAGAACTGACATAATCTAGTGGGCCATATGGCTCAAATAATTCAGAAAGTAGCCCTTTCTTCCTATTAGGATTCCAGCCCATATCCTTGCATAACTGATCATTATACCATATATGCAATTTCGCAATGCATGATTTTCTATAATGAGTGGGTGCATATGTCTTCATGTACTTGTCCCATCTGGAGATATCCTTCTCCATGTCCTTGATTTCGGGTAGCTTAAATGTTCCATCGAGTAATTCCATAACCCAACGACTTCTCATCTCAGAAGTGTACAAGTTCCATATGCTCTCGGAGAATCCAATAACTGCTAGCTGTGGAATTCGAGGATGAATGCATTGCCTACAAAGTATACAAACCAACTCAAAAACATTTCAACTATAAATTTAACATTTTTAGTTTATGTTAAAACCCAATAAATTAGTTTTCTTAGAAACACCTTACAAACGCTTTTTCACTTTTAAAAGAAGATAGTTTGAGACTTTGAGATTTAAGATAACTATTAAGATAAAACATATTTGGTTTTGGTACGTAGTTGGATATACCCTTAGCTAACTTTATTCCCGATCGAGTTATCACAAAATTTGCTTGTCGATCTACAAGAACATGAAAGGATCAATTAATTACAAAGGAATTTACCAACCTATAGAGTGGAACAATGGAGGTAGGAGACCCCATGATGAAATCTTGAAATATTTTAGAAGCAAAAATATTTCTTAGTTTTCGGTCTCCGTGGAACCCTGTTGCAAGGATGACCACGTCGGCTTCAAGTGGCTCATCTTGTCCATGTACAACAATGCCTTGTTTGCAGAAGCAAAACTTGTGAGCTTTTTTCAAGACAAGGCTTCCTTGTTCGATATGGTTAAAAAACCCTTCCGGAGTGATAGCAAACAAGCAAGAAGACAATGACTGGAGCAAACTGTATTCTGGGACGAGTCCAAGCTTATTGAGAGGATGTTTGTGTCTTACGTCGCTCTCCGCAAATTTATTAATCAACCACCGCTTCAATTATTAATGGGAGTTGTGCATGTAAAGCAATGACAGCATTCAGGTGTAAGAACATATATATTAATTCTCTACATTAATTAAGCAATGAATTAATATTGTAATCGATGAGGCAGGCTTTGATTGAGCATAATTATCAAATCATATCTTGACAATCTAAGTAAAAAACATGCAGCTGGCTTACAAGAGGAGAAAGGGCTGTGGCAAGAAGACTATGAAAGAGTCCCTCCCCAGGCTTGTGGAGTAAGAGCTCGGCAAAGCGGTTGAAGTAGAGGAAAGGGTAGGGCAAGCCCCACGCTTTGAAGTCGGTGAGGATCCAACGCGGAGTCCTGTACAAAAGATGGCAAGGCTGGTCTTTCCCTGCAATCAAAATATACATATAGCCAGCGAAGCGTTCATCAAACAATGGCATATTGTAAAGATCGACGAGGTTGGGATATACCAACCATTTGCAGCGGCGCACTCGGCGGCAACATCAAGAGCTGATTTCGAGAACCCAACAACCACTACTCTCTTCCCCTCGATCAAACTCCTCGCATCCTCGTTGGCCAGGGCTGAGAAGTCCATTGAGTGCATCACCTTCCCCCTGAACACCTCCGGTCCCTTTCCCGCTGGGAACTCGGGTATCTTCGGAAGATCGCTGAATTGCCCGATGCACAATATCACAAAATCAAACTGCATCACCTGCACATATAAAGTAGAAGCCATCTTTTAATTTGTTGAAAAATTTATTAATTAATTTGGATTACAAATGATATTGAACATAGGTGTTTACGTACTTGTTGGGATTGAGTAACGCCATCATCCTGCAGAACCAGACTCCATTTCCCCTTGCTTCCAAACCCCTCACCGGTACAATTCCAAATCCTCCAACCCTCGATTTCCCGTTCATCCACACCTAAGAATTCGATGCTCAGCACCTTGGTGTTGAACCGGATGTGGCTCAGGAGACCGAAGTGCTCAGCATAGCCTCGGACGTAGTCCCTCACTTGCTCTGCGGTTGGGTTCATGTCAGTCACCGTCGACGGCCAGGGAAAGTCCGAGAATTGGTAGATCATTTTTGGAGTCTGGAGCTTCGTGGTCTCCAGAGTTTTGGCCCAGACGCCGCCTATCTCGCTCTGGGACTCGAACACCACGGGACGGTATCCCTTGGAGACGGCGTATTTGCAGGCCAAGAGCCCGCTGATACCCGCTCCTACAATGGCAATGCTCCTCTCCATGGAATAATTGAACTGTAAGTAAGAGGGTGTAGTACTCGTTTTTTTTTTGGTTTTGTTTTGTGTGTGTAGTTTGATAAATGTACATGTGTGTATGTATTATATAGATAAAGGTAGCTAGGGAGGTGGTCAGCGGCCATGTGCGCTAACTGCCATTCAGTTTCCATCATTTTATTTTCTTCTTTGGAAAATAAAAATAATATATATAGCTAGTTCAACACTTAAGCATGATATATTGAGATACGAGGGTTACGTTTATAATTGGTCTCCAGTCTCTATCTGGCTAGTGCATCTTTATTAATACAGTTTGTATCAAAGATTAAACTACCCGTCTATACTATAAAAATCAACCTAACCACTCAAATATGGCCTTTATAAACTCTCAAAAATATTTGTGCTTGGTAAGTTGATGGATCGACGTCCAAGTAAACAAGTAAAGTAAGGGATCAGTTTATTATAGAGGAATTCCACAACAATTAATTAATGGGTAAATTGAATTTTACCTCCTTTAGACGTGTTTTAGATGATCTACTTATTTTACTGATTTGTTCCTTAGGTACAAAGGCAAGATTTGAACTTTTTTATTCTTAGTAGTCTCTGTTCATAAGCGAACGAACTCAACTAATGCAATAAATCAAACCTTACACCTTGAGATCGATTCATTTTGTTATCGTGCAGGACAGAAGTCGAAGATGGAATCGGTTTTTTTGTTAAAATGTTGTCTTGTCCAGCGACTTGGTTTTTTTAATTGCACTTTGAAGTACTAGGGATTAGAAAGGGCTAAATAATAATAATCCAGGTATCAAAGGACGGCTCATGCAAATTTTTTTAACCAATCTATTTTTCAATAAAAACAAGGGTAAAAATACTTTCTACCAAAAAAATTAAGGCTAAAAATACTTAATTTTTTGGAAAAAGAACTTTTTTTTCAATCAATCTATTATTTTTACCGAGCCCATTCTAGAAATATAAATTTCATTGAGCAAATATCAGGAAAAAAAAAACTCCCTTTATTATATTCAAAGTTCTTTATAAATATACCGAGCATTATGCTATCAATTTCCCATCTCCAAAATCATAAGGAAATCAAACCCTCGACTCTCACTCATCATCAACTAACTACCCTAGACCCCACCAGCACCACAATGGAATCCGTCCCTGCCGCTGCCATCGCCACCACATCACCACTACACCCACCCCACATAGTAATCCTTCCGTCACCGGGCATGGGCCACCTCATCCCACTCACCGAGTTCGCCAAGCGCCTTGTCCCCCGATTCACCTTTACCTTTGCTGTCCTCACCACCGGCCCCCCCTCCTCCGCCCAGCGCTCCTTCCTCTCGTCCCTCCCTGCCGGAATCGATGCCGTCTCTCTCCCCGCCGTCGATGTCTCCGACGCCCCGTCAGACGCCAGAGTCGAAACCCTCCTGTCTCTCATCATCGCCCGCTCCATCCCCTCCCTCCGTCACCTCCTCGCCTCCGACCCCCGCCGCATCGCCGCCCTTGTCGTCGACCTCTTCGCCACCGATGCCCTCGACGTTGCAATTGAGCTCGGTGTCAGCCCTTACATTTTCTACCCCTCCACCGCCATGGCCCTCTCGCTCTTCCTCTACCTCGAGAAGCTTGACGCAACGGTGTCGTGTGAGTACTCCGAGATGACCGAGCCGGTTCTGATCCCCGGCTGCGTTCCGGTCCAAGGCCGAGATTTACTCGACCCGGTTCAGGAGAGGAAAAACGACGCCTACAAGTGGGTCCTACACCACTGCAAGAGGTATAAACTGGCCGAGGGTATAATCGTCAATAGCTTCGAGGCGGTAGAACGTGGAGCAATCAAGGCACTTGGGCAACCCGAATCGGGCAAGCCCCTGGTCTACCCGGTCGGGCCGCTGGTTCAGGCCGGTTCAGCGGATCCGGCTCACATGTCCGAGTGCGTGAAGTGGTTGGATGAGCAGCCACGTGGATCCGTCCTATTCGTGAATTTCGGGAGTGTTGGGACCCTCACTTCCGAACAGCAAAACGAGCTTGCACAAGGGCTGGCTCGTAGCCAGCAGAGGTTCCTATGGGTTGTCAGAAGTCCAAGCGACAGCCCAGCCTTCTTCGGCGGTGTCGAGGACGGTGAGTCGGACGACCCTCTTCGGCTCCTGACCGAGGGGTTCTTGGAGCAGACGGCGGGCAGGGGGCTGGTGGTCCCCAAGTGGGCCCCGCAGATCCAAGTCCTGAGTCACACGTCGACGGGCGGCTTCTTGTCGCATTGCGGTTGGAACTCCATTTTAGAGAGCGTGGTTCATGGCGTGCCATTGATTGCGTGGCCGCTCTTCGCCGAGCAGAAGATGAACGCCGTGATCTTGACAGAGGACTTGAGGGTCGCCCTCAGGCCCTCGGTTGATAAGGACGGGATTGTACGAGGTGATGAGATTGAAAGGGTTGTGAGGGAGATTCTGCACGGAGAGGAAGGGAAGCAGATCAGGACTCGGATGGAGGAGTTGAAGAGTGCCGCTTCCTGTGCGTTGAGTGAAGGTGGGTCGTCTACTAGGGCACTCGATGAGATTGCTACAAAGTGGGGAACCAAGTTTTAGTTCTACAATGATCTTGGTTTGAATAATTTCATGTTATTTTCGATTAATTGTAACGTTTTTAATTTGCTTTCACAACTTTCTGTGTGTGGTTGCTGCATGTCATCATGTACTAGCTCTCTTAAGTTTGAATAAAATCTTGATTGCAATTAGGGATGAGCAAACGCATATATCTAATTCGATCCGATCCGGTATAATGAATATCCGGTAATTTTTTCTAAAAAATTCGCTTTGTATCTAATTTGTTATGTGTCAGATATCCAGTAAAAAAATTTCGATTAGATCGGATATCCAAGAGCGGATACTCAAAATATCTATTTTGTAAAATATTGCTATTTTGATTCAAAATAAGACAGATTAACGGATATCCATCAGCGGATATCCGAATCTAAGCCAAAAAGTTGCTTAACAACATTATTTAGAGGTGTCATATGACAAATGTTAGAATACTGTAAAATGGATATAGAGTTATAAAACAAAGCTTAGGTAGCGTTAGATTTCTTACAAAAAAATAAATTTGTTTTAAAAAAATATAATTTAACGGGGCAGTAGTTTGTTGGAATTTACTAGATCAAACTCTTGTAGCAATGGGCTATGATTATATATACTCTTGAAAAACGATCAATTATACTATTAATACGATCTTTATGTTATTTAAATATTAGTTTCCTTATTCAAAAATATATAATATATATAAATAGTAGCGGATATTTTGGATATATCCATTTACCTTAAACCTCGATTCGTATCCGGTCCAAGTATCCGAAAAAATAAGACGGATCTAATCGGATACGGATCAATTTCAAACGGATAATGTTGGTTACAGATAAATACGGGTCGGATCGGTGGATTGTTTGGATCGTATAAACGGATCGACAAATTTAGCTCAGCCCTAATTGCAATACTGGTGAGGTCATTGGATAAACACACACACACACACATAGGGGTGGGCACGGTTGGTTAATTGGAGTTTCGGTTAACCGGACATCGGTTAACCGATACTTCGGTTAGTAAATTTTAATGACCATAATCGTATCGTTCGTTATCGGTTAACTGTGAAACTCGATACGGTTTATCGATTAACCGACTTGTTTTAAGTTTTTTGTTAAATCACAAATCAGATTTTTAATACAAAAAATACATTATTTTTCAATAAAATAAACTTAAAATTAAATGCAAAATACAAAAAAATTATCCAAAATACAAAGGAAAATTTCGATTGGTGCCCTGCCCTCTAATTTTTGACTTTTCCTTTCGGTGTTCAAAAAAATCTTATTCCTTTGGGTACCCATCTATTTTATATAAAAATTGTCTTGTAACCTAAAGTCTTTCAAAACATACTTTTCATCCAGAATTTTCTTATTTCCATTAACTTTTTATTATTTTACTCCATATCTCTACAACAAAATGTTCAATTGATCAATATTTAGCATTATTTCATGTTTCATCAAGTAATCCGTTCTTAGGCATAAATTTTTTATGAATTCCTTAAAGTAGACAGATTTTGGACTGAAAATTTGTTTTCGAATTATTGTCAAATGAGAATGATATTTCTCCATGGACCTTACACCGACTGTATGTTCTTCCACATCACATGCTTATTCATTGGCCAGGCTCACAAACGCTAATTTGTAATACATCTCATGCTATATAGAAAGAGTCACATGCTATATCGAAAGAGTCACGTGAGAATGGGTACTCAGGTAATAAATAGCGCGTCGCTCAGAAATATATTGTAATTAATTTTAAAATTCTTCCACACCACATCACATGCTATATAGAAAGATCCACGTGAGAATGGGTACTCAGGTAAAAAATGAGGATAAATTTCGGTTTTCCACTCTAAAAAAATCAACGCCCCTGATTAGACATTCATTAAAAAGATAAAAACGGCACGGGCGAATGTTTCCCGTATCATTTGCGTATTTTCTGATAAAAAAACAACACGGATGAATTTTCCTGTATTTTTAACATATTTTTCGAATAATACATTTTTGAGAGATGCACTATTTGCTCATAATACTGGCTAATTGTGCATCAATACTGACCTATTGCGCATCAGGTTTTTGATGCACATTGTTCACCAATTTCAAACTTTTTCAATTTTTATTTTATTTTTAAGCTTATTTATGTGTTTAAATAAAATATTAATTATCTAGTTTTTGATGCACATATAATTAGTTTTGATATAACATATTTGTTTATTGATATATCTCTATTTGTTCATTGATATAACCATATTTGTGCTATATATACCCTTATTTCTTCATTGGTATAACATTATTTATTCATTGATATAACACTATTTGTTCATTGATATACCCGTATTTATTCATTGATATACCCGTATTTATTCATTGATATAACCTTTGTTTGTTCATTGATATAGCCTAATTTGATTAGTGGTATACTCTTATTTGTTCATTGATATACCATTATTTGTGCATCAAAAATTTACACTTTTTATTATGTATCTATGAATATAAAGTTTGTGTATTATTATCATCACTTTGTGCATTACACTCGTCCTGAAAGGATGGCGGGGTGCTCTAGTCCAAGGACATCTGGGAGAGGATCTCCCGGGACCGCGCCTAAAAAAAGCACACAAATAATATAAATAAAAATAAGAACGTAAATAAAAAAATAATACATAAAATAATTAAATACTTATAGTGATTTGGGCGGATCGCTCGTGTATAAAATGTCGATCTGAGCCCTGTTGTACGTCTCGATGAGAAGCTCGGGAAATTCATCACAATTGATACTAACTATTAAGAGTAAATTAACTTAACGAAAAAAATAAATTAAATTAACGTATCATTAGACGTATGGTATCAAGGTGGGACGTCGAACCGCTATTGTGGTACGCCGAATTAGTATTGCGGATCCACTTTTAGCGCTCACACTTGGCCTTGCACTCGGTCGTGTTCCAATACGCCATCTAGAGATCCAAAGGGGCAGAACAGATCTACTTCGGCTACTTCCCCGCCTGATGGTGCTTCTCGACCAAGTCGTCGTAACGCGTCTTTGCGATTTTCTCCCACAAGTTCCGGACCGTCTCGACGTCCATACCTGAATGGGAAGGGATCCCATTGGAGTGCGTCTAATTAAATCCGAAAAACAATTAACCCCCTAAATTTTCGGTGTTAGCGTCCATATATTCGCCAATTTGCGGCCATATGGTCGCTAACCCCAAAATTTGGAATCAGTGCTTTTTTCAAATTTCCCCCCATTTTTTCGGGTTGGCGACCATATGGTCGCTGAAATGTGCCATTCAGCCTTTTTAGGAACCTGCAATATATATTCAAGACCATGCGCTTGTGTTATACAAGTTAAATAAAACCAAAATTATACAATCACTCAAAATTAATTTTACATACCTTTCTCTTGGATACATCCATCCATAATTGATAGGCCACAAAATGAAGCTTCCCATGGCAAATGAATAGGCAAGTACTCCTTTGAATTAAATAACACGGATGGAAAGATATGCTCCAGCTTGTACAAAATTATTGGTATTTTCTAGTGTAACTGCATCACTACCTCAGGCTTACGCTCGTAACATGTAAGGTCCTTGAAGAACACACTTAGTTGAGCAATAGGCTCCCAGATATTGTCATAAAAAAATGCTTGAAAAGCAACATGCATCAACATTTGTATGAACACGTGACAATCACGGCTCTTCATCCCAAAGAAACTAAGCTTGTGCAAGTCAATGCAGGGGCTCAAGTTGGAAACATAGCCATCCGGGAATTTTACGGATCTCAAACACTCAAGAAGCACTTGCTTTTCACGACGATCTAGTGCATAGAAAGCCTTTGGGCACCTATTGTCCTCCTCATCGGGTTCCAACTCCGGATGCTGGCACAATTCCTTTAGATCCTTTTTGACCGACCACTTGTCTTTCGAATTCGCCGGAACATCGAGAATGGTGACGAACACATTATCGAAGACATGCATTGTGCTCCTCGGCTCCCACTTTAGTTATCTTCATCAACCCCATACTGTTAATTTGATCTAATATCTCGTATCCGTCACGAAGTACCGGGAAAGCACAGTGTTCCCTTCTACCCTTCTTGAAATCGGTCCTATTATTTCGGAAGCGATGATCATGTTCTGTAAACAGCATGTGACAATCAAACCATCACACTTTGTATCCATGTGTTAGATAAAATGCATCGGTGTCCTCCATGCAATAAGGACACGTATATTTCTCAAAACTGCTCTAGCCTACACAAACATATATTGGGTACATACAACGCATTAAATTAATTTCATGAATCCTATGCATGATTATATATAATATTGATAGCACATTTAAACATATGTACAATAATATACCTGACAACATCGAATATGATGGAAAGTCCCTTATAGTCCATAGTACAACTGCACGCAAGACAAAATTTTTATTCCTCCAAGAATCGTATATGCACACCCCATTAATTAAGCCACAAATTCTTGAACTCAGCGATCAACGGTTGCAAGTAGACATCCAACTTTTGCTTCGGACTCTTCGGTCCAAGTACAATAACCGTAAAAAACAACATGAGTAGACATCCAACATCTTCTCGCATACACATCGACGGCAGAAGGTTGTAGGGTGTTAGAATCACATGCCAACATGAGTATTGACGTCCGGATGCCCTAGATGGATTGAAATCGTTCATACACAAGCCTAGTATCACATTTCGTGTTTCTGCTGCAAAATCTGGCCACACAACATTAAAATGCATCCATGCCTCTGAATCTAACAAATGTCTCATCACCCTATCTTGTACGTGCTCTGTATGCCACTTATGTGTTCAGCAGTCACCACCAATGCGTATAACCTCTACAACCGTGGAATTATTAGCAAGTAAAACATACGAGAATAAGGAATGAGCTTTGACTTGTCTTGCTTCCATCTAGGATAGTCACATATCTTGCAAGCCGCGTATTCTGCATCTGCACCCAACATATCATACAAGAGTTTGGGAAACATTCTATGGCAGTATGACCTCGTACGGAAGACCGAGACCCTCAACCAGTTTTTTCATGTCATAAAACGTGGCTAGTAATGTTGTCTCCGGGTGAGAAACACGTCCGCAGAAATTTGAGATCATGTCGTATCCGCACTCCGTCATCCTTAGCTTTGACTTTAGGCTAACTAGCTCAGTTGCCGCCTCCAACTGGGTGATATCACATCCAAGCCACAACGGCCTATTTGCGGCCTACAACATGTCGTACATACGTTGTGCATCGGGATTGGGCACTTCATGATAATACTGCTCTCACTGCTCATGCCTTATATCCTCATTCTGGAAGGGATCCTCAACAGAGTAATGACTTCATGCATTAAAACCATCATAGACCATCTGCTCTGTAACACCCCCGTTTTTCCCTCGGAGATATTACCGCCAGTGACCTCAGAATTTACACTCCGAAGCCACCCAAGGCTTTCACGGTATTCAAGATACAAATAATAATGATAATTCAATAAATATTAAAATAAAATGTCCAACTTTCACAATCTTGAATAATCCAAATACTTGCGGAAAAATAAGATAAATAGTCTTGAACAAAGAGGAAGTAAAATTCTTGAAGGCGGTCCTTACAGACCAAGGATCTCGACCTTAAACTAAAAAGTTATTCAAAAGAAACTAAAAATGTCCAACTTTCATCGGACTCCGAATGAAAGCCGGTAGATGACACCAGCCGGCCATGCAAAAGAAATAAAGCGGTCGGTCAGTCTAATGAAAGACTACGCAAGTGGAATTTTATGTGAGGTTCTTGTGATCTTAGTTGCATTATGACCATCGGACTCCGAATGAAAGCCGGTCGATGACATAACCCAAATAATCTCATGGAAAGGGAAATATGATGAAAAGATTAGGACACCACAAAACTATGGTTCCTTAAGAATGAGAAAGGTTATGTTGGGAACTTTAATTATCAACCAATATTTTGAAAAGCCTCCGTCGACTTATCAAATCTACAACCAACCTCACCGAATGCGTGTTGTCCGAATTCAGATTGGAATATAGATTAATCAAAGCCGGGAGCCAGAGTGGTTTTCCAAGTTGTAGTCACCACCCTGAACACATTTTAATGGGTGTGCACTAACACTTATCTTATTTAATTACAAAACATTGCATTCAAGTTGGTAGCTTTTAAGACGGCAACGCGATATGCCATAAGATATAGAATCCCACAAAGGGAGGAACGGGTTCCTAAGTCCCGATACAAGGCACTAGCTAGGTGCCAAACACTCCTCAAAACGGTTGAGAGAGTAGGGTCATGACCAGCATTAGGGTCTAGGTCCATCCTAATGCAAAATATTATAAAGAGGTGTTCAGGGGTTAGTGAGCCCCCCCTAATTCTACGCTAGTCCAAAACAACGAATCTCAAAATGAGACCGTGAAACAAACAGGTGCAAAAACATTGCAACCTAAATATAAGTTCTAGCGCATAATAGAATAATAACAATAAGCTACCATGGGGTCATTATCTCTATGCATAAAAAACCCTAATTCATTTATACGTTTCAACATGGGCATTATTTCTATAATAACCTAAGTTCATTTTATTCAAACAAGCGTTCCCAACACAACATGCAAACATGAATAAAAGTATTCATGATAAAATATGAGAGCGAACCACCACTTGCCTTGTTTCGAAGGCGAGCGAGAACTATCCTAGACGAGCTTGCAATCCAACGATTGATTTCCTTTTCCTGATTCATACATAAGATACAAAATAAATTATAAGTAATTTATTTTGTTCAACTTTTCCTCGTAAGTTGAGTTCTTATGACTCGTCTAAGTTTATGCTTCTAATAAACTTATAGTATTAACATTAATAAAATCTTTCTTTATTAATGTAGGACCTTTTTAGTTTCTTTGTATTGCATATTGTAGATTCTTTATCTTTATGCATACATATTGATTAAAAATATTTACCCATATGTTATTTCAATAAAAATCATATCATTTTGCAAAGTACATGTTTTTAAGACATAAAATCAATAATATTTATCATTTGCTTTCTAGTTGCAAATTTTATAAAAATATATACATGCTACTTTTCTTTCATAAGAATATCATAAAAGTATTTTTAACATCTTATAAATTAAGAGTTATCAAGATTTATTTTATTTTAAATACTCCAATTAATAAAATGCATAAAATAAGACAAAAATGGGTAAGGAGGCAAGTCAAACGGGTCGGGTCGGGCCCGCGGGCCTGCTACGTACAGCAGCAGCAACAATGCGCGTCTCCGACTTAAGAGGCTTCGTTCTCCTTCGTCTGGAATCGGTTTGAGGCGTGTGAGGTGTCGTTGGAACCGGGACGAGCGTGGCTTTCTACTGTTAGCAGTGGAGGCACCTGGGGTGGTCCGTGGTGGACGGAAAACGCTGTTGAACAGGCGGTTCCGGTGAGGATTTTTGAAAACAGAGACTGGTTTTTATGTGGGTTTCTAGATCGGTTTTGACCAAATTCCAATTGGAAAGGGAGTGATTTTGCTTAAGGTTAGATAGGAAATGGGAAGATCTATTTATAGGGCCAAGAATGAGCTTCAACGCTCCAAAAATGAGCCCGAAATCCTCCATTAAAGCCTTAGACACAATCCCGCTAATTTCGCCCATTTATGGGTGATTTATCTTATAATTGAATCGGGATTGATTTTCTAATCCATCCTTTGACTCCTCCCAATCCTTTCCATCTTAAATCCGACCTTATCCTTCTTCAATTCAAATTTAATTTGAAGGATTCCAAAAACATTGCACTTTGACCTAGAACGAGATTTTCGGGATGATTTTGATTGATTGCTCCCAAATGATTGAGGGAACTTGTAGAGGGTTAAAAATGTGACAAGTAGGCTTTTACGGAATCCATTTCCGTTAAGAAACGAGATCAAATTCCTCATTTGAAGTTAAGAACAAGTTGGAGAAGAAGAACACCCATTTTTGAATCTATTTTCAAGAATTTGCACAAACAACCCCTCTAGTTTAAGAAATGAACAAAAATGCCCTTGATACTAATATTTATCATTAATATCTTTTGAAGGAGTAAAACTTGTAATTCAAAATCTTTATACAACAATTCTCTTTATTTATAAAAATATGTTTTAAACACTTTTAATATATTTCTCTTAAAATTCTAATTTTATTTATTTATTTTTCGTTAACATATGGGTAAGGTCCATTATTATTTCAAATAACCCTTTAGAGGTTAGTTGTTTAACTTTCATTTAATACAATAAATTAGGTAAGCAATACATCAATATTATGAGAATATTGCCATAATTTATTTTATTAAACAAAATAAAAAGGAAATTACATAATTGTCCTTCTTGAAAAAGAGGGTTATTACATGCTCCATCCGATTATCATACCCAAATACCAGTGGTGCTAGATCAGTACTCCTACAACCTTCATGCTGTTTAGACTCGGCCAACAATGTAGCGAACATTTTAGCTGTCTCCCCGTGCGAAACCCATTGGTAATAGTTATGAACAAAATCATACATAACAAGGTGAATGCACATCATCTACAGAATTCAGTTTCTTATTCTTGCACCTCCGACACGGACACCTTAATTCGTATGGCTTATAGGTTGGCATAGATTTGCAGAACTCGATAAATTGAGCAACGCTAACTATAAACTCGGTGTTCAAAAAAACATCTATAGTACGCAAATACATCCATTCATGCATTTTTCCTTCCTGCAATACAATAGAAGACTGTAAATACTTTAATTCGGGTACGTATAAGGCTGGAATTGCCATATGGTGACTATATTGGAGATAGCGATCATATGGTCGCTATCTATGATTTCACGAGTTTATGGATAGTTTACATGGGTTGATCTATGATTTTTTTTCCATGTAATTATGTATATTATATGCTAGACATTATTCTTGGTACTAGATTTGTTTACTGTAGAATCAAGATTATGTAGTTGGCTTTTAGAATGCTAACTTTCTCGTTCATGCTTATCTTTAGCACTTTTCCATGGGACTAGGGTGACAAAACTCAATAAATAAGCATAAAGTTACTTGTGATACTTTGTTCGTTCATAATCAATGGACTGAATTCTTTACACTACTTAGTTTAGGTTAAAAAAGGGGACCTTGCACCTAAGCTTCATCTATATTAGTATATTGTGTGTATTGTTTTGGTTGCTAATTAACGATAATGTGGTTGCTAATTAGCGGCCATATGGTTGCCAAATACAGAACATATGTAAACAAAAACTTTCTTTCAACCATTTGCTATACTATATGAATTTAACAATTACATAACATAATCTCTTATAATTCTATAAACGAAAACTCTCTACCAACAATATTTGTCAAAAAGAATATAATGACAGAATAAAATATGGCGAACAAGTTTTAAATACATACCTTTAATGTAGTTGTCGGTAAAATATGACAGAATTCCTTCCTAGAATCAATTCATTTTAATGAATGAATGTTTCTTCCTTTTGTGAATTTTTTTGGAGAGAGCTATGTATGAGGTTGTGTGAAGGTGGCGGTATGAGAGTGAAGTTTTTACAAAGCTAGGTATATATGTTGAAATGGGAACAATTTGACCAAATATTATTTTTAGCGACCATGTTACACGCCAAAATTTTGATGTTGCCCTCCAGACATCAGCGACAGATGGTCGCTACGATTGGCGACTATATGGTCGCCAATATACCAACGGCCAAATGGTCGCTATAAGTAGCGACCATATGCTCACTGACATGGGTCAGGTGGTCAACTACTACTTGGTCGCTAAAATTGGTGACCATATGGTCGCCGACGTCTGGCAGGAAAATTGCCCGCGCAATTGTAGGCTCGACGACCAAGTGGACGCCAAAATTAGCGACCATATGGTCACTAATGTGTTTTTTTTTCGTTTAGATATGGTCCGCCAAATCTGAAGAATGGTGTAATGAGACATATATTAATGCATACAATTTCGATTCACTTTCTGCCATTTTTGATGCACAAACAATAGTTTTATCCACAAAATCACAGTTAAAATTAACAAAATCACAATTCTGATGCACAAAACAATAGGTGTTGATGAACAAAATCACAGTGTTGATGAACAAAATCACAGTGTTGATGAATAAAATCACAGTTTTGATGAACAAAATCACAATTTTGATCAACAATCTGGGCGCATGCCCTATATCTGTTTTTTTTAATGCGCAAATAATTCGACAGAAATTCGCTCATGCCATTTTTTCCCCTTTTTAAGTAAAATGATCAATGTACTTGATTTTTCACCATCCAATAGCTCTCGTTCTTTCTTATTTATCACATGCGCGCCTATTCTCACTTGATGTGGACTATATATACATACCTCTACAGATTTCAATTCATGTAAAACTACTCTCCGAGCTATAAGAACGGTCTCACTATAAGAATGCTTTATACTACATACTGTATAAGGCATAGTTAATCATTTTATATAAATTATGTCTTTTTTTATTTGGTTGAACGATAGGCAATACTCTCCGAGCTTTCAACCGATTTTATTACCACAAGAAAAAAATGGTTAAGATAATAGTCAAAGGGGGGATAACTTGATCCCTAACATTAGCAAACAATGACGAACCGTGAACTCATTTCCAATGCACCATCTTGAACTTGGTACGACAACACTATCAACACCCCTCTTTACACTGTTCTAGACATAGCATTGGTCTAAACGATCCCGAGGAGATGGTGAAATATATTTTGCCTTTGTTTTGGGCAAATTTATCACGTAAACATATTATCCGTTAAAATGAGTGAACCTCAGTCAAGAGTCAATTTAAACACGTAAACACGTTACGATGAACAAGATAAAGTAGATAAAATGTGAAATATTCCAGAGAATGGGAACGAGATCAAACTATAATTAGATGAATTTGAATTGCATACTTGATTCTACTGAGAGGTTCTATTTGAGAAGAATTGATGATGAAAATGAGGCGGAGGAACTTTCTAATGTTTAGACTAGTTGTGGGTTGCATGATCTCGCTTTTTTGGGGGCAAGATACACATGGTCCAATCAACAACTAGGGTCGTCTAGAGTAGCCAAGAAATTAGACCGCGCCCTTGTCAACAACTTGTGAGGGGGACTCTTTTGACCAATCCTTTGCCTTCTTTGGGGATTCTAATCTTTCCGACCATTCCCCTTGTCGTGCCCATGTCAACCCCACCTCTACCATTCGACGAATCCCCTTTTGATTCTTTAACTTTGTGTTGATGATGTTGATTTCGAAACCTCTGTTCGAGGGGTATGGGATGAGACCTTTGTGGGAACGGCCCAACATATCCTCTTGTCAAAGCTACAAAAACTCAAAACCACCCTAAAATCTTGGCAAAGAACAAGGTTCCGGAAATTTGGAAGCTATGGTGTAAGAAAGTGTAGATAAGTTGAGAATTGCCCATGAGGCACTACATGATGATTTTGCTTGCCTTGAAAAACAAGCCATCGTCTCCGAACCTAAGAAAGAACTTCAAAGTTGTATGATCAACTTGACAAGTGTAACCACCCAAAGGGATAAGCTTGATTGGTTGACCGTGGGGGAAGAAACTTCCTCATTTTTCTTCAACCAAATTAAAGAAAGAAGGGTGGGTAACAACATGCATATGCTCAAGAACGATGATGGCCACGTCCTAGAGGAACCTCAGGAGATTGAAAACGAGGTGGTGGGATTCTATGAGAGGCTCTTCGGCTCTCCCAACCCAACCGACCCTTTCAACTTTGATGGGCTAAGGGGGTCGGTCCTCCAACAAGATGACATTGCCAACTTGAGAATGATGCCGAGTGAAGAGGAGATAAAAAATGCCTTTGATGATATAGGCACTAACAAATCACCGGGTCCCGATGGATATGGAAGCCATTTTTTCAAGAATTTTTGGAGCATTGTCAAAAATGATGTGGTGCAAGTCGTAAGAGAATTCTTTGCCTCGGGAAGGTTGCTTCGTGATTGGAACAACACTTTTGTTTGCCTTGTCCCTAAAGTTGATATTCCCTTCTACATCAAAGATTACCGGCCCATCTCTTGTTGTAGCACTTTCCTAAAGGCCATCTCTAAAATACTTGTCACACGTATAAGGCCTCTCCTTGACAAGTTTGTTTCGGATAGCCAACGTGCCTTTGGTTCCGGAAGGTCTATCTCTCATAACATAGCCGTTGCTCAAGAGTTGGCCGCCAATTATGTAAAAGGAGACGTCTCCAAGAGATGCATGCTCCAAGTGGACCGATCTTCCAAGTTGACTTTGCACTACTTTGGCCTTCCACCATGGCTCATCCAACTAGTTCTCCAAACGGTCAAGACACCGCGCTACTCCATACTCATCAATGGAGAGCCGAAAGGGTTCTTCCCCGGGGGTAGAGGCCTCCGCCAAGGTGACCCCCTCTCACCTTTCCTCTTTGTCTTTGCATGGAAGTCCTTAGCCGAAGTCTAGCAAGAGATAACACCACCCGAGTATTTTGCTTTCATCCTAAGTGCCGCCCCCTCAAGCTCATTAGTATTGTCTTCGTCGACGACTTGCTCATCTTTTGCAAGCCTACACAAGCCACCCTTAGAGCCATTCGTGGATTCCTTCTTGACTTAGGTAAAGGCTCGGGCCTCATTTCTAATGCACACAAGAGCAAAATGTTTTTTGGTGCAGTTCATCATGATGAAGGTATAGAGCTCGCTAACATCCTTGGCTTTGAAATTGGCTCTTTCCCAGTCCTCTATTTATGCATGCCCCTACACTCCACCAAGCCCAAGACCATAGACTATGGGCCACTCCTCAACAAGATAACATGTGTAATCAATCGTTCTGGTGCCCGAATGCTTTCATATGAAGGACGTGCACAAGTCATTAGATCCACGATAGAAGGTATTCTATCTTTTGGATTCAAACTACCGTGTTTCCTAGAGAAGTGATCAAGAAGATTGAGGCAATGTGTTTCTCCTTCCTATGGGCCGGAAAAGTGGGAGGGCAAAAGGCTCTAGTCGCTTGGAAATATGTAACAAGGCCATTTGATGAGGGAGGTGTAAGGCTCGAGGCCTTAAAAGAGCTATCCCATGCCAACCCAAGGACTTCCCAGGAGGTCACCCGTCTTAGTACTACTCTCGCCCTTGCATGCTTAACTTTTTGAGTTCTTTGTCCTCACTCGAACTTAGAAAAGGAAGAGCTCTTATTGACATGGATAGCACCTCAATCCCTTATAAATCTTCGGGGTGTTACAATTTCCCTCACTTAAGCACTTGACGACCTTGTCAAGGCCTAAGTACCACCCTCTAGGTCGAGTGACTGCCCTCCGGGAAAAGCCAACTCGTCACATAAAGTCGGCTTTGATACAATTTATAAGGCTCGAGGCCGAGTGACTTCCCAGGAGGTCACCCATCCCGGTACTACTCTCGCCCTTGCACGCTTAACTTTTTGAGTTCTTTGTCCTCACTCGAACTCAGAAAAGGAAGAGCTCTTATTGACATGGGTTGCACCTCAATCCCTAATAAATCTTCGGGGTGTTACAAGAGGATTGAACTTCAAAGAAGTTTTGGCATGGAATAGAGTGGCTATGTTCAAGCTCGGCCATGAACTCAGCTTGAGAGGCCCAACCTTTGGACCGAATGGGTTGGGCAAAACCACACTAGAAGAGTCGACTTTTGGTCCCTTAAAGCAAAACCCCCAGACTCTTGGCTTTGGAAAAGCTTACTTCGACTCCGAGACCCGGTCAAGCAAGCTCTTCTGGAGGAAGGGCAAGACAATAACACCTTTAGCCTCCTCGAGCTTACCCTTCCCAACGGGAGGCTTGATACTCGTAAGCTCTACAACTTGTTGAGAAATAAAGGGTTGAAACAAGAATGGTGTGAACTCATTGGAAGACCGTCAAGGCAAGGAATCGGAGTTTTCGGTTTTGGCTTACCTATCTTGACCGGATTCCCACACGCCATCGATTGAAGCAAAGGGGATTCGTCACCGATGACTCTTGCGTTCTATGTGGCAATGGAGAGGAGACCGGGGCCCATCTTTGGGGCACATGTAGTTTTGTTCAAGAAGTTTTGGAGAAAATTTGGCAATAGCATAGAGTACAAGTAAGGAAGGCAAGCTTGGAGGAATGGGTGAATTGGTTCCTTACCTCTCCTAGGAAGACTTGACCCTTGTATAAAGCAAGATTAATCACCCTCCTCGGCATGGTCTACAATTGGGATCTTCGGAATCATGTGATCTACCAAGGAGAGACGCCAAATGTAGCAGGTTGCACAAGAAAGATCATTAGTCAATCCAAGTCACGAATCACAACAAGTTGCAACCTTGAAGGAAGAGAAGGTACTCGTCTTCGCCTACTTCTCCACCTTTGACTTCTCATTTCCTCTCTCTTTTCATGTTGACTTTACCACCCTCTTGCTTGTCGGCGGAGGTATGATGATGTTGGTTGACGTAGTTCCTTGGACTTTTGAGTGCCTTCATGGACTCTTAGTTTTTGCACATTTTGTCAATCTAGCACGTTCTAGTCGAGGGGTTTTTGAGGCGTACATAGTTTGCACATGCTTGCACTTGTTTGCATAGTCTTGTGGCACTTTTGTGGGATTTTTGAGGTAGTAGGGGGATGTTGGATCTCGATGATCTGTCTTCTACCCTGTATTTTGTGCCTTAACCCTTTGTTTGGTTAAGGATCTTTTGTACTGTTGCTCTCTCTCTATATTTACCATCTTTCAAAAAAAAGAAATACAACTTGGAGCTTGAATACAAATTGTAACAAATGAATCACGAATGGAATGACCGAAGAACACGAATTAGAGTTAAGTAGATCTTTGATTGCAAATGGTTTTCTTTGCCGTGGAGTTGTAGATCGAAAATTGGAGACTCGAACAGCATGAACCAGGTAGGGCTGGGAAAATAAAACCATAACCGAAAAATCGTAAAACCGATCACTTTTTACGGTTAACCGAACCTAAAAAAACTTAACCGTTTACGGTTAACCAACCGAAACTTTTAATGGTTCAACGGTTCGGATACGGTTATCAATATTTTTACGAACGGTTAACCGATGAACCGATAATATTCTTACTGTATATTATGTTTTTAAAAAGGGAATTATATATCTAATTAGTTTTAGTTAAAAATAAATGCATTTTAATGAATAACAAATTATCTATTATAAATTTTGTTTATAGTTTAGTTTTTTTTCAACTAACAGAGAGTTAGAGATGTATTATGAAAGTGAGGTTAGTTGTCAGAAGAAAGGTCGCTTGGTCCTATACTCCTATCGTGGATGTGATCATCTACTCTCACGGCACCCCTTCTTGCCCAAATTGCTCGAGAGAAGACCGCCTATGAAGCATGGAGCATCCTCTAAGGATGTTTTACTCCCTAGTTGAAACATTGTGAACTAGATTAACAACTGAAAAACTTACTTTGCCAAAAATGGTATGCATTAAATTCATGATGTGTGATGCAGCATACCAAGTGCTCCAGTATCAATGGATGAGCCATAGCTGGATCACTTTTGCCAACAATTATAAAAGTTGTTGAAATATTCACTAAGTTTGTATATTCTTAAGGACAATACTAAAATTTCCCAAGTAGTATATACATTGGAGCATTATAAAAGAAATACCTTAAGCTAAAAAAGAATTTTCGTATTCGATTTGTGTCAACTGTTTTAAAATTGTAGAGTATGGATCTCTCTTATAAGCATGGATTGTATCCTCCAATCTCTCTTTCACTGATTCCAATTAATCTTCAACAGGTTTAACATTGATCAAAACAGCTGATACACAAGCTGGTGAGAGAAACAGAAACAAGCAAGAATGAATTTCTTCTTTAATCATTAGGCCTTGTCTACTGAGTTTCACGGTTATTTTATTGAAAAATAATGTCTTTTTTATTAAAAATCTGATTTTCTATATAATTTTTTTTAAAACAAGTCGGTTAACCGATAAACCATACCGACTTTAACGGTTAACCGTTAACGATTAAACAATAACAAACAATACGATTATGGTTATTGAAATTTTATAACCGAAGTACCTGTTAACCGAAACTCCGGTTAACCAACCGTGTCCACCCCTACTACTACTACAACTAACAACAACAAAAATAACAACAACAACTACTACTACAACTACTACAACTACTACAACTACTACAACTACTACAACTACTACAACTACTACAACAACTACTACTACAACTACTAAAATAACAACAACTACTACTACTACAACAACAACAACAACAACAACAACAACAACTACTACTACTACAACTACATACTACTACTACAACAACTACTACTACAACATTAACTTCTACTACAACTACATCAATTACTACTACAACTACTACAACTACAACTACAACTACTACTAAAACTACAACTACTAAAACTACTAAAACTACAACAACAACAAAAACAACAACTACAACAACAACAACAAACAACTACTACTACTACTACAACTACTACAACTACAACAACAACTACTACAAAAATTAAAACAACAACAACAACTACAACTACAACAACAACTACTACTACAACTACAACTATTACATTTACTACAACTCCAACTACTCCAACTACTACTACAACAACAACAACAACTACTACTACTACTACTACTACTACAACACCAACTACTACTACTACTATTACAAATATTACAACTACCACAACTACTACAACAACTATAATTACTACAAGTACAACAACTACAACTACTAGAACTACTACAACTACAACAACAAGAACAACAACTACTACTACAACAACAACAACAACTACAAAAAAAACAACTACTCCAACAACAACTACTACATCTACAACGACAACAACTACTAACACTACTACAACTACTAAAACAACAACAACAACCACATTCATCAAACTCATATATCAAAATTCAACAAATCAATTCTTATATCAATTGAAACTTCATTAATCAAATTTCATTCAACAACAACAACATTTATTAAAATTCATACAACAACAACAATAGCAAACTCTATTAAAATTCAATCAACAACAACATCATTCATCAACTTTTATATATCTAACAACAACTCTATTCCATAAAATTAATCAAATAGATCAATATATTAACCCAAATATCAATTCATCAACAACTACTACATTCATCAAAATCCCATCAACAACAACCGTAATCAACAAAATCCCATCAACAACAACCACATTCATCAAAATATCTATCATCAACCCCATCAACATTAACCACATTCATCAACAACAACAACCCTAAATTAAATCAAACCCCAAACCAAATCAAAACCTAAACAAAATCAAATCCTAAGCAAAATATACAAAATCAATTAAAAAATCCCAAATCAACTACAGATACCCAAAAATAAACCCCAAAATCTTTAATAAACCCAAAATCAACAACAAACTTACATGCAAGTGGACAGGGAGGGAGGAGGGGAGGCGGCGGTCCACTAGGCGGCGATGGCGCTCCTCAAGCGTGTCAGCGACGGCGGCACTCCTCAGGCGTGTCGACGGCAGTCTGTTGCTTAGCTCGAGCAAAGAGAGGGGAGAGGGAGGGACGAGAGGAGGGGAGGAGGGGAGGAGAGCGGAGATCTGACGTGTGTTTTCGCCAGGAACTAAGGATAGAACGAGAGAAGGAAGGAGATAGAGGCGGAGATCTGGGGTTCCCGAGTGATTCATGGTTTATATATCCCGATTTTATCGACCACGTGGTCGCTAATTAGCGACCTCGTGGTCGCAAATATTAAAAAAAAATTAAAAAATTCACCTTTTTTACAACCACGTGGTTGCTAAATCCAAAAATTTGGATAGCCCGCCTTTCAAATTTTTTTGCTCCCGATCGCTAATTAGTGGCCGCATGGCCGCTGCCCAAGTTTTTAATTCCTGCCGTATGTTTCGATATTAGCGACCACGTGGTCGCTAATGAAGGCGACCGCCGCATTTTCGGCGGCTGCCGTCGCCGCATTTTGCCGAAGCTAAGGGTGGAATTTCACAATTGGCGGCGGTCGCCGCTAACAATATAGCGACCACGTGGTAGCGAATTTAAAAATGGTTTGTTTGGATATTGATCAACTCATTCATATATACACCATTATGATCGATCTATTTGAAAAGCAATTTATGCATAAAGTTTACACGACTGATATCAGTTGCAAATTATTGATTATAAATCTTCCTCATCGGTATCTGATTCACTCTCAAACTCCCTTTCTGGCGTGTCGTCACTAGACGTCTCAGATTCAACACCAGTGACTGTATCCATATCGCTTGGGTCATTTAGCGGACCGAGTGGATAAGCATCCTGTGTCTTTCTAACATGACTTGTTCTTCGGCTTCGGTTATTGTTGGATTTGATGGGCGAACAGTGTTTGACAAATAAAACCTATCAAATAATTTTTTCAATATAACAATTTATTAAATTAATTAGGCTACCTATTAAAACATAGAGACAATTTATATACATAGAGACAATTTATATTTTTCATGACACCTACTCAATAAAGGGCACCACCTCTTCGCACTTTATGAGTATATAAATTTGGATCAAATGGTATTCATCTTTTGTAACCATATGCGTGTCTCCTCTACTCAATGTTCAACCAGGACATGTAAAAATGGACAAATCACTTGCATCTACCCCAACTGGAAGTGTGCAACTTACATTGCGGGTGAAATCCACTTGATTACTCGCAGCATGCGAGTTGAAATAAAATGATCAAAAGGTGGACGTCTCCTAAACAATATATGCACTGCATATTGATCCCTCAACTCGAGCTTTATTACCAATTCTGTTTTTCAATCTTTTTAGGAACCTGCAAATTTAGAAATACTTGTTTCATATGTAAGTGAGCTTAATATAATATACGGGCTTGAACAAGTTAAACGTATATAAGTGCACTTGGACATACGTACCTTTCACCTGGATACATCCATCTATAATTGACAGGACCACAAAGTAAAGCTTCCCTTGGTAGATGAATATGCAAGTGCTCCATTGAATAAAAAAAAACCAGGGAAAAGATACGCTCCAGCTTGCACAATACTATGGGTATTTCCTTGTGCAAATTCATAACTACTTCATATTTAAGCTCATAACATGAGAGGTCTCTAAAAAACGCACTTAGTTGAGCAATGGGCTCCCAAAATTTGTCCTCAAGAAATGGTCGAAAAGCGACGGGCAATAACCTTTGCATGAAATCTTGACAATCATGGTTCTTCATTCCAAAAACTCGAAGTTTATGCAAGTCAATGTAGCGGCTCATGTTCGAAACATAACCATCTGGGAATTTTACCATTCTCAACCACTCGAGAAGCACTTCCTTTTCACGACGCTCGAGTGCATAACAAGCCTTGGGATACCTAGTGCCCACCTCGTAGGGTTCCAACTCTGGTCGCTTGCACAAATCTTTTATATCCTTTCTTGCCTTCAAGTTGTCTTTCGACTTTCCCGGAACGTCCATAATGGTGAAGAATAGGTTCTCGAAGAAATTTTTTTCAATGTGCATGACATCTAAATTATGTCTTACCATCAGACTTGCCCTGTAAGGTAGGTCCCAGAAAATGCTTTTCTTCTTCCAACCCGAACCCCTACTTACTACGAAATTATGCTCCTCGGCTCCCAGTTCAGTTATCTTCATCAACCCCATACTCTCAATCTCTTCTAATATCTCGTATCCATCACGGAGTACCGGGGGACCACGGCGTTCCCTTTTATACTTTTTAAAATCGATCATGTTGTTTCAGAAACGATTTTCTTCTTCTGTAAATCTCCTGTGACAATCGAACCAGCACAATTTGTGTCCATGGTTTAGATAAAATGCATTCGTGTCCTCCATGCAATAAGGACAAACATTTTTCCAAAAGTGCTCCATTCTACAAAAACACATATCAGTTAATGCCCTTAATTCAATGAATAACATGATTATAATTAATGAACCATGAAATATGCATAAAACATACCTGACAACATGGAATATGTGGGGAATTCGCTAATAGTCCATAGTAAAGCTGCACACATGAAACAATTTTGCTTCCTCCATGTGCCGTACATGTTCACCCCATTAATCCACAAACTCTGAAGCGCGGCTATCAACGGCTACAAGTATACAACCATGTTTTGCTTCGGGCTTTTTGGTCCAGGGACAATAACCGTCAAAAACATAAGTTCTTCCCGCATACACTGACGGCAGAAGGTTATACGGTGTCAAAATCACAGGCCATGAAGAGTACTACAGCCCCGACTAACCGAACGGACTTAAACCGTCTGTGCACAACCCAAGTCTTACATTTCACGATTCAGCGACAAAATCTAGCCACACTTCATTGAAATGTTTCCATTCTTGTGCATCTGACGGGTGTCACATCATCCCATATTCTTGTACGTGCTCTGCATGTCATCGCATATGTTCAGCCGTAACCACTGATGGATATAGCCTCTGCAAACGTTGCGTGATTGGCAAGTAAAACATACGAGAGTATGGAATGAGCTTCGTCTTACCTTGCCTCCATCTAGGATGTGAACATATTTTGCAACAAGCATATACTCAACATCTGCACCCAATATAACATACAAGACTTTGGGCAACAATCTATTGCTTCAAACGGTAAACCAAGACCTTCAATTAGTTTTTTTGTGTCATTGAATATGGCCGGTAATGTTGTCTCAAGGTGAGATACGCGTCCGCAGAAATCAGAAATCATGTCGTATCCTCGCTCCATCAACCTTAACTTCGACTTCAGGCTAAGTAGCTCAGTCGCTGCCTCCAACTCGGTGACATCACATCCAAGCCTTAATTGTCTATTCGCGGCCGCCAACATGTACATACGCTGTGCATTGAGATTAAGCGCTTCAGGATTATAATGCTCCCTCTCGGTTCATACCTCCTTATTTTCTACGGGGTCAGTGTAATGAGGTCTGGAATTAAAACCATCACACACCATTTTCTCCATTTGATTCTCATAATCGGGAACATGCATCGGCTCATTATAACTACTTGAACCTTCGTGCTTCCTAGACGCAACCATCAATGCAGTATACATCTCATCCATACCACGTGCATACTCCACTTGTAATAGTTAGGAAGAAAACCCTTTGTAACAAGATGATAACGCACATCATCTACAACTCAGTTTCCTATTCTTGCATTTCACAAAAGGACACCGTCATGCGGGTTAAACCACGCCATCGACTTGCAGAAGTCAATAAATTGATCAACACCATCAACAAACTAGTCGGTCAAAAACCCATCTATAATACGCAAATACATCAATTCACGCATTTTTATCTGTATAGCAATACGCATGTACAACCATTTAATTTGAGTTTTCACATTTAGTGACCATGTGGACGCTTTGCTAACATGGAATTAGCGTCCACGTGGTCGCAATATATATAATTTTATACTTATTTCTCGATCATTCTATACTTAGCTAATATCAAATTATAAATAAATACAAATTTACAAGTATGTATACAAAAGTAATTTATCTAACCATTTATACCATTGTTTTCCAATAACTATTTTACAATCCTAAACAATAAACTAATTACAATATTCTATACTTAGCTTAGTTCCCATTCTATATATTTAACTAATACCGAAATACAATTACGTACAAATTTTCAAGTATTTATACGGAAGTAATTAATCTAATCATTTATAACTTATTTTTTAGGATAATAATTTTACATTATAAAACAAAAAAATAATTACATACCTATCAATCGAAGTGGGCTCAATCCAATCCGACAGAAACCTTCAACTCTTGTGAAATGCAGACAAAATTCGACAGAAATCGTCTAATGCTATGAAATGTGTGGTGGATAATTTTGATCCGAAGTGAATATTCGCGTGCTGGTTATATATAGGAATTGTTTAGCGTCCAGGTGGTCGTCAAACAAGCAGCAATATTTGGGTGTTTGGCACCAAGCCGCGGGAAATTGTGGTGCCACTTTTAGTGAGCATATGGACGCTAATATTAGCGACCATGTGGTCGCTAATGCCATTCCTGGAATTAGCATCCACATGGACGCTAATATTAGCGACCACATGGACGCTAATATTAGCGACCACATGGACGCTAATATTAGCGACCATGTGAACGCTAAAGTTTGGCACCACAATTTCCCGCGGCATATTAGCAACCATGGTACGTGTGGTCGCTAAATTAGCGTCCATGCGGTCCCTAAAGTTTTTTCTTTATTAGTTTTTTACATTAGCGTCCATGTGGTTGCTAATTAGCGACCATATTGAGTGGTCATTAAATTATGGTTGCTAAATCCGCAGAATGGTGTAGTGGTGTAAGCATATGGTTAATCTACATCCGTCAGATATGATAAATGAAGGGTGAGGATTAAAAATATATAGGGTGTATAAACCTTTTGTGGGCGAGATAGACTTGATTTGCACAAAATCTGCTAGATTAATTGAATCCACATGCATAGTAGCTTTGCTTTTTTAATACAAACATCTTGACCCATAAGATGTATGATCTATATTTCCTTACACGAATTTGGAAGTGGATCGGCTCATTTGATACACATGCTTTTTTTTTTATCACGTAAGAATTTGGTAAAGGGTCAATTACCCATTACCAATAGCATCCTTACGGATGAGAGCGCAATGTTTTGGGTGAGTATACAATAGGTTGGATAAGAAAACGCAAGCCTAGCAATTTTATCAGCAACAGAATTAGCATTTCTATAAATATGAGAGATGGCTCTTTCTTCCAATGAGGAGCACATCCTCAAAATATCTGTCACTAATATTTCAATCCCCACGAGCATGTTCCTTCGAGTCTTAGTGCTTTAATTAAGATCTGATTATCACTCTCAATCTCCAGTTTTCGAATGTCTTTTAGAGCTAGTTGGAGGCCTTTATATAGGCCTAGAGTTTCAGCTTGGAGTATTGACTTATCTCCTACTTTTTCAGCTCCTATTCTCACCACTTCTCCTTTGTGGTTTCTAATGATGAATCCAATAGTGGTTTGTCCATTTCTTATCTTAGATGCATCTGCATTGAGCTTAAACTATCCCAATTGTGGGTTCTTCCATTTCTCCTGTCTATTATGTCTTCTAGGTAGGTTGTGTGCTTGGCCTTGGTTTTCATATTCTGTTTTTTCTTGGTGCATGCGCTTTCTCCCAATTTTTCCTTTGGGTGATATTGAACTGATATAGATCCGTGATTATGTTTTGGCCATCAAACAACACCTTGTTCCTAGTAAACCAAATTGACCACCATCCTGTTAGTATTATAGCTAAGTCCTTTTGCCCCATTTGATACACAGGCTTTCAAAGTAGGCTTTTAATACAAAATTTATTTTACCTATAATTTCTTTTTTTTTAATGCTTTTCATGATTCCATCAACACTCATTCATTTAACTTCCAGTAACCCAGTTGCTATAAGACCAAGTAATGTTCCATGAAAAGTACTAACAAAAGCAAATCAGAGCATACCATAATACATCAAAAAGTATGAAGCAGGGAAATCCAGATAACCATAAACAAATCAACTAGGATTACCCCAACATAAATCAATACGATTTACTTAGCAGAATTCTTTCACAGTAAGAAAAAAAAAAACTTGAGCTAACTTGGAACTCTTTGCCACTCTTCAATGCAACCCTCAAAATTGATTCCCTTCTTTTAACCTCCTCACATGGTGAGCAAAGCAAAAAATGTTAATGAAGAGGTTAATATGTCTTCCAGAGTGCAGCGATCGAGGCAAAGAAAAATGCAAAAGAAAATCGGATAATCCTCAAAATAGATTTGTAAAAATAAATTTCGATGGATCGAAAAAAGATAATGAAAAATTGATTGTTGCATATGTCATACGAGACCAATTTGAAAATATTATAAACATACAGGCAAAGAAAAATAACTATTGAACAGTGGAACAAACAGAAGCTATGGGGTTATTTGAGGCTAGTTATACAAGAAATTCATAGGAGGAATCTTCTGTACATAGAAATTGAAGGCGATAGTCTAATCGTGATCAATGCTCTTAAGGGCAGCAAATCCAGTCCCTGGACAATTGACATGGTAATAGCGGATACTCTAGTTATGTTGCAATCTTTCTAGGTGGTCATTACCAAACCTATAACTCGAAAATGCAATTATGTGACGAATTTGATTGAAAAGTTACACCAAGATTGTAGTATCAATCAAATTCAAAATCATAGAGGGGTCCTAATTAACCCTCATCTGTGAGGATGTCTTACACTGACCAAGTTTGCCTAATTTGTACTAATTCAAAAAAAAATTAAAAATTGGGGTAAAAACTTCCATGAATGGAAATGAATCTTCAACTATCGAATTAAAGAGGGATTGTGCTCCAGGAGATCGAGTCGATCAAAGGGGAGGCCATGCATCTACTGGTCTAATGACAACTAACCCGTGCTTTCGACCAAAAAAACAACTACCCCCGTAGATGATGCGTCTGCTTATAACTACTCAACGCAACCCATTTTATCAATCGCGCTTGAAACTAAACTAGCTAGCAACGGAGAGATCGATGGCAGCTTCAACCGAGAAGATGAGGAAGGCACAAACAGCCGCCACCGTCCTGGCTATCGGCACCGCCAATCCTCCCAATTGCTACTACCAAGCTGACTTTCCCGACTTCTACTTCCGCGCCACCAACAGCGACCACCTTACCCACCTCAAGCAAAAATTCAAGCGCATTTGTATGCATGCCTCCTTCCTTATATATATATATATGCTTTTACTTATATAATAATATGCGTACACATGTACGTACGACTAACATTTAAGCAGGCGACCTCCTCTTAAGTCTTAAGTACTGTAGGTATCTCCATATGTACGTAGCCATCTGAAATGCCTTATTGATCGTCGTATGCTTTTAAGATGCTTACATTTTGTACATGTCGATTTTGATAATATTCTTCACGAGTGTATATAAAGAGTACGTGTATGCTTCTATCATAATAGGTGAGAAGTCAATGATTGAGAAGCGTTACCTTCAATTAACAGAAGAAATTCTCAAAGAAAATCCGAATATCGGTGCGTACGAGGAACCATCATTGGATGCAAGACACGAAATTCAGGTGGATGGAGTTGCACAACTTGGAAAAGAAGCCGCTCTCAAGGCCATGCTAGAGTGGGGGCAACCCATATCCAACATCACACATCTCATCGTGTGTTGCATAGCCGGCGTTGACATGCCCGGTGCAGATTATCATCTCACTAAGTCTCTTGGCCTCAACCCTTCTGTGAAGCGCTTCATGTTTTACCATCTAGGTATGTATGTACATACCTAATGAATTAATTCAGAGTAAAATACATTATTTTTGATCTACTATATATGTCTATGCACTCTACGTACATAGGATGTTACGCCGGTGGCACCGTCCTTCGTCTTGCCAAGGATATAGCCGAGAACAACAAAGGAGCACGTGTTCTCATTGTTTGTTCAGAGATGACGCCAATCTGTTTCCGCGGCCCATCCGAAACACATATAGACTCCATGGTAGGCCAAGCAATTTTCGGTGATGGTGCTGCAGCCGTCATAGTTGGAGCAAACCCAGACCTAACTATTGAGAAGCCCATTTTCGAGTTGATTTCTACAGCTCAAACTATCATACCTGAATCTGATGGTGCGATTGAGGGTCATTTGCTCGAAGTTGGACTCACTTTCCATCTCTATCAAAATGTCCCTAAACTAATCTCTAATAGCATAGAAGCATGCCTTTCAGAAGCTTTCACCCCTCTCAACATTAGCAATTGGAATTCCCTCTTCTGGATTGCACATCCTGGTGAGTTAAATAAATACAATTTCGAAATATATTATCATTTTTAGCCTCTTAACCTATCCCTCAAGGTATAGAAAAATCTAAAAATCTAAATGTGAAAACTAAAACCCTATTTAGAAAAATATGAACCCTTTTAAAACATAATTAAAAAAATGTAAATATAAAATTATTACTCACCTTTCTAAAATTAAGGCTCTTAACCTGGCTAGAAAAATCTATAAACAAATTGTTTTCTTGTATATATGTCTACAATAATAAAGGTTAAGAACTTGAAATCAAAATATTTAGTAGATTGTAATTGTTTACAGTTATTTAGTTTTTTATATGAAGTTGTTTACATATTTTTTGCGGATTTCAATTTTTAAAAATACATTAATTTCTTACCTATTCACTTGAAAGACAAAAATTAAATATGATCAATCTGTCTCATTTTGTAGGTGGTCCTGCTATCCTAGACCATGTGGAGGCCAAAGTTGGTCTTAATAAGGAGAAACTTAAGTTAACTAGACAAGTTTTGAATGACTATGGAAATATGTCAAGTGCTTGTGTGTTTTTTATCATGAATGAGATGAGGAAAAAGTCCCTTGAAAACGGAAACATTACAACTGGAGAAGGACTGGAGTGGGGCGTTTTATTTGGATTTGGACCTGGTATTACTATTGAAACTGTGGTGCTACGAAGTGTGTCGATCGATCACTTAACAAAAAAACATTGAATCGTGTACTTGTTATTTGTAATGTTCATCGTTGCGTGTCCGTCGAGTTGATCAAAAGTCTTTGTATTTTCTTATTGTGCACTTTTTGTTGATGTACTCTGAATAATGCGAATTTCCTCTACAATGGGAATGCATGTTTGCTAGCATTTTAATTTAAATAAGAAAATTTACTTCGACCTCCATGTGTATGTCTTCTTGAGTGTCTCTTTAATAAGCAACAAATATACACTATGTCTTCATATCGTACATCGAGAAATGATGAGATTATGGAGAAACTCTTTATTGGGATTTCGATGTAACACCGGGGTTAACAAGTAAATTTAGGTTAGTTAGACAACAAATTTCTTCGGATTTTGCAACTCGGACACGATGAGAAATCATAAATAAAGTATCCAACTCTTATTTATAAAACAAAGGCCGGTATTGAGATTTGTAATTAATCAGCATAGACTATAGATTAATTAGTAAGGTGAACTAGAATTCTAAATGATGGGAATTGTGACCCAGAATTAACAGCTTAATGGTTTTTATTTAGGTGTGGCTTAGTTTGCTAACCGTAATTAATTTTCACTACTTACCATTAGCTAACCACGCCACTGTTAGGTAAGGAACCATAATTACTTACAACCACCACTAATCAAATCAATTATGCATTAAATTGTCCACTTAGTCACATAAGCAAACACTAGCAAACAATATTTATATATATAATAATTAGACTTAAATTTTCAAACATAACACATTAACAATTTAACATCATCCTGGTCAAACAACCCTGCAACTAGCGAGTGAACGAACAAACACCAATCCCGACCTTTGCCTAGGCACCCTGCCTGATGGCTGATGAGACGCGAAAAAGATTGAGGGCGAGATCTTTCTCCAACGTTAGACAACCCGACGAGCAACTGCGTCGGAACTTCAGTTGGAATAGAACAGCCACCGGCTTAAAGACAAGTGCGGGTCGAACGCAATCGGCGGTGAACGTGAGCAGTGAACGGACAGGGGTGGCGACGGCGCGACAATCTTCGGGACGCTCTGCTGCAGCGCACGATCAAAGCTCACTCTCTCCCTTCTCCTATGATGCGGCGCACAAGGAATGAGATGGGGTGATGGGCCACACCTCTTTTTTTTGGGGCCTCCACACACATAGAGAGATTAAATGAGACTAAACTTGGGCTTTGGATAAGATGATGGTTTGAACTAACCCAACAAAAGGAGCGGAAATTTATTATTGGGTTTTTCCAGGAAAAACCGGGTATTACATTCGAAAAGGAGAAAAGTGTACATATATAAAATTGTTGGAATAGTATTAAGAATTGTCAGTTTCAAATACTAGAACAACGTCCTTCTATAAATTTTGATAGGATCGAAACCACATTCATATGCCGACAATTTTTCTGGATAAGTCGAACTATTAGTAGAAAATGCAAAAGGAAGACTACCTTGATAGGGCGGTGCTCTGACCAAACAACCGTCATTAAAAATTAATGTACTTATCTCAGTATTTCAGAAAAATATAGATTTACAGGAAGTACAAAGGAAACAAAGTGTAAAGCTATGAATTTGTTCCCTAACGAAGTCAATCTTGCGTAAAATACGTCCTTTTTGGGATTGCCTTGCGCATCAAGGCTAGGGAAAAAGGGCATAAATATTCATAAGAGAAAATAATATATAGGGGTACAAAGGTCATTGCGAAATCTATCTTGCGCCCCATGGATTAAAGGACGGAAGAGTAATTGCGTCATTTGCAAGGATAAGTGCCAAAACCCACACACTATAAAAAAGATAGAGATGACCTAGGGCTTAACGCCACTTGAGTATGTGAATAGTGAGTGATAATGGTGAATTTGTGATATTGCATTTAGGTATCGATTAGGGTGCATATTTATGTTTATATTGCATAGTTTTTAGCTTAGTTTAGGCAAGTTCTTAGGTTTTTAAGTTTTCTAAGAAATCCGGGTTTTGCGCTTGTTTTGTTCGGTTTTCTAGATCTTTAGGTAAACAAGTGTGGATGGGACATATCTTAGATGATTATGGTGTATTTTGATGATTAAGATGAAGCTTAGAGTGGTGCAAGTGAAGATTGAAAGAACCAAGGCCCAAGAGGTTGTGGGAAAAGAACGTTTAAATGCGGGCTATGCATTGGAGTTGTTTCAACACCTCTATCTTGTAAGGATTCTTTTTGGAGATGTAGTGGTCTGATGAAGTAGTTTTTGGTATCATTGGAAAGATAATTCAAACAGCCTTTGAAGTGTCACGTGAATGTTGAACCGAGGGTATGCCGCAGGCTTAGGAGGATAGACGCAGCCGCACTCATCTTCTACAAGACTCTGCCTCGTGTTTCACTGTGAGACAAGTTGGGCCTGCTATTTGGGCTTTGATATGGGCTTTGGTTTTATAGTTTCCGACGTGTTAGATAATTTTTTGGGATATTTGATCTTAGGAGGTCTTGGGGTATTTACTCCTTGTGTTTGACTTTTTCTTTCATAACTTTAGATTTACAACTCGGAGGCTAGGGTTTCTAGAGAGGTTTCTTAAGAGCTCTTTAAACCAAATTTGTAATTTGCTTTTAATCTAATCATGCATTGCTAAATTTCTTGTGTTTGACTAGTTAATTAAAGTTGTGATTTGCATGAGTTGTGATGTTTGATTGATTCTCAACAAACTTGAGTAGTCTTTATTCCCTATGCTTAATTGAATCAAAGTTATTCTAGGGTTTTGTTAGATTAGCCACCTAATAAAATTTCTAGGTTAATTTAAACTAATCTGATTAATTCTCGGTTGGGATTAGTTAGATAAAGTAGAATCTATAGTTGTTTAGACCCATTCGGGCTATTCAATTATAGAAGGGAATAAATATAATTCGCGTGTCACTTAGATGTCTGGTTGCTCTAAGTGTTTGTTTCTATTGATACTTGAATCTTTATGTTGTTGTCTAATTGAATCTAGAAGGTCTTCTAGGTTGTTAGATGATTAGCGTTGTTTAACTGGCAGTTCTATCAACTAAACCTGAAGTTTAGATCAAAATCCACAATAGATTATTCAAGTGAAGTGAGAATCAAGAGTATCAATTATCAAAAAAGCAATATCATAATGGATTTAACTAGTTAAACACACTTGTATCATATTGTTATAATCATTCTTGCATTCATATTTAGATTTAATTTGCATCTTAGAATTAGTACAATCAATCATAAACCCACCCCCCATATTTCTTTTACTTGGCACGCAAGTAAGAATATAAATACACAAGTCTATATGGGATCGACCCTTACTTACCTCTCTACTGAGTTTGGTAAAGTTAAGGTTTCTTTGATAGGTAAAACGACCACTGAAAAATACCTCATCAAATTTGGTGTCGTTGTTAGGGACTCGACGCTATTTGTGTTTAAATTTGTGCGCTATTTTTGGTGTTGTGAACCTATCTTACGGTTCATAACACTCATGCTACTAATTCATGGCTTTGTTTCCATGACTATTTTTCTAGATTTCAAGACCATGTGTTCGGACTTGGTACTTGGGGATTACAATACAATGATGGAGAGGTAAACATGGGAGTTATCCATGGTATGAATCTTGAGATAAGGGGATTGGCAGACTATATGAGCAATGAGAGGCTTTTAATATGGGACCTGAGGAATGCTGGGATTTCTTATGTTTCATGAGCCATCAAAGTTTTATGGTTGAGTCATCTCCCCAGCCGGTTGATACGTCTATTGAGGATATAATCAGGGATCTCTCCATATGGGCGGATACTAGAATCATGGAGCACTCTGAGTCATGTTCTTCAATTTTTCATTCCACAATCTCATGCCCTTTTGAGTTGTGTGAAAGGAGTGGTGGAATCACATTGGAATCAACCAATCATGAGTCGGACACCCAAATACAAGTTGAGGAGCAATCTAAGACACTTGGTGTGGGTTATGAAGATGAATTTGATGCTCAATATGAATTTGCACCTATTAGAAAAGTTGATTAGATCATCACAGAGGCCAATGAAGTCTGTGCTGGCATAAAGATACTTACAAAGCCTATAGAGCCTGAGACATCTTCACCCATGTAGAGTAAATTGTTAGAGTGTTCTGTTTGTTTTGGAAGAAGCATATTTTGCTAGCCATGATGACTTCTTTGTTGAAGAAGTAGACAACCATGAGGGAGAAAATCAACATGATAATTCTATTAAGGCTCCCGCTGTCATGGTGCACCCTATTTTAGGCCTTGAAATCCCATGTTTTAGTTTCCCCACATTCTCACATCCAGAGGTTATGGAGTTGCAAGATGAGGAACCACGTCTACAACACAAGGTGGAAGATGCAAAATATATGGAGTTCATCTTTGATAAAAGTGATATTGCTACCAAGTGCTTTGACTCATAATTTAAGTATTTTCTAACGCCACCACCTGCGCTGAATTTATTTGAGCATATGCCATTTCATGCCAATTGGGCACACATGTTTGATAAATTAAACGATCTTTCAAAGATATAATATGCATGTTTAATTTATCATTGTGTTACTTATGCTTTTTTGAGATGTGTACACAGGGGTTTGACAGATTGTTGAGGGCGTTGACAATGTCTAATCTTGTCAATTCATGCTACAAGTCAAGCTAATGACATTAAACAAGCGCTTCTTGGGAGGCAACCCAAGGATTGGAGTATATTTAATTTTTCAGTTTTAATCTTTTGCTTTTTAGGTAGTTTTGTTTGTGTTTAGATACCCCTAGGTTCGTGAATCAGTACCCCGAAAAACGCAGTGAAATGCGGGCAAGAGAAGCAAGGTGCGCGACCACGCATGTATGGGCTAAGACCACATTATTTCGACAATGGGTTAGAGTTTTGGAGCGCGGGCAATCCAAGGAGGGTGCGCGTTCGCGCAAGTATGGCCCGCGTCGTCCTGAATTTCGCAAATATGAAGGAGGACACACCCGAGTCTCGTTTTATTGCTTCTACCCACTCCTTATTCCCCCTCTCACCCACAGATTATCCACCACTACCACAGTCAAATTACCCGACGCATAACCCGGATAACTAGAGTTTTTGTGAGTATTTCTCTTCTCTTTTCTTTTTACTTTACTTTGGGGACAAAGTATGTTTTTAGCATAGAGGAAAGGAATTACTTGTTTGAATCGCATGTAGTTGCATTAAATTAGGCATATTTAATTTTTGCATGCATTGATTAAAAATCTTGAAAAATGAAAAAAATCAGAAAAATTTGAAAACAAATACAAAAATATTACAATTTAGGTTCTAACCCAATAATTTGCATGATATGCTGAAATTTCTATGATATGAGCATGATCTTTGATTATATACTTTGGCTATAGGATTGAGCATACATTATAGCTTGAGTTTGAGATTTATTTTGAAGTTGTAGACACAAATTAGCCTTGTGAGATTATTTGGCATTTGATTGATATTTGTTCTCTATTTTCTTGAGTGCATCAACTTGGATTACTAGTTTTAGAACTTGCGTTTAGACTCTTTTTCAAGACTGCTTTACATAACTGAATGCATGGCATTAAAATGATCGATGCATGTTTCTTTTTAGCCTACTATTTTCCTTCCTACCTTACAAAATTCATGTATTGATACCCAATATATTTTGAGCCTTAAAGCGTATTTTGATAGCTCCACAAAATAATCCCTAGGCTAATAAGCTTGACCCATCCAGGATTTAGGACTTTAAGTTGTGTTGTTTTGTGTGATTTTTGAATAAGTATGGGAATTTTAAAGAAGAGGTGGAAGAAAGGAATACAACTCTAGAGTAGAAAGTGAAAAAGAATGAAGATGAAAGAAATATGTTGAAAAAAGTTTGAGCTTAAAAGAAAGTAGTCTTCATAAGAGTGGAAAAAAAAAGAGTTGGAAAAGAGGTAAAAGTGAAAAAAAAGAAGAAGAAGAAAAAAAAGAAAAAAAAAGAGCTTTGATGTGTAATTGGAGTTGGTGATAGAAAGTTGGAAGTCTTATGAAGAAAAGTGTGAAGTGTTGAGTTTTGGGTTTTAGGTTGTTCTATTTCCCGGATTTAGCACCACAAGGCCAAAATTGATCCCTTCCCATTTCTCTTTATCTTGGCCACATTACAACCTTTGAAAAGTCCTCATGATTTTAGTTATGTGTTTGGTCCATAGCAGTGGAGAATTAGGACGCTGATGCAAGCCTATGGTAGTCTAGTTTTTCATTGTTGATTTTGAGTGAAACACATATGCCTTAAACACTTGAGAGTGAGAGCAAACACATTATCTTGGTGAGGTTTAGAATGGATGAATGGTCTTTACTCTATGCTTAAATAAAATGCATTTTAGGACGTCTTGGTCAAGTTGTGATTATATGTTGACTTGCTCTATGGATTATGAGATGAATGAATGATTGCAATGTTGTGGTGTGATTTGGATTTGTGTCTTGTTTGAGGACAAGCAAGGTTTAAGCATGGGGAATTTGATAGCTTTGCATTTAGGTATAGATTAGGATGCATATTTATGTTTATATTGCATAGTTTTTAGCTTAGTTTAATCTACTTCTTAGGTTTTTTAGGAAATTCGGGTTTTGCGCTTGTTTTGTTCGGTTTACAAATCTTTAGGTAAACAAGCTTGGATGGGAGGGATCTTATATGATTATGGTAGATTTTGAGGATTAAGATGAACCTTAGAGTGGTGCAAGTTGTCAAGTATTTCTTAGTCTTACAGGTTGCATGTCACTAAGCAAACTCACGGAGATACAAGTTCCCAAGACATGGGAACTGATGCAACGACGATAAATATGCAACCAATCTCAGAAGTGAACTAGAGTTCTCAATGATTAGGGAACTCAGTGAACCAAAGTTCCCATGAGAAGGGAACTAGTTAAGAATAACAGGATTCCCTCAAGTCAAGAGAGTTCTCAAGACAAGGGAACTGAGAAGACGAGAGTTCCCCTTAGATGGGAACTGGCGCATGCATGAAAGCGACATCTCAGTGCATTTTTAGGGATCATGTCTCTACTGAACAAAAGAGTTTCTCATGCTTCAGGCGGCTTCAGACTGTACAGTAGGTTGAAGACGACCATCCAACGGTCCGATGTGATCCAAGAGTTGACGACGTTCGAATTCAAATCAGAGTCACATGTCAACCTTAAGGATCAGACTTGGAGAGCAAGGCAAAAAGGGTATTTAGGACAAATATCTCAAATGGATAAGGGTTGCTCATCTTGCCTATTTAAGCCCTTCAATAGTAACCTTGCTTGATACTTTTCACAATTCTGAAATTACAAAACACAAATAGTGAGAGCTAAGAGCATATCGGTAAAGACCATTGCTTTGGTGAAAAGTCCCCGGCGACTAGCTAATCTCGACAACGGTGAAAGAAGAAAGAAGGATTTCCTAGGTCTAGAGGAACTCTGGTGCAGAGACAGAAGGTCAGAGATGTTTGAATTTTCTTTTGCTTTGATTGTGAGCGTTCACTAGTGTTAGGGTTGAGAGAATAAATTAGTGTTGCCTAGGGAGATAGTCCTTGTAGGAACAGAGAAGTTTGTATTCGGCCTTGTGACCTGAAGGGAACTAAGCAGTAAAGAAAAGAAAACTCATTCAAAAATCCTCCAAGCGGAGGTAGAGGTTTACTAACGCAATTAGTTGATCGCTTTGGGGTTCCTCTATAATGGAACTATCTCAAACTGTTTTAATTTACCTACGTACTTGTGTATTCCATTGCGTGTGGAACTGTCAGATACAGTTCCCATAACTGTTTTAACTAACCTTCGATCCAACAACCGGGCTCTTAGGCACACTAAAAGAAGATTACTCGATCTCTTAAGAGTGGAAGGTGGGACCTTGCAATCGGCTCAAGAACAAGCAGAGCATAAGTTGGCTATGGTGACATCGACACCATTCCATAGAGATATTCTGCAAGGCCGACCCCCGTCGAATTTTCTCCACCACCATTTACTTTGTATGATGGGAACTCGGACCTTGTAAATCATATAGCCTCTTACTCTCATAAGATGGCCCTGTGGGTATCCGAGGAAGCTATAATATGCAAGATGTTCCCAAGTAGCCTCTCTAAGGGATCATTGAAGTGGTTCCAAAGTCTGAGACCGGATCAATACGATCTTCGGATCAATTGGCCACTAAATTTGTGAAGTGTTTCATAGCTAACAACCGAGATGCGGCATCTCTTGATACACTCTTCGGCCTCAAAAAGAAGAAAAACGAAAGCTTGTGCCACTTTTCAAATCGTTTCATGGAGTTCTTCGCTTAGATTGAAGGTTGTGATGAGAAGACTCCCATTACCGCCTTTAAAAGGGCAATTCCTGTTGAGAGCAAGGTAAGGGAAGAGTTAACACTCCGTCTTCCTTCCACAATAGATGAGCTCCAAGAGCGTATTCACCAATATGTGCGCTTAGAGGAGGCTAATTATAAAACAAGAGGAAGATCGTCCTCTCCACCTCGAAAATCACACCGCCCTTCAAATAAAAGTTTCAAAAAGGGACGATTTGTTGAGGGTCAAACTAGAGCTTTTTATATTCAACGTTCCAATCTACAAGATCTTACCGCATATTAAGCATGAGAGTTTCTTCCACTAGCCTCAAAAGGGTGAGTACATTGAAGATGGTCCCCGCAACCGAATGTATTGCATGTACCACAAAATGCGGGGGCATCTGACTGAAGATTGGGGGTCATTTAAGAAGTTCCGTGAAAGCTTGGTTCAAGAAGGGTACTTGTGTGAGTACATTAAAGAAAACAAGCTTGAAAACAAGGGAGAGCCGAAAACGAAACAAATTGAAGTTATTCAAACAATCTCGGCGACATATAAGCATGAAGATGATGAGGCTAGAAGTAATTTCAGAAAATCATGCCACGAACTTGAAGTAATTAGAGTTCAATAGGTTGAGCCTCGACAGCCGTCCTCTCCCGCGCTCTTGGTGGATGGGCTGGTTTTTCTGGATAAGGACATTGCAGCAGTCCAAGTCCCTCATAACGAACCCTTAGTCTTAGCAGTCGAGCTTGAAGGCTTTCAGGTGCGTCGGGCTCTAGTTGATCGAGGCAGTTCGGTTGATATTATGTATTATGATGTCTTCAAACTCCTTGGAAAAAAGAATGAAGACTTGATTCCATTCAAAATGTAGCTGATAGGACTCGGTGGTTATCCAACGCTCCCACTTGGAATGTATAAGACACAAATCAGCTTGGCTAGGAAAGTAATGAAAGTGGCGTTTTTTATTGTCGACGTGCCTGCCCCTTATAATCTGATTTTGGGAAGGCCATGGATTCATGGGATAGGAGCGATACCATCGTCCCTCCATCAAATGATCCAATTTAGAGATGAAGATGCTACATTCCGAGTTTGGTCTAATCAACTTGAAGCTCGTCTATGCTCTAAGGGAAGTTGCCCTAAGACAAAGTTTATGCAAAAAATCAAAGGCGAGCCAAAAAGTGAGGACCAACAGCGTAAACGCAATCGCAAGCCTGAGTGCCACGACCGCGGGTCTGGTTTAGAGAGCAAGACCTCACTTCTAGGGCATGGCCGCGACCGCGGGTCGCCAAGCTGCGATCGAGGTACTGAATTGCGCGACCGCAGAACGTCCTTCTGCGACCGCGGACCTGCTTCTAAGAGTTAGTTTTTGCGAGAAAAGAACCACGACCACGGTTACCCATCTTCCCTCGTGATTAGGAAATGCATGTAAATAGAGCACTCTTTTTCCTACGTGGTTTTGATGACGCCCTTAAATTTTTATTTTATATTCATTAGTTCAGTCTTTTAAGATCATGTTATCCATGTTTATTTTTAATAAAAGTCGGTTTGTTGCATTATTTTAATTCTTTCATAAAAAAATTTGAAACATTAGTTCATTGCACTAATATACTTTTACATATACGTGTATGAAGAGCAAATGAGCCTATGATATTCGCTCATTGATGTACGAATATACAAATATACGAATACACAAATATACGAACGTGCGCGATAGGGGACTTGAAAGCGACTAATCCGCACGGCCACTTCGATTAGGACACCTATGTACCCTACGTCCTAGTTACGTGGGAAACGTATACAAAGACGTAGGTGGGGCATTTGTGAGTGGGTAAAAAATAACTACCATAATTATTTTCTCTATCAACCGCCATAAAGGTATTTTATTTATTATGCTTTATTACCTTTTAGTATTTTCTTATAACATTAAATATGGTATTATGCGACATAATGGAAGATTTTATATTCACAAAAAGATAGAATCTTCGCTTGGAGTAGGGAGCAAGATATCGGTGGTTAGTGCCTCTAGCCCTCTCTCTTCCATTATAAATACATGATCTAGGGGATAGGATTTTCGGCCCCCTAGCCCTATCTCTTCCATTATAAATACACATCTTCACCGAGTAGAGAAAGCATATGGAAACACACCTTGTGAGCTTGAATGGGCTAATATTTGCTTAGCTTATTTGTTCAAGAAAACTCATACTTGTTGAGTTATCTAACTTTTCTTGTCTCTACCTCGACGCTCAATCAACGACTGTTCTTTTAACATAGGCATCAGAGGTGGATTAGGGGGTACCCGCATACTTTGTCCATTTTTTTGCAGGTTTTAGGTGTAAGAGCAGTTGGAGCGAAAGTTGAAGAAGGAGCTATCAATTAGTGCATTGAAGACGAAATTTTTATGAACTAACATATAACATGATCTACTTTCTTAGGATCAATGAGACAATCATAATGTGAGGTCATATGATCTAAGGCCCCACTACCTACAACCAAAGCTTGCTTATCATTTTGACAAACATTTAGACAAAAAGCTTATATACTTGAGAAGTGGTAGTTAGTGCCTCTTCATTTAGCCGCAACATGCATGGCTTTCTCCGTCTTGAAAGCTTCCATTAATTCTTAACAAACACTCAAAAGGCTTGAAACTGCTTGCATCGGCTGCTGATTTTGACCCCCTTATTGCTAAGAACTATTTCTAGTTTCAAGGGGATTGTCCTCATATCCTCCCTTCTCTTGTTCAACATTAGTTGCTAAGAACTCTTTCTAAGAACTCTTTCTCCCTTTTTCCCTTTGAACTAGTCAGGATACCCCACAAATTCAAAGCAGTTGTTCTTCTTAATATGACCCTCTTCTTTTCAATTAGAGCATGTTCTCCTCTCTTGCCCTTTCCTGAAATACCTTTTGTCCCTTGACATTCCTTTATGACAACCAGATTTCATCCTATTTTCCTTTTCACCACTATTGTTATTGGCCATAAAAGCAATAGGATCTGAAATCACACTTGTTGAAATTTGCTTCTGTTTTTCTACTTGCACAACTATTTGATAAGCTCTCTATTAACATTGGGCATAGGATCAAGTGTAAGAAACTAACTCTTTACACCATCAAAATTTGAGTTCAATATCAACTAGAATAGCATCAACTTCGTTTGATTTTCCATCTCAGTATACTTAGCCCTAATTCCACAAGAACAATGAGACAAAACACCACATATGCACTTAGGCATGCTACTTAGGTTATGCAGATCATCCCACAGTCTTTTAATCTTAGTGAAAAAGGTTGTAATACTAAGATTACCTTGATTGAACTAGGTGTCTCCAGAACCAAAAAATTTCTCCCATCAAACTAGGTGTTCGTTAGAACCATACCATAGTAATCTGAGTTACTTAGATAAAGGGGATCGCCTTGAATCACCAGTTGATTCAGCAAATGCGTCCACCAACTGATTCACATCTTGATTCTCAACCTAGTTCACCACTTCATTCACAATCTTCAATCAAATCGCTTCAAGGAAACTTGTGAGATCTTGATCGCTCTAATACCATGTAGGATTTCACACAAGAATTTGAAGCAACAACGAAAGCAAGAGATGAAGAAGAAATCACTAGATAAACCCAATTTTTGGGGAAGGAGAGTTTTACACAGATAGAGCGATCTCACTTGCTCACACAATACACCCTCTTTTGATTCTAAAAAAGCATAACAGAAATTACATATAATGAGCAACGCTTGGTCCCCACTACATCTAAAGGCAAAATTGTACAATCGCCCAAGTTACATGTCGTTTGTCTCTTGGCTCCAACATGATCGAATGATACAAGTTTCTTCATGATTCCACACCATCCTATGAATAAAATAAAAATATCCAAAAAAGTTTCAATCATCCATAATTTTATCCTCACTTAAATCCACTCCGTCTATGGACATGTGCCTTTTAGACTCCGTTCGGCACCAGCGGGTATGAGCGAAGAGGGAGAGTTTTCAAGAAGCTCCAACTAATTAGCCTCGTTCGGCACCAACGGGTATCTCCAGCGGAATATATGGATGCTAGCGGGGTTTTGTTCGATTTGTCCCCCTCCTCCCCCAACTTTTTGTTATTCCGCTCATTTTTCCCCTATATTTTCCCAAAATACCCTATTTGTTGCCCCTAATACCGCTGTTGCCCCCAATCCCTCATTTACAAACAAACCCTAGCTCCATCCGACGACGAGCGGCGATTGGCGACATGAGGAGAGCAGCTTGGAGGTGAGCTCGATCCCCCTCAATTTTCGTCGTTAGAGAGGCAATCGAGCGGTGTTGGAGAGCTCGATCCAGCTTGGAGGTGAGTTCGAAAGGTGCTCATTTTTCGTCATAGCTCATTTCTCGACCCCTTGTAATATTCCGGCTATGATAGCAACAAAGGAGGAGGCCGAATTCAGCAGGGAGAGGAGGAGGAGGCCGAATTCAGTTTGGACTGTCTTGGAAATAGGTATGCATCTTCAACCTCTTGTACCAAATAGAACATATGCATAGACTCAACAAGCTCAACTTCCCCAATTTGTAGCAACAATGGTTATTATCCCTCTCTTTATAACTCTTATCTATCGGAAATGAAACTAATTCATTGTTGAATTCGATTTGGTAGATCATTTCGGAGAAGAACATGAGGGAGATCTACAAATACATCTTCCAAGGAGGGAGATCTGAAATTCATTTGTTCCACTGAAGTAGGTAAATCATTCTTAGGCATGCTTTGTGTTATACTTTCAATTAAAAGCTACAAGTTTGCGAAGCATATAAAAAACCAAGTAGGAGAAGCATAGCCAATATTTAGTGTTAGGATGTTTAGTGTTGGGATCTAGAAGGAGCATAGACAATATTCCAGCAACAATGACACAGTTCACCCAATAATTTAGCCAAATGTTAGGGAAACAGAGAAGAATTAATAGGAATGGAATTGCTCAATATGTAACAGATGAGTACATAGTATAATTTGAATCACATTGTGAAATTTTTTTTCTTGGTTTAATAGAATTTTATAATAGCATATGGTGAATATTTTCTTATATGTACTGATGATAAGCATTTGGTCTTATTTTGCTAATGATAAGCATTGAAACCACGCAATGGAAAGTAGGAATGGTTTATCTAGGCCAAGTTCTAGTGCATTTTAATTGGTTGAATTCCACACGTGGATGGTTTTTCTTAGCATTTGCAACTCAATGGTATAGTTCTTCAACATGACGTTGCAATAGATAATGCATGAATGATTTCTAGCAGGCTTTTGTTGAAATGTTGCTAAAACTGATAATACATGAATGTTAATAGAAAATTGGTCACACGACCTCAAAATCTTGAACTGGAGTTAACCATCCATCATTGCCTTTCTCTCCTACTTATATCCATGAAATTAGATCCATGAATTGAATTTCTCTCTTGTATTGATTCAGAATTACTCGTATGCATACAAATAGTGCAATACTATGGTGTCCCAGGGATCATGGAGTGAAGAAGACGGCATTTGGACTGATGATGAATTTTATAACGAAGAGGTAATGATACAAACTTAACTTTGCCTCATGCATCATATATTACATGATTAACTATGGTTTAGGGTTTAACTAAAATGTTTTTTTTCAACAGAGCAATTCTTAGGATGAAGAACTTATGCACCGGTTTTCTCAACAACCATGCTTTACGCGTCTAAAGAAAGTAGCAATGCGTCATAAGCATCGAGTTGATGAAGCTGAGAGGTATTTTGCACAGTTGGAATTGTGTCTCCAGGCACAGGTTCAAAAGACTGATGAACAGGTTGAACTCATCGATGAGTTGTCAACCTATATAGTCGAGCGTGCCTTGGAGCGTGATAAGGCAATACAAGTTGTTACACGTTGAAAAATGTGCAACATTGCCCTCATGTTCATGTGCATGGTTTTTCTCGTTTATCCACTTAATCCTTATCCCTAGATTTTGTGTATCATTTTAGGTTTCTTTGGACTTTAGATGTCTTTGTGGTTGTGTAGAATGAAAATTGAATCTATGTTAGGTTGGTTATTTGTTGTATTTGACTATTACTTGTGTTGGCTTTATTTATTGTTATGTTGAGTGTGACAGATATTGGGATGTTTGAGGTATTATATAAAGTAATATTTCAAATTTCATAGTTGTATGGTAATATATTAAATTAATTTTTAATATGTAAAATTTTATGGTGACTCATAATTAAAATGATTTATTGTTATGCCATCTATAAAAAGTAATCTATCATCTTGGTTTGGATTACATGTAAAATAATAGTAATAATAATATCATTGTTGCTATTTATGGAGATTCAAAATGCACATATAAATAGTATTTTAAAATCAATAATGTTTTTCCATTTGGGTTTCAATAATGACTTTCCCCCCTAAATATAACCTACCACCACAAGTATTCCTTCATATTGCCTACTCTCTTTCACATAACTCCTGTCCTTGCCTCAACACCCCTCTCTTTGCCATCACTTTCTACCTTCCCAGAATTCCAACCGAAGGTATGCTTTCTTCATTTGCTACTTTACATTCTCAAGTTTCTATAGATAGTATTAGTATATTACTTAAGTTCATATTTTTACTATTAGTTTTATTCTTCATTTTCGTACATAATAATACATTACTTAAGGCATTTGTTCATCCTTTGTAGATGGCCGAGAACTCGAGGTGGACACTCGACCTTGACAAGGCCTTCCTCAACATTGTGTTGCCTGCCATGAGAAGGGATAGAAACGATCCACACGCACCCATTCATTTTTGGGAGATAGCCAACCAATTTGAGAGTGCCACTGGATAGAGGCGGCCAAACATCGAGTTCAAATTCCGTCTTGACTTCTGTAAGACTGTATGGCGTGCATGGTGTTGTTTCAAGGAACTTGGAGCTCAAGATCACTGGACCTGACCATGGGGAAAATCGTTGGTGATGCGGAATCGTGTGCAAGGATGGTTGAGGTTAGTGTCCGTTGTTTTTTGCTCTATATTATTTTATGTATATCTTGATCAAATCGGCTTACTATGCTTTATTTGGTATGATGTAGCAATGCCCTCGCGTTAAGCGTTTTCGAGCTAAAGGGGTAGAACCGAAAATTAGCTTGTTGTGGGATCAGTTGTTTGGCGTGCAAGAACCTCCCCCATTGAAGTTGGGCAAGATGATGACGAGGGGCCAGATGATGATGATGAAGGAAATCATGTGAAGAGTGTGGCATCCGGGGCTGGAAGTTGGCCAACTGGTGTGGTGGGGAGGCTTCTTAATAAAGAGGTATGTGCACTTGGCATTAGGGGTGTCCAAACCTGGTTCATCGTGATTTCGGTTAACCGAAAATAGGTTAACCATGATTTCGGTTAGTTAAAATCATTAACCGTAACCGAATCGTTAATCTTGGTTAATCGGTGGTCTGTTAACCGTATTTTCGGTGCGATTTTCTCGGTTAACCATAAACCGTGTATGTAATTTCTAAATTATAATTATACAGTTAAATAACAATAAAATTATTAGTTTTATATAAAAATAGTACCATTTGGTTAGGAATTCAAAATAAAAAATTGTTTTACGTGATTGATATGCTTTAAATTATCCACACAATATGTATATCATATATAGCCATCTTTTAGTAAAAATATTTTAAAAGTATGCATATTAAGTAATTAATAGCGGTATTAAAGTATTTTAATAAGTAAAACCCTAGGGCTTAGCAGGCGATTTTTTGGCAATAGTTTTCTAGCTATCACCGGTTGCTCTTGTTGTCTCTCCGGTCTAGGGCCGTGGGGGCTAGGGTTCTCTTGCCGGTATCGTGCGGGCTTTGCCAGTGGCAGAAAAGTACAAAGAGGTTCTAAGGTAGGGTTTGCGATGGATGGTCAAGGGAAAAGGAGAGATCTTCAGTTGACAGAAGAAGAGTTTGCCGAAGTTGAGGCGGTAGTTGATCCGAATAGAGTGATTGCAACTGGATCGAACTGGATTTTGGTTGGATCTTTGATGACGTCAAGGCCTTTTAACAGTTATGCGTTGAAAGCCACGATGCATGGAGCATGGAAATTGCGCAGGGGCTTCGTTTTTAGAGAGATCCGACAAAACCTATTCTCTTTTAAATTTGCTGAAAACGGCGATATGGATGCAGTGCTAAAAGGAGGTCCTTGGTCATTTGATAGGGCGCTCCTTGCGTTAAAAAAACCAGAATCTTAGCAACCTTCAAAAATAGTTGTTGTTACAGTGCCCTTCTGGATACGTGTCTACGATCTCCCGATAGATGTAATGACAATGGAGACGACATAGGCGATTGGTAGGGCGTTTGGAGGGTTACAACAAATAGACGAGGAAGAATTTCTTGTTTGTGCTCGTTACTTGAGAGTTAGGGTCGTGGTGAATATACTCAAACCACTGCGCTGAGGCTTGATCATGAAGGTGCATGGGAAACGTATGTGGGTGGATATAAAATACGAGAGATTGCTGAATTTATGTTACTCTTGTGGGTGTGTTGGACACGTTGAAATGGATTGTCAAATTGAAGAGTTGAGGGGTGTACAACAAGAGTATGGCGATTGGATGAGGGTGTCGTCGTTGAAACGTTGGCAGCCAAGAACTGAAAAAGAAAAAGAATATGAACGAGCAATAATTATAGGGATGAATGGAGGAGAGGAGAGTGCATCCCAAGCTATTGAATTGCCGTATCTGAAAGGGAGGAAATCGTTGCTAGCACTGCTTGATAATGCTGATGAACAAAATGCTGAGAAACAGGTCACAAAGCAGATAGAAGACCGGGGAAAACAAGTCGATGCTGAGGTTGTAGAAGCTACTAATCAACTACAAGCTCAAATGGAGAAAGTGGCTTTAGATAACAACTCAGGGGGTGGGAAGTGGTTGAAAAGAATAATGAAGAGGTTGTGGCTGATAAAGATAAAGGGGAAGTGAGGGGTACTGACGTTAATGAGAAAGAAGACGTTGGAGGAGAAGGGAGTAAGGAGAGGGAGATCATCATTTTTAAGGCTGTAAAAGAAAAAGAAAGAGCGGGAGAGGGGAAGAAAAAAGAAAATGAAAAAAAGAATAGTAAAAAATGGAAAAGATTGGCAAGGGGGGAGGGAGGTAGTTCACTTTATGTGGAACTAGGAAGGAAGAGAGATAATATGGAAGGAGATAGTGAGATGCTTGATTGTGTTGATGGAAGGAAAAAATTAATTATTGATATATCGTCGGGAGGGGTTAACCCCTCTTACCGGGAAAAATGAGTTGTGTTAAGTTACAACTGCCGGGGAATGGGGAAGGCCCGAGCAGTTAATAGACTCACTAGTTTAGTGTGAAGAGAGGCCCCAAAAATAGTCTTTTTGATGGAGACTAAAAGTGATAGGAAGAGAATGGAAATGATCAGAGACAAATTAGGGTTCGCGGGATGTTTTTCAATTGATTGCATTGGTCGTTCGGGTGGTCTGTATTTGTTATGGGAGGAAGTTGTTTTTGTGTCTGTTCAATCATATACCTCACACCATATTGATGCAACTGTTAAATGTGCGGAAGGAGGTGGTGATTGGAGGTTGACTAGGTTTTATGGCTGACCAAGAAAAGAAGAAAAGCATCAGTCATGGTCTTTATTGAATAGGCTGGGTGAGGATAATCATGAGGGGTAGTTGTGTGTGGGTGATTTTAACCAAATCCTATGTGAAGAGGATAAGCAAGGTGGGGTTCAACCTGATGTTAAATTGATGGCTGCTTTTAGATCGGTGCACAACGGTAGAGAGGATGATGAGTTTATTGTTGAGCGTTTGGATATGGGATTTGCAAACTCGGCTTGGATGGAAATCTTTCCGGGAGCTAATTTTAGACACCTCGATTGGATGGGTTCCGATCATGTTCCTATTGTGGTGGATTTTTTCGAGAAGAGGTACTTGAATCTGAGGGTTCAAAGGGGAAAAGGGTGTTTCGCTTTGAAGCTATGTGGACGTTAAAAAATGGATGCAATCACATTATAGAAAATGAGTGGAAAACCCCTAGTTCAAGAGTATCGAATGATGGAGTGATGGGAAAAATTGAGAGATGTGCGGACTCTCTCAAGGAGTGGAATAGGCTCGAATTTGGAAATATTTTGGCGAGGTTGACTGAAATTCGAGCTCAGCTAAGAGAGATGAATAAAAATGGGGTGGCTGGACGCCTTGTTTCAAGAAGAAAGGTGTTAGAGAAAGAAGAGAGAGAGTTGATGGACAAGGAGGAAGTTCTTTGGTTCTAAAGGGCAAAAGCAAATGAGTTTAAATGGGGAGATAGAAACTCGGCTTTCTTCCATCAAAAAGCCAATGGGAGGAGAAAACGAAATAAAATTCGCAGATTGGTAGACACTGATGGGATGACTTGGAGGAGTGTTGAAGGGAAGTCTATGGTGGCGGTTGACTATTTTTGCAAACTCTTTACCTCCGACCTTAGTGCACTTTCTCCCACGGTTCCTCAAGGAATCTCGCCTATCATATCTGAGGAGGATAACTCTGAGCTTTCACGTCCCTTCACTGGAGAGGAGGTATATTCTGCCCTTTTTTCTATGCATCCAACAAAATCTCCTGGTCCTGATGGAATGTCTGCTCTATTTTTTCAACATCATTGGAATATTATTGGTTCTGATATAATTAATTTTTGCCTTAATATTCTGCATGGTGCTCCTTTTCCTTAAAATCTAAACCATACTTTTATCTCCCTTATTCCTAAAGTCTGAGATCCCATTCGAATGCAAGATCTTAGACCTATTACCTTATGCAATGTACTTTACAAAATTATTTCCAAGATGTTGGCTAACAGGTTGAAGATGGTGTTACATAAAGTTATCTCTCCTACTCAGAGTGTTTTCATTCCTGGCCGGCTGATTACAGATAACGTCCTTTCCGCCTTTGAAGTCTTTCATTATATGAAGACTAAGAAGTCGGGAAAGATGGGTTACATGGCTCTTAAGCTGGATATGGCGAAGGCTTATGATAGAGTGGAATGGTGATAATAAAATTCTTGTATGCGGCAGCTCGGTTTTGATGAGAGGTGGATTTCTTTGATCATAAGGTGTGTGTCAAGCGTTTCCTTTTCAATTCTGATTGAAGTGGTTCCGTCAAGGACTTTCTTTCCGTCCAGAGGTTTAAGACAAGGAGATCCTTTATCTCCTTATTTATTCTTACTGTGTGCTGAAGGGCTGGCCGGACTTATTAGACAGTGGGAAATGGACGGTCGATTTCATGGAATCAAAATTGCCCGCAGTGCACCTTCTGTGTCCCACCTATTTTTTGCTGATGATAGTGTCTTATTTGCTAGAGCAACCTATCAACAAGCTCGGGAAATTGTTCATATCCTCCATGAGTATGGAGAAGTTTCAGGTCAACAGGTCAACTTAGCGAAGTCTGAGCTATCGTTCAGTAGAAATGTACAGGTGGTGAAGAGAAGTGATGTCCAGACAGTTTTACAGGTTCAGGAAGTTGACAAACATGAACGCTATTTGGGCCTTCCGACTATGGTTGGGAGATCTAAGAAAATTATTTTCCAGCAGGTTAAAGAGAGAGTTCGAAAGAAATTAAAAGGGTGGAAAGAGAGTACTTTATCTAGAGCTGGGAAAGAGGTTCTAATCAAGGCAGTTATGCAGGCAATACCAATGTACACAATGTTTTGTTTTTTGATGCCAAAAGAGCTCTGTAATGAGATTGAGCAGATGATTTGTGACTTTTTCTGGGGTTATAATGGCAGTAAAAAGAAGCTTCATTGGCTTAGTTGGGAAAGAATGGGTGTTCCAAAAGAGCTAGGTGGGTTGGGATTTCGTGACCTCCACTCTTTCAATCTTGCTTTGTTAGCCAAGCAAGGTTGGAGACTGATTCAAAATCATAATTCCCTCCTTGAACAGCTGTTGAAGGCTCGATACTACCATAACTCCGAGTATAATCCCAGCTTTACTTGGAAGAGTATAATAAATGCAAGAGATGTGTTAGAAGCTGGCCTCTATTGGCAAGTCAGTAATGGGTTCTCCATCGAAGCTTTTCTGATAAATGGATTCCACGAGCCTCCTCTTTCCGACTGATTTTGAGGCCAAATGATTAGGATGGCTTTTTGAGGGTATCTGATTTTATTGATTGGGAGAGATGTGCGTGGAAGGAAGATATGCTGAGGAACAAGCTGTTGCCAATAGATGTGAATGATGTGATGAAAATCCACCTGATTGATGAAAGTGTTTCAGATTCTTTGTGCTGGTTTTTTGAGAAAAATGGGGAATTTTCTGTTAGATCGGCTTACCATATGATTGTGCAGTGGAACTTGTTGAAAAATAGGGGTGGTGAATCTTCAGATTCTTGTGCTCAACATTCATCTTGGAAGTGAATCTGGAAGATTCTGGTTGCTCCGAGGATACATAACTTTATATGGCGGGCGTCTCGTGAAATTTTGCCATGTAAAGAAAGGTTGTTCAAGAGGAGAGTCACAGAAGATACTTGGTGCAGCTTTTGTGGTGGAAGAGAAACGATCCTTCATGTTCTGGTGGATTGTAAGCTCTCGAAGGCAGTTTGGAAGAAGTTTCATTATCCGGCTGTCCTTAGAACAAGACTGAATTTTTTTGTTGACTGGGCGGACCTTATTTTCCATAAGTTTGATGAGAAAGATATCATGCTCTGGACCATCATTTACTGGAAACTTTGGACCGCACGAAATGCCCGGATTTTTTCAGATGTTGTTGCTGATATAGAAGAGCTGATTTCTTAAGCAGTTTGTCTTGCTGATGAGGTGACTGCGACACCCCCTAAGTCATCTTGCACAGTTGGTCCCCCTGTTTCCTGCTGGAAGAAGCCCCCGAAAGGTTTTGTGAAGGTGAATTGTGATGCATCTGTTCTAGATGATAAGTGTGGTATCAGTGTTTTGGTCCGAGATTCCACGGGAATGTTGATTTTTGCTGGATCAAAATCTGTCCAAATAGGCTCTAGTGTGGAAATTGCGGAAGCAGAAGCTTTTATTTGGGGCATGGAGTTGGCTATTCAACATGGAGTGTCTTGTGATTATGGAATCAGACTGCCTATTGCTGATCAACAAGCTGAAGAAGGGAAATTTATGTAGGACAATGGTGGGTGTGCTTACTGCTAGGCTGCTGGCAAAGGCTTGGGAGTTCAATTCTTGTGAGTGGCATTTTACCCGCAGATAAGCAAATGAAGGCGCTCACTGGTTGGCTTCTCACGTGTTTTCAATTCCTGTTTGTTTTCAATTGCATTCTAGTTTACCACTTGAACTGGCTTCTATTTTGTCAAATGATTCTTGATCTAATGAAGGTTTTGTTTATCAAAAAATATTAATAGCAGTATTAAAAAATAATGTTATGGATAATCATCTATAATGTCAAAATTTTCAAATAACAATGCAATTCCATCAAGTTAAAGTATATTTAAGGTTTTGTTTAAAAAAATAGAAAATATATTTCGGTTTTTTGGTTAATTGAGAATGTCAATATGCCGAACCGAAACCCACCTGTAAAATCGCAAAACATATCGGTTCGGTAAACCAAACCGAAATCATAAAAAATAACAGTTCGGTTTCGTTTTTCGGTTTTGATTATTTTTGGACACCCCTACTTGACATTGTTGAGCTCCTCTCTTAGATTTAATTTTTCTTGGGAAACTGTTTTGTCTTTTTTTTTCTTAGATTGGTTTGCAAAGCTGATTTTTACCGGTTGCATTTGGGAGATAGCAAAACTGTTTTGGTGTTTAACAAAGTTGTGTTTAACAACTTTGCAAGGCTGATTTTTTGCTTATATTGGTTTGAAAAGTTGTGTTTGACAAATTTGCAAATACAGTGTGATTGAAACTGTGATGGCTAAGATGTGTTTCAAAGACACTGTGTTGGTCGATAGTTTCTACGTACACCATTGTTCCATGAGACAGTCAAATATGGACAGACTTGGATTCTTGTTATAAATTTTGTGTCGTGCATGGTGTATAGCAAAAACCAGGGCATGGTTTTTTACTTTAGATATGTCAGTCTTGGATTTATTGTGTGAAAACAAGTGTCAACGGTAAATGCATGCAACCTGTTTTAGAGTGGCACGCCCAACACTGTTTTTCCAGCCTTGTTTTTGCTTTTTGGGGGGAGGGGTTTCAACACCACTGTTTTTTTGCCTAATTTTCTACAATCCTATCATAGAAATAAATGCTTTTTTGGTAAGACCAATTATTCACCCCCTTTTCTAATAATGCAGGCAACTCAAGGTATGGTGGAATCTCTAGGCATGCAACCTTAAGCGATGTTCTCAGCGTGCACCATCAAGAATGTTATTATTCAATTTCATTTATTTTGGTGTGTTTAATCATGTTAGACGATTGTTTTTCATGTGTATTGTAAGCTTGGATATTTGCTTTTGAATGTTTGTTGCATGTGTGTTGTAAGGACTTTGAAAAACACTTGAATGTTTACCAGCTTTGTCATGTGTGTTAAAAATTAGTATATTGCGTGTACCCTTATCTTTGAAGGTTTGTATTATTTTGCAGGTTGAAAGATCCTTGCCATGTACTTGTCAAATTGGTGGAGGGTGCATAAATTATGGCAGGTTGGACTCGTTATAGATTTGACATCTAGCTTTGGTTTTCTCTACTTTGGAAGTTGGAAGCTATACTTTGTAGGTTGATAGGATTTGGGAATGCATTTGTCAAATCGTGTATAGTGGAATCTCTATCATGTTGTAATGTTGATTTCAATTGTATAACTCGAACTCAGGATCATTGTTGTATTATATTGAACATCATTATCTTCATGAATAAGATGTAACTAGTGTCATTCCCGTACCTTGTATGAGTTTAATATAAAAATTACTTTATAAAAATATTTTCGAATTGTTCTTAAAAAAATTTCCCGAACGCATTTTTCACGAGTGAATCACACTTTTTTAATGTTATTCATGTATATTGTACGGATTTAATATAAAAGTCATTTATAAATTATTATCGAGGGTTCTTAAAAAATTTACAAACACATTTTCACAAATCACACTTCTTTTAATAAAGAATTACAAAATATTAGGATTTATTTAAAAAATAATTTTTATTAGATCAATTTTAAAAAATGATTTGTCTTAGTCTCTTAGATGATCAATTAAAATATTAAGATAGTTTTAATCAAGTGTTCATTTAAAAAAAGAAATTGCATAACTTCAAATTAACTACTTACATAAAAAATTTAGAATTAGTAAAATATTTTAGAATCAATTTTCTTCAAAAAATAATTTGTAATTGTTTCATAGAAAGTGGGGGAGTGGGAAAGTGGGTAGGTTTTTTTTGCCAAATTTTTTTATGAAGTGGGGAAGTAGTTTTAGAATTTTTAGTTTTTGGTAAAAATTATAAATTATAATTGTGTATCTTAGATTAACCACGTGGCTAAATTTTTTCTGAAGAGATTGGTTCTCCTTTACAATTGTACTATATAGATTACATAATCTTAATTTGTTCCCAATTTGTAGCTCAATTTTATAAACATAATTTATAGCTCTAATCGAGTTCGAGGCCACGACCTCCAGTGAGAAACGCAGACCAAGCCATCTAGAGTGCGATCGCGCTTTCCTGAGTGTGTTGCACTCGCATCACCTATGAAGAGGGACACGCCCCTCTTCTTAAGCGCGCCCCTCTTCGTAGGTGCTCCCCTATTCATCCACTCGAATCACACATTAACAAAATTCACGTACATGAAATAAATATCAAAAAATAAAGAGACAACTGGTCGAGCCTTGCAAACCCGAATACGATCAAGTACATGCAACCCAGTTAAGGTCAAGTAATATAATCCGAGGTTTGAAGGGAGAAGTTCATACAGTGTGAATCACCATAATTATTTACCACTTCGCGACTCCCAAATTTGTCTAGCGAGGCATCGCTTATGTGTTTCATTCCCGATGGAGCATTATCTTGGCCTTGTTCGAGACGCCGAGGAGGGGGAAGGTCCGGGTCGTCGTAGTCTTCTTCGAGGTATTGGTCGACAATTCGATTTCCCAAAAACATGATGTGCATGCAAAAACATACAAGGATAAACTTGTGCAACATTGAGAAGTTCAAAATAGACATATAGTTTTTGCCAAATGAGGTACCCGTTGGAGGATGAGGGAAGTTCATTGCGGGTGTCGTAAGAGCGTGTTCAAAAACTTAGGCGTCATGAGCACTCCCTTCCCATCCAGTCGATACAAATGTGAAGAACATGTCGAAGTCACAAACAGCCATGATGTTCCATGAGCAAACATGTTTCTGATTCCGATAAGGCATTTGGTCAGCTCGGAGTATGCAGGCAATAACATGTGTGCCATCTATGCAACCAATTGCACCCTATAATGAAACATTTACATAGGTCATTCTACTAAAATGCAAGGCAACTAGCGCAAAGACCTTTGAACTATAATAGCGGATACCTTGAAAAGAGTGTAACTATTGGCATTCACCACCTTATCGGGAATGTTTACGAACTCAAGATAACGGGGACGTAGTAGATGCCTAGCGAGTTCCTCGAACCCCTGATTTCTACCAGTGACGACGTCTAGGACATCATGCAATGCACAACTAATGGTGTCTCGTGTTAGACACCCCCAAGGCAATCGTATATAGTAGAATGCCAACCTTCTCCAACACACATCTTTGAAAGGGGAAAGCCATGCTTGTATTGTAGCTCATCACACAGCTTTCGAAGCATATGTTTCTCCATTCGAAAAGCATTAATGCATCTAAAATCAGACTCGGACTCCATTATCACTCTCATCCATACCCCGTCAATGGTGAAGTGTAGCATACTAGCATGGTGTCTTCCACGTGTATTTGAGGTGATTCCCTACTAAAATACAATGTTGTCTTTGCATAAACAAATACCATGCAATCATTGTCTTCTTCCGCCGACTAAGCGCCCTCATTGGAGCACGATTCATGCTTCTTGCCCTATCCTACAAAGACATAAAACACTGAGATAAGTCAAAACTGTTCACATGCAATCCTCACAGAATATGAACAACGCAAGCCATGCTCCTTAACACATAAATTAACAACCAAATATGTCCAACAAATGGCATTGCCAATCACTAATAATCATCCAAATTTACAATCCTCAAAGAAAAACCATAAAACACACACATAAATTATCCCTTAAAATCCTTAATGAAAAAAATGACATCCTTAATCAACCGGTCTTCTTCGACCATTCCTCCTTCTCAAACTTGTAGTGTAGCCAAGCGATCCTTGTGTCATTTGTCTTCAGCGTCATGAAGAGGTGGTGGATGTTCTCAGCGTTCAATTGATCCACGGTAAAACACCATAAACTACCGTACTTTTCCATCATGCCCGTTGCGACCATCCTTTCCAAAACCTCCATTGCTTCATCAAGATTGAAAACCCACTTTGTGCCCTGCATTTCTTTACCAGTTAACTCCCCCTCCAAGAGTGTCACAAACCGTTCACCTTGGTGTGCAGTAACAACCAATTGCTCTTGGAAAAATGTAGTCCCAATTTGTTGCCTTTTACGCTTTGGAACTCCTTGGCTACTACCGTCGCTGGCTTGATGCTTGGATGCAGAGTTGGTTGTTTGCTGAGAAGCACTTGCTAGGCCGGTTGTGTCAGCCAGGTGCCTTAGCAGATCGTCCTGATCCAAGTATTCATCCATCATCAGGAGTTCCTCCAAACTTCTTGCACCAAAAACACCAGATTGCAACACCAGAGTTTAAGATTCCTCCATTGTTGGGGGATCCATAGTGGCCGCCACACAATGCTGGCCCGACGCACATAAGTTGCCAAACACACTATCCCAAAGATCACTCAACTCGAGGTCAGGACGCTTATGGCAGAACCTTTTGTAATCCGCCTTTTCTTGTCAATGAAACAACACCAATATCAAACATTACTCACGACTCCCAAAATATGTATAGCAAAGATTGCACCTTATTAAGCACACCCTTATTTTTCGCTCCCACCATTCAGGATCTGCCATAATTGTTCCATCTGTCGGGTTCCATCCTACCCCGGTTTCTTTGTACCGTAAAGTGACCCAAAGTTTGCAAATCTTTTTCATGTAGTCAAACTTAGTCTTCGCAATATCTCTATCAATATTCCTGCCACCCTGTTTGGAAAACTTCTTAGCAATCCCAACCCAGTTAAAGTGGGTGTCTTTCCCATTCTGCTTGTTGTACTGTAGACAAATGGTCATTAATGATTTCGCCTCATCATCAGTCCAAACAACGCCCTTCCCATCAGTGACCTTTCCCTTCGCATTGGCCTATGACTCAGACATTGTTCCTTCTTCCTTTTCTCAACTAATAATACATTTTCACCAAAACTTAAAAGCACACACAAGCATATACATATATTTCCAAGCAAATAAAAAGCAATAAAACCTACCACTAACAATATGCAATCACTGAAATGGGACAAATATATGTGAAGGAGAAAAAACCAAATTCATCAACAAAACTTCATTCCATCTTTCATATTTATTGGATTCAACCGTTCACCAAGTTCACCAATCACTCCCAAGTTCGTCATTTGAGTTAATCAAACACTAAGCTCGACCAACCATTTATTGGATTTCACTCAAAACCAAGTCCACAAAGTTGTATGTTTATTTGAAAATGCACATGTGGAAAACTCAACAAACTAGCTGCAATTTCCAGCTTCAATTCCCTTAATCAAAATGGTGCAAATGGCATAGTCAATCTTCTACATAAACCTAGCTACAACATTATCAAAAACACTCATGCAAAAAAGTCTACATGTGCATCTACAACATTCACTTGTGGATTCACGAGAGGAGTGAGATATTTGGGGGTTTGTGGGTCACGTGAAATGCAAGTGAGAGGCATGTTTTTTTTGTTATTGGGGGCAATTTCGTTATTTTCGAGTCTCCTTTTTCGATTCAGCTACGATGTTGCCAAACGTTTTTTATCCATTTCGCTCATAAATCCAGTTTCTACTACTATCAAAAATCCTGCTACCACATTCAGTTTCCGCTAGATTCCAGTTCCAACTACCAGCTCCCGCTAGGTGTGCCAAACAGAACCTTATTAGAGCATGTGCAATGGTGAGGAGGTATAATCCTCTTCCATTTTTCTCTCTCTTTCTCTCCTTTTGACACCTCATTTTCTCTATCATCCACATCATTTTTCACTTTTCCTTTCCTCTTTCTCTTCCTCTTTCTCTATTTCTTCCCACAACAAAGGGTATCCCCTTTCCCTTCCTCTCTCATACTTTAATATATATATTTACTACATATTTATATCATTCAATAGTTTTTACAAAGTTAGTTAATCAAATGAATTAAGAATAAATTATATTTACTTAAATAATTTAGAATTAAGATAATATAAACTAATTATTAATAAAAAAATAAACTTAATTAACATTAAGATAACTTCAAAAAATATTAAAAAGTGCAAAAAAATACAAATTAAAAATAGCGTTAAACATCAATTGGTTGGCTAAAATTTTGGGAAGATTGTTGAAATTGATTGGGAAGAATTTGTGAAAATGTTTGGAAATAATTTGGATTAATTGGCCTTGGTTGATTACCAAACATTTGTAGTATGGCTTGAACTTGGTCTAAATTAAATGTATTTGGATTATATTGGGTGTTTAAGTTATTTGGATTTTTATTGTGTTTATCCATGGAAGGTAATAGTAGTAGTGAAGGAGAGAAAGAAAAGCTTACAAGTTTGTGAAAAATGAACAACAATATTATACTCTATTTATAGATAATAAAAAATTATAAAAATTGATTAATTTATTTTTTTTAAAAATATTAACATTAATTAGTATTTTATTGGAAATATATTTAATGATATGTTGAAATGAAATAAATGAAATTAGTTGAAAGTTGGATACATGTTTCAACATGTGATTGGATGAATGCTCCTCTTTGAGCACAAGGGCCAAAGCATTTATTCCTCTATGGAAGGGAGATTACTCTCATTCCTCTCTCATTCCTCTTTGAAAGGGGATTCCCCTTTCAACTTTTACAACCAAGAGGAGCTCCTCTTTAAGGAAAGAGAGTGCAAAGAGGAAGTTGATTCCTCTTGGTTGCACATGCTCTTACCGATGATAAATCGAGGTCCGGCAGGACATGCATGTGCGTTTTTTCCGGGTTTAGAATACTAAGAGCTTTTCCGGCTAATGAATTGTAAGCTTTCATAAAAATAGAAATATAGAATGATAAGATGAGGGAGGGGGTTTTGGGACTTTTTGGATAGGGAAGGCTAGATATGATTCCCGGGGCCCACTATTGTGTAACCGATGGGAGAAATTGTAGAAGACGAAAACATACACATGTAACACATAGTTTTCATAGTTGAGAGTTGAGACTCCCTCTCACCCACTCACTTTAAATACACCCCCACCCGAACCCGGCCATCCGTCCATACATCCATCCTCATCCCTAAAAGAAATTCCCTAAGTAATAATACATCGAACCCGTACATGATTTCAAATCACTCTCCTCCGCTTCGTCTTCCTCTTTTCAACTCCTCCTTCTCGAACTCTCTCGTCGGCTCGGTGCTCGCTCGCGCAATCGGCCAGGAGAAATTCAGAACACTAGCGCGCTGAGAGTACTGAGAGAGAAGAGAGCGAGAAATCAATTACGTACTAGCGATCGAAATGGGGCGGCGGAAAGTGGAGATAAAGCGAATTGAAGACAAGAACAGCCGGCAGGTGACCTTCTCGAAACGCCGATCCGGCCTCATCAAGAAGGCTCGCGAGCTCTCCGTCCTCTGCGACGCTCAACTCGCTCTCTTGGTCTTCTCCAACCGCGGCCGTCTCTACGAATTTTGCAGCGGTGCCAGGTTCCTTCCTTCCTTCCTTCTTAATTAATTACACTATTTAATTGCTTTTATTTGTAGCTTCTTCTTGTTGTGCTTGAATCCATGCTTAGTACTACTGCTTCTGAAGAAATTACCTGCAATTGTATGTTAGATTCTCTCTGATTAGTTCCTTTCCCAATCAAAACCCTAGCTAATTGCTGCTCCCCTTCTTCGTTTTCATTTATTATATATATTCCTTAATCCTTTCCATTTTCAGTAGCATACACATCCTTCTTAATCCGGGCTATTTCTTTTTTTTTTTTACAAATTAATTAATCCGACCGTACGTCGTTCCTTATTTCTTACTAGTAGTATTACAGTAGGCCAACTGGTGTATTGTAGTAAGTTCTAGCGCTACCTTTTTCAGTCCCATCAGCCTGACACGACTCAGCTCGAAGTTATCACTTCCTTTCTTCATCTGTCTTGTAATTTTCTCCATTCGGATATATACATGCTTTTTTTTGGTCGAAATTATTATTATAATAACCCTTTGTCTCTAGTAAACTTTAGTGTCTATCCCATACAGTGCCGTCTTTGACCTGGCCCATCCACTGTTGTAGGTGACACTTGTCATATTTTTACATGACACTTGTCCCTCTGTTGCGCTCTTAGTTACATGACACATGTCCCTTTTCTAGCCCAATCAATATACATCCGAGTAATATAGCAAGTCTTGTTACTACTGTATTAGCTAGTGTATGTGTACGTGTGTACGTATGTTTGCTCTCTTACTTAATTGGGTATGGTCGTATGGATTTCTTGGTGATTCATTCATACGTTAGTAACAATTTCACCATCATCACGAGGATTGTAGGGCATGAAATAATGCGCGACATAAATACATTCGATGATCGATCATGTGGGGGAACTTGAAAGATTATTGAAAAATGTAGAATTACAACAAACTGGGTGCTTTGAGCCTTAATTTGGCAAACCAATTCCTTCAAAATTTTATGATGTCAATGATAATAGAGGTTATTTTCCATTCTAGAAAGTTCCTAGGTTCACAATCAAACACATCTAGAGGTGCTTTGTACTTCTTCCTTGGTAGAAAATCAACTTTGGTCTTACGAGATTTCTTTGAAGATTAAAATTGAAGTAATTATTGGCAATGAATGTCTTTTATAGTGGGCACAGGCTATTATCCCCTTAGCACTTACCTCATATAGGTGCATATCTTCAAGTTTGATCAGATCTTACTGACTTGCTATAAGGTTTGAAAATTTTCATTCAAACCATATGAGGTTTGATCTGAGTAACATAAGCTACTGATTCATGTTTTACTAGAAAAAATTACAAACACTTATAACTTAGTACTTAAAATTATACTTAAAAAAGCTTGCACAATAACTTAAAACTCTACTTTAATCAAATGTTAAATATATACTACATGATATTTTCCAAAAAGAAATATATTTTCCCTAGCTATACAAAAGTCACATAAATATACTTTTGCACTCCAATGTGACTATTGCAGTTCTGTAATCAACCTGCGTTTTTGAAAACTTCATGTCACTAGCTTAAGTGAACATTTTCTTTTTCCTTGCCTTTGTCGAGTTCCTTAGCCTTAGGTCTAAGCTTATTACTTATTTCCAACATCAAGGCCAACCTCTTGCCTGATTTTGTGCAAACATCAAGGCTCTAATTACATGCTTCGATCACCATGGCGTCACTTTCAGGTGGAAGAGTAAAACAGGAGATCCTTTCACCTTGCTTCGAGTTGCTTTCTTCCCTATTCTAGTTGTCTTGAATAAGAGATCATTTTAGCTTTCCTTGAATTTCTTTCTCCCCTAGTTTAGTCTAGGATCATTATGCTAAAGCACAACCATTTTACATGATTTTATGTAAATTAAAATTAGGACATATACCTTGAGATTTGCTTTTGTACAACTTGTACATATAATTCAACAATGTGAGCAATCTCGTTTAAGAAAGAAGGCCACGCTATTCACCAATTCAATGCTTCAGCCTCTTGCTTCATACAATTGTATGACTTTCTTATTAGTTTATTTGAAGCAGATTCGCTTAACTATTACTGATGGCGTTACTAACATAGATTTTGATGGCTATGCATGATACGAGACATTTAGCAACTGCGAAGTCTTTTTATCAATCCTTAACCTCCTAGCAACAGACCTTTAGGATCTGTACTCATTCTTTTCTCAACCATTTTCTCAATCATATTTGACTACTCACGTGTAGGAATCTAAATGCATGATTCTTAAACTCAAGCTAACATAAGGGGAAAATAAGCCTATGTGTAAACATATATACACTGCTGGTTTCTTATACTCAGGAGATTTAGCATAAGGGGAAAAAATTATATATATATACACTGTGGTCTCTGTTGACAATAAAGGAAATTTGAGAACTCTTTAGGAGGCAACTTAATTTTTGCTCCTACACCTTACGATCAGTTAACCTATTTGTTACAATCACACACTTTTACTTCCACGTGCTCGATCCCTTCAAGATAATTTAATTTTATACAATAAGCAATCAGCACACATAAATAGTGGTTTTGGACAAATAAGTAAGTACCTTATAAACAATCAGCACATCGTGCTAGAACCAGAAGTGTTATGAAGCCTTGGCAAAATATATGTAGTATATATACTGCCTATTTTTTTTCATTAATTATGTTGGTTTTTTGTAGAACTTAATCCATCCAAGTAATTAGACTAAAAAGACTTATTCTATGACATGAAACATAAATAATAGATTGATGTTTTCGTAGATGTTATTTACATACTTGGGCACAAAAACAACCAACAGTCCACCTTCCATATGTGTAATATGGGCATATTACAAAACCTCAAGTCAAAATTAAAAATAATAATAATTCCTCTAGAAAACCAATTCTTGTACACATTAAAAGACCAATTTTGCTCTTTTTATGTGATACAATGCTAGTTGGCATGAGGGTATTTAATTAACAATGTAAAACAAATCTATATTGGAATGTTGCAAAGCATGTAATATGTATTCTACTAATTTAGAATTCTAAACGTTCTATAGATTGTTTGTTAACTAGGTTCACAAAGTATATTTTTTAAGATTTAGTTTTAGAGGGGTTAGAGTTTACAAAAATTTATTGATTGATATAATATATCTCCTTATATTTTTATTATGTGTTTTGTGGGGTTTATAGTTTTTTTGAGAGTATTTATAAATCTATTTATCGATTTTTTAACTCAACTCCATCGAAACAACACCTCATTTTTATGGCCCATATCTTAGTCAATATTAATACATATATTACACACCTCCATAATATTTTGTGAAATTATAACAACCTAAATGGGGCGCATTCTCATTGGCTTTTATACACTGCCTTTGAAATGGATTTAGTCTCTATATCAATGTTGGTGCATTCTATCTAAATTCAGTTACTATTGGCACATAGCTGAATTTCAGTTTTTCTCGGGTCTATCGGGCGTAACCCCTTTCCCTTGGGCAGGGGTAGTCCATCTTGACTCCCCAGATTCCATTGTAACGGAGCCCCACTAAGTCAATGATAACGATGATATTTAAGTATGTTGTAAACATTTTTTAAATGTGTAATACAATAAAGCCTTATCCGAGACTAAGTAAAATAATAAAGCCTCTTATATTAAGCGGGTTTAATATATGGTAGAATTTTACAAGTACTAAATGCAGAGAGATGTAATTGAGTGTGCATTATTGATTGACAAAGCTAAGTATTTATACAACAATATAACAACTTAAGAAAAATATTATGCATGTACAAATAAATATATTTCCTATAATTTCTAAATAATTTTATTATTACTATCATGCTCCTCCAAGCGTATTTGGTAAAAAAAATAAAAGCTTGTGAATGAGTATGCATGATATCATCAAATTATAGTCAAAGAAGTGGTTTCATCAATTCATCATCGAGTTGATCCTTTGTAGGAAAGCAAGTAAAATGTATGGTCTAACTCTTTTTGCATGCACATGTATTCGTATAAAGTGATATACAAGAGAGATATGCTCTATACTTAGAATAGAAATTTGGATTTGATACTAAAGCTCTTGATAATTAAATTTAAGCTCAGCAAATAGATTGATGTCACCTAAACAATATTTTTATTGTTAACCCCTCAAGCACAACATTTGATAGGAAAGTTTTGGGAAGTGATTATGATAATAATGCTTGACATTCGATGGGAAAGTTTCGGGTGAGTGATTCCAATAAAATCTTTATTAAATTTTTAATATTGTCCACGCAAGTGCGACATTTGATGGGAAGGTACAAGCTTATGAATGAGATTATCGTGGAAAAAAAGTGCGTTGGTCAATACAGCGATGTTCCTATGTAGGAATGTAAGCAACATGTATAGTCATATTTCACTACTCCTCTCGTTCAAAGTGATATGCAAGAGCGATATATTCTATCTTGAATGAAAACCTAGATTGGAGAAAATTGTAGCTCCCAATTTATTAGAATATATCAATGGGATGTTCTTATCATGAATTCCAAGTCAGTAATTAATAAAGAGCTAGATTACCCATATCAGTTTTAAGGAAGTGATTCCGATAGTATCTAAACATTTTTATTGTTATTCATTATTATCACGATTTGCCTTAACGGGAATCATTAGAAGGCTTCTTTGGGCGGGGAAACCCAACTGCAAGACCAGAGATTACTGAAAGGAAGATACTCTCTCTTCTTGAGCTTCCGGTTGACATACCGAGATTTATTCAATTGGTGATTGTGTTTATTTAAGCCAAAAAGAGAAGAGATCGATAGCATAGATCAGTATGTCACCCTTATTCATAGGCTTGAGCAGTGGTTTGCTAGTACTCGTTTAAGCCGAACTATTGCTACCTTGCTTGAGTGAACTAGCTCAACCGGCATCAGTGGCTCAGAGGAAATGTGTAATGTAGAAGTAGGATAGAAGAGGTCTAGTTCTTGCTTGACCTTTACTCTGACTTGCTCTTGCTAGGCAGGGAAGGAGCGAGACGACGTGTGCCTGGATAAAGAGAAGTAGAGTTGGGAAGCCATAACCAGATAACTACTAGATGGAATTCATTTATCTCGCCTCCTGACTTAGCCCATCTTTCGTGAATAGTATAGTCTCGGTGCCAAACCTTCCCGTCGATGTGATCTCTTGGGGAAGATCAGCCTGTTCTCCCTAGAGTCGCTTTTTTCCGTCTCGCTTCCCGACTTTTTTTTATAAATCGCTCATTCAAGTGCAATTTTCCGCGGGAAAGTCTTAGCTTGTGAATGAAATCATCAAATTGTAGTAGAAGAATACATCAGTGATTTTGTCCTTCTTATTAAAAATAAGCAACACGCACGGTGCCTTTTTGCACATGTTCTCCTACATAGTGATATGCAAGGCACCGTGCATGTTGCTTATTTTTAATAAGAAGGACAAAATCACTGATGTATTCTTCTACTACAATTTGATGTATTCTTCTACTACAATAAGAAGGGCAATGTCCTTTATTCTTGAATGAATATTGGTTTGGAGCTTAGACTTGTAGCTCTAAATTTATCGCAATATATTATATGTTGCTCTTGATAACAAATTCCAAGTTTAATAAACAAATGGATTACCAAGTGTAGTTTCAAGGAAGTGTCTAACCAATTAGACCTATCAAAACATGCTCTGACTCGATAACTTGACCTAATCTATCTAACCTACATGTAAATTTGTATTTTTTTACATTTAATGTTTTGAATTTAAAGCATTGAATTGCCTCCTATAGAATTAATGTCATACATATCTTATATACTCTATCTTAACCTTTTGACCCTCCACACATAATATTTACTTAATATCATACATCAATTATATATACTTGATCTTTGCCTCTTGGGTTTTCACATATAATATCTACTTAATATCATACATCAAACATAATTAATCATTACAACTTAATATCAAAAGTATCGGGCATCATACAACTTAAATCATAAATCATACATACTTAATCTTAGTCTCTTGGTCTTCCACACATAATATTTACTTAATATCATACATCAAACATAATTGACCTTAGCATCTTGGTCTTCCACTATAATATCATGCCTATATTTTTATATTTAGAAAACCTTTTATAAGAAATAATAATAAAAATAGTAAATATTAATAAATTAATCATTTTACAAAATCAAAATAAATTATTAGTAGATATTGAATAGATTTCATAATCTTAAGTAGAAAAAGTGCACACTAAAATGAATAGTAGGAATTAAAAATAAGTGCAGAGATCAATAGTTCAATTAGATCGTGGAATATGTTTTAAGAAACACCAAATATATTCATAATGTCATTGAAAAAATTATAATGTCTCATTTTAGTATAGTTCATCATATAGTCAAAGCTTTTTTTTATATACAACATTTTAATTAATAAAAGATATTTTTATATATTATAGTACTCAAGTTTTTTATTAAAATCGCATAGTATTCTACATTTAAAATAAAAATAGTAAATTAGCACATTTGATTAGAAATCTCTTTATCTTTCACAATTAATACATCCTTATGTTTTTGCTTTTTCTTAATTAAAAAAAATCAAACTTATTTAATTAGGAACCCAAAGTGATGATCCCTATATATTTTCTTTCTTCTTAAATCAAAAAAAAAATCTTCATATAGACAAAAAACATTGAACCTTATGTAATTAGGAATCTAATGTGGCAATTAACACATTTAGTGACTAATATGTTTCAAATTGAAGACAATTTTGTCCTTAATAATGTTGAATGTCAGTTTGAATGGTTTATTCAATACCCCTTTCAACTCATTAATTTTGATGATATTCTAAAAGCTTGAACAATATTTTGTAAGGATCGAAGGGAGTAACATTTATCTACTTTGTTTTATTTTCTCAACCTGTTTTTTCACTATTAAATCCATGCACGGAAATGATTAAATATTGTTTAAATCATGATAAAATATTTTTGAAACATAATATCCGACACACCCAAAAAATAAACACATAAGAACATTATAAGCAAGACTATTGACCCGTGCGAAGCACCGGCATAGCCTTCTAGTGTATAGTATGTTTAAAGTGTTTAGGGTTAAAATTTGACCATGAGAGCTTTTCAGTCCAACCCAATGAATTGACCTTAGTCGTTATATTGTGACTTATAATAATATGAAGTATTAACTTTAAACCAATAATAATACAAACTTTAAAAATCATCGGCATCAATATGAATTATTACGATATTAACCAAAAATAATATGAACTTGAAAAGTGACTCGTAATAATATCAACTATCCGCTTTGAACCAATAATAATACGAACTATCATGATACTAACCTAAAACAATACGACAATTAGTTTCCAGTGAAACCTATGTTGGTGTACTTGAAATTATGACATGGCATCAAATTTAATTGACACCTCATATTTTTCCTAATTGACAATTCAATTTACATGTGTTAGATTTTTTCTCCCAACCATCCTCCAGTCCATCTTCTCTTCACATGTCGTCTTCGTTGCCTCTATTATCTCTCTCACCTTTTCTCTCTTGAAACTGAATTCTTTGAGAGTTGTAACATCGTACACCACATCCGGCAACCTCGTCCTCCTCTCTATCCTTGCCACCTCCTAAGTGTAGCCTAACTTCACCCGCTATCTCCCGCAACACGCCCTTAATTTCCGTTATGCTTCACTCATTACTAAAAAAATGGATACTTGATGATAATTCATATTATTACTGGTTTAAAGTAGACACTTGGTATTATTACAAGTCATTAATAGCTTGTATTACTGTCTTACTGATGATGATTTTTAAAGTTCGTATTACTATTATTTCAAAGTAGATACTTCGTATTATTAGAAGTTATTTTTTCCTTATAATAAGATTATATTGCATATTTTCATTATCATGATATACTTTATTATTAAAGGTTCATAACATTATTATTATTATACTTAAATAATAGTTGATTATAATATTATTTTAATTAAAATATTTTATTTCAAAATTTTAATTATGTAAAAGCTGGTAAAATAATGCTCTTGACCCAATTGTTTGGGTCGATTAAAGGATATTGCTTTGTGAAATATGTGTGAGGTATTTTTTTCTTATAAAGTTATAAATTAAAATAATTTTTTTAACTCTCATAAACATTTAATATTTTTCAAAATATTCCTTAAAAGTTTTAGTGATTTATATTATTAATTTTAAGGCTAACCTAAAGTTACCAAACAATGACATTTTAGCAAAAAGATTGATATTAAGTTGAGCAAATTTGCACATGTATCAACATGCTCTTGTGATCTTAGTTTCAACTTGTCAAGTAAATGTTATGGTCTTAGTTGCACATTTATATTTGTTAGTAGAGTTATGTGCCGTATTTGATCTTCATTTTCACATGTATAATCCCTAAAACCTTAGGGTTGGACAATTATCTAACTAGACTTCAAATTCTCGCATTATAACATATATAACGTTTATCATGGCATCTTATAGAGGAATTATCATTATTAGAAATTAATCACTAATAAATGTTATCAAGCCAACAAAGACTTTTGTAACATCAAATTGGTAAATCTTAACAAAACTTGTTATTGCATGTTTAACCTCGATCACATAATTACATTACACATATATTTAGTAAGTACGACAAATTGTATGGAAGTTATTAATCATATAGAATCTAGTCCAAAGAATTTTAATTATTAAAATTTCAAGTGTTGATAATTGTTTTGATATTTTAATTGGATATCTTTTATTTAAGATGAGGACATATTCTTGAAAAACCAACTTCCTTCTATAAGTAAGTCTATATTATTATTGAACTTTAGTTTACTATCATTCTTTTAGTCTATAGAATCTTGAAGTAAGTCTATAAGAAGATAGTCAATATTGAACAACTTTGTATTTCTACTATATATTTTTTTTGTTTGACAAATAAGTACAAGGATAATCATTATGACAAGATGCAATCCGGATCCTCTATTTCATAAGCTGCTACAAATGCTACTACACCAATAGAATATGTCCATGTGTCAATTTTTTATTCATTTTTAAATTTATTTAAATTACAAAAATTAAATAAAAAAGAGAAGTTAATTATTCAGTTTCTGTGAAGTACAGTAGCGTCGAAGACTTCGACCTCCGCCGGCCACACCGCAGATCTACTCCTACCCGACCTCCATCTCTCCGACACCCTCTTTGTCTCCAACCTCCCTTCCTTCCGCCGCCTTCTATCCGCTCCACAGGAACAAATGTCAATTTGAAGGCATACTTGAGAATATTTGTTACAATATTTAGAGATATATAGAGACAAATGAAGTGTTTGCATGCATTTACATCCTTATGTTGATTGATACAATTTATTTAGCATTGAGGATTGATGAATAATGGTTTTTAAATCTTTTTATAAAGTGATATTGACTTTAAATGCATTGTTATGTTAATTGTTATAATTTATTAAAGCAAGTACTTAAGTATTTATGAGTAGTTTTCTTTTTATTTTTTATATGAAATGATGTTGGCTTTTGAAAGTGAGAAACTCATAATAAATGAGGAACTATACTTGTACCAATATAAGTGAAAACACTATTGTAAGCTTAATTTTTCAACAAAAGTAATTTTTTTCCTTTATAAATATGTGAACCTTATAAGAGCTTTTGTATGACATTAGAGGTCCATTAATGTTGGTCATTGTGCAATGAGAGAGAATAAGTTCAAAGACCTAACAAATGAGTAAAATCCCACACATGTTAACTGATCATTACTAAATCATTTATGATCAATTTCCAAACAATTAAGATCATTAACATAAGATATGACTTAGCAAAATGAAAATAAAGAAGCAATAGGAAAACTAAGGATATCAATTTTAACTAGACTTTTGAGCCATTATAGTTAAAGAGTAAGAAGTAAATCTTCATAAAAATAGACTTATTAGCTTAGACTCAAAAACTAAATAAAAGTTCAAAAGATAAACTAAGGACAATCAATTTAGCTTATTTAAAAGTTTATTATGTGATGCCAAAGAAATGTAAATTAAGAACTAAATGCTCAAGTTGTGAATCAACAATATTATATGTTCATAATATGTCTATTTACATGAACCTTAGGCTCGATAATTAAATAATTTTTCCAAAGAGGAAATATGGATGATCAATTTAAGTCCATATAATATATAAATTTGATATCATAGAAATGAAATGAGAAACAAAAGGCTAAAACCTACAATAAAAGAAAACATAACTACTATACATAACCCACTAAAACTAGTATTACCTAAAATTTATATAATTTTTAAATTAACCCTTTAATAAAATTTATATAATTTGCAAATTAACCCCTTCCCCCTAACCATCTTCTTCCTCTCTTCTTTCACTTGTTCTCTCACGTCAGGATTTTGTCAGTTCACAATTTTCCTTCTTATACCCAACTGCCAACGTTGTCCTCCCGTGGCCATCCACCGACGTTCCCACCTCCAGCCATCGTCGTCCTCCCGCCTACCAGCCTCTATACTCATCCTTTTCTCAATTTCAACCCATACACTCTATATTCCAACCACCAACTTTATTTCAATCCATTGTTCAAATGAATCCGAAAAAATCACAAATCTCATCAATTTTTATCATCATATATGCATAACTGAAATCAATTTGTCCAATTTTACATTAAATTGACAAACACATACCCTAAAATTTGAAACTCTAACACATTGGGGAGAGATTTGATATAAGTTCAAGATTGAAATTAATTAACCATACATCTTATAATTTGTTGAAAATAGCCCAAAATAAGCTACAAATCATCAAAATTAGTAAGAAAAATGATAAGAGAACTGCTGGTTTTTTTCATCGTTCAACGAGAGAGGGATGAGAAGAGATAGTGGATTTTTTTTATAGAAAGGACCTATGTGTAAATTTTAGATTAATTAGGTTATTTTATTATTTTTTTGGGTTATAAATAGTGTTACAATGAAGTGTTATGAAGTAGTGGCAATGAGATTGTGTTTTGGTTCGAATAGTGAAAATAAGGAAATGATAGGATAAAACCACAAATATTTTTTGACAAAAAAACACACAAATATTTAGATCTAGTTATGGTTGTAAAGATTTTAGTTTGTAGTTGAATTTCTAATTAACTCAAGATGCTATGATACATTTAGAAACCAGATTGAACATAAGCATTTGCTTTTGTGCTTGAATATATGAAAATCAAATGGAATAAGTTACATTGTGAAATAAACAGCTGTGACATGGAAGTTAGAAACTAAAACTAGAGTATGACCTTTTTGTTTTGGTACGAGTGAGGAAAGATAAAGGCAACATCAAAGAAAAAGAGAAGTTCCTCTTACCAAAAAGCATATGTTTTTCTAACCTACGTCCTAAGAGCATAGGTTAAGTTTTTCATTTTAGGGAACTAAGGTATAAGAAAATTAATACAGTAAATCATTTGTAAAAAAGTGATTAATCTTTAATAAATATAATTTAACAAATTATTTCTATTTTAAATATCTTAACCTATGCCCCTGTTGGGGAATAAGTTAAGATACTTAACCAATGCATAAAAATGGTATAACCTTTGTATTTTTAGTATGATTGAGGAAAGATAAAGGTAACATCAAAAGTCATGTCAAAAAACATACATAAGAAGGATTAAGTTTCGATGGAGTTTTTAATAAACTCTAAGTCTTGTTTGATTAGCATTTAAATTCTCATGAATTGAAATATCCTAAAAAGTTGGAGCAAGTTAATTTGTTTGGTTGAATAAAAATCAATAGAAAATCCTAGGAAAACAACTTTCCAGGAATTTAAATGCCTGCATAATGCAGGAAGTAGACTTACCTAGTCCCCCTAGGTAAGTTCTACTTCCACCCTTTTTACACACAAAATCCTAACTTCATTTTAATTTCTAAATTTTAAAATTCAACCAAACATATTTTCTCCAAATCTCATGAATTTTAATTCGTAGGAATTCATTTCTTATGAAGTAACTTCATGTGAATTATAATCCCTCCATTTAACCAAACGAGCACTAAGAGTGATATTCTAAAACCATATAGTAAAAAGGTGAACCTTGTTTAAAAAAAAAATTGAAAGGAAAAAAGTGGACATGAAAAGAGAAGAATCTAATCACAATTCTTTGAATTATTATTCAACGATCATGATTTCTTCTCTGCATATAGCGTTTTCGAACTCCACTAGAACTGAACTCACATAAGAGATATATAGTTTGTGAAAAAACTAAATGCAATCACAAAAGATGTGATGAATGTATTTACATATGTGTGAAGTTGAAACAACAAAAGTGAAATAAGATTAAGCACCAACACTAAGCATATAGGAGTTGAATAATGCTCACTAATTCTTAGGTTATTAACTTTTCTAACAGATTCTCTAAAATGGAGAAATTTAGACTTTTGAGACATTTGGAGTGTTTTTTAGTCCAATAAATTCCTCATCTCATTCTCAAAAAAGGAAGAGAGTAGGGAAAAAATGAGCTTCCTTAAATATAGAGAATTCTTCAAATAAATTAGGGATTATCCAAAATGGAAAAAAATTTGGATTGTAAGCTTAAATAAAGTAAAAGTATGATTTTTTATTCTCCACTTTGAAAAAATCTTTGAAAAAACTGTTGGAAATACTCTTATAGTTATTTTTTGTAAGATTGTAAACTATCAATGTTGTTCTTAATTCTTCTCTTCTTTTTTTTTGGTAGATTGTTCTTAATTCTTCTCTTAGTTTCTCTTGTTTGTATTTCTCATTTTACCAATAATTTAACCCATTTAATTTCACCATTTCTCTATGGTACTTAAATAGTACTTAAATTTCACCATTGCTAGGAACATTCATTTATGGGACCTAGGTAGTAAATATGATAAGTTGATATCCCTAAAGTAACGTAGCTAATTTTGTACACCAAGGCTTGTCCTCTTGCCAAAATCCATGTTTTACCGAGTCTTTTCTTGATTGACGTCTTATAAGTCTTCTCTTGGTAGGATTACTTATGTGGCTTAGGGGAGTTCATATTGTATATATGTTCCCTTGATATGCTCTCTTTCATGCTCCATTATTTCAATTGGTTCGATTAGATTTTCATTATTTTTATGATGAAAGAAATTCTTTTCTGGTTCAATTTGCTTTGGTGGGATCCTTGCTTCTTCGGCCTGAACCAGAGTTGAAAAAGCATTATCTCATCGGAAGGTTTGCCCTTTCTCAATGTCTTTCTTTAACCGGTGACATGTCTAAGGAGCGGAGAATTTTTTTTTGGAATGAAAGGGTGATTCATTCATAGAGAAAGTTGTTACAAAAATGTTCTACCTAGACTTTACATGGCTTGAGCCAATCCAATCCCCACTAAGAATTTCCGGGTCCCCCTAAATTATCCTTTCTCCATTTTGCTTTAATGCAATTTCTAAGTAGACTTGTACACATTCTTCAACATTTATAGCTTCCCTTTTAAATACAACTCTATTCCTAGATGACTATATTTACATAGAAATAGTATGACATGCATTCCACACATGTAACATCAAAGAACTTCTGCCCACAAACCTGCTTGATGCCTCTCCAGCTAGGCTTCAATGTTGTGAGATTGCCTTCTAATCTTTGCCCACTTCCCAACACTACTTTAGAGAAGTCACATTCAAACCATAAGTGCTCCCACATTCAAACCATAAGGAGCAGAGAATTTCGATTCGGCTCTAGGATTTATTCATAATCCTCTGCCTCCTCTTGAGCCGCCATCCCAATTATGACATCCCCTCTCTCCCACTTCACACCTCGGGGCAAGTCTTTATAAAGGAAAGAATCCAATTTCCATTTCCAATCTAGGGATAAAGCATACATATAATGATATGATCATGCCATATGGCACAACGATAAAGATTGAGCTATAATGACCAAATGGTCATGCGTCAATTGCATATCTCATAATGTATCTCCTTCACTGAAGGTAGTAAGGACATTACGAATTTACGATTAGTAGAGGCGTCCAAATGGCTAAGATGTTGATTTGGTTTGGTAATTACATGAAACATAGAACTTTAGCTCCACACTTGTTCCTTTCCCCTCATAAGAGTCTACAAATATTCTGGAATGGTAGTAGTTTGCCATGAATGGTAAAAGTTTGTTGTTTTTCTATAGCACCACTCCTATGTATGTTATCCCCAGAAGAACATTTTTGCTACTAGTAATTTTTAGAATGAGCAATTGGTATTTGAGATATTGATGGACCATTGGGATAATTATTCATGCCATCAGTAACTGACACAGAATTCCAAATTCTACCTTTTTGAATAAATGTATTCATTCTTTCTTTCGTTTTCAGTGTGTCTGAATTGCTTGAACGCTACCAGATCTCCATTGGGATGGAAGGAAAGACTCCAGCTAACTTACCAAATGAGGTAATATGGTTTTTTTTTAACATTTTTTAGTGCAAGACCAAAAAACTAATACTTGGCTTCTATACCTTGTTGTGAATTTACTTTGCAGTCCACACAAGTAACTATCCAGAGTTGTACAGAAGTAATGCAAACTGTTCACAGGCAATGACTCCTATTTTTTACATTGTATATGTAGGCAACAGGATGAATTTTAATTGAACATTTGTATTGTGTCAAACAGGTGCCTTGAGGGTTCAAACTCTGATGAAATAAGTTTGGATCACCTCATTCATCTGGAGAAAGAGCTCTCTACTCATCTAATACATATAAGTGCACGAAAGGTGTTTGTGCCAACTCTGTTCTAATTTGAGTAAAATAATTCTCTTTACAAATCCTCTCCTCTTGAATATGCTAATTTATAATTTGGGATGGTTCCTACACTAGAATCTTGACCTGCCTGCTAATCTTCACTTTTAACTCTGAAGGGAGAAAAAAAGTTACAGGCCTGTATGTTAATGTTAAACAGTTCAAAGCATATTCATTAGGTTGTACAGTATGTTATTTCAATATTTTATTTCCCTTGTTGATTTTCATTTTTGTGCATTGCTGTGGTTTTTCCAGAATGAGCTGATGATGAAATATATGATGTCTCTCCAACAACAGGTAGCATATTAACTGCTTGTGTTGTACTGTTTTCCATTGCTGTTATCTATTATGTGGATTTAGGAGTGTTACATTGCAATAATTTTTGCCAAATGTGGTTCAGGAATCAGGATCAAGGACTTTTCAATTCGTAAAAGATTTTTTTCCTCATGTGTTTCAAACTACATTTTATATTAATTTGGTGCATTCTAACTAAATTCAGTTATTATTGTCACATAGCTGAATTTCAGTTTTTCTTGGGTCTATCCGGGCGTACCCCTTTCCCTTGGGCAGGGGGTAGCCCCATCTTGACCCCCTAGATTCCGTTGTAGCTGAGCCTCACTGGGTCAATGATGATGATGATGTGTTTCAAACTACTACAAAAAACACACACATCAACAGTATGTCTGAAGTGGCCTTTAGATTGACTAAAGAAGTGAACATAAATATGAGGCTTGAATATGAAATAAAATTTACTTTGTTGAAAGAAATAGAAGGCTTCAAAGTGTATAATTACTGGGATTGGGTTGAAAATTTGATCAGAATTAAGCTCACACAGCATTTCATATAGGAAATAAACATAGGGATGGGCTCACTGGAGAGAGGTGAATTTCTGTTACTTTACTCTAGTCGGTCATGTGGAAGTGCGTTGTGTTCTGTGATGGAAGGTATGATGATGTAAAAACAGGTAAGAAAAAAATAGGTATTTCTAGAAGTGGCTTGGAGATAGCTAGCTATTGGCAATTATGTTAATAGAAGCTTTCACTGCATTGTTTTTTTGGAATAAGTTGCTAACTGAATCACGGGACTTTGTTGATACAGGAAAGAATATTAAGACAAGAAAATGAGGACCTAGAGATGAAGGTAAAATTTGATAGCAGAAACAGAATTCAGTTTATTATATGCTACAATCTGACTGACTGAATTGCAAAAATGCAGATTGCAGATGCGCAGAACGAACAAGGTAACACAAGAAATGCGGCTGGCAATTTTGAAGACCTTATCAGCCAAGAAACCCCAGATCCTGCACGCAGGGAAACACTGGTTTTGCTCCCCAACTAGCTGAAAAGAAGCTCCCCAACTAACAAACCCAAATTTCGTTCAAGTTTCTATATTTGATTGAGACCCAGTTATACTTGTCCGTGTGCCCGCTAATTTAATGGTTGAGCTTGAATAAACTCCCACTTCGACCTTGAATAAACGCAAATGGCATTTCAAGATCTACTTCATCCAGCACAAGTCATGATTTGATCAATAAAGTAAAAGGGAGACTCAAGTGTATCAAGTAGAAGAACCCCAAGTTACCTACACTATGGTATGGTGTGTGTATCATGTTTTCCTATGTAATCAATCTCCGGTAGTAGTAGGCCCTGTATGCATACTTTCAAATTCAAATTGATGGGATTTGAATCCTAGGCCGGCTGCATTTGATTTGGACACCTCCAAGTGTCTTATAAACCTACCGAATTGATTCGACAATCAACATGACCTAAACCCAAAATGATCCAAAATTGACTGTATAAATCGAAAATGACCCGAATCCGACATTATCCGAATTTTGGATAATAGAAAACCCAAAATGAACGGCCTGACCCAAATTAGACTCGAAGGCGAATTGGCCCATACCAAGAACAATTGGACCATACAAGGACGTCTTCTGATCGCCGCCTCTAGTCTATATCACTACTGATTATCGTCTTTTCCGAGAGCATGAGCTGCTTTAGTGGCGAAGTCAGAATCAAACACCTCGACTTTCACCAGAAGATGATGTTTTTTTTTATTACTTGTTAATAGTCAGTCTTGATTACACAGGATTAAGGTAACTAATCAAACAAACAAAAAACTAGAAATAAACAATTAGGTATGAAAACAGAACCTCTAAATAAACGACGAGCCCGTGCCAATTTCAGAACAACTCCTCAAGTAATGAATTGTGTGTTCAGTATTCCAATCGATCACACGGCGGTGGCAGTGTAACGGATCAACGCCTGCGTTAGTCTGCAAGACAAAGGTTTTAGAACAAATCAGATTTGATAATCTGAAATCTGAAATAATGAACAAGGCGCAGAATTAGGAGATTTCCTAACCTAGAATCCCTGGAAGTTAAAGAGGCGAATCGTTTTTGATATTGAAATGCTGAACAAGGTGCGTATATTATATATAAGGAGACACAGAGAGAGTGTGTGGGAGGGAGTAATGGCGGTGCATAACACTCAGTAATAGATAAGGATTGATTTGATGGGCATTGAAGATTGAGTAGGTGCGTGCGCACTCAGAAGGATTTCTGTTGTTCCGGAGGGAAGAGGAGAAAAAAGGAGGAGGATCTCTGTATGTTTGTGGGTGAGAGAGAGAAAACGAAAGCTTTAGAAAGCGGTTTTTATGGTACAAAAAGAGGGAAATAGTGGGCTAAATAAACCTGATTGGGCCAGCATAGCAGATTTACATTCAGTGACCCACGCCCCGAAACTTCTGTCCCCACCGCTCGATTACTACGTCTAGGAACCAACTCTACTTTTTATAAGGATAGCCGAAAATATAAGTGCTACTGTATTTTTCACACCAAAAAACATTCCACTTTACACTTTTGTAAAATTAGTTGTACCCATCGTGTCTTGTACTACTACGATTTAACCGTTTTTAAATATATTATAAATATGGTATTTATCAAGTAAATATATAAAAATAAATAAAAAGCTAAAAATAATGTAAATTCTTAGTAAAATTTAATCAAATTCAATTTTTTTTATCAAAATTTGATTTAAGATAAAGATTTTTTTAAATAGATAAAAAAGATAAAGATCAAATAATTTTTGTTATTTTTAATTAAAATTTGTATTAATTTTTTTCACATAAATAAATAGAAAGAAATTTAATTGGAAAAAGACAATAAAAATAATTTTTTAAATATAAATTGGTGTCGGAATTAATGTGGTGGTTAGAAAAGTTACAATTTTAACCTATAACTATAGATAGATATGACTATTTTTATTTCAAAGATATATATGTGATCACGTGTACACATTTTTTCTTATCTTTTTTTAATTTACTTTTTACAGATATAATAAATATAATGTCCTTTTTTATCTATATTGGTAAAATCTACTAATATTATTTTCTTTAAGTTTATTTGGGGATAAATTGTTACAAATATTATTTAATCTTTATGTTTACATAGAGTATTTTTTTTTGCATAATTAACTATTTAAAATTATTATTTTAATAAAGGGGTGATGTGACGCAATGTGGTGACCGAAATTGCTTCGGCTTTAGTTATTAGTAATAGATTATCTAGATTGAAAGTTCTAACTTTTTTTATCAAAATTTTATTGAAGATACATCTTTTACATAAATAGATTAAAAAAATAAAGATAAAATAATTTTATTTAATTTTAGATAAAATTCGAATTTAATTTTTTTCATATAAATAGATAGAAATTTAATTGAAAAAATTAAATTAATATGTCTATCCTAATGTATAATACATAGTATTCTACAATTTATTTTAATTTTAGATAAAATCTTTTAGATATATCCTAATTCCTAATATATAAATAGATAATATCTTTATTTAAGATAGAATCTTTTCTAGAATAATTTATCCTATTTCTATATTATCCTAAAATAATATCAATATATATAAATTTTCAAAATAAAAAATCCTATGTGGCGAAATCCTAGTTGACTTAACGTGGAAACGACACTTAGGAAAATCCTAAGTGGCGCAACGTGATAGCCTTATTCCTTGCGTCTTTTATATATATACATAGATTTTCCCAATAGAATCCATCCACCAAAGTGTTTCCTTTTTCGTTTTTTTAAACATTGAAGATCACCAATTTACATAAAAAATTTGCATAATCACATGTTTACAAGATTTTTTTAAAATAATCAACTTTGAGAATGAATTAACCTTTCAAAGAGAATAATAAGATAAGCGGTGGCATGAACTATACTTTTGATAAAATCGCTACCTCCTTCTCAGCAATGACAATGTCATCACCGAGAAGGGCATAATGACGGAATGATTTAATTTAAGGGACAAAAATATCCTAGAATGCTAATATACTCTAATAAAGAACAGTGAACGCGGAGAATGTTAACTTCCTCGCTCGCTCAATCGATTTTCCTCCGTATCTTGCCTACTCACGCTTGATTGCTGCTTCAAATCAACAATTTTTCATGTGGACTCTCCATCTGCTATTGTATTTCGTTTAGCTGTGATTTTAGTTGACTCGTTCGAGTTCCTTCCATGGCAAATTGACGAAGATTACTAATTTCTATTGTTATGTAAGTATTGTTTTGTTTTTCTCCAATTTTGAAAGTAGTTGGTCGTTATTTTGTGTTCGGTTTTTGGAGTCAAGCTTTGTATTTTCATTTCTTCGTCTTAGAGCCTAGTATATATACTCTTAGATTACTCCTTCTATTGTCAATTGGTTTTAGGATGAAATTCCATGCGATTATGTGTTAGGCCCATAACGCGCAGTGCACACGTACTCGACGCGTCCCCAATTTACCTACTTACTGGGCCCACGAACGTTCTTCATTGTATCAGAGCAGTTCAGCCCTAGGCCCCGTTATCTACCTTGGGTTGGGCTTAGCGAGTTATTGCTACCCTCCCATTAATCTACCCTACTTCTACTGACTACCCTGGGTTGGGCTTAGTGAGTTACTGCTACCCGCCTATTAATCTACGTTACTGAACCTCCCGATGTCAAAGTGTCAACTAGCCATCCCAGTTGACACTTGAGGAAGCTTGTTGAGAATAAAACCTATCACACATCTGAAATCCAAAGAGACCAAGCCTAACATATATACTATTGGATTACTCCTTCTATTACCAATTGGTTTTAGGATGAAATCTCGTGAGCTTATGTGCTAGGTCCATAACGCGTAGTACAGATGTACTCGACACGTCCCCTGTTTACCTACCTACTGGGCCCACGGACTTTCTTCAAATACACTAATGTTGGATAAGGCACGATATGGCTAAGGTTTTTTTTGGTGTCTATGAGAGTCGAACCAGAAACCTCTGAATACTACTCTTAAGGCTTAATCGTTTGACTAGATACCCGAAGGCACGATATGCCTAAGGTTAATTTCCATTAAGACAGTAGACCCATAATCTTTCCTTTCCAAATAATCGTATCCAATATAATATACCAAAATTATCTAGAGTATGAAATCAAGAACATCATTAAAATGTTACCAGTACCAATATGTCATAAATCCAAAAATGAACCAAAATAATATGAGCTGAATTAACCTAAATTTAAAAGCTGCGAGAATCCAGATTACGCTAGTTTGGACATGTTCAGAGGCGGAGCCTTGAGAAGCCAATTCGTAGGTGTGAGAGTCTGGTGTTCAGAGATGTACACAGTGGGTGGGGACGACAAAGGAAATGTTGGAAGATAGTATAAGGTAGGATGTCAGCCAATTGGAGATTTCGACAGAACTAGCAGTGTGCAAGGATAGTTGGAGGGAGAAAATTCGAATTTTGGACAGCTAGTCGCCTAAGCAGACCGGCCCACGGGAGGCTTGAAGCTTTGACGCTATTGTTTTGGTTTTATGTTTTATTTTCGTTTCGGTTCTTGGTTTTGCATAGTTTTGGCCTTTTGGTTGCCTTGTTTTCTTACTGTGTTCTGTGGTCTCATCGGGTCTTTTGGTCATTCCCCCTTTGCGTTAAGTCAGAAGTGCCTCCATCTTGACCCCTAGATTTCTCGTAAGGGAAGTTTCAAAATAAATGTTATTATAACCTAAATTTAAAAACACATCTCTAAATATTTTTAGATTATGAAAATACTATAAATTCTAGGGTAAGCATGCAAACAACCCCTTATATGTGTAGATTTTCAAACGCAACACAAGCATCCTCGTTTGGCCAAACACCTACATCATCCAATCAACTACGGACAATGATTGCTTGTAAGAACTGAGATTCTCCATGACCTTAATAATGCCCGTGCTCTTTAAAAAGGTCTAAATCTCGTGACTCGAATCATTTCCTTCATTCCCTGACAAGATTGATCGTCATGATTCTTTGGTTGTCATGAGAATGGAAGCGTACAAGGATTCACATTTACTCCCATCACACATCAGCAAAGAAATGGTAAGTTTTGACATCAACAACAATAAGTCTTATAGCAGAAGCTGCAGCAGCAAAAGACAAGAAACCAAACAAGTATACATTAAGCCAGTGCCAGAGCTTTTTCAGAGGGGTGAGCTCGTCACTCTTTGCTACCAAGTACATGTGGTTTGCAAGCACGAAGGTGAGAGGGATAGTGCTGATGGCCCCGGTGAGACTCATGAAGTCACCAAGAAAAGGCATGAGGGCTGAGATGAACGTGGTGAATGCAAGGTATCCTCCCCTTAACATGGTTCTGGACGCCAGGTTGTGTAACAAGCTTGAGCTTTTTCCTTTGATACCGAATTTTGTGTCCATGTATTCATACATAGGGCTCGCAAATATCTGCAAAACCCACAAATAGTACAAGAAATACAACCAACTATTAGGCTTATATGATACAAATGCATGTACCTCAAAATTCATGTTTAGCATTATTTGAGTTTTTATTCCCAACTTCACATATCAGTTAAAGCTAGTTATTTTTCCCTTTACTTTTTTTTGCAAATTTGGCCTTATAGAAAACAAAACTTTTGTAGCAGAAAAGATAGAGTAGAATAAGAGCACAGGAGTAAGGAAAAGGGTGCATACATGGAAAGAAATGACAGTTTGCAGAAAAGCAGATATATTTGCCAAGGCCTTCAACCAAGCTGGACCAGAGGCACCGCTCAGCAGATAGGTTGGTGTTGAGGAGCCATATGCCCAATATCCCACAAAGGTTATGGCATACATGGGAACAACTCCAATGGTGAACTGAAAGTAAAGAGCTTTGAGCATGTTTCCAACAACGGGCTGCCTGATTGTTGCCTGTTGCAAGTGGAAATTCTATAAGGAAACTTCGCAAGAGTTAAAGTCTACCGTGAAATTGTTTTTGCTATAAAGGTTCATTGCCACTGAACTTAAGTTTAACTGACGTCGGAAAAATGTTCATCTACAAGTGAATTTCCCCAAACCTCAATACGCTTACACTAAGTCTAACTTATCATTAATATAATCAGGGAGCAACTGTCATAAACTTCTAGTCATGGAAATGATGAAAAATTCATCAGTAAAAAGGTTAACATGACAAATGGCGACTCTAAATAACTGCCGAACCACTTAGCAAAACCAAAAAGGATTACATAACAAGTGTGACTATTACCTTGATGCTTTCATCAAAAACAAGCGATAGGTCAGTGGCAAATGGGACCACAGAGTTGATCATGTATTGATTGTATTCTTGAAGGAAGAAAAATCGAGCAGATCCTAGTGAATTCAATCACACATACCGACCAAAGAGCCAATTAATAAACTAAATGTAGTACAGGGGTTAATATATTCTCTATTAATCAAGTGTACTCAATTAGTAAATATAGGGAGCTTGTTTTGAGTAGGCATGAGCAGAATATTGGTTTCAAATTCTTTCTTTTTTTCTGGGGCAAGAGGGTTCCTCTTGTACGGGAACAATTGCTGAACTGTTCTCTTCTATCCTACTCTTAACCAACTATTCCAAAATCTAATGCTTACTTTCATTTGCCTCAATCCAAATCTATCAACAATTCTACTGGTACTAAAATAAACAAGTGCAAAACATACCGGCTCTATAATTAATTTAATGAAATTTCTACCTGTATCTCAGGAAGCATTCCTGTATTCACTGCAAACACTGAGGTGACAATGGCTCCAATACTGGTAAGAGTTTTGCTCAATGTTGTTCCTGGAACACTATAATCTCTGGATGGAGCCTCAATACCTAATAAACAATACCCATTTCTGTTACAAACTAAATAATATGATCAAGCAAAGAATCAAAAAAAAAAAATTCTGGTCCTGATATTTAAATATAAAATAGACAGAGCAAACACACCAAAGTACTATCTTATAAATGCAAATGTTTGAACAATGTCAATTAACAACAGAACTATTTGCTGAATGGAGAAAACCTGAAACTTCTATACCCTTTACTGAATTGGGATTGGAATAACCATAAACATATTTAAGTTTTATTTGTAAAACCAAATGCTTGCAAAAGGTCACATGACTCATCACAGGATTAAAAGTGTTGTGAATGAAAACTATGCAAATGTAAAGCATATTGCCGAAGTTGCAGCTTGTATCACGACTTTATCCTTGTCACAGATAGCATAGAGTGCTTATAATTAAACAGCAAAACAAACTTCTAAAAACAAGATTGAAGCAGAAATGTACCATCATGAAGTGTGAGAACAATGGCGATAATGGTGTAAATTAGGGTTAAGAATGTTGAAAATCCAAGCCAAACTCCTAAAGCGGACAAATTTGGTATCCCAATGGCAAATAGTGTACAAACAAATCCAGCAATCACTATACAGTAGGGAAGCTTCAAAGCACCATTGTCACTTAGCAAGGCGTAAAATGCCTGCATAAAAAATGTATCCAAGTACTAATAGATTATAAAATTTCCATTTAATACTAAAGTAAATTCCAGAAATAAAAATAAATAAACAAGTCTTTAATGAGCTCTAGTATGAAAATGCACCTTAAAAACTAATGTTTTTAAAATGTAAAGGAACCTTAAATCAGCCATATTAAACTTGCTCAGAATAAATTTCTAACAAACCTTGAGAGCTGAACCAGCCAGAATGATAAATCCAGCATTGATCATAAAAAGGTTGATATACTGCAGCACCCATGTCAAGGAATAAGCTCTTTTGCCTGCCAAGGAAATGCTCCAATCAATCAAAGAAAAATTCAAGAAATTTAGCACTATACATGAAAATGAAACTGTTCTGGCCCCAAAGAGTATTTCAAGCATAAATTTCCCCGTCGAAAAGAACTAAATTAAGCAATCAAACGGCCTTTAGCAAGTAAATTATACTCAACCGCCAAAATGTGGATTGAAGAACTGCCCCTAAAAGAAGAAAATAAAACACAGCCTTAATGAGGATAGATTAAGGGCTTTTACTAGAAGTGTCAAATTGTAATAAGTATTCTCACCATATATAAATCCTGCAAGGTCCCTATATCTGATATGCCTCTTCCCACCAAATTCATGAAGTCTTGCAACAAGACAGCTTGCGTAGAGAGATACCGCTGTGGCAGCTATGCAAGCAAGAATTCCACCCACCCAACCGAGAGGCACCATGATTGTGGCCGAATAACCCAGAATGTAGGCACTGTTAACGCCAGTGGTGAGAACAAACCCTACTTGTAACCATGAATCTAAATAGTCCCAAAATGAGAGAGAGGGATACCCAATAAAACAAGAACAAGATTGAAGTCAAATTCAAGAAGCAACAGCGAAGCATTGATTGGTGACTAATTGATTCGCTAGATCGATAGATTATTGGGGTTTTGACGACAATGATTAAGAATTGGCTGAAGAATACAAAAAGCAAAAGAGAAAGATAACGAACCACTGCTAATCTGATGTGCAGTATCTGGGCTTTGAGTTGGAATGGAGAAATCTTCTCCATTTTCCGACAAAAGAGTAATCTCCTCTTCTCCAGATTCAGTTTCACCTGATTGACTATGAACTTCAAATGCAACGGATTGCGTTTCCATTTGCTCGCAGCCTGGTACACCGATTCGATCAATTTATCTTCTTCGATCTGGTCAACTCCCAGCTACGCTTTAACGCTGATGTCCGTCAAATCTCAATAGATATATTTCGGTCCACGACTGATTTATCGTCTTCAAAATAAGGAAAGATACGGACGAGATATTCGCATTCCTTCCACGACTGATTTTTTTATTTAAATAGCTTTTTTTTTAAATAAGTTTTTTTTACTATGTAAGAATTAACGGGATATAGCTTTTGTTCTATGACATTCTTTCGTATGAGAGTTTGAGTTCAAATTACTATATAAATATAAAAGTAATAAAGTTTGGAGCCTTCACATTGAACCACATCATCTTTTTACACATATATTCTAAGAATACATCACATCAATTTTTGCCACATGTCACCTTTTTCTTAAGTCATGTCATAATATTTTAACACATCATATGCCATGTCATACAATAATTAATTATTGATTAAGCTATGTCATATGAATTTGTCCATGTCATATACAAATTACATCCATAATTTTAGAATATTTTTTAATTACAAATAATTTTCATACATTAATTGATACGAATTTACATATTACTTCTCTTCCTCCTCTTTCTAATATCGTTCTTTCATTATATTCGAACCCTGCTCTAACATCTTCGCCTCATCCTCTTCCAACATAGTCACTACCCCGTTCTCTACCGCTTCCGCCACGATTTTTCATAATATTGATGTGGATTAAGAATTTGTTCCTAACTCGGAGAAGTCATGGACGGAAAATTCAACAACCAAAGGTAATTGTAGGATCCAAACCCCCAACTCCATTGATGTTGTAATAGTTCTTCATTTGATTTACTCATTGGTGATATACTTGCTTGAACCAAAATAAGATGATGCTCATAATTAAAGTTACTCTTTGCTGCAAATCAACTTCAATTGATATTGAAGATCTAGATCACTAATTATCATCTCTATATTTCTCTTAATATGCTCTAGAAATACCATAAACAATTCCACTTCTTTATAAGTGCGACAACTAAAATCGTTTTCAATCTTCATCTTCCGATCCAATTCGATTGAGCCAACATATAGAATTCTCAATTGAGACATATTTCCACACGACTTTCTTAGGTTAATAAAATATCGGTTCGTCTAATGTATGTTCATGGGCACACAATAAAAGTGCTAAGTTGGGAAACTATTTCAAAACTATTCCCTAAATTGGAATTAATGAACCCTTTTAAAAAAAATCAAAATTAACAAACAATATCAAGATTTACCAAGATTAGAATCCTAATTGTGTAGAAAAATCCATAAAATATATTCTACATATCAAGAATTGTTCATAGATACAATTTTATATGATAAGTGAAAGATTGTAGGGATAGGTTTATTAATTAAGTAATATAGGATTATTTTATTTTGGGTAAAATATAAATAGAAAGAAAAAATATTGAAAAGATTATACAGTATATAACAAAATCGTACATACCATTTTTTGAGAATCATTTAATTAAAATATAGAAAAGATTGTAGGGTTAGGTAATTTATTAATTAGGAAATATAGGATTATTTTATTTTGGGTAAAATATAGAATTTAAATGGAAAGAAAAATATTGAAAAAAATTATATATATAAATACTATATACGGGATAAAACTACAAATTTGAAAGATTAATATTTATGAAAAAAAGAAAGCGGAAAATCGTTAATAAATATGATAACAAATCTATATTGTTTCAGATTTGTTAATTTTTTTATTAACAAATCCGTATTGTTACATTATCGATCGGGTACTATTAAAACCAATCTTATAAATTCAAATTTTAAATTTAGGAGTTTGTAGCAAATCCAATGGAATGTTAAATTATTTTTGGAAAGAGATACTCTATAGTTCTACATTGGTATTTTTTGAAAAATTATAGAAAAAAGTACGGTGTTTTTATTTTGTGATAAATAGAATATATAACCTCAGTTATATACTTTTTATTTAAAATATAGAAAAGATTGTAGGGCTAGGTTTATTCATTAAGTAATATAAGATTATTTTATTTTGGGTAAAAATATAGAATTTAAATAGAAAGAATTTTTGAAAAGATTATATCTATTACTTTACTAATAACTAAATTAGCAATTTCTATCACCATGTTGTGCTAGATCACCCATTTGTTAAAATAGTAATTTAAATAGTTTATTATGCAAGAAAGTAATTTCCAAATAAAAATAAAGATAATAATATTTGTAAAAATTTCTCCTAAATAAATGTAAAGATGAAATAATATTAGTAGATTTGACCAATATAGATAAAAAGGGATATTTATTATAGTAGTAAACGATAAATTAAAAAAAAAAAATATGTACATGTGATCACATATATATTTTTGAAATAAAAATAGCCATATAAATCATATATTTTTTAAATATAGATTACGTGTAATTTTAAATAAATAATATTTTTAAATAAAGATAAAATATTTCTGTCACCATATTGCATCACTTCACCCTATATTAAAATAGTTATTTAAATTATAGATATTAAAAAAATATTAAACATATTTTTTTTATTTGTGATAACTTGAACAATATAAAAAGAAAAATATTACAAATTGATGACTACAATCTTATCTTATCAATATATCTATCTCATCATCACCCCTATATTAAAATAATAATTTTTTATAGTTAATTATGCAAAAAGTTTATCTCCAACTAAACATAAAGATAAAATAATATTAGTAAAAATTTATATCCAAATAAAAATAAAGATAAAATAATATTAGTATATTTTACCAACATAGATAAAAAAGGGCATTATATTTATCATATTTGAAAAAGATAAATTTAAAAAATATAAGAAAAAAATATGTACATGTGATCACATATCTATATCTTTGAAATCAAAATAGCCATAAAAGATAATGTCTTTAAATATCTATCGATCTATCGATAACTATATATTAAAGTCGAACCTTTTCGAGTCACTAGAACAATTTTGGCCCCACCTTATATTTAAAAGGTAATTGTATATTCTTATTATTTATAATTTTTTCTTTTAAATTTTATAAAAATCTATCTATTTTTTATAAAAACTAATGCTCTAATATATTTAATAAAAAATTAAAAGAAAGGAAAAATAAAACATAAGATTTTTTAATATATAATGATAGATTGTTATCATATTCAGCTAGGAAAATTTTAATATTAAACTTTTCCATCTAAAAACTATATTTTATATTTGGAAATTATTCATTCGGATTTTAATTACTTGCCTAAATTAAATTTTGATAAAAACAAGTATATTGTCTTTTCCTTGATTTCCTTTTTTGATTATTTATGTTAATATAAAAGATTTTTTATCTTTAAAAAAAAATCTATATTCATTCATATTTTTTTTTATCTTTTCTTATTAATTATCTTTTTGTCTTTTTATTGAAAAGATTTATAAGGAATTGAATTTGATTAAAAAATTATAAGAATTTACATTATTTTTTATTTTTAATTATTTTTGTACAACATTTATAAAATTTAATGATTCTAATTAAAATAATTTTTATTTATACTTTTTCATAAATAAATTATCATTAAGATATCAAACTTATATTGGACTCACCTTAACAACTTCGGTAATGCCTCACATTATATTGGCGCACCTTAATGGTTTTTCTAATAAATACGTTATTTTATTTATATATTAAATTAAAATACTATTCATTAAATAAATTAAGTATTAAATTCATATAGTCGTGCATGACACATGGATATAACGAGTTAAACCTATTTATGAAGTATTGTCAAGGAAAAAGAGCAATGTAAATTATTTTATCTTAATAATCTATGTTTATCTTCAGTTTTAAACTTAATAATCTAGACTTTATTTGTTTTATTTGATTTCAAAAACAAAATAATTTTTATACAAATTATAGGCAATAAATTACTTACATTAAATTTTAAATTATATATTTATTTATTAATATCTATTTTATAATATATCTAAAAATATTCCAAGTCATAGTCGTGCAAGGCACGACGGGTACAACTAGTATGATCTAGTGAGAGCGCGTGGGTTAAGGATGCAATTTTATCGACCACTTGATTCACTTTTCTAAATTCATGATTAGTTTGTACTACCTGAAAGTTTTGCAAATGAGCTAGGATCTCGGAGATAAGTAAATCGATTTTCCATGGACAATGGTAGATTTTTTTAAGGGATTGGATTACGATTGTATTGTCTCCTTTAATACATATGTGTTTTGGACTCCTTGTTTTTTTTGCTTCATTAATATCTGTAGGAGGGCTATAGTTTTTACTTTAAGAATTGAATTGTTTTCACATTTTATGGCCCCTAAAGAGACATGAGATGCATTGTGATCTAGTATTATGAAGTTGTAGGAGGCTTCTCTAGTGTTCAGTTTGGTTCCATCAACATTAAGTTTATAGAAACCCGTTTGTGGTTTGGGGGCATGTGTGTTGTCTTCTTTTTCCTCTCCTTCCTTTTTTACATTTGTCCAATTTTGAAGTTGTATATTGATATATTCAACCACGTCTTTATTAGTTCGTTTTATGTTTCATGGAAACTGGTCTTATTTTGGTGGTGCCATAATCGCCATCATATTACTGCAAGTTGTGTGAATTCTTATTTGGTGGTTTTGGATTGTGTTTTTGCTATGATGTCAACGAAAGGTTTGTTGTTTGGATCGATTCCATTCAGAATTCATCTAGATTGTCGGTGTATTTTTCCAATCATCTCTATTGTACATGGGCATTTTAGAAAGAGGTGGTTTGAGTTTTCATAAGGACGACTACAAAGTGAACATCCCATTGGTACGCAACATGATTTAAAGCCGGTTTTGCCTTCGTGGGTAAGCCATTTTTGCAAAGTTTCATAGAAAATTCTTAACTTTAGGCCAATTTTTAACTAGGGTACGTAGCTAGGTGTCCAATTTTCAAATTGACGTTTGGTTGCTCGTTTATGTTTGTTATCAATGCTAGGGTTGATGCTTTGAAAACCGTCCATTCTTGTTGGATTGCTAGTAAAGTCTATCTTCAACTATGGTTAGAGGGATAGGAGTCAAGATTACTTTATTTACTAAATCATTCGGAAGGATGCTTTTTAGCTCCATTTCCTTCCATTATATGGGTTTTGTTTTGGCAGGATTAACACGTTAATGCATTACCTGCTATAATGAGGGAACCTTAACCAAAAATCGGTCTAAACACGTTAAACACAAATAGAGTATAATTTAGTAGGAAATACAATAGATGATTTTGAATATCAATTATAAAAGAATTTAGAGCTTGGATTAAAGGAATCAAATTCTGAATGTATTGTTACGAGTTTACACAAAGGAATCAACCAAACAATAGCTTCTCGTATTGCATAAATCAGGAACGAAGCATGGGATTACGAATCTATAGATCAAGGCTTGGATTTTTCTGTGTCCTCCTTCTTCATTCTCATGGTCTTTTATAGTTGACCTCTAATGGTGGACCGTTTTATTTTACTGGCTAGTAATATCGGGCATTTCGCAGGCGACACTGATGGCTTAGCTGTTACTTGAGAATTTTCCGCAAACTGTTAACTCCTTTTTCCGATTCTTGGCGAGTAATGGACCTTCATTCGCTATCGAAGTAGTCTCTCCGAAAGTTGAAACGGGTCCAAGTTGAGACGACAGGTTTCATCGATGAATTCGGCTACTCAAAGATCTGGATTGGTTCCAACATATATGGGCTGGAATGATTGTTGAAAGGGCTCCATTGTGACCCAAAGATCGGTCTAAATTTTGATAATCTTGTCATCACCCATTGCTAAACGAGTCCTGCTAGAAATGTATCTCTTAATTTTATGTCATGATGTATTTTGTTTCTTTTTTTAGTTGAAAATATTTATTATTCAGAGATATTTTTCTGTAACAATTTGAACCCAGAGATTTATGTTTTTTTTTATCAAAACTTGTGAACTTTTTTTGTTTTATTTTAAAAATTAACATTAAGTTTAATCGCCTAAGTAGTTGAAACAAGTACATTAGAGTTGTTAAAAGCTGACCGAACTCGCTAACCCAACCCGACCCGCCTGATAATTTAGGGTCAAGACCTGAAAATTTTAACTCGAAACCCGTTGGGTTGACCGGTTAACTATATTTATAAATGTATAAAATTTATTTTAAAAAATATAATATATTTTATTATTAAAATACATAAAAATAATATATTATTATTTAATTTTATTATTTAATTAAAAATCTATTTTAATAATCATATAAAAATTCTATGTTTTTGACCTGCTGGTCAACCTGACCCGCCCGAAACGATCCGAATCCGATTCAACCCGAACCCGAAATGACCGAACCCGAACCCGCATGACCCAACCCGATTGACAGGTCATACTTTATTACAAAAAAACATTGATTTGTATTTCTCACGTGTTCATCCTACATTATTTTTGGTTATTTGATAGGCAAAGTGTATTTTTTTTTTCACACCGTAAGGAATTAGGAAGGAAAGGTCCACCATAAAATATCAACACGAATGAGGCTATAAAGACCTTTTTTTGGTCGAAAGGCTATAAAGACCTTGAAAGCGTTGATAACAATTAATGTAACAATTCTTGTCACCAAAATAAAAATTAAATTAAATTCAATGACGTTTAATCTATAAGAAATTATTACACAAAAAATAATGATTATGTATACGTAGGATGCATTCCCTAAGTTTGGCAGAACATCTTAAACAACTCGGACAAAATCAATAAAAAATGGAGAATATGTAGGTCTTGAATATATTTTACTTAGGCGTTGGTGGTGGTGGCTGTGCATTCCTTAGGAAGCCCCTGGGGAAACCTGTGTGTATCAGCGCAGTAGTTGTAGATCATGTAGTTGGTCTGCACCCACTTCATCTTCTGCTCAGCAGTGGAGTCTAGCTCCTCGGTGAGCCACGTGGCGGAATCGGGATCCTGGCTGGAGCTGCAGGAAGACTTGCCATTAGACCAGACGCAGGCGGTGTTGACTTTTAAGTCTCTGTAGGAAGCCTTGAAGGGGGCCTTGCTCCAGTCCGTCTTCACTCTCCCGCCCTGCGTGGCCCAATCCTCGGCGTCCCACAGGCTCGCGTACAGCCTCATGGCTTGTGTGCTGGGGAAAGGCACGCCGCTTGATTCCATGTTCTTGAATTCTCTTAGTGGTGTGTCGTCCACCAAAAATCTGCAACGTCATAAATATATGTCAGCCACTTGGATTTATAGGGTGGGTAAGTTTTATCATAAATCCCGATGTGGGATAGCTTTTTATCTCAACAATCTAATACATAAATAATTACTTACACAATTCGCTGGGAATTCCAGAGGATAGAGTAGGTGTGGAAGTCGGCGGTGGGATCAAACCAAAGGCGGAATTGCATTTCGCGGTTGCCCTGGCCGTGTGCAAATACGTTAGTGTGGATGGTGTAGGGTTGGCCGGTTTCGTTCCCCAAGAATTCGAAGTCCAGCTCGTCATGGTTCGACCCTTGTGATGACATCTGCATAGGCATACATACATATAGTTCTAGTTAATTCATTTAATTAATTTGTTACACTTAATTGAATAATGATAATAGAGTATGTGTGCATGTATGTATGTAATATATTATAGTACTAACGTACGTAAAAGGTTGTGACGGTGCCAGCAGAGTTGCCTGGGACGAGCTTGATCCGGGACTCAATCTTGCCAAAGAGGAACTCGTTCTTGGACTGGAAACCGGAGCCGGACGTCTTGTCGAGAGACAACGTCAGAAGCTGTCCGTTGTTGAGGATGCTGCCTCGGCCGTCGCCCCAGCTCACGTCTACATCTTGGTAGAAGGTGGCAGAGCAAGCAGCCATCAAGCTACCCATGACGACAAGAAACAACACTACATAAGAAGAGGAAGCCATTTTTCTTTTTCTAATTGATCCAAGTACGTGATCGATTGGTATATATTATATTGATCGAGTACGTACGTTGATGTTGGGTCTGAATGAATGGTTTGATCATGAGATCGGGAGTGGTATATATAGTAAGTCATAAGGAGTAGGTAAACGTACTAGAGAATCGATGCCAAGGAAACGTATGTGGTGGGAAAGCTCCAATGTAGTAATGGATCGGAGGGAAACAGCTGGAAATGTGAGGGATTATTAGGCTAATGGTCATTTGTGCTTATATTCGCTTCAACTTTGGTTTGTTTGGTGGACCAGATGCCGCCGGTCCTGGCCCGCCCCCCTACTTGCCTAAACGCGCATTCTTATGCAAAAATGGATTTTTGAAGGCGTCAAATTTGAAGTCCTCAACAAATCAACAACGCAAATTAAATGATATACACACTCTTCTGCTCGATCGATATATATAACTAATCTGGCCCACAAATTACCGCGTGTGGCAAATCATGGTTCTAGCTTCTTACTACCTTCTTGCATATATTTTAACCTAGGTTGCACACAAGAATTAATCATTAAACATTGCTTAACTTTAATTTGATATGCTCAACCATTGGTTAACTTTTTTTTTTCTTATACGATTTATCTGTTTTTATATCATTCATTGAGAAATTTATATTTCCAATTGTGCACAATTGAAAAAGAGTAGGACTCGTACGTGCACAAGTGATAATGTGAAAGTGGAATGATTCTATATCTGTTTGTATATTTATTACAAAAGATTTATTACAAAAGAAAGTGATGTACTGACTTGGGTATTTTTGGTGGCCCTTGGTTCACCTAATTACTATTCTCCTTGTTTAAGCTTCATCATCAAGCCTTTGATTTGAAATTTGAACAGCTAGCTATGACAAAACATTAATCGATCTACAGTAACGAAAATTCAACTAAAATAGTCAAACTAGCCTATATCTTCTATTTATATATATTATAACGACGACAAAGATCATTTATAATTAGAGTTTGGTTCAAATAAAACAAACTCTTATCTTTAAACGAATGCACTTTTCCTAGTTCGTATCGTACTTTTTCTATTTCGGATTGCACTTTTCGTACTTTGTAGTGCGTTTTTCGTACTTTCTGTAGTGCACTTTTTTGGATTGCACTTTTCGTATTTTGCAATGCACTTTCGTATGAAAAATGCACTATCAACTAGGAAAAGTGCATATTCGTTTCAGGATAAGAGTTTGTTTAATTTGAACCAAACTCCTTATAACTAATCCTACTAATTAAATATATAGAATAAATCATACAATTAAATCAAGAAGACCAATCATCCATCAATGAATATAACTTGTTAATAGTTTCATTCTTTGTCATATATAATAATTTTATGAAATAAAAAGTGATTAATAATAAACCTTTCTAATGTACCATATATTTAGTGAGTTTGGTTCAAATGAAACAAACTCTTATCCTAACACGAACTCTTATCCTAAAACGAATGCACTTTTTGTAGTTAGTAGTGCACTTTTTCGCATTTGTACTTTTCGTACTTTTTAGTGCACTTTTCAAATTTTTTTAGTGCACTTTTTCGTAATGCACTTTTTGTATTTTTCAATGCACTTTTATATGAAAAGTGCATTACTAACTATGAAAAATGCATTCGTTTTAGGATAAGAGTTCGTTTTAGGATAAGAGTTTGTTTCATTTAAACCAAACTCTATATTTAGTTACAAATTAATTTAAAGAATTATTTTTCCCTATGATTTTGTCCGTTTCTAAAATTAGACCATAATTAATATATTGCAAAAATGAAATCTCTTATTTGACCAAAAAAATCAAATCCCTAACCTTTTTTGCATCTATAGTTCATTGTCATGTATTTTAAATACATGTATACTACAAAGAAGACAAATTGGTCAGTTATGACTAATATTACTAAATAATTAAATATATAGAGCAAATCCTATAATTAAACCAATTATAGTTCATCAAATAATATGGCCTATTATACAATAATATAAGAAAAAAGATTCAAAAGAATAAAAAAAAAACTTTTGATCTACAATTGTATAACTTCTATGAACCTATAAACCTATAAACACTTTCAAATGCTAGCTCAAATAAATGGAATAATCTATAAATAACTTGTATTAAACCTGGTTTATTCATAGCTAAAATTAAGCAAACATATACAATGAAAATCGATATTATCATTGAAAAAATTAGACTTGGGGTTGACAATTCTAAGATTTTTTACTATGGTAAATATTTACTACTCCCTCCGTTCTATTCTACTTGACGCTTTAGAGCTAAAATCGTGTTCATTAAAACTTATCATTTTAGAGTATTTATTTAACTAATGTATTGGAAAGTGTTTGTATTGACTTTTTTCTTTCATTCTATTGGGTTTAAGGATGGGTTAGTAATTATTTTTTGAATACATATAGAAAAATTTTGATTTCCAAGACATATTTCTTATATTTTCAATGAATTTCTTAATATGTGTAAATTGTTCTAAAGTGTCAAGTAGAATAGAACGGATGGAGTATTTTGCAACAAATTTGACCTTTTTTCTAACAAATCTACAATATCCAGCCCTAGAACATTTGTTCTCTCAAAAGAAGCTTTAACATGCATTTTCAAACGTTTAAAAAAAATCATAGTCACAACTTTAATGCATGTGAATTTAGTATCATTTTATACAAAGAATTTTATTAAAATTTCAAAATATTTCATATATATTTCAAGTAATGACCAAATGCACTAATTTTTTTTTAAAAATCTATAAACATAATTTAAGCAATAAATGCTCATAAATTTAATGTGTGTATATACACACCTAATGTGTATATTATATACTCCCTCCGTTTCACAATATAGGGGCGTTTAGAATTTTGCACAAATATTAAGAGAAGCTTAAAATAGAATATAGGTGTATTTAATGATTTTTTACATTTACAAGTAGGTACTCCAATCTCCTAGAATATAGGAGTAACTTCAATAAACATAGAAAACATTGCCACTCTCTCTAATTAAAACACCCATTTTATTTTATTTTTGATATATAGTTATGGGTAAATTACACTTTCAATACATACATTAAATATAGTTAGGTGTAAATTACACTTCCAATACATACATTGAAACTAGTAGTTTAGTTTAAATGAACTTAATGATAAATTCCTTTCTTGATTTGGAATGTTTTGCATTAAATAGTGGGAAAATGGACTTATATTTTGAAAACTCATATTCAAGCTTAAACGCCCCTATATTGCGAAACGGAGGGAGTATATGCTATAAACAAATCTATGGCATCCTCCTTGGCGCGGCCAAGCCCAGCAAGGACGCACCCGTGTCCAGCCAAGACGCACTGGCGCCTTGCTAAGACGCGATCGCGCTTTAGTCTCCCAGGTCGCGTCTTGCCTACATAACCCAAGACGCGGGCCAAGACCCACATGATGTAGCACGCTCCCCTACATGTCGTCCCATGCCATTGCGCTGATGCCTTCGGCACTCTTCGACACTATCCTATCTTGCACTTTCCTTTTTGTGATTGAACTTTTATACACACCTTTCCATATTTAGTAGGTCTTGTAATTATGTTATTTTATTATTATGAATGATGAAATCCGAAATAAACCGACGCTAAAGACGTACAAGAAATGAGATTACATATTCGATGAGACAAACCCTTGCTTTTATTATTTACTTTTAAACGAGGTTACAACAACGAGATTATGCCCCAAATTTCCTTTTACAAGAGTCGAGGTCTCTGCCTAACGAGGTTCGAGACCTCTTTGTTACAACGAGATTGCCGCTTACAAATTACTTAACGAGATCTTTTCTTTTTACAAGCTTTGAGAGTTGCTATTTATCTAGTGAGGCCAAGGTCTTGTTGACGATGCAGGGGTTGTAGCTTCTGAAGAGGCATGCAAGATCTTTTGGGGACTTTTGAGGTATCTTTGTGCGACTTGAAGTCTTTTTAATGAACTTCTGTTGATGGTAGCGTGGTCTTTACGATGATTCCAACACATCGATCTTCAACAAGCAAGATAGTTCTTGAGTTAGAGATGTTTTTCGACCCTTGCAACCTTCGAAGCTCTCTTCTACTAGTATGTATTCCCGTACCTTGTACGGGTTTTTCTTAAATAAAATAAATATATTTATTATCCGAGAAAAATAATCATGTAAATGCTTAAATATAAATTTTGAACAAATATTTAAAATCAATAAACTATAAAAGTTGTTTAAATTATCATATAACTAATCAAGATCTTTTCATAAGTTAACAAATGATTGGATTATAATAATAACCAAATTGGCAAGAAGATTGCTAGTAGTATACTTTTACAAAGATAACTATTCAATTAAGATATCTTAGTTAAAAAACGATTCTATCTAAAAATAAAATAAATATTCTAGAATATGTATGATAGCATTTAAAAATATCCAAATGATTTTCCTATCTATCATATCCAAAAATAAAAAGATTGTTTAATAATGGGATTTTCTATCCTATATTCTAAAACATGGATAAGAATTTATCTTGTCGAAAAATAAAATTTTATTTAAAAAAAAAGTGTAGTGTGGTCCAATCTAAAAGTGACATGTGTCGTTTAATAGTTTTTTAACCTCCGCTTTAGGTTATAGTTATGATTTATAGACGCTTGTGGAGCTTTGCTCTTGCTAACTTCCGATGTGGACGCCCGAGATTCGACCATTTGATTGGTCGGGAAGAAGGCAGTCGATGATTGGTCGGAGGTTATGTGGTTTTTGAATGGTTCAGCGGGGCGGGGGTGGCAGCTTTTGATTGTGCGAGGTTCGTCCTCGTTATTCTTGGTGGTGAGCTGCCTAACTATTTTAATTGGAGAGACTTGCGATGCTTGGACCTCACGCGACTTGAGACTTCGCGGGTATAGGGACTTTGCTTTTTTGGATGAGTATAGGAAAGATCTTGGTGAAAAGCTCTTGGGGACCTCACATATTGTAATATCCGCTAAATTCTAAATAAAATAAAATGGGCAATTATCCCGATAATTTTTTTCTCTAAAATAGAGAATTTATTAATCTTTATAATCTCATATTATATTATAAAAGTTTACTACGATGGAAGTTAAGAATTTAATTAAAAATATTAAGCAAATCGAGTATTCATTTAAATAATCCAAGACCTTTTGCGTCTCCCCCTCTCACACACACACTCCAAACCAATAAGCCATTGTAACATATCTACTCATAATCCCACTCTTTTAAAAATATACTCTACTATTCTTCTTCTTCTCCAAACAAGTCAAATTGATGTCTGATTGAATTGACACTTAACCAGTGCATGAGAAGGAATTCAACCATTCTTCTCCATTGCTTCTAAAACTTGCATCACCCTTTGTCATCATCAAACAAGCACAAAACTAACCAATCCCCATGGATCTCCTCCTCTATGAGAGGTCCATCCATGGAGGTGTGGATCCATGGAGGGGTCATCTTCCAGTATAAATAAGGTTAAAAGTTCAAGGAAAAATCACGGGGTGTTGCGGAAAGAGGTTGTTTGGGCAAACCATTTTGAGATTAAAAGCCAAGTTTTTGTTCGTTGGGAAACTACTTAGGATGAAAAGGTTCCCACAGACGGCGCCAATGATGAAACCCAAAATAAATCGACGCTAAAGACAAGAAACGAGATTACATATTCGACGAGACGAACCCTTGCTTTTATTAATTACTTTCAAACGAGGTTACAACAACGAGATTATGCCCCATATTTCCTTGGAAAAATGACTTTTAATAATACCAAGTATCCACTTTGAACCAATAATAATACGAACTTTAAAAATAACCAAATCGTATACGAACTATCACACTATTAACCCAAAACGATATGAGATCGTTTTCCGGCAACTTTTCCGATGAAAACGATGACATGTCAACCGGAAAATACACATGGCACCTTATAATTAATTATATATATTTTTTATTTTCCTTTCTCAATAACATGTAATATCCACATCATATAATGACTTAAAAAAATCAAACCAAAACCCAACTAATTTTAAAATCAATCACACATTACGCATAGATATACTGTATAATCAACTCAATCAAATTAAAATCAACCAAATAAAATTACATTCGGCCGAAGAGATATCCTTAGAGAACGACGAGGACGACATTCCAAACCGAGGGCGACGAAGAACGACGATCGAAGACTTCTTTGAGCACGAAGAAAATCGATAATCTCCTATTCAAAGAGACAAAGGTAAGTTTTTTGAGTTTAGGGTTTTTATATTAGGGTTTTCAATAAAAAAAAATCTGAACAACTTTTTATCTTTTAATTGTGCTTGTTATCTTTTGGGTGATATAGAATTGAAGGAGTATAAATATAATCGGTGTTTATGATTGAGATACAATTTGCTGGAATATATGCACATGAATTTAGTGTCGACTGAAGCATATATGTACATTGAAGGGTTAGAATGTGTGTGTTACAATAATAAAGATAAGCACTTCATGGTTGTAATATGATTTAGTGTCTCCCGTAGAATCGCATATGTACATTGATCACTGTAGAGTTTTGCATATATGTTAGACATAACGAAGGATTAAAATATGTGTGCAAATAATTAATTACTGTCATGTGCATCGATAGTATATACATTGTTTGGTTGGAAATTACTAATTCAAATTTCCTCTTTGTTTGGGTTTAATTATGATAATAATCACTTCACATGGTGTCACATACCAATATATGTTGCCAATTTTGACTCTGTTGCCTCTTTTCTTATCTTCATTTCAGTAATGGGTTTTCTCTCTTAAATTCATTTATCATGGAGAGCCCTTTCTTTAATTGTTTTTGAATTCTTGATCAAAATTTATAGAGTTCGGGTAATGGGGGTAGCTTAGTGTATATTGTATTACTTGTATGTTTAATTTAATCAATTCTTATTAAAAGTTAGGTTCAGGAATAAAACGGATCTTCATGATATGGATGCTCAAAATGATCACGAGAACAATTCTATTGTGGATGCAAGGATAGCACTAGAAGAATCTGAGGAAGAGGATGACTGGGAAGGTTTTGATGAAGCTTCTGATGAGTATGCATCTGATGAGAAAGACTCGAGCGAGGAAGAATATGAGGAGGAAGAAGCTAATGAGAATGAATTTGGTGATGAGGATGAATCTAACATGAATAAGAGGCGTTTGACTAGGAGTTTCAAAGGCAAAAAAGTTTTATATGAACTTGAAGAGTCATCCGAAGAAGAAGAGATGGATTTCATTGGCTTAAATGCACGTGAAATGGATACTTCTGATGAGGAGTTTCAAATTGTAAGACAGAGGGTTGTTGAATACAAAGCAGAAGTTGAGAAGCAAAAAGAAGGTCAATTAAGTGAATATGAAGACTCTGACGGAGACATGGAAATCATCTCTGAAAATGAAGATGATGACGATGCCAAGATAAGGAGGAGAAGAATAAGCAAAATGACTGTTGGTCCGAAAACGGATTATAAAAACTTAGTGTGGGAAGTTGGTTTAAGATTTCCGAACATTGTTGTATTTAAGGAAGGTGTAAGAAGGTATGGTATCTTCAATGGCTATAGTTTATCGTTTGGTTTGTCTGACAAACGTAGGGGAAAAGTTGGAGTGAAGTGTAAGAAAGGTTGTCCATTCTACCTTTATGCATCATGGCATCAAAAACAGGGTTGTTTGATGGTGAGAACTGCTAACATTGAACACACTTGTGTTAGAGACATGCAACGGAATCGCTTGCTTACATCAAAATGGCTTGCTAAAGAATATTTGGGGCGTTTCAAAGAGAACCCTCAATGGGGAGCAAAAGAAATAATGGATAGTGTAGGGAGGAGGTATGGTGTCATCATTCAAAAGTGGATTGCATATAAGGTAAAGACAGCTGCTCTCAAGATGTTACATGGTTATGTAAAACAACATTATACCAAGGTTGGGAGGTACATTGAAGAGTTAAGAAGATCAAATAGAGAAAGTACATTTGAGATAGTTGCAATCCCATCAACCCCTCCAACATTTCAGAGATTTTTTGTATGCTTTAAGGCATTAAGAAGTGGATTCATTGAAGGTTGTAGAAGATTTATATGCTTGGATGGATGTTTTCTTAAAACATTCTTGGGTGGTATCCTACTTGCTGCAATAGGAAGAGATGGAAACAATCAAATGTTTCCAATTTGTTGGGCTGTAGTTGAGGGAGAGAATAGAGATAGTTGGGAATGGTTTCTAAGTCATTTGAAGGCTGAATTGGATGGAACAAATGGGGAAGGATGGACCTTCATGTCTGATCAACAAAAGGTTAGAATTTTTCATTTTTTGCCCAATTAATTAATACACTTTCTATTTTTTTGGTAAGAGTTGATGTACTTTCTGTTCTTTGTGCGTAGGGGCTTCTTGCTGCTTCTGCTTCTGTTTTCCCTAGGGCTGACCACCGAAATTGTGCAAGACATATATATGCTAACTGGAGCAAGGTGCACAAGGGAGATGAATTAAAGCTGGCTTTTTGGAAGGTTGTGAGAGCTTTTACTGAACCTGATTTTCAAGAGGCCCTTGAAGAGCTTAAGATGATATCTCCTAAGGCTGCTGAAGATTTGGTGCATCAAAATCCAAGAGTATTTTGTAGGGCTTTCTTTTCTGATGTAAGCAAATGTGATGTGGTTGTCAACAATATGGCTGAGACATTTAATGGATACATTCTTAAGGCAAGGGTAAAACACATCATTGATATGCTAGATACTATAAGGAGCTTACTAATGGAAAGAATGGTTCAAAAACAGAAATTGATGGAAGGCTTTGAAGAGCATGCCATTTGCCCTAGAATAAAACTGAAGCTAGCAGAGGAGAAGGTCAAAGCATGGGATGTAGGGGTCTCACCTTCATCTTTGACAGTTTTCCAAGTGAAACAGTTTGTGGATGTCTTAAAGGTAGATATTGAAGCTCACACATGCACTTGCAAGAAATGGGATATCACTGGCATACCATTTCATCATGCTATAGCTGCACTTGCTTATATGAAATTGAGTCCAGAGGATTTTGTCCACAGCTGTTATAAGAAGGTGACTTATGTGAGGGCTTATGCAGAAAATATAAGTCCATGTGTTAGTGAAAAGTACTGGCCGAAGGTGAACTTTCCTTTGGACCCTCCTCCCCTAAAAAAGCAACCAGGGTGTCCAAGAAAGAACCGTAGGAAAGACCCACATGAAGATCCTAAGAGGCCAGGAAAACTTACAAGGCATGGGGCGACAATGAGGTGTAGTAAATGTCGTTCAGCTGAGCATAATGCTAGGAGGTGTCCTCAAGGAAATGACTTGGTTGCTTCTGTTGAGAAAAGGCCACGAGGTAGGCCTAGAAAAAGTTCTGTGGCTAGGACAATGGTTGGATCTTCAGGTATGATTAATCTTTTGTATTTCAGCTATTCTTAATTTTAGGAAAACTTACTCATGCATTTTTTAGGTGAAGTTGTTGGTGCTACGAATGAAAGAGGGAGGGGGAGAGGTAGAGGGAGAGGTAGAGGGAGGCATTTAGGGGCTGAGAGAGATTCTGGAATAATATATGAACAAAGAGGAGATTTTCATTATATGTCCATCACAAGAGGACAGGTATCATCTATACTTGTAGCTTTTTCATTGTTTTTTCTAACAGAGAAAGCCAAAATAATAGCTCTGCTTCAATTATGCTCTTGGATCACTAATATATTACTATGCTTTCTAGGCACATGAACATTCTGCATCTCAAGAGGAGCACACTAGTGGAGTATCTCAAGCAGGCGATAATACATTTTGAAATCATCAAACTACTGAATATTATATTTTGAACACTTTTAAAGTGTAGTTGTCTTCAGCTGTCAGGCTTTCATTGTACCTAAATTTTATGACACTAATTTGCGTTAGTACTTTTTATGTAGAATGTCTAGGACTGAAATTTGCATTAATACCTTTTATTTGGAATGTCTATGAGATGGACGATATTCATTTAGTTTCAAATATCAGTTCAAAATCATGCATATTACAGTCATAAGTGCAAATTAAATTACTGATGGAACTCTCAAAATTAAGTGCCCGATTTTACCGCTGAAAATAAGTGCAAATGACTGTAATATGCTAGTATTCTTGATATAGCTCTTTTTTTCTTTCAAAAGTAATGCAAATTACATTCTACATGTAATTCTCAAATTGCTAATCGTTCTAAAATATTTGTAATTATAAAACATAACACAATCAAGTCATTATCAACAAGATTCTCTGCATCTCATCAGGCACAACACTCCTCATAAGCAAATTGCTAATCGTTCTAAAATTCAGGTTGCAACCACCACTACCGTACCTTCAGTAAACCAGGATCAACCTCAGTACACCTGAAACACATCATTGGTAAATTTCATTCACTATAGCATCTTTGAAAATTGAACCCACAATTGCAAACCAGGATGGAACAATCAAGCTAGCAAGAGTCACTTTACTTGTCTTAGTACAAGCCAAAAAAATGCACGTCATAAATGTTTCTCGGTTCAGTAATCAGAAGCAACAATGTGTGTTTACATATTCTTTTTTCTGTCTGAATTGTCAACTATTCAAATTAGAAGTTGTATCATAGGTCATATTTTAGAGCATACCTAAATTTATCTAGTATTCATTGTTACTTGTCCATCAGAATTGTTAACTATGAATGGACAAGGGATTTTTCTTGACAGAATTCATCAGAATTCAACCAAGTGACAGAATTCATAAATTTGCACACCCAATTGCTTTCTTTCATGATGTCACTAGTGATAGTATGATACCTTCTCATCGACCAATTCCTTAATAGTAGCGGCACACTTCTGGAATGACTTAATCCTTGTCAATGGATTAGCTGATTGCTGCTCTGAGGTATCCCCAAAGTCTGTGGACCCTTGTGAAGTTCCAGGGGGGGTCTGAGCATTGACTTTCTAAGCTTGCAATGGGGCATGGATCCCTATTCGATGCACCAACAATCAGCATCGGGGCACTGGCTTTGGAGCTGGCATTTGAATATCGTATACTAGTAGATTGTGGTTTACTAAGAGATTGCCTTGTCTTAGAAATACCAACTGGGGCAGATGGCATATCCACAGCGGATTCAAGTACAAGAACATAATCTTGATCAATCAACTCTAATGCTTCCCCAGCTGTATAATGTAAGATCACACAAGGATGCTTCAAAATGCAATATATCCATGTTTCAAGAAAGAAAAGAATAATGTAACAAGAGAAAATGCAATGTAAGGAGAGCACTTCAGTACCTCTTGCAAGTGAACCCCTCACTCTCTGTTCCATTTGCCTTGCGGGAAGTTTAGTAATTATGTCCACAGATTTGTTGTCTATCCTAAAAACACTGTTTTTTTACATGAGCTGTTATGGTGCTAGATCTAGAGCTTATACCAGTATTTTTTGAAGCGTTAAAAATTGCCTCCCTTCTAGTTTCAGGAGAGTATCCGGAGGACTTTATGGATGACCTCCTAAAATAGGATGGGCTTCCATCAGGACCACTTGAATCATCATCTAATAGGAAAGGTAAACAATCATTAGGAGAACTTCCTTCAATGCTCTTTGAGGAACTGCATTCAGTGATTCAGACAGAGGAATATTATCAATTGGCATTGACAAGTCTCTGATCCAGCAAGCAATAGAGTAGTATCATTTAGCACAAAGATGTAAGTATATACCTGTATATTTCATCAGGTTGAATGTTAGAAAGAAACGGATGATTGAAGAACTCATCAAAAGTTAGCCGTTCCACTGCAGACACAGGACATAGAGCATGTTAGAAGGGATGGCACAGGGTATTGCATGATATTCAAATCTAAAGAAGTGTGCCAAATCAGTTAGTGACAACACCCATATAGTATACAAGAAAAAAATAATGCACCGAATAGCCCCATAGTTGACTAAATAGCTTCAACAAGTGCACTTGGCTTCCGTAAAGAGCCACAAAGATCACGAGTGACTTCAAAGACAGTTATTGCCAACATACTAGAGATATGGCAAAGTCCATTTCAAAGACGTAATGAACAACCTACAAAATAAGTACATGGTGATACAAATCCAATCACCAAACCCTAAATCTTACCTTCCAGGAAGCCATTGAAGCACTTTAAATTGATGATTCATGAGCTTGAATTGGAACTCGCTTACGAGCTTTCGCGCCCCCAACCTTCTATCTAATCCCAGTCACAGATGTCGCGGGCTGGATCTTTGAACGTTCTCGATCAGGGTTTTGTCGTTCTTCATCTTCATCGGTTTCGAATGGCATCCCCTTTCGTCGTTCTAAGATATCTCTTCGGGTGTGCAATTTGTTCTGAGTTCCATTTTAATTTGATTGAGTTTGATTATAATTAATTTTGGGATACAGTATACTATTCGTAATTGATTTTAATTTTAGTTGGGTTTTGGTTTAATTTTTTTAAATCATTATATGATGTGGATATGGCATGTTATTGAGAAAGGAAAATAAAATATATATATATATATATAATTAATTATAAGGTGCCATGTGTATTTTCCGGTTGACATGTCATCGTTTTCATCAGAAAAGTTGCCGGAAAACGATCTCATATCGTTTTGGGTTAATAGTGTGATAGTTCGTATACGATTTGGTTATTTTTAAAGTTCGTATTATTATTGGTTCAAAGTGGATACTTGGTATTATTAAAAGTCATTTTTCCTATTTCCTTTTACAAGAGTCGAGGTATCTGCCTAACGAGGTTCAAGACCTCTTTGTTACAACGAGATTGCCGCTTATAAATTACCCAACGAGATCTTTTCTTATTACAAGCTTTGAGAGTTGCTATTTATCTAGCGAGGCCAAGGTCTTGTCGAAGATGCCGGGATTGTAGCTTGTGAAGAGGCCTGCAGAATTTTTTGGGGACTTTGAGATTTCTTTTTGTGACTTGAAGTCTTTTTAGTGAACTTCTCTTGATGGTAGCGTGGTCTTTATGATGATTCCAACATGTCGATCTTCAACAAGCAAGATAGTTCTTGAGTTAAAGATGTTTTTCGAGCCTTGCAACCTTCGAATCTCTCTTCTATTTATAGACGCTTGTGGAGCTTTGCTCTTACTAACTTCCGATGTGGGACGCCCGGGATTCGACTATTTGATTGGTTAGGAAGGAGGCAGTCAATGATTGGTCGAAGGTTAAGTGGTTTTTGACTGGTTGAGCGGCGCGGGGGTGGCAACTTTTGAGTGTGCGAGGTTCGTCCTCGTTATCCATGGTGGTGAGCTGCCTGACTATTTTAATCGAAGAGACTTGCGATGCTTGGACCTCGTTCCCGCGACTTGAGACTTCACGGGAACAAGGACTTCGCTTTTTTGGATGTGTATGGGAAAGATCTTGGGGACCTCGCATATTTTTTTTTACCTCGCGATATGTTCCCACTATTCACACATCATTACTTTGCACACCATCAATAAAGTGTTGGGTTGGACTTGCATGTTCGGGCCCAACACAACTAGGTCAACTTGAGTTAGAAACCCTACAACTATTAAAGAGCCTAGAGCACTCTAGTTTGTTTACGCTTGAATGAAATTATAATTGCCTTTGAGAATTGAGAATCCTCTTACATTGTAAAGCCCGAGGCTTTAGAAGTGCTATCCCATGCCAACCCGAGGACTTCCTAGGAGGTCACCCATCCTGGTACTTCTCTCGCCCCTGCACGCTTAACTTCTGAGTTCTTTGTCCTCACTCGAACCCAGAAAAGGAAGAGCTCTTGTTGACATGGGGGACACCTCAATTCCTTATAAATTATCGGGGTGTTTCAATCTCCCCAACTTAAACACTTGACGTCCTCGTCAAGGCCCAAGCACCAAACCTCTGGGTCGAGTGATAGCCCACCGGGCCAAGCCAACTCGTAACCCAGAGTCGGCTCTAATATCATTTGTAAAGCCCGAGGCTTTATAAGTGCTATCCCATGCCAACGCGAGGACTTCCCAGGAGGTCACCCATCCTGGTACTACTCTCGCCCCTGCACGCTTAACTTTTGAGTTCTTTGTCCTCACTCGAACCCATAAAAGGAAGAGCTCTTGTTGACATGGGGAGCACCTCAATTCCTTATAAATTATCGGGGTGTTACATCCATAGGCCTTCATTTGTCAAACCTTCTATCCTTTACTTTTCCCTCACCCTCAATTTCTAGGCCTCGTGCCCTACGAAGCCATCGTCACCTCGAGACATCGTCGATCTTGCGTCGCACCAATCGTGCCATCGCAGAACATGTTGTTTCATTCAACCCATTGACGCTTGCCTCGGCACGCAATACGTGAGCCTCGCCTCTTGCGTCGCCGCACCGTGCCCTTGTTGTCCATCAGTCGCGCGTGATCAAGCCCTAGCGCATCAGCGCTGCTGCTCTGCGTGCCAGCATCGTTCAAGCCGGCATGTCCCAATGTGCCATGAATTTAGCATCCGCACTGATCCAGCCCTAGATCGAGACCGAGCTTCCGAATATGAGGCTTTCAGTCCTTGTTTAAACGATCCAACCGACATTCGCGAGAAGGGAGCACCTCACTTTTTTTTATCATAATAGATTATTTAGGAAAAAATGTAATAAGAAAAGTAAATTATAAAATACGAGGCTTTTGAAAGTCTTGTAACTCTAGGTTTCTTAGAATATGTTTGTACTTAGTCTACTTTATGAATCACCCCTTTCATTAGGAAAATCAGGTCAAACTTCACTAGTTTATTTGGTAGGTAATGACGTTTGTAATTATCAGGTTGTGAGTTTGAATCCCCTTTCCCCCTTGTTATAATGACTTAAGTGTCTCATATAGACTAAAAATAGAGGTAAGAAATGAGAATTTAGCATGTAAATACAAGAAAAGATAATAATAGTTAGATTCTTCGATGACTAGCTTGTACAAAAAGAAACATCTTTCTTAATCACTAATGCGAGATATGAATATGCCTTAATCAAAGTAAAGTTATAACGCACTTGAGATTTATATTTGCAACCAAGTTAAACTGTAATCAAGATTATTATTTTATTATAAAAAATCATAATAAAGAATAACTTGTTATTTTAAAGAAATATTTAAATTATTAAAATAACTATTTCTTTTTATTAGAAACAACGGCTATTACAAGTTTGAGTAATATGCAAACAAGATTATATGAATAAAGTATGAGAAAAGCATGTTTAAACTAATTAATATCCATCATAGATATGCTTATTGATCATTGATTCGCTTGATTATCGCTTTTCTTAAGGGTGGATAATTCTTCCAAACTTCAGTTTTAGTTATTAGAAATACCAGTGTAACAACCCTAATCATCTAAAAACCTTCTAGATTCAATTAAACAACAACATCATGACTCAAGTATTGATAGAGAAAAACCCTTAAAGTAAACAATCATTCAAGTTATTTGTGATTTTAACCCCTTCTATGCTTAATCAGGCCAACCGATCCTAATTAAGTATAGATCCTACTTTAACCAATTAATTCCTACCAGTTCTTAATTAGTATAGTTGTAAATAAGTCTAGAAATCTCATTAGGTAGCCCAAAACCGAGGGAACCCTAAATATGTTCTCTCAAACCAACAAAAATATATGGAAGAACTTTTCGAAATCAGATATGAAAATGGGCAGAACGAAAAATCAACCCAAAAGCATTTGGACATGGGAAATAGACTTAGATGCGTTCATGAAAGGATCTTTTGCTATCTAACAAAACTCTAGACCAATTATGATTCAATTAAGCGAAGGGTTGAAATCTACTAAGTTTTTTGAGAATCAATTGAACCTCACATATTATGCAATCTACAACTTCAATCAACCAGTTAAACATAAAGAAAATTAGCAACTCATAGTTGAATTAGAAAAACTTACAATTAGAGTTTAAGTCTCCTTTGAGAAAATTCTCTAGACAAACTCCAATTCGAAATTGAAATAATGTGATAATGATAACAAGATAGAAAACTGAAGCTTAGTGTCCCAACTTAATCTTAGAAAGATAATATTCTACGCATAAAAGTATCCAAAAATACTTAAAAAAGAATTAAAATAAAGAAATCCCGTATCGGCCCACATCATCCGCGTAATAACCGTCGGGCGCTATCCCAGCATGTCGAGCGCGGTCGCGCTCTGCATTCCAGCCCGCGCCCTGCTTGAATTCCGATTATCCGCAAATTCTTGATATCGCGCAACCATGGCTTGTTGAACTCGACCGAGTTCTCCATTCCCTACCCGCGCTTAGCTTGAAAGTCCGCCTCTTCACCTGGGTTCCCGTCCCGTCCATACTCGCTCTTCATCTAATCTGTAAAATAACACCAAACGAGTGTAGATTCCGAAACTCCTAGCTAAACTACTAATCTAAAAAAACTTACTAAAACTAGCTAAAACCATGTAAAATAAGTCCAAACATGCTTTCCAAACACTTTTAATATGCAAGCTATCACAAATATTTTACACAACACATCAAATGCAAAAGCTAAAATTATGCAAGAGTTAAGAAATAGCACAAAGAGAACAAAAAATAAGCCTGATTCCTTATGCATAAAAAATAAACGCCCGACGCACACGGATTCATACGCTTCATGAAGCGTATGACCCAAAGGGTACCCTCCTCCGGGGGTGATACCCTGAGGCATGCGCTTCACGAAACGCCACTCTTCATAAAGAGTGACGCTTCATGAAGCGTAAGGGTTTGGGGAATTTTTTCCACGCGCACTACGCCACGCCGCCATGGAATTAGGTGTGTTTACGTAAATTTGGAAAAAAAATTATATTATACTCTTATTTATATCTTTATGTCATAAGATAGATTACATATCAAATATTGAAGCCCTATATATATATATTCATAGATCACAAAGTTTATGAGTTAAAAAACACAACTTTCAACAAATACAATGGCATCCAATAGGTCATATGAAGAAAATTCATCGATGGAATCGCCTTTTTCAGATGAACCTTATGAAGCGGAATCATCATCAAGAAGATTTGTCATCATATTTTGAAGAAGAAGGAGGAGGAGAAATAGACGTTGACGATGAAGAAAACGACATAGTCGAGGTCAGTTTTTTTGTTAAAAAAGCATATGTTTAAATTGCAGTTTATAGTTTTATATTCAGAAATTTCAAGGTATCGTTATTTGTATTTGCAAATTAAAAAATTAAATTATTAATCTTATACATTTGTATTGATTATATCCGTTTAGAAAAAATATTATTGTTATTTAATAGTGTAGAGTTGAATGGAAAAATAATAGTAAAAAATATGTTATTATTAAAAACATAGTGTGTGTATTTGTAGTTTAATTGAAAGTAATTTAATTTATAAATAGGTAAATGGGAGAGATTTTGCTGCTGACTTTCATCATGATGGAGTGTGGGATAGTCGAGATGAAATGATAGACTGGGCTAGGCAAGTTGGGCGTGAAAGAAATATGGTGTTGCCTATAAAAACGTCAAATGCAAATTTGGTTAGGCTAGCATGTCATAGGCATGGTATGTATAGGTCTAGGAAGAAGGGTGATTTCATCCCTACTGTTACACCGCCTTCGGTGCGAACCCTGTACACAAAGTACAAATGCAAATTCGAGTTGCTTGGCGTTAGAAGTAAACCGACTGGGAAGTGGGCACTAACGGTTGTGTGCGGAGTCCACAACCACGACCTCCCCACTAGTCTGCTTGGCAATTTATTTTTAGGCCGAATGACGGAAACACAAAAACTGTTTGTGAAGGAATTGAGCTATATATATGTGCCACCTGCTCGTATAGTGGAGAGGTTGAGAAATATTTACCCCGGAAATGTGACATCAAGGAAGCAAGTTTCAAATTTGAGGGCACGGTATTTGAAAGAGGATAGTGCAAATTTGGCAACCACCCAATATGCACTGCATTTTCTACTAAGAAACGATTACAGAGTATTTCCGAATAGGATAGGTGGTTCAGATTATATTGATATCCTCTTCTTTGTGCACCCCACCTCGCTGCATCTGCTGAAGTTGTTTCCGTATGTCGTAGTTATGGACATCACATATAAGACCAATAGGTACAATCTTTTAAGTTTTTAATTATATACTGAGGCAATTATTGTTTTTGTAAAGTTGTTTAATTGTTTCATGTATTGACAGGTACGACATGGCGTTGCTGCAGATGATTGAGTTTACATGCACTAACAGATCTTTCAACATAGGTTTTGCATTTCTCTCAAGAGAAGACACCGCTAGTTATTCATGGGTGTTGGCGCGTTTGAGGCGTTTGTTTCAGGAAGTGGGAGCAATGCCAAATGCGATTGTCACAGATCGAGAGAGGGCAATCATTAACGCAAAGGAAGTAGTGTTCGGAAAGGAGGTGAAACATCTTCTATGTTGGGTGCATGTGAAGGCGAATATATTAGCATACGCCACAGGTATCCTTCAAAACAGGGAAGTTGGATTAAGGTTTGCTAATAGATGTTGGAGAATATTCATGTCGACAACGGAGGAAAAATACGAGGATAGGCTTAGAAGAGTCAAAGCACGTTGGGGAGGGCTGATGAAGTATGTTGAGAGTTCGTGGCTCGGGCCTTACAAGAAGTTGATAGTTAGAGCATGGACCGATCACTATACCCACTTCGAAACAAGAACAACAAACATGTACACACGTTTTAATGGTTTATGTGATTTACACATTTGTAATGTACATTATTTTTAATACTAATATGTATGACACATGGCGGAGGGCATGTACAACGTGCTTAAAAAAATACTTGACAGTTCTCGAGGAGGCTTTAACACAATGATCAGAAGGATCCACAATCACATTCAGTCCCAAGTTAATGATACAAGGGGGGATCTGGAGATGTCACGTAGCAAGATTCCAACTAAGTTGAATAGTGTCCCTAGTCGAGTTGGGACGATATTCATGCGCCTATTTTACAAAGTGTCAACATTGTGCATTTTGAAGTTGTTGAATATGTACTACGACCTGAACAGGGACGCTGCATAAGGAAAATTAGAGAAAGAGTGTGTTGATTTTTGGGTACGGGAGTGCATGGATCTTCCTTATCGTCATACGATTGCCCAAGCCATTCTCACTAAGCGGCCGATCCCGCCAGGTGACATACACCTATTTTGGCATTTGGTGGTATGGGAGGGAGTAGATCCGAAGCGCGTGCCCATAGAAGACAAAGAATCAAAAGAACTTACCGAGATCAGATGGGAAGATATGGTGGAGAGGAAGCGTCGGGGTGAATTGACATATGACCATGTGTACTCTATCACAGAGTCGTATGTAGACAATGTGCTGGAAAAGAGTCGTCTTTGATTGAGCAAATAGATGCTATGAAGAGGGGACGACCAAAGGGGTCCACTATGTGGTCCACAAAGAGGAATAATACTTCGCTTGAGTATCGGATGGAGGCATATGAAAAGGAGAAGCAACTGAAGGAAAAGGATAGCCAAGTAAAAACCTCATTGCCCGACAAAAAGTGTGGAAGGCCAAAGGGCTCAACCAACAAGGCCCCGAAAAAAGTTGCGACGAGGACAAGTACACAGGAAGCGAGGGGCAACATGATGTAGCCGAATTTCAACTTTGGAGTTGACAATGTTAACGACTTCATGTTTCCTTACATTGATGTGTTGCAGGATGTAATGGAAGATGGGCATTGCGGTTATCGATCACTCGCAGTGTTTTTGGGACAAGTACAGAGTGAGTACCGCAGAGTTCGGCTGGAGTTGACAGCCGAATTGAGGAGGAACAGAGTTGTATATGAGCCTATTTGGAACAAATCTCCTATTGAGATGTTCGATACTATGCCCTATGTGGTTAGCCCTTGCGCTCGAAGATATTGGATGGAGATGCCCATAGCCGGTTTGATCTTTGCCACACTACATCAGGTTGCAGTTGTTTTGTTGTCGTGGGATGGATCGCATATATGCTTGCCGATGCAGGCGAGAGGGGACAACCAGTACCCTCCATCCAATATATATGTCATAGCGCTCGTGGGAAACAGAGATCACTTCATACTTGTGAGTCATATATTATTATCATTCTTTTTCCGAAGTGGGTACACTGTTTTTCATCAATCTTACCATTAGTTTTTTATTCACTATGTCTATATAAGATTCACTCAGCTCTCACGAGCCAAATAGATAATAATTACTCACATCAAAGACACACCATGGGCATATAGGAACTAGTCACAACAAAGACACATCAAAGAAACAGTACAACCACATCAATGAAACATCAAAAACAAAGCAAAGACACATAAAAATCTAGGTGTTGACTAATAACATCCATTATCTAAGCTGTTCAAACCAAGGCGCATCAAAGCCAAAACAAATACATAGCAAAGACACACACATATCTTCATACATTGCCATCTGCTAGAGCAACCAATACACATCACAGTTGCTGAACAACATATTATGAGGGAATTTTTTTGTCATAGATTCAAGGCTGTTCAGTTTGGAGTGCATGCTGTTCAGAATAATCAACAAAAGAATCAAGGTTGTTTAAAAGAAACATAAGAAGGCTTAAGCTGATAAATTTGTTCCTAAATAGAATAATCAAGGTTCTTCAGTTTAGAGTGCAGGCTGTATGGAAAATTTTCTTGGTTTTGTTGTCTGGATATGCCAAGGGACTTGTGTGGGCGTTTAAATTCCATTCCCGATCCCATTGATGAGATGTTGTTATGAAACTGGGTGCTATAGTGTGTCGGATAGACACATTTGAAGACCCATCAATGGCTCATTTTCAGGGAGGCAACATATTTACAAAACTCAATAACACATGGTTCAGAAGTTCATTCATTTAACCTTGATGCCCCTACTCAACCATTGTAAACTACATTGCACTAAAAATCCCCAAATTTCATCAAATCAATGTGCAAAATAATCTGATTTTGACATTTACCTGGTGAATGGCCGTCTCTCTCTCCGTCGGCCTCCACAAAAGCCACCTGCACATCGTCGTCGGCGTAATGCTCCGTCGAAGCACATCCGCTGCCACCACCACAAACACGAACCATTTCTGAATGATTGGGACTAAATTGTGTTCTAAATATGGATTTCACCTCTGGTTTTTGGTTTCTCAATCGGGAGGAAGACGGATGAAGACGATGACCTAACGCTTTCAAAAGCGTTTAAATTAACACTATTGGTACGCTTTATGAAGCGTAACCCTTCTTTACGCTTTACGAAGCGTACACTCCGGGGTATGACCCGTTGGAAGGGTACCCTTTGATTCGTACGCTTCATGAAGCGCACGCTTCATGATGCGTGCAATCTCGTGTGCACCAGACATTTTTTTCGTGTGCCTAAAGATTTTCCGGAAAATAATGATAAATCCTGAATATTGAATTTAACCAATACCCTGCAAAAAGAAATTTGAGAGTAAATAAACATGTATAGTGCTTCCATCACAAACCTTCTCAACCATGCCTTGCACAAAACTACCTTCAATAGATTGTAAAAGAGCCATAGCATTAAGATCAGTAATCAGGTTATCTTAGCTTCAAAACTTCAACATAAAAACTAACCCGTTTTAACAGCTTAAATGCCGCAGAGCTGGAGTGCGTTAAATGTCATATCAGGTTATCAAAGACTAACTTTGGTTATCTTGACTCTGGCTTCAATATGATCATGATATTTAAGATTAGCTCCATCAGTCAGGATTGAGAAGTCATTTGTACATTTCATCCAAAAAGAGCATTATTGTCATTCGAATGTAAAGTTCATATGAGCTGTTTAGAATGCTTCAATGTTCCTTACATTTAATCTCAATAAAATCACAGAGAAGAAAGCTGATGCAAGTATCCACGAGAACAAGTACATAGAAAGAAGGATGAACTTCATTGAAACTACAAGAAAGACTACATTCTTCATATCTTACACAGCACTGGGGCTCGAGGTACAAAATACAGATCATCATCTGCCAAGATATAACAGACATACAAAGTTACATGTAAAAGATTGAAGAACTGAAACAACAGAGAAATAATAGAATGGCAACATAAAGAATGAGAAATCCTCATGCTTCAACTCATCCGACTTATATGAGATTGGTCATCCACATGGACATCTATCTTTTGGTAGTTGTAATCCATTTGCTTCATGGGAATTTCTGGGGTGGTGGCAGCTAAATTCCTGCTAGAGAAAACAACCCACAGAAGCAAGATGAAGAATGCCACTAGGGTTCCACACCCAGTTGCAAAAATAACCCCACCAAGAATCCTCAAAGCACAGTTACTCTTCTTGTTCTTCTTATGAACTGATTGATCACCATCCAGAACACGAGGATTCAGCGGCATGGAATGAAGCCCATTTGGTACGGTTCTAACCCTACAACTCCAAGAATACACACTGCTCATCTGTGCAGAATCCTGGCTAGAGGAACCAATGCCCAACAACACCTCTCTTTCTCCCCAGATTCTCAACAAATCAACTGAAAATGAGACCAAAGGATTGTAAGGTCTCTCACGACCAAACTTATTCAGCCTAATCTCTAATCGCTTCGAATTTGCCTCATAATCTACCCAAGAATGCAGTTTCTCCCCCGCATTTAGAATCAAGACATCTTTACTTTCATCAGGCACAAATCTGCCCACATCAACACCCACATGGCCACCATTGGCATCCTTCCGAGTTCCAAACTCGACAGCAATGATCTTGCCTCTCAATTTTTCAAGATCTTTCGAGATCCCAAATGTACCTTGACCGAAGATCTGTGAATGGTTGCCCTCAGGAACGATTACAAACGCGAGCCTGTCGCCGTGGCCGATTGAGAAGACGAAATCGGTGGAAAGAGAGACGGCTTTGCGGGATTTCGCATCGACCAGCTTCAAGGGTTTCTTGAAAACGAGGGTCCCAGCAGAGGGAGACGAATCGGTGGTGAGATCAATGCGGGAGCCGCCATTGGCGGGCTTGGCGTCGCCAAGGAGGGCGAAATCCGATCCCAAATCGACGGTGAAGCCTTCGATTGAGAAGAGCGAAACGGGCTCGGCGATGAGGGTTACGAATCGCGATACGATGAAGAGAAAGGAGAGAAAGGGCCACCGGATCGGATGAAAGGCAGACATTGAAACCCTAACTAGAAGCTGGGATTTGAAATTGGGGTTGAAACCGATCTGGAATGAGATGTGGGAGGGAAGAGGGCTAGGGTTTGAAGTGGAATTTCATGAGAGAATGGGGAGAAACGGGTGGTTTCGTTTGAGTTGGCGTCACGAAGCTGGCGTTTGATGTCGACGATTTTTCCTGTGTACGCAAACGTAGTGAGTGTAGACGCGTTATCCTTGGAGCAGTAGGATTGAGTATGGGACGCAGGTGGGACCCACCCACCGCCACGTATGCAAAAGGGAAAATGGATGACAGCAGCACATGTCTGTTCATGTGGAAGTAAACGATATCCTAACCCAAACATCAATATTAAGCATAGAAATAACACACTTAAAGGAGTTAAATAATACATAAAAACTTAAGCTAAAAGAAAAAGTCAAAAAAAGTAAGCCAATTAGTTACACACTTTGTCTCTCTATAAATATGATGAACCTAGACAACCTAGTTTCTTCTAATTAAATCATGACATTGAGTTACCAGACTACATAAAGGGTGGTAACGATCCACATGTTTACTTAGAAATACACACATAATTTGTGAGTTTAATTTTAAGCAAACCCTCTTGTACCCCTGATCCTAAGCTAAGCGTAGTCCTTGAAGCACGCCCATAACTCTGCCATAGTAACAGTACAAATACCAATATAATGGACAAAACCTACCTGCCACTGCCCATCACTGTCGCGCATAACTCCACACGCAACAACTGTCCCATCCCTTCGAACCGACCCATCCGAGTTAATTTTCACCCACGACTCAACTAGCTGAGCCCACATAATAAAGCGCTCCTCCTTCCTTGCCATAGTTGGTCCATGCAAATCTAGCTCTCGCCTTGGAACACTCTCCCGCTTACTCCAGCACCAACCCCTTACGATTGCTTGTACAAGGTGTATTTTCAAACACACACCGGTTACACCCTTTCCAAATCCACCAAATACCAGTAACAAAAATACAATTTCAATTACCACTGTTGTTATGCCTTTCAGTGTAGAAAATATTAATGTGAATCCAAAAAGGAAAATTAGACTAAACAAACCTCACTGGTAAGAGGAGGGTGAAGATCAACCCAGAAACGCTTTGTGATATCACAATCGCATAAAAGGTGGATCAACGACTCCTCCTTAGTATAACATATCGAAAAAGGGCATCCCCGGTGAAGTGATGCCTAACCCGCTCTTGATTTGTAAGAATGACACCATTAAGAACCAACCAAATAGGTTCGAACCCTTTCAGTAACTATAAGCATCCAAATTTTCTTGTACAAAACCCGATCAACTCCGATGAGTTCACGTGCATGCCTTGCTAGTCCATAAGCACTACTCACCGTGTATTGGCCAGTGGATAAATTATTCCACGTCAAAACATCAACAAATTCATCACTCTCAGAAATCGCCACCAACGCCAGTTTGAGCAAAATAGTCGTCGGTAGCATGTTGCTCAATAACTCCCATCTCCATCCTGATCCATCAAACTAATAATCATGAACGACCAACGGGAGGAAATCAACAACAATCGACAACAAAGCCAGCTCAGCCAGGCAATAGTCATGGAGCCAAAGATCAAGCCAGAACCGCACCATCAGGTCATTACCCACTCACCACTTTGAACCCGAAACCACAACTTGTTTCACACCCACTACAATGCTATTCCACACATGCGACTTCGACATAGAAGTAGAAAGTGAAGGGCGAATATATTTGGCACGAAGGACGTCAACCCACAACTTATTTGATTTTGTGAGAAAACGCAAACTTAGCTTGCCCACCAAGGCAACATTAAACTCCCTTATAGGTCAAAGACCAAGATCACCACAATCCTTCAACTTGCTTACTCCTTCCTAAGCGACTATGCTTGCCCTCACTCCCGCCCCATATGAAATTACGAGTCAGGGTATCAATTTTCAAACACACTTCCTTAGGCAACATAACGTAATTTGGCCATTGTATAAACCGACAAAGAAGATAACACCGATTTAGCAAGAGTAACGCGGCCAACGAGACTGAGAAACCTTCCCTGCCAACCTTAGAGCCTCTTCGTGATCTTCTCCAAGAGAGGCGCGAAAGTTTCCATTTTGACGTGCTCATGAAACATTGGCATCCCCAAATATTTTCCAATGTCCTAATTAACCATGAAACCACATTCGTCCTTAATTCTTCGCGCCAAACATTAGGCGAAAAGAAGAGCATAGACTTAGTCGTGTGCCTGCGCATACCTAAACAATCCTGAATTACCCGAATTTGCTGAACAGAAGCCCCCACAAAAAGCATAATATCATCAGCAAACAGGATATGCGAGAGAACTGACCCACCACAAGAAAGTGAGATAGGCTTCCAACGTTTGTCAACAACAACCCTAGAAATAATCTAGCTAAGCCGCTCAATGCAGAGCACAAATAAATAGGGGGATAAACGATCACCCTGTCGGACCCGTCGAGTCGGATTGAAGCTAGAAGTGACATCTCCCTTCCAAACCAGACGAAAAGTGGTAGACTTCAAACAAGACGGAGTCCAAGAAACCCAGGCAGAAAAGAAGTCAGCATCAATAAAAGTACCCTCAATGAAATCCCATCGAAGCCGATCATAAGCTTTTTTTAAATCATGTTTCAAAAGTATCCACCCTTTCACCCCATTCGTGCGTTTCATAGAGTGAAGAACTTCCTAAGCAAGAACAATATTGTTAGAAATCAAGTTGTCTGGTAGAAAACTCCCCTATATGGGGCCAATCAAACGTGGAAGAATGAGCTGCATTCGGTTAAGCATAACCTTAATTATGATTTTGTAAAGCACATTATAGAGGCTTATAGGGCGAAATTGACTAATTTGCTCCGATTCATCCACTTTAGCAAGAAGAACAATGAGGGTCTCATTCAAATCCGGAGGCAAAGTGGCAGAAGCGAAAAATTCACGAATCGATTGCATTCGGTAGGGCATCTACTTGATTTTTACGTCGTCGAATGATGGTAGAAGCATGGAAAAATCGAGTATTACGGTCACCTGATTTCCACCAATCAACACGGGACTTTTGGAGCCATAATAACTCCTCTCTCTCTCTCTCTCTCTCTCTCTCTCTCTCTCTCTAGTCAACTCAAGCTCTCTCTTCAACTCAACTTCAGTATGCAAGAGAATGTTCGAAGGACTAGTGTTCAATTGATGTTGGATCTCATCAATATGAGCAATTAAGTTCTGTTTCGTGAAGTGGATGTTGCCAAAAACTGAGCGGTTCCATGCGACCAACTTCTCTTTCAAATAGGAAAGCACCTCAACGAAACCCACCTTTCTTTGCCAAGAGCTTTCAACGAACATCAAAAAATCAACATGTGTCAACCAAGCCACTTCAAAGTGAAACAAACATCTCCTTCTATTACTTCAGATGTCGGGCTCAAGTGAGAGTAATAGTAGAGAGCGATTAGACGAAAGCTTCGAAAGATGTCTTGCCACAACTTCTGGCCATAGAAGACGTCTCGCAATATTAGTAAACACTCGATCAAGGCGTTTCTCCATAAAAGTCCGTACTGAATTCCCACGGGACCAAGTAAAATCCTAACCAATGAAACACATGTTAATCAATACGAGATCATTAAAAGCATGAAGGAACAAATGGGAGTCCTCGGAAAGGCGGCTCGAACCCCTATAACGCTCAGTCGTATGTAGAATACAAGAGAAATCACCTCTAATCAAAATTGGATCCGCGATAAACCTCATAACATCTGTGATTTTCTTCCAAAAACATCCATGTCTCCCAAGAGAGGGAGGAGCGTAAACGGGGACAATATGAACCCTACTCATGCCACTAGTGACAACAACATGAATGAAGTCATCGTAGAGATTGACGACTTACGGGTTAACTCGCTCTTTACTCCAAAGCAACCACACACCACCTTCCATTCTAAATGCTTCAATACGTAGGCACTCTCCATTCTAATTGATTATGGCCATTTATCTTACATACCCATGGTGGTGCTGTTTTTTTTTTTTATAGTTTTTGAGTTAACCTTTTTGTCCTTTTTATTGATTGTGAATTATTTTTTTAGGTGTCTCTTATTTTTTTAGAAGTTATTTTGTGTTTGTGCTCACTTGTCAGATTGTCTAATACCGAATATTTCGACCTCTTGATCTACCAATCATGCTAAATATATCGAATTTCTTTTCTTATATAAAAAATAATATACTGTAAATGTTTCCAAAATAATTTGATTTTGACTTTAAAAAACATTCAGCAAAGGTGGGTATGGTTCCCGAATCGGCGGTTCCGGGTTCCGGTTCCTCCGTTTCCAATATAAATGTTCCGGAACCAAGGAACCGAGGAACCGGGTCCCAGTTCCTAGGTTCTGTTCCCTGTTCTAGTTCGGTTCCTTTTTTTCTGGTTCTAAGGAATATGGAACCGAGACCGAACCGACCGACCCCCGGTTCCGGAACTGCCGGTTTGTTCCGGTTCGGTTCTCCTGTTTCGAATAACCAAACTCACCACAAATAAAGTTTCCTATAGAAAAAGAAAAAAAAAATTGAAACTGGAAACTTGTATACAAAATGGAATATTAATCGTCTGATTTCACATTTCAATTCAACCAATTTTTTTTTTTTTCCAAATTACAACTTCAATAAGTTAGGTTTTTTGGTTCACTTTACTTTATATTTGTCTTTCTTTTTTTAAAGAAACTTTTTTTCTTTCTAAATCAGTTAGATAAAAATGGATCACCCTGAACAAAAATGTACATGCCCAACTTCATGTTATGAATATCCTTGAGCATCAATTTAAAAAAAGAAAGAAAACTGCAAATAAGAAGTTTTCAAATTAATAAGGTACAAGATTAGAAAAGGAACCAGTCTGAAGGAAACGCTAAATTAATGTGGTAGTAACAAGTTAGGAATTAACTAACAGATACTGAAGATTAGAAGAGAAATAGATAGATAGTCACGCATTCATCATGACTACACTAGTAGTACACTCTTTATTAATAATTATTGAAACTCAATCTTAATCATGACGTACTAATCAACAAACAACATGGTCTTAGCAAGCTGCAGAGCTTTCTTCGGACCATAGAACTTGTCAACAATGGCGAAGGCAAACTCCATGGCCGTCCCCAGTCCACGACTTGTGATGAGATTGCCGTCCACCACTACCCTGTTCTCCGCCTCGCTTGCATCCGAAAGGTGATGGCACATTGCAGGAAAAGCTGTCGCCTTCTTACCCTGAACAATCCCATCATATCATCCAATATTAATGGAATTAATTAGCTTTGAGGACAAATTCATTAACTCATTAGTAATTAATACGTACCTTGAGTAAGCCATGGGGTTCAAGGACTAGAGCCGGGGATTCACATATCCCTCCATAAGGAAGGTTTGATTCCACCTGCTTCCTCAACATATTTACTAATTTGACACATTTGGCGAATTCTGTGGCGCCACCTAGGCCTCCCTAGAAATACAACAACAATTAATCATTCTGGATCAGAATCTTCCTCAACGATTAATTAATGTTTTTGCTTACTGGCAGCACAATAAGGTCAAATGAAAGCTTTAGTGCGTCGTCAAGAATGATATCCGCTACAAGTTTGAGCTGCGCAGAGGCCACCACTTGCAGACTCTGGTGAATAGAGGCCACCGTCACTTTGGCTTTAACGCATCGAAGTACGTTTACGATTATCGCTACTTCCATCTCCTCCGTGCCTCTGGCTATGGGCACAAGAATCTGACAATTATATAAAAACCAAATAATTCTCTTAATTAACTAACTTACTAGATAGCTACATTATTTAGAGGTCTGAAGATGGAAGAATCTTACTTACATGAGGAGATTGAGCTTTGAAAGTCCAGTGCACTGGATTCAGCTGCCTGATGAAATACTCCTCACCGTGATTAGGCCGCATCAACTGCGCCACGCATATATATAATTACCAAGATATACAAATACAAATCTACTTAGTTTAAAATTACCAATTACTTAAGATAAATATACCAGTGGAGCAGACACTTGCTTGAGTTTGAGGTCGCCGTGTAATTGTTGGAGCAAGTGTAGAGAGTACTCCAAAGTAGTACCCGGTCCACGGCTGGTTATAACGTTGGCATCCTGCACAACTCTGCTTTCAACTGCCGTCGCCGAGCGCGATAATTGCTCCATAAACGTGGGGTAGCACGTTGCCTGCACCCACCATCAATTACAAACTTATACGTATGTATTTTTTTTTATAAGGAAAGAGATTAGGGAGACCTCTAACAAACTACAAACTAGTGATCACTCTAGAGCATCCTAACAAACTAGTGATCACTCTAGCCAAATTAATTAAGGGTAAAAGCGGATTTGTTAGTAACTTTTAAACCGTGGAGCAAACCCCAGGGAGCTAACACAAAAGGAGGGGCAGCACAGATGGCCGCAACGAGTCTTCCTTGTGAAGCCTGCTTCTTCACCATCCTTTCCAACACTCTGCTTTCACTCATCCTTCCGACTCCCGCTAACCCACCCTGCATTAATTACCAAACAAACTCAATTCAATTACTCAATTAGTTAGTGCAATTGTACTCCGATCCGTAACCGTAACGTACGTACTACTTACGGGGAGAGAGATGAGATCGAAGATGATGTCCGAGCAATCGTCAATGAAGCAATCGGCCACCATCTTCAGACCGTTCCTAAATTCCACGCAAAGCTCCTCCTCCACCGACGCCACCGTCACCTCCACGCCGCCGCGTCGCAGGACGTCGATCGTGATCACTGCCTCCTTCGGTTCCGTCCCGTTCGCCACCGGAACCAACGCCTGCAACAACAAAAGCGTATTAACCCGGCCAGTATTAAACTAAAACAGAAATTTATTTGATTAGCAAGCACGCGAAATGTGAGAGACCAGGGCGGGTCAAGCCGTAAAGGTATGCAATATACATGCCTTCTTAGTTGTAGAAGCCATAATTAAATTCAATGAGAGGTTCGTTTTTTGAGTCTATTTGGGTTCGGTTGATGATATATATAGCCAGGACACAATTCCCGCTAATTATTTTATTTAGTACTGGCCGGTTGGGGTGTCTATAAAAAACCGAAACCGAAAAATCGGTTATTTTTAGATTAAACAAATCGACTATTTTTGAAATTTCAGTTTGGTTAACCGAACCGAAAATATTTTCGGTTTATAGGTTCAGTTTCGGTTTCGGTTTCGGTTCACGATTTTACATATAATGGTTAACCGAAAATATATTAATAATTTGTCAAATATTAGTTATTTTTGCTTTATTTAGTTGTTAAACTATATAATCTTCAAGAAATTGATTTTAGTTTGAGTATTCCTTATCCAATTTTAACAATTTACACACTATTTTTCCACTTCTCATTGATATAAGACTCGCTTATTAAATTTGATGGGATAAAAAATAATACGCACAATGTTTGATTTCACACACTATAGTGATATTTGTTTACAACAACCGAAATAATATGGTATAAGTACATATTTAAAGTAAAAGTCAATCTTAATTACTTTTTTGTTCAAATTTTATTATTTTAGTTTTAATTATTTAAGATAAATGATTATCGGTTAACCGAGAAAACTGAACCGAAAAATTTGGTTAACCGAACCACGGTTAATCGGGATTTACAGTTCAGTTACGATTCATAAATTTAATTAACCGAAATCATGATTGACTGAACTTCAGTTAACTGAAATCTCGATTAACCGAGTTTGGACATCCCTACTGGCTAGGATGGGAACCCTCATTAGTCGTTATTGTTGGGATAAAAGTGGACACTAGCTCTTCCCTTGTTGTAAAAATCATAAGAAACATACTACTCTCCCCGCAGAAAATATTTATAAATTAACAAAAATATTAAGGAATTCTCAAGTCGATCATGTGAAGGAATTTTTTGTGTTCCAAGTTTTCCATGAAACACATGGGGGCGGTTTTGAATTTAGGAACAAGGATCAAGCGCGTGGATAAGGGAATAGCACTTTCACATTCTCATTACATTGAGAAGGTGTTAAAGAGGTTCTCTCGTGAGAACTGTACACTTGTAGGTACTCCCTACATGACGAGTGAGAAGTTAATGCCAAATAAGGGTACAACAATATTTCAGCTCGAGTATTCTCGATCATTGATTGTCTTATGTATGCCATGATGAGCACAAGGCCTAATATAAGCTTTTAATGTTAGATTGTAGAGTCGTTTAACAAACTCTTAGGGGTTAACAACATTGCAAGTAATAAGGTTGGTGTTGAAGTATCTAAAAGGAACCAAAAATTATGTCTTGACCTATTGTGGACGACCCTCTGTGATTGAGGGATATTCAAATCCAACTTGGATCACTAACTTGGAGGCCGAATCAAGTGATTGGATATTCCTCCTTGGAGAAGGTGTAATATCTTGGTCATCTAAGAATCAAACTTGCATTACATGGTCTACGATGGAGTCGGAATTCATAGCCTTGGCTTTGGCAGGAAAAGAGGCTAAGTGGTTGAAAACCTAATATATGATATTCCCCTTTGGCTAGAACTTATTGCTCCGATATTTATCCATTGTGATGGCACTACGACTTTATCTAGGGCCTATAGTCAGATTTACAATGGAAATCAAGGCACATGGGCATAAGACATAGCATTGTGCATGAGTCCCTAGTGTGATAGCGCTTCTAAGACCTCGGGCCAACTAGTAACCCATAGTGTGTGGCTTTAGAATTTTGTTAGGTCTGCAACAAAATTTGGCAGATCACTTGACAAAGGGATTAGCAAAGGAATTGGTAAACAAGTTGGTGTTAGGGATGGGAATAAAATAGGATAACATTCTCGGAAGGTGGGACACCCAATTCTCCGTGGTACGGTGCCACAACTAGAATACAATGTGGAAAGCCTACCCTATGAGAAAGATAGCACCAAATTTTATGTATCCCTAGATGGTAGACGCAAGATATCCCTAAAAGGTGGTGTTGGCTTGCATGAAAGGAGGTTGAGGATGCAATCTCAATCTCTTAACGAGTGCTTTGAAAAAGTGTTAATGCAACGACATGATATAAAGGCTCACCTATCTAATAGTAGAGTTGGTTGCTCTATGGTGGTTCTGTGGATTTTGACCACTTAGCTCTTGTAAGAGATATGGACCTAAGCCATCAACAAGGTCAAAGGAGTACTTATATTTCATTGACTTGGATGCATGTAATTTTATCTCTGTGGTCTCAAAGTGGTATGATGGGTTCAATCCATAGCAAAACCTTGATTCCCGAGGATACGAAATGTGTAATTTTACTAAGGTAGTAATTCAATCGTTTCAACATTGTTGCATATGCATGTTCTAATACTTGGTTAAGTTGTTTATAATGTTTCAAGAAGTACACTAAAATAGAGGAGGAATGTTGATGATTTTAGTATCACCTTGACTCCTTGAGTTCTTGGTTTAGTATCTTCGGGGAATCATAAATGTCCATGGTCTGGTTTTAGCCATGTGTAACGATTTGGGTAACACATGGAGGATGTGCTCAATGTGGACTAAGTACTAGGTAGGTTAAACAACGAAAGTGATGTCCAATCTGAGTTGAGGTTCTATATTGAGTCATGTCGCGATGTGATGGCTTGGAACACACACCGTGTAACACTCTTGGATTTGATATCATTTATAATGTATTAAAGTGCTACTCATGTCAACAAAAGTTTTTCCTTTTATGGGTTTGAGTGAGGACAAAGAACTTTTTTGAAGTTAAGCATGCAAAGGCAAGAGTAGTACCAAGGGTGACCTCTTGGAAAGTCCTTGGGTTGGCATGTGATAGCACTTTTGAGGCCTCGGACCTTACAAAATGGTATTAGAGAAGACTATGAGTCATTAGTTGGCTTGGCCTAGAGGTGGTCACTCGAGCCAAAAGATGATCCTTTGGCATTGACGCAGGCCCGACCCAACAACAGGGGCAACCTGGGCGACAGCCCAGGGCCCAGATCTGTTGGGGGCCCAAAATTTTTATGCATGTGTAGTATTAGGAATCTAATTTAATAAAAGAGATAAAAATCTGATGAATCATAAAAGCAATAAAAAGGCCCATTAAGCCCAATAGATATCTGACCTAAAAAAATAAAAACAAAAAAGTATCAAAATGAATGCTTTAGGCTCCGCTTCAGCATACCTATCAAAATTAATATGTAGTATTAGGAATTTATTTTTGTATTTGAAGCTATAAATTTAATGTTTTTTGGTGATGAATGCTACTATGTATTTTTAGTCATTAATTAATTGATATTTAAAGTAGTAAAAATATGTTGTAAAAGGTGAAAATATTATTTTTTTATATAGATATATTTAACACATAATAGGTTAAGGTCCTAAAATTTTTTTTTGCCCTAGGACCTCTAAAATGTTAGGACCGGGCCTGCATTGACGAGAACGTCAAGTGTTTAAGTGGAAGAGATTGTAACACGTTCGAATTTGATATCCTTTATAAGTATTAAAGTTCTACCCATATGACCCATATCAATATCAACAAGACCCTTTCAAGGTTTGAGTGAGGACAAAGAACTCTGAACTTAAGCGTGCAAGGGTGAGATACCAAGATGGGTGACCTCTCGAGAAGTCCTTGAGTTAGCATGGGATAGCACTTTTAAGGCCTCAGACCTTACACACCGTGTCATGCCATGTGCCATGACTAATTCCTTGATTTGAAGCGAAATCTGTGCCCATGCCAAGGGGAATGTCGTGCAATGCCTAGCGGTTGTGCGCTATGGTTCTTGGTGCTTTATGCCGATATGCATTGGTTGGACTATTTTGGCTATAACTTTGGATTTACACAAAGCGTTTTGGAAACGGTCTTTTGCATTGTACTAGTTATACCATAGGATTGGTTTAGAAGCTTAAACGCCTATAAAAGCATGACATGAGAGCTAGCTAAGCTATCTATGCTAGCTAGATCCCGTGTGGGCCTTGGCTTGGGCCATGGTCAGCCCATTGGGCCACCACCGACGGTTACGCCTAGGGGAGGAGTGGTTATCACGATTGTTGTTGTTTGTGTTGATTTCCTCTCATGCCACCATGTGTCACAAGGGTGCGCCTCTTCTAAGGGAAGAGTAGGTCGGCGTTTTGGGCTCCCATTTATGGAGAAAGCCCAAAAAGTCACATCCTTATCCATTCGGCTGTTACCAGTGGTTACAAGAAGTTACTTTTCTTGTTGGACACTTTTGGGCCGAATTTTGGGTCTTTTTGGACTTCATGGCCGACTCCTCTGGTCTATAAAAGGCATTGCTTGGGCATTGTTTTGGACATGTTTGAATTAGAGAAACTCCATCTCTATATTCGTGTTTACTTAGCCAGATTTAAATTGACAATTTGTTCTTACGAGTTCTTTGCTCGAATCTTAAGAGAGTGGTAATTTTATCTCACAAGAGATTTGGCGGTAACCTTGTGGAAGAGAAATGGCCAACTACTTTTCTATGGAAGATCATTGATCGACTACCACTAAGTTAAAGGGGCCCGTTGGGTGGGATATGTACTAGAAGAGAGTATAAAAAAGTTTCATGCTAAATGTTCTCAAACTTAAACTTAAGTTGTTGTTTCAAGTTTTCTATTATCTTGATTTCCTTGGTGTTATGTTATGTGTACCGTCTAATAATTTGACTTACGTAAAATGCTTCTCCTTTACCCGTAGTTACCCGATCGAAAGAATTCATATCGCACTTTAATTACATATTTACACTAGCCCTAACCCACTAACGTCTAAAAAACAACACATGTTGGTTCGGTAGTACACATCCAAATTAACCCGGTCTTGTTCGCAAAAGGTATAATTTATTTAATTATGAGAAACCAATATAAATATATGGAGAAAAAGTATGGTCACGTTAAAAAATTTACACACTATAATATATTGATTAGCATATATAATTACTAATTTATACAATCATGTCCTATGTATCTAGTACGTGGAATTAATGCAAGTAGCATTCTTTGCCTCCCACTATCTGGTATTTCATGGTCCAACGTGATTCATGTGATTGTCTTTTCGATGAATTCATGGACACAATATATCTAAAACGATTCTATCTAAACCTTTAAAAAAAATGGACGTTTGCACTCATTGGTCATAGAATTAACGTGGAAGAATTCAAAAGTCGGTCAATGGCATTGCAGCTAGCATGCATTTACATATTTTTATGCAATACAATGTTTAAGATAAGTGACTCTCTGGAGTCTGACCTAAATTTGCATGTTTGTCAGTCATAGAGTTTATTTCCTTGAAAATGCACCGGATACTTGTCCTTGATCGAGAACCCTACAAGATGCATATGTGAATTAGATATCACTATCAATATCTCATGGCTTGGACAATTCAATATAAGTATCTCCTTCAATTTAAATTTTAATGTAGTTTTAGTTGCTTAGCAATTAAAATTCCTTAATTATTTCCTTGTCTAGCTGGTCTTAGCCCATCTACTACTAATACGAATGTTGATCCGCAAAATCATGTTTGCATGTCAATGACATTGGCTTGTGTGAAACTAGATCTACAGAGATATAGTAGTGAATCGCACGCAAACATGCAAGATCTAACAAGAAAGCTTAGGAACAAGTGACACAGAGAATGGTTACGCGGTTCGGTGTTAAAACCTACGTCCGCGGAGTCTCAGTGGGGAGACCCTTCCCAATCCACTATCAAACCTTTCAAGGATGGTTACACAACTACAAAGATTCGGCAAACCAAAAGATCGAGCAAACATCCAACAACAAAACTACAGAATGAACCAAAATAGAGAAAAGGAAGCTAAGGAAGAAGATCTAGGGTTTCGGCCCCCCAGAGGCTGGCAAAGTTTCGAGAAGAAGCTTCGACGAGAGTATCAACGTCTTCTCCGGTACAGGGATCGAATCTCCGATCGCCTTCTTCAACTCCGGTGCCTCACTCTCTCTTTTCCTCTTCGCTCTCTCTCTCTCTTTCACTCTGAAGCTAGGGTTTCTCAAAAGCGGCGAATGAGCTCTCGAGAGCTAAAAGAGACCTTATATAGTGTGCTCTCGAAGCTTCTCAAACTCGAGCACAAAACGCGTCGTTTCAGCTAAAGGCGAGCTCCAGGCTGGGAAACGGGCTGGCTTTTATGATTTGGGCCAAGTAGATATTGGGTCGAGCTCGAGAAAAGTCAATAAGCTCGTTTTAGCTTTGATCCGGATCTTTGCCTCCAAACCGGTAAACCGGGGTGGCATATGTCGATAAGGTTCATTACTTAATCAAGCTTAATTATTAATCTTGAGCCCGGTTCTCAATTCTTTAGTCTACCATGAACTTTTGTAGTGTGTCATACCAAATCCTATGTCACCCAAATACTTAAACTTGGATTTATCAAGCATAACAAATGCCCTCCTAAACCAAGTTTTGAGTTTTTAGGAAGAAAGTTATTTAATAGTGGATCAGTTAAGGTTTCCCGCCATCATTGACTCATCCCCACATCTCAAGTAACATCAAATGTGGAGTGCTGCCCTGCAAAACAGAAACTTGTTAGAAGGAACAATTTTTGTTCCAAAATCAGCAGGGTTTACATCTCCGAGGATTTTCTTCACATAGATTTCTTGTTCCTCAACTTGCTGTCGAATGTAATGGAATCGGACATCTATATGCTTTGTTCTCTCATGCAGGATTGGGTCCTTGCACAAGTACAAAGCACTTTGACTATCCATGTTCAGTATAGGCAGATATTTCTTGCCTTCAATTTCAAACAATATCCCCTTCATCCATGTAGCTTCTTTAGAAGCCTCAGTTGCAGCAATCTACTCTGCTTCAGTTGAAGACAGAGCAACAATGGGCTGTTGTTGGGACTTCCAGGAAATACAATTCCCTGCCCAAGTATAAAAATAGGCAGTGGTTGATTTCATGTTGTCCTTATTTCTAGCATAATCCGAGCCAACATAACCTTGTAGGTCAGTCCTCGGCTTATGCTCAACATATACAAGTCCAATATTTACAGTCCCTGTTACATACTTCAAAAGGTATTTCATGGTTGCCCAGTGTTTTTCTCCTGGGTTAGACATGTATCTACTTAATACAGAAATAGCAAAAGCTAGATCAGGCCTAGTACATAACATGGAATACATAACGGAACCAACTGCTACATCATAGGGGACATTTTCCATCTTCTTCTTGTCAGCTTCAGAAACATGGCAATCCTTCTTGGAGAGCTCTAAGTGCCCTCCTAATGGTATTGGAGATGGCTTGGATCCTTTCATAGCAAACCTGTCTAGTACCTTATACAAGTAGTCAGACTGAGACAAGTATATGGTTCTCTTAGGTCTGTTTCTAATGATTTTGACTCCTAGAATCTTTTGTGCAGGACCCAAGTCTTTCATATCAAAGTTACTCTTAAGATCATGCTTAACCACAGTAATAGCAGCCTTAGAACTACTGATTAGTAGTATATCATCAACATAAAGGAGCACATACAGGGGTGTCTTAGTCTTCACAATTTTAAAGTACAGACATGAGTCATACTTACTCCTAGTGAAGTTCATTTTAAGCATGCAAGAGTCAAATTTCTTGTTCCATTGCCTGGGTGATTGTTTCAACCCATATATGGACTTCTTAAGTAAACAAGCATGCTCAGGTTTATTTTTATCAACAAAACCCTTAGGCTGGAGCATGTAAATTGTTTCAATCAAATCACCATGCAAAAATGCAGTCTTAACATCCATTTGTTCAAGTTCCCAATCATAAACTGCAGTCATAGCAAGAAGGAGTCTCATAGTTTTGTATTTAACTACAAGGGAGAATATGTCATTGTAATCTATCCCTTCTTTCTGTGTAAAGCCCTTAGCTACTAACCTAGCCTTATACCTAGGAGGGTCAGTGACACTTGCTCCTTCTTTAAGCTTATAAATCCATTTACAGTCTATCAATTTTACTTTATCAGGTTTAGGAACAAGAATCCAGGTGTTATTTACATACATGGATTGAATTTCTTCATGCATTGCCTTAAGCCAGTCATTAGCATGAGCACATTTTATTGCTTGTTCATAAGAGTCAGGAACAGTATTTCTAACAACCTCAGCCACTAAGAAAGAAAACTCAACAATTTAGAGTAATTCTGATATAGTTGAGTGTATTCATGCAAGTTCACAAATTCAGCAAATCTGGTATTGGGAATCCTAACTCTAGGTTCCCTATCTCTAGCAAGTTGGTAGTCAGCCAAGTCATTTGCAATAGGAACAGGTTCATGCAAAACATGTTTAGGTATATCAACATCATTTGGCATATCAACTTCAACATCATGCAAGTCAGGCAAGTCAGGTAAGTTATTGCTAGAACTTGAGCTAGAGGGATCAAAATTACTTACTGCCCCACCTAATTGGTGAGGTTGCAGAACTGCATTATCTGAATGCTCTTCAGTTTGGTTGTTGTTGCTTTCACTCTCTTCTTGGAAAGCTCTGGAGGAATGTCCAATGTCAAACTCTTCATCTTCCTCCAGGTTGTCATGTTCTTCAAAAAATGTTCCATAATTATCTTTAGGGACTGATGGGGTACCTGTTTTCTCAACCACTGGTGTTAGAATTGACTTGAAATGAAAATCTTTTTCATTAAAAGTGACAGATCTAGAAGTTATTACCTTATAACCTCTTGGTTGGATAAGTAACAACTTATATCCTTTAGTTCCCTCAGGATATCCCAGCATTGCACACTTTAGGGCCCTAGGCTGTAACTTACCCTGAGATATCTGGGCATATGATGTACAACCAAAAGGCCTTAAGTGTGAAATGTCAGGAATCTTACCTGTCCACATTTCTTGGGGTGTTTTAAACCCTATTGCAGAACATGGTGATCTATTTATAAGGTAAGAGGCAGTCATCACAGCCTCTCCCCATAGGGAACTTTTCATTCCAGCACTGAAGAGCATACACCTAGCTTTTTCAAGTAGGATTCTGTTCATTCTTTCAGCAGTACCATTCTGCTGAGGTGTGCCAGGGACAGTCAGGTGTCTTTTAACACCATGTGTTTTACAGAAATCACTAAAGGCATGGTTACAGAACTCTAACCCATTATCAGTCTTAAGGCATTTCAGTTTAAATTCTGATTGACTTTCTACCATTATCTTCCAGTTTTTGAAATTCTCAAAAGCCTCATCTTTGGTTTTTAGAAGATAAACCCACACTTTTCTTGAAGAGTGATCAATCAAAGATAGAAAATATTTTCTACCTCCAATTGTCTCTACTTGTGCAGGCCCCCAGAGATCTGAGTGAACATACTCCAGGGGCTTGCTTGTAGTGTAGGTTGATCTGCTAAAACTGTGAGCAACCTTCTTACCTAGGATACAATCCTCACAGAAGTCAATCAAGTCAGGTTTAGTAGATATCATGCCAAGTTTGAATAGGTGATGTAACCCTTTATTGCCTATATGCCCCATCCTATAATGCCAAATCTTAGAAGTATTTTGATTTTCAGATTGTATTTTACCTTTGGAGACATTCAATTCAGGAGTACCTATAACATAGTACAACCCTTCTTTCTTGATGCTCCTAATAAGAATATTTTTATTTCTAATAACATCTCTTATCCCTCCTGAGGTAACAATCTGACAACCTAAATCATCTAAGACAGACTCAGATAATAGATTTCTCCTAAGATCAGGGACCCACCTGACCTTTTGGAGGACCCTTACCTTACTATCAAACATTCTCAAGGGAACTGTACCTGTGCCTTTGATCTTAAGAGATGTATGATCTCCTAGCATAACTACACCACCATTAGATTCAGTTAACTCACTAAAATAATGTTTATGAGGTGTAGCATGCAAAGTGCATCCTGAGTCTAGAATCCAGTCATGACTAACAGTAGACTCATGCATATTAATCAAGTTATCATCATGATGAGTGCACATTAACAGTTCAAAAGAATATTGAGGACAGTATTCAAACACATTAGAAGAACCATTATTGTCTTTTTCTTTATTTTTGTCATCCTTTTTCTTCTTGTTACAGTCTGTTGAATAATGCCCTATGACACCACAGTAATAACACTTTACTGTAGACATATCCTTTTTGTTAGAAGAATTACTATCATTAGACTTATTTTTCTTCTTTTTCTGCCTATTATTCTTGTCTTTTCGCTTAGTAAACATAACCTCATTTTTAGACTCAGTTTTCTGCTCATTTTTAGAACCATTTTTACTTTTGAAAACTTTCAGGGAGTCATTTTTCTGGGTTAAGTATTCTACTATTCTCTCAACTATAAGGTCATCCCTAGCAAATTGTACAACATATTTAAGGACATCAAACTGACTAGGGATTGCATTTAACAGGATTTCTACTTTGTAGCTTTCTTTTACTTTCTCATCACACCTTTCAAGATCTTGAGTCATTTTAAGGAATTTATCAAGATTTTCATTTAAGGTGAGATTAGTATCCATCCTGAAATTAAAAAACTTACAGATAGTAGAGATAAGGCTAGGCACGGATTTTGTCTGGAAAATGGTGTCAAGAGCTTCCCACAGAGGTTTAGGTTCAGTTTGATTTACCACTTGTCTTGCAACTTCATCAGTTAAGCGAAGCATGATCTCAGCATGGGCCTGGTCTTTTAATTCTTGCCTTCGTGCAGCAGAGATTTCAATTGGCCATGTTTCTGTCACAACCGCATAACATTTCTCTTTGGTTAATATGGCCCATTTTCACCTTCCACATGGCGTAGTCCATGTGCCCATCATAGGGCTTTACCCTGTACTGTTTAGACATTTTTGGTACCTATCAATACAGGTAACCCTTAGTCAGTAACGATGGAATGGAGGTGAAGAAAACAGAACAATGCAAGACAAAACCTAACTATACAAGAAGACCTCTAAACTTGACTTCAGAGGTATCAAAAAACAAAGGAGAAGACTCAGAAAAGACGGTGTAGGAACCGACAGTGGGATTAAACCAACATAAGTTGTTACCCTTCTATCAAGATTCCCCTGCCTCGACCCAAAGGCCTACTACAGTGACTAAAGTACTCAAAAAATCAAGTAAAAAAGACGACGTAGGAACCGACAGTGGGATTAAACCAACATAAGTTGTTACCCTTCTATCAAGATTCCCCTGCCTCGACCCAAAGGCCTACTATAGTGACTAAAGACACAGAAATAGCGGAAGCACACACACACAGGAACACGGATCTACAGAGACGAGCTCTGATACCACTTTATGAAACTAGATCTACAGAGATATAGTAGTGAATCGCACGCAAACATGCAAGATCTAACAAGAAAGCTTAAGAACAAGTGACACAGAGAATGGTTACGCGGTTCGGTGTTAAAACCTACGTCCGCGGAGTCTCAGTGGGGAGACCCTTCCCAATCCACTATCAAAGCTTTCAAGGATGGTTACACAACTACAAAGATTCGGCAAACCAAAAGATCGAGCAAACACCCAACAACAAATCTACAGAATGAACCAAAATAGAGAAAGGAAGCTAAGGAAGAAGATCTAGGGTTTCGGCCCCCCAGAGGCTGGCAAAGCTTCGAGAAGAAGCTTCGACGAGAGTATCAACGTCTTCTCCGGTACAGGGATCGAATCTCCGATCGCCTTCTTCAACTCCGGTGTCTCACTCTCTCTTTTCCTCTTCGCTCTCTCTCTTTCACTCTGAAGATAGGGTTTGTCAAAAGCGGCGAATGAGCTCTCGAGAGCTAAAAGAGACCTTATTTAGTGTGCTCTCGAAGCTTCTCAAACTCGAGCACAAAACGCGTCGTTTCAGCTAAAGGCGAGCTCCAGGCTGGGAAACGGGCTGGCTTTTATGATTTGGGCCAAGTGGATATTGGGCCGAGCTCGAGAAAACTCAATAAGCTCGTTTTAGCTTTGATCCGGTTCTTTGCCTCCAAACCGGTAAACCGGGGTGGCATATGTTGATCCGGTTCATTACTTAATCAAGCTTAATTATTAATCTTGAGCCCGGTTCTCAATTCTTTAGTCTACCATGAACTTTTGTAGTGTGTCATACCAAATCCTATGTCACCCAAATACTTAAACTTGAATTTATCAAGCAGCTTGGTATTCATGAATGGTATGTCAAATGTTTCTTTACCAATGTCCTTTCCAAAACGATCAAGAAAAAAACTTACCAAAATTTGGTTTGTTAAGTCTTGACCAAGAAATATATTTTTGGTTGTGGTAAGCATATCATTATCCTGAAATGATTGTATGATGTTTCACTAGTACGTCTAAATGAGTTTTATATAATGTAATGGTGGTACTTTAATATTCAGTGGTTGCAGTTATATGGATTTGTTTTGTTTGTGAAGTACCTACTCATGTACTCCACTAAATCGTGACATATTTCAATATCTCCAAACGTTTGTTTAAGTGGGTATATTGTCATTGATCGACTGATTTCGAAATTTTAGATTTGTCGGGTGTGTGGTACTGTGGTGCACTTATTTTAAATTTGATTAATATTTGCGCATTATAAAAGAACATTGTACTAAAATATGTTTCATATCTTCGTACAAATGATTACAAAATTCACAAGTTAATTTGGTATTTCTATTATTTTTTCTGCCGATCTAGTTGGCATTCCATTCTTGGTTATTTTTCATAAGAAATTTGAATTTTCAGTGTTATTGTAAATCTTTCAAATCCAATCACAATTAATTTATCGATTTTTCTAGTGTGTGTTCCACCTTTATAGATATGATAGTCAAACTGACGTGGCTCACCACATGTTCATTTGAGTCTTTCATTCGTATCTTACACCTTATGATTGTGACTTTGCTGAGATCTCACCTCGTAATGCTGTTGACCTGTTGCGTGACCTTCAAAAATGGTATAGTCCAGTCCATCTATGTTTCACGGTTGATTCACTACTAGGGCTCCTCATCCTTGTACTTATGGATTACAAGTACCATGAATAACTTTCTTTTTAACTACAAACTACATAGAAATAAATTTAAGGCTCGTTAGGTTCTTGAATGTACTTGATCAAACCTAGAGCGAATCTCCAAGGATGTCAAGAATGACATTAGTTTGGGCAATACAATTGATTATTCAGCATCATTTACATAGGCAGGAATTCCTGGATTAGACATAATCACATAAGATAATCAAACCTCCACCACCATTATCTACATAAAACTTCAAATTTCAGAATCAAAACCAATGTTCCAAAATCCTTCAGGAGTCATTGGTGGCGCATACCTATATCGATGCCTTGAAACACCATCAAGATGCTCACAGCGGAATTCTTTCTTACCTTCTCCCGTGTTTTTATCCTCACCATCAGGAAGCACTGCATCATAAAAGTTCTTACACTGCTTACATTCGATTCCTTTTAAAGCTTCACGCTGAGCCTTCTTCCTAACTGGTTCAACATATTTAAAACCTTTTGGACTCCTCTTTAAAGCCTGTTGTTGTTGTTGCTGTTGCTTTTCAAGCCCAGTTTCATCATTAACGTCAAGCTCTGTCTCATCATCTGAATTATTACATTCCATTTCCACAGAAACTAGAGCTGGAGTTTTATCTACTTCTTCAACCCTGACAGCCTTGGCCAGGTTTCCCCTGATGTTCTCCAATGGAGTATCAAGAAAATCATCATGGGGATCAGGCCCATTTGGAGTTTGACGGGAGCGAGTACCTCTCCAGTCTGATGTAAGGCGTTTTCCACCGGCTGATGAGCTGGAGTTTCTAATTGTTTTCCATTTTGATGCAGAAGGAGATTTTGAAGTGGATGGGGCACCAAAGATGGAAGCTTGATTTGATCTTGTGTCTCTCTCTTCATCTGAATCACTTCCTGACTTCATTTCATTCTTCATTTTGGTGGTCTCTCCAACTTCCACAGGAGTTTGATTTGAGGTGGCATTTTTCTCCTCTGAATAACCACTTGAGTTGATATCCTTGGCTTTTGGAGTTTCTCCCACAACCATATTGGATACAGAAGTAGAGGTTTTAAATGCTACAAAGGCAGATGATAAACAAATAATCAGACAGAAAGGCAAATGATAAACAAATAATCAGACAGACAGGTTGCAAGAGAAATACAAACAAAACATTGATAAAACACAATATAAAAACAAATGTCATAACTTAAAATCAGTTTGATGCGCATGTAATGGCTAAGTGTGCATACGTACCTTCGCGGTTTTGTGGCTCATTTTCAACTTCAACTTTGGGCTTAAGAAGTGTATTTTGTGCAGTTAGGCCAGACCTTGCACAGAGGAAGTTGTATTGAGACTTGAGACTTTTATAAGCATTTAAAAGATCTCTTCGTTTCTGCTTCTCAGTTAGCAACTCAGTGTGCTTTGATTCAATGTTCTGCACCAACTGTTTGTAATATTCACTATTTTCAGGAATTGCAGCATCCCTATCCTTAACCTGAAGCTCCTCCATTTTATTCTCCAAATCCTTCAGTCTTGACAAAAGCAGTGCTTTTTCCTTCTCATGAACACTCAACAACTGCTCTTTCTTTGACAGTTCGGAAATATTGACACTATTTTGTTGTACCAACTGCTCTTGCAACTTCCTACACTCGTCCAGTTCAATAGTTTTCGTTCCAAACTTAATCCTAAGATCATTGAGGCAAGCTTCCAGATTTTCCAGTTTCAGTTCAAGGTTTTTTCTTTCACTGGCATTACACTGTAACAACTTGTCCATTCCAAGTTTTTCTTTTGCCTGTGAACTCACATACTTGAGTATCTCCTCTCGCAGCTCCTTTATTCTATTTAGCTCTTCCATAAGTTGGCATTTCTCTTCCTCAAGCTCTCTCGTGCTGGTAAAGAGGGAAGAAAGTCTCTCCTGATAATGCCAGAGTAACTTTTGCTTCCTATCAACTTCAGAGCTTTTAGATTCAACCATTTGCTGCAGATTGGAGTGAAATTCCTTTCCTTTCTCTATCTCCACATCCTTGAGCGTGAGATTCTCCTCCAGATCAGATATTTTTCTCATCAAGTTTGCCTTGTCAGCTAAAACATTTTCCTTTGATAAATAAAGCTCTTCCATCTGGTCATTCATCTTCCGATGCATCTCTTTGTAATCTTCTTCTGCAGCTTTCTTGGCCTCCATATATACCTTTTGTAAGGACTTGGAATTCTTCTGGAAACTAGGGTAGAGCTGGCTACAGAAGATGTATTCAACCTGAGAAATTCGGTCTTTTGCTTCTTGAATCGTGGCAACCAATAGAGTGCTGAGGTCACAGACAAATTTTAGAGCATCTGGCTCATTAGATTGGCCTACTTCCAGGCCCGTCCTTGGGCATGTGCAAACAGCAATATAAAAAGCAATGTTTATCAATCAGTACAGATGGTGAAGACTCCGTGAAAACACAATAACGCGCTTAGTGTTCGAATCATGCAGGGGAGGATTTGTATTTTTTCTTCTTCTCAACTCATGGGCCCCATCATTGAGTCATTCCTCTTAATATTCATTTTCCGTTTTAGTAACTATTAACTAGTGAGATGAGTTTAATTTAATTCAACTTGTTTACTCGTAGCTTATTCATAAATGGATTTTTTTTAATTTTTGTACAGTTTTTTATTTATCAAATAATAATAAATATATTATTAGAATATTAATTAATATTATTGAAATTGATGTCTAATATAGTTACTTAGTAGTGTAATTTTAATACGTTGGGACTCTTATTTTTCCTTATTTTTATTTGTATGGGTAAAATAAACAAATAATTTTAACATTTTTTCTAGTTATATATGTAAATTTTCTTTCAACTATTTTACCCGCTATCCATAACATTAAATTGTATTACTTGAACAATCACAAATTAGCAGTATAATTAAAGTTCAACAAATTTACTAATTATAAAAATTTACTAGTTAAAAATTAATAATTAACTTTATATTTAATAGACTTTGACTACTCGTAACTTTTGCACAGGGTCCCCAAAAATCATTGGACGGCCCTGCTACTTCCATCGACTTCTGGAGTCTATCAATCTCAGTACCTGCAGTTGGACAAAAAAGGACATGATACTACATATCAAGAGCCATTTCCACTTTCCAGAAACCCCATGTTGCACATCTGTTTGAAATTGCTAGTACATAATCAAGTTTTCAAGTTAAAATGTGGTAAATCAATTCAGAGCAGATCCATTTGATTTACTTGCAAGCATGAACAAAAGGTTGTTTGGGGACATCGAAGTGGGTATTGATTGACAGGAAGTAAGAGCCTCAAATTTGCCGAATTGGATGGCTGGAAGGAGGAGGAAGCAAAATTTGATATTTTTAGACCAGGAGTATTGGCATTAGATCCTCATACAATTTTGGGGAGAAAGAATGCTTGGATCGTTCAGAGCACTGACATTTCTTAGACTGTGTTGGATTGATTTTGTACCATTTTTCACAAGGAAAGATGAAATGGGCTGTTGGGAAATATATGTAAGTCACATATGAAAGTATAAGTGACATAGAGATTGGTATAGCATACACACATAGTTAAATGGTAGAGAATTTTAAAGATCAGGAACCGGGTTCAGATTCGAGGTTCAAGGCTATTTTATTAGTGAACCGGATCCAACAAAGTCACCCTGGTTTACCGGTCTGGAGACTTAATTGGATCGAGGCTTACTAATGGACTCTTGTACTTGGACCGAGATCATTTCCCGAATATAGAATCAGGCCCAAAATGAAGTCGGTGGCCCAAACGGAGCTCGAGCTCTCCTCCGCGTTAAGTGAAACGCAGCGTTTTAGTTGGAAGCTTCTATATCAAGGCTCGCTAAGCTCGCTTGCGAGATCATTCCTAACCCTAGTCTCCAGCGGCGCTTCGAGAGAGTTCTAAGAGAAAGAGAGAGGGAAAGAGAAAGAGAAAGAGAGAGAGAGAGCGAAGTCGGAGAAGAAGAATCTCCGGTGAGCCAGGCAGTGGAGAACCAGATCGAAGTCGAAGGCTTCGATTCAAGGTCGTTGAGATCTGCAGTGGCGTTCTTCCAAAGCTTCAACTTGAAGCTTGTGTAGCCTTTCAGGGGGCCGAAACCCTAGATCTTTCTTCCTTTCTAGATCTCGTTGTTGTTTCTTAGTTTCTGTACTCGATTCTTTGCCTTGCTTTGTGTGAGATTGTAACCTCTCTTGAACTTGATCAATGATAGTGGATTTGAGACGAGTCTCCTCACTGAGGCTCCGCGGATGTAGAGCATAGCTCGAACCGCGTAAACAGATCTGGTGTTCTTTACAGTTCTTTCACTATTCTTGCTTGTTTGTGTTCGATCTTGAGTGTTACTTGGGTTAGAATCATATCAAAGTGGTATCAGAGCTTTTAGGTTTTGTTCTCTGCTTTAGATCTTGCTTCCGCTGTTGTGATTTGCTTAGATCTGTTGATTTTTGTTGAGAGTCAAGCTTAAGCGGGGTTTCTTGTAAACTAGGGTAACGGATTGTTCCGGTGCAACCCCTTGCAGGCCCTACAGTAGAAGAGTCTAGGATTTCCTCTTTCTATTGAGTGTTTTTTGTTTGATTCTTCGTGTTCTCAGTCACTGGACCTCTAAGAAAGGGATTACTAGAGGGACATGGGAATCTTGATAGAAGGGCTTTGACTTGTGTCAATTGCTTCCCACTGTCGGTTCCTACATTAGAAGTCTAGGATTATTTTTCTTCTAGACTACTATTGGTATTGGATCTTGTTGTTGAAAACGAAAGATTCTCTTATCTATTTGATCTTCCTAAAAGAAGTAATAACTTCTTGATTGTACAGGTACAATCATGGGGGATGCATACAGGATCAAGCCCTACGATGGGCATTCAGACTATGCCATGTGGAAAGTGAAGATGAAGGCTGTCCTCACTAAGGAAAAACTATGGCATGCTGTGGCAGATGTTTGGGATGCAACTGCAACAAATTTGCAAAAGAAACAAGCCAAATATTTGGCACATGCAGAGATTATGCTTAGACTATCCGATGAGGTAACTAGGCAGGTTGTGAGTATCACTGAACCTAAACCCCTTTGGGATGCTTTGGATGCTAAGTATCTCTCTAAATCTCTGCCTTGTCTTATCTCTCTTCTGTCTAAGTTGTTCAGCTTTAAAATGGACCTAGGGCAGACAATTGAGGAAAATCTTGATAGGTTTCTTAGGATAACCCAAGATCTTGAGAGATGTGATGATAAGATTAAAGATACTCACCAGTTTATGCTTCTTATGAATGCTTTGCCTCCTCAGTTTGATGTCTTGAAAGATGTATGTCAGTTTGGTCGTGATGACATGAGTGCTGCTAGGATGTCTGAGTTTATAATTCAGAAAAATGAATCCTTAAAGGTCTTTAAGATAAAAGGTGGAAGCTCCAAAGCTTCTGATAAAACTGGGACTAAAAATGAAGTGATGATGGCAAAGGGAAAAGGGAAATTCAAGAAAAATAAGAAGAAAAATTATAAACAGGGAGAGTCTAGTTCAAATGACAAGAAAGACATGTCTAAAGTCAAGTGCTATTACTGTGGTATAGTAGGTCACTATTCCAATGACTGCACTAAAAAGAAAAAGGATGAGAAAAATAAATCACATGATAACAATGGTGCTTCAAATGTGTTTGAATCCTATTATGATTCTCTTGTGTATTCTCATGAATTGCTTGCCGTTGCATCTCCTACCTTTGAACATGAATGGATTCTTGACTCTGGTTGTACAATGCATGCTACACCTGATAGAAGTGTTTTTGATTCTCTATCTATGTGTAATGATGGCATTGTTATGTTAGGAGATCATACAGCTTTACCTATTAAAGGTATAGGGAATGTACCTATGAGAATGCATGATGGAAAAATTAGGATCTTACAAAAGGTTAGATGGGTTCCAAATTTGAGAAGAAACTTATTGTCTGAGTCTGTGTTTGATGATCTACATTGTCAAATTATAACCCAAAATGGGATAAGGGATGTTATCAAAAATGGAACAATCCTTATTAGGAGCATTAAAAAAGGAGGTCTCTATCATGTTATAGGAGCTCCTGAACTTAATGTCTCCAAGGGAATACCTAATTCTGGTAATGTAGATCACACTAAACACTAGCATGCAAGATTAGGTCATATAGGCAATAAGGGTCTCATGCATCTGCATAAACATGCTATGATTGATGTAAAACCCTGTAATTTAGATTTCTGTGAAACCTGTGTGTTAGGTAAGAAAATTGCACATTCTTTTGGTAAATCATCTTATACTGCTTCAAAACCCCTTGAATACGTTCATTCTAACTTATGGGGACCTGTACAAGTGAACACTATAGGTGGCAGGAAATATTTTTTGTCACTTATAGATCACTATTCCAGGAAAGTATGGATATATTTACTAAAATCCAAAGATGAAGCTTTTATAAACTTCAAGATTTGGAAAAATATGGTTGAATCACAAATTGATCAAAAATTAAAATGCCTAAAGACAGACAATGGACTTGAATTCTGCAATAATTTGTTTGATGAGTTTTGCAGAAATCAGGGTATTAAGAGACACTTGACTGTCCTTGGTACCCCACAACAGAATGGTACAGCAGAGAGGATGAATAGAACCTTATTAGAAAAAGCAAGATGCATGTTGTTCAGTGCTGGTATGAAGAGTTCTTTATGGGGAGAAGCAGTAACAACTGCTGCCTACCTGATCAACAGGTCCCCATCTTCTATTGATAGGTTTCAAAACCCCACAGGAGATGTGGACAGGTAAGAAACCCAGCCTAGCTCACCTGAGGCCCTTTGGTTGCACAGCCTTTGCTCAAATCTCACAAGGCAAGTTGCAACCTAGGGCTCTAAAAGGTGTTATGCTAGGCTACCCCCCGGGGGTAAAAGGTTATAAAGTCTTGCTTATACAACCTGGAGGTTATAAAGTTATCACTTCCAGGTCTGTTACATTCAATGAAAAGGATTTCTATTTTAAATCCAGATTGACTGATGAGTCCACAGGAACCTTACCTGAAGAGTTTGAAGATACAACACGATTACCTCATCCTACTGGGAATTTCTTCCAAGAAGATCAACTCCCAAATTATGATGAAGAGGAGTTTGACATAGGCTACTTTTCAACTTCAAATACCTCTTTACACCAAATTGTCAATGAAGAGAAAATTGAAGATAATCAGAACAATGCAATTCAAGAACAAAGCAGTCAAGATCAAGATGATCAAGACCAAGGAAGTCAAGGAAATCAAACTCACCAATTTGGAGGGGGACAGATAAGTAACTCTAACTCTAATTCAGTTTATGTTTCTAATTCTTCCTCTCCCTCCCCATCCCCTTCTTCTGATTCTTCTCCTTCTACCTCCCACGATTCCTTTGTCTCTGGGCAAGCTCTCATGCCTGAGCATGATCTTACTGATACCAGTTGACTAGGGATAGGGAGCCTAGGATTAGGATCCCAAACAGAAGGTTTGAGGTGAATTTGTTAGAGTCCTTTGACAAAATTGTTGAATTTGCTTTCACTGTTTCTGAGTTGATTAAAAACTTCACACCTGAGACTTATGAACAAGCTATTAGGTGTAAAGAAGCAAATGAATGGTTAAAAGCTATGCATGAAGAGATACAGTCTATGATTGTTAACAATACATGGGTCTTAGTTCCCAAACCTGAAAAAGCTAGGTTTATAGACTGCAAGTGGATATACAAGATTAAGGATGGAATTAGTAAAACTGATCCTCCTAGGTTTAAGTCTAGGCTGGTAGCTAAAGGTTTCACTCAAAAAAAAGGTGTTGACTATAATGATATCTTTGCACCTGTTGTGAAATATAAAACCATGCGCCTGTTACTTGCTATGACTGCAGTTTATGATTGGGAATTGGAACAGATGGATGTTAAGACTGCTTTCCTTCATGGTGATCTGGATGAAACTATATATATGAGACAACCTAAGGGTTTTATAGATAAAATTCATCCTGATTATGCTTGCAAGCTAGAAAAATCCATATATGGCTTAAAACAGTCACCTAGACAATGGAATAGGAAGTTTGACTCTTGCATGATATCACTTGGATTCTCTAGAAGCAGTTATGACACTTGTTTGTATTTTAAGGGTGTCAAAACTAAGTCTCCCTTATATGTGTTACTCTATGTTGATGACATCCTGTTAATTTGTAACTCTAGAGTTATTATAACTGGTGTCAAACATGACTTGCAAAAACATTTTGATATGAAGGACTTAGACACTGCTAAGAAAATATTGGGTGTTAATATCATTAGAAATCGTGCTAAGAAAACTATCTATTTGTCTCAAAGTGACTACCTGCTTAAAGTTGTTGACAGGTTTGCAATGAATAATGCAAAACCATCTCCAATACCTCTGGGAGGGCATTTGGAGTTAAGCAAGAAAGATTGTCCTACTACCCTGGAAGACAAGAAGAAAATGGAGAATGTTCCTTATGATGTTGCTGTAGGATCAATTATGTATTCTATGATTTGCACTAGGCCAGATTTAGCATTTGCCATAAGTGTATTGAGTAGATATATGAGTAATCCTGGAGAGAAACACTGGGCAGGCATGAAATACCTGCTCAGATATGTAACATGGACTGTTAATACAGGGCTAGTGTATGCTGAGCATAGTCCAAGGACCACTCTATGTGGTTATGTGGACTCGGACTTTGCCAGCAACAAAGACAATAGAAAATCAACAACTACATACTTTTACTGTTGGGCAGGAAACTGTGTTTCCTGGAAATCCCAACAGCAATCTATAGTTGCACTCTCCTCAACTGAGGCAGAGTACATAGCAGCTACTGAGGCTTCAAAAGAAGCTACTTGGTTACGAGGCATCTTACATGAAATAGAGGGCAAGTCTTACTTGCCTACACTTTATATGGATAGTCAGAGTGCCTTGTACCTTTGCAAGGACCCTGTCTACCATGAAAAAACCAAACACATTGATGTCCGATATCATTACATAAGGCAAAAAGTGGAGGACCAGGAAATAACCGTGAAGAAAATACCTGGTGAAATCAATCCTGCTTACTTTGGGACCAAAATTGTTCCCACTAACAAATTTGTCTTTTGCAGGAAGGAACTCCACATCGATGATGTTACATGAGATGTGGCATTGAGTCAATGAAGAAGGGAAACTTGTCTTAAATCCACACTATTCAATTTGATAGTTCTTCTTAGCTTCCATACGTGACTTAAGAGGGCATATGTTGGGAAATATATGTAAGTCACATATGAAAATATAAGTGACATAGAGATTGGTATAGCATACACACATAGTTAATTGGTAGAGAATTTTAAAGATCAGGAACCGGGTTCAGATTCGAGGTTCAAGGCTATTTTATTAGTGAATCGGATCCAACAAAGTCACCCCGGTTTACCGGTCTGGAGACTTAATTGGATCGAGGCTTACTAATGGACTCTTGTACTTAGACCGAGATCATTTCCCGAATATAGAATCAGGCCCAAAATGAAGTCGGTGGCCCAAACGGAGCTCGAGCTCTCCTCTGCGTTAAGTGAAACGCAGCGTTTTAGTTGGAAGCTTCTATATAAAGGCTCGCTAAGCTCGCTTGCGAGCTCATTCCTAACCCTAGTCTCCAGCGGCGCTTCGAGAGAGTTCTAAGAGAAAGAGAGAGGGAAAGAGAAAGAGAAAGAGAGAGAGAGAGCTAAGTCGGAGAAGAAGAATCTCCGGTGAGCCAGGTAGTGGAGAACCAGATCGAAGTCGAAGGCTTCGATTCAAGCTCGTTAAGATCTGTAGTGGCGTTCTTCCAAAGCTTCAACTTGAAGCTTGTGTAGCCTTTCAGGGGGTTGAAACCCTAGATCTTTCTTCCTTTCTAGATCTCGCTGTTGTTTCTTAGTTTCTGTACTCGATTCTTTGCCTTGTTGTGTGTGAGATTGTAACCTCTCTTGAACTTGATCATTGATAGAGGATTTGAGACGAGTCTCCTCACTGAGGCTCCGCGGATGTGGATCATAGCTCGAACCACGTAAACAGATCTGGTGTTCTTTACAGTTCTTTCACAATTCTTGCTTGTTTGTGTTCGATCTTGAGTGTTACTTGGGTTAGAATCGTATCATGGGCACCGCCAGAAAACAACAATATAATTAGCATGCATATACAAACCCCCACAGAATGAAGCTAAATATGCTTTAAAATAGCGAGAATGAGTATAACAACTAGGTACAAAATACTCGGCAACAAATCTAAACGGAGCTTCCCCAGTTGAGCAAAAGGAAATTCAATCGAGCAGATTTAATTGAAATCAACAATTCAGTCTATGAAAGAGATTAATTACCAGTGTTGCCGCCGGACACCGGAGTCTGCATCGTCGTCTCCATCACCGTTGCCCTTGCTCGAGGGAGAACTGAAGCCCTAGAATACGAATTGAGGGAATGACGCAAGGTGAATATGCATAAGCAAATCAAATGCGAGTAGTCGTAACTCGTAAGCCGAATAAAAGAAAACGGTACCAGAGAAATCCGACAGTATAAGGACGGGAAATGGAAGAATTCTCTCAAGTGTTCGCCAACGGAGTAGGTAATTGGGTTTGAGGAGTGCTGAAAGAGGAGGGAAAATAGGATTTGAGAATTTGGGAGGCGGGAAATTTTGGTCCTTTGTAAATGTCAAAATGGACCGGAATCGAATGATCCTACGGTCGAAATGTACGAGTTGAGAAGTGAGATATTATATTTTTTTGTAAGATAAGAATTTAAAATACCGGTTATATTTAATGAACAGAGAGGCCGATAAAATTGGTAGTGTCTTCGACATCAAACAAAAAAGTAAAAGAACACGTGAAAAATGTGATAGTGGATGAAAATAAATCACGAGCGTTAATCATTTCATTTAGAAATGAGAAAAAAATTACAGATTAAAAAATATTTATGAACCTAAACTTAAAATTACATGAACCAAAAAACATGAAATTAAACAAAATATTCATTATAAATTAAAAGACATGAATTTCGACCAAAAAAATTAAAAGACATGAACTATAGAAACTATTATGAAACTAGCTTATAAAAACATAAAGAGAAAGAACAACTGTCATTAACTAAAAAATATGAAACCAAATAACAACTAGTTGGACCAAAAGACATGAATCATATGAACTTTGGCCTTGCTACACTTAATTTGTAAAAAGTACTTTTTTCAAGAAAACATACTTATTTATCTTGAAATTTGTAAAATGTAATTGAGTTTCACAAATTTTAAGACAAAAAAAGTATGCTTATGGATAAAAAGTACTTTTTATAACCAATTATAGCAAAGCCTATTTTTCAAGTGGTAAACATGTATTAGAATAGAGGGGAAAGATTACACAAGTCATATATCAAAATTAGGATATATGAAAAAAGTACAACACAAACCTACGCAATCCAACACCCCGGCAAGGCTCAAGTTAAGGAACATCCCAATGTAGAACACTAGTCAATTTCCATGAGCACTAAGCCTAGAAGAAGGGTCACATCCTTTTATGTTTTCATCAAAGTCTTACATAAAACTACTCAACAACCAAGTGATGTGGGAAAGCTAATACAAATATACTACCCAAAAGCTAACCACAAACCCCACGAAAAAAGAGGAAAAAGAGAGAGTGTTCCAAAGCCTTGCAAGGACCCCTCACTCCATTATCCTCATGTATCACACATAAAGGGAACTCAAGGTCTCAATGCATAGATGAAGGCCATGTTCTCCATGTATCATCATGCTTTGTTGTTACTCAACAACAAGCACTTAGCAAAAGAGAAACAAGGAAAAAACTCTCAAAACTATCCAAAACAAACCACCTAAAAACCCAACCCTCAAAATGTGAACACCAGCCATAAAAAGGCTAAAAGAAAACTAACAGTTGAAACCTAGTTCTCATAACAAGTCTTTTTCTTCCTTCTAACTTCAGCTTGATGATCAGACGGAACTTACAATATTCAACAATCATTCTAGCACTGAGCAGGATTTGGTTGGGCATTTTTGAATATTACTTCATTCCTCTGTTGCCAAGAATAATATATAATAGCCATGCAAGCTAGAAATTTAGCTTGATAGAGATTATTCTTTGATGAACTTAAGGATATATAAACATGAATAAAAGAACAATTGTTATGAACAAAAAGACACCTTATTTGCTATGCTATCCTCAAGTCCGGATTCATGATTGATAGAAATTTTTAGTTCAATAGTCTGTATAATTATAATCTTTATTTCGATCACTCTACTACTTACTTTTTATTTTTATTTTCAAGTATATATTCTCTTGCAAATATTCCGGATTTGGCACAATATATAAAAGTAAAAATGATGGCATGGGAAGGACCAAAAAAATGGAGCGAGGAGGAACCGATGAGGCCCAAACATAGCTTGAGAAGTGGTAGACATAAAAAAACAAAACTGGAAAAAAACCCATGAATTTTTGTAAATTAAACGTTGATGGATCGAAGCTACGGAGATCTAATGCGGAAGTCATTCACATAGGAACAACTAATTATGGCCGGGTCTCTGTGGATTTGCTTGAAGTGCTATCCCTTAGAGAAGGTGTATTACAGGCCCATAACATGGGAATCAAAAAGCTGTGGATAGAGGGTGACAATCTGACAATTATCAATGCGGTTAAGAAACAAGGTCGATGCCCTTGGGACACTAATATAATTGTTTAAGATATTTCGATATCTCTCCAATTCTTTTATAATGTTTGTATCAATCATATTAACAGAAACTGTAATGTTGTGGCCGAAAAAATTGTCAAGCTGGGTCACAACATGCCGTTAGGCAACATTTTGAATCATCTAGAGCTTTCAGCTCTTATCCGCAAGGATGTTCTAGAGTGTCCCCCGTAAAGGGGAAGTCCTAATCCTTACCTTTTTCAAAAAAAAATAAAAAAAAATAAAATAAGGTGTCTAAAGGGTACTATTAAACAAGCCTAAACATCAGGTCAATCCAAAATCATTCAGAAACCAAGTAGAATAGAGAGGTTTTTATTAGAGAAGTGTCTCGTGCTTGAAGAACATGAGCCTAATTTGAAGACTTGGGCAAGTTTGTACCTTTTGGGGTAGAAAGGGTAATTTCATCTTTTGAATTGAAAAGTTACTTTAAATATCCATGTTGTCGTTTTTCATGAGCCCCCTTTTTTTTTCTTATTTCCCATCAACCTAATTTTATTTAATATCAACTATACACTCCTTTGATCTAATGGTCTATATATTCTCACCATATGAAATTTGTGCACCTACGAGCATGTGTATTGGTGACCCCATGACATCCAAAAATACCCAACTTTTCCATTTCTCTTTTTTCCACATTATCTTATACTCCCAATTCCATTTCATGAAACCCACTTAGAAACCCATGAACCCCATGAAACTCACTTTTCTACTTTTCTCATTTCCCAACAACTTTTTATTTATCTATACACAATTACAACTATACCCTTCATTTATTAATTTTAAATATTTCCTTAGCTAATTAAACAAATTATAATTTGGCTAATTTTATTATATTTTGAGTTTTGGGTTTGTAAAAATATATTTTAAATTTCAGAAAAAAAAATTAAATGAAATTTTTTAATTTTCTAATAACGCGGTTTCCAACGATCATAATTTTCTCCGTCATCATTAACAACCATATTATATTAATATCAAACACAACATAAATCAAAACACATAACAAAATGCATTAAATAAATTAACGAAACAACATACATGAAACAACAATCAAACACAATATAAATCAAAACACATAACAAAATACATTAAATAAATTGACGAAACAACATACACGAAACAACATCCATAATTGTAAACACAACATCATTCATCGTCATCACCACCATCATCTTCATAATCTCCATGATCATTATCATCCTCGTCGTCGTCATTGTAATCACCCATGTGTGTTTCCCAAACGTGCTCCACCAAGTCCGTTTTAAGTTGGTGGTGTGTATTCCGATTCTGGAGACGATACATACGCTCGATGTAGTTGTTGACATTATAGTCTCTAGGCAAAACAATTTCATTTGGTTCTTCATGTTCCCCGTCATATTGAGGAACGACATACCCATTGGGTATTTGGGATGGTACCCATCTCTTTCATCTTCTACAATCATCTTCTACAATCATGTTCTGGCTCAACCACCACATTTTCATCTGAGCCTAATGAAATTGACGATTGTTAAGGCTCGCCAAAGGTTTGGGAAGCTTGCCCATATGAGAGTTGTTACACGAATTGAGGATTTGGTTGGAATTGAGGGTAAGATGGTGGAGGGTAATTTTGTTGGATTTGCGGTTGGAGGATTTGATTAGGGTAATTAGGATAGAACATCAATTGGAAATTTTGAGTGTGATTTTGTTGAAGGTTTGGTTGCAAATTGGGTAGGAAATTTGGGTGCCAATTATGTGGAAAATTTGATGGAGGATTAGTTGGAAAGTTAATTCCCTTTAGACCTAAAACGCCAAGATCGATCATACTAGGTTATTAAAAAACACCAAATTAACATACCTTTAATCTTGATGGCAATCAAACCTTATGTGGAACTACGAACGAGAACCGTATGTATGATATATTGCTCAGCCAAATCTAGGGTTTGTGCTTTCACTCTGATGGGGAGAGTACCGTAGAAAGCCTGAATGATTTAGCGTATTGGGGACCATAACCTAAAATCTCTATTTATTTAACCCAAGAGAATCTCATTAAGCCTATTGGGCCAAATCTGGTATCCACCCATTGGGTCCATACTATTTATTAGAAGTCCAAGGGTTTTTCACTTAATTGAATCACTAAAATAAACCCACTAATAATTAGCCATATAATATAATTGTTCTATTAAATATGTAAGCCCACATAATAGAGATTACAAAATCTTACAACCTCCCACTTGGGCTACATATGAACCAAAACAACAATTATATTAACTGAATTCCTTATGTGTACACATCTTGGCTAATTCTATAGACTTAACCTTTATTTCAATCTGGTCCATCTCTTATACCAATATGAGATCACGACAACATTCGTCACAGGTCATCGTAACTAAACCTTCCGTATTCACCAAACTAGTATATTTAATGATAGATCAAGTACAGATGAGTGGCATGAAAATTACATGCAATGTGATATCAAAACATGTCTATTTTCAACTGGTCCTACTTTATTTGGAGATCAATCCAAAAAATTCTTAAATAAGTTCAGTAATATTCATTATGACTAAAATCATAACAACTTTATTATGCATAAATCAAATATAGAATATCCACAAAAACTCCCACTAAACCAAAGTACCACAAGAATGCCAACACTTAAAGAGCAGAATGCTCATGAAGGACTTTAAGAGGCAATCCTTGGTGACAGATCCAGTATCTTGGAGTTTGTCCTCATATATTCTATAAAAATACTTGACTATCCTGAACTTCTTCCTTAATCAACAATGTTGATGTATTTCTCCATTAAACAACTCTTATTGTTATTGGTGAACAATATTGTAATTTGTCACTAACAAAATCTTTAATGGGCTCTCAATGCAATTGAATGCACCCTAGTGACAAAAAAAATGCAACTGTAGTAGAAGCAACTATAAGTGTTTGATTCACACTCTTCCAAAATATAGCCCTACTAGCCAAAATAAAACCATAGTTTGAATGAAATCAATGCTAAAATGCCCAATGATCTCCAAGTTTTTTGATTTCCTTTATATGAGAATAATTCCTTCATTCTCTATAAAAAAAACTACACGATCCCCTTTATGGCTTATTTCCAATGAGATCCATTTAGTACTTGCTAAATATTATAGTTTAATACATCATATCCAGATGTGTATCTACTAAATAAAAAAATTCAACTTCTCACTAATCAATGTAGAGAGTCAACAATCTTTTGAATCTGAAAGTTCTTTTAGGGCATCAAGACTGAATTTGTCACCTTTAATGATATATGTACCTTATTATGTACTTCCTTTCATGTCAAATCTACGTAATACTTTAGCGATATAGCTCTTTTATGATACTCAATGGTATCTAAAAAAACACGCTTGTAATCGCTTTATGCCTAAATCCCAAGATATTTTATCTCAAATTTCCTAATGAGATATATCTTGGTTTCTTGCAATATGCCTATATCGTGACTAGATAGTAGTATGTCAATGATATATAACATTAAAAGATAAACTTTCTCCCAGTGAATATGTGATATACACAATCCTTAACCTTATTCACCTCAAAACCAAATGAGACAATCACTTGATGAAATTTATGATTCCATATCTTTAAACTTTTGTGAGACCATAGATGGATTTCTTTAACTTATAGACAATAGATTTCAAATCTTTGGATTTAAACTTTATGGTTCAACCATATAAACTTTATGGTTTATCCTTACATCCATCTTATGTATCTCTAAATCAAAATGAACTACAAGTGTCATCATTCTTCTTAAAGATCTCATTAAAGTTACTAACTTTCTTTTCAGTGAATCCTTTTGCGATCAGAAGAGTCTTATATCTTTTGATGTTGCCGATGAACCCCTTTAAGCATTAAATATCATTATAAAACCAATGGATTTCAAACTTTATGACAACTCAACAAGATTCCAAATATCTTATTTGTCATAGATTCTATCTCATCCTAAATGATCCATTTTGTAGAACAATAACTTTTGAAGACCTTCATGAAGACTGATTGGATCATCCTATGCAATTTCTGTAATATCTTCTTATTCCATATGGTGTGAAAATGATTATCTAAAATCACACCCACAAGAGCTTCTTGTTCTACAAGATATACAATATGATCATCGAAAGTTGCATATCTCCTTTCTTTATTGGATCTATGTAGGGACACTTCTTGAGGTTGTTGAGTTTGATATATGGGAGGAACTTTAATGTTGTCTAAAACCGAAGTTGTTACTAGAAAGCATTATAAGAAACACCAAATTAACATACCTTTAATCCTGATGACAATCGAACCTTATGCAGAACTACGAACGAGAACCGTAGGTACGTGATCTTCCTCATCCAAATCTAGGGTTTGTGCTTTCAATCTGATGGGGAGAGTACCGTATAAAGCCTGAATGATTTAGCGTATTGGGGATTATAACCTAAAATCTCTATTTATTTAACCCAAGAGAATCTCATTAAGCTTATTGGGCCAAATCTGGTATTCACCATTGAGCTCATACCATTTATTAGAAGTCCGAGAGTTTTTCACTTAATTGAATCACTTAAAATAAACCCACTAATAATTAGCCATATAATATATAATTGTTCTATTAAATATGTAAGCCCACATAATAGAGATTAAAAAAAATCTAACATGATTATCACCTGAATCCATGATCAAGATCGCCATAATCTAGGTTTGAAAGATTGGCAAGAGATAAATTGTTGAAAGTTTGTGTGTGTTTTAGAAATGAGAATCTCATACATATTTATAGCAAAAAAAAATTAGGGTAGCTGAAACCAAAAAATAATAAACTAGTAGGATAGATATACTAACTCTTTTAAAATAAGGTAGATGAAACTAATATTTAATAGAATAATTGGATAGATACACTAACTCTTTTAAAATAGGATTGCTTGTATAAGTTGTATTTAATAGATATAATTAATTTAATGATAAGGTAGATACAATTAATTTTAAAAGTTGGTGCAAATTAAAATGGATATTTTTCAACTAGTTTAATTTTATAAAAAAAGTAATTTTTAATTAAGAACTATTTAAATATATATAATTGGTGCAAAATAAATTAGATAAAAAGTTTTGAATTTAATATATTTTTCGTAAGTTAAAACCATGAATTATTTATAAGAAGTGGTTAATATGTGTTTGTTTACCCATAATCAATCCAAAAAACCAATTTAATTTTAAAATGAATTAAATATATGCAAAATTGGTATCTATGGATAAATTTTTTTTTATTAATTATAGTGTAATCTTTTTTTATTATTATAAATTTAAAACTGGCCTAAAAGACTAAACACTAACTTAAGTTTAATCAATTAAAGATAGCCAAAAGCAAGTGTCATGTGACAGGCTCCCATTGGCCAAACTTTTCAAAGACGTGCAGTGAAACACTGAAACTCCATCCCATGGGTTTTGAAAGTCGAAACTAACTCCCCAGTTTCACGCATTTTTCATTTTTTTAAATCGGAATTCTGGTCCCCAATTTCGCCGATACTCATACCCTAAGAGATTGACAAACTTGCTAATTTAAATCATATTAACAACTAGTCTAATCAAGATATGATAAATATTCAGGATCTACAAAATTTCATCCGCGGAGATGTTATAGAACGTTGAACCTATAGGGGTCAACTGTTCTACTATCTTTTACATTCTAACACAATGTAAGATATAAAAAATAATCAACGCTTGTAATTTCCAACAACTAATCTATACAAAATTGTCACCTTTAATTTAAAATTTTCATCCATACGAATTGTTCTCAAATATCCCATCAAAAATAAAAGAGTTTTTCCCTTTTTTTTTTGTCCCTAAGAGCAAGTCCAACAGTTTCCCCAAATTTTTTGGGATTGGGTTTTTGGAGATTTTAGACAAAAAAAGTGGTCCAACATATGCTCCAACAGATGATCCATCCCATTCCCTATTTTGGAGTAATTCTCCAAAATGGACTGAGCTCTCCCTAAATTTGGAGTAATCTCCAAATTTAGGGAGAGCTCAATAAATGTAATAACAGAAATGTTGATATTTATATGCAAAAATGTAAATGTTTTATTTCCTTATTAATCAAATAAAAAATAATTTATAATTTATTAAATTAAAATTATAGAATATTTTTATTCCTTATAAGTCAAATAACAAATAAATTATCAATTATTAAATTAAGATTATAAAATAATTTTATTTCATTAAAAGTCGAATAACAAATAATTATCATTTATTAGGTTAAGATTCTATCATATTTTATTTTTTTATGTAAGATAATATGTAATTAGTTATTGTAATTTAAATGGTAAAAAATTAAAGTACTAAATTCAGTGTTCTCCAAAATAGAGATTCCGTTAAAGTTGGGCTGAATTTTTTTTGGAAAATATGACAGTTGGTTCTCCATTTTAGAAAAAAGTTATGGAAAAGTTGTTGGGCTTTTTCTAACACTATCTAGGGAGAAAGTCTGGTGAATGCCAGTTCTGTCGCTTCATGTGGCAGTTTCTCTATGAGCATATTTGATAGGAGTATATAATAAAACACATTTCTCTTTAAAAAAAATAGAGTTCTAATACTTTTTTTTGTCCATATTGGTGGCCCACTATGGGCTAAGCCACTTCGTGTCAGAAAGTTTCTAATAGTTTAGTCTAATTGCTTCTCTAATACTCCGTATCATGTTAGAAAAAAATCATTGGTCGTATTGCTCTCTCCTATCTAATGTTGCTGTTCTTGATTAGAGTAATAAACAGAACACAGAGTGAAAAATCAGAAGGTCCATCCATATGAAACTGCGAGACAGCCAAAACATGCTCAGTTACACCATCCAACCATCGAAGAACTACCAGCATATGTACCCAAATAACTACCTAACCCCCAAAATGAAATATTTCCTATGTCTGACTGACTACAGGAAAAAAAAATTTAATGATTTTACTGAATTTGTCAGCTGACCGAAAGATCAAATTCACAGAGGACCAGGTTTGTCAGTTGAATTAGTTTCACCTCTTATGTAAGTGAGCCCACGACCAGCAACGATTGAGGCATTGCCCTTGTTGCCTACGACATGGGAGATGTTCTGCAATTGACAAGGTTTAGTGTCCCGCTTCCACTGCATACTCCTTATTCCCCGTTTGGATGGAGGCCGTGCCCTATTAGTACCAGGAAAAGGAGCCTGAGAAAACCTACCAGTAACAAAGGAAGAGTTTTTGGAGACACGAGGGCGTGTCAAGGAAGCACTTGCTTCTGGAAGACCTGGGCTCTTTCTCACTACCTGAGAGAATAATATACAGAGAGTCAGCAAACACAGGAAAGTTAAGTGTTGTAACATTTAGGGGAAGAAGTGAGGGTATCATCAAATTTATACACAAGTCAAATGAAACCTCAGATTCGTTCCATTATTTCCTTTTGCTATAACCTTACTAATAGAATGTTACTAGATAGGATTAAAAGCATTTCCTTGAACTGAACAAACATCAATTTAAGAAATTTGCAACTTGCAGGTATTTTCCAATAAGTAAACTCACAGCAGAAACTCCACCGCATACAGTTTCATGTTTTTACTGGCCCTCTACAAATTACACCTGCAACATCAGTTAATCTATTGCACCATCAATCTCCAAGTCCAGACTGAAAAAAATGAGGCTCTCCTTCAAATTCGTTCCTTCTAGTTCATTTCTCCCCAATTAATCCATTTACATAATTTTCTTCTTGCCATGCATAGACAAGATATGACATACTTGTGTTTATGCACTAGAATGCCATCTTTTAAGGGCCAAAATCCACTATAAGTTTATAACACCGCCAAAAATCTACGGGATAGCAAACTGCTACCGCTCTAGTCTACTTCTCAAACAATTATATCAATCAAGCAATGAACTTCACAGAAAGTATATTCAAAACAAATGACAATAAAAATTAGTTATAAATGTAAAAATTAGATTCAGCCATAAGTTTTGAAGCATTTCCAGAGATTAGGCCACCCGCCCGTATCCCAAATTCAAGTAAAAAAGAAAAAAATTATATTTAAATTGGCACTCACCTTCAGGATACGCGACATGAAAGATGTTCCATCTAGAGTTATAGCATTTTCTGCAGCATCTTTAAGCATAAACTCAACATAAGCTGACCTGAATTGAAGATTATGATTCTTATGTCAAGCAGTGACATCAGTTTAAAATCGAAACACGAGTATATAAGATAGTATACCCTTTTGGCTGACCAGTTGCTGCATCAGTCAAAATTGTTACTTTTAGCACTTCACCAAATTTGTTGAAATGCTTTGAGAGGGTATCCTTGGTTGCAGCAAAATGCACCTACAGAAATTATCGATATATACATTCAATTTCAAAGAAGGAAAGGCGCTCTTTCTGACCAAATAAGTATATCTAAACAACAAGGTGCAGGGTAACTACATTATTCACAAAAATTGTACGATCCTCAGCAAATTCCAAACGACGTCCGGTGGAATATAGCCCTTCATAAAAGCATCAACACTAAGATTAGATATGAAAAATTGAGTGCATATGGAGACCTTTTTTTTCCAGAAAATATGGAAAAAGAAGGTTTATGAGCTAAGAACGCAAGAAACAGGACTTACCTGGATCAGATGTGGTGTTCTTCTGTGTTTCATTTAATCTTTGAGCAGTAGCTTTTCCCTATCAGACACAAGGAAAGCATCAGACACCAATAACTTGGAGGAAATATAATGAAGCGGGGATTACCAGTAGAACTATATGATATAAAAGCTGCATACATTTCCAATAGGAGCGAGTGAGTTCTTGTTTTCTTTCATGAAAACCGCACTGGATCTCCCAGGGTTCAGTTCTATGGCATCAATTGTCGGTTGGTAATGCGGCGGTTTCCATGTATTTACATTCACAGAGATATTCAGAATCTTACGAGAAGCACTGGTTGCAGAAACTGGTGGATCATGTTCCTTCACTTGTGCTTGGGGAGATACTTGACCAGCTTTTTGAGCCATGCCGTACTGAAACTTATGTGAATTGTCCCTCTTTCTTTTACTGCATGAACCAGTTTGAGTAACACCCCTTATTCTACCATTAATCATATTGATACCATCTTTGTTATCAGAGGCAGTATCAAAAGCCAAACCATTGTAACTTTGTAACCTGGTTGCCTTCCCTATATACTTGCTACTACAGTCACCTTGTTCCATTTTAATCTGGCGGCTCATCTCCCATCTGTGATATAAATCCATTAAGGGGTCGTCATAATCACCATATATATCAGAGGCAACATTGTCTCTAAATAGTGCAACCTCTTTGTTGCTTTCAGGTACTCCTGCACCACGCTTCAGCTGGTCAGAAACATTTCTAGTTAATCTAGTCTTGCCAACATCCTCTGCAGCTTCTGCTACTGCATTAACAGCAGCTGTTATTGTGTCTGACACTCTTGGGGTTGACTGTATTCTATGATCTTGAACTTTTTGTGTTGGACCACCATTGGGTGTAGATACAACAGAGCGCAGACGCTTCACTCCAGTTTCCTTCACAGAAGTGGATGGTCTAGCTGTTGCAAGAGCATCTCGTACAGCAAACTGGAGCAGCCTTCTTGTAGCACCTATCATTAGCTAACCAATCAAAAAGTAGAAGAGTGGTGAGAATAGAGTAAGTTAACATTAGCTAAAATACAAACAGAGAGTAAGGTGGTGCAGTATCCCAAAAACGATTTTCCATCTCTGAACTTGTATCGGTTGGTCCAGAGATATATAAAAAAGGCTTTTTTATAATCAGGCAAACACAGTTTTTCCCAGCCAACAACACAGAAAAAAGAAAAGAAAATGGATTTCATTCAACCCTTGGAATCATTATTTATTATTGAAATAACTTTAATATTTTTGTTGAATCCCAAGAGATTACATACCTTAGGTCTCTCATGCTCATTACCACGACTCCTTTTCCTTGATGCTGGAGGGTTGGGAGAAGCAGATTGCTTTGAGTGACGGTCACTTTGGGACGCATTTCTTTCACCTTCCACTTTACCCACCACACAACTATGAAGAGTTTGTTGTTGAGATTCATTGCTCATACGTGCTCTCCATTTCCTTTTGTGACGTTTTTTATATTCTGTATCATATTCTGCTTGGTCCTTGTCAGTATCTAAACGGCAAGGATTATTTGTACCATCCAGCTCTGGTGATGTAGCATTGGGCATTAATGTTTCCTCTGAGATGGGCTTCTGGGATTCGACATATTGATTTATGTTTGAGGTAAGATGGTCCCAAAGCCTATATCGCCATAGCACTACTTACAATAATGAAAGACGCCAGTTGATGTACTATAACCCAACATGAGATCAACAAACAAACCGCTTACCATGACACAAAAGAATCACAATCATCCCCAAGAAAGACATCCAACTCAGATTTTGCTTCTTCCTTGTGCCTGCCGTTGCTAATTAACACTATAACATATTCCTACAACTCAGAAATAAGAAGATTAGTTAAGGTCAGTGACAAATTTCCTATTGAATAGTCTAGCATTAATTTTCTTCGCATAAGCATATTGCCTCTGCTACTTTGAATTTGACTTGCAGTACGAATACAGTACAAACTACATAGTAAGGCATCATTTTCAAGAGGAACACTCTCTCTAGTTCAATTAATTTCAAATTATAACTAAGGTTAAATTAATACCTATCCAAATTGAGGAAATAATCATTGTATCATAGGAGAATTTTTTCATCACAGTGATCCACAAGATCAGAATTTTGCAATTTGCGAACTTTGAACAAAGACTGAATCTGCAGCAAACTGATGTACTTCATTTTTGTACTTCTCTTATATACAAAGCTTATCAGCCACCTCCTTTGCCCATAAAATGTAAGTGGATGGAAAAAAAAAAACCATAGAGACATGTAACCAATCAGCTACATAGAGATCAAACTTTGCACATCCTTAATTTAGTATCAAGAATGCACCGCGTTGAAAATTAGTGAAACCAATTTGAGACATTCTATTTTGGGGCGCATACTACTAACAATGACATTGCAGCATAATATTTGTCAACTATTTGGCAGAATGCAATAAGTTTCATCCACCCCGCCCTCAAGTTCCCAATTCACAAATTTGTGTTACAAAGCAGGCAAATTTCAATAGGCAACATCTGCTCAAAGGCATGAATACTTTCTTCATTGATAAACATATTAGAGTAGTCACGGTATTTGTCATATATGAAGAAACAAATCAGACTGGACAATGTAGTTCATCACAATGTGGACCACATAGAGTAGTAAGCATAGAAGCACAAAGTTCAAATTCATACCACAAGAGAATCATCGGCGTAATCCCCCATGAACTCCTGGAGCTTAATGTCAATCAGGTCCTTTAACTTCACCAATCCATCAGCGCTGAAATTAACCCTAAACGTCCGATCATCAACCTGATCCATGAATACTTATTCCTACAAGAACAAAAATTATCAGATACTAGTACGTCGTTGCTCAATAAGGAATTCAAATCAAAGCTACAGAGAACAAAAATCGAAGAAAACAACTTCCTCGCTGACAAATTTGCAAAGAAAAAAAAAATAAAACTTCCCAGCGAGTGAATCCATTCAAAATCGTCGATGTCACTTGAAATCAATCGTCGGAAACTTACATACGCCGAAGGAAAACCCTTATTCGGAGGTGCAATGATGGACGGCTCCTACAATGGTGAACGACTGCAGATATTGTATAGGGCAGGTGATTTCATAGCGTATGATTCGACGCCGAGAGAGAGAGAGTGAGAACGCGCGCGACGAGTGCAAGTAATCAGCGGAGCCCGGAACTTGGTTAAATATGACGGTGCGACTGCAAACATCGGTCTTTGCCCACGTTATGCAACAATAGCTCTTTTTTGAGAAATTCCGGTTGGTGCCCTCAAATTTTAAGCTTTTTTAGATGGTGTCCTGAACAAAAAATTATTTCAAGTAGTTCCCCTAAACTTTTGCTAAAGTTCGGATCATGCCCTTACTTCTGAATTTTCGTTAATTTATTAATAAATTAGTATGTTTTGTCATGAAAAAAGTATTTTTTATTTAATTAAATTAAATTAAATTTTTTATTTAATTAAATTAAATTAAAATTTTAATTTAATAGCACGGCTAACGCTAATATTCGTTCCTTTATTTTTCAACGCTTGTGCTTTGCCTAGAATAATGTTGTCGGATCACAGTTAGTTGTTAGGCTTCCATCCAACTTTGTATAATTTTCCATAGGAAAAATACTAACTCGATAAAAAAAGCATCAATATAGCAATTAGACTAAATTTTAAAATGAGTTAGATAAAAAAAATTATATTATATTATATATTTTTCAAATAGATGTCAGGTTGTATAATTAAAATTTTAAGTTAAAACCAAAAATATTACAATATTTGTATTAAAATAAATATATTTCATAATTAAAATTTATGATGTAGATTTTTTTTAGTAATTTTGACAATTTTTAAGAAAGTAATAAAACTTCAGTCTATAAATTGAATCATTTAATGAAAAAAATTCATGTATAGAAATTTAAATTTGTGAAAATATAAACATATATGAAGAAACTTTATTTAATATTATTAAAATAATAATTTTATATATAATTTTACTATTATTCAATCAATAAAATAATATAACATAAAATCTACTAGATAAATGTTAATTTTATCATATATTTATACTAATATTTTTTATGGTGCTACTGCTCATGTTTTAAATTAATCTTTTTTTTTTCTAATTTAGAATTGTATCCTAACTTAATAAATTAAAAAATAATTCTTTTATTAGAAAACAAAATAATTTATTTATAAAACAACGGTAATTCACAAGTAAGGGCACGAACCGAAATTAACAAGTCAGGGTACCATCCAAAATAAGTTTTTTTTTCCAAGGCACCATCCAGAAAAATTAAAAATTCGAGGGTACCAACCGAAATTTTCCTTTTTTATAAGTAAAAATTAAGAGATACTCGTTTTATTGGGAATATCCTTATTCTCGTTTTATTGGGAATATCCCTAGTATTTTTTACGTATGTGAATGAGTCTCAAATGTCCATAGAGCTACTTAGATCCAACATAACAATTTTATTGGCCACAATCTCAAATTATTGCAACGAAACCAATGCAAATGAGATCAACATTTCAATTTTCCAATAATACCTACCAACTTCGGTTGCGTTAATGATTGTGAGATTGAAATCATCAAGTTTTATTTTTCGTATCCCCATTTGCTTTGCACGTCTAATCCTACCCTGGAGGCTAGTGGTTTTGCCTATAAAACTAAAATATAACCATATGTGTTTGTTGACATTCTAACAACCTGGGCACCATGGTTTCTTATTACACACCTCGCTGAAGTAGAATTCATCATAAATTTGGATCCATCAAAGTTAATTTTAAAGAAATCATTTTGCGGCCTATTCCATTTATAGGTCGACTATGGCCTATTTGGACCTTAGAGTTTCCCTTGCTTTCAGACAGTTCTTCGTCTTCATTCCAAAGTTTGAATTTATCCCAAGCTATCATTTGGTGTTGAATATAATGTTCAAGGTTTGGTATAAAGTCATTGGGTGCCTGTTGAAAAACTAATTTATTCCTTTATGCCATATGCGCCACCAAATAAGTGCTAGTTCTGTAAACTCTCTAGACCCTAGTTGTTGCTTTAATTCATTTATAATTATTTGTGGTGATTTTTTCCTAGTATCATAGTTTCGTAATATGTGATCCATTATTATATTGATGGCGCTCAAAACGGTAGAATGAGAAGTGAGCCCGGGGTACAAGGAATAAACAAATTTGACGGGACTCCCAATGTGGATTACGGGACCCATTACCTTATCCACCTCAAAATTAAACAAAACCTTACCTCCACGAGGTCCCTAGACCGGTACCTCGGCAACGAGGTCTAAACCTCGTTGCTCGAAAGCCGACATCCCCGCCCTATCTAGACCAGTCAGCGATCACCGCTTCATCACCCAATAGGCTACTACCTCACGCTCGGCCAATCAAAAGGCTTGATCTCGGGCGTCCCACATCGAACACACACCAAAACCCATCCTCCTAAAACACTATAAATGGAGGAGAACCTCGTAGGTGGCAAGAGTTCGTAGAAAAACATCTTGAACTCAAGAACTATCTTGCTTGTTGAAGATCGACGTGTTGAATCATCGTCAAAGACCTCGCTATAGACAAGTGAAGTCCACAAAAAGACTTCAAGTCACACAAAGAGCCTTCGCTCACATCAAAAGACCCCGCATCATCGTTTCGCATGCTACAATCATCACGCGCTAGCTCAAGCTACTCAATCTCGCCGCCAGAGTTCGTTGAACAGCCTGTAGGAGATAGAATCTCGTAGTGATTAGGAGATCTCAAACATTGTTAGATCGAGTCTACGGGGCATATCCTATATGAGGCACATGAGGGGGTCTGTGGCGGCCACCCCGGGTGGCACGCCTTGTCACATAAAATGACCCATTTGGGATACTTTTGGCCAACCCTCAGGCAGGACGCGAGGGCCTATGTCCAGAAATGTGATGGGTGTCAGAAGCACGGTAACCTTCAGCACGCCCCGACCTCGCGTCTTCGCTCCATCCACGCGCCACGCCCCTTTGCAATATGGGGGATGGACATCCTCGGCCCCTTCCCCAAGGCTGTTGGCCAGGTACGGTACATCTTGGTCATCGTCGATTATTTCACGAAGTTGGTCGAAGCACATGCAATGGCAAAGATCACTGGGACAAAGCTCTGCGACTTCCCGTGGAAGAACCTCGTTTGCCGCTTTGGCGTTCCCATGACCATCATGACTGACCATGGCCCCCAATTCGACTACGAGGAGACTCGGACCTTCTGCTCTGACCTGGGCATAACCCTCAAGTTTTCTTCCGTGGCCTACCCCCAGTCCAACGGCCAGGTGGAGAACGTCAATGCCCGCATCTTGTCCGATCTAAAGAAGCGCCTGGGCATGGCGCAAGGTTGTTGGGCGGAGCTTCTCCCGCTCGTCCTATGGACATATCGCACCACCGCGCGTCGTGCAATTCGAGAAACTCCCTTCGCTCTAACTTATGGTGCGGAAGCACTAGTCTCTGTAGAGACCTTGGTCCCTTCGGCGAGAGTTTTTTATTTCGATGAAAAAGAGAACAAGGCCAACCTCAAGGTCGAACTGCTATTTAGAGACGAGTTGCGCGAGGTGGCTGACCTGCGCTCTAGAGAATATAAATGGCGCGTGGCGGTATATCACGACAAGAAGGTTAGGCCTCGGTTCTTGGCCACGGGTAGCCTCGTCTTGAGGCGTACCGAAGGTGCCAAACTAGACCCTAATTGGGAGGGACCATACCTCCTCGGAGAAGAAGTCGCACCTGAAGCTTTCAAGCTCAAAGACAGCGAGGAACGTACCTTAAGCAAAACATGGAATATCGATCGACTCAAAAAATATTACGTGTAAACTCTCTGAACTCTGCTATTTCCTACAAATTTTGTGAATAAAGGGTTGTGGTATTTTCAAATCTGTCTCAAAAATGAAAATTTCGTTCAAAGTCCACCCCTCGCTTCCCGCTTGGGGTGGGAGATTCTCGGTTTTAAGTTACGAAGTCCACCCCTCGCATCCCGCTTGGGGTTGGAGATTATCGGTTTTAAGTTGCGAAGTCCACCCTTCACTTCCCGCTTGAGGTTGGAGATTCTCGATTTTAAGTTGCGAAGTCCACCCCTCGCATCCCGCTTGGGGTTGGAGATTATCGGTTGTAAGTTGCGAAGTCCACCCCTCACTTCCCGCATGGGGTTGGAGATTATCAGTTTTTAAGATTCAAATCCACCCCTCGCTTCCCGCTTGGGGTTGGAGATTATTAGTTTTTAAGATTCAAGTCCACCCCTCGCTTCCCGCTTGGGGTTGGAAACAATCAAAAATCATCATGCGAGATCCGAGCGAGGCTCGTGATCTTGGCATGATAACAATCATGCGCGATCCGAGCGAGGCTCGTGATCTTGGCATGATAACAATCATGCGAGAACCAAGCGAGGCTCGGGATCTTGGCATAAAAACAATCATGCGAGATCCGAGCGAGGCTCGGGATCTTGGCATAAAAACAATCATGCGTGATCCGAGCGAAACTCGGGATCGCGGCATAAAACAAGCGCCCGATGTGGCCCGAGCGTGCCACATATGTTGTGACACTCGGGCCATGGGGTTGGATCAGGATATATATATATATATATATATGTATAGTAAACTAAAATAAGAAACACAGAACACAACCATAAAACAAAGAAAGTTACATAAAATAAGGTCACGAGGGCCGAAGTGTCATAATTACAAACCCCGGCGGGGCCACCAAAATACCAAAAATATGAAAACAAACACAAACTACACAAGAGGACATCCTTAACTCCTTCGAGGTCTCGGCGGAGATCACATCAGGCTTGGAGGTTGGCACGTCCGTCGCGGGGTGAGGATCTGCGGCGGCAGGGTCCGAGCCTCCCTGGCTGAGGTCCTTTGTGGAGGGCGCCTCGGTAGCCACGATCCCATCCTCTTTGAGGAAGAACTCGCATTCTCCTTCAGGCTCCTCCCCAGTTTCCTTCCCCATGGTCAGCGTGTAGTTGGGGTTAAAAAAGGCAATGCGAGGGGTGCCGGAACATTTTGTTCACGCTGCCCAACAACTCTTCCTTATACTCCACAGACGCCACGTACTTAGGGCCCGCACCCTCCACCTCTTCGTTAAGCTCTTTAACGCATTGTCGGAGGCTGTTGATCTCCTCCTCGGCCTTCAAAAGCTCCGCTTCCTTTTCCCTAAAAAACTTGTGCTCCGCAGACAGTTTATTCTGGAGCTCCTCGATCTCGGCCTTGAGATCCCCGACTTCCCCCTTAAGACCCCTAACCTCCCCCTTAGCCTTTCCCCCCTCCTCTTTGGCCCTCTTCACCTCCTCCTTGGCCCTGGCGGCGTACTTGGCCTCGTTGGCCGCCGCGATTTCCGCGGCCCGAGCCTGTTTCTCGGCCTCCGCGAGGTCTTTTCCCTTCTTCACACATTCGGCATCACAACCCTTGAGTTGTGCCTCCAGCTTATCCATATTCTTGTGGAGAAGGGTGATGCGACTCCAGTTATAGTTCTCGAAGAAGTGATGCTGGAAACCAAAAAGACACGTTAAAAAAATGGTAATAATGGAACCAATAAAAAGAACAACCTCAAAGAAGTAAGGCATACCATCGCCGAGTAACGGAGGATGTCGTCATTAAGGGTGGCCTCCGAGAGGTTGTTTGCCCATGCAACCACCTCCTTCCAGTCCGTCCGGTCCCAGTCCTTGGGCACACCCCGGGCGGGTCCGGGACAGTGAAACTTCTCAGCGGGGGGCTGTTGGCAGAGATAACCCGGCTTGTGGGGCCGGGGCAGATGGCCATCTATCCCCCCCCCCGAGGTGCTCCTTTGGTTGTCCCCCTTGTGCTTCTTTTTCCTGTTGTTAGAAAACGAATGTTGAGTTTTGATGGTTCTAGAGTCAGTGACCCTATGTTTGCAAGTTGAGTCGGCGACTTGGCAAAGTCACTGACATAAGCAGATGGAGAAGCAATTTATTTATGGAAGGAATGCATAGATCATGTGCGTTTAATTGGAGACAGCTGCGTTGATTTATTTTAGGAGAAGATCATCAAAAGAAGGCTAAAATCAAGATGAAGATAAATCTGATTCTCCTAGAATATTTTAGTGTGCGTATGATTATATATTTGGAAAGATTTGTAAACGATTGAGTGAATATTGTTTTCCTAATCGAATGGAAAATAATATTCAGGAGATCCTTCTTACCTTAGTTTAAATACCCTAGTGTTTAGGCTAATTTTAGGCGTTCGAGTATAATTCATAACCGTTTGTAAGAAAGGAAGAGCAGACTTGTGCGTGAGATTCGTACAAGTGGTGAGTCAAGAGATCTTAGGCATAGCGTGAGATTGAGAGTGTGAGTTCAAAGGTAGAGCGTGGTTCAAGGGTGTGGGATTCATTCTTGTACACGGGAGAGCTTTGTAATCACTCAAGAAATCAATAGAGCGAGTCTAAGGACTCTTGAAATCCGACCAAGTGATAAACTTGGAAGGGAGTGGTTTTTCTCTAAGTAAACTAGTTGGTTTTCGAAGAGTTTCCACTATACATCGCTTGTCAGTGACCGTTGGTAAACGTTTATTTTACTGTGTGTTTATTCCGCTGCTTTTAAACTCAAAGTCGACGACTTCGTAGGAGTCGCCGACTCGTTCTAGTACTAACGATCCTTCAATTGGTATCAAAGCCAAGGCTCTAGATTGTGTTTTAGTACTATTATTGCAGGAAAATGACGTCCACCAACACCTCTGTGAATGACTCTTTCTGGAAGCCTCCAATCCTCAAGGTTGGAGAGTATAACTGGTGGGTTGAACAGATGAAGACCCACATCTACTCGCTTGATGGTCAGCTATGGAAAGTGATTGAACTAGGTCCAGAAACTTTTCTTGGAAAAGATGGAAAGACTAAAAAGACCACAACCGAGTACGATGATGTTGATTTCAAGAAGCTCGAGAAAAATGCTAGAGCAAAGAAAGTGCTCCATCATGCTCTCACTGACTGTGACCTCAAAAAGGTCATCGGATACAAGACGGCAAAAGAAATCTGGGATGCCCTTAAGAGACTTCATCAAGGCAATGATGATGTAAACAAGGACAGAATCATTAGTCTCAAAGCAGAGTATGACAATATTTTCCAAGCAAAAGGAGAATCTCTTCGTGATTATCATTCCAGATTCCAAACGATTGTGAATCAATATAATTAGAGTTTCTTGGTGAGAAGATTCCTCAATGGAAACTTACAAACAAGTTGATCTCAGGGTTGAACAAGAACTGGGATAGTATTGTTGCGTCTCTTCTTACTCAAAAGGAGACCAAGTTACTGACCCTGGAGGATCTTGTAGGACAACTTACTATGTATGGAGGCATTCAACAAAGAAGAGTTGAAAGACTCGACTCGGAGAAAGTAAAAAACATTGCTCTCAAAGTTGAAAGAGCCTTTGACTTGGCTCAGGGAGACGATGACACTGATGGAGTAGATGAGGATGTGGCTCTCATCTCTAAAGCCATGAAAAGACTGTGGAATCGTAACAAGGCTCCCTTGAAGGCTCCAGAACCAACTAAAGAAGGGAAGGATATGAAGGATGTCATTTGCTATCAATGTCAGGGAAAAGGACAATTTGCCAAACATTGTCCAAGAAGAAAAAGTGGTGAAGTTGGTAAAGGCATGCTGGCAACTTGGGATATGTCTGACGATGATGATGAAGTGGCGCCAGCTAGAGGAAAATGTTGCATGTCCATTGAAGATAAATCTTCCGAAGAGGGAAATGACTCTGAACTTACTTCTCTTTTAGCCAAAAAATCTAGAGAACAGTTGGTTGCTATCATTGAAAAGCTTGGAACTCAGGTCACTGAGTTAAGAGAAAAATTGGAGGATAATGAAGAAACAATCTCCAATCTCTTCGATGATAACAAACACTGGTCCTCTAAAGCAATTGAACTAGAAAAGACTTCATCTCCTAAATCAGTAACTTGTGAGTTGTGCTCAAATTCAAGGAACCAAGTCACTGACTTGCAAAAATAAGTCAATGACATGGAAAAACAAGTCACTGACCTAGAAGGTGAAAGACTTATGCTTAGGCTAGGAAATGCTAAGTTATCTAAAGAACTTGATGATCTAAAAGCTGATGATGAGACTAAAAGAAAGAAATGGTTGGATGAGTATGTTGTTGAAAGGGCTCAAGAGGTCAGAAATGACTATAAAAAGAAGTTTGTGAAGGAGGTAGACAGATCTGGAATTGGTTTTGTTCGTGCACCCAATACTCAGGGTACCAAGGTTGCTCCCCTTATGTCTAAAGGTAAAACCCCTATGTATAGTGACAATGCAAGTTGTTCTACACATGTGGTGGCTAAGCCTGACAAAGGGAAACAACAGTGGTATCCTGATCAAAAGGTGCACAACATATGGCAAAAACAAGTCCAGAACTCAGCTCCGTCACAAATTGATCTCCAATCTCGCATCAACAACAAACCCATCTATCCAGGATATAGCAAATATGTTGCTTTAAAGTCTCACAGAACATGCTGGTATTGTGGCAAGCCTGGTCACTATCAACATGATTGTCACAAAAAGGCAAGAGATGATGAAACTGCAAGGTCACAGACTCTGAATGACAGTCATGCTAGATCCAATGTCATTGACTGTCATTCAGGATCTGTGTGTGGTAATTGTGATAAATGTTGTTCTAGGAATCACTATGTTGCCAAACCTAGAAGAGTTAAACTCATTTGGGTTCGTAAGAACTAATCCTTTCAATGCAGCTTGAAGTGGGTGACCGAGAGCCCTGGTTTATAGATAGTGCATGCTCAACTCATATGTCGGGAAACCCCAGGGATTTCGTCTCACTTCAAGAATACAAGGGAGGTAAGATTACCTTCGACAACAACAGTAAAGGTGGTATTTCTGGTATTGGTACGGTAAGATTCTCTAATAAGCTAACCATTGACAATGTGAATCTAGTTGATAATTTAAGTTTCAAGTTACTGAGTGTCTCCCAAATCTGTGCTAATGGAATATATCAAGTTGTTTTTTTATAAGATTGGGTGTCAGGTACAAGAGATTAGTTCAGGCAAATTTTTTTTGAAAGGGGTATTTGAAAACAATCTGTATAAGGTGGACCCCTGTTTTGAGCCTGAAGAAAAACTGTGTCTTAGAACAGTTTCAGATATCGCTGACCTCTGGCACAAAAGGTTTGGTCATGCGAGTTTTCAACTTCTTGACAAACTTCATAAGCAAGAACTAATTAGAGGACTACCCAAGGTTGATTCAAACAAGCATGAGGTTTGTGAAACTTGTGTGAGAGGTAAGCAAGTAAAATCATCATTCAAATCCAAAAAGGAGGTCAGTACCACTAAGCCTTTAGAGCTCATTCATATTGACTTATGTGGTCCCATGCGAGTCCAAAGTCGAGGGGGAAATAGCTATATTTTTGTCATTGTTGATGATTTTTCACGTTATACTTGGACTATTTTTCTATCTTCTAAAGATCAGGTCTTTGAAGAATTTGAAGCATGGGTGAAGGTGGTTGAGAAAAAGCTTGGAGTTTCTCTAGTGTTAGTTAGATCAGATCATGGAACAGAATTTGACAACTCTGAGTTTCTGATTTTCTGCAAGAAAAATGGCATAAGTCACAATTTTTCAGCGCCAAGAACTCCTCAACAAAATGGCGTGGTTGAGAGGAAGAGAGAGCAAAGACTCCAACTATGGAGTCAATGGAGTTTGAGAAAACAGAGAATGTAGTCGGATCTTTTGGAGAAGAAGAAGAAGAAGAGGCTGGCGAAAAGGAGGCTCAACGGCTATCTCCTCAAGGAAAGACTGTCAATGACTCCTCAAAAGTCATCGACCTTGATGCTGATGTGGAGAATGTTGTCAAGAAAACTGACAGGGATCCCTCTCAAAAGGGCACAACAGAAAATTCTGAAGAAGGTACACCCTCTGATCCTAGTCTGCTATCTAAGAAAGCCAAGTATGGAGAGTCTGTTAAGAGAAATTTAGAAAAAGATCTTTTTTGATGACTCTGAGTTGCTTAAGGATGATGAAATAGAAATGCCCCCTCCCTTTCGCCCTAAAACTAGATCTTCTAGTGCTAGAGCCTCTGCAATGGCTCTTAAAGCTAAAAAGGGCAAGGGGTTGGAAACTCCTGAGGCTGCCTCAGAGGGAGGTGACTCATCCTTCTTTGAGAAAGTCACTAGAAAGAAAAGGGGAAGTTCTCCCAAGTCTGCTGTTGGATCTAGTAAAAATAGTAAGAAAACTAGTGTGAACATTGATATGTCATCCAGGGAATTCACTAAGAATTTGTTGTGGGATGAGAATTTCATGAAAGAGTTCAAACTGACAAAGGTCATTGACTGGCTGAAAAGCAAAAATTGGACAAGTTAGTTCAGGGAGAACATGAGTGTTTGAGCCAAAATTTACCAAAGGCAGAACCTTGGCTTAGATCGGGCCTTGATCAAATGAACTAAGAAGAATATAGACGAAGGTGTGTGTCTTATTGATGTAGAAATCAGAAGAAATAGTGTGAATCAAGCGTCCCCTTCCCCTAAGGGTTACATTGGCTTATATAGCCTTCTAGAGCATATTCTATCTTAATCAAAGATATAATCTTATCTCTAACTAACATATCTCGGCTTATTTCTATCTTATAATGAATACAATCTGGAGAGAAATCTATCTTGCAACAAACATATCTCGAATCCTCTCTCCTCTAACCGACTTAGTTGATCCCGAAGATCTTTCGTAGCTCTATATGTGTTGGAGATTCTCTGTCTATGGCTCAACGCTTCGTCACCTAAAATCTGGGTCTAACAATACCCCTAAATGCAATTTCAAAATTTAAATTCAAATATCGAAAATTGCATTTAAGCTTGATAGGACGTTTTGGAGATCGCCTCGAAAGACGGGATCTGCTTCTGCCGTTTCTCTTTAATGACCCGAGAGGCTCTTTGTTGTTCTCATCATTATCTAACCCACGCCTTCTTTCCTTCTCAATCCTTGCTTTCGACTTCTCAGGTAACACTTCTTCTTCCTCATCTCTAGCTTTATTTTGCTCAACCTCCATGGCCAAAGCTTCGACTTTCGTTTCTTCTTCATCCCTGGGTCCCCAAGATCTTCACTGCTGCGATATGACGCCGGAGGAGATCGCCGACTGAATCTCCTTCGGTGGCTTTCCGGAGGGGACCCGTTTCCACGCCCCGACTGTCGAACTCATCGATTGGGTTCGGCCAGGGTGGGTCTGCTTTCTCGACTACCCCTTTTCTTTAGGTTTAAAATTTCCTTTCTCCCCTTTCATTCGGGAATTCATCCAAACCCTAAAGGTTTCTCCGTGCCAAATCCTTCCGACCACTTGGCGCACCCTTGCCCGAATTGATGAGCTTGCCACAGAGAGGGGTTTGGAGAAGACCATGGGAGAACTTCTCTTGGAATATAAAATCGTTCCTCAGAGGGCGGGTCGCATCACTTTGCATGCTAGGGACACAAAGAACCCCCTTATTCCCAAACTGAAAATTTCCTCCTGGTGCTGGCAATCCCGATTCTTCTTCGTCGAAAAAGTGTCTTTAGGCGATCTTGATGACGAAGTGAAAGAAGTCTTTTGAGATGAATGGAACACATCTCGTAAGACGATCTGATCTTCTTTATTAAACCTCTTTTTTGCATATTCTAGTCTTCCTGTTTTCATATCTGTCTTTCTTGTGCAGTGCCGGTGGGAATCAACTCCAAGAGCACGGATACGAGTGTGTGTCGACGCTTGCTAAAGATTAAGGCTGAGAAGCGAAAACCTAAAAAGATCTGTCCTGACCCAGCGGGTAGTGGTGAAGACGAAGAATCTCTAGGATCCAACGAAGACAAAACTAAAACAGAAGTCACTCCCTTGTCCTCTGACATGATGAGTTCCTCCAAGAAGAAATCAGGTTGGTTGCTCCTTCTTCTACTTTTCATATGTTTAATTTCCTTAAACTTACTTTTAAATCCACGTCTTCCTTTCTCAATGTGGCTAAAAAACTCCCCAGGCGCTATCGTGGATACCTCTGCCGCAACAATGGTTCGATGGCTGAGATCTGGTGGGGTCAGGCTTCCCTTGTCTCCTCCCCCCAGCTCCGAGACCAAAAAATCTCTCTCATTGAAGCGAAAAAGGATTGACGATTCTTCAACCTCGCATGTTGCCAAGAAGGTGGAGCCAAAAGATCTCCTCAGCACTTTTGGGGACACCTTGCTCCCGAACGTGAAAATGGACATCCAAAACCTCACTCTTGACGGCGCGTTCAGCCACGTGGGTGCAACGCTAAGAGTGGTAATCTCGCTTAACCGAGCCCTTAGATATTTCGCTGGCATTTCCTTGGCATTTCTTTGACGCTCACTTTGCCTTTTGCCTGATTTATCTTGTTCTTTTAATTTCGCAGGCCTTCCAGGAACTAATGGCCACTAACGTTCGTTGCCAGGAGGAAATGAGGTGGAGGAAAAAGAGAAGCAGGCAAGGGATCTGGCTGCTTCATTGGACAAGAAGGTTGGCCAACTCCAATCGGCGGTGGAGGATCTTCAAGCTGAAAATGCATCACTTGAGGCGAAGGCATCGAAGGCGGAGAAGGAGATCGAAGGTTTTTCTCAAGTGGTAGTAAACGTGGCAGCGTATTACACGATGAAATCTCAAGTGGAGCTGCTGCAGGACTTTGCTGACGGGAAGAGTGCCAAATGGGACTTGAAGATGTAGTTAGAGGTCCTGGAGGAATACTACCCTGCCGACCATCCCCCTCCTGGCAAAGAATACCTGGTGGTTGAAGACCAGGAGGACAACGTGAGCTCCCCAATCAAGGAAAAATGTCAAGACTACGATGATGGGGGCCCGTCCAACAAGGAAGGTGATGGCGAGAAGGCCATGGACAAGGAGGAACCTTTGACCCCAACTGGTGGACAGTAAGCTCTTGATGTGCCTCTCTTCGATCTTCTTAGAAGTACTCTCTTTTTTTTGTTTTTGCTTGATGATTGTCAGACTTCTTTGGTAATTTTATGGCCTGGGGCCTAAAACTCGTATGGCGTCTGTTTTTGAATGGTTTTGAAGCCCTTTGAATGGAGCGATATTATTTTTATTTGCTTGTTTGTCTGCATTTGGAAATTTCGCGTAGTATACTAGCGTTGGGAGATTCTTGGAGAATCTCCAGGAATGTGTTGCCCGCAAGTGGGGTAAGCGTCACATTTTAGCGTTTTAATAAGGAGCTTTTGGCGCTCCTCTCGTTAGCGACTTATTATGAGTCCCGCGTAGGATCACGTTTTGCGCGTTGAGTGCTTCAATTTTCTGCAAAGGGGCCGTGCGTAGTTTGTTACGATTAGGCTACCTTTGGCCACTGCCAAGGGTCATTAAGAGTTGACGTGTTCTTGGGCAATGGATCCTTAGATTAGGATGTAGTGTCATCGCGGCGTCCCGCGCATATGGCCATTTTGGGTTTTTTTTGCTATAGCTTTCCCCTTCCCGTACTAATCGGATGTTTCCTTAATCGGAATTAGATAGGGGGTAACCAACTTATGGGTTACTTCGTCAACATTGTATTCGTGACGACTTCGCCATTTCTAGACGGTATTACCATGTGTCTTAACAGTGGTATTTGTGTATTTGACGCGTCTCATTTTGTTTGTAACTTTGATTAGCGTATGGGTAACCATCTTATGGGTTACTTCATCAACGTTGTGTGCGTGATGACTTCGTCGTTTTCAGACGGTATAACCATGTGTTTCAACAGTGGTTTTTTGTGTTCGGCGCATTTCATGTTGTATGCAACGTTGATTGGTGCATGTTTGCATTTATGAGCAATAAGAGAGTGTGCAAGAATGGGAGAATATTTTCTCGCAAATCATTATGTAAAAATGTGTGAAAACATGATTGATAAGATAAGAATTTCGAAATTTTGTCCGACAGTGTGAGCAAGTGCCCGGAGTCGTTTATTTGAAAAAGCCAAAAATTGCCTAAAGATTCTCTAAGCTAGAGCTAAGAAATATCTAGGAATAAATCATGATAATGAATTAATTTAGAAGTAATACTTTTTTAGGTGGGTCGCGTTCCAGCTTCGTGGCACCGCTGTTTTGTATGCTAGATATTTTGTTTATCAGAACAGGTTGTTTGTCACCATCAAAAAGGGGGAATTTGTTAGAAAACGAAAGTTGAGTTTTGATGGTTCCAGAGTCAGTGACCCTATGTTTACAAGTCGAGTCGGCGACTTGGCAAAGTCACTGACATAAGCAGCTAGTGAAGCAATTTATTTATGGAAGGAATGCACAGATCATGTGCGTTTAATTGGAGACAGTTGCGTTGATTTATTTTAGGAGAAGATCATCAAAAGAAGGCTAAAATCAAGATGAAGATAAATCTGATTCTCCTAGAATATTTTAGTGTGCGTATGATTATATATTTGGAAAGATTTGTAAACGATTGAGTGAATATTGTTTTCCTAATCGAATGGAAAATAATATTCATGAGATCCTTCTTACCTTAGTTTAAATACCCTAGTGTTTAGGCTAATTGTAGGCATTCGAGTATAATTCATAACCGTTTGTAAGAAAGGAAGAGCAGACTTGTGCGTGAGATTCTTAGGCATAGCATGAGATTGAGAGTGTGAGTGCAAAGGTAGAGCGTGGTTCAAGGGTGTGGGATTCATTCTTGTACACGGGAGAGCTTTGTAATCACTCAAGAAATCAATAGAGCGAGTCTAAGGACTCTTGAAATCCGACCAAGTGATAAACTTGGAAGGGAGTGATGTTTCTCTAAGTAAACTAGTTGGTTTACGAAGAGTTTCCACTATACATCGCTTGTCAGTGACCGTTGGTAAACGTTTATTTTACTGTGTGTTTATTCCGCTGCTTTATTACTCAAAGTCGACGACTTCGTAGGAGTCGCCGACTCGTTCTAGTACTAACGATCCTTCACCTGTCTTGGCGGGAGGGCACCTCGGCCTCTATCCTTTTGGACCCGGCGCCATCATCAGATTCTCGGGGGACTTGGGAGGACGTCCTGGCGACGTCCCCCCTTGACGGAGCCCCCTCAGTAATCTTCACCCCTGGCGCCTTCAGCGGCGGGGGTGTCGCCTTCGGTTGCGAGGTTGGTGGCCTCGCCTGGGGAGTCGGTTCCATTACGGCGGGGCCCTTCGGTTCACGAGGAACCTGGGAGGTGGAGGTCGCAGGTTTCTTTCCCTACGCCTTCGAGGTAAGAGCGTTGAAAAGGTCCACTATCAAAAATATAGGAAAAAATAGTAAGTTGGATAAAAAGCAAGGGACGGAGTAACACAAACAATCAAGGTAGCGTGACCCGAGGAAAACCTCGCGGTCACCATTAAATAAGCGAGGTATTCCCTCGGGGCCATGCGTGGGCCAAAACCAAAAACGAATAATGAAAACAAGGAACAGAAAGGAAAATAAGTACCCTCTTCGCCCTCGCGGGGTGGAGGGGTAAGGCTCAGGCCGGCCCGCTCAAGCCGGTCCTGTGCCAAGTACTCCTGGTACGGCTCCTGACGCGCCGGGGCGAATCGGGCCCTAAGTTTTTTGGCTTTCTGTGTACCCTTGGACCGAACGAAGTTATCTGGGGTCGTGGGGAAGTTGAGATACCTCCTAGTAGGGTCCCGGACCAAGAACCATTTCTTCTTCCATGGCCCGACGTTCGAGGGGGCCGTGGTAATCTTAAGACCAGGCAGACTGAGGTTGACGAGACAAGACTCGTGTTCCCTCCTCGGCAAAAACAAGCTCGACATGGTGTCCAGGTCAGAACCGTCCCCGAGCTCGTAACTTCGAATGGTTTAGGCACACATAAGCCGCCACGAATTAGGGAACATTTGTGCTGGGCAAACGTGCATTTCCCATTAAAAGTTGACCAGGTGCTGCGCTAGCGGCAACCGGAAGTCGGCCTAGAGACTGACCAGGTGCACGACGACGCACCTCTCGTAATGAGCCAAAGAGCAACCCTCCCCTTAGGGAAGCGCCAGCTCAACCCCTTCCGGCCAGGGGAAGTCCTTGGCGATCTTCGCAAGGTCTTTCGGCTCCGTGACCGTAGGCGCCCCCTCAAGCAGACAGATCACCCTCGCGGGGTTCGGCGACATAGGTATCCGCTCCTCGAGCACTGGGGGGATACTTGACACGGAGTCGGTGATATACTCCGCAAAAAAGCTCGGCTGATCGTTGGAATCAGACGACCTCGCGATGGATCCGGCCACCTCCTCATTAGAGATCGAAGACGAAGCCATTTCAACCCCGGACGATGTGCAAAGTTGGGAGAAGCGCGAGTTTATAGTAACGTCAGAATCGTTGGAAGAGGGGTTGCAGAAAACAATCGAGGGAGACCTCGGGTTCTGGGAGTCACTGGTCTCGACACTCCCTACGGTCTCGGAGGTCTCCTCGTAAAATCTCTCTTAAACTCTAAACCCGAGGCCTGGTGGAGGACTCAAAGAAATTCCTCTAGGCATGAAAGAGCGACGTCCAGGCCACAAGAGGCGAATACCTGGAAAAGGAGGAAGTGTTGAGACATCGAGCAAAGCAACCAAAGAAAGAAAACATGAGGTAATAAGAGGGGAATGGCACGTGGCACCCTAGGGCTACTCCGACAGATGGGACGTCTTAGGAAGAATGTGAAGCGCCAAAAAGAACGAAATCGGGGAGTGGAAGACAGTGGTTGGGAGGCCAAACGTCCCGTCAATCAAACGTCATGACGTTTGGCCTTTCGAGAATTCGAAACACAAAGAGAGGAGCAGCGATGAAACCCAACCGTCGGCTGACGCGCCAAAAGGTGAAAGCCTCGCCAGAACAGTCAGTGTCGCCCTCGCCACCGTCTCACCGTCGTGGCACCGGCGTGAAAACGCCAGAGGACGGTCATCCCCGGCTAGGGCACGAAGCAATAAAGAGAAAAAAGCAACGAAAAACGACCAGAGAAAGAAAACAAAATCGCCAGAACCACCAATGTCCCCTCGCTATCGTCTCACCGTCGTGGCACCGACGTGAAAATGCCCGAGGACGGTCGTCCCCAGCTAGGGCACGAGGCGATATATAAAAAAAACGCCAAAAATACCGGCACCGCCATAAATACCGGCTAGGGCACTCCCTCCGTTTCGCCGTTGTCACACCAGCGCGAAACACCGAAGGACGACCGCCTCCCGCTAGGGCACGAAAACGGCGAAAGAAGCAGAAACGCCAAAGAAAACACGAACAAAGGGTCGGATACTTACTTGTTCGAGGATTTGCGTGGGGAAGTCGGTGGCGTTCCTGGCAACCGTCAAGAAAACCATCGACTTCTTGAAGACCGGAAGAACGAGAGAGAGAGAATATGTGAGGAAGAAGATGAAGATGGAACGTGGGAGGCGTGGAAAAGACGATTTTAAAGAGGGCGAATTTGGGCCTTCCCCCGTTCCCGAAAGGCTTATTGGGCCTAATACTTCTTTAGTGGCCCAATGATGTAACACGGGGAGGCAGGCCCAAAAATTGCCACACGTGTAACGAAAGAAAATGTCCAAATATCGAGCCTCGCAAAAGTCCCCCTCGTTAGGAAAACCTTTGCGAGGGAGTCCACCCAGATTCTCCGCCTCGCTTCTCTCAAATACCTCTCACCCCGGGTCTGGCGAACCAAATAATACTCATGTATGACCTGCGGTCCTCGGGACGTGGTCCCCAGGCCATGGAGTTGTGATGGTGCTCAAAACGGTAGAATGAGAAGTGGGCCCGAGGTACGAGGAATAAATAGATCCGACGGGACTCCCAAGGTGGATTACGGGACCCATTACCTTACCCATATCAAAATTAAACAAAACCCTACCTTTGCGAGTTCCCTAGACCTCGGCAACGAGGTCTAAACCTCGTTGCTCGAAAGTCGACATCCCCGCCCTATCTAGACCAGTCAGCGATCACCGCTTCATCACCCAATAGGCTACTGCCTCACGCTCGGCCAATCAAAAGGCTTGATCTCGGGCGTCCTACATCGAACACACACCAAAACCCATCCTCCCAAAACACTATAAATAGAGGAGAACCTCATAGGTGGCAAGAGTTCGTTGAAAAACATCTTGAACTCAAGAACTAGCTTGCTCGTTGAAGATCGACGTGTTGAATCATCATCAAAGACCTCGCTACAGACAAGTGAAGTCCACAAAAAGACTTCAAGTCACACAAAGAGCCTTCGCTCACATCAAAAGACCCCGCATCATCGTCTCGCAGGCTACAATCATCACGCGCTAGCTCAAGCTACTCAATCTCGCCGCCAGAGTTCGTCGAACAGCCTGTAGGAGATAGAATCCCGTAGTGATTAGGAGATCTCAAACATTGTTAGATCGAGATCTCGAATACTCTTAGGAGGTCTAGGGTGTAAATCTCGTTTGTTTGTAACCTCGTGATTTGTAACCTCGCTGTAAAAAAAAACAATAAATAAAGAGCAAGTGTTTGCACAATCGAATAATAGAATCTCGTTTCTTGTCTTCTAGCGACGGTTTATTTCGGGTTTCATCAAGGATAGCTAAAAAATTTCCAACTATATATGGTGGCAGTCGTCTCCTGAACCTATCTAGTTTCCATGATTTATCCGATGTTATGAATTCACTCACAATGGATCATTAATACCATCAAGGTCAATGGCATACATTCCTTTTTGTGTATAAGTCGGATTTGATTTTGAATTATTACTGGTTGTAGAGATGCTAGGATTTGTTGTTGAATATTCAGGAGGTCTTTTTTAATTGATTGTAGTAACTCAAACATATTTCCAAATGTTCGCCTTTTCCATTGTAGTTGGAAAATGTTTGATCCTAGAAATTCCACCCACCATGCTTGTTTGACTATGTTTTTTAAACATTTCATTTGCATCCATATTTTTTCAAATTTAAACAACTGAGTTTTATTAATTTGATTATTGCATAGATAAATTTGATCTTGTAATGATCAGGTGATGAAAACACATAATTTATTGTAGTTATGCCGAGAAAGTATTGTAGAATCTGATCACTTACTAGGACACAATCCAGTATTTCATAGATGTTATCTATTTCAATTATATTTTTCTCCCAGTATTTTGGTTTTCTTGTGACATGATCTCCAATGGCTCATAGTTATTCTTGAAAGTAATATATAAGTCTCAAATCGAGCTTGTTCCGGGTACACATCACCTTTCTTTTTGCTTGGGTCTTGAATTTTGTTAAGATCTCTCATTACAATTGTAAGGAGGTTGGAATGTTCAATTATTTATGTAAATCATGACCATAAAGTCTCTTTTTTATTTTCATTTGGTGGTGCATATACTAGACATATTGCAAGGGTATATTTAGATACAAGGTTTATATACTTAAGTATGAAGAATCACAGTTCCTGAATTAAGACTTCAATTCTTCCATTAATTAATTGGCGTTCTTTCCACATTAAGCACATGTAAGTGACTTTCCCATTTTTCGGGGACCACATGAAGTTATCAAATCTCGATCTTCTCCAAACTTAATTGTTAGGAATTTTTCTATTTTGGTTTCAACAATCCTCATAATTTACACTCATTCGATTTCGCAATATGAATCAACCTCAGGCCAAAATGAGATATTCGGCCAATACCCCTAATATTCCATAATCTGACTTTCATTTTAAACTATAGGTTTTTAGTTGGTAAGGATATGCTTGGATCCCAAATTTTATAGTGATGCTTATACATCAATGTAGTGCTAAACCAAATAAGGTGACATAAGAGCAACCTAACTTAGTAATTGCAAATTATGCCTAGCTTTATGTAAACCCCTTATCCATATAGATGCACTCTAGTATCGCTTTCACTCAATTTTTTCTTATCTTGGCTAAAATACCCTGAGATGAGTTACGCATATAGGCTTTCTTAGGAATATGAAACTATTCCAACGCCAATTGTAATCCTTAAACAAGCCACAAAAGTCCTTGTCGCTCGGGATGATATTATTCTCCCATTGTCGCTTTGTACGAATTCGATCTTCTCCGGGACTTTGCGCGGATCGGTCATGCTCTGATTCAGAATTTTCACGACTTTGCATGTTAGAGATGGCATCACTTGATACATCATGAACATTAGATCTGTGTTCGTTTCCCCTTCAATTGTGCTTGCAATCCTTACTGCCCTACTTTTGAAGTCATCGCTAGCGATGGGACGCTTCCCTTGAACTTTTTCGAGCGCATACTTTAACCGTCATATCTCCTCTATAGCCTCTAGCAACTCCTGCCTCTCGACCTCGCGCACTGCCTCTTCTTCATTGCCCCCGAGTATGGGGTCCAACACCGGGTCTTTAGCCTCAGAACTCATATTACTGAGCATCGTTGTTGTTTGTTTGTGAAGTTGGACATTTGTAATTTGTCAAAACCTAAGGCTTGGTTTGGTGATGAAGGATGCGATGATTTCTTCAAGTCCAGGGATGATGTCGGACGATCAGCGATTGGCGGCGAAGCTTACGCGATCGGTGATTTGGTGGTTGGGCCAATGGCGGTTTCTCCTCCGAGAAGTGTTGACTGTTGCTAATGGCACCCGCCGCCCCTGATAGCCGCGAGACCCTTTACGTGTCATGTGTTATTTCGTGTTATTTCCTGGATCCTATCTTTTCCAGTATTATCCCGAGATATTATATTTTTGGAGATATTTTTAGACCTACTTTCATATATTAGGTTATGAGAGTTGTACCTCTCATTTATCTATTTATCTTTATCATTATTCTCTTTCAGACTTTTGAGTTTTTAGCTTTTCATGAAGAATTAAGCCCTATTGCTTAGTCAAACAATTTGAAGCATTGTTTGACTTTCAATTGTGAGATTTCTACTTTTTATCTATTGCATGGAATAATTTTACTCTCTTGAATGAATTGTTTATAGAGTTATTGTTATTGAATCTCAATTGCTAGACCTAGAGTACGTGTTACTGGTTGAGCATCTCTAGTTCATATTAGCAATTGCATCGTACTAGTATCTGATTGTGCTAGTCTATTGCAGAAGAGAGTTGAATTGCATTCTAGGATAAAAGTTGGTTGTTTTATGCTAGAATTGTATCCTGATTATATTCATATTCCTAATACTGCTTTTGAATTGAATCTTGATGGTTTCATGTTTATTCAATTAGTTAGGATTTATAGTATCTGATTGTGCTATTAATTATTTCTGAAAAGGAATTGGAATTCCATGTACATGCGATATTGAGTGAAATCTATGATCAACTTGTCATACGAATGTGGATCTCTGTTTGACTAAGTGTTTTCCCTAATTTGATAAAAAAAATTCCAACTTTAATTGTTTTAATAGTTTTGCATGCTAGATAATTAGTTTAATTCATAAACCCCCTTTTTCTTACTTGATGTGACATAAAATTCACATAAAGAGATAAATCTACCTCCATGCGGATTCGACCCGGACTTCCTAAAGACTATAGTTTTAGGTTTGTTAGAACTATTTTGCATAGCCGTGATTTGCACGACGAAATCACCGTTAGCACGTGTTTTGTCCCACATGGTTTTCTTGTCGAAAGGTTTTAACGAGGCCTCCCCTTCGTAGGATATTATTTCTATCCCTACTTCTCAAACTTTGCCTCGATCCCTATCTATACAGAAAAAGCAACCGGAGCAAATGTCTTTTTGATGCGCATGTCCAAGGTGCAATATTATCTCAACAAAACCGTGAAAGTTGGTTTGTCTGCAAGGAGGCATGAAGATTGATCAAACTCCTAAAGCGTTATGCGCTAGAAGGCTCACCAACGACAAAACCGTGAAAGTCGGTTTGCCTGCAAGGAGGCAAGAAGATCGCCAAAGATCCTAACTAACCCTAGAATGAGACATTGTATAGAGGTCGATCCCGTGACAAAACCGTGGAAGTCGGTTTGTTTGCAAGTATGCAAGAAGATTGTTCAGACTCCCTCTAAACGTTATGCGTGAGAGGGCTCACCGATGACAATACCGTGAAAGTTGGTTTGCTTGCAAGGAAGCAAGAAGATTGTTATTGTATGTGAACGTCCGATATGGCTCAAACCCTCAACCTGCTAATTCGCTCGACCGTTTGAGGGGACAATTGTGTGTACTAATATTTTATTTTATTGTATATAATATATAAAGCAATTAATATATTAGAATTAGATTATTTTTCAAGAAAGGGTAACAAATATTCTAGAAAAAAATTTCCTTGTAAACTGTATTTAAAGGGGTCTCACATCAATAAAATGACCTATTAAATTTGATTTCATAAGACATTGGTACTAATTTTCTGGGACAATTTCAAATACTACGGTACCAATACGTACATATCACAACAAAAAGCCCAGAACAGACGTGGATCTGATCCGGCCACAACGAAGTAAACAATATAGCTTAATTAAATTGATCATATAGATGAAAGTGTAGTGATGAAGAAGCATATATAACAATTATATAGTATATATATAACAATAACAAGATTGGAATATCGTCCCTGGATTAATATATATATATAAATAACACCAAACCCACAATCAAACGGCCGACGCGGCCAATCCAGCAAGTGAAAGAGTTCTCAAAACAAAACATCACATCATATAGCGGGCGGAGAAGTCGAGCTGGCGATGATGATCGACGTCGTCAGCGTCTCCATGGCCGCGACCAAAGGCACGGACGTGGTCCTTGAGGGAGCGCTTGTGCTTGAAGTCGGAGCCGCAAATGCAAAACCAGAGCTTACCGCAGTTCTTCTCGTGGGTGCGCCAGTCGCCCTTGACGGCGAAGGACTTGGAGCACTTGCGGCAGGAGAAAGGGCGGACGCCGTGCTTGCGCTTGTAGTGAGTCTGGAGGGTGCGGAAGTCCTTGAGGGGCCGAGCGCGCATGTGGTCTATGTTGTGCTTGCACCCCTCCGCGCAGCAGTAGCACGCCAGCCGCAGCATTGCCGTGGGTTGGGTGCCCTTGAGTGACTCCGGCCCCTTTCTGTATTGTGAGCCGTGGCCCCACATGTGCATCTGATCAATATAGATTCAACGTACATTTAACAATTAACATGGGAGAAGATACAAGAAAACAAATTGAAGAAGAATTAAAGATGTTTTTAAGTGAACTTAACCCATGATATTAGGGTATGGATCACTTACCATGTACATGTCTTATGTATACACCAATTAGTTAGTGGATCGAGTATTTGTTTTAGATAAAACTAAACACCATAAAGTTAAGTTGGTTATAAGATATTAGAATGCATTCCCACATCTAAAGTTGGGACATATCTTGCCTAGTATATATACCCTTGGGTTACTCCTCCTATTGCCAATTGGTTTTAGGATGGAACCTCATTGGGCTTAATATAAGAGGATCAGTTGTACTAACTCTTTGTTAGCTGGGATAATGTAGGTTAATGGGTAACAAACACAACATAGCCAACCTTGTTGAACTTGAAAATTACCACGGACAAGTCATACTTCCTTTTTTGGTAATCATTAAGAGACTCGTGGTGGATCTTGTAATCCTCGTCTGATGTACAATTAGCACTAGATCCAGTGGCCTCTATAGTTTGTTTATGGCTCTCAATTATCCCTCACAAATGATGTCAACATTGCCAAATTTGATTTCTTATATATATAGTCATTGTTCTAAAAAATAATGATAGGCGGACCTTGGGCGGAGAGGGACCTCCAAGACCCTAAATAACCTAAATGGTTGCTTAGGCGATCCTAGACGGGTGCCTAAACGGTCTGAAAGACTAGGCAGGTAGGAATCTTCGAACGCCTAGACGGAATTTTTCGAACAATGTATATACTACGTAGTAAATAAGTGGAATACAGAAAAATAGCAATCCAATTCTTCTGTTTAGGACCCTCATATCCCAAATTCCCAAACTGTGTGTCATTATTACTAGTACTTATATTATAATGTTAAACAAAAGCAGAACGTATTTATTTGTTGCAACGTTAGTACGCTTATGTTTTGGGAAATGGGTTTTGACTTTTGATAGATGATTGATATGATGCTTTCTTAATTAGTTGCACTTGTGTCTAAATGATCACCTGGAGGGATGATGAATGATACTTGGGCTAAGGGCTTAATTTATTCTCTTCAAAACAACCTGGAAATGGTTTTTGCATGCCAAATTCTCTATCCTAAACCTGCCCATGCCCCCAAATTGTCCCATAACTTGTAGAGGATTAGAATTTCAAGTTATAGCATAAACCAAAAGCATAATGTACCTTTTTTAAATATAAATTTAAGTTTTTTTTGTAGAATATAATTTAAGTACTAGTACATGTTATGTGACACGGCGGAGGATTTAGACTCAAGTTTTTATATGTAGTTAATTTTTAAGGTTTCTTCTTTTGTTTAAATTTCTGGAAAAAAAATGTGGAACTGCACTATCTTCAATAACTCCACTCCATGTGCTACTATGGTCTTTCTTTCTTTTTTCAGATCATTGCTCACGAGAGTTGAAACAGAGATCTCATAGTACTATCATAAAGTCCTAATTACTTAACTAAATGTCCAAAGACCGCGCTATTGTGGTCTCTTATGTACAAAGAGACCACCTTTATAAGTTTCCTTTCCCCTTATTTCAATAAATTATATCAAAACAAGACACATCAAATTACTTTTTGAGTTTTTTAGGGCTTTAATTCGACCCTAGGACTCGGCCCAAAATCTCCTGCAAAGCAAGAAGAGGAAAACAAAAACGGGACCAATGAAAATAACCCAACTGAGGGAATCATAATTCTATATGCTGAGTAGACAAGTCAAAGCTAGCTAGGTAGCAGAAGGTCAGGTCGTGCTCAGGTGTTTGATGATGAAGAAGAAGAAGAAGATCCATCTCAAAATAAGCAGCCAACAATTCAAGTGTCAATTAAACCTCTCCTAGTTTTACTACAACTTGACTGCAATAATCTCCCCCTCTCTCTCTCTCTCTCTCTACACATGCTTCAAAGCTAAGTACCCACCAACAGGAAACAGGTACTTATGTTTTATAATTGAAACATGAAGACACATAGATTATCATCAAGTGTTAAATCAACTTCAAAAAAAAGTGGTCATCGTTTTCTGACCTTCACAGAATATAATAATAATTCCCAAATCAGACATCAGATACCAAACCATCCCTCCTCCCATACACCAGACTGCAAGTTAGACGTACAAGAGGTTAAAAAAATTAAGCATAAAATCATTCCTTTTTTTTTAAAGTTATTGTATAAGAAAGTAATATATTTAAAAAAAATATATAAATTTAATCACCTATTTAAAAATGTTTCAGAAAAAAAAAAAGGAAACCATTAATCTACTCAGTTTAGTTATACTAAAAACAATATTAAAAAACCGTAAAAGAATGTAATAATAATTAACAAGAAACATTTCAAGATTTTGTATGTTTAACACAATTCTAATGAGGAAAAAAATGGATGCAAATCGTGAAGAAAACATTTGAAAAGAGGGTAATTCAATGTAATCGATCTCTGCGATAAAAAGAGGTTATATATGTGAACTAACCTAAATAAAAGGTACTTTAAACAAAGTTTACAAATCCAAAGGGATGGAAAATTTCAAGCCTAAAAATTGGTTCTTTCAAGATCAGCAACCAAACGAAACAACAATAATAAAATCGGAACAACACATAATTGGAAATGAATGAAAAAAAACAGAAAAAAAAAAGCAAAGATCAAATCAAATCAATTGGAGATTATTAGTTGATATTAGGATAAGACAGCATCCGGTTGTTATATACTCAACAGAAAGATTGGAAAGGGATCAACTATTCTTTCCTCTTCTTACACTTCTAGAAGATACAAGACAAACATCAAACACTGACAAGCAAGGTTTTTGACAAGAACAGTGAAATCTTACTGAAGATCTTTTTTTTATAAAGGTAGTAGATCGATCAGGAAGCCTAGTACAATTTAATGTAGGTGAAGATTATTTAGTCAGAAACTCAATTTCCCAAGAGAAACCCAAGTATTAATTTAAGCTAGGGTTTCCAATTTCAACAAATAAATTGAAAGAATGGTGGAAATGAATATATTGTTGTATACCTGAAGATTGTTGTATCTGTTGAAAGTCTTGAAGCAAAGAGGGCAAGAGAATTGAGTAGGTCCATTTAGGATCTGAGAAGGAGTAGGGATCCAGTAATTAGGGCCCCTATTTAGTGGGTTTCCTGATACCAACTCCACCACCCCATTATTAATGGATCCTTCCTTTGAATTGGAGGAGGAGGAAGGTGCATCACTATAATTACTTGGAAGCCCAATGTTAAGTGCCACTCCTCCGTCTTCGTCTTCTTCATATCTTCTAGAAAGATCTATATTAGTCTCGCTGCAGTCTTCCTCTTCTTCTTCCTCCTCCTCGCCCTCCTCGTCCTCTTCTTCTTCTTCTTCTTCCTCTTCGGGGCCCTTGGGGCTCAAGAGGTCCCGAAGAGGAAGCGCTTCTTCTTCTTCAATTTGAGGCGGCGGATTAGAAGGGTAATTAGAGTATGTTATGGAGTAGTCATTGTAGGGATTGTACAAATTAGGAGGGGAAGGATTGTTATTGGGGTGGTTGTTGTAGGAGTTTGATGGAAGAGAGTATTGGGGGTGGAGAGGAATGAAGTTGAACCATTTGGTGAACAAATTGGAGCATGGCTCTGTCATATTGAACAATAAATTAAGCTTGAGTTCAAGATAGATAGATAGAGAGATAGAGAGAGGGATGGAGCAATATATAAGAGCTTATTATATATATTAGTTAGCTTAATATATATATTCAAGAACATATTAATCAGCTAGCAAAAGAGGCAAATGGGAGAGATAGAGATAAAAAGCAAGATGTCTGCTTCATGCATTTTTAGATCGGAATGTGTGATGCTAAATTTCTGTCATATTAACCCTATCTATCATCTCTTAGGGCAGTAAATTAATTTACTGTAACGTTTTTAAATAACTATAGGTGAAGTTTTCTGAATCAACATCTGCGCTGGTTTATAGCCTTTTTCTCAACTTTTCACAACTTTTAGTTTTTTTTTTCAAAAATAAAATACGTCCAACCAACCTATATCTTAAAATAGCCCTTGCATAAGGTTATTTGGGTATTTTAAGAAAAGAATTTGGTATAGAGACCATACATGCATTAGAAAAAAATCTTTATAATCTCTGATCCAATTAATGGTACATGACAAAAAATCTTGATTTAGAAACTAACCCCTTAAAAAGAATAGAAAAAAAAACCCTAGTATAAAAATCTAGAAAAATCCTACAAATATGCTTAGGAGAATTTTTTTTCTCACATTAGATTTTTAGCCCATAAAATCAATATAATAAGACTATAAAAATTGTGTGTTTTTTTTGAGTTGTGACAAACAAGTACCTGATGCAGTGTACTTTTTATCATATAATTTAATTAATATGAATTTAAGTGATCTTCAAGAAATATATTAAAGGACAGATATTAATTGTTTTTGGACAAATATGAATTTGACGTCGTGGCTGTATTTTTTTTTTTTTTTTTTTTTTTGCTCGAGACGCCATGGCTGTTGTAACTTTGGGTATGATACAACTCTGATAACCTAGAGTGGCTAAGTTTTATCTACATGGTGAAAAAAGGAGTAAGAAGCTAGCCCAAATCCCAATCCAACCCATTGTATATATAAGTGAAAAATGTGAAAGGGATGATGGAGCAAGGGGAATTATTTTTACCCCCTGCAAAGCGGAAGGCAAGTGATCATAAAAGCCGAAAGAGAGGCATAAATTAGAGGTGAACAAAGTCAGAGGCTCAGTTATTGTCTCCCTAGCTTCTTCTTAAGAACCGAATGCATGGAGAGGAATGAGGCTTACAAAAGCAACTCATTAATAAAAACAAGTAACTCTTCATTTAACAATCAAAGTGATTTTTTCATAAAAAAAAACAATCAAAGTGATTTTGGTTTATTGTAGAGAACATATTTTAACAGTGTTTAAGAATTAACCGGTTCGGTCGGGTCCGGTCCAGTTCTGGACTTATGCCTAGCCCTAGATATATTTTTTTTTTGGGTCATTGTCACCCCAATTCAGCGGAGAGCTTTGCTCCATCAAACGCTTACGTCTGGAGTTCGAGTCTCGCGAAGGCCCCTTTATTTTGGGTGGGATCTGCTCTCCCAACAAGTTCATTTCTCCTCCACTGAGAATCGAACACTCGACCTCAATGAAGTTATATATGATAGACAAGTGATGCATAACATGTAGTTTTCTATAATGAGGGGTTTATGATGAAAAGAAGTAATAACACCCCATAACCCCATTCTCTTCTCTTTACAAAAATATGCCAGCTCATTTTACTTTTGCAAGGATACTCCATTGCATTTTTCTTGAGATCTTAATAAATCGATATTCCTTTTAGTATTACCAACGTGTTGAAACCCAAAATAAATGAGCGTTAGATTTAGGTTTTGACTTAATAACAAGTGGACATGCAGAAGATTTTACTCTTTATTTTACGCGTGATAATGATTCACGCAGGCTTTAAAAAAGGATTTTACAATTTTACAAAGGTTATTTGCGTTTCTTCAGAATATGCGGTAATCGATCTTTTTCTACTCTTTATCTAATTAGTTCTCGAAGATTATTCTAAGTGTTTTCCCTTACAAATAGTGACTTGAAATCTTTTAGAATCCCCTCTCATAAATAGCGAGGTTCTTTAGAAAGTTTCAACATGTAGAGTCTCTATTAATAAGAGGTAATCTTAAGTTAGAGATGTTTTCGACCCTTGCAACCTTTTTGCCTTCTTCAACTATTTATAGACGTTGAAAAAGGTCGGAAGTTGGAGTTTCTCGGTATAGGAGAGACCTATTGATCTTCCAGGTGTCGATATTGATTGGTGGAGTTTGAGGTCTGCGACGTGTTGTGTTGCCATTGGTGGAAGATGCAGTTTGAGTTGGTGTTTCGGGATCTTTTGATGCGGGAGAGTTTCATTGATCTTCGAGGTGTTGACCATTGATTGGTGAACAAGGAGGTTGATGTGAGTTGCACTATAGGCCGGTGACTTGAGCATGCGACGTCATCAAACGTCAGCACCGTTGGAGCCTTCATAGACTGCGACTTCACCTAGTATTTACCCAATGCGCTGAGTAGGCAAGGTAGCAAGCTGCTATGTAGGATCCGTGCACGTGCTGTTTGTACTTGTGTTTCGTAGGAGTTTCATCTTGCCCAGTTGGGCGTGCTTGTGGGCAGGGAGAATCTGGTATTTTGTATGTTTTTTTGTAAGATCCGTGATTTTAACGACGGTGTTATGTTATCACTTCGAATTCCAAATTTGCGTGCGTCATCCCTCCTCATTTCCTCGACTTGCTTTGATCATTCTTTTTTGTTGTCTAGCGCTGGAATTATATGCGCTCCATCATAACCCCATGACTTGATGTTTCCACTTGAGGGAACCTCGAACCAAACATGCCAAGTCTCTTCTTTCCCAAGGTGTAATTTTATTTGCTTTAGATTTCTCATGACTTAACATCTTGAGAGTGCCCTATTTGATGGGTCGTTTCTAGGCTTCATGGTTTTAGGTTGGCCGCTTATTGGGCCGGTTGTTTAGACTGACTTTGCTTATTGGGCCTTGCCTTTTGCGAGAAGGCCTAATAATGAGGTTTATAAAAGATATTATATGTCATCTTCCCCATTATTTCTCCTTTATTTGTCATCCTCCTCGTTAGTGTTGTTTCGAATTCGCCTTACGCACCCTCTCATTTTTAGACGGTTCTTGCTCTCATCCCGCCACCTTAGGAGCCTTTGACACTCTTTGCATCAAATGTACAAGTAAGTTCCTCTCTTCTTTCTTGCTTCACACTATCTCTTTTTTGCTCGATGAGATTCTACCATAATTTTTGGTGATGTTTGACAGTTCATCTTCATGTTGCCATTGCCATCGGAGATAAGGCCTCTTGGTAGCGTCCTTCTTCTCTTGCGTCGAGAAGGCCCCTAATTTTTGAATTAATAACAAGAAGGATGCCAAAGGTTTCACTCTTTATTCTACGCATGATAAAAATTCATGTACGCTTTAAAAGAGATTCTACAATTTTTCAAAGGTTATATGCATTTCTTTAGATTATGTGCACTCTTTCTCTTACTCTAGATCTTCTTAGTTCTCACGTATTATTCTAAGTGTTTTTCCTTACAAATAGCGACTTGGAATCCTTTAGAATTCCCTCTCGTAAATAGAGAGGTTCTTCGAAAATTTCAACACATCAAGTCTGATTTATTAATAAGAAGTTATATTAAGATAGAGATATTTTTCGACCCTTACAACCTTTACTTTCTACAACTATTTATAGACGTTGGGAAGGGTTGGAAGTTGGAGTCTCTTGATGGTGGAGCGACTTATTGATCTTGAAGGTGTCGGACGTTAATTGATGAAGTGTGAGGGGTGCGACGTGTTGTTTGTTGCTGGTGGGTGATGTGGTTTGAGTTGGAGTTTCAAGATCTTTTGATGTGGGAGAGATAATTTCATTGATCTTCGAAGTGTCGACCATTTATTAAGTGGACGATGAGGTTGATGTGACTTGTACAATAGGCCAATGAGTTGAGCATGCGACAGACACCATCAAACGTCATCACCCGTTGGAGCCTTCGTAGATTGTGACTTCACCTAGTACTGTATTTACCCAATGCACTGAATAGGGAAGGCATCCCGTTGCTATGTAGGATTCGTGTGTTGTTTGTACTTGTGTTTCGTAGGAGTTTCACTCGTCCTGGGATTTTTGTGCTCTTAGTTGATTTTGCGCACTATATGTACTTGAGTTTCATGGGAGCTCCATCTTGTCCAGCTGGGAATGCTTGTAGACAAGGAGAATCCGATATTTTATATGTTTTTTTGTAAGGTTCATGATTTTAACGACGTTATCATACTATCACTTCGAATTTCGAATTTGCATGTGTCATCTCTCCTCGTTTCCACCTCTTGATTTGATCATTCTTTTTATCGTCTAACGCTGGAATTATCTGCGCTCAATCACAACGAGGTTTCAAGTCTGTACAACGTGGCTTAGCCGCTTAGGGATAGATATAAGTAAAAGTCCAAGCTTCTATTCCATAGCTTTCAAACTTGCCTAAAATTTTGCAAATGCTCCATCAATTTTAAGACAAGAAAACTATAAGTACATATTTTATTTATATTTGTTATATTTTTATTAAATTGATATAGTTAAGGATACTTTTATAAAACTATAAGTACATATTTTATCTATACAAAACTATCATTTCCAAAAATAATTATTAAAAACTAATAGAGGAAAATATATTTTAAAAAAAGTTATAAGTAGATATCTTATCTAGTAAAAACTATCATTCTCAAAAGTAATTAATAAAAATTGATATATGCAAGGATATTCTTTAAAAAAAACTATACATATCTTATCTAAAAAAACTATTCTATCCAAAAATAAAACTAATGTATTATTTTTTTAATATATACATACAACTAATTAAAAATAATCTAAATAAATTTCAACCAATCAGATTGATTTAATAAAATGGATGAAGTGGTTCAACGTGGGACCGTTTTATATATTATTTTAACATTTTTCTTTAGTATATAGTAATGATTTGTTAAAACAAAAGAATATTATAGAATATGGATAAGCACCTAACTGCCATACTCGAGTATACTCATTACAGAAAATGGACGTAGGGGGCAGCTCGCTAGAGATGCGAGCTAGGTTAGAGCTGTTGAGAGGGTTTCCTGACAATAAATAAATTTGTAGTCAAGACCCCGCTGTGTATAGGGAGGTCAGAATCGTCTACGGAAAGCAAGGTTATGTTTGATTACTAAACTAGAAAGCAAAAGAAAAGGCAAAACAAAGCAAAGAACAAAGCAAAACTATCAAATAAGTGCACTGGAAAGGGGTCGATATCGACCTTAGCAGGGTCGGTATCGAGGCTACCGAAAATTAAACTTGACTCAAAAATAGGGAAAAACTCTAGGATAAGGGTTTACCACAACAATATCATGCAATTCAAACAATATAAATCATAAATATCATGCCTTTAACATAAAGTTATCAACTTTCGTTGAATTAATCAAGCAAATCAATCAATTTTCACAAATCAATTCACTTAATCTACTTGCTTTGATCTAAAGTTCTCAACTTTCGTCTCAAACTTTATCTCGTATTCAAATTCACAACTTTTTCTTTCAATCAAGTTAAGAACATGAAATACTTCAACTTTCGTCAAAGCTTTTGCACAAACAAGTAGAAAATAGATAAAAGGCAATCAATTTATTCATCACATCACCATTCATGCACAGTCATGTTGGGTTTTTTAACCCCAACCCTAGAAAAGAAGACTACTCACTCATAATTGGAGAAAAACAAGCAAAATAATTGAAAGAGAACATAATTGAATTAAAACTAAAGTCTTACTTGAATTAAAAACTCCAAACTTGTCTTAGAACACAAGAAATTCTCCCACAATCTTCTTGCTTGTGCTCCAAGCAACACTTCTCTTCCCAAAAAGCCAAAAAACGTCCAAACTAAACCCTAGGAGGCGTCCTTTTTAATTTCAACGTGTCAGAGAGAGAAAGAAATTGAGTCTAAACAAGGGTATTTATACTAGAATATCCCCCTTAAAAAGTTTCCATAAAAATAAAACATACTAAAGATAAAAGATTGTTGAATAAAAACAATTAATGGGCCTTGACTAAGTCGGCTGGGCTGAAAAGGTCGATATCGACCCCCAAAGGGTCGTTATCGAGGCTAGTCTGCACTTGTTTTCTCACTTTTCTTCCTTCTTCCTTTGGATTTTGCGGGGGTTTCTTCCATAGTTTCCTTCCTTCCTTCTTCCTAGCTTGATCCTCTCTTCTAATGTCCTTTGAACGCATCCAAATCCGCTTCAAAACCTACACAAAAACACACAAAAAGCGTAGTTTTCATACTTTTCACAAAATATGTAAACTATACTAGAAAGACACAAAACACTCACAAAAGCACAACTAAACTAGACTAAAAGACCTAGAAAAACATACTAAAACTATGCTAAAAACGTGGACATCAAGAGCTAGTCGTGTCTGGCTAGCGGCCAAGAGAGATGTGCCCTCCCTCGATGAGTGATATTTCTGCTCATTGTAGTCACATCTAGGGTTCTTCGCACCTGGATATAGTACCAGAACCCTAGTGTACTGGACCTTCGACCAAACATTTTACCCTTGTGGAAACGGAACCAACCGCCACTGCATTGCACTCGAAAACAGAATTATTAATAAACAAAATATTCCAGAATCCAAAGTGGCTCGAATAGAACGCTCGATTAGTGAGCTATTAGGCACTCTTTTCTTGAAGGCGTGGAAAACAAATTACAATGTTATACAAGATTTTAGTCACTCACTTGAACGATTTAGACAAGATCGACTATTACATGCTCTAAACAATGAAATGCATAATGCCACATTAATTGGATACATTTCGTACACTGACCACGAATGCATCTCTACATTTTTGCTATGTGGTCCTATAAAATCTTTCTCTAATGCTTGCCCTAACTAAAAACAAAAATTCTTAGCAATAAGACATAATGACATTTTTTTATGCACATTAATGCCAGGTAATTAACATGCTCGATCATATACCCCTGCATGCAAACGTCCAATTAATCATCGATCAGGGAAATTTAGTTAGCAATTGGTCAAGCGCAAGCTAGCTCCCCCATAAGATTATGCACCTTAAATCAAGATTTCTCTAAGAACTCTTGTATAATTTAGCAAAGAATTCCAAAGGGGGAAAAAATTAATTAAATGAAAACTCTATCCGGCTCTAAATTCACCAGAATTCCTTGACAATCGAATTCGTACCATACCAAATTTATATAAAAACATTTAGAGATGACAACTTTGACTGACAGAAGTGTTGGATGATAAAATATTACTAATATGCAACACTTTTGTATATGTAATTAATATGTTTCCAAATTGAAGGCTGATGTGAAGCAGTAGAATTCCTGAAATTAGGGGGTAAGTTGTCCAAAGGCGAGGGCAGGCCCCCCTGAATGAAGGTTACACACCTCCAAATAGGTCAAAAAAATTAGACCGGCTATTAACAAATTTGCATATATGATATACCCCTCTGAAATTAATGACACCCCCAATGAAATTGCATTTTCACCTGTCGGTACCAATAATACCATGACACGTGGCTAACACATAAAGGCGGATTAAATTTGCACGTAATAACACGTTTAATTCATTAGCTTAGAGAATACGGGTAATACTGATGTCCAAGGGCAGGAGACGGACAATGGGTAAAGAGCAGCAATCCACGGAACTGACGGAAGGATACGTTAGTTATTGGGAAATTTCGGTTCGTACCCTTGAGTTTTTTATTTTTCCGGAGGTGTCCTAAAAAAATTTATATCTAATGATATCTCTGAACTTTTGCAAAAGTCCAACTGATGCCCTTATTTATAAATTTTTGTTAGTTTATAACTAAATTAATATTTTTTCTAATGAAAAAATATATTTTGAATTTAATTAAAATAAAACAAAATTTTAGTTTATTAACAATTAAAATAAATCATATAAAAGATTATATTAAAAATATTTTATATATATTTGTCAAGTAGATTGTATGTTGTATAATTTAAATTTTTAAGTTTTATAAAATATTACAATATTTACATTAAAATAAATATTTTAAAAAAATAAAATTTGTCTTGTAGGTTTTAATAATTTTGAATTTTTTTTAAAAAAACTAATAGAACTTTCATCATGGTATGCTTGAGTTACATTAAAATTTTAATTTGTATCAATTTTTAAAAAATTGTCAAAATTACTATATAAAATCTACATGGAAAATGTTAATCTTGCAATATATTTATTTTAATATAAATATTATAATATTTTTGTTTTTAACTTAAAAACTTTGAATCATAAAACATAAAATCTACTTGACATATATAATATAAAATTTATTTAAATGAGACCTATCAATCAATAGGTTCGGGTCGGGCGGGTTCGGGTTCCGGTAAAATCGGATTCCGGTTCGTTATGGGTCACGGGTCAATCGGGTCGGGTTGTAGCGAGTTTTCGGTCGGGTTGACCAGCAGGTCTAAAATCTCCTTTTTTTTCTTATGATTATTAAAATTAATTTTTAATTAAATAATAATATTTAATTATAATATATTATTTTTATTTATTTTAATAATAAAATATATTATAAGTTTCAAAATAAATTTAAAAAATTCTATAAATATACTAAATCGGTCAACCCAACGGGTTTCGGGTTTCAACCCAACGGGTTTCGGGTTTCAACCCAACGGGTTCGGGTTCTATCGGGTTCGGTTTATTTCGGGTTTCGGGTTTAAATTTTCGGGTCTTGACCCTAAAATTATCGGGCGGGTCGGGTCGGTTTAGCGGGTTAGGTCAGTTTTTGACAGGTCTAATTTAAATATTTTTAAATGATTTTTTTTCATTTTTATTAATTTAAAATTATGTTATAATTTAATTAAATACAAAAATATATTTGTTCATTAGAAAACATGCTAATTTAATTATAAACTTACGAAAATTTACAAGTAAGGGTACCAATCGGAATTTTGCAAAAGTTAGAGGTACCACTCGGAATAAGTTTTTTCAGGGCATACTCGAAAAAGCCAAAAATTCGAGGGTACCAACCGAAATGTTCCTTAGTTATTTTATGTATAATGGAGGGAGGAGAATACAACTACACAATTTAATTAATAACTTAAGTCAATCACTCTCATTATTTATTTATTTTTTGATAAATGAAGCTTTTAGGTGATCGATACAATAATTTTGTATGTCCTAGGGCATTCTTTTGGATAAGATCATTAAGAATCCGTTTGGTATTCGTATCATGATATATGATATCTAATTATGAAGATGAATATATGATTGACACTCATATTTGGTGTTTGGTATATTATAATATAAATATCAAACCCATATTTTTTGTTTGGTAATTGGTATATGTGGATTATCATATGATGTTATGAACTTATAAGCCTAGTTTAATATTCTAAGTGACATTTGGACTTGGTGTGACAAATAAATATTTGATCTTTGATCCAAGTAGAAGGGGAAATGGGGTTCACTAGCTAATTCTATCCTAAACTGAGTTGGATCTGGCTTCCCTACTCCTAGGCTTGGACCTAGTTTGGAGGTAGCTAGCTAGTCCACTAGTTCGGAAGACTAGACCGTCTCTAGATAATTAAGTTTTGTATTTTTGAGTTTGGAGGTGACAAGGATTGGGTGGCAATCGACGGTGAAACAGGTTTGAGTGGTTGATAAAGGAGCCAGTCGGATATCTTATTGTGAGAAAAAGAAGAGACGGTCGAAAAAACTTAGGGAAGAGAAAACCCTAGGCTTTGGATACTAGAAAAGATAGAGAGAATTATGTAAAATACTACGTGGTATTAACCTTTTTTGTCCAAGATTAGAGACTCAGAGTTGTTGGACCAAGGGCATTTTACACACGGAAAAAATCGAACACAGACTTTCCGCTACTTAAATAGATCCTTCTCCTTTTATGTGAACTTATCAACCCATTGGATTATACCTTTTAACCTTAAACCTTGATTTTATTACACCCTATGTCTAAATCCTCCCTAAATCCTAATTGATTTTCTATTTATAATAATATTATTTTTTTCCTTGAGGTAAATGAAAATGGGAATTACTGACGGAAATGAGGGCGTAGAAAATTGTAAACTACCGTTTAAGGATCGAAAATGGGGACATGAATTGCGGTTGTAAATAAGACCTCGTTTCGGTACCATCCCTACAAAGGATAGGATTGTTTATGATCGAAGGTTTTTGTAGCTAGGGAGCTTGCAGGGTGGGGTATCGTATGTGATAATAAAACAAACTTTATACATGAAAGAGACGTATGTCGACAAGCTTTTAAATCATGAGAAAAGATGACATATATGATCAATAGGCTAGTGAGTATTGACCCCACGTACTTAATATCACTTCCATCATGCACTAAGGGTTATATACTAGCTATGTACAACTTAAGTTAAGACCCACTCCTACTACTTAAAAGCACACTCTGAGTTCGAAGTACCAAATTTTAGTTAAATTTTTTTTAGATATATTTTGGAGGGTTACAAAGGAACCCGTAAGGGAAAAAATCAGTCATTGTATTTGCTTTTATATCCTTTCTATCGATCTCTTAGATGGAAGATATTTTTGTAATTGCCATAGGATATTTGCTTTTATAATATCCTTTATATTTATGATATTTCTTTTTCTTATTTTAAATTGTTTACCCTCATAGTTTATAGGTTATTCCTTCTTGATCTCTACCTTTCCCATTGAACTCGATCAATATGTTAGCACAAACAAACGAACAAACTAACAAGAAAAACTTAAGATATGTGACATGAGCATGGAAAGGGTTCAAAAATCTATTTTCTTTTTAATTATAAGGGCTAAAATTACTTATTTTGGCTTTTTGACCCCATATTGTAGGGTGGATCTCGAAAAATATGACAGATCTGCCCTCAAACCGTATATAAGACTTTCATCGAATACGGCTTCTATGGAATTCGTTATGTATCTATGAGATCGAGTAGGGATGAGTGAATATGACACAAACACGGGTGAATAAAAACTAAGGCAGTGTAGCGTCATTAAGGAAAAAATCAGCAAGACTTTATCATAGAAAAAACAATAAAAGTAATGAGAATTGCCAAATGTGTATCAAAAGGGTCAAATGTGGATTTGGCATTTTTTGAAAAAATGATACAAGGGACGAACGCACGAAGTGTATCAAAATTGGATTTCCATGCATCAACCGAACGATTATAAGTGCATTAAAAGGGCTAAATGTATATTAAAATTGACATTTTAAATATATGTTTGCACATCCAAATTAGCCATATATGTATCAAAACAAAATATATTATGTGCATAAAAACGAACCGAGTATTTATCAAAACAATTAAATAGTGTATTTTGTTTACGTGTACATCAAAAGTTGAATGCACGTCAAAACTAAAATTAAGATTGTGCATCCAGACTAGCATCTTAGATACATGCTTGTGCGTCAAAACTACTTGTATGTGCATCGGAATACCACGAAAAAGTGTACCTCATTACATGTGAATCATAACTCGTTGAATGTGCATCAAAATAGCTAAAGTCCATCTTATTCATGCATGTGCATCGAAACTATAATATATACATTAAAATTAAATAAACTACATGTAAAAATCTTATTCATGCACATAAATAAGGTAAAAAAAATATATACAAAAGTTTCAAATCGATGCACATTATGCATCAAAAACTCAATGCACAATTCAAGCAATTAGTTTTGATGAACATAGAGTTAGTTTTGATGCACATCCAAGGCGAAAGCGATCCACAAAAAGTGTTATTATGTATGTGCATTAAAACTAACCATATGTGCATCAAAACAATCAAAAAGTACATGTTATTTTGCATGTGCATCGAAAGGAATAGTATGTGCATCAAAAGCTAGCTAGCTAACTAACTATAGTATTCATACACATAACTAAAAGGTTAAAAAATAAAAAATAAAAAAGTTCGAAATCGATGCACATACAATTATTTTTTATGCACATAAAGCTAGTTTTGATACACACCCAAGACTAAAACGATGTACGAGATGCGCATGTCCCCCAAAAATAAATTTTCCTAAAATAGGCAAATAATTCAAAAAAATACGTGCTTGTCATTTTTTACCCGTCTTTAATAAAAATCTAATCTTAGGTGTTGATTTTAAAAAAAAAACTAATAAACTTTATTCTTATTTTACACCCTAATAAAATGTTTGCACGAGATTCTTTTCCAATTTTAGTATGGACGAAAATTAATTAAAAAAAAAAGTTAAAAGCATAAGGGATTTGAATTAATGGCAATTGGCACAGCCGAGGGTTCAGCTGCGAAGAGATACTACTGGAGCCCATTCCGAAGAGATATTGGAATGATTAGAGGCGACTGTTCACATGAGCCAGGTGACGTCGCCTGAAAAGGATGCTCATTTTCTCCTGCCTTCAATTATGACAACGATTTTTTATTTCCCCCCATACCCTCATCTCTCACTATCTTCTCTTTAACTTTGCTTGTTTAACTCTGAAGCCATAAGTTTTCTTTAGTCCACAACTCCACTTACTCGATCTCCTATCTTTCTTCTTCTTTCTTCATATAAACATAGCACAACGTAAGTTCCAAACACCCAACATTATTAATTCTACGACATGCCCTTCTGCAATGGTAGTAGTGGAGTAGTATCTATAACAACAACATGCATGGAATTGTTCCCTATCCCAAGGAAAAATACGCGCTTGTTACTCTTTCTCCCCGGGTTTGGCCCTTCTTTCCTTCGCTCGGTTACTTTGTTCATTGAATTCGGTACAAGATCTATACGGTTTTGTATCAATTGGTGCTTTCATTCTTGCAACTCGCCACCATCATGTCTAACGATGGAGATATGAAGCGTTATCTAATGGAGTTATTATAGCGCATTCTGTATGTTAAGATTCATGCGGAAATCTACCCAGTTTCTTGCAACGTATTACAACAAGTGTTTTCCGTCTTCGGAATTATAGAGAATCTTGAGAGAGTAAGCCCGGACACAGGGTTTCGACTTTGTTTCAAGAACGTAGAATCTGAAATAGATGCTTTCAAATCTTTTAACGGTAGATGCATCTATGATGGATGATGTCGTATGGAATTGTTCCCTGATGACTGGATCAGCAGCGTACTAGACGAGATGGCAATTCCTCTTGAAGATGCGAGCGAGGCGCAACGAAACCCTAGCCCCGCGCCTGCAGCAACTCGTCCCGCGCCTGCGGCAATCAACCCCTCGCATGCGGCTGCCCCTAAGGCTCCAGCGCCCGTGGCCAATGCCCCCGCGCCTGCGACCCCTGAGCCAGCGCTCGCGGCTCCCGCCAAACTGCACCCGACGCCTGCGTCGCTTTCCTCTCCCACATCTGAACCGTTTGTGCGGGAAGTTGCGCCTCCGTGCTTGAAGATGCAGGCACACCAATCAAGTCCGAAAATATTTGGAGCTAAGCCAATTGACAATAACTACAAAGAATGTATGGATAAATTGGTGGAACCCGAATTTGGCTAGCTTTTGAAGGCGATATCTTCATGTATAGGGCTAGGAGTTATGGGGTTCAAAAACAATTTCCTTTTATGGTGATGCATCAAGCAATGCTACATGTGCAATGGGACCCTGGCGGATTCAGCTCCAAGATCCGTTTCATGAGTCTCCTCCTATTTCCGACTTGAGGACAAGTCGGTTCTCAACTGGGGAGAATTGATACGCTAAATTATATTAGGATAATTAGGATAATGATTTATATTTAAAAATACTGTTATTTCCTTTTATTTAGGATTTAGTTTTATCTTTTAGTAAGATATGATTTCAGCGTTATCTTTTCCGTATTAGCTAGATATGAGAGTTATTATAAATAACTTACCCGACAAGGAATTTCGCTACCTTTGTAGGAACTACCCGTAATAACGAACTTACTCTTCTATTGTTATGTTTTTAAGGAATCAATTAATTATCTCTACCCTAATCCTATTCTCATCTACGCTTATTTCTGTCTTCTCCTCTATCTCATCCGAGTCACTCTTTATCCCCGACTTTGGCCCTTCTTCCCTTCACCCGGTTACTTTGTTCATTGAATTTGGTACGAGATCTATACGGTTTTGTATCAGATTAGGATTGGGTATCAATGTAAGAGCGACTATAAATACAAATGAATAGTGATTCAAAAATCACTTCTCTCCAAGAACAAAAACCAGAACCCTAGAGTGAGCTGAAAAATGAAGAACCAAGAGCTAGATCGAAGTCAACGATTGTGATTGTTCAATCTCGGCGACGACAAGGAAAGTGTTCCCACGCGATAGGGAACTGAGTCGATCTCAAGGTGTAAGGTTTAATTTATTGTATTAGTTGAGTTTGTTCGCTTAGGAACATAGTTAAAAAGATTTGTTAGTGTTGATAGAGTTCGGAGACTGCTAGTAACAAGAAAGTGCAAATCTTGCTTTTGTACATAAAAACAAATCAATAATACAAGTAGATCATTCAAAATCATCCAAGGGAAGTAGAGGTTTACCCTCACAACTAGTTGATTGTAGTGGGGTTCCTCTATAAGAAACAACCCTGGTCATGTCTAAATTCTGGAAAGAGCGCTCTCTACGGTCTCAAGCAAGCCCCTCGCGCCTAGTATGATAGATTTGCACAGTTCCTATAATGAATTCATCATGTTTTGTGGAATGATGTTTGTAAACCCAAAGGGTTAACAATGAAAAATGGAATTTGCAAAGTGTTGGTAGGGGGGGATCGTTGGATGCTTGCCAAAATGGTAGGGTGATTTTGCTCGATCCCTAATGGAATACCATCACGATTAGGGCTGGGCAACGGTCCAAGACCGGAACGGGGCCGACTTTCTAAAATTGGACCGAGTACCGGAGCGGATATTCTCGGTCCGGTCCGGTCTCGGTCTCGATCCCGGTCTGGTCCCGGTTCGGGTTTGGACCGGTTTTGGACTGAACTATTATTTTATCAATAAATATATTATTTTTAATAAAAAAGGTTTTATTTATTTATAGAATATATTATTTTTGATAAAAAAATATATATATTATACCATATAAAAATTAAATTTATATTTTTAACATAAATCTTATAATATAACTATACATATTTTTTTACATAAAATAATTTTTTTACAACTAATACAAAAAGCCAGTTCGGACCTGGACCGGACCAGATTTGGGTCGGACCGCACCGGGGACCGGCTCTTCATTTTTTGTGGACCGAGGATCGGACCGGATACCCCGGTCCGGTCCAAAAATCCGATTCGGACCAGATTTTGCCCAGCCTTAATTACGATAATGTAAACGTGTTTGGTAAGGGGTCTGAATGACCTAGGAACTTGTTTTAATGTGAGAAAGTTGAGGATTACTGTTAGAAGTTAAACAAATGAAAGATATAGAAATTTATGGGTCAACATATGTGAATCTTCACGGATAAAATATTTGAGAATACCCTGGATATCACTTCACTAAGCAGATTATTGCATTAACTGTTTTTTATATATTAATTTTGAACTTTTATAAAAATTTATTGCAAATTTAGAATTCGCGGGTGACGGGTCAGCCGACTCACCCGCGAGTGACGGGTGGGTCGGATATGGGTGAAAGGTGCCGCGGGTGATGGGTGGGTCGGGTGATACAATTTATTTCACGAATCGGGTGGTGAAAGTGCTCTACCCATCCATAACCCGACCCATGAGCAGTTCTACTGGTAGAAGAAGATATTGGCATTTAAAGGAAATGGGTTGTTTGCAACGATAGGATTGAATCCCATAGTCATCTTTTTATAGACTACTCAATTACGAGATGTTTGTGGTTATCTATTACTATTTCGGCTAGTATTGGTGACTTCTTTGATCTTCCCTTTGCAGTATTATTTAGGACCAATTCAAAAATGGCAGGTGATTCATGACTCGCTGCAAAGGGTTGTGTTCATTTGTCTTGTCTTTGTTATTCATATATCCGCTGCAAGCTATGAACAGTTTAGCTCATTGTATACACACACATTACAAGTAGCTTGGAGAAGATGTTGCTATCAAAAAACATATAATAATGGAGGTAGAAAGCTAAGCATCCATTAATTATTGATGGAGAAGAATGGAGAAGGGGAGCTATGGGGGGAATTGTGACCTCACATAACGTCATAATCAGGGGCCAATGAACGTCGTGCATTTGGGGGACAAGCTTGATGGGCTAGCTCTAGTCTGAGAGAATTCGATAAATAACAAAGAGGTTCCCATACAAAAAGGATATTATGGATCAGAAATTAAAACAAAGGAGTGGCAGCAAATGAACCTTTCAAAAGCCGGCCTTTAACTAAACTTTTGCATTGAATAAATTAAAGAAAGCGACGGCTAGCTTTAGTTCATCAGAGCAATTCCCTACCACTTCGTCGGCTTCTTCTATATGTACGTTGTCAATATTAAGTGATCGCTTCATGTAGAAAAATCGTCGATCTAGCTAGGTAGGACGTACATGAAGATAGCTATGGTGAATAATTACTGCATGCATATCTAATCAGGCATTCAGGCACATGATTTCACGTTTTCACTGTATATATATGCACGCCGACGTGATATTGATCGAATAATTGATATAATTTTTTCTATTAAGATAAAATCTTTTGGGACGAAGAAAGTCAACATCAACATTATTGCCACTATATCTGTTATATATAGTCTCGTTTAAGTGGAATTTGAAGGATTAAGATAGGGATGAAGAAATTATATATGTAAATATATATATATATAGGTTTTGGTTCAAGTGAGACCCACTTTTGTGGTGAGACCTTTGCCTTAAAGTGAGGACTAATCTCAACCATTAGATTTACATCATCACTATATATTGGATGGTCAAGATTTTTTTATTTTTTTATTTTTTTTAAATTTTTTTTAATTTTTTTTTGATTTTTTTCGGAATTTTTTTCGTATTTTTTATATTATATTTTTTGTTAAAAAAAGCTATAAAATATTAAATATGACAGTTCAATTTTTATATACTACGAGTTCATTTTTATACACTAGAAGTTCAATTTTTGTATGTTAGGAGTTCAATTTTCAATATTGTATGAGTTCAATTTTTATATTCTACGAGTTCATTTTTTATCTATGATAAGTTCAATTTTTATGTGTTTTGAGTTCATTTTTAAAATAATTCGATTTTCGCAAAACTAAAAAAATAGCAAAAAAAAAAAAATTTAAAAAAAATTTAAAAACAATTAAAAAAATTTAAAAATGAAAATTTTTGAAAAAAAGCTTTAAAAACGTTAAATATGACTGTTCAATTTTTATATACTACAATTTCATTTTTGTACACTAGAAGTTCAATTTTTTTATGTTAGGAGTTCAATTTTCAATATTGTATGAGTTCCATTTTTATATTCTACGAGTTCATTTTTAATCTATGATAAGTTCAATTTTTATGTGCTTTGAGTTCATTTGTAAAATAATTCGATTTTCGCAAAACTAAAAAATAAAAAAAATAAAAAAAAATAAAAATAAAAAAAATAAAAAAATAAAAAAAAATAAAAAAATGAAAAAAATAAAAAAATGAAAAAATTTGAAAAAAGCTTTAAAAACGTTAAATATGAAAGTTCAATTTTTATATACTACGAGTTCATTTTTATACACTAGAAATTCAATTTTTTTATATTAGGAGTTCAATTTTCAATATTGTATGTGTTCAATTTTTATATTCAATGAGTTCATTTTTTATCTATGATAAGTTCAATTTTTATGTGCTTTAAGTTCATTTTTTAAAATAATTCGATTTTCGCAAAACTAAAAAAAAAATAGAAAAAAAAGATAAAAATAAAAAATAAAAAATAAAAAATTTGAAAAAATCTTGACCATTGAATACATAATAGAGGGGTAAATCCAATGGTTGAGATTAGTCCTCATTTTAAGCAATGGGTCTTACCACAAGGGTGGTCCTCACCGGAACCATGCCCTATATATATATATCTATATCTATATATATATATATATATATGTAGGTTCTATAGAGAACTATCTTCTATAGAGAACAAGAGAACAAATATAAGTCATTGGATGAGTATGAAATGGATGGTGGGATTTGTATCTACAATATTCTCCCCATGATTTACTCTATCCTAACTACCATAATTAAATCTTGGTTTTGATTTTGAAAAAATCCTCCATTGTGGAACGTGAATATTCTGCGCTGGAGACCACCTCCAAAACCGATCCCGCAACCACCTCCGACCTGCAACCACCTCCAAAACCGATCCCGCAACCACCTCCGACCGGCGACCGGCCACCACGGTAGAAACGATCCTACAATTTCGGCGAATTCCGGCCACCACGAACCACCATGTCGGAACTGCTCGCTGCTTGCTGAAACCGAACCACCACGTCGGAACTGCTCGCTGGAGAATTCCGACCACCATGAACCACCACGTCGAGCAACCGCCAATCCCCTTCACTCGAAAATCATTAATCGGTAAGCAATTTCGGCGAATTAATTCGAAAATCCCACATTGCTATTGATTGATGTTAATTGCTAAGATGTATTGTTGTTCTTAATATTCAACAGGAAGACGATTCAAAAGGGTGAATAAATCAATCCGAATTTTAGTATATACTATCGTCGTCGAAAATTATGGCATAAGGTAATGTTGTATATAATATATTCATTATGTATATGATTGATTTGTTTTAGTATATGTTGTAAATTTACGTGTTAATTGTTTAGGTGACCTAACCCTACAGATTCTTTGTATACATACAATGTAATATTGTATATAACAAATTGCTATATGTATATACAAAATTGGTATGGTTGGATACTATTTGCAATATAGTATGTACAATTAATGAAAATCTGTCTATTACGTGTACAATTTGAATTATGTATACATTTGTTATTAGCGTATATACATATAATTCACAGTTAATATACATGAGTTATTTGTAAACTATTTTTAATTCAAATTATACATGTGTACATGATTATGTGGTCTATATACATGATTATTATACATGTATACATGGATTTGACATTAGTTTTTTATGCAGATATCTCAAGTAGAGCGAATTGTCAGCATATTTTTGATTTCCATACTTCGAACATTGGGGTTTAAGCGATCGAAGATTGGTGGCAATATTGAACAGTAGATCTTATGTTGTATCTATACACCTTTTTTTGGTTCATTATGTAATATTTAATTTTTTGTTGTATCGATACAAAATGATAATAATGTATATATAGTTGAATTCACGTATATACTCTCATTTACTTATGTATACACATTTAAAGTCATGAATGCAATTCATAATTTCTCTTTAAAATACCAATACACTAATCTCATGAATATAAGAATCATGTTCTTGTATATACTTTTACGTGCTTATGTATACATTCAAAATTTGAATAGAATAAATAAAAGAGGATTGTATGATCATTATAATATCATGTATATAACAATTAAATCTTGTATATGAGCAACTGGTTTCGTATACAATTATGAATCAGGTTATGAGCAACTGTATATAACAATTAAGAATCATGTATATAACCATTTGATTTCTTGTATACAATTCTGTTAGATTTAGAGCCGGATTTAAATTTAATTGTTAAATTCCTATAATTACGGGATTTTATAATTTTTTGAAATAAAAATGGAAATTAATGTAATCAATGAGATCAAATTCGAGATTTTTAAAAAATCCGAAAATTGGGACAAATTCAATAGAAAGTAATGTAATCATGTATATAACCACTCTCATAACCCACCTTCCTTTTGTGATTTTTCAATAAATCCGAAAATTCCTTTATTGTTCCTATAATTAAGCACATGATTTATTGTTTGAAATTTGGCCAAATTCGAGATTTAATCTAAGCCATCCAATCGAATCCCATCCAATGACCTATATGTGTTCTCTTGTTCTCTCATATTTAAGTGTTCTCTATAGAACCTCTATCTATCTATCTATATACATATTTAATTAGTACTTGTCCAAGTAGCTTTATTTTAATGATTGTTTTTTTTATATAGATTTTATTTTGAAGATTGTTTACAAAATGATAAGATATAAAATTCCCTCGATTAATAATGCAAGGATCAATTAGAGAAATCATATTGAACGAAAGTACGTTACTCCTCAGAACATGCCTAGGACTAACTATAACAAAATAATTCAGTGCTAACTTGCCTCGAGCAAGGTTTAGAGAGCCGAAATGTACACGTCCTTGCTTCAATTCAAAATTCAGAAAGTGCATGCAAATGACCCTCAAAACTGAATTTAAAAAAAAGACAAGAACGAAAAAGGAGTAAAAGACGTGAAAGGACATAAAAAACACATGAAAAGCATAGAACGAAAACTCGAGCCTCTCCCTAACTACCCAAACCACTATCGCTCCTCAATCGTAATATTCTCCCTTCACTGACCCCTAAATTCGGACAAATCTGCTAAAATATCCAAAAGAGTGAGGTCAATTGACTCTTATACTGTAATTAATTTAAAAAATTAAAACAAATCAAAAAGGTTAGAAAATGTAAAAATCAATAATGTTTGAAATATCCTATCAATTGACTCTTAGTTAACTAATCTTACGTGTATTTTTTAATTAAAAATTAAAATTTTAATGTTATGTATTTTTTAAAAAAATTAAGGGTCTTATGGGTCAACATAAAACTCAACGGGTAAACCCATAATCCATAAAGTAAAAAAATCCAACTCGTTACTCGCCCGTAAATTGCGGGTCGGGTGCCCGACTCGTAACTTTATGGGCAGGTCGGGAGGCCAATTTCCATATGAAGAATGACAGGCTTACCATGTTCCATCAATAAAATATCTATCATATGCCGATTTAGGCAGACCGTGCTCCACCCCGGTTAGGAAGACCGTGCTCCACCCCAGTGGACTCATGTGGTTCCACGTGCCCAAAGGCTAGAGGCCAATTTGTTCACGGTCCGACAAATCAACACTATTCAAAGGTGGGCGGCCCGCCCTGCCTAGAACAATATGTTGGGAAATTACAATAAGGGAGGACACACACAAACTCTCAAGAGACAAATTGAAGTTAAATTAATAAATAAGAACACAAGAGATTTGTTAATCTAGTTCATCAGAATGACTACATATGGAGGCACTACCAGGCCAAGGACTTTCACTGAAACTGAGGATTTCAAGGATTAGAAGACTTGATCTTCCTGATTTGCACTAATTCGATCAGCCTAACCTAGTCTCTCAAGCTCTTTAGACTTTTCCCTCTTATTCTTGCAGGGGTCTTCCAAGCACAAGCACATAATTACAATAATCATAGATATGTATTTATGGAGAACTTTAGGCCTAAAGATAGAAATACAATCTTCCAATGACAAAAACAATATCTTTCCTAAGATCCCGTCCAAGTTGCAAAACAAGGAATCTCGTCCCGCGGACATGGGGGGTCCCAAGAAAGTGTGATCGTGCTCTCCACCTTCTGTTGAAATACCACGGTCCCATCCGACCGAACACGGCCGCGTTCTAGCCTCCCCTGCCCGCGCTTTCGTGATGACCTTCGCGTTTTCATCTTCTTCCCACCTACCTCTGATTCAGGCTTCAAAATCCCAACAATCTACCACTTTGAGACTGGTTCCAATTGTAATTGTCGATCTTCTCCTTCAACATCCCTTCAGTCTTGGTAGTACCGGGCTTCCAACTTACGTAAGCCCGTCTTAAGCCTTGTCATGCTTCAATCTCTACATCGAGCTCATCTCCTTGTCCATGTTCTGACTCTAAGACGCCTCTGCATAACCTTCTAGCTCGGCTGATTCACCTCAAAAAGAAATCAGAAGGTGAATCTCTATCTAGTTCTTCAATGATCTTCTCATCATTGGTTTGTGGTTCTTCCTTCAAGGCTACCTGTCTACTAGGAACCACTTACCTACTCCCACTTGATCTTGAGGTATTCAGAATCAATGCATCTGCAACGTACTCTGATGTTATATATTTTGACTCTTGCTCCAATGCTTGACACTCACTTTTGTAGTGACCAAATTCACAACCATTCCAACACTTGATCTTACACTTGTCCTTGGTAGTCTTCTCCTTCCCTCTGGACTTTGATCCACTATGACCAGATATGCCCTTGTTCCCCACATTCAAAGCCAATCCCGATATAGAACCTGACTCCTTCATGTGAATCTCGTCGCTAACCATCAAATCTCTCACATCATTAAACTTAAGCTTCCCCTTCCCCGTTAAAGCACTGGCAGTCATGACAATTCCACTCCAACTCTCAAGCAAAGAAAAAATTAATTTAATTAGGGCTTGTACCTCATCATCGAAATCAATCTCCACCTACTATAGTTGTGCAATCGTCATGTTAAATTCGCTCAAGTGCTTGGATACCGTTGTGTCCTCCTTCATCTTTAAGTTGACCATCCGCCTCATCAAAGTACCTTGTTCACCATTGATGGTTTCTCATATAATGCGAACATGATTAAAAGCATTCCCCTTGCTGTTGTAGCCTTGATCGTGTGGTGCGCTATGTTCCTGGAGAAAGGCAGGCGAATCGCACTCATCGTCTCCCTATCCAACAACGTCCACTCTTCGTCCTTCATGTCCATTGGCTTCTCTCCCAAAGACAAGTGAAGCTCATTACCATACAAGTAATCTTCAATTTGCATCTTCCGGAAACCAAAATCAATTCCATCAAACTTATCCACGTGAATCTTATCACCCCCCATTACAATTGTAGAGACCAAGGTCTGATACTAGTTATTGGAAATTACCACCCTATAGTAAGGGAGGACACACACAACTCTCGAGAGAAGAATTGAAATTAAACAAATAAGAATACAAGAGATGTGTTGACCCAGTTCGTTAGAATGACTATGTCTGGGGGAACTACCAAGTCAGGGACTTTTACTAGATTTGAGGATTTCAAGGATTACAAGACTTGATATTTCTGATATGCAATGATTTGATCAACCTAACCTAATCTCTCAAGATCTCTAGACTTTTCCCTCTGACTCTTTTAGGATTCTTCCAAGCACAAGCACACAATTACAATAATCATAGATGGGTATTTATGGAGAACTCTAGGCTTAAAGATAGAACACACAATCTTCCAAGGATAGAAAACAATATTTTTCCTAAGATCCCGTCCAACTTGCGAAACAAGAAATCTCGTCTCGCGGACACGCGAGAGGACGTGGGCACGCCCTGGGAAAGGGAAATTGTGCTCTTCCCTGCCTATGTTGCGCTCTGCCTTCTGTCGAAATAGCGTGGTCCTGTCCGGCCGAGTGCAACTGTGTTCTGGCCTCCCCTGCCCACGCTTTAGTCACAACCTCCACGTTTCCATCTTCTTCCCGCCTAGCTTTGAATCAGGTTCCAAAATCCCAACACAAACATGTTTAATTAAGCTTACACAGATTCGATCACTTATGGTGTCCCTCCTCGGGATGTGAATCCACACAAAAGCCAAAGCAACCTTAACCCAATTAACTCGTATGTTTTAACGATGAGGCAATTATGACATTCATTGGTCCCTAAATTTTAAAACTTTTTCTTTATTAGTCTCTTCATTCTAAATTGGTCCCTTACTATATATTTTCACGTTGTCCTTCCGTTATTGATACCATACTTATAAATCTAGACAAAAAGAATTAAATGCAAGAAGATGAGGAAGTTGGTGCTCTCCAGTCGATTCTACGACTGCCGATTTCATCGATGATAAATTAAACAAGTTGCGCACATCGAAGAGCAAATAGAGAGCTGAGGATTGGACTGATGAAATTAATGAAGAAATAAATAATTGGATTTGTCAACAGATTGATGAGGGGGTCAAAAATGAATGGGAAAGAGTTGAAGACATTGTTTCATTACTCATTTAATTATCAGTCACATACTAGTGCTATTTGTAACAGTCCTCTTGTCAACATTTGCTTCCAGAAATTTCCCTCAGGGAACGATAGGTGATATGGTTAAAGATGCTTCAGAAGGCATTTCATTTGTGTTTGAACTTATTTCAACTTTGTATTTGAGATAGTGCTCTGATGGAGTATAATTCTCTTGTGGCCTAAGCATCCAGATACATAAATCATAGAATATTTCATAGCTTCATTTGTAATTCTCGTACCTGATATGCTATAGCTTGATGTTCAATTCTATGAAGTGTTTTTATCGCGAGTGTGAACCTGATGTTGTAGTCATGCTTCAACCTTGTGCTAACGTCGGTGCTCTTGATTTAGGGTAGATATTTCATAGCTTTAACAATGAGCACATATATGGAGGTGTTGTTGCATTTGTTCAGATCATGTATGACTTGTGAGAAGCTTGTTTCGGTCATGCATTTGATTATGATGATGCATTGGCTTGGTCATCTTGCTTTGTTGTCATGATCTTTGGTGATGTAGTTCATGACTTATCTCATCTGTAAACTCTTTCCCACCAATTCAAGCTGTGTAAATTAAGCTTATGTTGTGTATCAGTTTTCGCAATGAAATGTAATATGGGTGTTATCAAATGACGACTGATAGAGCAGTGTTTAAGTGATCAGTTAACCCAAGTTATAGTGGATCAATTGGTGAGTACAAACGTTTGTACTTGACACTCAAATTAGCCACTAATTGCTCATTTCCTCAAAAATTTGCTCAAATCCTCTACAATGCATCACTAACACATGTTCCCCTCTGAGGCTCCAACACTCCCCACAATTAAAGGAGTATACCCCAAAACTGGCCCAAATTGAAATCGTCCTCCCTTACCTCCAAAAACCCTATTTTCTCTCCAAATTTGATTTCACCTATTAAAGAAGACAAGAAAGCATTGGGCATTTGGGCCACATACAAACCGGTGGTGACACCTGAGTTAATTATTGTCAGGTCATCCACAATGTCAAAATTACTAACAGACCACCAAACGAAATGCTAAACGGAAGGATTAGTGGTGCAAGCATACCAAAACATAAAAAGTTTAGGGACTTTAGTAGAATAAATTAAAATTTAGGGACCAATATAGAAAATCTGACAAAGTTTGAGGACTAAATGTGTAATTTACCCTTTTAACAACCCAAACCGGTGCTCAACCCAAATCCAAAATGACTAAACCCAACTTGACCAACCTGATTGACAAGTCTACTTACCTCCATCATACAACGGACAACTGGTATTAGTTAGCATAATTCAGAAAAGAGCAAGAGCAAGGGAAGTCCAAGCTGACTGAGGACATGATGTCCAGGCCCTAAGTAACACAAGATTTATCAAGGGGATCAACAAACATGAATGTAATGTACAAAAGGAGAGTAATTTAACGAGAGTAGCCATCATAGTTTTCTTCGGTAAGGAGGCCTAGTGGCCGGTTTTATTGAGGAACTACGTAGAATTGTTCATCATCTCAGCTTCACAAATACTTTTGAGTAGTTAAAGCCTTAGATAATAGAAGAATGTAATGTACAAAAATTGTTATAGGAATCTGTCTGTAGTGTAGCTCTTAGCTGCAGGTGCAAATTTGATGGGAGCCCATCACATAACACCTTACGCAGTTACGCCTCTCCATTTTCCGCCTAAATTTGAGGGTTGCACGAGCAAATTTTTGGGACGTTGGGTAAAAAATTTAGATGATATTTCATCGAATCTCCACATTCCCAAAATAATAGTAAATCACCAGCTTCAAAGCTTTGTTTACAAAAGACAAATTGCCACTATCAATAATCACTTGAAAATATCCAAGGTCTTCTACACTCGGATATTTCATACCAGCAACGCATGATCAAGATAGTGACCAAAAACCAGATTTGAAGCGTTTTTAACCAAAAAATGGGAAAATACAAAGAATTTAACAAACCAAAATCCCTCAACCAATGCCATAGCTTCAACACGGACTGTGAAGAATGGTTTCCTCAACCTATGCAAAGATAGGGAGCACCATTCAATTTAATTCCGATTACTAAAATTCTTATCATTGGGATGTTCAAGTTTTATAAATAAACCACAGATTATTAGAGAGCAAAAACAAGGCCTTCAAACAGAATATCAACCCGAAAAAAGCATCGTGCAATGCAGCAGTGATTTAAAACAAGAACACAGCAACCATCTTCTGCCATATTTCCAATACCCCAAGGTAATATGATTACGGATTGCCAGGAAAATCTACCTCTTATGAATGGCAGCTCCTCAAAATCAAAAGTGTTAGAACGTTCGCCTATGGCACATTATTTGATTAATTCAAACAATAGGAGAGAAAGGGAAACAAAATTGTTGCATACACATCTATTCAAGGTTTACGCAGGCATGCAGCTCAATTCTGAATGAGAGAAAAGTCTAACTCTACAAACCAATGTTTCATTGATATGGATCTAAAGTGCAAACCGCATCATGATTTTCACAAAATCAAACCCATGGCCCAATTGTTTCAGAGCCAAAATAGTGTAGTGATAAGGAAGAAAAACACAAATCAAGAAAAAACGAAAAGTTGTAACCGATCAAATTTGGATCTTTGAGGAGGCAGCGAAGATACGCCGGCTGTGAAGAATTCGAATTCTTTCTCCCGAGTCCCTGACTAATCCTCTCTGGTTCCTAGGGTTTATCAGTGAATGAACTTGGGCCTAATAAAAGTCAGGCCCGTAACCGGCCTGGCTCATTAGTCGCACAATGGACTAGGGCTTAATGCTCGTTCGTAACCGGCCCGGCTCATTGGAATTTTTTTTGAGTACGATAAAATTAGGCCGAGGAGATCTCAACCTAGGCCCTGGGGCATTCTTACCAACTACTGTTATTCCCGTACCTTGTATGGATATATTTTAAAAAAAAATTATTTCTAACTTATTATTTAAATATCTATTCAAAATAAATTTTCACGATTGAAACTTATTTTCTTTATTAATAAAAATTATAAAATTTTAATTTGTTTAGAAGAAAAGAGTGGATGGTAGTTTTCTTTATTAAAAAAAATTATAAAATTTTAATTTGTTTAGAAGAAAAGAGTGGATGGTAGTTTTCTTTAATAATAAAAATTATAAAATTTTAATTTGTTTAGAAGAAAAGAGTGGATGGTAGTAGTTTTTGAGATAGTGGAGAAGTGGTTAAGGTGGAAGTGGATTAAAAATGAGAAATAAAAACAAAAAATATTTCAAATTTGCCATGGCTCAAATTTTTACAAAGACTTGGTTTTTGCTTTATATTTGTACTAGGGTAGATGAGGATTTAAAATCCTTAATGGGTCTAGCACTAACCATGTGTCTTAGGTCAATAATTAAATTCGCCACTTTGTTGCAATCACGAGGTGTATGGATGAAATCAACAACCTCGAAAGACTGCAAATTAACTAGAGTATATGCGATTAGCATTTCAATTTGTCATGGGCAAGATCTACTCCCTGCCTAGCCTTAGTTTCGTTGGTGCTTCATACATTCCTCTAGTTTCAGCCTGAATAACACTCCAATTTTTCGTGGCAAAAGCGTTCATTGTAATCGGGTTTCCCATATGATTCCTAATGATATATCCCGTCGTTGCTTGTCCATTATTCTTTTTTGGTCCGTCGAAATTATTTTTGCAAAGCATTGCGCTAGTTTTCTCCAGGTATTTCTTTTTCTGTTTTTATTCATTTTTGTGCCAGAGTCCATTGGGAGGTTTTCGTTTTGACCGTCGAGCATTTTCGTTTTATTCCACATGTTTATTTGTGATTTTACAAATTCATATATATTTCTTATTTCAAGCAAGGTACTTATTTCTGAAACTTATCTGCTGAAAAACTAGTGATCATCCCCCCATCTTATTTCAAATAAGTTAACTTATCTATCAAAATATAAGCAAGTGGGGTTCACACAAAATTACTTTTCACCCTTTTTACACTGAATTCATCCTAGATTATTAAGCAATTGATATCAGGATCTCATATCAGCATCCAAGATCAACATCATCAACCATAAGTATCAGCATCAACATCAACACCAATAAGTACCGAGTTTCCGAACGGAGCCTAAGGATTGTTCAAGTAGTATATGTTAGAACTGCTTTTTTCTTTCTCCGAATCAATATGTGCAAATCCTTTGGTAGTAAATATCATCATTATAAAGGAGAATATAGTTTACCTATATATATATAATCGCAATTGTTGAATTTCACCGCTTCAAATGGAATGTCATATGAGGTTAAAAAAATTATTAAACAACACATGTCGTTTTTAGATTGGACCACACCACCTTTTTTTTTAAATACCAATTTGATTGGTTAAAATTTAATTGCATATTTTTTATTGGTTAAAAAATAATTGTAGACCCTACATATAATAAAATTATTATTTATATCCATATAAAATATTCTATATATTAGAGATATTATGTATGGATAGTTTATACTTGCCATTGAAAAAAAATAGATATAATTAAAGATGATAATGTACAATTATATAATATTTAAATTTTCCATAAAAAAGTAGTAAATCTTTGTATGTTAATAGCAATAGTAATATTATTATATTATATATTTTTAGGGATTGTAAATACTAAAAAGAAGAAAGGGTAAAAATAAATAAATTTAAAATTAAGATGCTTATGTGGCATATTTAGATAGGTGACAAATAGGATAGAAAAATTCGAGTTTAGTAAGAGTATATAGATAATAAAAAAAAGCTAATCTATCTATCTATCATTTCATTATTATATACTAAAACGGAGGTTAATACATAAAATGATCCCACATTAAACCACATTATCCATCTTTTTAAATCAATTTGATTAGGGAAATTTAATTTGATTATTTTTAAGTAGTTATTTTTTGTATTAAACAAAACAATCAATCAATATATTAGTTTTATTTTTGGATAGGATAGTTTTTTTTAGATAAAATACGTAAATTTTTTGAAAATATCGTTCCCTATATCAATTTTTAATAATATTTTTTCAAAATAACAGTTTTTTGTATATAAGATACTTATAGTTTTTTAGAAATATCTTTAGTTTTATTAATTTAATCAAAATTTAACAAATAAAAATAAATAATACAATAATTCTATAAAACTCCGTGAAAACACGAGAACTAAGACTAAGTATTTTTCTATATTAGACCGACCATACTTTAATATTTACGCTGACCAAATATTTCTCCGTGCATTTACACTGGGCCATCTACTAGTATTCTAAAAATTGAATCTATAAAAAAACACATGCAACTATGCAAGTTATAACATGTGATTTTTATATGTAGAAAAATAAATGTAAGAAGAAAGTCTTAAAAATAAATAATAAAAAATAATTTATACATAGCACGGGTATAAATCTAGTGCTAATATAAAATGTGGGTATAAATCTAGTGCTAACATAAAATGTTCGTAGTAAGTGGTAACATACTATTTTATCATAAACTACTAAACTAGTGATGGTTTAATAAATCGGTGGATAAGAAATTAAGAATAGTGCAAGCGTGGGACGGGAGGGAGTACTTCGTAATCCGTATTAAAAACGGCAGCCCAAACTCCAAAGGCCAAAGGGCCTAGAGTAGTAGCTGGTCTGTCCTTATCATATACTCCGTATTTACAAATTATGTTTGGTAGCCAAACTTTTCTCAAAATGTATAGTATTCACAAACTTTTACTTGAGTTTATCTCGCACCATATTTAAAATTTATTCATAAAAGTTGCAATGTAAATCACATTCAGCATTAAAAATGTTGGTTATGGAGGAGGATGAATTATAAATTTAATTATAATATGTACAAATACTAGTATACTACTCCACTAAGGAGGGATAATATTTAGTCTCTGTATGTAAGTTTAGAGCTTTACACCTTAAAAATTCAAGAAGAGAATTCCAAATACTGTACTAGGCAAATGATCATTTAGAAAAATAAAAAAAGAAAATCATAAAATGTGATATTATAGGAATGAAGTCAAGTAAAGAGCTGGAATTTGGGACACTAAACATAATTTGTAGGAGTTGAGGGGTAAGTTAGCTAATTTCTCTTGCTTATTATGTAAATATTATTATTATTATTATTAAAATAAAAAATAAAACAAAAACAACGTTTTCAAATATTCATGGCATTATGGCAGTCTACAGCTGTAACTGTGTCGATGGGCATATATGTTGTGCTATTCGCAAGTCGCAACGCAATCACGTGCTTCAGCTTCGTGTGTTCGTGTGTGTGTCTCTCAGATTTTCTCATTGTTTTCTTCTCTTCTACTCAGTACTACTGATCGAATTGGAGAGAGGGTTGATTTCTGGATAGAGGAGAGAGAGATGCATTGAGATCTCTTCTCTACTCCTGTCAGTTCTCGTTGACTGATTGCCAATAAACATTCCCTTTTATACCTCTCTGTCTGCTTGGATTTTGTCTTCTGTCTTCCCCCTATAATGTTTCACGTTGGATTTCATTTCTAGATCTGGTGAGAATTTGTCCATTTGGGGTTAATTTTTATCCGGAATTTCAGCGGCAGTCGAATTTCCGCAGTGAATTTGAGCTGCTTGAAGTCAATCCGCAGTGAATTTGAGCTGCTTGCTTGACTTCTAGGTGAATATTTCTCTTTCCTAGGTTAAAGATAAATCATATACTGTATAAAAGGCTTCGCCTTTTGGATTCAATTTTTGCGCGCAAGAGTGCAAGGACTAAGAACTGTTCTGTTTTTGCTCGTTTTAGCTTCCTTGTTTGCATTTCTTCAAATTGTTATCTCATGGATTAAGAATTGGAAATCATTTCAGATCTGCACAATCGTTGCTGCTATACGGAAGCAAATACTGATGGAATCGGAAGGGGAAACTGGGGTTAGTAAATAGTTCTCACTCAGTGACCAAGTCTTTTTTTTTATTTTTAATTATCCGTCTTTTGTCGGTAGGATGAAACAAACTAGTCTAATTTGGCATTTCTGTCATTGTCACGTTTCAAATCATAGTCGATGTTCGTGAATTTATATGATTAAGAGATTTTGGATGTTCAATTTTTGACCTGAAGAGGAAGCTGTTGATTTACCAGGTTAAGCATATGAAGGGCACGAGAGCACAAGCTTGCCAGATTTGTGGCGATGTTGTGGGTAAAAGGGTTGATGGGGAGCCGTTTGTAGCATGTGACGTGTGTGGATTCCCTGTGTGCAGACCCTGCTACGAGTACGAAAGAAAAGATGGAAATCAATGTTGCCCTCAGTGTAAAACTAGGTACAAGAGGCTCAAAGGTTCGGCAGCTGCACTTTACTGTATTATCTACTCTTGTAGATTGTGAAGATGTTGTCTTTAAGTGTTTGCACTTTTGATTTATGGAGTATACGATTTTGAATGCTCGTGGCATCACTTTGTAGTATAGGAGAGGTGTTGTTAATAATATATGAAATTTGATGTGCTCAATGGGTTTGGAAAAGTGGCAATTTCCAGTCAATATTTCTTGAACAGATTCGTGGTGTTGGTTACAGGGAGTCCTGGTGTTCCCGGTGATAGTGAGGAAGATGGCAATGTGGATGATGCTGTTGATGAGCTGAATTACTCTGCAGGAAATCAAAGTGAGAAACCAAATACAACACAGCGCTTGTTGAGCTGGCATATGAATGATGGCCTTGGCGACAACAACATGTCCTCAAACTATGAAAAAGAAGGTTCTCACAGTCGTAGCCACAGCCACAGCCACAGTCGCAGCCACAGCCAGATTCCTTATCTTGCACATGGACGTGAGGTAATTAACTTCTATTTGATGGATTTCCGTTGGTTCACAATGGGTATCTCTAAGAACAGTGGCTTTCTTTGTATGTCAGACATCAGGAGAATTGTCGGCAGCTTCACCTGATCGTTTTTCCATGGGGTCCCCTGGAGTTGGTGGACTTAAATGTACGCTATAATGAACTACAGATTCAAATATCACCAAGCAGTGTCTTGGTTTCTCAAGTTCTATTTATGTCTAAGGTTGGTTTTGACAAATTATTCTGTCTTGCAGCCAATATCAGGATTATTGACAATTCAAGGGAGTTTGGTTCACCTGGAATAGGTAACATTGCCTGGAAAGAAAGAGTTGATGGCTGGAAGGTTAAGCAGGAGAAAAATGGAACTCCAGCAAGCATTGGCCATGCCCCTTCTGAAGGTAGAGGGGGTGGTGATATTGATGCGAGCACTGATATACTGGTTGATGATGCTTTACTGTAAGTTCTGACTTTGATTTGGCCAAGCAATTAGTAATTTATGAATTGTTTTTTGTATAATTTCCAATTGAATCTGATTGGTTTCTTGATACTTCAAATACTTTGGACATTCACACGATTAGATACAACCAAATTCATATACTATTTTTTACTTCGACTTGCTAAAGAAGATGATTCTACCAATAAGTTTGTTTATAGGTAAGATAAATATGGTGATAATTTACTTTCTTGGTGCAGAAATGATGAAGCTCGACAGCCTCTATCAAGGAAGGTCCCTGTCTCATCATCTAGGATAAATCCTTACCGGCTGATTATTGTTCTGCGACTTGTTATCCTTGGGATTTTCTTCCACTACCGTATCACCAATCCGGTGGCTACTGCCTTTCCTCTTTGGCTGCTATCTGTAATTTGTGAGATATGGTTTGCATTTTCCTGGATATTGGATCAATTTCCTAAGTGGACTCCTATAAACCGTGAAACTTACCTTGACAGGCTGGCTCTAAGGCAAGAAAACTTTTGTACAAAGTGCATCTTTAATTATCTTTTTTCACTTTCAGTAATCTCAATTATCTTCTGATTTCGGACTGACTACATGCATTGCAACAGATATGACCGAGAAGGAGAGCCTTCACAATTAGCTGCTGTTGACATATTTGTCAGTACTGTTGACCCTTTGAAAGAGCCTCCTCTTGTCACAGCCAACACAGTTTTATCCATTCTTGCAGTTGACTATCCAGTTGATAAGGTCTCCTGTTACGTCTCTGATGATGGAGCAGCCATGTTGACATTTGAAGCCTTATCAGAGACAGCAGAATTTGCAAAGATTTGGGTTCCTTTCTGTAAGAAATACAACATTGAACCACGTGCTCCAGAATGGTACTTCAGTCAGAAGATTGATTATCTTAAAGATAAAGTTCAGACATCTTTTGTTAAGGATCGTAGAGCAATGAAGGTGTTCACTGTTAAGGACATACATTCGTCAGTTTTATTATCAGGCCATTCGCCCCTTGGCTCACCCTATATTATGAAATCAAGTAATTTAAACTCTATGTTGTTGCCTACTGAATTCTTTTGTACACTTATTACAGAGAGAATATGAAGAGTTTAAGATTCGTATCAATGGACTTGTTGCAAAGGCCCAGAAGGTTCCTGAAGAAGGTTGGGTCATGCAAGACGGGACACCTTGGCCAGGAAACAATACTAGGGATCATCCAGGAATGATTCAAGTAAGTCATCACTAATTAGAACCCACAGAGTGCATTGTATTAGAATATGTGATGACGTTTGTAATACCATGTCATATGTTCAATTGATGTTTTTCACCTTTCACATGCTTCAAAGCAATTATTTCGTTATGAGTCCAACTATCTTCATTACACCTCCCTTCCATTGCATCACCCATTTCATCATGTGACTTTCCTTTTCCACATATTTCATTTGCAACATTATCATCAGTGCTTATCAATTGTGATACATATCTGATTTTTCTTATTACTCCTTTGTTTTTGGACTTGCATTTCTTGTTGAATGAGCAAATTATAGATCTTCTTGGGCCAAAGCGGAGGGCTTGACAGTGATGGAAATGAGCTTCCACGCTTAGTTTACGTTTCTCGTGAAAAGCGTCCGGGCTTTCAACATCACAAGAAAGCTGGTGCCATGAATGCACTTGTGAGTTTTACAATAGCTTCCATTGTTCTGTAAGCTATTTGAACGAGGATGAAGTCTAATTGTCCCTGGAATAAACTCTTTTGTAGGTTCGAGTGTCTGCAGTTCTTACCAATGGGCCTTTCTTGTTGAATCTTGATTGTGATCACTACATAAACAATAGCAAGGCTATAAGGGAAGCTATGTGTTTTATGATGGACCCAAACCTTGGGAAATATGTTTGTTATGTTCAGTTTCCACAAAGATTTGACGGTATTGATAGAAATGATAGATATGCCAACCGCAATACTGTCTTCTTTGATGTAAGTATTTTTTCCTTGTTTGCATTTTTGCATATAGTTTTTTGAAGAGCAAAACGTTTGCTATGATGCTTTACTGATTATCTACTATGTGATCCATTTGTATTGATATTGAAATTAGATCAACTTGAGAGGTTTGGATGGCATTCAAGGCCCCGTTTATGTGGGTACTGGATGTGTGTTCAACAGAACTGCTTTATATGGTTATGAGCCTCCTCACAAACCTAAGCCTAAAAAGGAAGCGTTATTAGCACTATGCTGTGGTGGGTCAAGGAAAAAAGGTTCAAAATCAAGCAAGAAGGGATCTGACAAGAAGAAATCTAACAAGAACATTGACCCTACAGTGCCCATCTTCAATTTGGAGGATATAGAAGAGGGGGTTGAAGGTATAGCTGACTCTAGTGGGTCCTCCATTAAGAATGGTTTATCAATGTTGGATATTATTCTGTCGTCCATGCTGCCTTGTTGAGTTATGCATCGAAAGCTATGTCATTCTTGTTTTTTTCTTGATATGTATACTGTTACAGGTGCGGGATTTGATGATGAGAAGTCATTGTTGATGTCACGTGTGGACTTGGAGAAAAGATTTGGTCAGTCTACTGTGTTTGTGGAGTCCACACTCATGGAAAATGGTGGAGTGCCTTCATTTGCAGATCCTGATACACTCTTGAAAGAGGCTATTCATGTTATCAGTTGTGGATATGAAGATAAATCAGAATGGGGAAATGAGGTTGGTAGTTTTTCAATGCTTTTTTTTTGCCTCGACATTGTGTTAATAAAGCAATATCACTTTCAAATGTCTTGACATTGCGGTAATAAAACAATCACTTTCATACTCTTATATGATGATTGTGAAAATAAAATGCTCTTTATTGAACACATAAATGATATATGACAGCTTATATCTGGAAATCTGTATGGTTTTTTGCAAGTCCCCTAAAATTATGCATTCCCCCAGAAATTGAAGCAAATGCATTTGTGAACATTTAAATTTGCAACTGAAACTGAAAAATATGTCATCTGTTTGTTCCTCGCCATTCCAGATTGGATGGATATATGGTTCTGTCACAGAAGATATTCTCACTGGATTTAAGATGCATGCTCGTGGGTGGCGCTCAATATATTGTATGCCCAAGCTTCCTGCTTTCAAGGGTTCTGCTCCTATCAATCTGTCAGATCGTTTGAACCAAGTGCTTCGATGGGCATTAGGTTCTGTGGAAATTCTGTTCAGTCGCCATTGTCCTATTTGGTATGGATATGGTGGTAGGCTGAAATGGCTTGAGAGGTTTGCATATGTGAACACAACCATCTATCCACTGACTTCCATCCCTCTGCTTATATATTGTACTCTCCCTGCTGTCTGTCTCCTTACTGGCAAGTTTATAATCCCACAGGTATGTTTTGCTTATGTGCTACTGATTCTCATATATTTATATAACTGATGAATGACATTAGTTTGGACTTTTGTGCATGTTCACTAGCTAGAAAATTGCTGAACATGGCAATTTTTGTTTGCCACTCCAGATTATAATGTCATTTTTAGTTCGCTAGCTAGAAAATTGCTGAACATGGCAATTTTTGTTTGCCACTCCAGATTATAATGTCATTTTTAGTTATAATGGAGCATTAGGATTCGTTTGGAAATGGGCGAAAAGATCTTTTGGGCAAAAATGCATTATTTGAAAAAAAAACTCGTGGGAACCAAATACTACCACTTGCAAATAAAACTACTTATATCTAATAGCGAGATCATATAGCACCACCAAATGGACCCTTGATTAATTGCAAATAACTGCTTTGTGCTCTACATTCTAAGTAATAAAGTGATTGCATGTCTTCATTTACAGATTACCAATTTGGCAAGTATATGGTTCATACTCCTCTTCATATCCATCTTTTCAACCGGTATCCTCGAGATGAGATGGAGTGGGGTCGGTATCGATGAGTGGTGGAGAAACGAACAGTTCTGGGTCATCGGTGGTGTCTCAGCTCACCTTTTCGCCGTCTTCCAAGGTCTCCTCAAAGTCTTAGCCGGTATAGACACCAACTTCACTGTCACATCCAAAGCCTCAGATGAAGATGGGGACTTTGCTGAGCTGTACCTGTTCAAGTGGACCACTCTCCTAATCCCGCCCACCACTCTCCTCATCCTCAACCTTGTGGGTGTGGTTGCTGGGGTTTCCTCTGCAATCAACAGTGGGTATCAGTCGTGGGGCCCGCTATTCGGTAAGCTGTTCTTTGCTCTCTGGGTGATTCTCCATCTATATCCCTTCCTTAAGGGTCTTATGGGGAAACAGAATAGGACTCCTACTATTGTGGTCGTTTGGTCGGTTCTGTTGGCTTCGATTTTCTCGCTCTTGTGGGTGAGGATTGATCCTTTTATTGCAAGGATTAGCGGTCCTGATGTGGAGCAGTGTGGAATCAACTGCTGAAGAAGAACATACTCAGTACCTGGTTTTTGCTTATCTGTGTTCGTTTAAGTGTGGGTTGTGTTGAGTTAATGTATAGTTATGCATAGAATGTATATGTTGGTTGTAATGTTGGTAATGTGATAAGTTATGGATTAGTATCCACTGTTCGGTAGACTTGAACTTGTTTGGATGTGAAACCAGTAAAACTTATTGCCACTAAGCAAATCTATGTCTATATTGGGCATATATTTATTCATTTTGGTGCTTTTGGAATGTGTTGGATGATGATGCTCTTTGCTTTTTGAGCTTTGCACACAATACACATTGTACCCTCCCAAGTCCAGCCAGGGAAAAGGTGTGATGCTTATTTTGAAAGCAATGTGTTGTGTAATGGCTGAAGATAGTGGTGCATTTGTTTCACTTTGCTCTTCAGCTAGCAAAACTAATTTCTATAGATAATTAAATTAGAAATTCTGATACAGGTTGGCCTGGTTATTGTGCTTATTACACATAGCGAGATGTTTGCATCACTTGCTATGATTTAATGAAAAACAAAGAAAGTGAACTTTTGAAGTTTTCAGTTGGTCTAATGAATTTTTTAAGTTTTCAGCTGAGCTAGATCATTGCATCATGTTTGCCACTAACAACGAAATTGGGTTGGGATTAAGGGATCTATTTTTGGGTTGTGCGCGTTCAAATCAATGACAACCAAAACGCCTGCTTTGTTGCGAGTTGGGACAACAGAGCACATACACATATCCAATTGATATTAACTTGAGTTTGTGTACTAGTGTATGTATTTTAAGTTTTGTGTTTTGTAGGATTTGTACATTTCTTTTCGGTTTAATAGTTTTCAAAAGCAACATGCTTATCATATGAATCTCACGAAGAGTTCGATCCTGGCTCAGGATGAACGCTGGCGGCATGCTTAACACATGCAAGTCGGACGGTGAGTGTTGTTTCCAGTGGCGGACGGGTGAGTAATGCGTATGAGTCTGCCACCTAAAAAAAGGACAAAGGCACAGTAGAAATTACTTATTTTTCAAAACGAAAATTATAAAATATTCGAAAGATCGAGAATGAAAATAATATTGTTGTTTGCATTCTTATTCATGACCAGGTTTTACATTTTGGATCTCCATAATTTGTATACAGATTGCCTAAACAGCAATATCTTTTCCTCGATCTCTTCTTCACTTATACAATCTTATTTCAATCAATCTACGTACATTTTTTTCCTATACAGTAATACAAAGTAAACCATTACAACTTTCCTCTCAAAAGAAAAATTTCTCCCAAATAAAACTACCTACTCAGCATATAGGTATACTAGTGTACTTGTGTAGCCCCCATGAATTGGAGCTTTACTCCAACCAAAATACATCCTCAATCTCAATCAATTTTTGAATGAGAAATGATCGAATTCAAGGTTGGAAATCAAGGAAGGGAAGAGATGCTTCTCCAAGAAGCAAGGTCTCAAAATCCCATTCTCCCAATCTTGAGTTTTCTCCCGCAATTGGCATGTCCAAATTATTATCTCCTATGTTATGAGAATCTAATATTGGACTATTTTCAATCACATTATTAACCCTCCCCTCCATTTTCATGCAATTATTCGCTCCCTTTGCTTCAACACTCTCCACCACGGCGTTTCCTTCATAGTTTGCGTACCCTAAACTATAAGGTGTCACAAAAATGTCTCCTCCTTCTAATCCCATCCTACTAATGATGTTACTATGATTATTAACACAATTATCATCTTGAAACAAGCGCGTATTAAATGATGCACCAAACCCCGTAAGATGATCGTCCATGCCCATAATCATCTCGTTGTTGTTGTTGTTGTTGTTGTTGTTGTTACCGAGCACGGATTCAAGAAGGTGGCTGTTGTAGGATGAGTATGAAGAGGCTGAGGAAGACGACGAATGATCCTTGCACAAAGAGGGCGCCATGAGGTGGTTGTGAATTAATGTTGGCATTGTGGTAAATGGAGTGTCCAGATTAATGGTGTCGAACTCCGGAATCGAAACCGCGGAGAAGTGAGGGTTTGTGTTGTTTGGTGAGTGGTTGGAGGAGGGATGGAAGTTGTTAGTAGCTTTGAGTCTCTTTTTGATGTTGGAGTTCCAGAAGTTCTTTATTTCATTGTCGGTTCTTCCAGGAATGCGTGCAGCAATTTGAGACCACCTGATGATCAAGTAGCTAACATTAGTAAATTAAATGTGGGAAAGAATAAATTGAGAGGATATAATTCTAGATCGAGAATGACATATCATTTTGGTTAATTTTCCGGATCCTTATCATTTGTATGATCGATTACAATTACATGGAAGATATAAGTTGGTAAAGCGCTCTCTAGTTGCATTAGTAAACATGTACAACGTGTTAATTTGCGCTCTATAATGAGGGACAAAAAGTTTAAAATAGTGAGCGTAGATTAATGTTGCACAAAAAACGCTAGATTGGGTGTCGTTTTGGCAACTATATACTGTACCGACAAACTCAAACATCATTATAGGGTTTGATTAAGGCCGGGAAAAGACAAACAACAACTTGACTACTGTCATTTTTTTTTTTTTGCACATTTTGAAGTAATGTCATACACATATTCTTAATTCTTAATTCTCAATTAATATTGAATCACCAAAATTTGCAAACTCAAATCTTAAAAAATTAACTTCAAGTAAAATAGCTAATAGAATATATCGATCATTTTAATTAACTGAAAAAAAAAATCATTTTCAAGTACATTGTTAAAGTTGAGTGAGTTAATATTAATTTTTTTTTTAGAATTTCCAAAACGAGATACATTCTTTCACGTAGATTATATATCCTAAAAATAATGGAGGTCAAAAACATTTGATCCTATTAATTCCCTAGCTTTCTTAACCCTAGTTGGATCCTAGATTTGCTAGCTATATATTATACGGAGTACTCCGTATTACTTAGTTTGCACATACAAATGGCTATACAAAATCATTGTTATGGTTAAGGAGATCGTGCGATCAATAATTCGAAGAAAATCAATGCCAATGAGACAGCCTTTTTTTTTTAAATGTAAACATTAATTTCATTTCATTAAATCAATGAATATAGCCCTTTAAATTAAAAGAACGTACCTATTGCCGAGGATGGAATGGAGGTGGAGAATGAGAGCCTCTTCTTGTGGAGAAAAGGCGCCGCGTTTGAGATCGGGCCTCAGGTAGTTGATCCACCTGAGCCTGCAACTCTTCCCACACCTCTGCAGCCCGGCATTCCTGGCGATGTCGCTCCAGCATCCGTGTCCGTTTCTGAGCATGTAGCTCATCAGCTTCTCGTCCTCCTCCGGCGACCACAGCCCCTTCCTCATCTTCATCATCACCTTACCTGCTCCATTCATCTTGTTATTGTTATTGTTATTGTTATGCCCCTTCTTCATCATCTTGTTGTTATTACCGTTGTTGTTGTTCTCTTTCATGATCGATCGATCGATGCTATTTGGTGATCGATGATCTTCGTTTTCGTTTTTGTTTTTGTTATTGTAATGTGGGTTTAGAAAGTGAGGGCCATGCCACTTTGTGTGTTAGCTCAGATCGGGGGTTTGAGATGCATAGATAAAGACAATACATATATATACTAGCTTATAGACATGCAATAAATCAATTTAAACAATTAAGTCATATAGTATAGCTAGAGAGAATGTAACGTAACCAACTAGAGAGAGAGAGAGAGAGAGAGGGAGAGGGAGAGAAGGAAGAAGAAGAAGAAAGCTTCATGTGGAGAGAATGATAATGATGAAAGTGATGGGTTATAGTTTGCTTAGAACATTAAGCTTAGCTAGCTGGGGGGTTAGCTACACAGATTTACTCTATTCAAGGAGGCCGATCCATATAAAAACAAAACTCTTTTGATATTTATTTAATTAATTAGTTAGATTGATAGGTAAGTCATTTTAAGACTACCAAAAAGTTAAAAAAAAACAGGTAATCTGAATATCAACAAAACCCTTAGGTTACTTTGCATATTCGTTTCATGTTTTTATTAGTCAGTCAACATTAGCTCGCTCATTTTCCCTATATTAAAACGTTAAGAAAATGTCTAATATAATCCTAAAATAAAAAAAAATGCATTTTGTAATTAATATCGATCGGTGTTGTGAACATCTATAAATAAATAATATATTTCACACTCTTTCTTAGTAGTATTCTAACAAGAATATATATACACGAGTAAAGAATGAATTGAATGATTAATAAGTAGAATTAATAATGATGATGAAAAAATAATTTAGTGGGGAAATGACTTGAGGAGGAGAGGTGACTTTGAGAAGTTTGCCTTACAAAAACACTAAAAACAGATTGGATAGGGACCCACCCTGTAGAGAGAGAGTGATGCAATGCAAATATGCAATGGAGCATAAATTAATTAAATTAATTAAATTGGCGATGGATGGATGGATGGATGTTTAAAATGTTTTTGGTTGGTGGTTTTGTCTTTGACTACCTATCCTGTTGCCATCAACTGCATTACGATTTCAAAATAATTAAGTTAATTTTACTTCACTTCACTCACAAGTTAATCCATCCACCCTATTCCTCCCATTTCCCATTTCCCATCTCATCATTATTATTCCTTCTTCTTCTTCTTCTTCTTCTTCTTCTTGATTTCTTTATAGCAATGCCTCTAGCCGGGCCCACCCTCCCCAAATGCAATTTCATTTCTTAATTTGTACTTGCTTCCACTTCACATAATCAGTTTATAAACTAATTCACCAATCTTTGCATTTAAACGAAATAAGGTCCCTTTGATATATCGATCGTATATATCGACTAATACATGTACGTAAAGAGCAATGAGAGAGAGAGAGAGGGAGAGAGAGAGAGATAGATTTAGACTTGACCATTCAGCGAAGCATTGAACGTGGCAAGGTATGATTCAGTGAGCATGTAAATCTCTACTTTCATTCTCATCCGGTTAACGTTTTTTAGGGCTTTTTGTCGAACTTCTTCAGTTTACCTGCTCTCATTCACCCATGTCGTTAAAACACCTGTCTAATTACTTTTAATTACGCTTTGTGTACTAATTATAACAGCGTACGTACCAGCTCATCCATCCATCCATCTTATACTCCTTCCATTAGGGTAAATTTGTCATTCTAACTTGATTTTCTTGTTCAATAAAAATTGTCATTTAATTTATTTTTACCTATTTTTCTAATAATATTCCTACCAATTAATTAAAAATATTTATATAAATCTACAAAATAAGATGAAATATCTAAACAAATTGAGGAGATTTAAGCCAAATCAAATACAAATTATAAGATAATAATTTCTTAATTTTTAAGACAAATTTTTACGACAAATTATAAAATGATAATTTTATCCAAACGGAGGGAATATGTTACGGGCCCGTGATATAGAAGATATAGCTACATTATCATGGGAGCAACTCCTTTGTTTTTAAATAAACGTGCATATATAAGATATGTCAAAAAAAATATACATAATTAAACTAATAAAATTTGTTACAATCAATTTGTACATCCATGACCAATGTAGTGTTCATTCCTTGATTCAAACAATATATGGCAAGAAACACATGATACAAATCTAAGTTATAGAATTGCTTGGATTTCACTCAAACATTATAAAACGGGAAGCTAGAATCTTTGCAACCCCCTCCCTCCCAAATTGTCTTGCTTTTGTCTTCTTAATTACGTTTAAAGCATACATAACATCACGTTTAATTTTAAATAGCAAAAGACGCACATACATAATGAAGTATGTGTACGTTATTAGCTAGTACAACTCCGATCCCTTTTATTCATCACTTGACGTTTTGATCAATACCCAAAAGGAATTCACATAATTGCTCGCTAATTCATTTAAATTTGTAACCTAGTTTTTGACATTTTGCCTGGTTTCGACAATCTACTACGTACGCCCTTAAATAATTAAGCTAGCTAGATCGATCAATATTCTCATCGTTTTCTTACCAATTAATTTGTGCCTGGTATATATAATATGTATGGAAATTGGACGTGTTACTATTTCCTAGTTCCTACAACGTACTTGGTTAGAGGAGTCCCCTGAAAGTGACGCCAAGAGAGGGATGCTCTCAAGCTACTCAAACATGCCACTTAAAAAAACACAGCTGTTCTGAAAACCACGAGTAGTACGTACTTAATTGAAAACCTGTAGTACGTACTTAACTGTGTAATTGGATAAGATTATAGGCAAGGAATATTAATTATAGGGTACAATATAAAGGGATTGTTTTGTAGAATAATAAATAGGATGGATTCCCATGAAAATGGGCGCATATATGAGAACTGGGAAGAAATCTTGCACATTGAATGAAAAGAAATTAAAGTTAAAAAAGTTTTGTAGAATAATAAATAGCATGTGCACAAACTAAAGTTAAAATAAAATAAAAAAGTAAAAAGTTTGAAATATAAAAATTAAATATACATTTTAGTTCCAACGCCAATACACATTTAGGCCTGAAACACATGCACATATATTCCATGTGCATTCCCCTAAACCAAATTTTTGAGAAAAATTCAACCATGCCATTATTTCACTCCTTAATAAAAATCTAATATAAAGCGTTAGATTTATTTGAAGCGGATGAAATTTATTTCCACTTTGCATATCCCTTCACATACCTTTTCTCATGTATTATTATTGGGATGGGAAGGGAGCGTAAAGAAAAGGACAAGTCTTAGGTATAGAAGATTCCAAGAAAATCGCGTATACTATTGCCGACTTAGACGTGAAATGACTCGAACCTTAACCCAAACCTGAAATATAAACGAATTTGAATATAATTAATATTACATACACTCATTTGAATTAAAAACTAATATTATTATTGTTTTTTTTTTGGAAGGAAATTTGACTGATAAATTTAAATAAATGATCATTTATAACTTAACAAGAACCTAAAACAAAAAATCAACCGCAAAAAACTGACCCAATCCGCCAATAAGCCAACCCCAAAGCAGCCCGACCTAGACCTACAAACCCCGTCACATCCCTTCATAAGCCAACAAGTCATAAAAGCACTACAAGTCAGCACCTAATACTATAAATACCCAGTAGATAAGCCCATGAAAATTCCTAACATGCAACACCAACAAGAAATGAATGGCTAGACTAGGCTTAATCAAATTCAGTGGATGAAGCAAGGGTACTACATTGTCCTGTACAGGCTTGCTTACATTTTTATTCACCACCACAAAATGAGCAATGCACCTCAATGGGAAAGCTTGATTCACAAGTGATACACTATATCTTCAGCTCAAAGCAAAAAATGCTACTGAGCTTTTCAAATTCTTCGCTTTTATTTGAAGACGAGTCACACCAACATTAAATATACCAAATCGGTTGGGAAAGCATTGCCAACATTTTCAAAAAGAAAAAGGTTAAGGAAAAAAAAAATAAGAACAAGTGACATTTATGTCCAGAGAATTCACTCTCCGCTACAACAATTGGAAGAGAACGTTGAGAATGTCCCACCTCCCGCGTGAGCATTCCCTTCTTAAAGACTGTCAAAGTTGACGGGTTGCCTGAGGAACCTCTCCATCTGCCTAGCCCTGGTTTTGATGGACATGTCTAACACTTTCTGCCCAAATTCCACCACTATCCCACCAAGAATACTGGGATCAATCTGCAAACACATCACCAGGCAAAACAACCATCATTGAAATAAACACATATATACGATATAAAGATGAGTAAATATACAGAGGAAATATACCTTCTGCTCCAGAATGATCTTCTTCCCTTGTCCAAGAATTTCTTGCAGAGACTCTTTAAGTTCTTTCTCCTCCTGTGGAGGAAGAGGCTGTAAAAAAAAAAAAAAAATCAAGCACAAGCAGGGCATCAATTTAAACGCTTATGAACAAAGTGCTAGAAACACAAAATTCAATCTCAGAAGCATCAGATTTGCTAGATATAGCAATGCAGTGCAGCTATAGAGTTGCTGAAAATCAGTTCGACACAGTAAAAAGGACTCACAATGACAGAAGTCACAGTGGCTTTCACCTCTCCCTTGTGTGCCATGGTCAACTCAGCAAATCTTTTTGCAATGCTATCTATATGTCTCAGCCTACCATTCCCAGCCAAAACAACTGCAACAGAATTGCAATAAGGCATTTCTCAATCCTAGCCAAATATACATCAAGCAGCAAACAAAAGTTGTGCACATTACATGAAAGATAAATAATAACCAAACTAAAACTACTTGCAAATTGCATGAAAGATAAATAATAATCAAACCAAAACTACATGCACATCGTCAACATTTCATCCACACAATTAGAGAGACATGATTTATTCCAAATACAAGATCAAAGAAAGGGGGTGAGTGGTGAAGGCCTAGGTACTGGTCTGTTCTCAGTATCTCTTGCAGTGATATCTTATTCTCTTATCCATCTCTCTAATGTCCAGACGAGAACTCCTAGTTGGTTGCTACTTATCTCAATTTCCTAAAGTAACTTATTCACTATTCATACTACATTGCATCTGAAGCAATTTATATTCAAGGCCACACAAACCAAAACATTGTTCTAAGGATATGCAAAAACCAAGTGGCCATGTTCCAAGCATGACTCTTGAGACCATCACATGTATCCAAAAGCAAGGAGAAAACTCTTCACTGCCAGCTAGAACGACTCTAGTGGAGTAGTGGTACTTTCCTAGGTTGTTTTAGGATTCAAAGATGAAAAGAAACCCCTTGCCTGGTTATAATACTTTTCTAATGTAAGAATAAAGCTTCTACAGTATAAGTCTTTTACTTCCTCTAGAATGAATGCTAAAACCAAAATAAATTAGCAAAACAATAATAGTTTTCACTAAATCAAGATCTACTATAAAACTACTATCCATCCACATAGCTTTGATACTATCACTGTAAGAACACGGTGTATTGTACGGCAAAAGCAACATCATTACTACAGTTAACACAAATTTAAACCAGCATACCCAAGAAGTTCTTTGTGATATCTGAAAACTTTGCATGATCACAGACATCATTGAGAGCTTTGATTCTTGTGTCTGCTGGCACTGACACGTCCTTTGTGAACAGAGAGAAGGTAGGAGACTTTTTTGTTGCTTCAACAAGGTCAAAAATCTCTGTTTCAATCTTCTCCAGTGCATTAGCCTTTACAGCAGCAATATACAAAGCAGATGCATAGTTACCAGTGCCCCCATACATAGCTATTGGCACCTAGATCATAATCACACAATAATAAATAGTAAATAATTGCAGTATCTAAGAATTGCTTTTGACTGGAAGTCTGATACATCAGGAAATATCTCTTCCTAATACACAAAGGAATTTCAAAGAGAGATGTTCCAGTGCAACTCCCGTAAATCCAGTCTGACGCATAACAAAAAAGAACATTACAATTTACAAAAAAATTCTAAAGAAATATATTTAATACAGAAGAAACTTATGATAAGGAAGCCATTTGTTAGGGTAAATACGGTTCAAACAACTTCAGATTGGAAATTTCTTCACAAAATAAGAAAAAACTTAAGTTGACGAATATAAAAGCTAGGTTCATAAACCTGGATGAGGATGTGTAGTACTCAATTTTATACACACCTTTCCCTGCAAGTTATTTGTTCAAGCAAAACAAATTCTGTATTGGCCTGACTCATATTTGAAAAAAAAAAAACAAGTATGAAATAATAAAAAAAAAACAAGTATGAAATAAACACTTGGTTCATAAAGCCCTAAGCTGGGTGAGGGGATTGCATTTTAACAAAAGAATCAAATATAAATTGTTCATCCAGAATCCCATCAAAATTAAGCCTAAAAGAGAATTTTTCACATAAGATTTCATTCCTTTAGCATTTCATGAATCAAGTGTGGATTTAGGATCCCACGTGTTTTCTAGTACTAAAATCGCAACATTCCCTCCAGATCCTCTACAACAAATAAAGTAAGAAACCTCCAACATCCCACCTGCTTGCTAACTGTCCCATTAAGACGATTTGCATCAAGACAACTATGGCCAAATAAAAATTTGCAAATTATACGTTTAAAATCAACAACATTTACCCAGTTAAACATCCCTTAGGGGAAATCTGGGGGGTCAAGATGGGGGCACCCCTGGCTTAGAGCAACGGGAGAGCGACCAAAAGACCCGACGAGACCACATAACACAGATACGGAACAAGGCAACCAAAAAACAAAGACAAGACAAAAAACGAAACCGAAACCAAAAAAACCAAAAAGCTTCCATATTGCCATTGGTAATAGAGGAAGTAAAATGATATACATGATAAATAACTTTATTCTGGAACCCAATAATAAAATCATGCTATTGAAGTAAAAACATCATAAGCTTCCATATTGCCATTGGTTACCTTGACTTTGACCTCTTTGGCAGCGGGTGCAGCAGCATAGTTCCTCTGCAGAAACAAAAATGGTTATCCAAATGAGCCAGTAACGATAAAAATCCACTAGATTTTCTAATAGCGTGTAGATAACAGTAACAAAAATCAATCTAAAAGATATTCCTCCGATCCAGTCTATGTCCATTTTCGCAATCGAGACAAATATGCCAATAAATTTTGATGATCTTGTAGGTGTATCGGAAACCGGATTCAAGAGTGAAAATGCGATGGCGAATTTGACAAACAGTCGATACATTTAGATGAAATGCGAATCAAAATCACCTCAGATCTGGCGAGCGCTCGCTGGATAGTGGATCCTCCAGAAGAGAGAGAATCGGATGCCACAATTCTCCGAATGAGATCAATGCTTGATGATGATCTGATTCGCCCAGCCATTGCCATGTTCTTTCAAACCAATAGAGAGAAAGTTCTTCAGGAGGAGTCTAGGGTTTGTGCGAGCACTGATATAAAATCTGAAAAGGCAAATCAGAGTAGGAGGGAGCTAACAATGAGGATTGACCCGGTGAACAAACGTAGATTGGGTGCGGAAAATGTAATTGGGCTAACTAGCCCAGTCACTAGTGATGTTCAAAATGGGCCTAACAATTAAGAAAGAAATGGGCCCAATGGAGCCAGCCCATTATAAACTATGAGCGCTCATTTTATTGTTTGCAATTTTTTTTGAAGGGGTTATTGCTTGCAATTTGCTCACAACTCACAAAACTGAGAGAAGTGAGAAACGATGAACAACTAGTGTTATTGACGTACCTTATACGGGATATTTTAAAATAATTTTATTTCTAACTTATTATTTAAATATTTATTCGGAATAAATTTTCACCATTGAATCTTATTACCTTTAGTAATAAAAATTATAAAATTTTAATTTGGTTAGAAGAAAAGAGTGGATGGTAGTTTTTGAGATAGTGGAGAAGTAGTTAAGGTAAAAGTGGATTATTAATGAGAAATCAAAAATCAAAAAATATTTCAAATTTGCCATGTGGCTCAAATTTTTACAAAGACTTGGTTTTTGCTTTATATTTGTACTAGGTAGATTGAATCTGAGAAACATAGCTTAAACGTAGCTTAAATGGAATCAGGGACCTAAATCCAAGGCGGAAAGAGACTTTCTTACCTACACAATTCGAACTTCGAAGGCAAATTGGGGATTCCAACGGTGTGACAAGATTCGGGAATCAGGACTCGTCCTACGAGCAGGTGCGGCGTGGCTGAGGTGATCTCCGACAGCGCTCACACTCTTCGCAGTCACAACGCTCGTATAGTCTCTCAGTCGGGGCTGAGGGGTTGGGGCGGCACTCGCAATCGAAGATTCAGATGGGCGGCCGAAGGAAAGAAGGGCTGCATCTAATTTCTATAGTAGGGTAAAAAATAATAAAACAATTAATATATATTATAAGAAAATCCGGTAATTGGGTCAGGTATAGACCTTGGTCACGGTTCGGGTGAACCGGCGAACCGTCGACGGGGACCGGCGGTTCCGGTTTATGAATCGGTCGGTCCGGTTCCCCTCCGGTTTCGGTTCCGGTTTGGCCCCCGTAAACCGCCGAACAGGCGGTTTGGAACCGGTGGTTCTGGTTTCCCCGGTTCGAACCGCCGATTTATGGAGTAAAGGCTATTTTTTTTAACGAACGCCGAAATCGCGACCGCGGCCTGAGACCCACGGTCATGGTTATTTCAACAAAAACTCGGTTTTGAGTCAAATTCAAAACCGCGAACGCGGGTCTCAGGCCGCGGTCGCGGTTTTGAATAAAATGCCAACGGCTAATTCAAATTTCCAACAACTCTTTAATAAATTTACCTATAAATATCTACTAAATGATCTCATTCCCACTCACACTACCAATCTCTCTCAATCTCTCAAGTCTCAAGTTTACAAAGCTCTCTCAATTCTCAATCTTTACTAGTTTTTACAAATTGCAATTGCTTTCCTAATTGTTCTTTTAAAAAATTAGCACAATTGTCCTTATATCTTATTGCTTAATTACATATTTGTTTACCATACTTTACTTGTTTACTCTTTTTGCTTACTTCTTTAGTTACATTTTAAGAAAATGGAAGGATTTCTTTACATTGATCAAATTTTTAGCTCATAAGAGAGTAGCCAACGTGAAGAATTTGCACCTCCTATTAACTTGCCGGAATTTATGAATCCCAATCCCAATGTGGTACAACCGGGATCGTCCACTCCCGATGAAAATGAGGGAGTGGGTGTGGATCATTGATTCGAGGAGCCTTCCGAGACGAGCAAGGTTCCATCCCTTAAATCCGAAATTTTTACAAAACATTTTCGGAAGGGAGTTTATAATGCATCTACCAAGAAATTTAAAACTCATTGTAACTATTGTACTAATGTTTACACATGGTTGTCGGGATCGGGCTATGGAACATTATCCAATCACGTGAAGAACAAGCACCCCGACAAGATAGGCATGATGCGAGGACAATCCCAACTATCCGGGTTTGCAACTTCTTCTTCCCTTAATCCTCATCATAACCCTCATTTATTTACTTATAACCATAATGATAACATGTATGCCTTATTCGATTCTATTTGTGTTGATCACTTATCATTTAGTTTTTCCAAAAAGTTAGGATTTAACAATTGGATGACTATTTATGTACAACCCGCTTATAAACCAACTACTAGGAAGTCAGTCAAAAAAATGTGATGAAAGAATATAAAACCCGTAAGATGGAATTGGTGAAGTTTTTTGCTCAAAATGATATTAAAGTTTCAATTTGTAGTGATATTTGGAGTGATCATTGGCAAAATCATTCATACATGGGCTTAACATGTCAGTTTCTTGATGATCATTTTAATGTGCAAAAACGTGTTTTGGCTTATAGAGTATTGATTTTTGTCATACCACTTTAATGATTAGTAACATTATTCGTACTATTTTGGAAGAGTATAGACTACTTCATCGAGTTTTTTCTATCTCCTTTGACAATGCATCTAACAACACCGCTTCAATCCGAAAATTGGTTCCGCATTCTTAACCAATTCTTGGAGCGAAGTATTTTCATGTAAGATGTGTTTGCCATATTTTAAATCTTTGTGTCAAAGATGGTTTAAATGTTATGCCGGGTTTAATTGCTCCTATTAGATATGTTGTTAGTCGTATGTAGGTTATCCCCCGAACCGCCCAAGATTGGACGGCGTTTTGTAGTCAAAAAGGTGTTCCACCCCGAACATTTTCAAAAGATGTTTGCCACCGTTGGAACTCCGCTTATAAACTACTTCATGCATGCATGCCTTACAAAGATCTTTTGACTTCTTTTGCGTCCATATATTTTCCCGACAATCCCATTATTTCTCAAGTATGGGATTATTGTTATAGAATTTTAGAAGTTTTGAAAATATTTCATAATGCAACATTAACTTTTAGTCATGTTTATAAACGTTGTGCTCATTTGTTTTCTTTTGAAGCATTGAATGTGTCGGGCGGTTTTTGTGATGGGCATAAATTCAATGAACTTTGTGGTGCTATTGATGCTATGAAAGTGAAATGGTTGCACTATTATAAAGTTATCCCCGATATCTATCTTGTTGCTTGTGTGTTTGATCCTAGGTTTAAGATGAGTGGTTTAGAAGCATGTTTGAATGGTTATTATGATGCATTAGAGTTGGATGTTAATGATGATATTGCTAGTTTTGGGGATATACTTAGTAAAGTTAGAAGATCAATCGAGGAATTGATAACTGTATATTCATCTAGTGTTAGTTCTTCTCCATTACCTCCACATTCATCCTCCTCTTCGAGTTCGAGTGCCCTCGGTGCTACTAAAAGGTGGGGGCTAATCTTTTGCATACCCTTACCAAGAAAACGAGACATTCGAGCTCGAATGCGGAGTTTGAAACATATCTAACAACCCACTTTGAGTTTGGTGAAGGAGAATTTGATATTTTAGATTGGTGGAAGACCCACAAGAAGACTTTTCCAACCTTGGTCAAGATCGCGGCTCAAGTGCTTGTTGTTCCCGCCTCGACCGTATCGGTATAGAAAACATTTAGCGAAGGAGGACACGTCCTTGACGCAAAACGATCTAGTTTAAAGCCCGATGTCTTGAAAGCCCAAGTGTGTGTATGTGATTGGAAGAGGGCGGAAATTCGTCAACAAAAGGCGGAGGTATCCGAAACTTCCTAATCGGACGGGCAAGACGATGAGTCCCAATCCCAAAGCGCTTTGGATGCATCGACGTAGATGGTAAGCAAATCGGGGTTTCATATCGAAAGGTAAGAGAACTATGTGGGCTTTGATTATCCAACTTTATTTTGTTTTGAAAAACAAGCATTAATCGCGGATTCGCCTTAGTCCAATTTCCAAGCCCGGTTTGGGCCAAAGTCCAAACCGCGATCGCCTTTGCTCATTACACGACGACGTAATGAGATCCCGCGATCGCGGTTTGGACTTTGGCCCAAAAACAGAGTTTCTGTTTTTTGGGCACGCGATCACGGGTGACGAACCGCGATCGCGGTCCTTCGCGAGTGATCGCGGTTTGTATTTTCCGCGGTCGCGACCGGCTTGACTCGGGATTTTTTTTGTTTTTTTAAATGCCCGGTTCCGGTTCAGAACCGGCGGAAACCGGAACCGGGGAACCGGGCCACGGCCGGTTCCGATCCCGGTACGATGGTTTCGAGGAACCGGACCCAGGTCTAGTCAGTACGGGTGATACCATTATCCGAAATCAAACCCGATCCATCACCCGACCACCCGAAATCCGTTTTCACCTGTTGTATTTAGTTGGTTTTTCGCTCGTTTTTTCAGTTGGTTATGTCAGGTATTCGTGAAGAGCGGGTGAAATTACCAAGCCTATGCCTATAGAAACATCAACTTCAACTTTGCAACTAACCCTTCTAACATTGCTCTTTATTTTTATTTTTTTTATTTGATAAACATTAGGGTAGTACTTTTGCAACTAACCCTTCTAACATTGCTCTTTATTTTTATTTTAATTTTTATTTGATAAATATTAGGGTAGCCAAGTACTACTTGGACTAGTCTAAAGTACCCATAAACGGGTAAAAAATGATTACTAACCAGTTTTAAAGGGAAAATGGATAAACCGCCGTCCCAGGCAGGGGCGGACTTGTGTTGTGCCCAGTGCGGGCTGTAGCTCCCACTGAGATTTTAAAAAAAATTAAATATATAAAATATAACGTTTTTAGGTTTAGAGTTAGCCTCACCCGAGTGACAGAAATAGCGACTCCTCAACACCTCTCTCCTTTCCAGATCTCGTAAATTCTCTCGCGGCTCAATCTCACCACTCACCAACGCGGCATTGGAGGAAGCCTCGGACGCTGCCGGCTCACCAAAGTTGCTCGGCTGCCCACTGGGTCACCGACGCGACGCTGCTCGCTTGCTCGCTGAGTCATCAACGCCGCTCGCTTAGTCGTCGGGACGTCACCAACGCCGCTCGCTTAGTCGTCGGGACGTCACCGACGCCGCTCGCGGGACACCGACGCCGCTCACTTGCTTCTCCGTTCAGGTCGGTTCTCCTTCTCCACTTCTCCGCCCCTGCCCCCTGGTTCTCTTTTCTGTATTAATTTTGATACAGAATTGGCAAGAGTATAAATTGGCAATCACCTAATCATCTATAGTGTATAATGTGTATGCAAGAGTATAAATTGGCAATCACCTAATTCCAATAGAATGATTTAGGGAAATTCCAAGAAGATGAATGCATAACATGTACAGATGATTAGGTGATTGATTACATATCTTATTAATCAATGTGCGGTCAAACTCTTTTTTATTGGACATTAAGATTTTGGGAGAGTATCAGTTTGGGTCTTTTACTTAATTTTTTTAAAAATTGTAGTGTGGCAAAATCTTTCTGTAGTAGTATTGTTGTGGAATGTATGGAAAAGAAGACAAGAAGATGTAAATATGTGTGGTGATTCACCACATATTTTAGTTAAATTAAAATATATGTGCTGAATTTGTCCCCTCTTTAGTTAAATTAAATAAATATTTTAGTTAAATTTGGCCCATGTTTGTTAATCTTTGATTCATTGTTCACATGGAAACAATATTAGATTTGATAAGTTGAATGGTGAATTTGATGTTTTGATAAGTTGCACCAAAAGGTGGCTAGTGGCTACTGAAATTAAAGTTTGCTCTTGAATCATTGTGTGCTTGTTGATGGAGGTACTTTCGTTATGATTTATGAATTTAGAATTTGATGTTCATGTTCTTTAATTACTCAGGAAATGAAGAGATTTTTTCTACCTATTGGAGATTCACAAAATATAGGTTCTAGTTCTAATCCCGATCCATTAAGTGTTCTAAGTTTATCTAGTGTTGATCCACCAAGTGATCCGCCAAGAATGGCAAATCTGTCTACTGATGATGTTGAGGTTGGATCTGATGATTTGCCTGTTGATCCAGGGTTAAGGAGGAATATAATTGACTATGATGTGAAGGATAGAGAGAGGGTTAGACGAGCTTATTTGCAAAAGGGACCTTTTCAACCTAGAAATCATGATTTTCCTGTGACTGTATATGGAAATCAAACTCGTAGATTTATTCTCGGTTGGTTCACTGAGTACGGTTCTTGGTTGGAATATAGTATATCAAAAGATGCTGCATTTTGCTTACCTTGCTTTCTCTTCAAACCCAATCTTGGTAAACAAGGAGGTGGTGATTCATTTGTTGGGACAAGGTATAAAAACTGGAGGAAAAAAGAACGCTTTGGGTTTCATGTTGGTGATCATAACAGTGTTCATAGTAGATGTGTGCGTGCTTGTGAAGATTTGATGCTTCAGAAACAACATATAGAAGTATGTCTGTCTAATCTTTCAGAACAGAGCCGGGTAGATTATCGTGTCAGATTAACTGCCTCAGTTGATTGCATTAGATTTCTTTTGATGCAAGGATTACTTTATTGAGGACATGATGAATCTGATGAGTCGGGTAATCAAGGTAACTTTCTTGAACTTTTGCACTTCCTTTCCAACCATAATGATGAAGTTAAGAGAGTTGCATTGAGTAATGCACCTGAGAATCTGAAATTGACTTCACCTAAAATTCAGAAAGATATTATCAATGCAATAGCTGTCGAGACAACAAATGCAATCATTAGAGATATGGGTGATAATTTGTTTTCTATTTTAGTTGATGAAGCTCGTGATATATCAGGGAAAGAACATATGGTTGTTGTTCTGCATTTTGTGGATGATAGAGGGTGTGTTCTTGAGCGTTTTCTTGGGATTGTTCATGTTCCTGAAACCACTGCTTTGTCATTGAAAAAGAATATTGAGGCTCTTTTTTCTCGACATGGGTTGAGTATTTCTAGTTTACGGGGACAAGGTTACTTATGATTGAGCTAGCAATATGCATGGTGAGTTTAATGGTTTGAAGAGCTTGGTAATGGAGGAGAATCAATCTGCTTATTATGTTCATTGCTTTGCTCATCAGTTACAATTGGCACTTGTAGTTGTTGCTCAAGAATTGACAAAAGTAGAGAAGTTTTTCTATGAAATCTCTATGTTGAGTAGCATTGTTAGTGCATCGTGCAAAAGAAAGGACATGCTTCGGACTAAATCCTTTGAGCAAGTAGCTAAAGGGCTTACTGAAGGTTAAATCTTGTCTGGAAGGGGAAAAAATCAGGAAGTATCTTTGGGTCAAGCTGGGCGAACACGTTGGAATTCTAACTACAGAACATTGGTGAATTTGATTGTTTTATATGACCCAATAATTGATGTGCTTATAGCTATTCAGAAGGATTCAGATCCAAGCTAAAGAGCTCAAGTAGGTAAACTTCTTGATTCCATGATGTCCTTTGAATTTGCGTTTTGCTTATTCTTGATGAAGAATGTTCTTGGAGTTTCAAATGAGTTGTCACAAGCGTTACAAAAAAATGATCAAGATATTGTCAACGCAATGAAGCTTGTCAAAGTCACAAAACTACTTCTCCAAAAAATGAGAGATGGAGGTTGGGAATCATTTTGGGAAAGAGTTGTTTCATTCTGCATCAAGCAGAAAATTGATGTCCCAGAGTTGGAAGAGTTTTATGTCATTCCATGAAGAGCTCGTCGAAACCTTCAACAAGTTACCAATCTAAATTACTATAGTGCTGGTTTGTTCTATGAAGTAATTAATCTGCAACTTTCTGAGCTGAATAGTCGTTTCAATGAGGTGAATACCGAGTTGATTTTGTGCATGTCATGTCTTGATCCAAGTGAAGCATTCTCGACATTTGATAGTGGAAAGTTGATTAGATTTGCAGAATTGTATCCAAATGATTTTTCAGATGTTGATTTATTGACACTTGAGCAACAACTTGACTGTTATATTGCTGATGTGCGCTCAGATGATCGCTTTGTCAACCTTACAAGTATTGGTGAGCTCTCAAGAAAATTGGTTGAGACAAAGAAGCATCGTGTCTATCATTTAGTATATCCTTTGGTGCGGTTAGCTTTGCTTTTACCTGTTGCTACAACTACTGTTGAAAGATCTTTTTATGCTATGAAGCTTATCAAAACTTCATTACGCAATCGGCTCGGAGATGAGCTGATGAATGACTGTTTGATTACTTATATTGAGAAAGATGTAGTGCGTTGTATTGAAACTGAAGATATTATTGTACGATTTCAAGATATGGCAAATCGAAGAATGTCATTATAATAAACAAATTATTGTATTTTTTTATATTTTATTAAAAATACAAAAAAAATTGCTGGCGAAGAAAGTTTTTGTAGTCGAAGAAATTTAGCCCCCTTGAGAAATTTTCTTGGCTACGCCCCTGGTCCCAGGGGTTCGAACCGGAGACCTCATACACAAGTAACCCAATAGTGAATTTGTATAGAAGCCAGTGCCAAGGGTCTTGTATTTGAAGACTGAGATTGGAAATTAAAGCCAGGACCAAATGCTCCAGAAACGTTGGATTGGACAAATCCAACGGCTAGAAAATATTTATTTTTGGATTGAATGAAAACCCCAACAATGCAACGTAAGAGATCCATTTTGAATATATTTTGATAAATTAAAATTTTTATTTAAAAAAATTACCAGTAAAATAATTTTTAGAAGTAATGTTTATACCTTTTTGAGTAATTAATTTAATTAAAAAAATAAGAAATAAATATTATATCGATTTAAAAAAATCATTCAAAATCAACCTAAAATATATTATTATATTATAAATATAGCAATTGAGTAAATAAAGATGAAAAATAAAAAAAATAGTGGATTTTAAAGAATAAAATGAGGATATGGGTTGTGGGGATAAAGTAAAAATGGGTTTTTAAATGAGGTGGATGAGTGAGAAAATTGGTTTAGGGGGTTAAAAACTCAAAAGTGGGCTTTGAGATGTGAGTGGTCTAAGTGTAACGAAAAGACTAAAGATTGCCAACCAACTTGAAGCCAAGAAAATTAATTAGTAAAAGTGAATTCAATGGTTGTCCAAAACTTTTGGTATAGAATTTGAGAAATCCTAAAGTGGTGTGAAATTAAAAAGGATAAGTAGTCTTGATTTTGCTTTTCAATTGTATGAAACATTGTTTCGTGATGGTGCTTTTCAATTGTATGAAACATTGTTTCGTGATGGTGCGATTGTGGAAGGTTTGCTTCAAAGTGCAAAATAGGAACCTTAGGTATGTGTATGCAGCAGAGAGGTTTGGGAGGAGCAACACACCTAACGAGGTCCAACCCAATTCCGATCCGGACGTAGGCACAAAGTGCCGAACCGAGGAAGGCCCAGCCCATAAAAATAAGGAAACTACTTAGGTATGGTCTAGTGTCTACATCTTCCAAACATGAACTAGTACTTGTTTATGAAGACTGATATTATTTAGGCGGATTTATGAAGATTGTTATTTGTATTGAACTAAGGCCATATTTGGTATGATGTTGGAATCGGATTGGAATTAGGAATTAGAATGAACCAATTTTGTGATATGTTGTTTGGTATGTTGTCGGAATGAACCATTCTTGAGAAATATGGTTTAAAATTTAGGTTTAGACCTTACAATTTAGGGTTTATGAATTTTATAATTTATTATTTAAGGTTTTGGAATTTTAGGGTTCTAAGGTTTAAGATGAAAAATTAAATTTTTTTTGGAATGGATGATACCTTCGATTTTTTGCTGGAATCAACTTTGCCTGCAAAGTTGGAATGAGCCATTCCTAGGAATGAAATCGATTCTAGATTTTGGTAAACCAAACAGTATACTGGAATCAACCATTCCTGATACTCATTCCTGATTCCCATGGAATCGAACCAAACGAGGCCTAACATGTTTACGAAGACTACTTTTACAATTGAACCATAATTTTTTATTATGGTCGAAGACGCTGAAACTTTTCCTAGATCGTGTTTCTGGTTTTGATTCTTTAGTTGATTGAGTACAAGGATGTTCATCTCCATTCTGTAGTAAGAAACTCTAAGAATACTAGTTAGCTTCTTCTATATATCATTATCATTATCATTATTATATAATAAAGCGGAGGGCCCATGAATGTCGGAGGTTAAAATAATATATAAACGACCTCATATTAAACCCCATCTTCCATTTTTTAAAAATCAATCTAATTGGTTGAAATTTAATTGTCTTAGATTTAATTAGTTGTATTTATATATAAAATAATAATATAATAGTTTTATTTTTGAATATGATAGTTTTTTTGGATAAGATATATATAGTTTTTTTAAAATTCTTACCTATATCAATTTTTAATAATTATTTTTGAAAATTATAGTTTTTTATAGATCGATATGTACTTATAGTTTTTTTTAAATATCATTATCTAATATCTAAATTAATTTAATAAAAATTTTAAAAATATAAATAAATAATACAATAATTTTATAAACCCCACGTGCAAGGCACGAGATCTAAGATTAGTTTATTTTTTTGATTGCCCGCTGGTTCACCAGAACTTCATTTTGGCTACATCCAGCTCGAACCAGGTCGCGCACCTGGATTTGGCGGCTGAGTCTCCCAAAGGAAATTTGACCTCATGGATGTGGAGTAGTTCGTTTACCATCTGAGCCAACTCCCTAGCCATTAATATATTTATATTTTTATTATTATTATTATTATTATTATTATTATTATTATTATTATTATTATTATTATTATTATTATTATTATTATTATTATTATTATTATTATTATATATATATACGCGGGGTACATACGCACAGAAATTTTTAAAAAGCGCACAGAATATCCGTGCAACGCCATTTCAAAGCGAAATGGCGTTGCGCGGAAATGGAAAATCCGTAAACTGTCAAATGGAAAATGGGAGTCGGGAAATTATTATCTTCCGCGCGAAATGGGCCTGCGTGGTCGCGCGAAATGGGCCTGCGTGGCAGCGCGAAATGGGCTTTCGTGGACCCGCGCAAGCCCGTTGCGAGCGTCTTTAGGTTTAAAAACGACGCACGCCGCCATCGCCGTTTACCTCTGTCTGCAAAACGAGAACTCGCGCAAAAGCACGATCCAAAAAAACACGAGCCCGTCGCCATGGCCACCGATCGATCCACCTCGCCATCGCCACCGCCGCCAGCGACCGAACTGTCGCCCGTCACGACGGACCCCACCGAGTCTGCATCCGATCCCTCCGCGACCGAGGCCACCGCGTCCGCACCAAGGCCCGACGGTGCATCTATCGGAGCTCCGGCCGAGGCTGTTCCGGTGGGTCATCCACCCGCCGGCGTAGATCTGGGCACGAACGCATCCAACGAGCAGGTCGCCACCGAGGCCGTCGCCACCACCGTCCACCGAGCCGATCCGGTTCGTAGTCGGATCCGCACCCGAGCGACATTTACGGCTGAGGTACGTTTTAAATTCATTACGAAATTTTATATTTTTGTAAAATTTCGTATTGAATTATTAATCAAATATTAGGTATTAAATTTCGTAAGATATTCAATTTGAAATATTGTTTACTATTCAAATTCCTAATTATATTTAGTTTTTGTTATTGTTATTAGTTGTTTAATTTAATTTATTTGTATTAATTTAGAGTTATATTTAGATTTTGAATTATTAGTTATGAACTTGTAATTAATATAAGTAGATAAGTATAATTAATATAAGTAGATAAGTATGATTATCTAGAATTACCTAAATTTTCGTTATTATTTTATTCATTTTTCATTACAAACGTAATGAAAACTGAAATAAATTTAGTAATGATAAATGAGTTTTTGGTTCGGAATTTGAATTCCGACAGAAACGACGAATTCATTAGTTGAATTCATATTCATAGGGTGAATTTCTAATTTTACATAAATAAAAGGAAAAAAAAAGAATAGAAAACTTACTAATTTAATTTGAACTTGTCGCCTAAAGGACGTACACACTAGCTTGAGCGCCGTCCTCCTCGATAAGAGGAGGAAAAAGGAGGCGCCCAAGCTCACATGCGCCGAGATTGCACGTGCGTTACTTGTCGGAGTGCCGCGTACCGAGCAGCAGCGGATAGCTACTGATCCGGAGTTGACGCGTGCATCGGAGATAGATGTAGACCCCTCCGTCGAGGTGGAGGTGGATTTTACAGAGGAGCTCCTGCAAGACGACTTGCCAGATGACGTCGCAGGAGAGAACTTGCCCTTCACGGAGCAGGACATACAGTTTGATGCTCCCGTGGGTACAACGGAGGATTTGTCGGTTGACGATTACCACATATCCGAGACTTCCATCTCTATTTCACCTTCCACCACAACCCATGTCCCGCCATCACCACCGGTCTTTTCCAGTCCTCCACCTACTTCTTCGACCGATCCTACTACATTCGTGGCGGGACCCTCAGCTCCTCCGCTTACATCCACATTTCCGTCTCCCCCTCCTCCCGTTTCAGCATCCCACATACCTCCTCCCGTTCCAGCAGTACCCATCCTTCCTCACGTTCCAGCTGGGTCAGCCCCTCCCCCCGCTGCGTCGGGACCCCCGGCCCCCTGCACCAGCAGCAGGGGCCGCTCCTGAGGACCCTCCCGCTGCGGAGGGCGAACCGGGAGGTCCTAGTGACGGCAGCCTGTTGACGATGTATACCACACACGTGGCTCGCAAGATTTGGCTCGACCGTGACGTACGTAAACTTTTCCAAACTACGAGTACTTAATTATTTTCGAGAGCAATGTTTAGTTTTTCTAACTCACGCTTGTTTTCCTCTTTTTAGTATCTCCATGTCACTAGAGTGTGGTCTAGGAACTTGGCTCCTTTACGGTCGTTTCGAAGGTTTATGCATGGAGGCCCCGATTCTTGGTGGGGCCTCGCACAACGGAGCGGTCTCACCGGGCTGATCGGTCTGGAGTTTGGCGCCACGGACCACATTCTCATCTCTGCATTTCGGGAGCGTTGGTATCCAGAGACCAACACCTTCCACTTCCCGTGGGGCGAGATTACGATCACCCTCCATGATATGCACCGCATTTTCGGGGTGCCTATAGATGGAGACGCTCTGGTACCCAGATGGATCCGTTGGAGCTCGAGGCTCGTTTAGGAGATTTGCTCGACCTTGATCCACAGACAGCACACGCGTGGAAAACACGGGCCCCGAGCGCGGCCATTGCAGCGATTCTGTCGGACATGTTTGCGGGCAGGCGAGCCGCATCCCCCGCGACCATTGCCACTGTGTTTCTATGGTACTTTCTCAGGATTACGTTATTCGTCGACAAGTCCGGGAACAAGATCAAGACGTAGATATTGGGATTCCTATTCGACCACGAGAGGACTTTGTTGAGGGGTAAAATTTCATAATTTTAAAAAAATCATGATTACCCATAAATATTTTGAAAATTAATTACAAAATATAAATGTGATTAATTTTCATTAAAACAATGCAAAAAATTAAGGGTTGAAATTGGGCCCTATAAATATCTAATTATTTTCAGCCCGCTATATATATACAAATTAAGGCCAATTCTTGCTCCAAACCCAACGATCCAAATTCTTATCTGGGTTACACGTAGATCTTGCCATAAGTCTAAAAAAAATGAAAAAAAATGATGTGGGTGATTGTAAAATGCAACCACCCACGTACTACACTCTCTCATGGAACTACTCCCCACTTATTTTCCTTTCTTGTACAAAAAAAAAGAATAATATCTAGTGAAGCCACGTGGGATTGAAGGTTATTAAAATAAACTACCTTTCCTCCTTTGAAAGGAGAATACAGAGTTCTTCCCCAGCGGTGGAAGTTATAAGTACAAATACACAATTGATTTTCTATAAAAAAAAAGAAAGAAAGTTAGTGGGGAAGATTGTCAATTAGTGGGGATAGTTAGTTATTTGAGATAACTACCCATCTCATTTATCTTCTGCACAAAAAGTTACTTACGGGTACACAATTCTCCACCGGATCTCTCTTTCTTTACTTTGTAAAAGCCATCTGCTAACAAAAACGCAAGAAGGAAAACGAAGAGGGCAAGATCAGAGAAACCGAGAGCAAACAAAAAAAAACGAGAGGGAGAGAAAAATTGAAGAAGGTAGTCTTCAGTTTTGGTTCTCCTCCTTTTTTCTTTCTCAAAATATTCATGATTGATAATTCTAATCTCGCTCGTGAGAACCTAGTTAGAGTTTCACATATGGGCTTGGATTTAGTATCATTTCATGGAAATTTTTTGGGGGTCCTTTGATAAAATTGGAATTAGTTAGTTCCTAAATCCGAATCTAGAGTAGTCACTCGGGATTTCAACAAAAAAATTCCCACATGTGCGTAGTTACGTACTTGTGTACAATTTGCCAAACCCACATGTGCGTAGTTACGTACTTGTGTGCAACTCCTTGTGAAAGGGGTGTGTTTGGACATTGGAACTAGTTAGTTCCTAAATTCGGATCTTGAGTAGTCACTCGGGATTTCAACAAGGAAAAGAATTTCTACATGTGCGTAGTTACGTGCTGTAGGGTTCAACAAATTAATAGTCTTAATTAAGACTCAAGAGATTAATTAATCTCACAATCATAAAATAATTAAAATTAAAGGGAGATTCTGCCAAATTTTTAACAGCCTGAAAATTTTTTCGTTCTTTTGAATATCCCAATCGGATGAACCCCTATAAAGAAAACAATATAAAAAAAAGGAGGCTTTGATCAATTGATAAGAGGATGCTAATTAACCTACTAATATACGGTGGTTTTTGGTTGATGTTCTTTATGAACTATATACCCCATGATTAAGGTTGTATCACCCGAAAGGCTATTTCTTTTCTTAATTACATAAAAAAAAGAAAAAAATTAAAAGAGCAATCTTATTAATAGCTAGTGGTGGAAAGATGTGTTAAAGGCCAAGTAAAAAAAATTCGCCTGTATGCACAATTTTAAAAAAATGGAACCATACGTATAAATGTATAAGTGGTTTAAAATTTAAACCAGAATCATTCCTCTCGTTTGATCCATCGCCGTAAACTATTTATAAAATTGACCTATTAAAATTATTCTCAAGCAAATCATGATCAATGTAATGCACAAAGCTTAGACTATTTAATGTAAAAAACTTAGTCTAAAAAATATTATTGATTATATTAAATTTGGGTTAATAAATTAAAATCAAAATGCTAAGTGCTTTCTTCTCAGAACTAGGTAAAGACTTGACGCCTATAAAAGGCTACATAGGTAACTCGATATAAAATTTAACATATATCGAGCTCAGTCGCCAAATTTTAAATTAAATCGTTAAAGCGATCAAGACTACCCAAATGGTCAAGATCAAAGCATAATTAATTAAATATGCATGCATAACCCATATTCTCAAAATTATTGACTACTGTAAAATTATGATCATTTTAAAGCACAAAGCTTGATATAAAAATCTCGTTAGTCATAATTAATTTGGGTTATGAAATTAAAAATACATCTTAAAGAACTACATACGATTTGATCCCTTTTAAAAAGGGTACGTAGGAAACTCGATAAAAGACATCAAATGTCATCGAGTTCAATCCCAACCCCAAATCAAACTAAAATTTCCAAATTTAAAATGCACTAAAAATAATTGTGCACGCCAAATGCGAATGACTAGATCACCCTTCCTAGAAGGTGGGTTTAATATCATTCGCGTCATGCAAATGATAGTTGGAGTGGTCTAGGCAACCCTTCCTAGAAGGTGGGTCTATTCTCGTTCCTCTGATGCATGAAAAATCTCACACACAAATAAAAACCAAAACACACTGAACTACGTAAGGCTTGATTCTCATTAAAGAGATACGTAGGCAACCCGTCAAAACTCGGGGCAACCCAAATCCTAAAACAAACCAAAATCTTTGTACGTGTATGACTTTTAATCAAAAGGGTAAAAAGAAAAGGTCGAACTCAATTTTAAAAATAAAATAAAATATGTTTTGCGAATATTTTCACATTTTTGTTCAACAGACTTGTCGATATGCTTGGGGGGCGGGTTTAGTGGTGGGGGTGTATCGTGAGCTCGGCATGACGTCGCACGTCGATGCTAGGGGATGCTCGGGTTGCGCTCTTATTATGAGGGTACGTGCTTCGGCCTAAATATTTCATTCTTCGATTTTGGTTGGATTCAATATCTTATAAGTATTGTTTCAGACATGGATCATGAGTTATTTCGAGCACACCCAGGGTCGGATTGAGTTGGCTTTGGAGACGCTAGTTGACCCTCGTGCAGCCGCACGACAGACTGGTGAGCGGGCCCCCAGCCGAGACGAGGCTAGGCTGGATGCGCTGCGGCGGCTTCTAGACACGATCCGTGCAGAGGAGGTTAGACTTCGAAATCAACGTGACGTACATTCTTTAGTTTAAGTCCGACGATTGATGATTTGTATTCCGCTTTGCAGATTCATTGGACGCCGTGGGGCAACGAGCTGGATTTTGATGTCGCGTACCGGGTGTCTCGCTACAGGGGCGTCCTGGTACTTAATAGTAGGGGTGAGCAAACGGATATATCCGATTCGATCCGGTCCGGTATACCGGATATCCGGTAATTTTTTCCCTTAAAACCTCGATCCGTATCCGATCCGTTAATTGCCGGATATCCGGTAAGAAATATCCGTTTGGAGCGGATATCCGGTAGCGTATATCCGAACTATCCATTTTGAAAAATATTTCCACTATTTTTTATTTAGGCTCAATTAATATGCATGATTGACGGATATCGGAACCGGATATCCGTCGATCCGTTTAAATTTTAATTAAAAGTTTACATGGTTAGGAGAATTGAACACTTGATGAGTTGAAATTTTACAAAATAGTCATTTAAACATCTATTCTACTTAGTATTAATGTATATTTTTAAAAAAATCTATATAGTACTGGATATACCGGATATCCGGTTGCTTGAAAACCCCGATCCGTATCCGGTCCGAATATCCCGAAAAAAATCTCGGATCGGATCGGATACGGATAAAAAAAATTGTGATCCATTCGGATCCGGATTTTTTCGGATCGGATAGGCCGGATCGGCGGATCGGATTAACGGATCGGGCATTTTTGCTCACCCCTACTTAATAGGGTACAGGAGGCGTACCATCAAGAGAGGGCGTTGCGCCAATTTAGTCGCATACAGACCATCCCTCCTCCACTATTGCAACCTACGATTGTGATCCGACATGATGCGATCCAGAACCGGCCATACATTATTTCATATGATCCGGCGGACCTTCATTGGGTACAGCGTATGGATCACCTGATTGAGTTGGATGTGCAGCGTGCCGAGTACGCATGACAGGTGGAGGAGGGCTACTTGGCATGGTTTAGGGCCCGATCTCACGTGTACGTCGACCCGACTTTGCCACACCAAGATGACCCCTGTCCTCCTGTGCCTCACCCGATACCGGCAGTTTCTGACAGGATGGTAAGAACATATTTTTTTTTTGTATTAAGATAATATTTGAGTGTACAAACTAATATGATTTTATTTTATTTGCGCAGAGGGTACAGCACGCAGCGGGATATATCCGGAGCCAGCTACTACAGATGCCGCATGAGCATCCGACTGCGCATCATCTCAGGCACGTGCTCAACATCCTAGACTCCGACGCACCGCTTCCCCCACCGATGCCCACCCGAAACTTTCCGGATTCAGTGCACGAGCGCGGCAGTGGCAGCGGCACCTCGCATGGTCCGGATTCAGTGCACGGTCCGTTTCTTATTCCTAGATCCTAAAGGTCTTCCGCGTGGTCGGGATGGCGCCGATGTATTTGCTTTGCTCCGACTGTCGCTGTCTTTCCGTCTTTGTTGCTCCCTCTCGTACTCTTCCATTACGTGCTCAAGGTGTGTTTTCTCCCGGGTGGTTGAATACTTGTTGGCTCCATCTGGCGTCTCGTATGGTATCGCCTCAATAAGGTTTATGTCTTCAGGATGCTCTGAATATTTGAATGTTGATGTGATCTGCAAATACTGGTCTCTACGCATCTGACCGCTATTTCGCTTTGCCACCATTTCGTCCCACGTTGGGTCTTGAATGGTCAAGGGTACGCAGGCAAGGGCAAGATCGTTGTCATCACTAAGGTCATCCCATTCGATTTGTTTCCAAAAAGGATGTATCTCCTCCAGATCGATGGGTACTTTAGTTATGATAGCGTGTGCAACTCGATGCTTGGATGGAAGACCGTGATATTCCCTTCAAAAGTAGTCGTGGCACTCCATATCGAGTGTACCCTGCGTCAACTCAATAGCTATATCATAATACATGTCTAACAACTTACCTAGGAATTGCCTTGAAACGTGTCCGCGTATAGGACGAAACAGCACTTTGAACTTATTCGCCAGTAGTTTGTATTTTGTTGGTTTCTGTATTCTGGTTCTCTCGATGGCTGTCCTCAAAGTGTTGGTTTGAGATTGCATCTGGATGTGAATCCTTAGTATCACGGTGTTGAAGCCTCCTCGAGATGAATCCAATATCTTTTTCAGCACAGCGTGCATCCCTTCGACCCTAAAAAACACATGTCAAAGTTTAAGTATTGAACGAATACACTTTCTACAATTCAAACTGAATTCAAATGCTAAAAATGAAATTACCTATTGGTGGTTCTCGTCTGAAAGTGGAGTGTATGATCCGTCCAAGCACGAACTATGTTCTTCTTAAATGGATTAAGCCACACCTTCTCCACGTATGCAATAAGCGTCGGTCGCCATCTTCTCTTCAATTATACATACCTCTTTTCAAATGACGCCTCTGTGGTGGACGAAAAGAGCACCCAACAAGCATTTGCATACCCGCGTGACAACTCATGTGGTTTTTCAGCGTTCGCAAACACATTTAGGTTGTATGCTATAATTTTGTGTCTGATGTGCAGCCAACACAACAAATGTTGGACTCCGTCCCCGAAAACTTGACCTATCGCCTTGATTAGAGCCTGCTCGCGATCTGTCATGATTGCATTGACCTGGACTCCAAGCTCGTCGTACACGCCTTTTAATTGAGTTAACACCCATCTATAACTAGCGACATCTTCGTTTGAAATAAATGCAAACCCGATGTTGAATGTATTGTCGGTGCAAGTGAAGCCAACCATCTCCAATAAAGGCATGTCGTACCTAACACAACAAGTCGCTTTAAACATTTATACTGGAAACATACTAATCAAGTCGATAAAGATTAAAATAACATACCTATTGGTCTTGTATGTGGAGTCCATAATGACAACATAGGGAAACATCTTCAGCATGCGCAGACTCGTGGGGTGCACAAAAAACAAGGCATTCATAACATCAGAACCCCTTAATCAAGCATTTTTCTTCGATCACTCCACAACCCATCGTAGTGGAAAGCAATAGAAAAATCTATTCCGACAACCTATGATTTCAAAATGTAAAAACAAAATATTAGGAATTACACTTTCCTAACATTCAATATACTACATTCGTAAATGCCAAAAAAGCCTAAACAGAATATTTGTGTTTTTATCCAAAAAACATAATATTATGGGTTATTTGAAAAATACATGTTTTGGCTCGCTTGATGCATCGGAGTCGGTTCTGTAGTCTTCTCCCGGTACACCTTCCTCATCCTCAGCTATGAAACTATCGATTGACGATGAATCTTCCTCATCGAGATGATAATCGCTCGATGACGTATCTTCTTCTCCTGACGACATTTTTAAGTAAGGATGTGGAATGAATGTATGCCTGCCCCAACTATGAGAATCGAAATCGGTATTTATAGGGGACAATTCGACTGTTTTTTTACTGTTGAGATCCGCGCAACGAGGCCTCGCGCCAGTCCAACGATACTTTTTCAAGTGTGCCGTTGGACTGCGCGCAACACGGCGTTGCGCGCGCAACCGCGTTGCGCGGCTCCTTGACCCCGCACTCGCGAAACGCTCTTTTTTTATTTTAATTCCGAAATTGCCCTTTCCGCGCAACGCCATTTCGCGCTAAATGGCGTTGCGCAGATATCTGTGTGCGCTTACCAATTTTCTCGTGTGTATAAATCAACAACCTATATATAATGATAAAGATAGCAAAACCAATAAAAAAAGTAATAACAAATATTATGCAGGGGATAAATTGAAGTAAATTCATGTAAATTAAAGACAGATAAAACGTAGATAATGCTATTTTGTTTTTCCCCAAAAATAATAAAATAGAAATTGGTTGACGCGTCTTTGGCAAGCAATTGATCGTGGCCTTGTTTCACTTTCACCCAAAAAGTCTTTTCTATCCAAAAACTACTTTTAATACTCTTGAAATTCGTGCAACTCTCTCTACTTTTTACGTTTTTCAAGATACTAAAAATCACTTTTAACTCAAAAAGTCCTTTCTAACAACAAGTGAAACAAGGCAAATATACGCCAAGTTGGTCAACAAGTCAAGCAACGGCTAAAATACCACCGCCTCTCAAAAAAAGACTAATTAATCCCCCCTCAAGTCTTTCAGTTCCGCTTGTATCCAAATTCTAGGGTTCGTTATGTTTCCAGAATTCGCCAATCTCGCCAATCTCTTGTCTAGCAATTACTGCTTTCAAATTCTAGGGTTTTTTTTCGAATTCTCAAGCGAACTGCATCCTTTTCTATCAAATCCACTCAATTGCTGATGAAAAAACCCTCATCTTCAAACGCGAGATAATCGGCGGCGTTGCCGGCGAATTCTCAAGATGAAGCTAAAGACGCGAGGCGCCAACAAATTGTACACAAGCGCCGTCGACGACGTGGCGAGAACTTTCCAATCGAACTGACGTGGCGAGTCTATGCGAATTCGGTAAGTCAATTCTATCCAAATTCGAAAACTATCCTCGAGTTCTGATACCCTTTACTGCTTACGCGGTGGGGAACATCATCTCTTCTTCGAGATAATATATAAATGACTCATATAGAACTCATCATCCAGATAATGCAGGCTGGACCTAAAGGCAGATCATTGGAAGTTTTTCTTAAGATTCTTGCGAAGATTGTACGCAGGCTACTCAGCCATATTGCTTAGAAACTTACCCGCTGGCAAAATGAGGTACTTGAAATTGCTCAATAAGTGTACTGATTTCTTTGTATACTCGAACATTAACAAAGATTATTGAAGATACTTATCTCTTATCGATTCTTTAAATTGCTCAGACTTGAAGATTCTTGAAATTTCAACTTGAAGATACTTCTCAGCACATTAATTGAGTTACTCCTCATTTGAGTACTTGAAATTGCTCAGTGAGCAAAAATTACCCGCTAGAACAACAGGTAACAACTACTTGCAACCTTTAATCTCCCGACTTTTGTTCCAAATTGATTATTTGTGTTTGGTATCCTTGCACTTGTAATTGGGTTGTGCTGTGTGTGCTTGTGTTCGTTTCTTTTGGTTTCTCTTTTGTGTATTGTTGCTTGTATTCATTACTTTTTTCTGCTAAATAGGAACTATAGGTTTGTTGCTTACAAGTTACTATTCTTAATGCTATTTAGCAATTGTGAATTTACTGTTGCACTGTGTATCTCTGCATTTGTGTTGTTTGTGTTTGTTCTGTACTTGGTGTTATGGTGCACTGTGTATCTCTGCTTGTGTCCTATGTTGTGTGTTCGCTGCTATTATGCTCTATTCCATTGTTGAGAGAGTATTACTTTTCACTTTATTTTAGGTGTTCATTAAGGACATGTTGAGTTGTCAACCTTTCTATCCTAGTATCTCTATAGCTATGATTGTTTTCTTTCATAATTTGTTATTATACATGCTTAACCCAAAAGTGCATGACCCGACTCGGATATAATTGGGATTTGACCAAAAAATGCATTGGAATTTGACCCAATAAAAGCATGACCCAATCAAAATAAAATTTGGGATTTGACCCGAAAAATGTATTGGGATTTGACCCAATAAAAGCATGACCCGATCAAAATAAAATTTGGGATTTGACCCAAAAAATATATTGGAATTTGACCCAATAAAAGCATGACCCGATCAAAATAAAATTTGGGATTTGACCCAAAAAATGTATTGGGATTTGACCCAATAAAAGCATGACCCGATCAAAATAAAATTTGGGATTTGACCCAAAAAATGTATTGGGATTTGACCCAACAAAAGCATGAACCGGTCAAAATAAAATTTGGGATTTGACCCGAAAAATGTATTGGGATTTGACCCAACAAAAGCATGAACCGATCAAAATAAAATTTGGGATTTGACCCGAAAAATGTATTGGGATTTGACCCAACAAAAGTATGAACCGATCAAAATAAAATTTGGGATGACCCAACAAAAGCATGACCCAATCAAAATAAAATTTGGGATTTGACCTAACAAAAGCATCACCCGATCAAAAATAGAATTTGGGATTTGACCCAAAAAATGCATTGGGATTTGACCCAACAAAAGCATGACCCGATCAAAAAAAAATTTGGGATTTGACTCAAAAAAAGCGCGAAATAGAATTTGGGATTGACCCTACATGGGATTTGACCCAAAAAATGCATTCATTGGGATTTGACCCAACAAAAGAATGACCCGATCAAAATAAAATTTGGGATTTGACCCAAAAAATGCATTCATTGGGATTTGACCCAACAAAAGCATGACCCGATCCAAAATAAAATTTGGGAGTTGACCTAAAAAATGCATTGGGATTTGATCCAATGAAAGCATGACTAATTTGGGATTTGACCCAAAAAAGTGTATTGAGATTTGACTTAAAAGGCATAACCCGGTCAAATAAAATTGATAATTGGCCCAAACTAGTGCATGATCCAATGCAGAATAAAAATTGGGATATGACCCAAAAAGTACCTTGGATTTGTTCAAAAAAATGTCTTGGATTTATCTGAAAGTCGATAACCTGACCTGAATATAATTGGGATTTGGCCCTCAAAAGTGTCTTGAAATTTGGCCCAATAGTGCATGACCCGACCCAAATAAGGTTCGGAGTTGACCCACAGAAGTATATGATCTGACATGAAAATAAAGCATGTCCCGAGATGAATAAGGAATGCCCCATATGGCCCGAGTCCTAAGATGAAAAGGGAAGGTAAATGACCAAGAGTCCTGAGATGAAATAAGGATGCTATATGACCCGAGATAATTAAAAAGACATGGCCGGCTTAGGTCGAATAAAGGAAAGAAAGGCATGATTCGAGTCCCAAGATGCATATAAAAGAAAGCATGTCCCGATATATGTGAACTGAGCCGACAAAGTGTATAATCCGACATGAAAATAAAGCATGACCAGATCCAAAATAAGGAAGGTTTAAATGATAGACCCAAGATAGTCTCGAGATGAATTAGGAAGGCTTGATCCCATATGGCCTGAGTCCTAAGGTGAAAAAGGAAGGTATATAACCCGAACCCTGAGATGACTTGAGATAAATAAAAGACATGCCCCTAGTTTTAAGATGAATAAAGGAAAGGTCGGCATGACCCGAGTCCCATATAAAAAGAAGGCATGACTCGATATACATGACTTGAGATTGTTAATTGTACGTGTGAAGGAGGCTTTGTTTCTGAGGCTTTACATGTGCTTACAAAATTGGCTGTTTATGCTGGATTGATATAGCTTCTGAAGTAAGAGGATGGGAAAAACTTGTCCTAAAGTTGAATGTTGATTTAAGTCGAGGACAGGGAATACAGGATATAGTTACAATGTTACATAGTGTTGATGGTTGTTTACTCAATCCAACTCAGTTTATGAGTTAGAGATGCAAGTCTTATCTTAGAGTTATGGAAGCAAAGTGAGATTCATGGGTTGAATTTATATTGTGGAATGAGAAGTTCATTCTGAGATGAAATAAGGATGCTATATGACCCGAGATAATTAAAAGACATGGCTGGCTTGGGTGGAATAAAGGAAAGAAAGGCATAATCCAAGTCCCAAGATGTGTATAAAAGAAAGCATTACCCGATATAAATGAATTTCCTGTTGCACCGTGTATCTCTGCATTTGTGCTGTTTGTGTTTGTTCTGTACTTGGTGTTATGGTGCACTATATATCTTTGCTTTTGTCCCATGTGTTCTATATATGTTGTGTGTTTGCTGCTATTGTGCTCTATTCTATTGTTGAAAGTGTATTAGTTTTCACTTTATATTAGGTGTTTATTCATGAAATGTCGAGTTGTCAACCTTGCTATCCTGAGCTTGTGATTTCAGTATCTCTATAGCTATGCTTGTTTTCTTTCATAATTTGTTATTATACATGCTTAACACAAAAGTGCATGACCCGACTCGGATATAATTAAGATTTGACCCGAAAAATGCATTGGAATTTGACCAAATAAAAGCATAGCCCGATCAAAATAAAATTTGGGATTTGACCCGATCAAAATCAAATTTGGGATTTGACCCAAAGAATGCATTGGGATTTGACCCAACAAAAGCATGACCCCCCATCAAAATAGAATTGGACCCAAAAAATGCAATTTTGATTTGACCCAACAAAAGCATGATCCGATTAAAATAAAATTTGGTATTTGATCCAACAAAAGCATGACCGGATCAAAATAGAATTTGGGATTTGACCCAACAAAAGCGTGACCCGATCAAAATAAAATTTGGGATTTGACCCAAAATGAATTCATTGGGATTTGACTCAACAAAATACCTGATCAAAATAAAATTTGGGATTTGACCCAAATAATGCATTCATTGGGATTTGACCCAACGAAAGTATGACTCCGATCAAAATAAAATTCGGGATTTGAGCCAAAAAAATGCATTGGGATTTGGCCCAATGAAAGCACGACCTGATCATAATAAAATTTGGGATTTGACCCAAAAAAATGTATTAAGATTTGACTTAAATGGCATAAACCCGATCAAATTAAAATTTTGGACTTGACCAAAAATGTGTTTTGTGATATGACCCAAAGTGCATGAGTTGTCTCGAATAACATTTGTAATTGGCCCAAACAAGTGCATGATCCAATGCAAAATAAAAATTGGAATTTGACCCAAAAAGTACCTTGGATTTGTTCCAAAAAATATGTCTTGGATTTGATCTGAAGGTTTATAACCTGACTAGAATATAATTAGGATTTGACCCTCAAAAGTATCTTGAAATTTGGCCCAATAGTACATGACCTGACCCAAATAAGGTTCAGACTTAACCCACAGAAGTATATGATCTGACATGAAAATAAAGTATGTCCCGACCCAAAATAAAGAAGTCATAAATGACTGACACAAGATAGTCCCGAGATGAATAAGGAATGCCCCATATGGCTCGAGTCCTAAGATGGAATGAGAAGGTAAATGACCAAGGGTCTTGAGATGAAATAAGGATGCTATATGACCCGAGATAATTAAAAAACATGGCCGGCTTGGGTCGAATAAAGGAAAGAAAAGCATTATCCGAAAGGTGCATGCAATTATTGCTCAGTTCTGTCTAAGGCCTTCTCTGATGCCAGATTTTGGTAATATGCTATTTCAATAGCTAGCTAGATCAAAATATTTGGAGCACTTGCTAAATGTTGTGTTTACAATGGGTGGAAATGTAAAGATCTATTTGTTGAAGCATGAAGCCTTGTACTTCTCTTTATGGTGTTTTCAGTTATAACTTATGTGTTTAATATAATATGGAGGTTTACCCATCTATGAACAATATCTGTCTCAGGTACTCATCATGGATAAAGTCATTGTGAGAATTATGTCTAGCTCTTGCAAGATGTCAGATATTACAGACCAAGAGATTTCAAGTAAGTGCGCAACTCCAACTATGGTTAACCTTATCTGTTCATATTGAAACCAAAACATGTATGTTTGCACATGGTACCTCAATTCCAGAAATCCAGGTGTACTGGTCTGTTTGAATTGTTGTGTTTCTGTCAAGTAGTCAAGTTCCATCCCTTTTGCAACCCAATTTCTCATTCCAGCCTAGTATTTATTTTATACCAAAAACTCCACAAATGTTCTTGCAATTTTTTTTATATCTAGAACAATGGTAGACTGCATGGTATTTACAAGTAGTCAATTAGCATTTGTCTTTGTAATAGTTGGGGTATAGTTCCAATTGCCAAAGGTACATTTTTTCATTTTTTTTCCAAAGCAACATTAGGAATTGTCTTAAGACCTAGCTATGGTAATTGAACATATTGAAATTTGTACCTTAATTGGTGTAGTGGTGGAAGAGCTTTTCAAGAGAAGGCAGCCAATGCCCTCAATGAATGCTATTTACTTCATCACGCCCTCAAAAGAGAAGTATGATATTCAACTCCATTTCCATACTTCGCCTGCATTTTTTTAAGACAAAGTTCACTATGCCATGTAAAATGGGATCCCTTGGTTTATATATTTTACTGAAATTCATTATAGTGAAGAACATGATCTTCACATATCTTGCTTGTTTCATTGCAGCATGATCATGTTCCTATCTAACATGTCTGGAAGAGAGCCTTTGTACAGAAAGTAAGTGAATTAAGTATTAGAAATTCTTAATCTCTAGAAAATCTATATATCCTTATGTTTTCATTGACTATCTATTACTTTCTGTTTCATGGCATTTGTTTTTTTCAGTGGACCTGTACCAAAGGATCTGGTTAACCACATTAAGAGTGACACAAGTGTAGTACCACGTATCGGTGCTCTCAAAGAGGTTTACAACATCTCTTTCCCTAGTATGTAATGTTCAAGACTTCCTAATTTACTTCTACACCGTCAATTGAAAATTTTAATTCTTTTCATTAGCAATTTTCAGATGAATATGGAGTACTTCCCCATTGATAGTCAGGTGTAATTTTATCTCAATACATTTTCTATGAATTTTTTATACTTATTTTCGTTATATAAATAAGCTGTTTTCTTACATAGACTTTCATCACTGATCACAATTTGGCAATAGAGGAGCTGTATGGAGAAGCTGCAAAAAATTCTTAGAAATTTGATGCTTGTTTGAACTCAATTGCCATACGTATCGCTACAGTTTTTGCTTCATTGAAGGTATTTACTTAGCAGGATTTTTGTTCTGTATGCTAATTGAGTATAAATATTAATAATATGTTAGAGTAAGAAGGTGAGGGTTGAAGAAATAGGATAAACACTCAGATTTTGATTAAACTCCCAACTGAATACAATCAGACGGCCTAGACGGCCTCCCAAGAGAGAAAGCTCTACAAGGGCCATGGCTTACAAGCCTTACAACAACCCCTCTTTCTGTAACAAGCCTAGCTAGAAAAATGGATAAAACTGAATGGAATAGTTATCCCTTATGTATGCTAACTTGAGCGGTCATTTAACAAGCCTAACAGCCTAGTGACCTTAGAGACTCCCACATAACAGATTTGCCAAGTCTAGTTATTGAATTACCCCTGCACCCAACAACCCCTCTTTCTGTTTTGCTTCCTGGTGTAAACAATTAAGGGTTTGGGCTTTGTAATCCTATCATAATATGTTGCTTTCTCTTCAAGCAGGAACTTTCTTGCATGCAGTATCAGGCTTCTAAGAATTCTGACATATTGTCATCTAGTGATTGTGTTCCAACTAAGTTTGCATCTGTTGTTAGGAGTTGTCTAGCAAAATATAAATCTATCATTCTCAATTTTTCTCAAAAGGAAACGTGTGATCTACTCATCGTTGACAGATCTGTAGACCAGGTCAATAAATCTCACCGTTGCAGTTTTTTGTTGCAAAATATTATTATCAAATGTCAGTGCAAATTTTAAAAAACATTCCATGTTTAGATTGCTCCCATAATACATGAATGGACTTATGACGCAATGTGCCACGAGTTGCTTGACATGCAAGGAAACAAATGTGTCATTGAGGTTTGCCCTCCATCTATTCTATATTCTTGGAATCGCTGAAATTTTGGTCTAGGTTCCGAGAAAAATGGTGGTCCTCCAGAGATCAAGGAAATGCTTCTAGACGACACTGATACTGTGTGGTTAGAGTTACGAAACCAACACATTGCAGAAGTATGTTACAAGCAATCCATCTATGTTTGTAAGTCCAAATTTGACAAGGTGCGGAGATTACTAATTGGATTCCATTTGCACAAATCTGATTTGTCAGGCTAGTGAGCGTCTGAGTGACAAGTTTAACATATTTCAATCAAGGAATAAAGCTGCAAAACTTAGTCAAGCAACAAGGTGTGCAATTCTGAACTTCAATTCCTTCAATTTTTTACTAATGCTTAGCTTTTGCATTTGGGTTGGAACTTTTAAATATATGAAAGAATTAGCCATTATTGGTGCATGTAGTTACATAAGTTACACAAAAATCTCCTTACATAAGTCCCAAGATGTGTATAAAAGAAAGCAAAATCACTGAAGGAATAAAGCTGGTTGCATAAGTTACACACAAATAGATGATTTTACATAAGTCCCAGTGCTTATAGCTTTTTTTTTCTTGGACAATGCATTCTTGCTCATGAAAGTTGTTGTGCTGTATTAACTTATGCAACCAGTTTCCTCTGCTGCTACCAAATCAGGAATGATGTTGAAACGAATTTTGTTATTAAATTATTTGGAATGTTAAAAAAGGACTCATGGACTACTTGCTAGACGTTGTTATGCAATAAATATAATATCTTTTTCAAAGTTTTCTTAGGACTTCTTATCTTAAGTGTATGGTTTACTAGTCATTTTTTGGAAGGTCTTTCATGAAATGTTCAATAGTGAAGTAGAACCAAATCTCCATACATATGGTTCACTTATTGATGATTGTGCTAGATCTGGTCCAAGTGGTCCAATTGTTGAAGCTTTTGGTGTTTATGATATACTAAAGTGAAAGATATTTACTGATCATATATAATAAATTATCCATCTTAAATTTGGTATTGAATACCTGCTTGTTTTATTCTTACTAAGAACTTATCTATTGAAATGCATTCAATTGATGTTGTACTTTATGCAGTAGAAAGTCAAGCCAGATTCGCATCATATTCAATGCCCTTATTAGTGCATGTGGTTTGTCAGGAGCTTAGACCGTGCTTTTGGTGCAATACAAGAAACGAAGGCTGAATCACATCCAATAGATCCTGATTATATTATAATTAGTGCCCTCTTGAAAGCCTACATACATATTGGTCAGGTGAGAAAAGCTCCCATATGGTTCCTATGTTTCTCATCCTGAGGTATCCATTAAAGTTTTTTAATTCATTATTCCATATCAATGTAAATAATACAACTGAATTTGCCTAACAGATCCAGTTGAGATAATTTATGATGCCACAAGTAGGAACTATAATATATATGAGAAGTGTTTGTCAAGTCATGGAGATGACTATCTAGAAAGAGCTTTGATTCCCTCGGCCTTTTGAATTTCTGTTTAATTCTCAGGAGCTTCGATTCCCTTTGTGGGAGTTTTGTCCAAAGTAATGTTTTGTGGGAGTTTTGTGGGAGTTGAGATAATTTATGATGCACAATGCTTCTTGCTTTCCTTTCTAATAGCTTACATTGCAACAACTTCCTTGTTTTTGGAAGCATCTTGTGACACCTTTTTTGTCACGTGAATCTACTGGTGATACCTCATTGGACTTGACTTGCAAGAGGTGGTACATGGTGGAGTTCGCGATTGAAGGTGTTTTTTACCGCCTCACCTTCTTTTTCCTTCTCGGTAAGTCAATGCTATCCTCCTTTTTTTCTTTTCTTTTTAGTTGTTATGATTGATTACACCGAGTTGTGTTTTTATCCTGATTGTAAATGGGTCGTGCCGTTTCTGCTCATGTTCGTTTCTTTTGGTTCCTCTCGTGTGTATTGTTGCTTGTATCCTAAATAGGAACTAGCAAACAATATGTGCTTACTTTACATGCTTTTTTGTAATTGCAAATTCACTGGTGCATTGTTAATTGCTTGTGTGTTGTTTGTGTGCGTTTTCATGCTTGGTGCTAGTGTGGTGTGGTATTTTCTTTTCTTTTTGATGTCATTGTTTGATGTTATATTTCATGTTAATTTTTTTTTATCCTTTTGTAATTTTAGTACTTTCTCTATGCTTATTCCATTCCTAATTTGCTGATGATGGTGTTTTATGTTGTATTTATGTTTCTTGTGCGAATTTATGCATTTTGATCAGTTTTTTTTTGCATTCTGTGCTATGCTTCTTTTCTTGTCGTGTTTGTTGCTTATTTGTTGTGTTTCTTTGCTTGTATGTTGTGTTTCTTTGTTCCATGCATGGTGTTAAACTACTGGTGTTCTCTAGCTTTTGTGTGCTCCTACTGATTGTGTTGCGTGTTTCTTTGCTTTTGTGTGCTTGTGCCTGTATATTTGTTTCATTTACGGTGTGCTAAACAACTAGTGTTCTCTAAATTTTGGGTCATACACTTAAATTTTTTACCCAAACTTTAAGTGTATGACCCGGCCCAATAAAATTGGAATTTGACCATAAAAAGTGCATTGGGATTTGATCCAAAAGTGCATAGCTCGACCGGAATAAATTGGGATTTGACCCAAGAAAATATTACCGGAATAAATTTTGGGACTTGCTATAAAAGTGCAAGACCCTATTTTTCATTGGAAAAAAAGGATTCGACCCAAAAAAGCATGACACGTCCTGAAGTCATCTATTTTTATGAAATTTAGTTCTCGACTTGATATCGTTTTCCATATTATCAAAATCGTGATCTAGATTGTATGATTCTACGATCGAATTTTACAAAAAATGAATCGAATCGTGTTTAATAAATTGTAACAAGTAGGATCATGGTAAAATTGTACAAGATTGCGGTAGGATAAATCACAAAAATTAAGTTACAAATCATCATTTTGAATTTGGTCATTAAACTCGCTTAACCTATACATTAAACTAGTTATGACCCGGGGCTAGCCCGAGGGGCTTTTTCAAAAAAAAAAAAAAACAGATTGTAATATATTGATTTACATATGATGTATGTATTATAATTTATATAGTGAAAAAAATAATAATACAAGTAATGAAACTAATAATTGCATATATAAAATTTCTTTTAATAGTTACAATATATTTAATTATAAACATATATTATATAATATTTTGTCATTAAAAAATATTATTTACTTGTAATATCGTTTTCATAGTCAAAAATTTAATGATCAAATCCGCAAAGAAAACAACAAAGAATTGATATAATCAACGGGTAAATTTTAACGACATGAATCTGTACACGATCCTAACCCGAAATGACTGAACCAAAACTTGAAAGAATTAATCTGATTAATTAATTTAGCATTAAGAAATCAATAATTTTTATTTATTTATTTAGGAATCCGTAATCTAAAAAACCAACACACTTATATATAGAAAATTTAAAAAGTTGTCATACTTTTAAATAGAAAAATAATATAAAAATTCTAAAAATATATAAATAAAAATATTTTTCATATTAATTAAAACTTTTTTGTATTTTGGATAGAAAATAAATATAAAAACTATAACCAAGTCTATGGTGATTGAGATATTTAAATTTAGAAACAATACAACCCTTAATTGTCATATTTATATATACAATATTAATTAAAAATGTTAAATTCATCTATATGGAAGATTTCGTAGCTACAATCTTGGCACAAATTTTTTTAATATTTTTTAATCAAAGAATATAGATCAAACTTAATATTGTCTTAACAATCAAATCTTCCAGCTTGCACACGAAGGATGACACTTATAGATATCTATCTTATATCTAGATATTAAAATTGATAATTATACCATAATTAAATATTAGAATATAATACAATAATAATAAAAATCATCGTATAAAATCTTGATATTGATAATCATACCATAATTACATATTAGAATATAATGCAATAATGAGTGAGTAGACATAAAAATTTATCCAATCACATATAAAATTGATTAAAAATTATTAAATAAGGTGAGCGAATAAAATTGAAAATTCTATAAGGTGATTGAATTACATAATAAATAATTAATTTAAAAATCATTATTAAAAATAGGTTGATTGTAATATAAATTCTTAATGACGAATCTGCCCAAAAGTGCTTCGGGTTTAGAAGATACTAGTGTAAGGGCTCGTGCCTCGTACGAGTTTTATTAAATATAAATAAAATAAATAAATAGTAGAAATTTTTGTATTATTGTTTTATATATTTCTTAAAAAAATATAGAGTCAAAATTAACCCAAACTCGTTTAATTTAGATTCATATCATTTTGTTACAAAAATTAGATTTAAAAAAAATATTTTACCAAAATTTGATTTAAGCAAAGTTTTTATCATTTTTTAAGCATAATTCATTTTTAAAAAGAAATTTTATATAAATAGATAATTATCAATCTTTTAAAAGATAGTTATCTTTTTATCTATCATATCCAAAAATAAGAAATTGTTTAATAATGAGATTTTCTATCCTCTATTCTAAAAACATGGATAAGAATTTATCATATCCAAAAATAAAAGATTATTTTAAACAAAAAGAGTGGTGTAGTCCAATCTAAAAGTGACATGTGTTGTTTAATAATTTTTTTAACCTCCGTTTTAGGTTATAGTTATGATATATATTGATTACTCATAAATGACCTAATTATTAAATAAAAAGAAAAATATGAAAATTGCATTATTTCTATCTCTTGTTAAAAGAAGTGTATTCGAGCATTGAAAAAACAATTCATCTTATTTATATGGATTTGCTGCCTCTGGGTATTTGGTGGATAATATGTATATTTTTATGATTTACTTCGGTTGAAAAGACGTTTTGGTATTTTAAATGACACCTTTAGGATAAACTGATATTTTAAAAAGCTTTGGGGACAAATAAGTATTTAAAATGAGCTCCGATAGACTTATAATTATTTTTTCCATTGTTTTTTGGGTTCACTGAAATTAAACCGGCTAAATTAAACGAGTTTCTATATGTATAAATTTAACCCAAATCTAGCCATCGTTCTTCTCCAAAATTAGTGAAGTTCTACCTCGCCGACCACCAAGGTCTAGTTGAATATGCCATAGCCTGAAAGCTTTGGTTCTTCGGTCTCCGAAACAACTTCCTAGCTACCGAGATCGTCCAAGTCGATGTTGTCTTAGCTATCGAGAAGCGCAGATTCACCACCAAAGTTGGTGACGTCCATACCACCAACACAAAATTTCAATTTTGGGTGATGTCTCTTGAGCATCAAAGTTAGGTTAGATGAACCATCAATTTGGGGTTTGGGTTAGATTTATAGAAACAGAAACCATCTTTTAATTAACTAGGTGGGTGTCTTGTTCTATGCACGGGTTTTGATTATATTTTGGACTATTATACGGCTATAATTTAACTTTTTTCCATATCAAATTTTGATTATATAGTCCATTTTAATATTTTTTAATATATTTAGTTTTATTAAATGAGTAATTAACTATATTTTTGTTTATTTAATTAATGCATACATGATAATTATTGTAAGTACGAAAAATGATATAAAATTATTTTCAGATTTTAATAATTTTTTAGTATAAGTCTCATTCTTTTCCTAAAAAATGTTATTTAAAATACTATGTTATCATATTATACATTATATTATTATACATTATATTAGACATTATTGATTTCCATTTGAATAAAATGACACATGATTAACTATAATTAGTGATGATTTTGTTGGGAGATAAAATTCCATCTTAATAAATTTTGTTTTAATAAGATCAACAATAGAACATATCTCTCACAATTTTCTTAAGATAAAAGTTTTGCATTTGAATAGAATTATTAGGTTGTATATCAAGAAGATAATCTGGATAACACATCCATCTATCTAATATATAGAGTCATGCACATATATTGTTGTTTTTACATAATCTAGAGTTGGAATTCGAAGAGAATGTAAATTTATGTAGTGTGTGAATTTATATTGTAATTATCTCTCCTTAATTGTGATAAATTAATTGTTTGTAACATATTTGATATTATATCACTTTAATTGAGCTAGAATTTCTTGCTAATAACAACCATTGAATATTTACCATATATTTTGAACAAATTAATTTTTATGCACCATTAGACTTGACCAATAGAAATAGATAGAAAATAAAGTTTTGATTATCAAAATGTTTTTCAAATTAATTTTCATTGTCAAAATGTTTGTCTTATTTTAGTATAGATATAGATAGATAGATTTTATTTGAAATAAAATGTCTCACTAATTGCATGGGCATTCATTGTCAAAATATTTACATTATAGTATTATAAATAGACGATAGAAGCTTAAGAAAAAAATTCTAATATATTATAAATGAGATAAAAAGATGAAAAATTAAATAATATCCGTATTAAGCAAGATTATTTGACGTATACTTTTTGAAAATTTTATTGATTTCTCCATACTTCCACTTATTTATTTAGTAGGAATTTTTCACGCATCATTTTAATACACTCTTTTAAATCTATTTTTAAAGTTATTTAATTCATTTTTGCTAAATTAAATATTTGATTTTTTTTGGTGGAAATTAAATATTTGATTGACACATGGTTGTGCTATTAAAATGATTCTAAATCTAAATTGTATGGTCGTGGAAAATTTTCATTTAAAACAACTATGCTAACAAATATGCATGTCGTATCCACTCCAAATCTCCAAAGGAAAATAAATATAAATATAACCGATGATATAATTGTTATAAAACTTGTAATAGCCGCAATTGGATATATATTTTAAGTAAAAATAGCAATGCAAGCTAGTTACATAATGAAATAAACGAGAGTAAAAGAGAGTAAAAGATTGAACTTTTTAGAATTTTTTTTATCTCCTCCTACTCACCAAGCAACACAAAAAAGAGAGTAAAAGATTAGAATCAAATCCACCCTCAAACCATAAACCAATATGCATAAAATTCATATCCGAAATCCAATCCAAAAGCCCAAGTCATTGGCCCAACACGCATGACGTGAACCTCACCCCGCCATCGCACCACCCTAGGCGCGCCCTAGCTGCCGTGACGTGAACCTGAAGTTCAATCACTAGGCGCGCCACAACATGCCGATCCTCGAACCTCAAGATCGAGGTCCTCACCGTGCCATGCGCTTGCATGGTGCCGATGCACCGTGCCGACTCCGATCGACGCCTTCTCCAAGGCGCGCCCTTGCCTAGCGCCAAGGCACTCGAGGTTCCAATCCTCGGTGTTGGGGTACAATTCCTTTTGGATCAATTAATTCATGACAACTCTCTATAATCACATCATAGAAAGTCATACATGTTAATTTCTCAATCGACATTATCAATATGACTTTCTAACCTCAACATGCTCCTATAGGGATTTGATGACTTGACACAAATCACCAACAACTAGCTGGATGCTAGCTCAGCTAGCTAGGTGTGGGGCTAGGTGGGCCGGCCCATGGGGCGCGCCTATGGGTTGTTGGGCCGAGAGCACATGCGCAAGGCATGGGCTGCGTGCCTTGCCATTTGGGCCGAACTCTTGGGCTTTTGGATTGGAATTTTAGGCTTTCTCTTGGGCTGATTATAGGCTGGATTTAACGCCTATTTGGAGTCCAAGGGGGATGCATTTGGACACCCCATATGACAAGGAAAGAGAAGGGGGAAGTTGTAACTATCTTCTCCTATATTCACTCTCGGCCTCCCATTTAATCAACCGAATGTAACCGCCATTGAGGGCGGTTTTTGGACAGAATTTTCACGCCTATTTAAGGGTGAAATGTCGGTCGTTTCTTGGCATGAGAGACACGAGAAAACAATCATACTTCCACAAAAATTCGATAGAGAAAGACACTCATAGTCGAGTAGACTAGTCGTTGTTTTGAGTGGGTTTTCACAAGATTAAACACGAGTGTGAGAGGCATCATTGATCGATCTTGAAGCATGAAGAAGGAACCTCAAGAGGCGTTGGAAGTGCAGTTCGTTCGTGTGAAGGATGAACCACAAACGTGTTGGGAAGAAGACTTCGTTCAAGTCAAGATCGAAGCGGAATCATGGGACTCGAATAAGGTACGCTTGTTCTTAATAGATGTGTCTCGCCAACATGTCTATTGTTTCGTAAGGTACGTTTTATCTCACAACGGTATTGCATAAACCCTTGGCATGGAATTGGGTACCCCGGGTATGGCCACTCAGGAGCTGGATATCCAAGATAAGGCTGATAAGCATACGGCTGATAACCCTACTCAGGCGTGTATGTGTCCATTCTCTGATGCAAATACCGGGTCTGCTCATCAACATAATCAAAACGGCTCGTAGCATAACCCCGAAAATGGTTGAAATCAGCAGCCATGCCATCCATACGAGTGTGCAAGCCACTCACTTGTGTAGATAAGCCTCCCATCAATTCCACCAAATGGTTGTATTGGGTGGTAGACATGTTACCACCTAGGGCTTGTTGCTCAAACTCTTGAATTGGTGGCACTTCATTGTGCTCATCATCATCTTCATCATTTTCCCCATCATCATCTTCAGCTGCAATATCCTCAGGAGCAGCTTCAAACTCCTCATCTTCGTCCTCCTCATCAACATCCATAGAAGCGCTCGCTTCCTCATCCGACCCCTTGATTTCTTTCTTCTCTTTGTCCCTCCAATCACTTCTGAAACCGGTAAATCACCATCTTGAGGATGAATGAGCCATGTGTCAGCATTTTGCAAACCAACCTTTATCTTCACCCTCTCTGGATTAGGCAACTTCATAGCAAAAGAGCTATTGCCTAGCACCCAATAGTACCGATTGTTCTTCACATATAACACATTCATCTTGTTGTAGAAAAGCAAGTTCATTGGAAGAGGATCAATCCTACCCACACACTACTCCAAATCAATCCCAAAGTGTTGGGCAAACTTGGTGATGATACCACCCACAACGATTTGACCAGTATTTCTCTTAATCATGAGCTCCATGTTGTGCATCATAGCGGCACCGAAGTCAACCTCTTGCCCTTCCAGAATACCTCGAAGGAGAAAAATATCCTTCCTAGGGCAGTTATTCTCACCCTCTCTTCTGCCTGTAATAGAGTGAGCAAAGAACCTCTGAATAATTCGAAGTATCGGATGAGAAATTCCAGACGCCTTGGTTCTAGAAGGCAAGTACTCATCAGTCCCCGAAAGAAGAGCCCACTTTTCATCATCCATAAAAGTGGATCTAGACTCCCATCTATCAACATTCTTATGGTATGTGGTAAATTTGAACAGCTTGTTGATATCATTAAGAGTCATGCTTCTCATCATCCCACCTAGCTGAAAATTGCACCGCCCTTCATTAGCAAATCGCCCCTCTAAGATATGAGCCTTCAATGTGCTCAAAGAACTCCAACACGAGGCTACGGTAAACTGGAGATCTCATGCTCAACACAGTCAAATTGTGATTAAGCAATTTTCTAGGTTTTATTTTATTTTCTAGATTTAGTTGTGTTTTTGGTTTGTTTTTGTATGGTTTTCGGTTTGTTTTTGTTTTTCTTAGTTATAGGTAAAGTCGGAAAACAGGCACACGCGGTACGAGGAGGTCAAGACGGCCTTACATTCATGACTCGGGAATGAGCAAATCGAGGCCGAGTTCATAAGGCCGGAACGCGGTTTGACCCAGCCAGGGTGCCCCCGCGCTGTCACGTCGAAACCGCGCCCCGAAGGGCCGAGTTACTGCGGCCGGAGTGCGGGCAAACCCGAGAGAGCGCGACCGCGCTCTCAGGGGTGCCAAACCGCGCCCCGGTCGGGTTCGGCGCAATAAACCCGAAATTTCCCCTATTTTTTGCCATACCCTTCTTCTTCCTCATAAAACCGACGCAGCCCCCCTCTCTTCTCCTCCATTGAAGCTCCACATTCAATCTCCATTGAAGATCAAAACTCCAAATCAAGTCCGGATTTGCACTCCTAGTCATCAAACAAGTAAGATTTCTCACTTTTCTTTTCAAATTTCATCCACAAATTGAAGATCTCAACCCAAAATTTACTAAATTAGGTTTTGCATAAAAACCTTAATTTTAGGGATTTTTAGGCCAAATTTCTTCAATCTAAGTCTAGATTCAACAATATTAGCATGTTCATGAGTTAGTTTCATGTCTAGAACTTGAAAAATCCATATTTTCGAAATTAATTAATTTACATGCTAATTAATCTAGGTTAGTGGGGGAAGAGAGAGTTTTGAGAGCAATTATTGTCTATTATTACTTGTTTGGTGGATTGCTCTTGCCGGGGCAATCGAATTGTGCTTGTTTGTGGTGTTTTTGATTGTTGTGTAGGTGATATCATCATGGGTCGTACCAAGGTTCCCGTCAATGCATCCTCATCGGGACCTAGTCGTCCTCAAAGAGCAACTAGAGCAACCCGAGCAACATCAACTAGAGCTCAAAATGTTGCACCCTCTTCCTCTCGATCCCGAGCTCCACCTAGAGCTTCTTCCTCAAGCAATGAGATTACACCGGCAACTTATGGTCTTCAATTCCGGGACATGAGGCATCTAGACCGGTTTGATCAATTGAAAGAGCGTGAAATCCAAGCTCCGAGATATAATGACTGGGATTTGTTGGAGGAGTTGGGTTTGGCTAGTGAATTCAGGAAGCTAGAGTTTAATCACAATTTGACTGTGTTGAGCATGAGATTGCCAGTTTACCGTAGCCTCGTGTTGGAGTTCTTGAGCACATTGGAGGCTCATATCTTAGAGGGGCGATTTGTTAATGAAGGGCGGTGCAATTTTCAGCTAGGTGGGATGATGAGAAGCATGACTCTTAATGATATCAACAAGCTGTTCAGATTTACCAGATACCATAAGAATGTTGATAGATGGGAGTCTAGAGCCACTTTTATGGATGATGAAAAGTGGGCTCTTCTTTCGGGGACTGATTAGTACTTGCCTTTTGGAACCAAGGCGTTTGGAATTTCTCATCCGATACTTCGAATTATTCAGAGGTTCTTTGCTCACTCTATTACAGGCAGAGGAGAGGGTGAGAATAACTGCCCTAGGAAGGATATTTTTCTCCTTCGAGGTATTTTGGAAGGGCAAGAGGTTGATTTCGGTGCCGCTATGATGCACAACATGGAGCTCATGATTAAGAGAAATACTGGTCGGATCACTGTGGGTGGTATCATCACCAAGTTTGCCCAACACTTTGGGATTGATTTGGAGCAGTGTGTGGGTAGGATTGATCCTCTTCCAATGAACTTGCTTTTCTACAACAAGATGAATGTGTTATATGTGAAGAACAATCGGTACTATTGGGTGCTAGGCAATAGCTCTTTTGCTATGAAGTTGCCTAATCTAGAGAGGGTGAAGATAAAGGTTGGTTTGCAAAATGCTGACACATGGCTCATTCATCCTCAAGATGGTGATTTAACGGTTTCAGAAATGATTGGAGGGACAAAGAGAAGAAAGAAATCAAGGGGTCAGGATGAGGAAGCGAGCGCTATGGATGTTGATGAGGAGGACGAAGATGAGGAGTTTGAAGCTGATCTTGAGGATATTGCAGCTGAAGATGATGATGCGGAAAATGATGAAGATGATGATGAACACAATGAAGTGCCACCAATTAAAGAGTTTGAGCAACAAGGCCTAGGTGGTAACATGTCTACTACCCAATCCAACCATTTGGTGGAATTGATGGGAGGCTTATCTACACAAGTGAGTGGCTTGCACACTCGTATGGATGGCATGGCTGCTGATTTCAACCATTTTCGGGGTTATGTTACGAGCCGTTTTGATTATGTTGATGAGCAGACCCGATATTTGCATCAGAGGATGGACACATACACGCCTGAGCAGGGTTATCAGCCGTATGCTTATCAGCTTTATCCTGGATATCCAGCTCCTGAGTGGCCATACCCGGGGTACCCACCACCACCATCAGAGTAGATTCCCGAGTTTGACAAGTTCTTGTGATAAGGTCAGTTTTCTTTTACTCTTATGTTTTTATTACTTTGGGGACAAAGTAATGTTTGAGCATGGGAGAAGGAGATTATTTATTTTGTCATGAGAACTTGGTTTAGTTAGATCATATAGTTGCATGTGCATGTTTATTTTTATTTGTATGCATTAATTAAAAGTTTGAAAAATCCACTAAAAATTTGAAAATTTCTGAAAATTTGAAAAAAAATTGTGTTTTGTTTGCATTTAGGATTTATTTTTCCCCTTGGAACCACTTGTTTGAAGAGTGAGCATGATTTCATATCCCATAACTTGTTAAGTTTATGATGGAAGTTCTAAATAAGAATTGCTTAATTATGAAGGAGTATGCATGAAAGTGAAAACTTGAGCTAGTTATGAAGTTCTAACCAAAAATTTGCCTTGTGAGATTTCTTTTGAGCCTTTACATGCCAATTTTGCATGATATTATTGAGTGTATCACTTTGATTGTTTTAACTCTAGAACTTGCGTTTAGATTCTTTTTCAAGGCCACATTATATGATTTGAATGCATGATGTAAAAGTGATTGAGGCAAATTTTCTTTAGCTCATTTATATCCTTATCCACCCTACATTATACCTTTGTTTTTGTAGCCCCATTGTTTTTGAGCCTTGACCTTGTTTATTAGCTCCACAAAAATTAATCCTAGCCGAATAAGCTTGACCCTCATCCGGGAATTAGGATTTGACTAGGGGAATTTTGTGGGTTAATTGTTGTACTTTGGGGTTTGTGAGGCAAGTTGAAAAGGTGTAATAGAAGGGAATGTCGAAAATGAAAAGTGTTGGAAAGTTTAAGGATGTTGGAAATGTTTAGTGAAAAATCTCTAAGTAAAGTTGGTTTGAAAGTTTGATTGAGATGAGTTGTATGTGTAAATTGCAAAGTATTCTTGTGAGAGAAGAATGAAAAAGAAAGAACAAATCTCAAATGGGTTTGTGGAAAGAAAAATCAAAAGTTGAGTAAAGAAAGAAGTGTTTAAAAGAAAGTAATGGAAGAAAGGGAAGTACAAGTTGGGAAGTTGTTGAGAGTGAGTGTTGATGTAATTTGGGTTTTAGTTGATTCTAGTTTCCGGATTTAGCACCACATGGTCATACAATTATCCCTTCCTACTTGTTTATACCTTGGCCCCATTACAACCTTGAAAAAGACCTCATGATTTATGTTGTGCATTTGAACATTCGTGGTGGAGATTTAGTGCACTGATGCAAGCATATGGTAGTTGGCATTCAAAGATGATTTTTGAGCGAAAACACATACCTTTGAACACTTGAGTGTTGAGTGCAAACACATATACCTTGGTGAGGGTTAGAATGGATTAATAGCTTGGTTTGAAACTTTGGATATATGTATGCAAAGATTTCATGGTTAAGTTTGTGCTTCTTGAAAATGAATTAAGTCATGACTTGCTTGTTTGTGGTGTGATTGATTTCTATGTCTTGCTTGAGGACAAACAAGGTTCAAGCATGGGGGAATTTGATAGAGCATATAGATGTAGTTGTTAGAGCATGTTTTTATTCTCGTTTTATGCATTTTTAGCTAGGATTTCATTCTAAGTTTAGATTAGGTTTTATTTTCATTTAGTTCGGAATCTACGTGTCTTTGTGCATAATTGCATGTCGGATGGTGGAAGACGGTAGATGGAAAGTCTAGGACGGACCTCGGGACGTGTAGGAAGCATTGCACATGAAGATCGAGGCAAAGGATTACAAAGGGCAAGGAGTGAAGCCAAGACCGCGCCGAGAGCCGACTTTCTGCGGCGTCAGCGCGGGTGAAGTGGGGAGAGCGCGGTCGCGCTCTGGGAGGCCACAAACCGCGCTCTAGCACGTCGGTGCGGCGTGGACTTGGGCTTCCGCGAGATTTTGTGGGCCGACTTTCTTAATGTTTATTTGGATATTTTTGGATCTTTTGGATATTTTTAGCATGATATAAATACTTTCTCTATGTTTTATTTTTGGATCTTATGCTATCTTTTACTTGTTTTCTAAGTTTGATTGAGTTTTGAGATTTGTGGGAGACAAAACCCTAGTTTTGCAATTGAAGATCAATTTTCTAGATTAAAACCTAGGTTTTATTTTCCCCGGCAACGACGCCAAATTCGACGAGCAATTTTACGTCGCTATAAAAGTACTGCCAAAGAAAATTCCTAACTTCCTAACCTAGGTATAGTGCAAGCAAGGGTCGAACCCACAAGGACTCAGATTATTCGTATTTATATAATATTACTAAGCAGAAAGGGGGGGGGGGGAGGTTTGTGATTATAAACTAAATTCTAAGTAAATAAACTAATTAAAACTAAATAAGTAAAGTAAGTTGAGATTCAAATATGGAGAAAAGCGTCCAACTAGTTTCGTATCCATTGCATACATGAGTTTTGATCATCGATTATCCTTATTTCAATTTCCCTTGACTAATCTATTATGAATTTATGAATTCAAGCTTATTGGGGTTGTTAATATACACCGTCTTTAACAACCTTTTAATCATTTAACCTAGAAAACCTTCTATGTCAAGTTGATCATGCAATTAAGTTCAAAGCATTCAATAGAAACAATATTCATGAATTCCACCGTCTATTCATGAAGTCTTGTGATTAAATTCTCCGCCTTTGATTAACCTTATTCCACCGTCTATAAGTTTAATCAAAGGATTCATCCATGAATAATCAAATTCCACCGTCTATTTAATTATTCTAGTTGTAATTCAACCTAGAAGTAGAATAGGTGGCCAATCTATTATAATCCTAAGTGAATTTAATCAATTAAGCATGGAGAGATTCAATCTAGTCAAGGCAAACTAAAATAATTCAAATCTCACAAACAATCATGCACACAACTTCAACTAACTAGTTGGACATGAGAAATTTAGCTAGAAATCGACATTAAAGAAAAATCAAACTTACAAAAGTCAAATTGATCTTCAATTGCAAAAACTAGGGTTTTGTCTCCCACAAATCTCCAAATTGCATAAAACTCAAAAAGATAGCATAATCCCCAAATAACTCTAAGGAAAGTATTTATATTATCTCTAAAAATATCCAAAAGATCAAAAAATATCCAAATAAACATTAAGAAAGTCGGCCCACAAGATCTCGCAAAGCCCAAGTCCACGTTGCGTCGACGCGCCAGAGCGCGGTTTGTGGCACATGAGAGCGCGACTGCGCTCTCCCAGGATCGCCCGCGCTGACGCCGCAGAAAGTCGGCTCCTCTCGGCGCAGTATTGGCTTCACTCCGCGGTTTGGCCTTCACTTCTTGCCCTTTGTAATCCTTTGCCTCGATCTTCATTTCCAATGCTTCCTACACGTCCCGAGGTCCGTCTTAAGCTTTCCATCTACCGTCTTCCACCATCCGACCTGCAATTATGCACAAAGACGCGTAGATTCCGAACTAAACGAAAATAAAACCTAATCTAAACTTAGAATGAAATCCTAGCTAAAAATGCATAAAACGAGAATAAAAACATGCTCTAACGACTACATCTATATGCTCTATCACTCATCCCGTGACTCGTAGCCTTTATCCAAGTAACTTAATGTTGAATGGGTCGATGGTAATTGCCTTCGGGCCTACACCCAACGAGACTACCCTTGAATGGGTCTACTCACGAGATTACCTTTATGGTCTACTCAAAGTGCCTTGTGTGAACAAGGATCGGCTTTCACTTCAACTTAACAATGCGAATACGTTTTTATGATTGCATGCATACCCTAGAATTCAACAATTTTCAACGTATAATTGTTTATTATTTGCATTCGTATTTTTATATTTATGTGTGCATTGTTGGTTTATCTTGTTAAGTTTGAGTATTTGGCTAGACGAGGGGATAAAACGGTCGATGATGTTACCTCTCAATTGAGGGAAGTCAAAATCGAGCCTCCTAGTCTCATAAGGCCGATCGAAGTGGATCAAGGTGGACTCCAAGACTTTGACGAATGGCTTGAGGAGTACAACAAAAACAACATGTATTGGGATTGGGTCCTCGCAAATGTGAGGTGTGAACCCAATCTCGGAAATGCTAAAGAAGATGAGGTTCTTGCGCCTCAACCCTCCAAGGAGATGGAGGCTCGTGATCCAAGGCGTGGACATGAGGCTAGGCAAGGGTACTCGAGGTTCAAGCGTCGTACGAGGTCGAGGGCTAAGCACTCACGTGCCAAGCCGAGGAGCGGCGTCCCTAGGGGCGCGCCTTTGGGTGATGGAGGAGCATCGGTTGGAGGCAACTACTAGCAAGTTGTCTATGGAGACCGAAGGCCTATAAGGCCGGTTTATTGCTCCTTGTGTGGCGTAAGGCGTGATGCTTGATTGTATGCTTTGTAATATTTCCTTTTGTACGTGCGTATGTATGTTTATAGCATTTGAAGTATGTTTTAAACTTTATGTGTGTCGTATGCCTTGATTAAAGGACAATAGTGTGTTGATTGATCAAAAATAAGATCATGTAATGTTTCTGTTTATAATAAACAATGGTTTGATTCAATGATAATCTTAACGACATGTGTGTAAGAAAAGGACTAAAAGTTGAATTCTTGAGATCAACTTTAAAAGGTTGATTCTAGGTTCATTCATTTAGGATGATCCTAACCAGATTACCCTTGAGTCGACCATTCTTTGATTGGGACAACTCATGCTCTAGACTACCTTCGGGTCTACTAGAGTAATTAGACTACCTTCGGGTCTACTAATATAAGGGTCTACTGGAATGCCCCCCACGTGAGAGGGTATGCACATGTTGGCCATAAATGCACTAAAGAACACATAAAAGAGATGGTGAGAGTCTCTTTGATAAGATGCATGTGGAAGGTCACTTAGTGATTTCATGGAAATCATGCTTCTTATGGAAAAGGTAATATGAAAGTCTTGATTGGTTTAGATTGAGATTTTGGTATACTTATAGTGAGCAATGATTGTATGAGAGTGAGATCTCTCATGGCTTAGTCAAATAAAATTTGACAAGGCATAGAAGGTGTCAAATGGGAATTTTGATACTTTGACATGACAAAAATTGTCCATGTCTAGACCGTTATGGCATATGGTTGAATTCTAAAGATTAATGACTTGTCTAAATCATAAGTATGGTTTGATGTTGACATGTATAAATGTTAACATGATGATTTGCCTTGAATGTACATATTAATGTCAAAAAGAAATTGTCTTGAAGTGAGGATCGGCGCATGGATGTCTAGGATTAAAACCTAGATATGCCATTGGATTAGCCATAGGCGCGCCGGGCGGTGTCGAGACTTGGCATCGGTCCTCGCGGCGCTAGGCGCTCGTGGTGGTAAAACCCACGGAGCTTCGATAGCGTGCCTTTGATAGGCCGCTGCCTAGAACCCCTCGGCGCATGGCGCTGGACGCTAGTCGTCGCACAAGGGGAGCCTTGTGACATCGCAAGGCCAAAGCCTTGGCACGATCTTGGGATTGCATGTGCCTAGGCACGCCGAGTCGAGATGCTCGACACATGGCATGGCTGAATTTGCGAGGTCAAGGCAAGGGTGCGCATAGACCCGTTGCGTAGCTAACGATGTGCATAGCGCTAGGCACTAGGCGACCCCGTCCATGGGATAAAACCATGGCACGATTATGGGGTGTGCTAGGAGCGCCAAAGTTGTTTGAAAACCGAAGCCTGGCTATGGTTGGTGTTCGATGCTTGGCATCGATGTACACTCAGTGGACCATAGGCGCACTTACCATATGGCATTTGCATTGATTTGATTAAATCAATGAAACCATATTTGAAGTCATGTTAGGTTTTCCTAGTTTAGGATTTGATAAAGTTGTGATTGAGTCGAGAAACTTGATTTATCACATGTTCCATATGATTGTTTTGAAAGGCTCATGTTGTATGTCATTAGAATGGATGAAACTTGTTTGAAAAGTTTGAAAGGCTGGTTTTAAGACTTTCAAATTAACAAGTTATGGTCTAGAAGAGACTATGAAGAATTGTTTCAATCCTCGGATCCAAGGAAAGTGTTAATATGCCATGAAGGCTTACATTTGACAACTTTGATTGATTAGTCTTATGGTTACGAAAACCATTGAAAGGATTAATGAAAAGTAATGGCATGTTGTATAAAATACAAGTGTTAACATCTATGAAAACACTTGTGGTTAGATGATTGTCTTATGAGCATAATTTTTCTAAGGTTTCTTGGATAATAGATTTCTAAGGAAAAGAAGAAGTGTATCATCTCATGTTGTCATGGATGATGATCCTATGGAAACTCCCAATGAATTGGTGGTTAGGATGGAAGTGGAACATAAAGTGCAATACTTTGTGTTGAATGACCAAAAGGTTAGTGATGGCCTTAATTGGCGGCAGAATACATCAACAGACCCCTGTACTTACACTTTTTTTCCTATTGGACCCCTGTACTAAAAAATGTTCAAACAGACCCCTGTACTGTCCCCAATTTTGCCTATTGAACACTTTCAATCTTATTCTCCTTCCAGTGTACATCACGCACCTTATGTGTCATGTTATTTTGTCAAATGAGCCAAAATGGTCAAATACATACATGTTATTTTGGCAAAATACGTACATGTTACATAAGGCGTGTGAAGACTTGAAAGTGTTCAATAGGCAAATTAACTGACCGAGCCATTCTCTAACATGCTCTTTATTGAGGCCCGAACAAAGTGAATGATTTCATGAAAAAATTAAACAAACCCTATTGTTTGATAATTTGCTAGCAAATATTTTCATTTGTTATGTGATAATAACCCATAGCGTACTATTTTTGTTGAATAAGTACGTATTATAACAGAAAAGGACTTTCTTATGCATGTAAGCTACTTGTAATACGTATAAATATGTGTTCGCTAATTGAACATATATAAATTCGAAATGTAGAAGAAATTCTCATCATTATTAATTAAAATGAAAAGAGAGTTGGATTTGAGCTCTATAACTTCGGGTCACAGTATCATTCAATCTTTGTGGCTAGTGTTGTAAAATTTTGCTGGTTTTTGCGTTGCAATAATAAAAACAAACAACAGCACTATTAAGGGTTTTTTAGTACTGGTACTCCCTAAGAAATTTCCTACGAACTTTCCCTCCCAAGACAATAATGGACAAAATCATATATCAAGACATTAATTCGTTTCCAATCAAATATCTGCCTTGTCGTTTTTAAAAAGAAGAGGGAGAAGAAGAAGACACTGTCTCAGTTGAAGAAGAAGAAGAAGAAGCTACCAGACTTTCTCTGTCTCCGTGTTTCTTGAACATGCTAGGTCTGTTTCCGGCGGTGGCAGTGGTGGTGGCGCCTCTGACACTGTACGTTCCGCCACCAAGGAGCCTGTCAGCGTTCGTGGAAACCGTTGATGAGTGGCTCAGAGAAAGCATCAACTTCACCCTTCCATTGTACCCGCCTTTACTTGTCGCTTGGAACAGGCTACTCCATTACGTTCCTCCCTTCTCTAGGTAAAACACCAGTTCTGTTTCCTGGTCTTCTGTTTCGTTTTCATGTCAACATTATAATAAGCTGCTGACTTTGAAATTTGTGTGTGACCCAGGAGAGGAGGAACATCCAGTTCGCAAGTGAGACACTGAATAGATGATCTCCTATCTTCATGTAGTGTTGTTATAAATATTTCATATATATATATATATATATACTTAGCTGTTGGCTTTTACCAGCTTGCCAAATATGTATTAGATAGAGCTCTGCTTCAAGCTTGTATCTTGTTAAAAGTCTGTACTACTTCTCTTGATATCAAATCAAACTTGTTGGCATGGATGCAAAACGAAGGAATTCATTTAATAGTGCATAAGAACAAGACTCCAAACTAAGGATCACTCATTTATGGTTTGCAGTACAAGTCCTCAATTTCCACACTTTATTGATTGATTCTCACCCTCCCTAAAAAGAATAATAAATTAGAGTTTACATGAGTATGAATTTGTTCATCTTCCTCTTCCTTTTTTGTTTTTCCTCATTCTGTAACTACAAAGGTATAAGAGAATTGAAAGAATTGACATAAAATTTCAGATTTAACTGATAACATAAATAACGTTGTGCTCGACTTCAAAACTCAGTCGATGAGTGCTGTGCACAGGGCTTAAAGAACCAGAAGACGTCCAATGTTCGGCTTTCTTTGCCTGCATTTACAGAAGGAAGAGGAAGATGGTTTCTTCCGTTGCTTTTCCCTCCGACTTCTTCCTTTGCCAGGACATCTTTCAGCTGCATTTCTTGAAACGGCTCCCTCTCCTATTAGTTTCAAGTGCAAAACAGGAACACAGTCAGTACATAAGACCATCATAACAATTTACACTGATTTGATCCTCAACAATTTACACAACAAATGGACATTTGATCCTCAACACACACCTTGAACCTAGACTTGTGAGCTTTGGAAGGAGCAGACTTGACGGGTTCACGCATTGCTGAAAAACACTGAGGAGTGGGAGGATAAGTTCTGATTGACGCCTGTAAACTGTCCTCCATGGTTTTGCTACCCTTGGCATTCTTCAAATCCAGAGAAAGTGGGGTGTTCTCTCCATCATCATCACTTCTCCTGCTCAATCAAATACAGGAATAGCACCATTCAAACATTAATTCTGGCATAATTCTAATAGAATCCAGCTGCTCTTATAGCATCATGACACAATTTATCAAATGTTCTTGCAGCATTGATCTATAGAATTTAGTAAGAAAATAATCCACAAGGTGAGATTTCCCTTACTTAATTTTCCTCCTTGGCTTCTCTTTCAGAGGGCTTCTGAGTACTCCAGCCTGGTGGTAACTCTCTTTACTCATCTCAAGAAATGGCTTTCTTTCTTTGATCTCCTCCTTGTTATTCGTCTTCTCCAGACGATCACCCACGGCCTCTTGTTCCTTGTTTGTAGCGTCCAACAAGCTCTTATTGGAATCCACCTTGTCCAGCTTCTCAGATTGATCATCCCTTTCCTTCTCCTTGGCCCTGGCGATGGCCATTTTCTTCAGCTCAGTACAGAAGTCTGTTATCTTCCCTAACAAGTCCCTCCCTGCAAACAGATCCCTGGCTGATAACACACTCTTTAGCTTTGGAGGTTCATCGGAATGGAGGGGAATCTCTGAGAATTCTTCGTTCAGATCTCTGCCTTTCTCCGCACTTGATTTGATCGCCGCCTTTTCAGGGTTGATCTGGTGACACAGTGGTGTTGCCAGATTAGGGTTTTGGTTCTCGTCATCTTGTTGTGCTGGTACACGCCTCTTCAGATTCGCATCCCTGAACACACACCAGAAACATCTGATTCAGAAACAACAGAAAAGAACCAAAAATCTCCAAATTTTCGGAAGTTTCGTTAAACATTCGGAAGTTTCCTTTTTTAGGGTTCTAAGCTTATGAAGATAGCATTGTCAAAATCTTACTTTATCCGGCTCCAATCTCCTAGCGCGATAAGCTTAGAAACAGCGGCTGATCTAAAAAGCTTCACAAACACAAAACGATATCGATCAGCAGATTGATCGCAGGAAGAACAAGTTAAAATTGGGGGAAATGAGGAAAATTCAAGAACCTTAGAAGCAGGGTTCGATTTGAGGAAATCTTCAGCCGTCTTGGGATGTTTGCAATCTAATTACAAATTCAAGAAAAAGAAAGTAGTGATCGGTATGTTAAATACAGGAATTCATGGGAAAAGCGGGAAATTGGACGAAGTATGATCAAGGTAGCTAGCTTACCGGGCTTGCAGAACCAGGCGACATCGTCAACGGAAGATTCGTCATCGGGATCTAGGAAATCGACCCACTGGGGAGCGTTGATGTTCTCAAAAATGTCGTCCCGTACAAACACTGATTCTAGGGTTTGCCAATTGATCTTCGCAGGCTCCATCTCTACACGCTTGTGTTTGATTTCCTCAGCGTTGATCTGTGTGCAAGAGAGAGATTAAGAAAGAGAGAAAATGGGAAGAAAAGGTGGAGAGAGAAAGAGAGGTACTAGTGGGAGTGGGAGCGTTAACGAACCCAGGAAAGCAGTGGAAGTAGTAAATTCGCCTGAAGCGAAACAAAAAGAAGGCAGGGATTTTGATCAAAAAAAAAAAAAAGAAGGCAGGGATATGTGAACGTTGAGGGAGAAGAAAAGAATCCAAGGCCAGCTGCATAGGCAGAGTGAGCGTTAAGGATGCGTCTCAATAAATTTTTCGACCGTTGGAGTTTATTGTTTTTTTATTATTTAGATCATTTTTCGTCACTTTGGTGGAACGTCGGTCCTACCAAGGATGATGACTATAGAGTCATCATCTAATTAGTAGTAAGGGTTAGGGGTGTCCATAAAAAACCGAAACCGAAAAACTGGAAAACCGACATTTTTTTTGGTTAATTGAACCGAAATTATTTGAATTTTCAGTTTGGTTAAGCAAACCGAGAATGTTGGTGGTTTCTTGGTTCAGTTTCGGTTTCTTGTTTTCACAATTTCGGTTAACCGAAAAACCGAAAACGCGGGACCGTTTAATTAATATTTAAGAAAAAGTTTCATTTGTATGCAATGTATAATTTAAACACTAGTAACAAACGAAGCTATCAATCGGTTATTTTAGCTACCTAGAGATGTAAAATTAGTTCGTATTGAAATGTTCTAACCGAGGTGGATAATATTATTTTAATGCAAAGTTGATAATTTTATTTGACTTTTAAGTGTATTATTATAATAAAAAAGTACATAAACGGTTATTGGTTAACCGAGAAAACCGAACCAAAAATTTGGTTAACCGATATTCATGGTTAGGTTACGGTTAGTGATTTTAACAAACCGAATTCATTGTTAACCGAACTTCGGTTAACCGGGTTTGGACACCCTAGTAAGGGCGTTGAGTGAGCGGCTTTGTGTACAATATTGGGTCTTATTCGAGGTTGATGGTGTAGTTTTGGGGTGTATCTAATAGTCTCAAGTTGACTTGGGACAAATGTTTCAAGAAAATGATTGTTTAGTCGAACTCCCAACTAGTTGTTGGACTGTTGGGGTCGAGGGTGTGCTAAGGTCACCTTTTTTTTAGCATGGTATCTCATTGTCAAGACTTTATTATTAGAGATTGGAGTACCTGATTGTATCATTTGTATCAAGAGGTGAATGTCACTGATGACCGCCTCTTGTCTATTGCTTTAGTTTTCTTGTTAGGGTCTCACGTATTGCCTGTCCTACACGAGGGATCAACTTAATTACTTTTAGTTGACGATATAAGGGGTCTAGCTACCCCAACTTGATGTCCACTTAGTCCGTTTTCTTTGTTTTAATAAAATTTCCTTGTGAAGGGACGGAGAGTGTGAGCCTCTCATCTAACCAAAAAGAAAGTTAAAATAAATAAGTGATGTGCATTATAGATTAAGCGTTTGCTATATAGAAAACAGGGAAATATTTGATACAATAGAACCAAACCCCTTAAAGGTGAAGGTTGTAAAATACAAGCTCAGAAGTCAAAACTTAATAAACTCGAAAGATTGTGAAAGTAGCATGTACAATAATAGCTCACACTAGCCAAAAGATAGAGAACCAAAACAAAGCAACAACTCCAAAGCCCCATATGGCACTAGGAAAAGAGAAAACTCCAACCTTAATACGACATATTAAATTGTAGGTCACTTCCTTGGTGAATCATCGGTAATTAGTTGTGTTTCCATGACAACTAATATACTAGTAAGATAGTAATTCTCAGTTACATGTGTTAAATGTGCAGACTTTTGATGCACTTGCTTTCTATTACAATGAGGAAGTAGACTTAGTTTTAACAGAACTTGTTCGTTTTGGAAAGCAATACTTCCAGAAGCAATACATTAAGGAAGTAAATCTTATTATTATGCCTACTGCAATGCACTTCAAAGCAGAATCTTCTACTTGACACTTAGAATCGATTGATGAATGAACTTGGTTCAGGGTACATCAGTATGTGTGTTTTAGTTGTACGTTAGGATGGGTTTTGATTATAATATATAATGCATTACACCTTCATTACACTTTGCTCGTAATATACCCATTTTCATTTCACACTTGCTTCTTAATAGCTTACTGATTTTGAGAGATGGAAAACAAATCTTGCAACATCAGATGACAAATTGGAGTCCATAGAAAGCAAGCAAGAAACAATTGTCCTCATCAACGTGAAATTGTGATTATATTTTCAGCACTTTCAATTTTATTTTGAATATGATAATTTACTTTATGTATTCGTGCTTTTAACTCGATGGCATCATTATAACCAGTAGTACAACACATTCCTCTTTAAAAAGTTACCCATAATAGGATACTCGTCAATAACTTTGTCATGTACCTTGTTTCTAAAGATCTGAGGGAAAAACAACCACACTCCGGTAGCCGCCACAAAGCCAAGTGTCAATGGCCCCGAAACCACTGGGTGCAGGCGCCACTTGCCAGAAACCGCCTTCTTAAGCATCCCCTCAATGGTGGTGCACACACCTTGCAGTACGAAGAAGCACGTAACCTCCCACGTCGGGCTCACGCGCGTTAGATAATAGTATATAAGCTCGTGCATGAGGCCGGAAACGAGGAAGGATGCTAGAGTTCCAATCACCCTTGCCCGTTCCCTTCCCATGAGCGGTGAAGCCATGCTACGTATTGGGTCATAGACCGTGAGTCGCAAGATATCTGAGACCATGAGGTTCCACCTGAAGCAATGATCGACTGCCCGGATTACAATTACAACAGAACAGCCAATAAAATACAATACAACAACAACAGCAACCCAGTGTGGTTTGGGAGGTCAAGATGTACACACCCTTGCTCTGACATAAAATCGAGAGGGATAGACTTGAGAATTATTTACCTGTTGCCCCAAAAGTCTTGCAAGGAGGTGGTCAAATAGGGCTCATTGAACTGCGGGGCGAAGTCTAGGCCGAGAGAGGCCCGAGCCAAGGCCCCGCTAAGGGCCAATGTGATCTCCAACGCCAGGTAAAGATGGCAGCAATACAGCCCCAGCACGACCGCATAAGGCAAGCTCGCCCTGTGTTCGTAGGATCGAATCACACAAGCCAGGATGACAAGCTTGGCCCCAAACAGAAGCCACCTCCCAAGCCAGGGGGAGGAAGAGGTGGTGGTGGTACGGGCCTCCCCGGGGTGGTCGGACCGGGCCTTGATGGGGAGGAGGAGGGCGCAGAGGAAATGTGGGAGGGAGATGGTGGGGCTGGAGAGCGGGCCCGACCCAAAGGCGAAGAGGAGGAGCTTGAAGTTGGCGAGCCAAAGGAGGTAGAAGATGGTGGGCCCACCGAGGTGGAAGAAGGTGAGAGAGAAAGGGAGGGCTGTGAAGAGGGAGATGACAGGGATGACCAGGATCAGCCTCTGAATCCCACCCTGTGGAGGAGTGGCCTTTGATAAGGCGTAGCAGTAGCATCCTGAGGCGATTGCTAGGATCCACACCTTGCTCAACTTGCGTATCTCGTCCTCCATCAATCGCCTTGTCAATGTATTCGATGCTTGGCTGTCCGATCAGATTTCCGCCCCCCAAGCCTTTTGATTTGAAGGGTTCTGGGTCCAATAAATAATGAGAAATTAAATGACAACCTGCCAAAGTGTCATGCCGGTCTTATAGTACTTTTTAAGTTTTAAGCAACTTACTTATCTAAATTATGTCAATTATAACCTTTATTAAACTATATTTTCAACCCGGATTTTCCAAATATTCACAAATATAGTCATGAATTTTCAATCCTTCACAATATCACACAAATAATCATAATTCATCACATATATATATGAATATATCCAAATCAAAAACTGTAAAATTGGCAAGGACTCACAAATTTTAAGATATTACAAATTCTAGATTTTTTTAAAGTTGTACAAAAATACCCTCAGCACTTCAACTTCCAACAATGAGCTTGAATTTCGAAAAATTAACAATCCATTAGTCTTTAATTTAACCCCTAGCATCTAATCCAACCTCAATTTGACTTAGAGACAAGATAAAAAAAAAATCAAGATAGACTTTAGAATTGTGGAAAAACTCACTCAAAAGTTTAATATCAAAAACAAACCTAAATTGGAGAGATGGATGACTCAAATGACTTCCCAACAGGTGAAATAGAGCGTCTCAGATGGGCTTCCTTCTCCGGCGCCAGTGAGGTGCGATGAGATGGTTGGGTGTCAAAGTGTGAGGAGGAAGGAGGAGAAGTGGGGAGAGGAGATGTGATCGTGGGGGCATTCACTGCATTAAGGGGTGGTAGAATGATCATTTTAAAAAAAAAAACTTTATAAGGTGTTTTCTTTTAGTTTAAATGTTCAAAATATTTAAAATGCAAATGAATAATTAAGTTCGTTAATTAGATGACTTTATCATAATGAGGGGAACATAAAACTTTAAGACATGGTTTTATTTATAATAATATAATAATAATGTTAATAATAATTATACGACTTTTAGTAGATATGAACCTAGGGTCTGTTTGGATATTCGAGTTTATAAACTGTTTTTTCATTATAGTTTATTTTGTGTTATGGTAATATGGTAGGATTTTGATTTAATTTTTTTTAATATTAATTGATGTGATATTTGACTTGAATAATTGTATACTTATAGAAGAGAGAGGGAAGGAGCTAGAAGTTTCAATATTGATCGAAAATATACTTTTTAAATTTCCTCAAATTTTATTACAATCCAAACATATGTTACAATTTTGATTTATTAAATAAAAATAAAATTAAGTCGAATTTATGGATTTTTTTACATAAAGTTTGTGGATCTCTTTTTAAAATATGCTAATAGTATATTCATGATACTAGTAGACCTTCTTTCGGATGGTAATAGTTTTTTTTGATCTTCTTGTTTTGAGAAAATATACTTGTATTCTTGTTAAAATATGCTTCTGCGATCGTCGACATTTTCGGTTTGAGGTTTACCGATCCCGCCAATCTCCTTCTGAATTAGTCTTGCCAGATCCTTTCATGTTTGATGTTGATCGGTTTGTCGTTTCTGTTTTGTTGATGCACTTTTTTTTGGTCGAAATTTTGTCGATGCACTTTGATCCCATTCCGATCTCTCTATTGCCTAATCATACTCCTTATTGTAATTTTTTGTTTTAATTATTATAAGGTATTTTTTAATATTTTACTATGTTTAAGTTTTTTTATTTAATTTGAAAATTGATCAGTCAATTATGTTGCGGGAGAAGAATAGTATAGAAGAGAGTATATTTAAGGGTAGAAAATTTGATTTGCTTTGATCCGTACCTGTTGTGTGTAGATCGGTTGACGTGGACTATTTCCCATCTTGTATTTCTTGTGTGCTTTTGACGAGCTACGTTTAAAGACGTTATTTTGGTGGGGCTAACTTAGCTTAGGGCTACTTTGTTTGGGTTGTTGGGTTTTGGCCCATTATGTGATTCACTTTGTTTGTTGTTGATTGTTTTAGTGGTTGGCTTGGCTCATGAGAAATCCGTTTGAAGTTGTTTAAGAATTTTTTATAGGAAGAATTGCTAGAAATATCTTAACCTTTCATTCAATTACACACTCTATTCTTGACCTTTTCGAACTTCACAAAATATCCTATACTTTGGGGATAGTTGTGCACTCTACCCTCGAAGTGTCCACATTTTTGGTAAATTTGTGGATTAACTCCTCACCTTTTTATTTTGTGACAAAAATACCCAACTCGTGTACAAATTATTTTTAAAACTATAAATATTGTCCTTACAAAGATTAAAACATTGAAAAATAATCATTTTAGATCTCTTTTTGTTCTACATCAATTTTAGTGGAAATTAAGTTAAAATAATCAATTTCCTTTATATAAAAATATATTTGGTTAAGGATAATACTAACATTTCGGGTAAGGTCCAAAGTAATAACAAAGCCTTATATATTTACTTTTTTCATTTACATGAAAATAATGTCATTACATTTATTTGGCTAATATAAATTCTCCACTTCATAATTAACCACATAAATCTATTGTCATAACTTTGACTTTTAAAAGTAGTTCATCTTAATACTTTTTGTCCGTTTTCATTTTTGAAATAATTTTAGAAAAAAATTAATAAGAATTTCCATAAGCTTATTTTATAAAAGTTTGAAAATTTTGAGTTATTACATAATCATCGAGTCCAACTTTTGTTTGTCGAAAATAAAAAAAATTAGTTATGAATATTTTTCAATTCGTTTTTGGGTTTCTTTTTTTAAAAAATAATTGAGTTGTTAGTTTTCCATTTAGTAAAAAGGAAATTTGGATTTTATGTTTAATTTAATATTTTTATTTAATTAGTTTGTGTCACTGTGTTAAATAAACAAGCTAGAACGTACACAAGTTTTTAAATTTTTATATAAAAAAAAGGTTATGAATTTTTTTTCTCGTGCATAAATTTATTTCAAAAATAATAAAGGAAAAAAGTATTAAAATGAGCTACTTTGTAAAAGTTATTGTTTGATGATTTATGTGGTTAATATAAAGGTGAGATTTATATTAGCAAATAATGAAAGTAATTATATTATTTTTTTATAAATGAGAAAATTAAACTTATAAGGCTATGTTATAAATGGAAAAAAATGTATACATGGATTGGCCATTTTTGTTACAAAATGAAAGTGAGGGGCTACTTCATAATTTTACTCAAAGTGTGGACAGTTCGAAGGTAGAGTGCGCAACTATCCCTATAGTATAGGATATTTTGTGAAATTTGGAAAGGTCAGGGTAGAGTACGCAACCGAATGAAAGGTTGGGATATTTGGAGCAATTTTTCCTTTTTTCATACGTAACTTTCTCTCTCTTTGAAAAGAGGAGGTTGAGATTGTTAATCAATCTAATAGATAAATTTGTTTTGTTTGTTTTTGTTTTTTGTCGAATTTGGTCGGGTAAAGTTTGCATGACTCCGAGGCGCGGTTCTAGGATGGAGTGTGGTTTGCTGGTGATTGGCGTGTTAGATTTTATGATTTCTATTATGTTGGCTTATATACTTAATAGAGCAATTATATATATATGACTAATTATTTGTGGGTTTATTTTAAGTGATTCAATTATGTGAAAAGCCTCGGGCTTCAAATAAATTGTATGGGTCCAATGGGTGGATACCTGATTTGGCCCAATAAGCATAATGAAATTCTCTTGGGTTACATAAATAGAGATTTTAGATTATGGTCCCCAACACGCTAAATCATTCAAGCGCTTTCTACTATACTCTCCCCATTAGAGTGAAAGCACAAACCCTATATTTGGCTGAGGAAGATCACGTTCCTACGATTCTCGTTTGTAGTTCCGCATGAGGTTCGATTGCCATCAGGATCAAAAAAATATGTCAAATTTGATATTTCTTAATAATCTAGTATGATCGATCTTGGCCTTTTAATTCTAAAGGGGATTACTTTTCTAACAAATCACGATCATACTACGTTATTAGATCTAAGTATATTATATTTTTTTGTTTAATTAAAAGCATACGATCGATATTTTTGTGTCTTCGGTTTTTTTATTTCGATCGTCTCAATTTTCAATTGATATAAAAGATAAGGTCGGTGCTCTTGTTAAGGTTGCAAAGTTTCATTTGTTTTCTTCACGGAGCGATGAATTGTTGTATCATGCTCGATCGGTTTATTATTACTAGGGAAGGACCGCGCGCTATTAGCGCGCGGGAGGTATTTTGTTTTTTATTCAAGTCTAAACTCTCTATGAACACAAGCATGTTTTATTAGAACTTAAAAAGGCAAGTTCAATCAACTTAAACAAATGAAACAACAAAACTTGAAAAAAGAAGATACAAAAGCCTAATTGAAGGGAATGGAGATTTTAGAACAATAACAACTAAACCTTAAAGATGAACATCAAATGACGAGAAAAATCCAAAAGCCTAACAAGGCACTTATCAAAGGAATCCGCCTTTGGAGTGCACGAAGCAATGATGAAGGCTATTGTTCAGCATCTAGCAGTAAAGGGAGTATGAAGGTCCCACAGAGGACCTGAATAGACTTCGTTAAAGTAACGAGTATCCGTGGGACGCATTACAATTTGGAATATAATAGACGAAGAATACATTTGCTTGTATGCTTTCCTTCTGGATGATGCACCTAATAAGTAACATTTAGCATTTTTGTGAGATCAGAATATAGGTATGGATTATGCAGCATGCATGTTATGTTCTTTAGTTTTGTCAAGCCAAAAGGCAAGTATGGCCTTACTTGAGCATTTTCTGCAAAGTTGATGGCCTCATTAATTCCAGGAATTACATTAGCCAACTTTGGAATAAGACTATATGCTCCATTTGCACCAGGAAGTTCTTCATTCTCCAAAGTAATATTCATTTCCTATTTAAGGACAAAGATAGAGAATTATATATAGTGTTAAAAACTCGAGTCAAATGAACCCAACATTACACCTGGTGACATTCCCAGATGCAGAGTCAAATGATAAATCAGTTCCTAAAGCAAGAGTATCGTTTCCAAGTGCACCAGAAAAGTTAACTATGGGGTTTGCGGTCAAGCCAACACTAATCACTCTTCTACTACGGAACAATCTATATAACTGTTTAAGGCAGCTGGTCATTTTCTAAGTTGTATAATTGTCAAGGCAGCTTTTACGTACTGATCCGATCACTTTCTAAGTTGTACACGGAGTTGATGTATGAAGCCAAAGGGAATCACAGAGTCGTTCCTTACAAGAGCCGACATTTTCTTTAACAATAATAAGATGAAAATCATTCAATCATAATAACTAAATACTAAATATCATATTATAGCATCAAAATTTGCTTCCAATGTCCTCAAAAGACCTAAGTTTTCTATCACTACCTTCAACTCCTCAAAAGCTTGCTACAATTTATGAAAAAGTTGTAAAAGAAAGAAATAACACAAACCGCTCGAATACAACAAGAAAGAAATAAAAAAAGAGGCTAAATTACTTTGTTTCAGTTTTGGAGATGTCAATCAAACTTGCAACAGAGGCACACAGCCTCCCCTCTAGAGCCGAAGAGCTCAACACTTGCTTGTTTGGTTTCTGATTTATATGTACCTATAATTTAGATAAATTACTTACCCTAGGCTGTGTCTCTTGACATCTATTTCAGTGTCGTCCAACACATATCGATGAGGACAGCCAGACGAAGGTCCGGTATGAATACAAGCAATTTTATGTGTCTATAAAATTATAAGTAAATTAGATTGATTGAACAAGAATTGTAAAGGAGAAATTCAGACCAAATGAATTTGAGGGTACTAATAAGAAAACCAAGCTATTAATAGATACATATGGCATACATAAGCAGCCCCGCATTCCTGTTGGGTGGGTGTGCAGTGAGTGTGCACCGATCTACAATAGTCCACAGGTGATATACAACATTCTATGCATAGATCAGCAACTTCATGTGCATGCATGGTAATCTAAGAAAGCTAATTAATAAAGTGCAAGAGAATCAGTGTAATAAAGTTACCACAAAAAAAAAGAATCAGCTTAATCTCCTAAGCAAATTCTCTATGAACGTACGTAGGTGATAGCTTTCTAATCCAAATCTAACACTTACCGTGGCCTGATTTGTACACGGTTGCTGGTTATTTCTTATATATCCTGCAGGTCATAGAGAAGTTTCCTTCATAACTTGAAGTTAATAATAAATGGACAAAATTCATAGCACATGGGGAGAATAATAATGTGGATCCTACATGTACATTCACAATCACTGAAGACCAAATTAATATGGTGTACAAGGCACGAGAACACATCTACTACCTTGTTTAGAAAGGACTGAAAAGCTGAGAAATTAGTATTAATCAAATAAGCTAAGAGGTGCCATGATCAATGGCCACTCATGGGCCTGCCAAACTAATGACCGATGATGCACTAATTAACACCTAATAAAGAAGTTCTTGCTGAAGTTATTTTGAGGACAAATAGTGTACTGTTCAGCTATGCAACTTGAATATGTAAACATTCAACCCCTTTTAGCTTCTGTCAAACAAGTATTATATGTAATCTTAACTATTAAATTAAGTAGTTGAAGAAGCCTAATTTGGAACCTGTTGAGAGTTTCATGAGCATATAAAAGCTGAACATCTACACACTCTATGATGCTAAACTATATCAGTGCCACCCTTAAAATCCTGTGCTTTCCTTTTCCTTTAAAATATTTCGTGCATTGATTAAAAATTTGCCTTCCTTAGTTGGATATTTGGGTTACTGATTGTATAGTATTTGCCTTCCTTAGTTGGGTATTATAGTATTCACCTATAGCCAGAAGAACAATTAACCCCAAAAAAGCTCTAAGCAAAGTTAGAAGTATGAATTTAATAGGGCGAACCTGAAATTGGAAGCACACTCGCAGGAGGCGTCGCGGGGGTTCGTCGGAAGCTGTGCAACAAGCCCAGAAGTAGCAGCAGAGGGGATTGATGAGGGGTTATGTGGTAGGGGGCGTCGTCGGACTGCTCGGAGATGGGTAGGAAACGACGCAGAGGAGCGAAAATCGAGTGAAGGAGATGAGAATGGAGGTGGATTTTGGGTACGGGTGGTGATGCTACAGGCGGGTGGTGGTGTGGTCGGCGACGATTTTTTGATCGGAAAAGATTAGAAGAAAGGCGAGTGGGAGAGGACAGAGGTGGAAGACCGAGATAGAGGAGAGATCAGAAAGGGAAATCAATCCAGGGCAAATAAAGGGGGTGCAATTGTCTTCTACGAATAAAAAACGTAGTACGAATAAAATATAGAATAAAAGAGTAATAAAATAGTGTGTTGGAAGAAATACCTATGGAAGCGTGCATATTACTATTCATAAGGAAAGTTAGCCGCATTTATAGGTTTTTTGATTTATGATGATTTTTTTGGCACCATCAAGATTCGGTTGCCCTTTAGTTAATTTGATTAAGCAATCATGTTTACTTTAGTTTATACGTATGATTTGAATATATAAGGTTTTTTATGATAAGAACGATACGTATTTTGCACCACATATATTTTATATAATTTGCATGATGATAGTATTATCATTAATGGATAATTAGGTGTCAATTATAATTGACTTGGAAAGTTAATATTTTGTTGTATTCTTTCCATTAAGGTTATGGATATGATCATATTTTTTATGATATGGTATGATAAACCTTCTTAGTAGTACGCAATCTATACAATTAATTTTATATGTCGTTATATGTTAATATATATAGTGAAGGTTTATTTGATTTTGGGCCTTGAAAATCTTCAGATTCTTTTTTTTTCTCGAGCCACAGAAGGTATATATATACACTAAAGTTTACATTTTTTGTTTATATCATGTATTAGTTTTATATTAAGGCCTTGCTACACTTCTTTGTTAAAAGCATTGCTTATTTATCTTGAAAAAATAAAATATAATTACTTTTCACATATTTTAAGGCAAATAAGCAATGCTTTTTAATAAAAAGTGCTTATTGTTAAAAAGTGTAGCAAGGCCTAAATAAGTTAAGGTTACATATTGTTAACGTAGTCTTTGTAGTACATATTAAGTTAATTTAAAACATAAGGTTTTAGTGTATTAATTGTTTATGCGAATATTAATCGGCCTAAAGGAAGGTTAATATTTGGCCATTCATTTAATACACATGTGATAATAAATATTGATAATTATAAAGATAATACCATGTGAATAATAGTCAGACCAAAGAAAGATTATTGTTTGACATGAGTTATTATCAATGTTTGATTATTGCATTGAGAGTACCACTTACGATTGATATTTCTAGTGCAAACACTAGATATCAAGTTGTGTTAGGTATCTCACTTAAGATAGTATAATTATATGGGGTTTTGTCCATGTGAATGGTAGTCGGTCCAAAGAAAGGTTATCGTTTGACAGGAATTTAAGTAGCACTCAATGATTTACTAGAGAGTTATGGTTGAATTTCCCATAAAGTTTATTTTGGAAAATCTAAGGATATTGAATGTGTATTGTGGACTTCATTTTCTCACATGTTTTCTATTTTTCGATTTGGGCCTAAAGGCTTGTTTGGTTCGTAACAAATAGAAATGTGAATGCGGTGGTGTTTTGAATTACTTTGTTCAATTTTCTTTTATACTTTTCATTTTTGGGGGCATTGGAGCCACATTTGACATTTAAATTGTTATAAAGGATATTTAAGATTAGTTTTTTTAAGACTTTTGAACGACAAGTTTTTGCTCATTATATCCATGCACATTACTCTTTTGATATATGTTTTGTGTAGAAGATTTTAATTTTTTTCAGTGATTATATGTATTGGATTGTACATGTTTAACATTTTAATTAAGTGAATGGATTGAAGCATGATGTCGCCAAAGTGACCTCCTTGTGTAGATTGTTCATAAAGAATGTTGAATGTTGTATGTATGCATGTCAATGCGAGTACTATTCGACCCAAAGGTAGTTTAGTGCTTGGTCGGATTGCAAACATACTTGTAAGGGTAAACATGTGACAATTATAAAGTTATACATATGAATAGTAGACTGATCCAAAGAAGGGCTGTCAATGGGTCGGGTTATGGGTGGGTGGAGCACTTCCACCACCCGACCCGCAAGTTAAAATGCCCCACCCGTCACCCAAACCACCCGTCACCCGCTGGTTAGATGGGTGACCCGTTCACCCGTATAATCGTTGTGTAACTATAGTATTTTATGTCTATAAATAAATTGTCAAACATAAACTAAAACAAATATTCATAATCCATACATAAACAAAAACAAATCTCATAAGCAATAAATAACAAAACGGAGTCAAAAATGGGTTACAAAACAAATCCCATAACACAAGCCCGAAATGAGTTATATTGGTGACCAGTGGCAGAGCCAGAACAAATTGAAAGAGGGGGCGGAGTCAGTTAAGAGAATTGACAAATAGAATAATATATTATTATTATTATTATTATTATTATTATTATTATTATATTATTTAAAAAATAAGTATTTAAAATAAATGTCAATATATAATGGTTGGGTAATGGGTAGTAATGAAGAATATATTTATATAAGTAAAATTAAATTAAATATGTAAAAAGAACATTAAATTTTTATCTCTATTCTAATAGGAAAAATATGTATAAATAACCAAGAATTTATTATTAATTATTAAATAAATAGTAAGTTATATCTAAAAATTTCTTATTTTTACTTTACAATACATTAATTATATTTTAATTAATAACTAAAATTATTAATATATTAAAATTAATCACCATTATAAAAATCTAGCTAGTTTAATTTAACTTTTTTGTGGTTCAATCAATTTACTTATTATGGTTAGGGTTGTAATCGAACCGAGCCGAGCCGAGCTTTGAGTTGTTCAAGCTTGACTCGCCTAAAAATAGACGAGTTCGAGCTCGAACGCGAGCTTGGTTCGAGCTTAAATTATTGTTTGAGTTTCGTTCATTTAAATGCTCACCGAACTCGAGCTTGTTCGCGAACCTCTCATTTAGTTTCTTCGATAAACAAATTCGTGAACAACTCGTTTACTTGATCAATTATACAAGCAAATGAAACTAAAAATTAAACTACGTGGTTTGAGAAACACCATCAAAACTATGTAATTTAACATAAATGTTATATTGTATATAATATATAGTATAGTATAGTTTATTCATGAACATGTAATCTAGTTTTTTATGAGTGTATAATCGAGCTTGCTCATGAGCATAAAATCGAGTTTGCTCATGAGCAAACGAGCCGAGTTATCTTGTGCTCAAGCTCAGTTCATTTATCTTTCGAGCCTTAAAATTGTGCTCAAGTTCAGTTCATTTACAAACCGAGCCGAACACGAACAAGATTTAACCGAGCCGAACACCGAATTTCGCACGAACGGCTCAGTTCATTTACAGCCCTAATTATGGTGGGGCAAGTGGGCAATGGAAAGTAAAAAGAATGGTGGGTCCCCCTTTCTTAAAAAAAACAAAGTAAAAAGAGTGAGGGATGGGCGAAGACTCGAACACGGGATTGCTCCTAACAACAGTATGAAATCTCCCACCAAGACAAGGAGTTTTAGTATCTCATAAGAACTTTAACATATTATATATAATATTCCGAGCAAGAGAGGGGGGGCGACCACCACCCTTCGCCCCCTCCCCCCCCCCCCCTCCCCCCCCCCCGTCGTCGCTCCGCCTCTGTTGGTGACTTCAAAGGCCCATATGTATTAGAAATTATGGGTTAAAACGGATTATACGGGTGGTTTGGGTGAAACGGGTGATGGGTTAGTTTATTGGGTGATAAAATATCACCCTTACCCGACCCATATTCTGTTTCGCCCGTCACCCGAACCGCCCGTCACCCGCTTTGATTGGGTTTTCACCCGTTTATTTTGGGTGGGTTAAACGGATGGATTGGTCACCCATGGGTAATTGATAACCCTAATCCAAAGTTTGATTTATTATTTGTTATGAATTATTGTCAATGTTTGATCATTACACCAAGAGTACCACTAGTAGTTGATACTACTGTCCAAAGACTTGGTATTAATGTTGCACTTGGTATCTTGAGATGGGTTGTACAATTCTTGAATTTATATTGTTGGTATTTTTGATTCACAATGCAAATTCTTAGTTATATTGCTCTCGTTCTAGTAAATCTCATGACAGTATCTGCTGCTTGAAGTTATAGTTCAATCTTTAACTATGTCAACCTTAATGAATTGGATGACGTTGTATGGGTGTATGGATCTTGACTTTGCATATAGATAGAACAACCCCTTCTCCTACAGATTCCACTCTTTCTAACAAAAGATAGTTTTTTGAGATGTGGGAACATTCTAATTGCTAAGGTCATATGACCATGATGAACAATACCATTTCTGAAACCTTTAGGTAAAGAAGAGATTAAGAATCTCAAAGTGTTTTCCGTTGAGATTAAATGATGCTTTACTAAAAGTGATAAAGCTAGTATAAGGTTCTCATCGGTTAACACATAAAGAAAAGGGCAAAATAAA